>CM060388.1:0-1332500 GCA_030545235.1 Helianthus tuberosus
CCCTAAAAATGGAGGTTTCCCACGTTTTCAAAACGTGTGTTTATTTTCTTTAAATCATCATCAATCATCAATAATCATCAACAACAATTTATCACAACAATATCCGTCAACAATAATCACTAATTCATGAACTTGAATATTTACAAAAATGTGTAGTAACTTACTAGCACATTTAGTAAGTCTTGTTATCTTTAAAAATAAGTTTAATTTCTTAAAAACTTTATTTTTAAAGAATATGAAGTTTTACAACTTCTAGTCAGTTTTTACGAAAATTATTTCTTTGTTAAGCTTTTGTTTACACAAGTGTCCATACAGCTTGTTTGTTCACAAAAACCACTTTTGTTTTGTGTAAGATCCGGTTTAGAACGTGTGATTTCTTTCGATGCTTGGTCTTTTGAAAATACCACTTGTAGGATACATAGATCTACTAGTTTTAAACACTTTTGTACAAGTTAAAACATTTTTACACAAGTTCATGGTTTATGGGTGGTAGGGTTTCACCTTTTAACCCTTGTTACTTCTAAAATAGCTTTATGTTAAGATCCATGATCTTACCAAACCGGGTTAAACGATGATCCGAGCTACCACATCATAGATCGGGTCTAGATAACCATTAATTTCAAATACTACAACATTTACACAACATATGTGCTATTAACCACCATTTTAGTATTTTTACTAGACTTTAAAGCTTCAAAATGTAAGTTAACGATATTTAACCGACAATATTCCTTTTAACCACCTTAGATAAGCTTAAAAACAAGTTTTAAGTGTTATACCTCTAGCTCAAGGCTAGGGAAGATCTTTGATGAAAAATGGGTGGATAAAAGCTAACGGTAGAGGTCCTTCAATTTCCGTGAGCACCGAGCCTCGTTAGCGACCTTCTTACACCTTCTAGTAGCCTTAGAATGGAAGGAAGTTGAATGAAAAAAGGGTGGTGGTATGGTGATGGATGGAGCCGTGAGCTCTAGGGAGGAGAAGGGAGGGTTTGCTTTGTTTGAATGGTTGAGAAGATAATGAGCTAGGACTTATGGTTTATGTAAGTGTTCTTCCAACATGTGCTTACCCAATGGTCCCTATGTCCTCCAAAGTACACACACAATCTAATAAACAATTTGAAGAAATCAAAGGTGTGAGTACACCCTTTGAAACCGTAAGGTGGGGGGGGGTGCTTAGTTGGGTGGTAACTTGCTAGTTACTTAGACTAGTTAGGAGTCTAGTTGATATAATTGGTGATTTAAGTGAGTTAAGCAATATATAGTGTGTTAGGGTGTTCGGGGACCCTAACTAGCTTAGAAAAATAAAAACAATGCTTCCAGCATTATTTTATGTTCCGGGTAATATCCGGTGGTTCGGTTACATACCGATTCGTTAAAGTGCTAGATTGCACTTTTTAGTGTCATTTAAGTACCCTTCTTGTACCCTTTCAATTCCCAACACTTAGGGAAATATTCTGGATGATAAAACGACATTTCTGCATAATATTTATACGTCTAAATGCTGAATTATATAAATTCTGCACTTAAAGTGCGTTTCGGGTGCTTTTTAGTGCGTATTTTTGCTTTCGTATTGCATATATATTAACCCTTGTATGTACTCTTGGGTTTTAATGCATTCTTGTTGTCGGACCTACACCTAGGCCTCAATTCTAACGTCTGACTGCTTTCTGCAGTTTAGTCGACACAGTGTGTCTTACCGGTGAGTTTACTATTATTCTGACGCAACGCTCTCGTTTATGCATAAAGCAATATTTTGTAGTATACAACATGCATGAATTCACTTGTTTAATCATGTGTTCAGACATTGCTGACAATTAAACTCATAATTGCAGTCATTAAGTAATAATTATAGTGTACGGAAATTACCGGTTTGTGCCAGTTGTCACAGTCTCCCCCCGTTAAAAGAATTTCGTCCCGAAATTCAGACTGAACTAACTCTCGCTGGAGTCTTCTTGAATAGGTGGGGATACTTTTTCTTGAACTGGTCTTCACGTTCCCATGTGTACTCGGGTCCGTGCTTAGAGCTCCAACGTACTTTGACAAGTTTCACACTGCTCCTCCTGGTCTTGTTGACTTTCCAGTCAGTAACCTCAACGGGTTGTTCTGTAAATCGGAGGGCTTCATCAATATGCACTTCATCCAACGGGATGGTCACGTTTTCTTGCGTTGGACTCTTCTTCAGGTTGGATACATGAAACATATCATGTACTCCATTAAGTTCTGCCGGTAACTCCAACTTGTATGCCACGGTACCAATTCTTCTCAATATTCTGAATGGTCCGATGTATCGTGGATTCAACTTTCCACGCTTTCCAAATCTGACTACGCCCTTCCATGGTGAGACTTTTAACAACACTTTGTCTCCCACCTTGAAATCTACCGATTTTCTATTTGGATCCGCGTAGCTCTTCTGTCGCTCTCGAGCCGCCTTAATGCGCTCTCGGATCTGCGCAATCTTGTCGGTTGTCTCTTGTACAAGTTCAGGACCAACCATACGTTTATCTCCGGCATCTGCCCAACATAAGGGCGATCGGCACTTGCGGCCATACAGAGCTTCGAACGGTGCGGCCTTTATGCTTGTATGATAACTGTTATTGTAGGAAAACTCAACTAAAGGTAGATGAGTATCCCAGCTGCCGCCTAGGTCCATGACACATGCGCGAAGCATATCTTCTAACGTTTGTATAGTCCGTTCGCTCTGGTCGTCTGTTTGCGGATGGAATGCCGTGCTTAGATCTAACTGAGATCCAAAGGCTTCCTGAAATGATTGCCAGATTCTTGAGACAAAGCGTCCATCTCTGTCTGAAATGATTGAGATTGGCAGTCCATGACGTGCCACAATTTCTCTTAAGTAAATTTCAGCAAGCTTTCCAGTGCTATCCTTCTCTCGGATTGGTAGGAAATGCGCAGACTTCGTCAATCGATCGACGATTACCCATATCATATCGTGCCCTCTCGGGGTCCTGGGTAATTTCGTTATGAAGTCCATCGAGATTTGTTCCCACTTCCACACGGGAATCTCTGGTTGTTGCAGTAGGCCGGACGGTTTCTGATATTCTGCCTTAACCTTAGCACAGGTTAGGCATTTTCCAACATAGACAGCAACGTCGCTCTTGAGCCTCGGCCACCAATAGTATTCTTTCAAATCTTGATACATTTTATCCGATCCTGGATGGATCGAATATCTCGATTTGTGGGCTTCATTAAGGATGACTTCTCGTATGCCGCCATAGAGTGGAACCCAAATACGCTTCTTGAAGTATAAGGCTCCCTCTTCGTTTGGCACCATGTATTTCAGCATACCCCGTAGGTATTCAGCTTTACGGTTCTCTCCTTTAAGAGCTTCTTGTTGTGCATCACGAATGCGTGCAGTGAGGTTCGTTCGAATCGTCATTTCCAATGCTCGAACCCTTAGGGTCTTAACCCTTTCTTTTCGGCTCAACGCGTCCGCTACGACGTTTGCCTTTCCAGGATGGTACTTAATCTCACAGTCGTAATCATTCAGCAGCTCGACCCAACGTCGCTGGCGCATATTCAATTCCTTCTGATCAAATATGTGTTGTAAGCTTTTGTGATCTGTGAAAATTGTACATCGAGTACCATATAAATAGTGTCGCCAGATCTTCAAGGCGAATACCACTGCGCCCAGCTCCAGGTCGTGAGTGGTATAGTTTCTCTCATGAACCTTCAATTGTCTCGAAGCGTAAGCGATGACTTTTTGGCGTTGCATGAGCACGCAACCCAAGCCTTGTCGTGAGGCGTCGCAGTATACCACGAAGTCTTTAGTGCCTTCGGGTAATGATAGTATCGGCGCATCGCAGAGCTTGTTTTTAAGTAACTGGAAGGCTTCTTCTTGTTTGTGACCCCAGTCGTATTTCCTGTCTTTCTGTGTAAGGGTCGCTAGCGGTTGAGCTATCTTGGAGAAATTCTCGATGAATCGTCGGTAATAGCCCGCTAAGCCCAAAAATTGTCGAACTTCAGTTGGGGTCTTGGGAGCTTCCCAATTCTTTATTGCTTCTATCTTGGACGGGTCTACATGAATGCCCTTCTCATTCACAACGTGACCAAGAAATTGTACTTCGCGAATCCAGAATTCGCATTTCGAGAACTTTACATAAGGTTTCTCTTTCTTCAATAGCTCCAAGATGGTTCTGAGATGTTGCTCATGTTCTTCTTTCGTTCGCGAGTAAATCAGGATATCATCGATAAATACAATCACGAATTTATCGAGGTATGGTTTGCATACGCGGTTCATTAGGTCCATAAAGACCGCTGGCGCGTTCGTCAATCCAAATGGCATCACAAGAAATTCGTAGTGCCCATAGCGTGTTCTGAATGCAGTCTTTGGCACGCTTTCATCTTGGATTTTCAGCTGATGGTATCCAGACCGAAGGTCGATCTTGGAATAGTAGCTTGATCCTTGCAATTGATCAAATAAGTCATCAATCCTTGGTAGCGGATACCGATTCTTGATTGTGAGCTTGTTCAGTTCCCTGTAATCGATACACATCCGCAGTGTCCCATCCTTCTTCTTTAGGAATAATACTGGAGCTCCCCAAGGTGAGAAGCTTGGCCTTATAAATCCCTTATCCAACAACTCCTGGAGTTGTGTAGATAATTCTTGCATTTCGGATGGTGCAAGTCGATAGGGTGCCTTGGCTACAGGAGCAGCTCCTGGAACCAAGTCTATACGGAATTCGACTTGTCGTTGCGGAGGTAATCCTGGCAGATCTTTGGGGAAAAACATCAGGAAATTCATTCACCACGGGAATGTCTTCGAGTTTCGGCTCCACAGCCTTCTTGTCTATAACGTGTGCTAGGAAAGCGACACATCCTTTCCTCAAGCACTTCTGTGCCTTCATGCAACTGATGATTCGTAGAGGCGCGTTTCGTCTTTCTCCATGCACGATGAGAGTTTCATCATTCGCTAGAGGGATGCGAATGATTTTCTCATGACAGATAACTTCAGCTCTGTTTTTGGACGACCAGTCCATTCCGACCACTACATCGAAGCTACCCAATTGAATAGGTAAGAGGTCGATGCTAACATTTCGTTTGCCAAGTTCCAGTGTGCAGCCTCTAACAACTTCGCCCGATTCAACAAGTTTTCCATTGGCTAGTTCTATGGAATAAGGAATTTCTAATCTACTAGATTCTATTCCAAGTATGCGTTTAAATTCCACAGACATGAAACTATAATCGGTGCCAGTGTCGAATAATATGGATGCAATGTGATTGTTAATGAGGAACGTACCGTTGACCACATTAGGGTCCTTGCGTGCGTCCCTTGCTCTAATTACAAATGCTCGGGTCTGTGCATTGTTTCCCCTTGGGCAATTTTTCTTGAAATGATCCATGCCTCCACAACCAAAGCATCCTTGGCTTTGCCCAGCTCCACGGCTATTCCGGTTACCATTGCCATTCTCATTCCCATTCCTTCCGTTTCCCCAACAGTTTTCTGCTTGGTGACCCAATCTACCACATTTGTCGCACCTTGGAATGCGACAAGCTCCTTTATGATGAAACTTACATTTTTGGCATTCAGGCATGGAGCCTTGGTATGCCCTGGTTGAAAGGGTCTTCGCCTCCTGAGTCGGGTTAGCCTCATGCTTTTTGTTGACACCTTTGTTGTTGCGAGTCGCTTGACTCAGATTCGAACGCTTTCTCTTCTTGTCACCGGACGACTCAGCATGCGTCTCGGCATTTTCTGTTGGGTTCAGTGATAGCTTCTTCATTCGAACACAATCTTCAGTAAGGCTGACAGCCAGAGTTACAGCCTCGGTGATTGTTTGTGGTTTGGCAGACGTCACCATGCCACGAAACTCTGAGGCCAGTCCCCAAATGTAGCGTTCGACACGCTTGAATTCGGGAGTCACCATGTAGGGAAGCACTCTGGACAGATCGTGGAATCTTCGAGTATAACTATCAATATGAGCACCCTCCATAGTCAAGTGCCAGAACTCCGTTTCCAGTCTTTGGAGTTCAGCACGAGAGCAATACTTCTCTCTCATCCTTTCCTTTAGTTCCTCCCAGGTTAGACCATACGCGGCATTATTGAGCAAGGTTTGGGCTTGCAAATTCCACCAAGTCAGAGCTTCATCGGCAAACAACCCGGTAGCAAAGGTGACTTGTTGATCCGCGGTACACTTGCTCATGCGAAAAGTAGCTTCAGTCTTCTCCGTCCAGCGCACAAATGCTACTGCACCTCCTGTGCCGTCATAGTTCATCGGCTTGCAGTCGAGGAACTGCTGAAAAGTGCAGCTTCGCACTACGCTGTCCCCAGATGAATCTCCATTCCTATTACGTCTAGCGTTGCTTGGTCCTCCACTGTCTTGAGTACGGTTTGCCTCGTACTGGGCGATAGCAGCGGAGATCCTTTCTTCCAGTAGAGCCTCTAGCTCTTCGGCAATTCTTGGCAGTGGGGGAGGAGGAGGTTGATCGTCATTGCGAGCGTTCACAGCTTTCCTGGGTGCCATGTTCTGACAGAACATAACACAACAGGGTTAGGCATTTGTTTGATATCGTCACACTAAACAGTAGTATCATATATATTCACAGGTATATATACCACATAAGTGACATCAAACAATCATTACTCTAGCAGAGTACTTAGTAGGCTTGCTCTGAGGGAATCTATACGTGACAAGACTTGCTGTGATTTCTGTGCACTGAATTCCATAATTATGTATGCATCCATAATTACGTAACTCCTTGCACAGTCCGCACAGTTCGTTTCATCCTCGTATTTCTTCCTTCAGATGGGCCATCGCTTTCAGGTAAAGTCACGTATACTTGTGACATTCTACCTCTAGTATATGCTAATTATCACACATAATTGCAAGTAATTTCTAGTCAATGACAAGTGCTACTCTAGTGCACTCTAAGTCTTGTAGTGTCTTTTCTAGACTCATGTAGACAGTTTCAGGCAGTGGATGTCGCGGGACGTTTTATGCAATGAAAACTCTTTGAAAATTGTTTTCGTGAATGGATCCTAGAGATTGTAGACTAGACTCGAGAAGGAATCCTGGTTCACTACAATCGCAGCTCTGATACCAATCTGTCACACCCCTTTCTACGGCGGAAGCACGAGGTGTGATCATGAAAGGTTCTCATTGCATACGAAGAGTAAACATGCTACATGCTCGTAAAATAACATCAAATACCATAAGTTGAAAACATAAGTTAGGCGTTTATATCGCTAGACAGCCTAAAACATTGTCTTAAAAGTTTACAACTTTATTTAAAGTTAAACACAAGCGACATCCACGAGCATAAGCAAGACCACGCGCACATCCATCCTAGTTACCTGAAATACATGTGAGTTTTTGGAAAAACGTCAACATAAAGTTGGTGTGAATTCATGCTGTTTTGTATTTCATGTTTGTATACTTTGTATGAAAACATAGTTTGTGAGTAAATCAAGTTTTCATATGTAAATCCAGTTTCATGTGTACACCACGTACATCTGTATAATTCAATTTCTTCTTGAGTACCCCACGTACTCAAGTTTAATTCTCATCCTCTTGAGTACCCCACGTACTTCAAGTATAATTCAATCTTCTTGAGTACCCCACGTACTTCAAGTTATATATCAATTTTGTATGGTATGAATTTTATGTAAATACAGTATTTCTGTAATTATCAGATTGTTAATGGGTTGCAAAGCCATTAACCTGTGGCACGTCATAGGAAGTCACCAAACCTAAGGCATTTAATTGGTATATTCTGAGACACAAAAGCACTCCTCGATTGTCGCCCCGACCAGGAGTGTGGCTGCCAGGCACCCGTTAGATCTAACCTTTTGTTCTGCGGTCTAGGTATATTGTTGATTAATGGTGCTTCTGTACCCTATTCGTGACACTATTTCTCATAACGCCTCCTACTTGGTTCTCGTTCTCACCAAGCGCGTTTCTTGTTATCATTTCTCATAGCGCCTTACACTTGGTTCTCGTCTCACCAAATGCGCTTCTTGTATTTATATCATACCATTTATAAATATTGTACTTTTGTACATGTATTTCACCCCCGAAGTTATAAAAACTGAAAACAGTTAAAGAGAAAAGGGGGAGCATGAACTCACAACTTTGCGTTCCTAGCGTCGTAAACTCCACCGGATTTGCTTACTTAACGTCGTAACCTATACGCGTTTTCTTATCGTTAGTCACTAGACTTGCGTCGCACAAGTACAGTCACTCTCTTTTGTGTATATTTTCTTGTGTTAAAAATATTCTATATTTTTAACTACATATCTTACTTATATTATTTTCTCCAAAAATAAATATAAGTCTTTTATGTTTTGCACTTTGCACCCGAATCATGTATCTTGTGTTTTGTATGTGTATTTCTATATTTCTACTCCTCATGAGTATTTAGTGTATTTTTAAGTCTTAATACACTAGCACGTATAACACATACTATATACACTTAGCACAAAATTTGGTGATAAAATAATATATATTTTTCTCTCAAAATTATATATACATAATATCCATTTTTATTCTTCAAGAAATCACCATTTCTTATCATCAATAATTAGGGAAACCTTAGTAATACTTTTAAACACATTTTTAGGGAATAAGTTTCTCAAAAACTTATATTTTTCTAAGTGTCAAAATTTATAAAAATTTTGACAGAGTTTCCCCTAAAAATGGAGGTTTCCCACGTTTTCAAAACGTGTGTTTATTTTCTTTTAAATCATCATCAATCATCAATAATCATCAACAACAATTTATCAACAATATCCGTCAACAATAATCACTAATTTCATGAACTTGAATATTTACAAAAATGTGTAGTAACTTACTAGCACATTTAGTAAGTCTTGTTATCTTTAAAAATAAGTTTAATTTCTTAAAAACTTTATTTTTAAAGAATATGAAGTTTTACAACTTCTAGTCAGTTTTTACGAAAATTATTTCTTTGTTAAAGCTTTTGTTACACAAGTGTCCATACACTTGTTTGTTCACAAAAACCACTTTTGTTTGTGTAAGATCCGGTTTAGAACGTGTGATTTCTTTCGATGCTTGGTCTTTTGAAAATACCACTTGTAGATACATAGATCTACTAGTTTTAAACACTTTTGTACAAGTTAAAACATTTTTACACAAGTTCATGGTTTATGGGTGGTAGGGTTTCACCTTTTAACCCTTGTTACTTCTAAAATAGCTTTATGTTAAGATCCATGATCTTACCAAACCGGGTTAAACGATGATCCGAGCTACCACATCATAGATCGGGTCTAGATAACCATAAATTTCAAATACTACAACATTTACACAACATATGTGTTATTAACCACCATTTTAGTATTTTTACTAGACTTTAAAGCTTCAAAATGTAAGTTAACGATATTTAACCGACAATATTCCTTTTAACCACCTTAGATAAGCTTAAAAACAAGTTTTAAGTGTTATACCTCTAGCTCAAGGCTAGGGAAGATCTTTGATGAAAAATGGGTGGATAAAAGCTAACGGTAGAGGTCCTTCAATTTCCGTGAGCACCGAGCCTCGTTAGCGACCTTCTTACACCTTCTAGTAGCCTTAGAATGGAAGGAAGTTGAATGAAAAAGGGTGGTGGTATGGTGATGGATGGAGCCGTGAGCTCTAGGGAGGAGAAGGGAGGGTTTGCTTTGTTTGAATGGTTGAGAAGATAATGAGCTAGGACTTATGGTTTATGTAAGTGTTCTTCCAACATGTGCTTACCCAATGGTCCCTATGTCCTCCAAAGTACACACACAATCTAATAAACAATTTGAAGAAATCAAAGGTGTGAGTACACCCTTTGAAACCGTAAGGTGGGGGGGGGGGTGCTTAGTTGGGTGGTAACTTGCTAGTTACTTAGACTAGTTAGGAGTCTAGTTGATATAATTGGTGATTTAAGTGAGTTAAGCAATATATAGTGTGTTAGGGTGTTCGGGGACCCTAACTAGCTTAGAAAAATAAAAACAATGCTTCCAGCATTATTTTATGTTCCGGGTAATATCCGGTGGTTCGGTTACATACCGATTCGTTAAAGTGCTAGATTGCACTTTTTAGTGTCATTTAAGTACCCTTCTTGTACCCTTTCAATTCCCAACACTTAGGGAAATATTCTGGATGATAAAACGACATTTCTGCATAATATTTATACGTCTAAATGCTGAATTATTGCTGAATTTTATAAATTCTGCACTTAAAGTGCGTTTCGGGTGCTTTTTAGTGCGTATTTTTTCTTTCGTATTGCATATATATTAACCCTTGTATGTACTCTTGGGTTTTAATGCATTCTTGTTGTCGGACCTACACCTAGGCCTCAATTCTAACGTCTGACTGCTTTCTGCAGTTTAGTCGACACAGTGTGTCTTACCGGTGAGTTTACTATTATTCTGACGCAACGCTCTCGTTTATGCATAAAGCAATATTTTGTAGTATACAACATGCATGAATTCACTTGTTTAATCATGTGTTCAGACATTGCTGACAATTAAACTCATAATTGCAGTCATTAAGTAATAATTATAGTGTACGGAAATTACCGGTTTGTGCCAGTTGTCACAATAGTCCTCAACCTTGGGAACCACTCCGCATTCTCCGCATTAGGAATGGCAATATCCTCCGCAGGGATAGGCTCATTAACATTCCGCAAAGTCATGTTGAGAACAACCGCCACGGCTTTAACATAGAAGAACTTGCTTTTCCACTTTGTAATACCCTTGGGAGGGGTCATCAACTTGGTACTTCCGTACCGTTCCCTGAAAGAGAAGAACCTAGTGTTCACCGTCAACTGATAAAACCTCCGGAAATTATCAACGGTAACCGGCAAACCAAGAGCACGAAAAGTTGATTCAAAGTGTCTAATACGAATAAACCCAAAAGGACTCATCTGGGAGATATGGACCTTATAATACTCCAACAAATCAGCAACAAAAACGGTCAATGGTAAACGAAGGTTACCATCGATGAAAGAATCGGCCCACATGGTTACATAACCGGCTGGAGCACAAGCACCGGCGTCACCGTCTTGGGGATAAACAGCCCCAAACTCGGGGGGCATCTGTGTACTGGTCATCAGTTGGTCGAACGACGCTTTCGACCACTTCAAGGGTGGCAAGCCACCACCAGGGGCACTACCACCATCATCTTCGTCTTCACCGCCACCGGAGAAGAAGTTTCAGGGTTTTCACCCTCCACATTATGTGGGTTAGATGGTTCAGCCATCAGAAATATAAAGAAGAGAAGGATTGAGTTGCACAAAAACTCAGAAAATCGCCGGAAATACAGACAGATTGATCGGAGAAGACAAAGATAACGCTCTTTTCCACCGGAGAATTTTTTTGAAATTTGAACAAAGTGAGGAGAAACCAAACGGTTTCCCCTTATATACTCATCACAATTAATGCGATGCAGTAAAACCGACTTACCACGTTCAAAAAGGGCCACTGATGGATCGCCACGTGTTCAGCGACTTTTCAGCTGACGGTTATCACGCGCGCGTGGCCGCCTACGCGCCTGATAGAAAAAGACCTTTACACTACTTGCTATAGTGCAGTTATGACCTCAGTCAGTGCAAACGTCTTTTCAGATCATCACATGTCAGAATCCTACCAACTTTCAACAACCCACACGTGCCATCAGCCACGTAGACAACACAAAAGCGACAAACATTATCCAAACTCAAGCGGCATGCGGTTTCTCTGGTTTACCGCACCATAACCCATACCGCATGTTGTTTTTTACATACCCCTCAAAAAAGGCAAAAATATATATCTTTAAATAATATAAAGGGGTATAAGCAATAACCGCACATACCCACGAGCACACGTGGAATATGCGGAGGTGACACACATCAACCCGCACAGGTGTGTCAGATACTCAGAACCAGCATGGTTCTTTGGACTGCGAAAAACGCTTCTCAGGATGCGGTAAACCGCACTCCATGTAAGCTTCTTCAAGCTTCAAAACCCTCATTTCCGGTTCACAACCACGGAGGGAACGCAAACAGCTTCTCCTTAAGGAAAAGGACAAGTGTGCTGAGCAACCGCACATCAGCAACCCTGTCTCCTGAACCTTCAAGAGCTACGTCCAGGCTACAAGACTTCTAGAAGCGAGTTCTTTGCTGCAAACCGCAACCACTCGTGAGTAGTTAATACAAACCGCAAATATGCGAACGGTAGCTACGGAAGAGCCACAACTAAACCACCATGCGGAGGAGCAAAGCTACTTCAAGGAAAACTGCTTTTCAACTAAGCATTAAGGGAAGTGGCTACAAAACGAATGCGGAAGAGTTTCAACCAACTTCCCAAGTATCTAAGGTGATCTCCTCCGGCAACACTAAAAGAAAAGCTACTTTCCACCAATGCGTGAAGGAAAGTAGCTCCAGAACAGTGGTAACAAGTCTGCTTATGACTAGTTACCCACCTATGGACCGCATAGAATAAACAATGGTGGGCACAACCCTGCCTATGACCATGTTTATCTGCCCATAGTCCAGATTCACATTGTTCGACCAAACACGGCCAACAATGACGCAACTACCCCACGTGGCTCAAGCAAAGATGGCCAATAGGGTACGGCAACGAGGTAACCGCAAAGAACGTGCGGTTACTTCAGAGCTAAACCGCAGAGGACGTGCGGTTACTAGAGAGCTAACTGGAAAACACGAACACCCCACAAAAAAAGGGATCATCGTTACATGTCCAGTTGCTGAAAATAGAGCTTGAGCAAAGTACTTACAACTTTGCACTAGCTGACGACGGACATCTTCCGCCACGATCTCAAAGGTTGGTTCGAAACACCAACAGGTGGCTGATGACATCAGAAAAAGGTAGACCAAGAGTCAAGTCCTTGGCTGAGAATTCCGCATCAGACGGAACTTGCTCATCGGACATCCTTCTCAAAGGAAGAAACAATCCACTCGAAAGGCCTACCGTCAACAACTTGAAGGATGAACCATCTAAATGGCCCATATTCTACCTTCTAGACACCATAGTCCAGTATTCCTCCCACATGCAACTTGCATAAGGAAGAAACACTAGACTGGGGGGACTTGAAGGGGTATGGTCCCAGATCTCGCGTCAGCATGACCGCGAATGACCATTACCCTTATCAAAAACTCCACCAGCAATAAATTCACCTGTGTTCGTGTGGACACACGCGAACACAGTGGTCCAATCGGTCCAGTGATGAGAAGACTTACCTTAAGGACGAAAACCAATGTTACGTATAGCGATGCGGCCCCGCACCGCATCCTATGAACGTTTTCGTCACGACAAGGGATCTGGACAACATTAACAGTCACTAAGCGGCGATGCGGCATGACACCGCATCCCGCATAAATCATGGATGGAACAACCAACGCGGGAATAACATCAGTGACCGCAAGCAGCGATGCGGCCTGGCACCGCATCCTGCCTACAAGGCAAGTGGGTCTGACACCACAGTGCAAGTGGCACTGGGAACAAGTCGACTACCGGCCCACGTGTGTACAACAGTCTGACACCATAACAGGACGTGGCATCACCACCGTAACCGACAGGTCTGACACACCTGCAAATAGCTGTGCGATGTCAGGCTAGCTACTCAACTACCCTCCTTCACTCCTCGGCTATAAATACTCACCCCAAACCAGGTTTGAGGTATGACTTCTCAACTCTCTCAATACTACTACTATCACACTTTGCTTCCCAAGCAAACTACTGATTCTCACGCCGGAGAGTGGTAACAAGGAGCACCCCCCACCCCATCCTCCTTGTTACGAGTCACGGTTTGTTTCCTTGTGCAGGAAACCCACCACCAGACGATTCAGCCAGCGATCCTTGGAAAGAAGGGATTAACCCTCTTGACGAGACCAGTGAGTTAACCCACCCGGTTAACCATTGTTTCATCATTTACACAAAACAAACAAAGAATGATCACACAAACTTTGAACAAAACCCATATCAAGCAACACAGAGGTTAATTTCTCATTCCATTTCCTAGGGGCTTGTTTAAGTCCATAAAGAGACTTAACAAGCTTACACACCTTATTTTTCTCATTATCAAAGTAACCCTGAGGTAGAGTCATATAAACATCTTCAGACAAAGAACCATAAAGAAAACCATTATTTATATCAAGCTGATATAATGGCCAACCTCTATTAACAGCAAGTTTTAATATAACTCTAACAGTAACCATTTTAACAACAGGTGAAAAAGTTTCACCAAAATCAATACCTTCTCTTTGATTAAATCCTTTAGCAACTAGCCTAGCTTTATACCTTTCTACTTCACCATTTGCCTTATATTTTATCTTATATACCCATTTACACCCAATGGGTTTTCTACCTTTTGGCAAATCTACAACAACCCAGGTGTTATTTCTATAAAGAGCCTCCATTTCATTGTTCATGGCTTCTATCCACCTAGGGTCTTTAACAGCTTCATTATAACAGCTAGGTTCAACAGATTTATTTAAAGATGAAACTAAACACAAATTTTCAACAGACAAATTAGCATAATTAACCACCTTTTCAATCCCATATTTCACTTTTCCTTCTACAACATATTCATTAAACCTTTGTGGAAAAGATACTTTTCTAGAAGATCTCCTAACAGATTGTCCCTCAGATGGGTTGGTCTCATCATGTGATCCTACAGTGTCCTCTGCCTCGCCAATGTTACCCAAACTACTACCTAACTGTTCACTTTCATGTTGAACATTATCAACATTTGGAGCAGTGGCAGATGTAGAGGGTGACACTGGCTGCTGATCATCACTGCAGTGATCTTGAGCACCAGTTGTCCCCTCTTCATCATTGGGAACTATAGGAACTTCAGATGTTATTGTTTCAGTAAAATCAAAAAAATTTATCTGATTTAATCCAGTTTTATTAGACAACTCCTGATTTTTATCCAAGTTCGACTTAAAAGGATACACACTTTCATAAAATTTCACATCTCTAGAAAAAAACACTTTCCTATTATCCAAACACAGCAATTTGTATCCTTTTTAACATTTGAGTAACCAATGAGAATACACTTATCAGCATGATAAGCAAATTTATCAGATTCAGACAAGACTGTACTAAAACAAAGACATCCAAAGTTCCTTAGATGAGCTAATGAGGGTTTAAAGCCATAAACAACTTCATAAGGACTCCTACCATTTAATACAGAAGAGGGTAACCTGTTGATTAAGTAAACAGCAGTTAAAACACAATCAGACCAATACTTAAGAGGCAAGTTACTCTGAAACATTAAAGCTCTAGCTGTGTTTAAAAGATGTCTATGTTTTCTTTCCACAACACCATTTTGTTGTGGTGTATAAGAACACGACGTTTGATGTAAAATTCCTTTGTTTTTACAAAATAAGCTCATTTGATTATTCACAAACTCAGTTCCATTATCACTTCTTATAACTTTTATTTTTTTCTCAAATTGTGTTAACATCAGTTCATAAAAGTTACACAAGTTATCAAATACTTCAGTCTTACTTGTTAACAAGTAACACCAAACAGTTCTAGAAAAATCATCCACTATAGTTAGAAAATATTTGAACCCCTCATAACTAGTAACTTTATATGGTCCCCATAAATCAAGATGTATTAACTCACCAACAGACTTTGTTTTATGTTCACTAAGAGGAAAAGGAACTCTTACTTGTTTGGCTCTATGACAAACATCACAAGGCCCATGTTCAACACTTTTAACATCAAAGTTATCTTTTAACACAGCTAGTACTTGATCAGATGGATGACCTAACCTACTATGCCATAAACTTGCCTTAACAAAACTATTAAAACAAACATTAACAGAATTACCATTTTTACCAACAAAATACAGACCACTATCCTGACTACCAGTCACCAGGATTTTCCTTGACTTGGAATCCTGTAATACACAACTATCCTCATTAAAAACAACTTCAATGTTATTGTCTTTAGCTAACCTATGAACAGATAACAGATTGACATGATACCCTGGGACATAAAATACATCTTTTAGGATAACATTATTCATTAATTTGATATTACCAATTTTTAATACTTTAACATTAGTACCATTTGGATGACCAACTTTAATATCAAATTCAGAAACATCAACAGTATTAAACATGTCTTTATCATCATTTACCATGTGTTGACTTGCCCCAGAGTCAACAATCCAACTAAAGACACCTCCAAAGAATAAAGAACTAGAACAACTAACACAATTATTAACAATACAAGACTCACCTCCTACACTTGTTGACTCCACAACAGATTTTTCACCAACTAAACTTAATAACTTTGCTATCTGCTCAGATGTAAAAGGTAACCCAGAAGAAGACATACTACCAGAAGATCCAAAAACAGCATTTGACTTATTATTTTTACCAGATATAGTGTTAGGTCTTTTCTTAAACCCTGGAGGATAACCAATTATCTCAAAGCATCTATCAACAGTATGACCAATCATATTACAGTGTGTACATTTTAAATTTGGATTAGGTCCTCTTTGATTAGATACCTTTTTCTTTGACTCAAAAGACTGGTTAGGCTTAGACACAAAAGATACATTCTGATCTTTTGACCCACTACTAGACAGCCTATGTGATTCCTCCCTAGAAACCACAGCAAAGGCAACCTTGACAGATGGAAACACTTCTCTGGTTAAGAGATTAGTTCTTACAGGTTGATAAACATCATCTAACCCCATAAGAAATTGCATTAATTTGATTAACATTGAAAAATCATTATAATCTTTAGCTGCTTTACAAGAACAAGTGGGCAGTTTAAGCATAGCATCAAACTGTTTCCACATAGTGGTCAGCCTATTATAATAGTCAGCCACAGAAGAACCATTTTGTGAAATACAGTTTATTTTTCTATACAAATCATAAACCACAGAACCATCCACCTTGTCATAGGTTTCCTTTAAATCATCCCAAACCTCAGAAGCATATGTAGAAAACACTTGACCCAAGAAAAGTTCCTCAGATACAGAATTCAAAAGCCATGTTAACACTACAGAGTTACATCTATCCCACTGACTAGCAAGTACATGATCCTCAGTGGATCTTTCACATTTACCATTTATAAAACCAAACTTATTTTTGGCTTCTAAAGCCAATTTCATAGAGCTAGACCAGACAGAATAGTTTTCAGTACCCTTCAATTTAACACTAACAATAGTCAAAGCACTAGAATCACTAGGATGAAGATACAATGGATCCCCAACATCTAACTTACTTATCAAGGTCTGAGATGTACTAGCATTTGGATCAGGTTCACCCATGATTACAAGCAAGACAAACAAGTTTCACAGAAAGAATCACAATACAACAAACAGACAATACAGATTCACAAATAGAGAATCAATCAAACAAACAAACAAAAAACAGATACAATATAGACAACAACAAGACTGTATCAGAGGCCAGATTCCAGGTTCATCACTCTATAGGTGCCTGGACAAGCATAATACAGTTGCTAACAATAAGAATCAATGTAGACACAACTAACAGAGAATAAAAAACAAACAAAAAATCACAGATAAAGAATAAGAAACAATCAATAAGAAGTGCCGGTCCTCACTACCCTGACTTCAACTAATCAACAACAAGAAAGGAAAAGACAGAAGATAAGAACACTCTTACAGCGGGTGCAAATGTCTTCAACAAGTATCAGATCTGCAGTTTTCAAGAACCACAAATCTGATACAGAATACCAATAATATCACTTCAGGTTAGTTTGCCCTCAAACTTCAAGGTTCCAGAGACTAACGCAGAAGTCCTGATCTGAGAAGATAACCGAAGCAAATAACCCTTGACTTAGGGTTTTGTCGACAATAGCACGTACACCACCAGAAACAACAGATCTGAGAAGATCTAAGATCAGCCACCAAAAACATAGTTTCCGAGAACAGAAACCCTAACACCAACAAAACAAACAATCAGATAATATGCAGCGGATAACCCAAGAAATCAAAAAACAAGAGCTATTTAGCTCTGATACCATGTAAAATGGTATAGATCTAACAAGAACAATACAAAATACACCAGAAATAGTGACAAAACAGGCGACAAAATATTTATTACTTATCCAACCCAAAAAGATCCCTACCAAACCCTAGATCTCAAGATAATGAGATCTTAAACAATACAAAGCTCAGGTTCAACAGATCAAAGAAATCTGTTGAACTTAAACCAAGATACAACTAAAAAATACAAAGGATACAGACGATGAGATTAACAAAATCTCTAAGACAACAATGATCTCAACACTGAGATCTACAACACTGAATGATGATCTTCAACGACAGACAAACGAGAATGATAATGATCTTCAGCAGCAGACGAACAGAATAATGATGATCATCAACAGCAGACGAACAGAATAATGACAATCATCAACAGCAGGCGAACAGAATGCAACACCAAAATACAGAGAAAGTGAAACCCTAAGAACTATCTCGAAAACTACTGAGAGATTCATTCTCTCTCATCCAATATATAGCTGGAACCAACTGACCTTCAAACAAGCCCCTTGATCTTTATAAACAATACACTTTAGCCCCTGATGTTACACTTTGAACCCTGAGCCCATAACAACTTCGTAACAGCTCAACCATCCAAGATATAATCTGAACAGCCCAACAAACTAACAAAATATATGAAATGTTTGAAATATGAATTAGAAAAATATAAACCCATTTATATTTTAACAGAAGTGTTGGCCCAAATGGTGATGGTGTACCTTTCTCGCATTTTGTCCAAATCTGGAAGATAAATAATTAAAATAATTTTGTTTTATTATAATTTATATATTGATTAATTGCATAAAAAGAGTGATAAGAGCATTCACATCCCTTCCTTCTAGGGCTGTAAACGAACTGAACGTTTAGCGAACAGTTTGTGAACCGTTCGGCGGGAAGTTCGTTTATGTTCGTTCAATTAGCTTAACAAACGAACACAAACAAAAAATTTCGTTCGATTAGCTTAGCGACCGAACACGAACACATGTCTCGTTCGTTCGACTACGTTCGTGAACGTTCAGTAATATGTTCAGTTGCGTTCGTTCATGTTTGTTCGTGTTCATTTGAGTATATTAAAAAAATAATAAATAATAAACCTTTTATCTAAATATATTGAAAATTTGAAACCCTATTTTTTTCTAAGTTGGCTAAAATTGGACAAAGACATTTTTTGGATAATTATGTCTAAGTTAGCTAAACTTTCAATAATTATGTCTAAGTTCGTTAAACTTGATTCTTTGTTTGGTGGTTGTAGTAGACTTCTTTTATTTTGATTTATCATTTGATGGTTATATTTAACAACTTATATCCAATGTTTAAGGATAACAGTGTTTTTATATTTTATTTTCAAGTTAAATGTTCGTTTATGTTCGTTTTTATTTGCTTGTGTTCGTTTGTGTTCGAGAAGGGTGTTCACGAACCGTTCGTGCACAACTGAATTTCCTTAACGAACGAACGCGGACATAAACTTATCTTCCGTATGCGTTCGTGAACATGTTAATTTCCTTAACGGACGAACACGAACATGGCCTTGTTCGTGTTTGTTCGGTTCGTTTACAGTTCCCTCGTCTCTATTCTTACTATTACATTCAAAATCACTATATTTTCTTTTTCTTTTTCAATTAAATAATATTTTTTATACGTTTATCATTATTTTTTCTCTCCTCCACTCACACCCACTTTAAAAAACTATTAAAAATTTAATAAGGGTAAACAGTGTCCCCCTAAATATACAGATGAACAGTAACAGGTGGATGGTAGACTACAGCAGGTGAAGGTTTGCGAGACGAGGATTTAAACGGAGTGATCGCTAGGCCTTGGTGCCGGTGAAGGGTAGACTGCTATAGGTGGATGGTAGAGTATTGTAGGTAGATGGTAGACTGTTGTAGGTGGAGGGTAGATTGCTTCCGATTGAGGGTTTGACAGAGCAGGTTAGAATGTCTACAAGACGATTGCCTGAGGTTCGACAGTCCGGCTGCACCACTTGGATTATAACCACCACCCATATATTCGAGTTTGGTATTTGCAATGAATTGTGAAGTGAAAGGTGCAAATATGGGATATAAAACGAAATGTTGTATTTATAGGGATTGAAAAAATAATCCTTTGAAACTACCTCTTGAAACAGTAACTGTTTAAAGAAATAGTCGTTTAAACAGTAACCGTTTGAAAAATATATGTTGGAATAATTAAATATTATTTTATCATTTAAATATTTTATAAAAAATTATTTTGAAAATAATAAATAAAAATATTAAAAAAAAATTTATGAAAAATATTTTATTAATATAAAAAATACAATTATTAAGTAAATAAATTGAAATTTAATTATATAAAATAGATATACTATAAATAAAAGGAAAAATAGGTGAAGAGGTGAAGGCTTGGAGTTATTTTGTTTTTAGGAAAAAGCGGAGTTTGGAATGGTTGTTGTTTGGAATGATATGATATACTTATAAGAAAAGTCTGGATTTTGGACCAGTCCAACGTTGTGAATGCTCTAATTGTTACAATTTGTGAGTTTTATAAAGCAACTCAACCGAGGTATGATGATAGACTTCCAGAGAAAACGTGTCCTATACTAGATGAACCAAATTTTGGTCGTTGAATAAAGTGTAAATGGTATGTTATCCATTCGTGAGCAAGGGTTAATTATTTTGTAACACAATTTGTTATTTATCGTTGTCTGTATATGAGAAGAACTTTTGTGTGTCACCGAATTTGGTTATAGTTGATTTTGAAGTTTTTAGGAACATAGAAAATAATCAAAGTTATGAGAAAAATTAATAGTATGTTTGAAGTAAAGAGTATCTTAGAATGAGGTGCTTTTCTCAAGCAAGTCAATCTTTGGCGGAGAGCATCGTTGCCAGATATCAAGTCGCTCGGGTTTCTTTAGATAAAAAAACTCGTTGTCTTGATTGATTGGTGTAATTTTAATTTCTTGTAACCTTATGTATGTTCTCCTCGTGTTGTTTTGGTTCCTCCTAGCAGTTTGCTAGGGATTGTTCTATTTATAAAAGTTGTCTTTTGAAAAAAAAACATCTTGATAGGATTCGAAAAATTAACTTTGACACAATAAAAAAACCCAAACATATCGTCTACCCTTATTACACCATTTATTAATTTTATATAAAACTAATTATATTTCTTTGTAGATATTCGTATATCGCTACCCTTATTAAACCATTTATAAATTTTATATAAAATTAGTTATATTTCTTTTAAAAACCGGTTCAACCCGGCCCGTAGTACCGGTTGAACCGTCCGGTAGAACTGGTTAAACCGCTCGATACACTCGGTTGAATCGTCTGATACACCCGGTTAAACCGTTTCTGAACCCAATCCGATACCGTAAAAGAACCAGATTTTAAAACATTGGTAGATCAGGTTTATATCTTCTAAACTCAAATATGTATTATAAGTTTATTAATTATCTAAGTATAATGAATTAATTAATTTGGTGATCTGGGCTTGACCCAGTCAGTAGTAGACTCACTGACTCAGTAGTCAGTATCTCATAATGGGCTTCAGACCCAAAAATCCATACGGTGTTTTAAAAATGAATTTAACGATGAGTACAACTCTACAAAAACTATAACTAGGTATATATAACATGCTATTTCAAATTATACATATTGCATATATTCTTTGATGTACAATTTTGTCATCTTTTTAGACAAAAAGTTGAGTACAATAGTTATTGGTTTATATTTATTTGTAGACTTGTAGGTATGACAAAGGAAAGAATAAAGAGTTCAAGGGAGATAAGTAGAAATTTTGAGTGAAACATGACATATGGCTATGTACACAAGGTGTGTGGAATCGGAAACCACATGGGTGTGTGATTCTAAAGTACATAGATGTGTGATTTAGAAGTACATAGGCATGTGGTGGGTGTTTATGGCAAGACACGGGTATATTTTCCGAATCCTGTAGCAGTGGTGGATTAAGAAAATCCGCCTATGGGTACCGTTTCAAAAAAGGGTAACGAAATTGAAAAAACGTCAAATTTTTCCAAAATTTACACTACCGCCGGAACGTCAAGGGTAGCGGGAGCTACCTTATTGTAAGGTAGGTCCGCCCGTGCCCTGTAGGCTTGTGATTTACGTCACAAGGACATTTAAGCAATCTTACGCTACAAATAAAAAGCTTCATGACGATTTTTAAATCTTCAACCATTGTCATCCGAGACGGAAGAATCTACAATCTTTGATCGGAAATTGAACTGATTTTGCACAACTTTTATCTCTTTTTTTTTCAGTTTTAGTTATGTTGTTAGTAGTTGATTTCATTTCCTACTCCCACACTATGAAGTAGATTTCATGTGTTTACTTTGATACTATGAACCGTAAAAGGATGTCATGATTTTGTCTTAAAGTTTATAGTTTTTATGATTATTGTCACTTGTATGTATTTGGGTTTAATGATTCATGTTCCAACTCTTGTTTATGATAGTATTTTATTAGACTTTATGAATTTTTAACTTGCTAACCTTTTTCATCTAGTTCAAATTTCTTAAACAACAATAACCTAAATAGTTTAAATTCTTACACCCAACAATGTGTATTATTATCCCATATATATTTACATACAATATTACTTCATAGCCTTTAGATACCAAAAGGTTATTTGCAAATCTAAAAAAAAAAATCTCCCAACCTCTGATTTCCAATAATAGCATCAGAAGCGGACCGGAGCTCATGAACGGCCATGATGGATTTTCGGGCCAAAAACCGAGTAGCTGACGGACCTGCCTCTCTCCTTTTTATTCTGCCTCCCACAAAACGCCCTGTTCCTCCAAGGAACCGTCTGTGGCCACGAACTCCCCCCTCTCCCCTCTCTTCCACATCTACCACCTCTCTCCTCAAGCTCATCCCTCTCTCTTCAACGTCAGAGTTTTTAGGGTCAACGCACCCAGACCCCACTACAGATCCTCTACTAAAAAGTTTATTTGGGACAAATGAGCACTGAATCCACACACAAACCACCTTTAGTATGTGTACAATCAATCTGCATCATTGAGAACTTAACCTTCATTGGCACCTTTGAATCCTCAACCACAAAATTACCAACATGATAAAGATTCCACATCCCAGGTGAGGTCAAGTTGCATTCAGATGCTGCTTCTTGACCATTAGAAGTTGTTAGTTGGAACCTCACCGGCTTTCGGTCCCACCCATGAATCCGATCACAGTTGCACACCCGCTGCCCAAACCGCTTCCCGGTCCGCCCAAGTTGTAGACGGAACGACAGGCTGTATGTTCCCACCGCGAACGGGAACTCCACCTCTCCGGAAACTTCAAACCACCAAATTTGCTGCACATAGGCCACTACATGAAATCTACATCCAGAAAACAAACAAACAATTCAATGTTTCATTCAAACACTAAAATTTTGAAATGTTGATCCAATATCAAGAAACTATCATGGTGTTTTACCTTGATTCGTCGGTGGGAATCCGACTCCAGTATCTACGGTCATCGATGCCGGTTATTGTTAAACCGTTAAAAGATATCAACACACATGGTTTTCCTGTGCCCTTATGCAACCAAACTTTCTGTAAAAATGAAATTATTATCAGTAAACTATAGACATAGCCAAGATTTCATCATTTTATTGTCTTACATATATTCTTTTAATTATCAAAGCTAATAGTTATAATGTGTTAATTAAGGTTGTTAAACGGGTCGCATTCACAAGTTGTGGATCAAATCTGACACAAACCCGAAAATTTTAGACAAACCCGAACCCGACCCTTTTAGACTAAACCCAAACCCACGAATTTCGTGGTAGGTTCGTGTCGTGTTTTCGCTCAGAAATTCACACCCCTAAGATTAATGATGCAATTCGGACCGCAAAATATGTAATCATTTCAATTAACAATTGTTCATACAAAACCAAATCATTACCTTCGTGTCTCCATCAATAGAATTAGCTCTTGACAATCTTGCATAAATATCTTTCTTACACAAATTTGATCCAAATTTATCATCATCATCATCAAACACCCTGGATATAATAGACTTATAATTCTCAGGCAATTTCGATTCCCACACAAAATCAGCAGACGAAGCAGCCCGAAAAGCCCGATTAAGCGCTGCGACCCGGCAGATCTCTTGCGGGTTCAAGTATCCGAGAACCGGGCCCACAACACTCTCCGGCAAATCACCCAGACCCGTCACCGGAGGACCCTCCGGTGTGCTGTAGATACCAAGAAATGAAGATAACCCAGATCCCATGTTAATTAACAACACCAGATTTCAACAATACGAAACTTTTGTTTTGTAGATATGATGAATAGAAGAGGGAAAGAGAAGATATCCAATATATAGGTGTGGATGAGATTATATAATATTTAGGAGCTTTCCATATTTAAGTTTTCTTTTTCTATAAATTAAGTTTTATGTAAGAAAGAAGTTTATTTTGGTCTAAGGACATTTAAGATTTTCTAAAATTCAACTAGTAAAAGTTTTTTTTTTTTCCTGGTGGTATCAGGTGTTTATTCGGTGGATTTTTAGGAGTAAACTCTAAGGGATGTGTGTTTGCCGTTAAAAAAAGTAAAAGTTTTTGAAAGTTATGGCTTTAACCTCCGGTTTTAACTTACGACTGTGACTTTTAAAGATTCGGTTCGTTTTTAATTGCTTTTATTAAACTGGGTTGTGTAACGGAAGAGAATTAAGATAAGTTTTCTAGATAAGAATGAAGTTTTGGTTAGATCTCACGATTTTTTAAAATTCTAAAAATAAAACTAGTAAAAGTTTCAGCTAACCTCCGGACCTCCGGCTTTAACTTATGACTCTGGCTTTTAGAGATTTCGGTTCATTTTTAACTACTTTTTTAAACATGTTTGTGTAACGGAAAAGAATTAAGATAAGTTTTTTAGATAAGATAGAGGTTTTATTTAGTTCTAAAGATTATTAAAATTCTAAAAACAAATCTAGTAAAAGTTTCAGCTAACCTCGGCTTTTATTAAACAGGGATGTGTAAAAATAAAACTAGTAAAAGTTTCAACTAACCTCCGAACCTCCGGCTTTAACTTATGACTCTAGCTTTTAGAGATTTTGGTTCATTTTTAACTACTTTTTTTTAAACATGTTTGTGTAACCGAAAAGAATTAAGATAAGTTTTTTAGATAAGATAGAGGTTTTATTTAGCTCTAAAGATTATTAAAATTCTAAAAACAAAACTAGTAAAAGTTTCAGCTAACCTCCGAACCTCCGGCTTTAACTTATGACTCTGGCTTTTAGAGATTTTGGTTCATTTTTAACAACTTTTTTTAAACATGTTTGTGTAACGGAAAAGAATTAAGATAAGTTTTTTAGATAATATAGAGGTTTTATTTAGCTCTAAAGATTATTAAAATTCTAAAAACAAAACTAGTAAAAGTTTCAGCTAACCCCCGGCTTTAACTTACGACTCTAACTTTTAGAGATTCGGTTCATTTTTAACTGCCTTTTTTATTAAACATGTTTGTGTAACATAAGAGTATCAAGATAAGTGTTATTTTGTTATTTAAAACTTTAAAAATTCAAAAAAAAAAAAAAACTAGTAAAAGTTTCGGCTTTAACTTATGACCCTAACTGTTAAACCTTGGGGTATACTTTAACCCTCATTGACTTCATTTAACTACGCCTAACCTTATTTTTTTAATGGTTTTCGATTTAAAAAGTGAAAAAAATAATAATAATTCTTAATACAATGAGAGAGTGGTGTACAATGCCGGTTAACATGTCATGTCATCGTTAGCGCTCCAGATGTTAGGATACACCAAATGCGTTAAAGATTTAGTTCATTTTTAACTGTTTTTATTAATTATATTTGTGTAACGGAAAAGATGATAGATAAGCCTTTTCAGAAATTAGTTGGATAACAGATAAATTATTGGTGTAGTTATTATATATTGATATGGATTTGATTTGTAGTGAGTTAGAAAATGAGTTGTTTTTATGTGGAATGTGTAGATTAATTAATATTTTTTAGATTAATTAAGTTGGTCAAAGAGAGTATACAATATACGGTAGCAAACAGGTTTAGAAAGAAATATAAAATAATAGGATGAATTCAGTGTGCATATGAACTCAAGGGAATTGAAAATATCACATCAATAGTAAATTTGAATTTAATTAGACCATGGGGTATGGGGTTGTCCCCTCCCCGTCCCGATCCGTCTCCGGCGTCACACACCGCCCCATGGGCTCCGTCGCGGCTCTCACGTCCTCTGCAAGACGTTGGCGACGAACTGAAAATGTGGGGCCCCCTTCATGTTTCTCTCTCTCCCCTTCAATATATATTGATTTTTTTATTAAAGTGGGTAGTCCCCTCACATTCTTGAGTAGTCCCTAAGGGGATGGTCCTCCTCCTGTGGTGATGTGGCGCCTACGTGACGGGTAATCTCTTTGAGCACTATCCAAACCATAAGGGTGAGGGGGGCACCCTCGGTGACTCCCTTCGGGGACCAAGTTGCCGAGCGGGGGGGGGGGGGGTGATGCCATCCATTCGGGGACCAATTTCAGTGGGAAGACACCGAAGAAGAAGGAGAGAGAAGGTGGGGCCAGCCTCATTTTCAACCAATGAAAAGTTTTCTTTTTTTTTTTTTTTTTTTTGAATTAAAAAACAAGTCACCTAATAGGGGAGTGCCGCCATCAAATTGGGGTGTTAGGGGAGTTTAAGAGGGGAGTTGACGTGGCACACGAGGATTGGTTATACGTAAGAGAGGGGACTCCCCTCTTAGGGGAGTGCCCCCCTCACCCTAACCCATGGTCTTAGCTTTTTAAAATACTAAAATAAAATATTGACCAACTTGCATATCTCTCTATAAATTATATTTAATAAAAATCAACATGAAGCTATAACAGCTAATTTGTCGGCGTTCAATAAAACTGCGACATGTGGTCATGACTCATGAAGGTCTATATGGTTATAGAAAATTTTATAGAATTGACTCAAATTTTAAGTTACAAATATATACAAAAAAAGAACTTAACATATTTTATTAAATATTTAAATGAAGTAGAAGAAGGGTAAAGAGTGGAAGTTATGGGTGAGCCATTGTGTCTCGAGAGAAAGCTAAGACCATGGGATATGGTGGGGTTTGGGTTGGGCATTGGTTGACACGTGGAATGGGGTGGCAGACATGGGTAAACCCACATTGAACACGGTATGGTGGGGCGGGGATTTGGGGCGTGGGTTTGGTGGGCTTGTGGGCTGACCAGCTAGGCTGACCCGCTGGGCAGACCCAATAAACACAAAGGTTAAGAATACCTAAAGTTGAATGTTGAGATTGTTCACACCAAGCCCTCGCCAATGCAACTTCTTCAGCATAGACCCATTTTTGTTGTTTTCGTTTGGCGGTTTCAACTACTTTATCCTCCTCGGTTTTTTTCTTATGACTTCTTTTTTTGATGGGTTTCGATGCGGTAGGACTCTCTTTGGATGGTTGAGTTTCGGGAACGGATTCGTTTTGTGAAAGGTCGATGGAGGTTGGTGAAAGGTCGATGGGCGATTGTGAAAACGGGGTAGGTATTGAATCTTCGGTGTTTGGGAAGTTAGTAAATACACGATTCCCGATATACGATGCATAACCCGCCATGTCGGGCATATGAGAGTGTATGAAAAATGGACGAGCTACTAGACGAGTGGATGGTGGGCTAGGATTATTTTCTTGGAATCCATACGGGTTGCTCGGGTCAAAAGGACGGTTGAAAGGATGCATTTTTTTTCGTTTTGTAGAAGGAGAATGGAAGTAAATGTGACTTTTATAGTGAAAAAATGGAATAATTTTTTTTTTTTTTAATATAGCCGTTGGCCAACGGGTAGCCCAACAGCTCTTTTCTTTTGGCCATTCACAAACTGCCATGTCACCTTGCTCCCCCGCCCCACGCCCGGCTTGAAACCCAAGCCCCAAGGGGCCACGCCCCAACCCAAGCCCACCCGGGGTGGTGCCTTGAGCGTTTTACCCCAACCCACGCCCAAACCCCCGCCCCATACCCCACGGCCTAATGTGAAGAGGATGAAAAATTAATTAAAAAAATGAATGAAGTGGGTCCGGATAGACTTAATTGTTGACTTGTTTCCCATTAATTAAATGAATCAATTAATGTCTCATTGAATCGTCAATGTTTGCTGATTTTAAGATACATTAAATGAGCATTAAGCAACCTTAAATGCAACATATCTATTTTTTAATTTTTTTTTAACGGCAAGGAATAACGTCTCAACCACCGTGACGCCGGGCGTTGTAGCCAAGGTCGACTACTCGACCGGCGCCAGCCCCTTGGCTCTCCTAGATGCGCGGAAACCCGACCTCCACCCGCCCGAAGGCACGACAATGAAATAATCGGTAAAACCTTGCCTCCCATCCAAGACGAACCGACGCCACCCGTATTCGCCCTTCACCTGGATGCCGCAGAAAATAATGGGGAGAGTGGTAGTCGAACCTGGATCACAAGGAACACCAAGTATTTCCCAAACCACTCCACCACTACCTCATTGGCATATCTATTTTTTAATTAAATTAGTTTTTTTATTAACTACTTTTTTAAATGTAAACTTCATTAACAAACCTCTGAGTTAAACGGGTAAAAGGCCAACAAACAACACACGCCCACGATCCAAACGGGCAAAAGGCAACACAAAATGACGACATATACAAAGGATGGGTTAGGATCAAATACAAAGGATAAAATAAATAAGAAGGGTAAGAAGGATTCTAGTCCATTGATCTTAGATTTGGAGGGTTGAGATTAGTTGTAGGGAAAAGAAGATAATAGAAGGGCATAAAGGGAATCCTATATTTATGGATTTTCTCTTTCCACATGCAAGGCACATGCCAATTCCCCCATCGATTTAAAACGTCTATAACTTTTTCATACGACATTTAAAAAAAATTCACCATAATAACGAGCGTTTTTTTTTTATCTTTAATATGAGTACCATATTATCATATAAAAATAAAATAAAAATAAAAATTTTTACTGGGTTTTTTTTTTTTTTGCATTGTGTTAAAGGTTCAGGTCATTGTGTCTTTTAACTGGGTTTTGGTCAGTAGAGTTTCTATACTTTGTGTTATTATCAAAACCTATAACACAATGTTAATTTGGGTTCTATCCATTGCGTTTTTATAAGAACCTATAACACAATAAATGACACAATGAAGATGGTGTTATATATGGGTTTTCTATCAATTGTGTTATTAGTTCAGGTCATTGTGTTTAATATGTTATTCATTGTGTTTTAATATGTTGTCCATTGTGTTTTAATAATTTGTTCAATTTTTTTTATTATCTTTGTTCATTGTGTTTTAGTTTGTTGTGTATTGAATTTTTAGTTTGTTTTCCATTGTGTCTTCATCTGCTCTCCATTGTGTCTTTTATCTGCTGTCATTAATTGTGTCTTTTAACTGTTGTCATTAATTGTGTTTTTATTTAGTCTGATACTTATTGTGTTATATGTTATCGCCATTGTGTTATACGTTATGGTCATTGTGTTTTAGTATGTTGTCCATTGTGTCTTTATCTGTTGTCATTGATTGTGTTTTTGATCTACTTTACATTGTGTTTTACATCATGTCCATTGTGTAATATGCAATTGGGTTTTTGAATTTTTTTGACAAATATAACAATATGGTACTCATATTAAAGATAAAAAAACGCTCGATTTTATGGTATAATTTTTTTAAAAACAAATGATGTATAAAAAAGTTACGGACGTTTAAAAATTGGGGGGGGGGGGGGGAAATAACATGTGACTTGCATGTGCATATTCTCTTTCCTTTTGTAGACAAAATTACCATTTCCATTTAATTTATCCTAGGACACTTGTCACTCTCTGGTGGCTTCTTACTCTTCTTATTTTTAAATACTTTGTATTATAACTCAACCCTACAAAGGATATATACACCAATCATTCTAATGAATAGATATGAAGGAAGACCTATTATTTAATCAAACATACCCTCTAAACTTGAATTCTCCTAAAATATGATTGATACTTGCTATTAAACACCGCCTCGTTTCTTCCTTTCCAAATGCACCAACAAGTAATTATAATAAGGTCGTGAATGATCTTTTTAGCTTTCTTTCCAAACTGCAAAACACCATGAGCTTCCATAAGATCTTTAAAGTCAACAGCGAAAAGCGAAGGAATGTTACACCACGCGTTGAATCCCGTCCAAATCCTGTTTGCCAAAGCATATGCCGTAAAAATGTGTTCTACCGATTTCTCGTGCTCTTCGCAAATAGGACACATATCTGACGGAATATTCACGTTTCTCCTCCTTAGATTCTTCCTAGTCGCTAGTCTATCCAGATTCGCCCTCCAAGCCATAATGTTATACTTGAGAGGAACCCATTTGAACCATAGAAACTTTGGCTACTGCAACCCCTCCCTATCTTCATTAATCAATTTTTTTACCGATCTTACCGAAAAGGTGCCCGAATCATCTTCTAACCACTTCCAAGAATCTATTTCCCTGTACAACACCACCAGCTCGAGAATATCTTGGCATTCCTTCCAATCGTGTAACTCCGCTTCCATCTCCGACGCTCTTGTAACGCTTCGCATTTTAGTACTTTCCTTATTTAGAAAGTATGTTTGTATTTCTATTTTTGGAAACATGTTATTGTTTTGTATTCGTATTTCTCTTCCAAGCAATTTAATCCGAGGCTTTGATCATAACAAAACTCGATTATTTTATACATCATCTTATACATACTTGTGTTATACGTGCAACTTGAATACATACTTATACGCAAACTCATACTTGGAATACTTGCAACATTAGCTTATACATGCATTTTATTTATATTTATAATATACATCACACTTGAATGCTTGAAGTAAGGATCTTCAAAAATGTCCCTAAACGACTCGTAAGTAGAAGCACGGACCCCTGAAACCCTACTGTGCATGAAAAATAAAGAAATCAAAGTTTTTGGGTTTCAGGCGGGCCGCGTAAGCCATAAGAGAAGCTTAAGCGGGCCGCGTCAAAGCTTGGTTGACCAGATAAGCGTTTCAGTCCACGTGACATCCAGCTGGCAACCCTACTCGTGACCCAGCAAACCTACACGTAGACTAGGTGGCTACGCGGGCCGCGTAAGGATCGGCTGGAGGTTCACGCGGGCCGCGACAGACCCAAATTTCACCTATAAATAGAATGGATCATGAGCAGTCCAGTGGTGTCGAAACCAAATCTAAAAAACGAAAGCATACTGCTCAATTTCGAAAATTAATATAGCGAGGCGCTGCTACGATACAGGGTATTAACTCGATCGCTGCTACGATTCAATGTCCGATTGATTGAAACTATCCGATGGATGTTTAAGTGCTGCCCACATTAGGGCCATACTTTGTCATTAGTCGTGAATTCGACGGATGTTTAAGTATAGCACTTTGTCATTCGTTGTGAGGGTTTTAATCTCGTGAGTTATCGTAAATGCTGTATTAGTTACTGACCTAGTTCGTGTGCATTGTTATTTAAATTAGGTTACAAGGCTAATCAGTAGGCTAAACTCTGCCCGTTTAAATCTGCAATGTGAGTCATTCTCTTTTTATCAATTATGTTTTACAATACTCCACATTATTTTCAAAGTTATAATTACAGGGAGTAAGTCGTGGTTATCTTGAATCACTGGCTAGTGGGGTATTGTGCACATTACTAATTTCTCACAGTTAGGCAAATAAATCCTAACAGTGATAATCATCACTACTTGGGGAAGGACCCAATAGTGGTATGACCATCGTCACCAGGTGACACGGCGCCAGATAAAAATAAGATAGAAACCATTGTAATCGCTCTTATGCTGTAATTTATAACTATGTGTCATTTTATCAAATTGAGTGACTCACCAGTATTTCCCCGCTGATAAAATATTTTTAAAACATGTTTCAGGCGACCTGCTGTGAATCAAGGAAAACGTGCTACGGAGCACTAACAAGCTTGAAGAGGTGGCTCAGTTAAAATAAATAAACATGTTTTATAAATCAGGGAATTTCCTCGTGAAATTCCTCTATTGTAAATCACGGGGTTTATCCCGATTTATGGAATAAAATAATCGGGCATTTCAAGTTTTAAAAGATCCTGTTAAAACTTCCGCTGTCGCATCACTTAATAAATACCACGGGTTCCTGTCCCGCGGCTCTTGACCGGATAAAACCGGGGCTGGGGCCGTGACAGGAAAAAGGTGGTATTAGAGCCACTGATTTAAGCCCATTAAGTATTTAGAAATACTTAATTTTTTCCCGATTACCATTTTGTGACTATGTGTTTTTAACTGACTACTTGTTAGTTACAGTATGGGTAAGCAAAGAATTGTGGACATCTATCGTCAACTAGATAGTACACCAAAAGATAAGGGAACCTCATCCCAATCAAATTCCTCAAGATACTCAGCAGATATGGAGGAAGGAATATTTGTCCGTAAGGCACAGTTTGAAAAATCACTTACCCCTAATAAAAGAGTTGGATTATTAGAAAAAAGTCAAGAGAAAATAAAGAAGTCACAACCAAAAGGGGTGTTGAGTGATATGGAAACTCAGGAAATAAGCACTAACCCACCATGGGAAGATGAATTAGACGAACAATGGGAAAATCTCTACATGTTAGCCACTATAGCAGTAAATGCTAACTTATAGTTTAATCACCAAACCAGTACCAGCACCTATGACACCTACGAGTCAGAAACTTTAATATAATAAATAACCACTAGTATATTTTTAATTTTAGTTGTACTAAATATAAATATTTTGTTTCAATAAAATGGTTTATTAGATTTTCCGATTTCCATTCTGCGATTTTGTGAAAATTCAAGTTACAATTTTTTTTAACCTGGAATTTTGTGTGTTTCTTCATATCTGCTAAACAGCATGAATGAGTTGTCTGAAGCTCTTCAGAATCTCAACCTCTATTATGTTAATGTGGAAGTATCCAGAGACTTTACCGGTTATTTTGCCGACATGGAGGAACCTATGGAATTTCAAGCCCAACTACCAGAGAAACCTAAGCCAAAGAAAAGAAGAAGATTTGTGGGCTGGAGGCGTGTACGCAGAAGGAGACCAGTAACTAGGAAAGTTGCCAAAATGGAAGAACCATAGGATAAAGGAAAAAGAATAGAGATTGGGGAAAGTTCTAAGCAAGCCGAAGAATTGCCACTGCAGGAGGAACTAGATCGTATACTGGCAAGTTATGATATCCTTAGGCCAGTCAATGAAAATCTCTTCACTTATCCTGCCGAAACCCAACTTCCAGTGAATTTGGAACCAGCCATCCCAGATCCCCTTATCCACTCCCAACCTCTACCAGCAGAGCTGGAAGAATGGTGGACCACTGACTGGCAGTTTCAAAATCTCCTTAATAACCCTGATACCTTTTTCCCTCAATTTGACCCTGAACCTCCACTACATCCACCGATGAGCTCCGAAAACTTGGCGGAACTCTGTCATTATGGCGAGGAACTAATAGATGCAGGAAACAGGATTAGGGAAGTGGGAGAACGAATAACCTGGAAAAACGATGAGAGGGAGCGTCATTTCTAAAATACCAGCTGACAAGGATGGTGTGACTGTGGTTGTGTGGTAGTAGGAATATGTGTGTTTAATAATAATAATCCTAAAAATATAAGTATGTGTAATAACTTAAAAATAAAAACTTTTGTAAGATAACCAGTTTGTACGGATGCCTATTATATATAAAATATCGAATATCGAAAAATCAACAATTTTGGCTATATGTGTTAAATGTGATTATGTGCAATTATTTTGTTATGTTTGGTTATTAATTATTTTATACTAATTACTTATATAAATTAATTACTAGATGGCACATGTTGGTAATGAACAAATTAACGAGGGTAATCAATCTGAGCATAACAATTAAGATCAATTTCTGAATAGGCAAGATATCGAGAATATCGTTGCCCAGGGAATAGCCAATGCTATTCCAGCAATACTTGCTGCTGCTCGAAATCCAGTTGAACCTCAACAAATTATTCCTAGCAAACGCACACACGGTGACAATTTCAGTAATAGTGTAAACGGAGGCGGCAACCATCATGGAATGCAAGCCCCGCTCCTTAAGAAAATGAAAGCTGCAACGCCTTGTTGCACTTACAAGGAATTTCTTACCTGTAAACCAGCTGAATTTGCAGGCAATGAAGGGGCGACTGCTGCACTGCGTTGATTGGAGAAAACCAAAGCAGTAATTATGATAAGTAAATGTGTCGAGGAAGACAAGGTCATGTACGCATCGCATCTGTTTAAAGAAGGGGCGCTAGAATGATGGAATACGATACTTCAAGCCAAAGGAAGAAATATGGCCTATGCCATGAGTTGGGAAGAATTTAAGCAGCTAGTAGAATGAAAATTCTGTCCCGAATATGAAAAGTAACAAATGACAAATAAGTTCCTGAACCACCGGATGGTGGATATAGACTGTCGAGGGTATACTTCGACATTCTTCGAGTATGCGAGAGTAGTACCAACCCTGGCTTCGCCAGAACCGGTACTTATTTCCCGCTATATTTGGGGATTGATTGGCGAAATTCGAGATATCGTCAAAGCTGCGAGACCCTGCACTATTGACGACGCTGTGGAATTAGCTAACACCCTAACTGACGGACTGGTACGCACAAGAGAAGAAACCCGGAAAAAGGAAGTGGCCCAAAAGATTACCCAGGGATTCCGTATGGGTAACCATAATAATTTCAAGAGAAAGGGAAGTGGGCAATCTTCCACTATTCCATTTTGCAATGCCTGTAAAAGAAAGCATTTTGGAAGATGCAAGGGGTATTGCAATTTATGCAAAATCCCGGGGCACCAAGAAGAAGATTGCAGGAAGAAGAAAGCAACAATCTGCTACAACTGCGGAGAAGCTGGATATTTTAGGCCAGACTGCCTGAAATTGGCCAAACCAGCTGACAACAAAACCAAACTTGCAGAAGGAGCTACCAAGGGAAATGCAAGAGCCTTCCAGTTAACTACTCAGGAAGCAGAACTAATTCCTGACGTGATAGCTGGTACGTTCTTAGTTCACAACGTTTATGCAAAAGTATTGTTTGACTCTGGTGCAAACCAAAGTTTTATAAATACTTCATTCTGCCAAGCTCTTAACCTACCCCTAAACAACCTTAGACAAATTTTTACAGTCGAAACGGCAGATGGGAATTCTGTTAACATAGAAAAGGTTTTGCGAGAAGGAAAGATAGAGCTCTTAGGCCATAAATTTTCTGCAAACCTGTTACCTATGAATTTAGCCGAATTCGATGTGGTATTAGGAATGGATTGGTTAGTAGCCAACCACGCTCGAATTCTTTGTGATAAAAATTCCATAGAAATACATACACCCACAGGAGAATTAGTGGTAATTACAGGAGATAAGCCATGAAAGCCATTGAAATTCATTTCAGTAATGAAGTTGGCTAGTTATTCAAGAAAACAAGAAATAGTGTATATGATTTCGGTAATCATTAACACTAAGGATAAGGAACTTAAAAATATTCCAGTAGTATCAGAATACCCGGATGTATTCCCAGAAGAACTACCTGGATTACCACCTGATAGGGAAGTAGAATTTAGAATTCGTCTAATTCCTGGAACTACACCGATAGCCAAGGCACCTTATCGGTTAGCACCCACTGAAATGTTAGAATTGAAGAAGCAGTTAGATGAATTATTAAGCAAAGGATTCATACAACCTAGTTCATCCCCTTGGGGAGCTCAAGTGTTATTTGTGAAAAAGAAAGATGGTTCGATGCGAATGTGTATCGATTATAGGGAATTGAATAAGGTTACAATTAAGAATCGATACACATTACCTAGGATTGATGATCTTTTTGATCAACTTCAGGGAGCAAGATATTTTTCTAAGATAGATTTACGCTCCGGATATCATCAATTGAAGGTACAAGAAGAAGACATACCTAAAACTGCTTTCAGAACTAGGTATGGTCATTACGAGTTTACAGTCATGCCCTTTGGGTTAACAAATGCTCCGGCAACATTCATGGACATGATGAATAGGATCTGTAAACCGTACTTGGATAAATTTGTAATTGTCTTCATCGACGATATACTTATTTATTCTAAAAGTCCGGAGGAACATTGTGAGCACCTGCATGTACTCTTAACTTTGTTAAGAAAGGAGAAGCTTTATGCCAAATTCTCGAAGTGTGAATTTTGGCTACAAGAGGTACAATTTTTAGGTCACATGGTGAATCATGAAGGCATTCACGAAGATCCTACTAAGATAGAAGCAATCACCAAATGGAAGGCCCCCCACAATCAGCCATGGAAATTAGAAGTTTTCTAGGGTTAGCTGGATATTATAAACGATTCATTAAGGATTTTTCCAAGATAGCTGTACCCTTAACTAAGCTAACCTGTAAGGCAGTTAAGTTTGAATGGGGACCCAGGCAAGAAGAGGCTTTTAGTATTTTAAAACAAAAGTTAACAAACGCTCCAATTCTAGCTTTACCAGAAGGAACAGAGGATTTTGAAGTTTACTGCGATGCTTCAAAAATAGGATTAGGATGTGTGTTAATGCAACACAAGAAGGTAATTGTGTATGCATCAAGGCAATTGAAAAAGCACGAAGAAAACTATACGACTCATGACTTAGAGTTAGGAGCCATAATTTTTGCCCTTAAGATTTGGAGACACTATTTGTATAGAAGTAAGTTACTATCTATACAGACCATAAGAGTTTAAGATACATATTTGGGTAAAAAGAATTGAACATGAGGCAAAGGAGATGGATGGAAATCCTAAGTGACTACGACTGTGATATTCAATATCACGAAGGAAAAAATAAACGTAGTTGCTGATGCCATAAGTCGTAAGTATCATGAGAAACAACGACGAGTTCGTGCTCTTAGGTTAAATCTACAGTTAGACTTAATGGAACAATTGAAAAGCATTCAAGAAACATCAATCAAGGATGATGCTGAAGGTATGAAAGGACAAATAAAGGAATTAGAGCAAGGAAGTGATGGAATTTGGAGATTCCATAAGAAACGAATTTGGGTACCTAAGCAAGGAGAATTAAGAAATAAGATTTTAGAGGAAGCCCATAAATATAGGTATACTATGCATCCTGGTAACAATAAGATGTACCAAGATTTAAGGAATAATTTCTGGTGGATAGGAATGAAAAAGGACATAGCTAGATATGTTTCTAAGTGTCTTACTTGTTCACAAGTTAAGGCAGAACACCAGAAACCTTCAGGTCTACTACAACAACTAGAAATGCCGGTATGGAAATGGGAACTCATAACAATGGACTTTGTTACTAAATTGCCCAAAACCCGAAAAGGTAATAACGCGATTTGGGTAATTGTGGATCGATTAACCAAGTCAGCTCATTTCCTACCCATGAAAGAAACCTTTAGCATGGAAAGATTGGCAAAGTTGTATGTAGATGAAGTCGTATCCTTACATGGAGTCCCACACTCCATTGTATCGGATAGGGATAGTCGTTTTACTTCCCATTTTTGGACAAGTTTCCAGGAAGCAATGGGAACTCGACTAAATCTAAGTACTGCATATCATCCTCAAACAGATGGACAAAGTGAAAGGACGATCCAAACCCTAGAAGACATGCTTAGGGCATGTGTGATAGATTTTGGTGGAAATTGGGATGACCACCTACCCTTAATTGAATTCTCCTATAACAATAGTTACCATGCAAGCATTGAAGCTGCCCCGTTCGAAGCACTATATGGACGCAAGTGTAGAACTCCAGTTTGTTGGGTAGAAATAGGAGAAAGTTAATTATCAGGTCCTGAAATAGTACAAGAAACTACTGACAAAATCACTCAAATCAAGGAAAGACTCAAGACGGCTCGAGATCGCCAGAAAAGTTATGCAGACAATAGGCGTAAGCCGTTAGAATTTCAAGTTGGAAACAAGGTACTCTTGAAAGTTTCTCCTTGGAAAGGAGTAGTTCGGTTCGGTAAGAAAGGAAAGCTAAGTCCAAGGTACATAGGACCATTCCTAGTAATTCAACGTATAGAACCAGTTGCTTATCGCTTACAGCTACCAGAAGAGTTAGCTGGGATACATGACGTATTTCATGTATCCAATCTCAAGAAATGTCTATCGGACGAATCATTAGTAGTCCCTCTTCAAGACATCCAAGTAAATGAAAAGTTAAAATTTGTTGAGAAGCCACTGCAAATAGAAGACAGAAAGATCAAGTTTCTCAAACACAAAAGACTAGTACTAGTCAAAGTCAAAGGGGATTCAAAGAGAGGACCCGAGTACACTTGGGAGCTGGAATCGGAGATGAAGCGAAAGTATGCTCACTTATTTCAGTAAATCTCGAGGACGAGATTTTAAATAAGGTGGGGAGGATGTAAGGATCTTCAAAAATGTCCCTAAACGACTCGTAAGTAGAAGCATGGACCCCTGAAACCCTACTGTGCATGAAAAATAAAGAAATCGGAGTTTTTGGGTTTCAGGCGGGCCGCGTAAGCTATAAGAGAAGCTTACGCGGGCCACGTCAAAGCTTGGTTGACCAGATAAGCGTTTCAGTCCACGTGGCATCCACCTGGCAACCCTACTCGTGACCTAGCAAACCTACACGTAGACTAGGTGGCTACGCGGGCCGCGTAAGGATCGGCTGGAGGTTCACGTGGGGTTCGACAGACCCAAATTTCACCTATAAATAGAATGGATCATGAGCAGTCCAGTGGTGTCGAAACCAAATCTCAAAAAACGAAAGCATACTGCTCAATTTCGAAAATTAATATAGCGAGGCGCTGCTACGATACAGGGTATTAACTCGATCGCTGCTACGATTCAATGTCCGATTGATTGAAACTATCCGATGGATGTTTAAGTGCTGCCCACATTAGGGCCATACTTTGTCATTAGTCGTGAATTCGACGGATGTTTAAGTATAGCACTTTGTCATTCGTTGTGAGGGTTTTAATCTCGTGAGTTATCGTAAATGCTGTATTAGTTACTGACCTAGTTCGTGTGCATTGTTATTTAAATTAGGTTACAAGGCTAATCAGTAGGCTAAACTCTGCCCGTTTAAATCTGCAATGTGAGTCATTCTCTTTTTATCAATTATGTTTTACAATACTCCACATTATTTTCAAAGTTATAATTACAGGGAGTAAGTCGTGGTTATCTTGAATCACTGGCTAGTGGGGTATTGTGCACATTACTAATTTCTCACAGTTAGGCAAATAAATCCTAACAGTGATAATCATCACTACTTGGGGAAGGACCCAATAGTGGTATGACCATCGTCACCAGGTGACACGGCGCCAGATAAAAATAAGATAGAAACCATTGTAATCGCTCTTATGCTGTAATTTATAACTATGTGTCATTTTATCAAATTGAGTGACTCACCAGTATTTCCCCGCTGATAAAATATTTTTAAAACATGTTTCAGGCGACCTGCTGTGAATCAAGGAAAACGTGCTACGGAGCACTAACAAGCTTGAAGAGGTGGCTCAGTTAAAATAAATAAACATGTTTTATAAATCAGGGAATTTCCTCGTGAAATTCCTCTATTGTAAATCACGGGGTTTATCCCGATTTATGGAATAAAATAATCGGGCATTTCAAGTTTTAAAAGATCCTGTTAAAACTTCCGCTGTCGCATCACTTAATAAATACCACGGGTTCCTGTCTCGCGGCTCCTGACCGGATAAAACCGGGGCTGGGGCCGTGACACTTGAAATACCTAAAACCGGCTAAAATACGTGAAATTGGTCAAAACTTATCCTTTCCCACGACTGGGCACTTCTCATGAGAATGAGAACCCCATTCGTGCGAGTGGGCCCCATTCGTCCCAATCTCAGTCGCACCAACCTCCACTCGTCCTTATAAATACGAACCCATTCCCTCACTTCACACCTTCCACTCACTCTGAATTCTCTTACACTGTGTTCCCGAGTTAAGTTAAGAAGAGAAAAGAAATGATTCTCTCCTTTTCTCTTCTTTCTCTTCGTTTCTTTCCAAATTGGAAAGATTAATTTTAGGCAAAAAATCTCTCATTTTCTCTTCTTTTCTCTCCTTTAATGAAACTCTGGAACACAACTAAAAATTATTTCTTTCCAAATCTTTTCTTTTCTCTCATTTAATGAAACTCAGGAACACAGTGTTAACTCATGAACTTGTGCACTTCAAGCAGAGCATTCTAGCAGATTCTAAGTGAGTCCTAACTCACTTTTTCTAATCGTTTCTACTTGACTTCTTCTACTTTTCTTCAATCTTCATATCTTGGATAACCTCATGAGAGGATTTCACAGGCTTGCTTGGGTAGTCTAAGGTGAAACCTCACCACTTGAGGCCAAAATGAAGACTTTATAGTTCTACTTTATTAAAACTTTTTGCTTTCTGATTTTGAAACTTGGTAAAATCTGGAACCCCCCAAGCTCACAAGCTAAATCTATAGATGTGGGTTAGTGTTGAGGTCGATTTAAGCCAAGAAACGAGTTCATTCAAACAAAACAAGACCCACTCGTCCCGAGACAGAGCCACTCGCGCGAAACAGTCTGCACGACTGGGTTCCTTCGCGCGAAGCGACTCCCTGTTGATTTCGTTCCTGCAAAATCCTAAGTGTTGAATGTTATCTCAAATTCTCATCTTCAATATGGACAAATCTGTGTTTAACAGAAGTATGACCCGTGGAGCCTTGGATTTCCACTCTAGTTCCACCACCTCACTTGAACTTACAAACGAACACCCAGACAATCTCCCAGACTCAGACTAAGTTAACCTCGCCTCGCCTCCAACACTTGCCATGTTGGGAATGACACGCCCCGGTTGTCCTTATTCAGCTGTTTGGTTTATGTGTATTTATTTATTTATTTCTGTTATATTCGTGACCAACCAGGTTTGTTAACGATGTTAATAAACTTTGTGCTTTGGTGAAAGATATAATGAGGTGTTATACCTCCATACATGTAACGCCCTGCGTTTTCATATCTTCTATATTGGGAAATCCATGCTTAAAATCCTATTTTTGAAAACTTTGTACTCTCGTATGACGTCTTTCATGGCAATCAATTTATTATCCAAGACTCTTGGCTCGTTATTACACAATGAAACTCGATGCTCGTTAAACTAGTCAAAACTCTTAAAATAATGAGATTCGGAAGCTTCGTGAAATGAATAATCGTTTAAAGGTTTTTATCCTAATTTAAACACGTTCATAAATACGGGTATTTATCGATCCTATTTTATTTAATAAATTAATTTTACTATTTAAAAATTTAATTTTTATAATAAACTAGTTAGTCTCGTTAATTTTTAAAGTTAGTAAATACAAAGTAACCTAGTTAGTTTAAACTAAAAAGTTAGTTCCTTTAAAAATAACATAACTTGAGTTTTAATTAAAGTCAAGGGGTGTTAGAGTCAATTTCTGAAACTTTAAACTTACAGGGGCCATTTGGGTAATTGCTGAAAGTATAGGTATTAAGAAAGGAAAAGAAAAAAAAATTAATAAACAAAACTGCTGACCGCGGGACTCGAACCCGGGTCACAAGATCCAGCAACTGAGCGCTCAACCAGCTGAGCTGCAGCCTTTTTATTGAACAAACCCAACCTGAATTTCATTTAAGCACTCGTTTAAACAGCCTGATCAGCGCGACCAGACCTTCCAGCTCGCAGTTTTAGAGGGTTTTTGTGTTTATTTTGATTTGTAAACTAGTTTTAACATTAATTACACAACTAAAACCTACCCTAAACTCTTCCCTATATAAACCCATCATTCTCCAAGCTTTTAACACTTTGCTAATCACTCTAAACACTCTCAAATCATCCTATAATTAGCTGCAAATCTCAAGTTTGAGTGGAAGCATCAACCTTCACAAAAGTGAGCATAACTCACTCATTTCTTATCCGGTTCACTCGATTCTTTTTCCTACCTCTTTGTATTGACCTTAGCTATGTTTCCAGAGGTTTTTCATAGAAAACCAAGCCATGGAATGTCACCAAAAAGGCTCCAAAGTGGACTGTTTGTTTCTGATTTCGTTTAAACTTGTTAATCTTAGTTGATCTTGAGTCTAACTCATCTCAAACCTATGTCCTAATGCTTATAACCTCATATATGGTTAGTTAGGCTTAAAAACAAGGTTGAGACATGTTAAATCAGAGGTTAAAACCTCACAAACTTTCTGTTTTAGTTAGGGTTTTACCCATAAGAAGTGTTCAAGCTTGAAGCTTGACGAATGTGTGATTGTTAGACTAGCTTGGGCTATCTTTCATAAAAATCCACACGCTTCTTGATGTTTTCTCATAGATTAGTTGTTGTATTTCATTATTCTTTTAGGTTCATGACCCTCCTTGTTGTTCATAACAACAAGTGAAGTGGTGAACAATAGAGGTACCTTAATGGAAGATTGTTCTTCCTACATCATGTATGAATTCTATGATACTTAGAGGTGCCTAAATGAAGACTTTAATCTTCTACCTCATGCTTGACATATATGATGTAATATACACTATGTAATACTTATGTAAGAACCAAATAATCGAACTCTTGGTGATGAACTAATGGACATTCGTCAAGCTAGTAGATTGTATCATCTTAGGCCTTGACAACTTGTCACGATTCTAATGGAACCTTGTTCCATGAAAACAGTTAAACTCTTTTAGAGTTTCATAGTGTCAAGAACAAGTGTCATAGGTGTTAGATGATAATTTTCGTATGTTTATTTTTTATGCTTTTTAAACTCCAAATCCCTAGAACCATATGTAAACACCTCTTAAACTTCAAATCGAACACATTCAACTTTCTAGTCTCAACAACTTCGTCACTTTGGATAATCGGAAAGCATATGCAATTTTGTGAGTATACTCGAACCCATTTTTGATTTTTAAACACTTTTGGGTGCAACATGTATTCTATGTAAACACACGAAAACACTTGAAACTATTTGAATCACACTCTATCCATATTGAAACATGTTAATCTCCCGCTAGACTATTGGGAGTGAAACTTTGAACAATTTGATGCTTGTTAATCTCGTATGCTACATAAACTATTTGTGTTGATATATGCTCATTAACTTTGCTAGCCCACCTTAACAATTATAGCGCTATAGGAGTAATGCACCGCCCACGATTCTTGGGGTATTGTTAAGTCAAACATGTTAACCTCCCTTTATTCTATCCGGGGATAGGCTATTTTAACGCATTGGATTCTTGGGTTTGAACATATTGTTACACAATCTCAGCTTACTAATAACTTGCATATTGTTGTTCATGTTGGATACGAGCACGTTAAACAATTTTATTCTATGTTATACTATGTATCAAACTTGTATACTCGCCTTTGCTTTTGCATTGAGCTCTATTTTAATACATGTTGCAGGTTCGATAGACAAGATGATGCTAAGTGAAGAAACAAGATTTAGGTGGACTTAGAAACACACTTAGATTAAACTATTTTGTTGTTGTACATTCGAAACAATGTTGTTTATGTTGATTTCTTGTATTATACTTTAGCAATTTAAGAAATCCAATTTAATTTATATTGTCACATAGTGTTATGATGTTTTGAGCAATTTGTTCGTCTCATCCCGATGTTTCCGCCATTGGTTGGGGTGTGACAGATTGGTATCAGAGCCATAACTATAGGGAATTAGGAAAAGTAGGAATGCTTTTACCTAGTCTATAGTTTTAGAGCCTTATTTTTACGTTTTGCTCGAAACTACTTGCATGCTACTATAATTACTTCTTATTTATCATCTTGTTATCTTTTAAACATATATGCCACTTATGTGTTGATACTTGATATGCCATTCTTATGTGTTAATACTTGTTTCATTATGTGTTAATATTTGTTTTAATATTCCATTCTTTATGTGCTATTCTTGACATGTTTATACTCGTTTGTCTAATATTTAACATACGCTTTTCCTCATACATTTTACTCGACTATTCTAAATCCGCAAAACACTCGTATTATACAAACGAGACAACTTCACCAAAATAGGCGTGAAACCCATAATTTGGTGAACGACTCTTAATCTACCTATTTTTTTACACGAGATTCGTCATCAAGTTAGGAGTGAAGTCCTCAACTTGATGAATAATTTCAATTTCAAATTCTAGTGGACCCTCGTCAACGTGTCGAAATTAAATTTTGACCCAACGATTACCAACCACACTTAGGACACGAAATCGTCAAGTTAGGGGTGAAACCCGCATCTTGTCGACTAGTCCCACTCCTTAATTTATCATAAATCCCGCCAAGTCTCGAATTTTCGATTGAATTGGGACATGTAGTAACCGGAAGGGTGAATACCGTTAACAGATGTGTCGGAGAGAGTATACCACCTATTAGGCTAAAGCATGCCCCTCAAATCCAAAAGACTTTTCGACCACTTTGGTTAGTCAACGTTCCGTTTTGGAACCGTCCAAGTTTTAATCGAATTTACGTTTTATTATTCTCAATCATTTATGATACAATCCCCTCATTTCGAATTTGAATTATTTCGAGATTTCACTTTTATGCATATATCACACTAATACTTTTTTTTTCATACATTTATACGTTATTCACATACATGATTTCACATAATTTTATTTATATCCCTCGTAACAATAAATGGAGGCGTATCATCAAGATAGGAGTGATTTCCTTACCATGACGACTAACTCTGTTTCTTTTCTTATCTTACAACGACCTCACCAACGAGTTAGGGGTGATTCCCTTACTTAGGTGATCGTTACCAAGACTTTATTTTAATAGACTTTATTGTAACACCTGTGTCACTTCAACCATCAGACAAATGCCAAACCAATGAAATATTGTATTTCATACTTGGGATTTGTTAAATATATGTGTATCATTTGCACATATCAACTCTAGTTCAATTTCAAGCTCTAAATCACTTTCTAGAAGGTTATACACGCACTGGTGCGTAAATATAACCAGTTTAATGCAACAAACACTATGGAATAGTGAAATAGACTTAACATACCTTAAATAACCTTTACATAACTTAGAAATAAGTTTTGAAGGCTTTGGTATGGCAAAATCAAGTTAAATCGCTTACAGGGACTAAAGTTGACAAACTGCGAAAGTATGCCAATTTGAGCTGTAACAGACATTCCGGAACATGGCCATAAGTTAAACATACCATAAATATCCTTTATATAGCTTAAAAATAGGCTTTGAGGTGTTCGGTGTGCTAAAATAAACTTTTGGGTCATTCAGGGACTAAAAGTGTCAAAAAGTGCACAAGTTTGCATTTTCGCGCATAACTTACGTTCTGAATACTTCCGGACATCCAAAAATTTATGTAAGCACTAAAATATTTTATTTTAGTGTTCGCCATAAGAAAAATCCATTCGTCGCGTCTTTTGGTTCGTTTTTCGCGCTTATGCGCATTCCGTCGTAATTAAGCGAACATCGCGTTCGTACGGCCAAACGAACCGACATCCGAGATATTTTTGAACATGTTTTAAGTTCCCTATACTTTAACTTCATTTTAGAGCTTTGAAATGGGGTTAACGGGCCTTAAACGTGTCGAAAATGGGCTGATTGCAATACAGGGACCAAAAGTGTAATTCTGCCAAACTAGGGCCTAGCGGTGCGCTACACTTTTAACGTAGCGGTGCGCTAGGGGTCTGCAGACCAGATGCAGTGTATTTCACAGCCTGTTTGCAGCTGTTCCATCCTCCACCACATGTTCTAATTCGCTTAGTCAGCTGATAAGATCACATTTTAGCTTCCATAACCTTCCAACAAGTGTACGGATGTGATCGAATCACGTTATTCCATGAAATGATCTTAACGGTTACCCGAATACTATAAATACCCCACCCCCCATTGCTTTAAAACTTACAAGAATTCTGATTTGAGAGCTCTAAGTTGAAACCATTGTTTCATACCTGAGTTCTTGGATCGGGATTAGCATTCGGGGACCCTGGGTAAGTATTCTTTCGTTCTTTTCCTTATTTTATTGCTTTTAGAGTCAGAAAGTCAAACTTTGTTTGACTTTCAGCGTTGACCAGCTTATGGTCAATGCGAAGTTCGTTTGAACTTCGCAACGTGAGTGTAATCACGTTGGTCATAGTCCCTTGGGACTATGCCCACTGATTACCACGTTGTCTAGAGTCGTAGGGTAGGCGATCTGATAAATCGCCTATACCTTCGAACTCGACCCATTTGGTCGATCATTAAGATCCGACCAAATACATTAGGTGACCATAGTAGGTAGGGAATAACCTTCCGAGGTTATACCCTATGGTCACATCGTTTGAGTAGTTGTATGATAGGTTGTTTATATGCCTTAGGTAAATTACCAGAATACCCTTTTCATGCATAATTGGTAATTTAGCATATGTAACCTAAACTTTTGCCACATAACTGATTATGTAACATGTTTAGGCATATAACACTTGTCATAGGGCTAGTTAGGCGGTCCGAACGCGTTTCACGCGAACGACGCGTTAAAGTAGCATAAGCTACCTAAACGGGTCGTAATGGGTCGAAAGCACTTAAGTTAAGTTTCATTTAGTATGTAGGCTTTGTTAAACCATATCATATGAGTTCCTACACTCATTTGGTTTACAAACCCTAATACTACCCAGTCTTCCGATTTAGGTCCGGTTGTTAACATAGTTACCTATATTAGGTGCCGTTTGATTCCGAGATCTCTAGCATTACTTGGTGGTTATCTTTAGACATCTGAGCAATATCAAGTGAGTACATAGACCCCTCTTTTACTGTTTTCCAAACTGTTTTGGGGTGAAACACATGTGCCTACTTGTTACTTTCATGCTTTCCTGTTTTCACATCATATACTGGTTATGTTCATTAGTACACTATTAGTACATTGATTTACATGACTTTTCTGCTTCGTATGTTAACTTAGCATACTTGGTACATCATTTTACATTACATTTCATGCTACGTGTGCCCATTGTGTGCATTACTTAGTACAACTGATTTCATCACATACTTACATTTTGACATTTGATCATACAAGTTATTACTTATCTTTTGACAAACTAAATGACTATCTATGGTTTTAAACACTGATTTCTCTAAAAACATAAAATAAATGGTTGAATTGTACTTATTTTGTTCACCAGACCGATTGTTAGTATGATATAGCGCTATAGGATTTGACACCCCATTCCTGTTGGCATGGAATGTCTGAAACCAATTTGTTGCTCCATCCAAATAGGGATTGCCTTTGTGGTATCCTTATAGTCTCAAAGGTGTATTTTGATGCACCAGGTCTGAATGAATTCTTAAATCACACTATTAAAGTATAGTTTGATATACTCTCATGTGTGGTATTGTACAAAACCAACATATTTATTTTATTAATCATCCAAAGCATATTTTGATATGTTATTTACTAAACTAAAACATAGTTTAATATGTTATTTATCACATCCAAAGCATATTTTGATATGTTACTTATGAAACCAAAACATAGTTTAATATGTTACTTACAAATCCAAAGTATACTTTTGATATGCTACTATAAGGTTATTCGTTTAACTTTACATTACTTACCATACATAAACATTTCTACAATTGTTAAACATAGACATTCTATATTGGTGGTTTGGTTTGATTAAGTGATTAAGTAACGATGCGTGTGTAATATGATACAAACATGGTGGATACGCCGCTGGTACTTCCTATATATAAGTGTTTGTATGGCATTACATGTCGTAGCGTTATTTGAATCATTTCAGTTTGATATATAGAACATTTTATACAAATAACATACTTTTCACAAGACATTGTTTTACAAACAACTTATCTTATACAAACTCATCTTAAATGGTTATTCATTTAACCATACATTATTTCACTTATTTATACATATCATCTGAACTTATTGTTTTTCAAATGATTTACAAGACAAAGCAAATTACAAGGTTCATGACTAAACATTTTCTCAAACATAAGTCATGAATTCTATTTTCACAAAACCTATGTATCTCACCGGCATTTTTATGCTGACGTACCTATTTTCACATGTGTTTTCAGGAGATGAAGCATAGGACTTATCAAGACATACTTAGGCGGACCTGTGCCTTAGTGACTTAAAACGAGACAAGACTAGTTAATTATGTTGTACTTCTTTGTTTATTAAGACATTGTAACACTTTTGATTAATAAAACGAAACTTCAATTGCCATGGATTTGAAACATTAATTCTGTTACAACACTCCTCGACATTTCCGCCACGTTTCGTTGTCTCACGTGGTCGGGGTGTGACATTTATTATGTACAAACTATCATGTTTATACTCAAATTGATTATTATTAGTCAAGTTCTTATTCATCTCAACATGCATTATTTAAACTTACTTCTTATCCTACAATCTATTTTCACATTCTCCCACATCCACGAAATTCTTAATATTATCGTAAACGCTCATTTCTTGATTTTTAAAATTTCACGAAATGATACTTATCAATTTAGCCGGCCCAATAAATCCATTGCCCACAAAATTTCGTATTCCCCGTAATTACTAAAACACACTCATCTCACATCATTATACTAAAGATCGTTATATTTTTTTATTGAGAATCAAACTAACTTTTTATACAAAATATTACAATTATTATTCGATCGTTTACCAAAACTCTTTTCGAAATCAACAAAGTATTTTATTGAGAACGCTTTTCACGATCACTAAGCTCATATACCAAATTTCTTTTTCTAAGGGTCAACATTTTCGCAATAACCTTATTAACTTCTAGAACCTTTTCAAACATTACTCGATACGTCAAATGAATTTAAAACATGTGGGCAAGGAAACTTCATAAGAACCAATAATTTTCAACTTATGTAAATTTTTTAAAACAAGAGTAGCATTTCTATTCTTTTTACAAAGTACGTTTCACGTAACCAATAGATGTTCTATATTCTCTTCAACTTCACAACCTAGACTCCACATTCCAAATCGACTCAATCTATTTTGATTCCATTTTTCTTTGCTCAAACAACTATACATACATATCATTTTACATGTTTTAGTCAATATCTCACAACTTGCTTTCTTTTATTTCCTACCCAAAACTTCGTGCTTAAATTCGTATATTTCGATTTATATAATAAACAAAATCATTATTACTTACACTCATATTTATACATGTTATGTCTACACTTATATCCATACTCATATATTCTATTCATACTCGAACATTCATATTTTACACTTATATTCGCGTTCGTATGCATGCTCATTCATCTTATGTTCATACTCATACTCGTATTCATACTCACACGTTTTGTGTTCATATTTATACTCATATTCACACTCGTACTCGTGTTCATACTCTCACTTATACGATTTATGTTATACTCATACTCGCATTTATACTCACACTTATACGATTTCTATTATACTCGTACTTATGTATACTCTCATTTATACGATTTGTGATTATACTCACATTCGTTCGTTCATGCTCAATTTGTACTCACATTTATACTCGCTTTCCATACACGTTATGCTTGTGCTCATACTCTTGTCATGCGTTTTGTGTTTATGCTCACATGTGTATTCATATTTAAACGTATACTATGCACATGCTTTCTTCATACTCAAAATTTATACTTTCGCACCTATACGCAAGCGAAACCCGAGTGATTCGCTTACGTTGGTATTATACTATTTGGAACGCAAACATGCTTATATGTTACACTTCTATACACTCACAATCTTATTTTCGGAATTTATGTGTACCTTAATTCATACGCAATTAGTGCAAGCTATGCGGATCATGCGACGATCAATATAATCACGGGTGCACACGGGATTATAATGATAGGCGTATGAGAACCATAGAGTGTATTACTGTGTATGGTAAGACACGGAACGTAACATTGCACCGAATAACGAAACGGACGTAATGATCGAAACATGGTGGATACGCCACTGGTACATCCTATATATAAGTGTTTCCGCCATATTACTAAACTTTCATAAAACGTGCCATAAGAAATTCGGTGTTTTGCAGACCTTTTTGGACCTAATACAAACTTTAAACAACTCACAAACGCATTATAACCGATTATCCAAGACGAGACTTCATCCTTAAGCACGCTACTTTCATCTATCCATCACTTATGCTATTTCTGACACTCGCATTCGTGTAATCAACATCAATCGTTCACTTTTATACTCTCATTATTCTCCATTATTCCTTATCCTCTTATACAAACGTCGTTCACAATCACATCGGTTTAAACATTCAAATCCTAACTTATCTCTTTACCTTTAAAACCACCTTTATTCTTGTGTAAACATACCTAGTAGACCGTTATCACTTATTTACCAAACCCTCTCGTTCCTCTCAATAAACAACTTTTACAAATGTCTGATTTTCTACTATCCTTAAAAACTTTCTATGCAAGCTACCCCACTTTCATCAAAATACAAACCGTTTCACACAAGATTCCCCTTCCTAATGCGACACATTTTAATACATATCCAATTGAGATTTTCAAACTTGTTTAAACTCGCTTTAACCATATACGCAACCTTACGTTTTCAATTATGTTTGGTAACTCAAATCAATTTAGAGAAACGAACTCCTTTACAAATGTATCTTGTCGTTCTTCGAAATTTCTTACTTTTTACATTTCGAAATTTTCAAGTCTTAGTTTTGAATAATCACCTTTTGCCAAAACTCTTCAAGTCTTCCTCTTGAATAAATTTCGGGACGAAATTTCCTAAAGGAGGGGAGACTATAACGCCCTGCGGTTTCATATCTTCTATATTGGGAAATCCTTGCTTAAAATCCTATTTTTTAAAACTTTGTACTCTCGTATGACATCTTTCGTGGCAATCAATATATTATCCAAGACTCTTGGCTCGTTATTACACAATGAAACTCGATGCTCGTTAAACTAGTCAAAACTCTTAAAATAATGAGATTCGGAAGCTTCGTGAAATGAATAATCGTTTAAAGGTTTTCATCCTAATTTAAACTCGTTCATAAATACGGGTATTTATCGATCCTATTTTATTTAATAAATTAAATTAATTAATTTTACTATTTAAAAGTTTATTTTTTATAATAAACTAGTTGGTCTCGTTAATTTTTAAAGTTAGTAAATACAAAGTAACCTAGTTAGTTTAAACTAAAAAGTTAGTTCCTTTAAAAATAACACAACTTGAGTTTTAATTAAAGTCAAGGGGTGTTAGAGTCAATTTCTGAAACTTTAAACTTACAGGGGCCATTTGGGTAATTGATGAAAGTATAGGTATTAAGAAAGGAAAAGAAAAAAAAATAAACAAAACTGCTGACCGCGGGACTCGAACACGTGTCACCAGATCCAGCAACTGAGCGCTCAACCAGCTGAGCTGCAGCCTTTTTATTGAACAAACCCAGCCTGAATTTCATTTTAGCACTCGTTTAAACAGCCTGATCAGCGCGACCAGACCTTCCAGCTCGCTGTTTTAGAGGGGTTTTGTGTTTATTTTGATTTGTAAACTAGTTTTAACATTAATTACACAACTAAAACCTACCCTAAACTCTTCCCTATATAAATCAATCATTCTCCAAGCTTTTAACACTTTGCTAATCACTCTAAACACTCTCAAATCATCCTATAATCAGCTGCAAATCTCAAGTTTGAGTGGAAGCATCAACCTTCACAAAAGTGAGCATAACTCACTCATTTCTTATCCGGTTCACTCGATTCTTTTTCCTACCTCTTTGTATTGACCTTAGCTACGTTTCCAGAGGTTTTTCATAGAAAACCAAGCCATGGAATGTCACCAAAAAGGCTCCAAAGTGTGCTGTTTGTTTCTGATTTCGTTTAAACTTGTTAATCTTAGTTGAACTTGAGTCTAACTCATCTCAAACCTATGTCCTAATGCTTATAACCTCATATATGGTTAGTTAGGCTTAAAAAAAAGGTTGAGACATGTTAAATCAGAGGTTAAAATCTCACAAACTTTCTGTTTTAGTTAGGGTTTTACCCATAAGAAGTGTTCAAGCTTGAAGCTTGATGAATGTGTGATTGTTAGACTAGCTTGGGCTGTCTTTCATAAAAATCCACACACTTCTTGATGTTTTCTAATAGATTAGTTGTTGTATTTCATTATTCTTTTAGGTTCATGACCCTCCTTGTTGTTCATAACAACAAGTGAAGTGGTGAACAATAGAGGTACCTAAATGGAAGATTGTTCTTCCTACCTCATGTATGAATTCTATGATACTTAGAGGTGCCTAAATGAAGACTTTAATCTTCTACCTCATGCTTGACATATATGATGTAATATACACTATGTAATACTTATGTAAGAACCAAATAATCGAACTCTTGGTGATGAACTAATGGACATTCGTCAAGCTAGTAGATTGTATCATCTTAGGCCTTGACAACTTGTCACGATTCTAATGGAACCTTGTTCCATGAAAACATTTAGACTCTTTTAGAGTTTCATAGTGTCAAGAACTAGTGTCATAGGTGTTAGATGATTATTTTCGTATGTTTATTTTTTATGCTATTTAAACTCCAAATGCCTAGAACCATATGTAAACACCTCTTAAACTTCAAATCGAACACATTCAACTTTCTAGTCTCAACAACTTCGTCACTTTGGATAATCGGAAATCATATGCAATTTTGTGAGTATACTCGAACCCATTTTTATTTTTAAACACTTTTGGGTGCACCATGTATTCTATGTAAACACACGAAAACACTTGAAACTATTTGAATCACACTCTATCCATATTGAAACATGTTAATCTCCCGCTAGAGTATTGGGAGTGAAACTTTGAACAATTTGATGCTTGTTAATATCGTATGCTACGTAAACTATTTGTGTTAATATATGCTCATTAACTTTGCTAGCCCACCTTAACAATTATAGCGCTATAGGAGTAATGCACCGCCCATGATTCTTGGGGTATTGTTAAGTCAAACATGTTAACCTCCCTTTATTCTATCCAGGGATAGGCTATTTTAACGCATTGGATTCTTGGGTTTGAACATATTGTTACACAATCTCAGCGTACTAGTAACTTGCATATTGTTGTTCATGTTGGATACGAGCACGTTAAACAATTTTATTCTATGTTATACTATGTATCAAACTTGTATACTCGCCTTTGCTTTTGCATTGAGCTCTATTTTAATACATGTTGCAGGTTCGATAGACAAGATGATGCTAAGTGAAGAAACAAGATTTAGGTGGACTTAGAAACACACTTAGATTAAACTATTTTGTTGTTGTACATTCGAAACAATGTTGTTTATGTTGATTTCTTTTATTATACTTTAGCAATTTATGAAATCCAATTTAATTTATATTGTCACATAGTGTTATGATGTTTTGAGCAATTTGTTCGTCTCATCCCAATGTTTCCGCCATCGGTTGGGGTGTGACAATACATGACTTCTATGAACTCTCTGAATTACTGGACTATTAATACTATATAATATATAACACAACCGAAATCAGAACGTTAACTAGTTAATGGTTAAAGTGCCTCGAATTGAACTCTTCGCACGAACAGGGCTTTCGCACAATTGGGATTTTCCCACCTGCACGAATGGACTCTGTTCGCATGAACAGACACCTATTCGCACGAATGGAACTTTCATTCGCACGGACAATGTTGTGAGCTTCGGTTATCCGTTTATCTCAGTTCTGAGTTCCTCGTTGCTAATTCTAATGAGCAAACAAGGACCCATGAAATCACAGTAACTTAGTGTCACAACGAGTGCTTAGACGAGATATATTTTCGTGTTTGTATATATATACTTTCATACTTTAATCCAAACCCGAATCCTCCGTTCAACTCCAATGACTCACACCTTTGTTTAGTCCTTGTAGGGTAACCTCGGTGTTCCAATGCTCTCAACATTAGGCTCGCGGAATTAACAAAGGAAGCATTACAAAACCGTGAGTATACTTGACACCTTTTATACATTTTTACACTTTTGGGTGCAACACATTCATGCTATTAAATTCACACACACACACACATACTTGATGCTTATTCACAAACAAATAGTCATTCATACATGCTTAATACGTTATACTTTAATTCATACTTGCTGGAACATTCTTATGTGGTATACTTGTCATTAACTTCGTACAAGCCTCCTTTAACATGTATAGCGATATAGGAGTAACACACCGCCCATATTCTTGAGGTCATGTTAAGTTAAACAGAACAGTTCTATCGTTGCTACGATAGGATTAAGTTAGCGATAATCTTTGGGTTGATAATTATAGTTGCATGCCAGTCGTATGTTAGTTTTAGATAACAGATTTTGCCATGTTGATTGTTTAAACATTTTTATACTTATGCTATTAGACAAACTTGTATACTCGCCAATACTTTTGTATTGAACTATACTTTGAAATGTGTTGCAGGAAATTGAGGACGATGATGGTGAAATCTAGTAGGGATGACTAGATACACACCTTAGAAACCTAGATTATGTTGTAATTTTTCTTGAACTTGATGTACATTCTGATTCAAATGTTGTACTTAACTTTTATCAATGAAATGAAATTTTGTTCAATTAAATATTATCACAAATAGTGTTATGAAGTCTCGAGCAATCTCATTTTCGTCTCACTCTGATGTTTCCGCCATCGGTTAGGGTGTGACAGCTCTAACCGAGTTCTAGCTATACCCCTCATTCGCCTGATCCGAACTGATCATGCCTGTCACTTTACAAGATTTTACCGGCTCCATGTCAAACAGATGGGACCATCTAGCCATAAATGACTTGTTACCCACCCAAGAGTCGACCCAGAACCGAATGTCAACCCCATTCCTCATCTTAGCCATAATAAGATTTTTTTAACCCTTCCTATTTATTTTTAATTTTGATTCAAGTGAAGCAATATTTTTCCAACACCCTAAAATGGATTCGTTAAGATGGAGATAACTAAAACTGTCATTTTTAAAATGACAAGTGATGTGTGTAAAATGCAACATATAAATTACATTAAATGAGGCATAAAACTAACCCTTTTTTAGTACTAATGTTGGAAAAAGTGTGCTTTTGTCTTCCTTTTGTATTTTCAGGGTTAAATGAGTGTCAATGAACAAAAGAAGCAAAAATGCTGCTAAATCTAACATAAATACAAGAAAAGGAATAAATGTGGCATGCCCGACCCCTCGACAGCATCTCCCCAAGCAAAAACAAGAGATCAGAAGACTGAACACACCCCGTGCCCAAGCGTCTGCAGAAAAGACAAAAGCGTAGAAGCTTCTACTTCCCAACACGGGGGCATGCCCAGCTCCACACGACCGTGGTCAATGCTAAGATTCACATAATCCAAGCAAATCTTGATAGTACAGATACGCTTCTGTACACGGGGCCGTGCCCAGCGGACACGGGGGCGTGGTCAACTAATACAGACAAACTGCATTTAATGAAGAAAGAGAAGATGGGTGGACACGGGGCTGTGCCCAGCGGGCACGGGGCCGTGTCCGGGTTTCTGTGTAGGCTATAAATAGCGGTGCTTGGTTCACTTCAAAGGCATCCCTTGACAAACCACCTCTCTCCCACTTCACCCACACTCCACCACCATTTCAACACCCACATCCACCACCATCATCCATCATAGAGTGTGTGTAGTAGTCTCAAGATCCAAGATTGATAGTAAGAGTTCTTGACAATCAAAGGCCATGTTTGCCTAAGTCTCTTGCATCACTTGGTGAAGACAAGCATTTAGTGTAATACCTTTTATTTTTAATCTTTTCGCACTTTTTATTTGGTTTTGTATTAATGACTTTAATAACTAGTTTCTTATGTTGAAGGTGAAACTTCCTTATCATTTGTCCGTGGTGTCTTGACGTTATTTTACTGTCTATATAAAATAAAAGATTTACACCATTCATATCTCCACGGTCTATATGGAGATATGTTGGCTACCTGGTCAGGGGTTAAGGGAATGGTTTGGTAAGGTTCTTGCCTTGTTCAGTGTATAGATCCTGCAAGGACCTGGGTCAAGCTTACTAGGATCTCCTTCAATACCCACTGGTATTGGATGGCGGGGGTGCGAATGGCTTGATCCCCTCATATGTAAACTACTATTAATACATTAACCCGGCTACTTGGGATTGTATCCCTGCTGACTCAAACCACTTAGCCGAGGGTAACGTCACCTTCAAAATAGGGGCCTACCACATTACGCATTAATAACTTAATTAATTATCTTCCAATAATCCAACCCTTTAGGATTGTATCATTGCTGACTCAAACTACTGGGTTGAGGGTAACGTCACCTTCAAAAGAGGGGCCTACTACTATAACTAAGATAATCTCTTAAAAAGTGCAAAAGTGCGGAAATAATCAAAGGTTACACTAAAGGCGAGTCGGATCCAAGTGATTCATCTTGTCTATCTGTTTTTATTTTTATTTTTATTTTCAGCATTTTTAGTTTTTATTTTTCATGTTTGAAACCTTTTTCCTAAATTTTGATTTGATTAGACGTTGAGGATAAACCGGTACTAAAAGCTCTTGTGTCCTTGGACGACTTCGGTATCTTACCAACGCTGTATTACGCTCACGATGGGTGCACTTGCCCATATGTGTGTTTAGTGTTAGTAAAATATCGTGTTTTATAAATTTAAAACTTGACTAAATGTTAAAAAGGGCTTAAAATATACATAAAAACATATAACACGACGTGCACATCAAGTTTTTGGCGCCGTTGCCGGGGACAAGGATTTTAGGAAAGTTAGGAATTAACGGCCTAATTGTTTTTTCTTTTTTTTTTTCTGTTTTTTTAGGATTTTTCTTAGATTTTCAGCTTCTACAGAGCTCAGCACAGGTCGTGCCTGCTGAACACGCTCCGTGCCCAATCTTTGGTACTGGCAATCCTGTTTTAAAGTCAGACAGTAGCTGAACACGGGGCCGTGCCCACTGAACACACCCCGTGCCCAAGCTTTCGATACTGAAAACAGAGCCGTAAGATCCCGACGGCTGGTAATTTCTGACGCAATCATGAGTGATACTGATAATTTTTACTTTCACTCCTGTTATGGTACAGGTGTCAAATATGTGGTGGAAATCATGAAGATTTAAAATGTTATTTTTTAAATTATACTCCCCACTATTTAGACCCATTGTTTTCCTATAGTCTTAAGAAGGGTGAAAGTAAAAATGATCCCTATCTCTCCCTCGAATGCTCTCAATCACCCCTTCTAGATGAAATGCTTCTTGAAGAATTTTTTCAACTAGAAGAACTAGTTCTCCGATGGATAAAAGAACTTGAGATGGATATGATAAATTCATCTCAAGACGACGATCAAGAAGAACTAGTAAGACCGCATTCGAATAATAACAACATCGTTACTCCCGAAATCGCCTCTAACTCTTGCGAAGACTTGAGCGATAGTCGTCCCTGTGTCGATTGTGCCGTGAAGGACTCCCCATCGACTTCCGTCGATGCATACATAGACTTGAGCGATTCGACATACACCTTCTTTAACGAGAGCCCGGATAAGGGTTGGACTTGTCCACCTACATTTAGCATAGGAATCACCCTTTCCGATAACCTCTTGCGCTCTCGTCTTAAACTAGGGAAATTTAGGTATCTCAGGCACTTCGGTGTTGTTCCGTCCAGTAAGGAACCACCCGATTCGGATAAATTCCTTAAAAATAGACAAAACTTCATAAGCAGCCTCTAGACACGGGGCCGTGTCCAGGTCAACACGCTCCCGTGTCCACCAAAAGATTCTCGTCTGACTTTCTGTCAGAATTCGGACAAAATGTGTCAGAATCTCGTCTGCACACGGGGCCGTGTCCAGCCGACTCGGGGCCCTGTCCAGCGTGCTGTCGTTTTCTATAAATGCAGCAAGATCATTTGGACCATTCCAAAGACAGAGATTTGGTGGGATCTTCACTAGGTATATTCTAAAGAAGGTTCTCAACAACCATCTTGTCTTTTCTACTTTTGTCTATTGCCTTCTTCTTCATTTTTCCCTCAAACACCTCCATTAGAGCTTGAAATCACCATGGTTTCAAGCTTTATTGTGATATTTGTTAGATTTTTATTCTAGGAATCTTGTTAAAAATAAGTTTTACAACACTCTTTTAAGTTATTTCTACTTAAAAGTGCTTCAAAAGTCAGAAAAATAATTTAAAGCTCCAAGATTCCTTGTTTCGAAAATTTACAGATAGGTGAACACGGGGCCGTGCACAGCGAGCACAGGGTAGTATTCGAGGTACTGTTGCACTAAAATGAACTCTTTTCGGATTGTTCTCTTAGAATGTCGAGCAGAAACAGCGGAACATCCTCATCACACTCCAGGAACAACCGACAAGGAAGAAGGGCATCGGTAGAAGACCCCTCGTCAACTATGTCTATGCCTTGAGAGAGGCCATAGATGAAATGACGGGACTTGAGGAAGCTCTGGTCGACCGTATCAATCATTTATCGGTGGGATTAGAAGGGTGTCTTAGAGAGGTCAACCTTTTGCACCAAAGGTTGAATGTTCTCACTTCTCCTCCTTTGGTACCAATCGTTAATCAAATGGCATGGAATGTGGTACCTGAAGTTATCATATCGGCCGAATGGTACGCCATACATGCGGACCCCCCTCGAGACATACTACATGGGATCCCGGTTGCCGCCGCTCCTCCCCCACAAGATGTTGCGGAAAATGAGCCCGCCTTCTTCCTCCCGAAAGAAATAGAGGAGTGGCTCAATAACATCTAGAGGACACCTTTCGGTTCCGAGTTCTACAATGCCTACAAAATACCGGGGAGCTATCTTTGGACTTTTGTTATTCCTGCAATAAGGAGTATAACTCGATAGGATGATTTCATGTATCACTTGACCTAACTATCTTAAGAACTTTTTAGCTTTCTATTTTTCTTTATTTCCCTAGGACCTTATGTAACTCTCTCTTTAATGAATGATGGTTTTCAAATTATTTGGTGTTTGGATGACGTTTTAATGGGTAAAACACACTCGGGATGGTGAAGGATACTAAGGGAGACTTGAACCAACACCCCATGCATGAAAACAGAGACTCCCGAAAATTTTTCTTCATTACAGCAAGTTCAGCACGGGTCGTGCACAGCCAACACGGCCCCGTGCTCAAAGGTCTGCAGAAAAATGCCCAGTTCAGGTAACTGGACATGGGGCGTGTTCGCTGAACACGCCACCATGCCCAGCCTTCTGTTATTTTTTGTTACTTTCTCTTACTGGCAACCTGGGGCCGTGCCCGGACACCACGGCCCGTGTCCAGATGCCCAGTAACATAATGTTTTTTTTATTTTTAACACACCTTTTACACATTCAATCAACCTAAAAACTTATTTTTGGGACACATTGAGGACAATGTGTAATTTAAGTGGGGGGGGGGGGGGGATGCTAAAACCTTGAATTTTGCAAGTCCTAATTACAAGCCTTACACAAAACTCTATTGGAACCGCTAAATACCCCAAATTTTTTTTCAAAAACTTTTCATTTTTTTACTTGTCTTGGTTTAAATTGGGAATAACAAGTTCCAAAAAGGTTATATTTTTACGAATTTACAACGATAGCGTCGTGATAAAAAGAACCAACATAAGAAAATTATGAAACGGCATGACAAATCTAGTTAAATTTTGATTATATATACTTGATCACATTAAAAACCCATTCCCACAAAAGTGAGTTTTGAGCCTTTAATTGAGCATACAAATACACATCTTTAAACTAAATGCTTATTTTTCATTTCTTGTGTGATTAGCCGCTTGGTTTCTTACGACTCTAGAACTTGGCATGACGATACATTCCCGGTCCTTACCAACTTAAACCCAAGTAAGTAAATGATGGAGGCATTAGGACTAACCCTTTTTCTTTCAACACCATTATTTTCTTTTTTTTACCACCTACCCAATATCCCCCTAGTTAACCCCTTTGAGCCTAAACCTTTTCATTTCTAAACCCACAAAACAAACACCCTTTACCCACAAAAACCCTTTTTTATTTTAAACCCTTTATTTTAGTAGAAAGCTCGGTTTTCATGTGACATTCCTTATTAAAAAAATGATGATGAAGTCTAGCAATAAACAAACAAGTTCCTCAAAAGAAACTTTGTTTGAAAAATGCTTCATTGGAATAAAAAGTCATAAAAACAAAATGTTCTATGAAAACCGACGCTTTTTACGCCTTTCGCCCTTTTCTACTAACCACTAACCCAAAACCACCTACCTTTTATCCAAGCCTAACTCTTCCCCAAAGTCCTCTTGATATTTACAAAGGTGTATAGTTAAAAAGGAGGAGGATTGATTGCTTGGCAAGCATATGGTAGAAGTAAGTTCCATGCCGGTCCCGAGTGTTTCACAAAAATACATCTTCGGCCGAGTGTTGAGTGATCTCCCGTGAGGTATGTGAACTTGTATATAAATGAAATTTTAAAGAGGCATGTTTTGCCCAAATAAATAATTTCTCTTATGAAACGTTCTAAATAAATCATAACGAATAGGATTGTAACTAACATAAAAAAATAAAACCTAATAAAGATCTTGGAAACCCGACACTCTAGACAAGCCCAAAACCTTCTCTTCTACCCATTCCATTTGAGAGTGTAAGCCACATTATAAACAGTTTTGCTTGAGGACAAGCAAATATTCAAGTGTGGGGGTATTTGATGTGTGTAAAATGCAACATATAAATTACATCAAATGAGGCATAAAACTAACTCCTTTTTAGTACTAATGTTGGAAAAAGTGTGCTTTTGTCTTCCTTTTGTATTTTCAGGGTTAAATGAGCGTAAATGAACAAAAGAAGCAAAAATGCAGCTAAATCTAACATAAATACAAGAAAAGGAATAAACGTGGCATGCCCGACCACTCGACAGCATCTCCCCAAGCAAAAACAAGAGATCAGAAGACTGACCATGCCCCGTGCCCAGCGGACACGGGGCTGTGCCCAAGCGTCTGCAGAAAAGACAAAAACGTAGAAGCTTCTATTTCCCAACACGGGGGTGTGCCCAGCTCCACACGGCCGTGGTCAATGCTAAGATTCGCAGAATCCAAGCAAATCTTGATAGTACAGATACGCTTCTGCACACGGGGCCGTGCCCAGCGGACATGGGGGCGTGGTCAACTAATACAGACAAACTGCATTTAATGAAGAAAGAGAAGATGGTGGACACGGAGCCGTGCCCAGCGGGCACGGGGCCGTGTCCGGGCTTCTATGCAGGCTATAAATAGAGGTGCTTGGTTCACTTTAAAGGCATCCCTTGACAAACCACCTCTCTCCCACTTCACCCACACTCCACCACCATCACAACACCCACATCCACCACCACCACCATCATCCATCATCCATCATAGAATGTGTGTAGTAGTCTCGGGATCCAAGATTGATAGTAAGAGTTCTTGACAATCAAAGGCCATGTTTGCCTAAGTCTCTTACACCACTTGGTGAAGACAAGCATTTAGTGTAATACCTTTTATTTTTAATGTTTTCGTACTTTTTATTTGGTTTTGTATTAAAGGTTACACTAAAGGCACTTTTTATTTGGTTTTGTATTAAAGGTTACATTAAAGGTCACCTTCAAAAGAGGGGCCTACTACTATAACTAAGATAATCTCTTAAAAAGTGCAGAAATAATCAAAGGTTACACTAAAGGCGAGTCGGATCCAACTGATTCATCTTGTCTATTTGTTTTTATTTTTATTTTCAGCATTTTTAGTTGTTATTTATCATGTTTGAAACCTTTTTCCAAAATTTTGATTTGATTAGACGTTGAGGATTAACCGGTACTAAAAGCTCTTGTGTCCTTGGACGACCTCGGTATCTTACCAACGCTATATTACGCTCACGATGGGTGCACTTGCCCATATGTGTGTTTAGTGTTAGTAAAATATCGTGTTTTATAAATTTAAAACTTGACTAAGTGTTAAAAAAGGCTTAAAATATACATAAAAACATATAACATGACACGCACATCAACAAGCTTCCACAACCTTCCTCCATAAGCGATACTCCTCCACCTTAAAATGCTAAACCCATTTTGCTAAAAGAGAGTCATTTACCTTTTTAAGACTATTTACCCCCAAACCTCCCTCCTTTTTATGTCGCGTTACCCAATCCCAAGCCACCTAATGAATTTTATTCCCCTCACTTGACCCCGCCCAAAGAAACTTTCTCATTTTCGCTTCTAGTGTATAAATACCGATTGGCACTTTGTACAGGGGAAAAAAGTATATTGGAAGACTTTCTAGAACCGCTTTAACCAGCGTGAGCTTACCCCCAATCGAAAGAGTTTTAGCTATCTAAGTGGATAACCGTTTATCAAAAACCTCGATAACCGGTTTCCAATTGTAAGTCTTTTCATGTTTGCCCCCATCGTTATCCCAAGATATGTGAGCGGAATGTCGTCTTTATTGCACCCTAAGACATCCACCATAGATGTGACCTCTAAAGGGTCCGCCCCAATCCCATAAATACTTGACTTGTGTAAATTAATTTTGAGACTGTGAATGCATATGTCTGTAGCTTACGTCATGTATCGAGTCTTATTTTATAGTTTATTATATGTAATTGTATGTATATCGTACTGAACTGAACGGTGTTTATTGTATAGAGTCCATTCGTACGGATGGAGTCCATCCACACGGATGGACCAAATGCTCAGTTCGTAAGGATCTAGAAGATCCGCTCCTATGGATTCGCACGGACAGACTAGGTCTATAAATAGGAGGTCAGGGGTCTTCATTTGTAACTTTTGACACGAGAGGCGAAGCTCTGTCAAAATCTTTTCCTTGATTTGTAAAGAAGTTTATATCAATGAAAAGATCATTCAATGGTATCATTGTGTCTATGTTCACCTACTACACGGATTCCGCACGTGATACTAGGATATAGCAAGCCGGACGGAGGGTTCTTAGAGCTGAAACGGTCCTCACAAGTGGTATCAGAGCTTGGAGACCGGTTTTAAGGATAGAGATCACTTGATACCAGAGATTTCAGCCAGATTCAAGCCGGTTTGAATCTTATTTCTTCATTCTTCTACTCATTCTTCTTTTTTACATCTTTCTCAGACTTTAAACTCAAAATTAACGTCGAAGCCATGGACAAAATTGATTGAATTTTTAAGATGTTGTGCGAAATTAGTGATTAATCAATCCTTAGAAAATTCAGATCAAAATTCGACCTAATTCACATAAAAATCTTGAAAAAACCATGAAAAACGCAACTTAGGTATTCGAAGTATGCATTCGCACGGATCAGCAATCCTGATCCACACGAACCTACAAGAACAGTTGTGATTTTTGTAATTTTTGGAAAATTCATGTCCATCCGCACGGATCAACAATCCTAATCCGCACGAATCAAAAGAAAAGTTTAAGTCTGAAAGAAATTGGTACATTCGCATGAATCTACATTCTCGATTCGCACAAACGGAGTTTGTTTATGTTTTCAATCTTGATTTGACCAAGTGTTGACTTTTGCAGGTATTTTTCAGAGATTTCTGAGTTGATCATCATGGAAAACGAGTTTTACAACGAGTTCTACGACGCATTTACAACTTCGACGACACCCGCTACAACTTCTACTTCTAAGAATGTGTCAAATGTTATTTCCGAAACTTTAAATGTTGACAATGCGTATGGCACATACCAAAAACGACCGAAACTCATGAACATTGAAGACTGTAGTAGGTGGACTGGTAGATTCGAAAACTGGTTGAAAGCTTATGCCTGTGAAAGTTGGAAAGCGTTAGAATTAGGGTATACACCCCCATTAACTCCTCAAGGTGCTAGAATACCATTTACCGCATTGGTCAAAACTGATCAAGATAATTTCTCACACGAACAAAAAGCGATTGCACTTATACATCAATCTGTTAGAGATGATATCATTTCGTTACTTCAATATGATAACACATCGAAAGGATTGTGGGAAGCTTTAAAGAAAAAGTGTACATGTGGGCAAGATATAGTCAAAAACAAAAAATCTTTGCTGAAAAAGGAATTCGATTACTTTAACTACATGAAGGGAGAAAATGTTCGCCAAATGATTGAACGGTTTTGTCATCTGAAACTGGAATTGGAAAGGTTTGGTATTACAAAAAACAATGAGGAAATCAATGACAAGCTGATTGATGCGTTGCCTAAAGAAGATGATTGGCAATATTATGTCATGATTTTGAAAAACAACATGAAAACAGAGGAGGTAAGTTTAAACACGCTGATTGAGAAGTTGGAAGGTCACGAGCTGGAAATTAGAAAGCAAAACAAAACAAACAGCTCAAATTACCAACAAAATGTGAACTTGTATTACCGTGGAAGTCTGCTTTTGAATAACCCATCCCCAAAGATTGGAACCACATTCAGTGCTGAGAATTCCAATGAATCCCCAAAAAACACTTCGAGCGGTGGATCATCATCAGGAAGTGGGTTTGGATACTCGGGTTCAAATTCTAACACGCAATCGTCATCTGCATCGAATACTCAACAGAGTCAGAACAATTCCAACCCGAATGTGATTCAGTGCAATATCGCCGTAAACTTGAACAATGCACAAAGTTTCAATGCTGAATCAGCGAAACAATAGATAGTCTTCTTGGCGTTTATTCTTGAATCATATGAAAGTCTTGTTGCGGGTAAGATCGGTAACCCGAATATGAAAAAAGAAGATTACGACCAAATCGACCCGGAGGAGTTGGAATTGATAGACATTAGGTGGTGTATGGCGAGCATGATAAGGAGAGCGCAGAGGTTCATGGAAATCACTGGTCGACAATGCGTTGGAGGTCCAAATACGAAGCTTGGGTTTGACAAATCCAAGGTTGCGTGCTTTAAATGTAAGCAAAAAGGACATTTCAAGTGTGAATGTCAAAACCAAGACGTGAATGATAGTGTGAACCCGTTCCACGAAGATTATTACAGGAAAGCAGTGTATCACCGTAATGAAGAGCAACCGCCCTAGATCAATCGTCCACAGATTAAGGAAGGATCTTCTAAAGAGAAAACCAGGGCATTGGTTGTTACACAAGAAGACGAAGGCTTCAATTGGAATAAGTATATTCCTCATGAAGGTGTTGCGTTGGTCGTTGAGTACAAGTGGAATCGAGAAGTGGAGATTTCTCGCAAAAAGCTGGGAGAATTCAAAGACATCTGGAATGAAGCAAAAGATGCAGAAAGGAGGTGATGAAAGACAATGCTACTTAGATCCTGAGGGGAACATTGCCACGGATCCTAAGACAATTGATTTTGATGTATTGGTCAAAACAATTCCTACTGTTGAAGAAGAGTATAAAGATGTGATTGAAGCAATGAGGAGGGAAGAAGAAGCAAAGAAGAATTTTGTCAAACACGTCAAAGAAATCATCGATGTGAAACAGGAGATGACCGTTGAAAACCTGAAAAAGATGGTGGACAATGCGTTGATGGCAAAACAAAATGAGGTAGAAATTCCAACCAAAACTACCGAGTCATCAAATCAGGTCAGATCTATGAATAAAAATGTTGAAAACGGTAAGGAACTTGATGAACAGTGCAGGAATTGCGTGGAACCATGCAAAGCCTATACTGAAAAAGAGAAAGCTTTGAGATCCAGAAATGATAAATTCACCCAAATGAATAATCTTTTAAAAGAAATAAGCAAGAAAATTGATTTGTTGAAAGATGAACTTATTTTGATAGACAAATTAATCATGGGTTCAAAAGATAAAATCGATCTTTTAGAAGATAACTTGAGAAAGGGTGATTCTGAAGTTGAAAAATTTCAAAAGATTAATGAAACGCTCACTTTTGAATACAGAAAAATGAAAGAAGCGTATGGTGAATTAAAAAGAGTAATTTATGAAGCTGAAGAACGTGATTATCAGCGTCATGATTTAAATAACAAATTACAGTATACTCTTGAAGAAAAACAAAAATCAATTAATGCGCTTCTGGATGACATTGCAAAGCTTAAACTTCAACTTGAAGAAGTTAAATTTGAAAATGAGCGTATTAATTTGAAATTGAAAGTTATTATTCTGCTAGCTTTGTTCTTGATTATATTATTCCTAAACCAATTGGGAAGAACAAAGATGGTGAAGATGTTTACAGCAATGGAGGCGGGGTTGGGTATAACCGTGTTCCACCACCTGTGAATGGTGATTTTTCAAAGAAAAACTTGGGGGTGGATAAAGCTTTAAACATCAAGTTGGAAAATGTTGCTGACAAATTACCTGAAAACATTGATGTCATATTTGAAAAGTCTTCTGATGAAGAAAAACTTGATTCTGAAGTGGTTAAGAATGTGGTAAACAATGTTTTGAAAAGTGAAAGTGAAACTGAAAGTGACTCCACGAAAACTAATAGTCCAAAAGAATGTTTTGAAGATGAAGAGTGTTTCATGAATAACTACATTCCAAAATCCAAAAACAACTTAAGTGATGAACCTACTCTAGTTATGTACCAGATGTGTGGATCAGATAAGTTGTATTCGGATGAGGAATTTCCGATTCAAAACGTCAACATGGACAAGATAGAAAAAGTTTTCAAACTCGTGGAAGTTGATATGTCTGAGGTTGAGAATTTGTCAAGCTCAAAACAATTTTCAAATTTTCAAAAAGATAAAGTGTCGCAACCCCCGATCCCTACCTTGGGAGCGGGTGCCGCAAGATCAGATAGATGGTATCGCTGTTTATTAATTTGGCAATGGAATACATCAGGACCGTAGTTAGGAAATATTTTTATCAGAGTTAAACACCAAACTTTTTATAACAAATCATTGGGATAAAACCCAAGTTCATTTGACAGTACATTTGTAGGGATGAACCCTAATTATTGAAAACAAAAACTCCTTTTTATTTAGGTAACTTTTATAGCCACTTTACCAAGCATTCAGTGCTCTCCAGCTGGCTTCTATTGGCTTTCACATTGTGTTACTAGAAACGCGTTTTAAAAACATTTTGTCAGCAAGAATTACTGGCAAGTACATTCCATTTTTGAAAAGCATCAGTTGTTTACACATTACAGTATTAAGGGTGATTACAATGTTTATATCTACACAATTACTCGGTCAGTACGTGTCACTCGACGGATCTATGACTATGGTCATATCACACATTGGATATCCGTGCCCAATTGTGAAGGTTATCAAGTACTGTATACAAACCCCATAATACTGGCAGCAATTGTAGAATTACAAACACTTAATCACTGTAATTATATTTGAAAACACTTGAGGTTTTGGTAAAATATTTTGACTCAGAAAATGTACTCACTAATAGTGAGAAAAAGTGAATGTACTTACATTGTTGACTTAGGTGATACTATTATAGCTTCCTGGTGATTCTCCTGGTTATTATCTATTAAAATTAAATAATGCACATGTGTTAGTAAAATAACCCAAATCACATTAACTGTACAACTCGAGACAGAACTCCAATGACTGAGTCAGGCAGAGTCTTGACATGCATTACCGGAGTCCTAAATCAATCGGGTGTAACACGAGATAGAACTCCAACGATTGAGTCAGGCAGGGCCTTGACATGCGTTACGGAGCCCTAAATAAATCGTGTAGGGTAACAACATGTTTATAATACTTACAACGAGGCAGAGCTTCGCTTTATAGGGGTATAATGCCCGAGTATAATAATTGCCTACATAAATTTAGAGAGAATTCAGATTTTTGAACGTTTGAACAAATAAGCTGTCGACCTCTATTTATAGGCGGATTCAATGGCGGCTCGCGGCCCGCGAAGACCAACACTAACTCTCTCGCGGCCCGCGAGAGAGCACGTGTCGAGTATAGCTTGGTTGAGTCAAGGGGCTAGCTTTGTTGAGTCACCGGACACGTGGCGCAATGCCTTGTCCGGCACACTAAGTCAGTCGCGGCCAGCGAAAGACAAAGCTAAGGGGGTCGCGCCCCGCGAGCAACTCCTAAACTTTGTTTTTCTTGTTTTTTTATAAATATAAGGGTATTCTGGGTATGTTTTTCGCATACAAGGTATATTAGGAACATTTTAGGGTTACGTTAGGGGTTCTAGGACGGTTGTTATATAAAGCTTATTACACCAAGCCGAGAAACCCACGATTTCAGAATAACCATCAAAATAATGGGAAGTACGGGCAGGGAGGTGGTAAGCAAAATCAGAACAAGAATTTTCAAAAATCGATGTATGTAAAGAAAACGAACATTGTAAAAAGTTCAAGTTCAAGTGTTGATCAAGAATCTGACATTTTCACACAAACAAATGAAGAATTCTTTGTTCAACAAGCAAAACAAAAACAGACTGACGGTACGAGTCAGGTTCCTGATAACTGGACTTTTTTCAAGTGCAACGAAGTTGGGCATATCGCGAGAAAGTGTACCAAAAACATACCTAAGTCTGTTATTGTCGAAAACAAACAGAAACCTACAGATGTTAAAGGAAAAGCTTTAATGTTTTTTGAGAAAAAAAGATTTCAAAGAAAGAAAATGATTCTAAAATCAAATCTCAACCATTCAAACAAGTTTTCAAACCGAAACAAACTGGTGAGACTTCAAAACAAACTGAAAAGAAAGAATCAAGATCTGGAATTCAGAAAAATGTTTTGAACCACCAAACATGGAAGCCAAAAACTCAAGGTAAAACATCTGTTGAAACAAAAACGAAATAGACTTCTTCGACTGTTCAAGTCAAGAAGTATGTAAAAAAGTTTCTGTTGTTGAAAAGGAAAGGAAACAAACTTCTCCAACCACTCAGGTAAAGAAGTATGTTCCTAAAGTTTCAGTCATCGATAAGAAGAAACAAACTTCTTCAAGCACTCAGGTTAAGAAGTATGTTCCGAAATTGGTTCAACCTTGTGTTCCACAACAAGCAACTCTACTCAAGACCGGGAAGGCTTGGGTATCCATTTTCAAGTAATCATGTATGATATGTGCAGTAGCTCCCAAGGTCAATTCTGTCAAAGTGCATAATGGACAGTGGAGCTTCTCGGCACATAACGGGGATGCTAGCCTTGCTTTACGATGTTCGAGCTATCAAGGGAGGCTATGTAGGGTTCGCAGGTAACCAAGGTGGAAGAATAATCGGGGAAGGTACTCTAACGAATGGAAAAGTGTCGTTTGAAAATGTTAACTACATCGCTGAACTGGAGAACAATCTGCTGAGTATCTCACAGATTTGTGACCGAAAGTTTACAACACATTTCAACGACAAAGAATGTCTGATTCTCAAGACAGGATTTGTTATCCCTTAAGAATGGATATTGATGCGAGCACCGCGGGAAAACGACCTCTATGTCCTCGACATGAGTGTCACAAACACTACAGATAATCAACCACCGTGTTTTGTGTCTAAAGCGACTGAGAAAGAGTCAATCTTGTGGCACCGCAAGATGGCTCATATTCATTTAAGAAAAATGAATCATCTTGTTCACAACAATCTGGTGGAAGGTGTTAACTTGAAGAATTTCCATTTGGGTGACGAGTGTATAAGTTGTAAGAAAGGCAAACAAATTAGAAAGTCGCACCCGAGGAAGCTTTTGAATTCGATTAAGATGCCACTAGAGAGGTTGCATATGGATCTCTTTGGTCCCGTAAATGTTAAAAGCCTTTCAGGAGATCTATATTGCTTAGTTGTGACAGATGATTACTCGAGATTCTCTTGGGTACTGTTTCTGGAATCGAAAGATGAGGTATTACGAGTTTGCTGATTATGTTCAAAAAGCTAGAGAACCTGTACAAGTTTCCGATCAGAAGAATTCGCAGTAATAATGGTACAGAGTTCAAAAACAGCAGAATGACAAAATTTTGTGAAGAGAAAGGGATTTTGCATGAATTCACCGCTCCTTACACACCGCAGCAGAATGGGGTGGCAGAAAGGAAAAACAGGACACTGATAGAGGTCGCGCGTACAATGTTAGCTGATTCAAAACTCCCTGTGAGTTTTTGGAGTGAAGTCGTATCCTCAGCATGTTATACCCTCAATAGAGTGTTGACGGTCAAGCCACACAACAAATCATGTTTTGAATTGCTGAACAACCGAAAGCCGAATTTGGAATTTCTTGAAACTTTTGGTTCACCTTGCACGGTAAGCGATCCAGACGGCAAATTCAGGGCGAAATCGTTGGAAGGATACTTTGTTGGATATGCTAGTCCACTAAGACGTGCATATCTTCCAAGTCTCAACAGAGTAGTTCAAGCTCACGAGAGAAGGATCTCGTGTAATATGGTTCATAATACCTTACATTCTGATTTGGAAGTGTTTCAAAGTGGTTTGATTTGTTATGACTCGTTAAAATGGTTTTGCGCTACTTTAAAGGGTCTTAAGCGTAACTATGGTTTCGGATGGTTAAATAAGTCCTATGACAAGTCTAATATGTCAAAACAAGTTGCATTATGTTTTATGATCAGTTTAGATGTCAAAACATTGGTCCTATATGTTCAATACTATTTTATGTGCTAAAAGAGTATTTTCGACATTTTAAAGTACATAAATTCAACTCGTCATTTGACTAACCATACAATATGATCATAAGGTATAACCTCAATAGGTTATTTCCTATAATACTATGGTCATAATAAAGGGCTTGGTCGAATCCTAAAGTTGACCAAACGGGTATAATTCAAAAGTTAAAGTGGTGGTCAAACCGCTCGACTTTCGACTAAGGAAATAGCACTAAACTAGAAATGACGAATTAGACATGTTGGAACATGTCTAATAATATTATAAACTGATTTGGTGTCAAAACTTTAAGTTTTAATACCCAAAAAAGTTTTCGTCGTAAAATGCACTTTTATGCATTTTAACTTTTAATTCGTAAAACTTTGACTCGCCATTTCGCCTACTAAACGTGGTAATCAAAAGGTGTAATCGCCGGGGATTAATACCTTCGTGATTACGATCATGTTGCAAAGTTCAATTTGAACTTTGACTTGACCATAATGGTCAGAACCGAAAGTCAAACAGAAAGTCAAACTGTTTGAGTTTTAGCTCATATTTAGCTAAAATGAACTAGAGAAGAACACTTACTTGTGTTCTAGGAATGATAGAACTTCAGTAGGAGGTTTCCAAATATTGGAAACAAGCTCCAAGAGCAGATTAGAGAGAAAAGATTGAAGTAAGCAAGGAATGAAGTGAAACAATGAGGCTATTTATACTTGCAAGATCTTTACAAGATCATGCCAAGTGTTAGGGATTGTTCTAGGGTCATTCCAAGTGTCTAGTGAGGTGTTAGAAGCAGAAGGAAGGTGGCAAATTCGAGCTAGGTGTCAAGAGATAGGATAACTTGGCAGAACTTGGTGACCAAGGCAGAGTTCTGCCACTAGGTGGTCCTTACGGACCGTATGAGCAATTTTTCTTACGGTCCGTAAGCCTCTTGGCGGACAGACTTTTGCACTTTGTCAAAAATGGCCCCTGGACTTGTAATAACGTGTTTTTCTCATTCCTAACCCCTCAAAACTTATATCTAAGTTATGTAAAGGGTAATTAGGACATGTGTAACTTATATCCTCGTCTTGGTATGTTCGTTACGTTAAACTGATTTTGTTTATGTATTGGTCACCGAAACTCTTCCAAAAGAAAAAGTTTTTGAAAGTTCAGAATTTTCCACAATGGTTACAGTCTCCCTTCCTTTAGGGAATTTCGTCTCAAAATTTATTCGTATGAGACTGTAGAGTATGTTTGGAATGATTGAAAGATACGCAAAGCTTTAGATTCCAAAGATGTGGAGCATCATTTGGTATTGGAGATTTTGGGGATTCAAAGTGTGAGTAGTGATATTCTAAGTATCTCAAGGTGTCGCAACCCCCGTCCCGTAATTACCCGGGAACGGGCGGCCGCGGCCAGTTTCAGTGGTATCGGTGTTTATCAATTTAGCAGCGGAATTTACATCAGGACCGTAGTTAGGAAATATTTTATCAGAGTAAAATACCCCGCTTTTATAATATTAAACACATGGGAAAAATCCCAAGTTTCAAGTACACACATTTTCATAAGGATAAACCCTATTTTATTTAAATAAAACATCTCTTTATTTTAGGTAACTTTATAGCCACTTTTCCAAGCCTTCAGTGCTGTCCAGCTGGCTTCTACTTGGCTTTCACATTTTGTTACCTGAAACAAGTTTAAAAACATTTTGTCAGTGGGAAATACTGGTGAGTGAATCCCAGTTTAATCAAGACATGTAAAAACCGTTTTACAGTATTGAGGGCGGTCGCGCAATTACATTTGTTTCCATCTACTTTAATTACAACCCACGGTACTGTCAACCCGACTTGTGGTCATGTTACTACCCACAATGTAGTAACAAATTTTGTATACAAAACCCCAACATACCGACGATAATTGTAGAATATAAATACTCAATCACTGTTATGTATAAATTAAAACATTTGAGATTTTGTAAAAACAGTTTGAAAAAGGTTTACAAAAAGGAGATTACTCACATTGCTGTCTTAGGGTTTTCTTAAAGATTTCCTGGTGATTATCTATTAATTACACAAATGTGCACGCGTTAGTATAATAACCCAATATTTACATTAGGGATACCCTCCCCGAGACGGCATTCCAACGACTACGTCGGGCAGAATCACGACAGCCGTTACGGAATCAATCGGGCAGCGTATCTAATACGTAACCGGGGGTTATGATACTTACAACGAGGCAGAACTTCTTTATTTAGGGGGGTTATAATCCCCGGGTATAGTGTATACTACGTAGAAATTGAGAGAGAAAAGGAAAGACTGAATGATTTGAAATTGAAACTAATCGAACCTATTTATAGTGCTGATTAGGCACTCCCTCGCGGCCCGCGTAAGAAACAGAAGGGGCCTTCGTGACCCGCGACGTAGGCCGAGTAGGCCCTAGCTTGGCCCGGTCACCGGAGTAGGCTCGATGCGTGTTTGACACGTGGCAGCACCGGGATGCGTGTAACACCTCGCAAAATCACGACCAATATAATAAAGACACGTGTCATGGACTTAAACGTGTATTGAAATGATCTTGAGGGACTAAAATTGTCAAACAATGTAAATATGTAAGTAAAAGGATCCAAAGTGTCAACATGCCAATCTTGTGCCTCTGATTGACCTCACACGACTTTCGTAGTTCTTTAATGAATAAATTGTCGAACATAAAAAGTCGTTTGTGCTAAAATCAAGGATTTTAGGAAGCGTAGGGGTTAAAAGTGTCCACATGTTAAATGTTACCTCTGAGTGACCTTTTAACGATCCCAAAAGCATTGTAATATTTGTTTATTATGCTCCCAAGAATTTTGGATATTAATTTTATGGAGTTTCGATGAAAAAAAGACGTTTCGGGTGATCTTACAACTAACCGGGAGTTTAACGGAGTTAATTTGTGACCCAAGGCCCTTAATAGTTAACTATGGGGGACCTAAGTGCAATAAATGAAAGTTATATAAACTTAAAATGTACCAGGGACTGAAAATGAAAACTTTGCAAAGTTTTTACCGGATTCTCCCATCGTCGCGGCCCGCGTAGACACTTTAAGAGTCTTACGCGGCCCGCGTAAAACTGCGAGCATCAGAAAAACTGCACAGCTGCAGGTTCAGTCAGTTCCACCGCCTTTGCATGCTAGTTTTCGATTCTAGGGGCTTAATTGATGGTTTATACTGCCACCACAACACTTGTAAACATCTGGGAGCCTCCCTAAACAGGTGTAATGATCTTGGCAACCTCAAATCCCCTATAAATAGCCCACATTCTTGATCACTTTGAACTTGCACATTGAGTTTCCATTCAAAGCTCACTCTCTGAAGTCTCTTGGAGCTCTAGGAAGTTTTCCTCAGTTCAATTTTCGTGCTAAGGGTTCTTGTAAGCATTCTTAGCTTCTCTAGTTAAGTTTTACTTAGCTTAATGACCAAAACTCAAAGCTATCGTAATTAAGCTTTGACTTAGTGATTAATCACTAATGGTCCAGCCATTATTTGAATTGAACGTGGTTATGAGTTGATAATTATGTAAGTAATAAACCCTTAAAAGGGCACCTACTGATTATCACTCTAACTTGGTCAATTGTCGGGTCAAACTTATTAATAAAAAGTTAAACGGGTCAGTTTTTATAAATTAATTCATAACTGAAAATGTAGAGGTTATGGAACATGTTTTGACATTAAAATAACTTGGTAAATAATATAAGAACATGTTTAGGCATGTTCAACCCGACAATTCTGAGTTTAGGCTCGGTTCGCAACCGAAAGTCGCAAAAGTAGACTTTTGCTTTAACTTTCAGTTCTGACCCGATTTAGCTTGTTTTAGATATGCCTTACGGTTACTTTAGGACCATATTACATGTTAGTATAACCCTCTGAGATTATACTATATTGTTCCTTTGAAATCCGAATCATTTGAATGTTTTCGTTAAATGCTTAAATGTTGACCACTATGCCCTTTTACCATTAAAACGAGATTTTTGAAAATGTGAGAGGACAAAAACCTTTATTACTAATTTATAAACATGTCCTAAAAATTTGACATCAGTTCATGGTCTAAATTGAAAGATATGCGCAATATCGTAAATGAAAGCCTTTTTATTAATTAAATGACATTTTTGACATAAATCACATTTAAACCCAAATTTTAACACCAAACTTTCTACCCACTGATATAATATAATATTTAGGGGCTTTTGGAATTTTTTTATTAAATTTTAAACTGATCATAACATAGGGTTCTTGCATAGGCTCGGTAATGGACGATAATGCCCTTTTTGCTAATAAATTGAGTTTTACACATCCTTTACATATCAAACCTTTTTCTACTGATTTTATATATTAAATAAGTTATTTTAAACAGTAAAGGCTGATCAAAATCTCATATTTCCTTAATCAACCTGAATATCGTCAAATACCGACTTTTATGCGATTTAGGCGTATAGTATGGTTTAATACCATATTTGGCACCTAAGGCTTGTTACCTACTGATGTTATGAATAATTTTTTATACTTTAACTGTAAGTAAAAGTTTTAAACTCAGATTTCCAAATTTGACCCTTTTAGCATGTGTGAAATAAACAAAATGCCCATACGGTGCATAGTTTGGCCATAAATAATAAATTTCACATATGTATGATATCTTACTGATATAACTTGTTAAAATAAATATTTTTACTAATCATTTTAGACGAGAACCTCAGATTACCATTTAATCTCTTTTATAAGATTTAAAATGACCAAAATACCCTTACGAGGCTTAATTTGGTTTTAAATTCGTTTTGGGCATAATGGAAGATATCATACTGATATCATAACATATTTTAAGCATATTAACTCGTGGAACTTGTTCATGACTCATTTGGTTACCCGTTAGGCATATTCGCGTTCGGTACGGTTTATGTAACTAGTTTGCATAAATTAGCCGAAACGGGTTAAACCTTATCATTTTTACTTCGAAATCCAGAATGTGATTAGTTTACCCATATTATGAAAGTCTTCATACTTTTCGGGTCTAAATCACATTCTAATCCAGTCTTCGCTTAATCTTGCGTTTTGAACCGTAAACCTTTCTTTAAAACTAACCGGTCTAAGTTAAGACTTATATAAGACCCGTTAGGAATCTAATAGGTTATTAAAACCTTTGTTCCAGAATTAGGAGCCCAGTAAAAGCTACCTGTGTTTGCTGATTGATATACGGCTGAGAATAATATTATATTTTGCTCAGGTAAATACTTTTAACTTATTTTCCCTTATACGGGCTTGGGATACAGTATTATAATAATACCGCTTGGTCGGGTATGTAGTTATTTAAACCGGATTGTGATTAATACATTTACATAACCCGTTTTAATCTGCTTTGTTTGATGCAATGCCTTTGGGGGGTTAATGACCATGTCCTGGATATCCTCGGCTCATTCATTAGAAATGGCCACGACTTAAGCACGGGGTGTAGACATACACCTGACTGTTGCGTACGTAAAATGGTACCCCACTCGTAAGGAAACCTCTTGTGGGTATTATACCAAGTGGTGTGTCTATTAATCTTATCCGGCTCTTCTAACCGGGTCCTGAATGGACGACAACCATATAAATCTGTATACAAGATTATTTTAAATAATTGTCCCAAGTTAATAAAGAATGTTTATGCCTTGTGCATTTAAATCAATTTTTATAAACACTTTTCAAAAGAGTCAGTTAATTGTATTTATCAGTGTAAACTAACGTATTTTTCAAAAAGTTAAATACTGGTACTACTCGTAATGGGTTGGCTACTCCTAGTATCAAATAAAGAGTCTTGCAAGCTTTTGATGCTTAAATCTGTTGAACAATATTTCTTTTTATTTTAGATCCGCCTGTGGATCCACTTACATTCCGTTGTGTAATATTTTATGTTACTTTCAACTCGGTTTGTATATATTACTTTAAGACTTCCGCTGTGCAATTAAACTGTGATTATTGACCATGATGATATCAACTACGTCACGATACTCCCACCAGGCCCACCGGTAATACGTGGAAATATCGGGGTGTGACAGATTGGTATCAGAGCCAACATTGAGTGAATTAAACACTAGCCTTTTTGTGTTTAATCTCAATGACACAGTTTGCACATTCCTTGACTTCCGAGTCTAGTCAAATGACTTAGGACTAATCCTAATCTTATTGCTTTCTTTTGTTGGTTTCTTTTGTTTGTTTTGGCAGGAACAAAAGACAATGCCGCCCCGATTCAGAGGAAGAGGTGGAAGAGGCAAGGCGCCGGTAATTACTCCAAATGACCACGAAGTTGGGCCATCACATAGGCGCACACCATCCGCTTCAATCGGATCGAGTCCTAAAGAAGACTGGAGGACCTACTTAGAGCCTGCGAGACGCTCTGTCTCGCTTAGCTCCTCACCTTCATATCACGATTCATTCGGGCTCCATCAAGACAACGAGTCTGACCACTCACACCATTCCTATTTACCGTTGCAGCGGTCGGGTTCTCACCGCGCCTTTCAGGACCCGACTCCATACTTCCAGAGCCTGTTCAATCCGAAAAACCAAGTGCAAGAACCAATGGGTTATAACCCATTGGGACCAGAAGATCACTTTTCCGGCAACCAAAACATGGATATGGACGAAGATCCGGATCCTGCCGAGCCACCATCTGGGACGCCCACGCATCCCATCGAGATTTCTGACGGATCATCTTTTCATGGTTCGCCATATCGGGGCCCAGACAGTTTTGCTGAAAGGTGGGCCACATACAACTGGGAGTTCACTCCCCCTTTCAACCCACCTCCACAACAGCAGCAGGATCCCTCTGAGGATTCGCGTTTTCAGGCGGTCACGCCACCGCCACCACCAGAACAGCAACCGCTTCCAGAACCACCGAGGCGAAGAAGATCAGGTGCACAGATGTCCGTGCGAGGGGGTTTCCACTTCAGCACCCCCAACACTCAAGCAACAGCCACTACCCACCGTTGTACGAAGACCCACAAATGGGTGGGCCTTCGAACCCAGTATCTGAAGTTGACTCTCCGCCAGTCGCACCACCACCACCACACATAGGTTATGATAACCCAATTCCTTCTTACGCCTGTGTAGTGGCGTATAACCCTTTTGAGCAGCCAGTTTATTCTGGCTACAACTACTATAATGCCCCAAATGTTGACCCGTACCTCGAGGCAGCGAACTACAATGCTCTCCATCTCGAATGACCCTTTCAAGCTGCGTATCCAACTGGGTACCCAGCATATGGGTATCAATACCCACCACCTCCTCAACCTTTGCAGCAGCAGCAGCCGCAGCCGCCACAGATACAACCACCGCAGCAGTAGGAAATCCTCCAGAGGTTGAACCAGGTGGAACGAGATGTTCAGGAGGAGCGTAGAACCCGTCGGGGTCTACTTAAGGGCTTGGTAGATCTGATAAAAGGGAAGAAGAAGAGGGATTATTGAAATTCCTTATTTATTTTGTTTTGTAATTTTAAGTCCCTGTGTGGACATCTATTTATGTATTCAGTCCCTACGAGGACTTGTATTTCTTCTTTTAGTCCCTATGTGGACAATGTTATTTCTTTAAAGTCCCGTTTAGGGCAATTATGTACTTCTCTTTAGTTAATGGAATGTTTAATTTAAAATTTCATTTGTCAATATATGTAATAACATATTATATGAAATAAATCAAAATATCATTCCTTTTTGTAATTAATCTGCCAATATATATTGAAAGAAAATCTTGAAGGTATAACCTAGCCTATATGTCATTTTAGACATGGCCCTGATGGTAAAACCTTTTTAAAGATTCAAACCCCTGTTAACATCTGAAAACATGTTAGCACTCCTAACAAATGTGATTCGATAAAATCATACAAGTCATCTTTATATTGGATTTTTCAAATTCCTTATTCTTGTTTAAATATAAACATCCATTAGTGATGAAGTGCCTACGGGCCATACTTATTGTCCTTTGAGACAAAAAGACAATTAAAGTCTCTGACTCCCTGTCAAGAAAGGGTGATGAACTATGTTCAAGCCTTAATGCCTCGATCCTATAAGATCATGGTGTATAATTTAAAATTGTCCTTGTGACTAGGCCTTTTGTGCCACCCTGACATCTTTAATAATTTATAATAAAGGATAAATTATAATGAAAATCCTAAATAAATATAACTAACAAAATAACCAATATGGTTTGTATTTACCATGGTTAATGAATTGTCAAAAATGACAATTCCATAATAAGATTTCTGAATGAAATATTTTCAATTGTTTTATGTAGCAATCAAGCTACATGGCTGAATCAGATGAGGTTAACAGTCACCCCAGAGAAAGGAATGATACCACGAGAGTTAATGTAGCTGGAGCAGATTTACAAGCTATGATTGGTAATGCCGGCACTCGAGCTATGGACAGGAAATTCAAGGAATCAAGTGGTACTCGTAGCAAGACCCTATCTGTTACTCATACAAAGCCACCCTCCAAGACTCATGTATCTCATAAGGAAGAATCTCATCATTCGTCAAATCAGAGGAGCGTTCCATACAAACGAATCGTGCTCAATCAAGAGCCACGTGTAAAAACCTGTTCTTACAAGTATTTTGTCTCCTGCAAGCCGAGGGACTTCACAGGGGAGAAAGGAGCCATTGATTGTATGACTTGGCTCGATGAGATGGATACCGTGGTTGACATCAGCGGTTGTGCTGAACAGGACATTGTGAAGTTTGTTTCACAATCTTTTAAAGGTTAAGCTTTAGCTTGGTGGAGGTCCCTAATCCAAGCTACAGGAAAGATCCCGTTGTATAACATGTCTTGGGATCAGTTTGTTGCGTTGATCAAGGATAATTTCTGTCCTCAGCATGAGGTGGAAAGGATTGAAACTGACTTCTTGACCTTAGTCATGAAGAATTTAGACTGTCAAGCTTACCTTACAAGTTTCAACACCATGTCTCGATTGGTTCCTTATTTGGTCACACCGGAACCAAAGCGCATAGCTCGTTTTATTGGAGGATTAGTTCCGAAAATCAAAGCAAGTGTGAAAGCATCTAAACCTACCACCTTTAGGTCAGTGGTTGATCTATCCTTATCTCTTACTCTTGATGCGGTTAGGCTGAGATCGCTCAAGAACTCTGAAGAAGGGAAAAGGAAACGTGAGGATGAGAACTCACGCCGTTCTGATAAGAAACGAAAAGGGAACTCTGAGTACAAGAAGGGTTCTGGGTTTAAGAAAGACAACCAACAGTCAGGTGAGAAACCCAAATGTAAGACCTGTCAGAAACATCATTTTGGGAGATGTAGGTTGGAGTCAAGATCGCAGACGCGGTCAAAGCCCATTGAGTGTGGGATCTGCAAATCCAAGGAGCATAAGACCTTGGATTGCAAAAAGATAAAGGATGTAACTTGTTACAACTGTAACGAGAAGGGGCATATCAAGACTAGCTGCCCAAAATATGCTAAGAAACCTGAGGAGGCTAAAAAGACCAATGCTTGGGTCTTTCAGATGAATGCTCAGGAGGCCATTCAGAACGACCATGTGATAACAAGTACCTTTCTTATCAATGATGTTTATGCTAGAGTATTGTTTGATTCAGGTGCAGATAAGTCTTTTGTAGATAATAAGTTTTGTAAATTATTAAATCTGCCTGTTAAGAAAGCATAAAATATGATGTAGAATTGGCCGATGGTACTATAGAGACTGCCTCAACAGTTCTAGATGGATGTTTTATATCCATTAGGAACCACTCTTTTCCGCTATCCTTGCTTCCATTGAAATTGGCAGGATTCCACATAGTGATAGGCATGGATTGGTTATCTCATAACCAAGCCCAAATTGTATGTGATAAGAAGCAAGTGGTTATCAAGACTCCTTATGGTGAGCCACTTACGATTCAAGGAGATAGTCAGTATGGATTGCCTAAGAAAGTGTCTATGCTTAATGCATCAAGGTGTTTGAAGAGAGGTTGTTTCATTTACATGGCACAGGTAACCATTGATGAACCAAAGCCCAAGATCGAAGACATTCCCGTTATTTCTGAATACCCAGATGTATTCCCTGAAGAGCTGCCTGGCTTACCTCCAGACAGGCAAATGGAATTTAGGATTGATATTATTCCTGGAGCAGCGCCAGTTGCAAGAGCACCTTACCGGTTAGCACCGACTGAGATGAAAGAGTTAAGGACTCAGTTGGATGATTTGTTGGCAAAGGGTTTTATTCGACCTAGCTCGTCCCCTTGGGGAGCACCGATTCTGTTTGTAAAGAAAAAGGATGGATCAATGCGTCTATGCATTGATTATTGCGAGCTGAATAAAGTAACAATTAAGAACAGATATCCATTGCCCAGGATCGACGATCTGTTCGATCAACTGCAAGGGGCAAGTTATTTCTCCAAGATTGATTTAAGGTCAGGTTACCATCAGCTGAAGGTCAGAAATGAAGATGTGCATAAGACTGCATTCAGGACTCGTTATGGTCACTACGAGTTCTGGGTGATGCCTTTCGGGCTCACTAATGCACCAGCAACATTCATGGATCTCATGAATCGCGTTTGCAATCCATATTTGGACAAGTTTGCCATTGTTTTTATTGATGACATACTTATTTACTCAAAGAATCAAGCTGATCATGAAAAACATCATCGATGTATCCTTAAACTTCTTCAGCAAGAGAAGCTCTACGCCAAGTTTTCAAAATGTGAGTTTTGGCTTCCCGAAGTCCAATTTCTTGGATATGTGGTAAGCGAGCATGGTATCCAGGTGGATCCCGCTAAGATTGAAGCCATCATGAATTGGCAAGAGCCAAAGACGCCTACAGAGATTCGCAGCTTCTTAGGTCTGGCAGGATATTACAGACGTTTTATTGAAAAATTTTCAAGGATTGCTGCACCCCTAACTTCATTGACTCGAAAGAATGTGAAGTTCGTTTGGGGTCCCAAGCAACAAGAATCCTTTGATATTCTTAAGCAGAAGTTAAGCAATGCTCCCGTATTGACATTGCCAGAAGGAATTGAAGAATTTGTGGTTTACTGCGACGCATCGCACACTGGCATGAGTTGTATGCTTATGTAGAAAGGCAATGTTATTGCTTATGCTTCACGTCAATTAAATGTGCACGAAAAGAATTACACCACCCATGATTTGGAATTGGGTGCCGTTGTATTTGCACTAAAGCTTTGGAGGCATTATTTATATCGGACCAAGTGTGTGATCTATTCTGATCATAAGAGCCTTCAGCATCTGTTTAACCAGAAGGATCTTAACATGAGATAGCGTCGCTGGATGGAGACATTGAATGATTATGATTGTGAAATCCGATATCATCCAGGCAAAGCGAATGTAGACGCTGATGCTTTGAGCAGGAAGGAAAGGGTTAAGCCCGTTAGGATCAACGCCAAGAGCATTGAATTGAAGAACAACTTGTATGAAAGGTTGTTAGCCGCTCAAAAGGAAGTCGTGCTAGAAGCTAACTATCCGAATGAGAAGTTAGGCATAACTGCTGAACAGTTATCATATGGCAAGGATGGAATCCTACGATTGAATGGTCGAATATGGGTTCCAATTTATGAAGGACTTCGAGATGTGATTCTTCAAGAAGCTCATAACTCCAAATATTCAGTTCATCCTGGCAGTGATAAGATGTACCAGGATTTAAAGGCAAATTATTGGTGGATAGGTTTGAAGAAATCTATAGACACTTATGTGGCCAAATGTCTGACGTGTGCGCAAGTTAAAGCAGAGCATCAGAAACCGTTAGGTTTGCTGCAACAGCCTAAACTTCCCACATGGAAATGGGAAATGGTAACCATGGATTTCATCACTAAGTTACCAAAGACAAAGCGAGGAAATGATACTATTTGGGTTATAGTCGACAGGTTGACTAAGTCAGCCCACTTCTTGCCGATTAAAGAAACTCACAACTTCGACAAGTTAGCACAGTTGTACGTGGATGAGATTGTATCTCTTCACGGAGAGCCAGTGTCTATTATCTTTGATAGGGATACGAGATACACATCGCATTTTTGGAAAAGCTTTCAACAATCTTTAGGCACTCGATTAAATTTCAGCACCGCTTGTCATCCTCAAACGGATGGACAAAGCGAGCGTACAATCCAAACATTTGAGGATATGTTACGGGCTTGTGTTATAGATTTGGGTGGAAGTTGGGATGACCATCTTCCTTTAATCGAATTCTCGTACAATAATAGTTATCATTCGAGTATTCAAGCAGCACCTTTCGAAGCTTTGTACGGAAGAAAGTGTAGAACGCCAGTTTGTTGGGCGAGAATTGGAGATGTCCAACTATCAGGACCTGATATAGTCCTGGAGACGACGGACAAGATTATTCAGATCCGTGATCGTCTCAAGGCTGCCAGGGATAGGCAGAAAAGTTATGCAGATATGAGACGCAAACCTTTAAAGTTTGAAGTTGGCGATAAAATATTACTTAAGGTATCACCCTGGAAAGGGGTGATGCGTTTTAGCAAGAAGGGCAAGCTGAGCCCAAGATACATAGGACCATTTGAGATCATCGAATGTGTCGGAACTGTAGCTTACAAGCTTAATCTGCCCGAAGAGCTTAGTGGAATTCATAATGTATTCCACATCTGCAACTTGAAGAAATGTCTAGCCGATGAGTCGCAAGCAATGTCGCATAAGGACGTGCAGATTGATGAGAGTTTGAAATTCGTTGAAAAACCTTTGTCGATCGAGGATCGACAGGTTAAGAAGCTTCGTAGGAAGCATGTGCTGATAGTAAAGGTAAAATGGGACGCCCGTAGAGGCCCAGAATACACATGGGAGGTTAAATCCACAATGAAACAGAAGTACCCTCATTTATTTCAGTAAATCTAGAGGTCGAGATTTATTTTAAGGGGGTGAGGATGTAACACCTCGCAAAATCACGACCAATTTAATAAAGACACATGTCATGGACTTAAACGTGTAATGAAATGATCTTGAGGGACTAAAATTGTCAAACAATGTAAATATGTAAGTAAAAGGATCCAAAGTGTCAACATGCCAATCTTGTGCCTCTGATTGACCTCACACGACGTTCGTAATTCTTTAATGAATAAATTGTCGAACATAAAAAGTCGTTTGTGCTTAAAGCGAGGATTTTATGAAGCGTAGGGGTTAAAAGTGTCAACATGTTAAATGTTACCTCTGAGTGACCTTTTAACGATCCCAAAAGCATTGTAATATTTGTTTATTATGCTCTTAAGAATATTGGAGATTAATTTTATGGAGTTTCGATGAAAACAAGACGTTTCGGGTGATCTTACAACTAACCGGGATTTTAACGGAGTTAATTTGTGACCCAAGTTGCAATAAATGAAAGTTATATAAACTTAAAATGGACCAGAGACTGAAAATGCAAACTTTGCAAAGTTTTTACCGGATTCTCCCATCGTCGCGGCCCGCGTAGACTCCTTAAGAGTCATACGCGGCCCGCGTAAAACTGCCAGCATCAGAAAACCTGCACAGCTGCAGGTGCAGTCAGTTCCACCGCCTTTGCATGCTAGTTTTCGATTCTAGGGGCTTGTTTGATGGTTTATACTGCCACCACAACACTTGTAAACATCTGGGAGCCTCCCTAAACAGGTGTAATGATCTTGGCAACCTCAAATCCCCTATAAATAGCCCACATTCTTAATCACTTTGAACTTGCACATTGAGTTTCCATTCAAAGCTCACTCTCTGAAGTCTCTTGGAGCTCTAGGAAGTTTTCCTCAGTTCAATTTTCATGCTAAGGGTTCTGGTAAGCATTCTTAGCTTCTCTAGTTAAGTTTTACTTAGCTTAATGACCAAAAGTCAAAGCTATCGTAATTAAGCTTTGACTTAGTGATTAATCACTAATGGTCCAGCCATTATTTGAATTGAACATGGCTATGAGTTGATAATTATGTAAGTAATAAACCCTTAAAAGGGCACCTACTGATTATCACTCTAACTTGGTCAATTGTCGGGTCAAACTTATTAATAAAAAGTCAAACGGGTCAGTTTTTATAAATTAATTCATAACTGATAATGTAGAAGTTATGGAACATGTTTTGACATTAAAATAACTTGGTAAATAATATAAGAACATGTTTAGGCATGTTCAACCTGACAATTCTGAGTTTAGGCTCGGTTCGCAACCGAAAGTTGCAAAAGTAGACTTTTGCTTTGACTTTCAGTTCTGACCCGATTTAGCTTGTTTTAGATATGCCTTAGGGTTCCTTTAGGACCATATTACATGTTAGTATAACCCTCTGAGATTATGCTATATGGTTCCTTTGAAATCCGAATCATTTGCATGTTTTCGTTAAATGCTTAAATGTTGACCACTATGCCCTTTTACCATTAAAACGAGATTTTTGAAAATGTGAGAGGACAAAAACCTTTATTACTGATTTATAAACATGTCCTAAAAATTTGACATCAGTTCATGGTCTAAATTGAAAGATATGCGCAATATCGTAAACGAAAGCCTTTTTATTAATTAAATGGCATTTTTGACATAAATCACATTTAAACCCAAATTTTGACACCAAACTTTCTACCCACTGATATAATATAATATTTAGGGACTTTTGGAAATTTTTATTAAATTTTAAACTGGTCATAACATAGGGTTCTTGCATAGGCTTGGTAATGGACGATAATGCCTTTTTTTGCTAATAAAATGAGTTTTACACATCCTTTACATATCAAACCTTTTTCTACTGATTTTATATATTAAATAAGTTATTTTAAACAGTAAAGGCTGATCAAATCTCTGATTTCCTTAATCAACCCGAATATCGTCAAATACCGACTTTTATGCGATTTAGGCGCATAGTATGGTTTAAAACCATATTTGGCACCTAAGGCTTGTTACCTACTGATGTTATGAATAAATTCTTATACTTTAACAGTAAGTAAAAGTTTTAAGCTCAGATTTCCAAATTTGACCCTTTTAGCATGTGTGAAATAACCAAAATGCCCCTACGGTGCATAGTTTGGCCATAAATAATAAATTTCACATATGTATGATATCTTACTGATATAACTTGTTAAAATAAATATTTCTACTGATCATTTTAGACCTGAACCTCAGATTACCATTTAATCTCTTTTATAAGCTTTAAAATGACCAAAATACCCTTACGAGGCTTAATTTGGTTTTAAATTCGTTTTGGGCATAATGGAAGATATCCTGCTGATATCATAACATATTTTAAGCATATTAACTTGTGGAACTTTTTCATGACCCATTTGGTTATCCGTTAGGCATATTCGTGTTCGGTACGATTTATGTAACTAGTTTGCATAAATTAACCGAAACGGGTCAAGCCTTTTCATTTTTACTTCAAAATCCAGAATGTGATTAGTTTACCCATATTATGCAAGTATTCATACTTGTCGGGTCTAAATCACATTCTAATCCGGTCTTCGCTTAATCTTGCGTTTTGAATCGTAAACCTTTCTTTAAAACTAACCGGTCTAAGTTAAGACTTATATAAGACCCGTTAGGAATCTAATTGGTTATTAAAACCTTCGTTCCAGATTTAGGAGCCCAGTAAAAGCTACCTGTATTTGCTGATTGATATACGGCTGAGAATAATATTATATTTTGCTCAGGTAGATACTTTTAACTTATTTTCCCTTATACGGGCTTGGGATTCGCGGTATTATAATAATACCGCTTGGTCGGGTATGTAGTTATTTAAATCGATTGTGATTAATACATTTACATAACCCGTTTTAATCTGTTTTGTTTGATGTAATGCCTTTGGGGAGTTAATGACCATGTCCTGGATATCCTCGGCTCTTTCATTAGAAATGGCCACGACTTAAGCACGAGGTGTAGGCATACACCTGACAGTTGCGTACGTAAAATGGTATCCCACTCGTAAGGAAACTTCTTGTGGGTATTATACCAAGTGGTGTGTCTATTAATCTTATCCGGCTCTTCTAACCGAGTCCAGAATGGACGACAAACATATAAATTTGTATACAAGATTATTTTAAATAATTATCGCAAGTTAATAAAGAGTGTTTATGCCTTGTGCATTTAAATAAATTTTTATAAACACTTTTCAAAAGAGTCATCTAATTGTATTTAACAGTGTAAACTGCCGTATTTTTCAAAAGGTTAAGTGCAAGTACTACTCGTAATGGGCTGGCTACTCCTAGTATCAAATAAAGAGTCTTGCAAGCTTTTGATGCTTAAATCTGTTGAACAATATTTCTTTTTATTTTAGATCTGCCTGTGGATCCATACATTCCGTTGTGTAATATTTTATGTTACTTTCAACTCGGTTTGTATATATTACTTTAAGACTTCCGTTGTGCAATTAAACTGTGATTATTGACCATGATGATATCAACTACGTCACGATACTCCCCACCGGGCCCACCGGTAATACGTGGAAATATCGGGGTGTGACACTGCGCCTCATGTCCACTCGCTCGCGGCCCGCGTAAGATGAAGAACAAGTCTTCGCGGCCCGCGAGAGACTAATAAAATTGATTTTTATTTTATCTTTAATTATGTAAGGTATTTAGGGTTAAATTTCGTATTAGGGGTATACATTAAGACGTATAGGGATATTTTAAATATATTAAGGGTGTCGGAATAAATTTTGGAGGGTTGTTATATCCTCCCCACCTTGTTTTAGAACTCGTCCTTGAGGTCTACTGGAATAAGTGTGGGTATTTCCTTTGCATTTCCAATTCAAGCTCCAAAGTGTACTCTGGTTCTCTTTTGGAGTCCCATTTCACTTTGACCAGAACTAATCTCTTGTGTTTGAGATTCTTGACTTTCCTGTCTTCAATCTGTAGAGACTTTTCTACAAACTTAAGCTTTTCATTTACCTCTATATCCTTAAGAGGTACTATCAGTGTTTCATCAGCTAAGCATTTCTTGAGATTACATACATGAAATACATCATGTATTCCTGCCATTTCCTCTGGCAGTTGTAGCTGATAGGCTACAGGTCCTATTCTTCTAATAATCTCAAAAGGTCCAACATACCTGGGGCTTAGCTTTCCCCTTTGATGAATCTTACCACTCCTTTCCAAGGAGAAATTTTCAATAACACTTTGTCTCCTACCTGAAATTCCAGTGGCTTTCGTCTATTATCAGCGTAACTCTTCTATCGGTCACGTGCTGCTTTCAGTCGCTCCTTGACTTGAATAATCTTGTCGGTTGTTTCTTGTACTATTTCAGGTCCAGATAGTTGTTTTTCTCCAATTTCTGCCCAACAAACTGGGGTTCGACATTTTCGTCCATAAAGTGCTTCGAATGGTGCAGCATTGATACTTGTGTGATAGCTGTTATTATAAGAAAATTCTATTAATGGTAACTGATCGTCCCAATTTCATCCGAAATCAATTACACAAGTTCTAAGCATATCCACCATAGTCTGAATTGTTCTTTCGCTTTGTCCGTCCGTTTGAGGATGGTAAGCAGTGCTTAGATTGAGCTTGGTTCCCATTGCTTTTTGGAAACTTGTTCAAAATGAGAGGTAAAACGGCTATCTCTATCAGAAATAATTGATAAAGGAATTCCATGTAATGAAACTATTTCATTTACATACAACTTAGCTAATTACTCCATACTGAAAGTCTCCTTCATTGGTAAGAAATGAGTTGACTTAGTTAGCCTGTCTACAATCACCCAGATTGTATCATTACCTTTCTTTGTTTTGGGCAATTTGGTAACAAAATCCATTGTTATCAATTCCCACTTCCACACCGGCATTTCTAACTGCTGTAGCAAACCTGAGGGTTTCTGATGTTCAACTTTAACTTGTGAACATGTTAAACACTTAGAAACATAAGCTGCTATATCTTTCTTCATTCCTATCCACCAGAAATTCTTCCTTAAATCCTGATACATCTTATCGTTTCCAGGATGCATCGTATATTTAGACTTATGAGTTTCTTCTAATATACGGTGGCGTAGGTTTCCTAATTTGGGTATCCACATTCTTTTCTTATGGAATCTCCAAATTCCATCTGTTCCTTGTTCTAATTCCTTAATCATTCCTTTCAATTTTTCAGTATCATCCTTGATTACTGATTCTTGTGCCTTTCTAATCTGTTCATTTAAATCTACTTGTAGGTTTAATTTAAGAGAACGTACTCTTTTTGGCTTTTCATGATACTTTCGACTTAAAGCATCAGCTACTACATTTGCTCTTCCTGCGTGATACCGGATATTACAATCATAATCACTAAGGATTTCCATCCAGCGTCTTTGTCTCATATTCAATTCCTTTTGCCCGAAAACATACCTTAAACTCTTATGATCTGTAAAAATGGTAAACTTACAACCGTAAAGGTAATGTCTCCAAATTTTAAAGGAAAAAATTATAGCTCCTAATTCCAAATCATGGGTTGAATAATTTTCTTTATGATTCTTAAGTTGTCTAGAGGCATAGGCTATAACCTTTTGACGTTGCATCAACACACATCCATAACCTAATTTAGAAGCGTCACAATAGACGACAAAGTCTTCAGTTCCTTCTGGTAACGCTAGTATGGGTGCGTTTGTTAGTCTTTGCTTAAGAATTCTAAAAGCTTCTTCTTATTTTGGTCCCCATTCAAACTTAACAGATTTACAACTTAGCTTAGTTGAGGGAATGGCTATTCTAGAAAAATCTTGAATAAATCTTCTATAATAACCAGCCAATCCTAAGAAACTTCTAACCTCGGTTGGTGACTCAGGGGTTTTCCATTTGGTAATCGCCTCGATCTTGGTGGGATACACATGAATTCCTTCATGATTGACTAAATGTCCAAGAAACTGTACCTGTTCTAACCAAAACTCACACTTTGAAAACTTTGCATAAAGCTTTTCTTTTCTTAATAAACTTAGAAGTGCGTGCAGATGCGCTGGATGTTCCTCTTTACTCTTGGAGTAAATGAGAATATCATCTATAAAGATAATTATGAATTTATCCAAATATGGCTTACATATTCGGTTCATCATGTCCATAAATGCAGCTGGGGCATTGGTTAAACCAAATGGCATGACAGTAAATTCATAATGGCCATACCTTGTTCTAAAAGCGGTCTTAGGAATGTCCTCTTCCTGTACCTTTAATTGATGATATCCTGAGCGTAAATCGGTCTTTGAGAAAAATCGACCTCCTTGCAACTGATCGAACAGATCATCGATTCTTGGTAATGAATACCGATTTTTAATCGTGACCTTGTTCAATTCACGGTAATCAATGCACATACGCATCGATCCGTCTTTCTTTTTAATGAATAAGATCGGTGCTCCCCATGGCGATGAACTTGGCTGTATGAATCCTTTTTCCAACAATTCGTCTAACTGTTTCTTCAGTTCCTGCATTTCTGCGAGTGCCAAACGGTAAGGTGCTTTGGCAATTGGTGTTGTTCCTGGTAGCAGATGAATTCTGAATTCAACTTCTCTATCTAGCGGTAGTCCAGGTAATTCTTTTGGAAACACATCTAGAAATTGAGATACTACAGGAATATCTTTAAGTTCTTTTCCTTTAGCGTTAGTGATTATGGAAATCAAATAAACTAATGATCCTTTTCTTATATAACTTGCTGTTTTCATCACAGAGATGAATTTTGTGGATCTAGATGGCTTATCTCCTTTAATTGTGATCTTTTCACCCCTTGGTGAATTTACTTGGATTGACTTTTGATCACATAAAATGCTGGCTTTATTGGCTATTAACCAATCCATTCCTAATACAACATCAAATCCTGCCAGATTCATTGGATAAAGGTTTGCAAAAAACTTCTGATTTAAAAATTCTATTCTTGCTCCCTGCAAGATTTCAGAAATCTTAATGGTTTCCCCATTTGCTGTCTCTACTAGACATTCTTGTGGGAGTTTAGTTAATGGTTGATTGAGAAGTTTGCAAAACGAAGTATTAATAAAACTTTGGTTTGCACCAGAGTCAAATAATACTTTAGAAAAAATATCATTAACAAAAAACGTACCGGCTATCACGTCCGGAATCATCTTAGCTTCTTCTGTAGTCAGAACAAATGCTCTAGCATTTTTAGTAGTCTTGTTGCTCATCGCTGGAGCTAGTTTCGGACAGTTTGGTTTGATATGACCCTTTTCTCCGAAGTTGAAGCACATTCCATTATTAGGTTTCTTCCTACAATCCTCTTCCTTGTGTCCTGGTATCTTGCAGAAATTGCAATAGGTGGAGCATCTTCCTGAATGCTTCTTTTTGCAGGTCTTACAATAAGGTGCAGAGGTAGACCCTACATTTTTCCCACGGTTGGAATTTCCATAACGAAATTCTTGGGTAAGCCTTTGAGCTAGGTTCGTCCTCTGGTCTTCTTCTCGTGTACGCACTAATTCATCAGTCAAGGTGTTTGCTAGTTCTACAGCTTCTTCTATAGTTTGAGGTCTAGCTGCCTTGACTACATGCCTAATCTCACTGATTAATCCCCATATGTAACAGGAGATTAATACTGGTTCAGGTGATGCAAGGGTTGGCGCTATTCTAGCATATTCGAAAAATAATGTAGTGTAACCCTTACTATCCACTCCAGTCATTCTAAGGTTTAGGAACTTATTTGCTATTTGTTCCTTTTCATTGGGAGGGCAGAATTTCCTTTCTACCATGTTTTTAAATTCCTCCCATTCCATATTGTAAACCCTGTCACTTCCCCTGGATTGGAGGATAGTGTTCCACCATTCTAAAGTTGAGTTCTTAAACAGATTGGAGGCAAACATTATCTTATCCTCTTCCGCGCACTTGCTTATTTTTAAGACTGCCTCAGTCTTTTCTATCCAGCGTAAGGCTGCAATGGCCCCTTCATTGCCCGAGAATTCCACTGGTTTACAAGACCAGAATTCTTTATAAGAACAACCATAAGACATGGTTCTTCTTCTTTTGGGAATGGGCACTTGAGTATGGGTCCATTGTTTACGCTGGGTTCAAGTTCAGTAGGTCATTTACTGCCATGATTACTTTTATTATTCGCTTCCTTAACCATTTTAATAATATATGGCATGGCATCTATAATCCCTTGTGCCACTATGTGTTGGATGGCACTGTTATCCACTTGGTTTCCATTGTTATTGTTATTCAGGTTATCATTATTGTGGTTTTTCTGGTTCACTTCGTTGTCCATCTGAATTTTAAACATTTACCACATATTAATATCATAAAATAATATTTAATGCAAACAATCACGTAACACGCATATTGATCAAAATCGTCGAACATTGCGACTTACTCTATTTTATATTATGCATCCATATATATTACAATACAACTGAAATTGAGATTACAATACTAGTAGGCATTCGTAGCTATTGTCTATATATGTATATGTGTATATATATATATATATATATATATATATATATTTTACAAACATACACACGTATTATATATAATTATTATTATTATTATTATTTTTACTTTTATGGGTTCATCCAGAACTCCATATTACGCTCGTCATACTTCCAGACGAGTCGTTCTCCTATTTGCCTCATCCTCTCGCTTCCTTCTAAAATCTCCTCACCAATGGTTCGGAGTTCTTGCACATTCTCTGAACTCATTGAGGGTGCAGGGGATGGTACTGGGTTTGGGAACTGGGGCATGGGTTATTGGTAAGGATAAGGGTTTTCTAGAATTTCCCTGATGTATTGGTCATTATCATAGTAGGGATCTAAAGGGTCCAAGTTTGGGTAGGCTGCTAGGTTTGGCATGGGTTCCTCCGGTATTGGGTAGCGTTGTTGGTAATCCCTATGGTCGTCAAACCACGGGTCGTAGTCTGGGTCTAAGGCATTGGGTGCTGGTACTCTAGGTATCTCTGCTGGGTCAAGGTCAGGCATTGGGGTTTTCTGGGTTGGCTTTAATTTCCATTGGCTGTGTGGGAAACAGTGGTAAGGGCTGGGGTGCTAAGAGTTGCTCTAAATTAGGGTCTGCAGTTGTAGTTGCTAGAATATGAAAATTTGCTAGACTCCTATTGAGCATATCCTGAGTGTGAGCATCTTTTTCTCTCTTAACGGCTGCTAAAGCTCGCTGTTGTTGTAAATTTTTCAACCTCTTCCTACGTTCATGCGCGCCTCTGCTGAACCATCCTCTTTTCTTATGAGGGAATGGTTCTTCAGATTGGGCTTTAAACATGAATATCCCATCTTCATTGTCAGCTGAATACCGAGGGTAGGTTGTGAAGAGGTGCCTTCGTCCCTAGGTGAGCCGGACAACTGACGGTAAGCGCAGAAGGTCATTGGTCTCTCATAGTGTAAACTAACAAATAGTCAAATAACACACAACGATAATATACAGATATGCACGTAGTTCCGTAATTAATTTCCTAACATATTGAATAAATTTTGGTGTCAGCAGAACACTTCTGTGGCTGAATCAGTGGCTTAGCTCTGATACCACCTTCTGTCGCAACCCCCATCCCCTAATTACCCGGGAACGGGCGGCCGCGACCAGTTTCAGTGGTATCGGTGTTTATCAATTTGGCATAAGTCCCTGGAACTAAAGTGAGCATAATTCACTCATTTCTTGTCCGTTTTAGCTCATTCTTTTTCCTATGTGCTTGGATTGACCTTAGCTTCAATTCCATGGGTGATTCACAATAAATAAGTCCCTGGAACTCTGGAAAAAAGGCTCCAAAGTTCACTGTTTGTTTTGTGTTGAATCAAACCTTACTTAACTTGTTCAAACTTGAGTCTAACTCATCTCAAACCTATGTCCTTATGCTTATAACCACTTTTATGGTTAGTTAGGCTTAAAAACAAGGTTGAGACATCCAAAATCAGAGGATTAATCCTCACAAACTTTCTGTTTTGTCAAGGGTTTAACCCACAAATGATGTTCAAGTCCAAGACTTGATGTATGTGTGATTAAGGATTAACTTGGGTTGTCCTACATAAATTCCACACATTGCTTGATGATTTCTTATAGATTAGTGTTTAATATTCTTGTATTACTTGTAGTTCATGACCCTCCTTGTATGTTTTTACATCAAGTGTAGTGGTGAACACTTAGAGGTGCCTAAATGGAAGAACTTGTTCTTCCTACCTCCTACATGACTTCTATGATACGAAGAGGTGCCTAAATGGAGATTCTAATCTACTACCTCATACTTGACCATTAGGACTTTGTAATCTTTATATTATCTATGTATTCCATATATATATATATATATATATATATATATATCTAAGTAACTAAGCTTGATGATAACTTAGTAGCTATTTGTCAAGAACGTGTTACATCATCTATGACCATACACTTGTTATTATTCTAGTGGACCTTTAATCCATGAAATCCTACAAACTCCTTGAGTTTTAATAGTGTCAAAAACATGTGCTGTGCGTACAAGATGATTACTTTTCATATACATACTTTTCATGCCCTTTAAACTTCACATCCTTAGACCAAATGTATCTGTCTCTTAAAATCCCTAATCAAATGTATTCAACCTTCTAACCTCAACGACTTTGTCATATTGGATAATCGAAAAGCTTATGCAAACTTTGTGAGTATACTTGACCCATTTTACCGTTTTCACACTTTTGGGTGTAACATGTTATTATATACAAAACACACTTACTATACATATTCTTATGCAAATGTACAAACAAACAATCTAATACATGCTTACTATTTGTTATGCTTGATTCGTATTTTCTGGACCATACTTATGTGATGAACTTGTCATTAGCTTCATACGAGCCTCCATTTAACATGTATAGCGCTATAGGAGTAACGCACCGCCCGTAGACTAGTGGTCATGTTAAATTTAATTCATACTTGCGTAAACAGAGGGTTGACTTGTAAATCGCATGCCAGTTTATATGTTAATCTTGATAACTAGGTTTGCCATGTGGATTGTTCCTTATCATTTTTATACTTATATACTATGCACCAAACTTGTATGCTCGCCAATACTTTTTGTATTGAACTACACTTTTAAAACATGTTGCAGGTTTAGCGATGATGTTGGTGATGCATGGAATCTAGTAGGATGCTTAGATACACAATAAAAAATTTTGTATTCTTATTGTATTGTATTTCCTTATTCATGTTGTATTTATTTCAAATCTTTGTAATTGTCTCTTTAGAAATGAAATGGAAATTTATTATTTAAATACTTGTCACAAATAGTGTTATGAAGTCTCTTGCAATCTATTTCGTCTCACTCTGATGTTTCCGCCATCGGTTGGGGTGTGACAGATTGGTATCAGAGCCATAACTATAGGGAATTAGGAAAAATTGCCATGCTTTTTGTGACAACTGGCACCAAACCGGTAATTTCCGTACACTTTGATCATTATTTAATGACTGCAATTATGTGCTTAATTGTCAGCAATGTCTGAACACATACTAAACAAGTGAATTCATGCACGTTGTATACTACAAAATATTGCTTTATGCATGAACGAGAGCGTTGCGTCAAAGATACTAGTAAACTCACCGGTAAGACACACTGTGTCAACAGAACTGCAGAAGGCAGTCAGACAATAAAATTGGAGCCTAGGTGTAGGTCCGACAACAAGAATGCATTAAAACCCAAGAGTACATACAAGGGTTTAATATATATGCAATACGAAAGCAAAAATAAGCACTAAAAAGCATCCGAAACGCACTTTAAGTGCAGAATTTTGTATAATTCAGCAATAATTCAGATTTTAGCACACGAATATTATGCAGAAAATATAAATTTTCAGTCAGAATATTTCCCTAAGTGTCGGGAATTGAGCGGGATACATAAAGATACTTAAAAGACACTAAAAAGTTTAATTTAGCACTTTAACGAACCAGTGTCTAACCGAACAACCGGACTTGGCCCGGAGCGCAAAATAAAAAAATATATTGTCAATAACATTTGGTATATTTTACTGAGCCAGTTAGGGTCCCCGGATACCCTAACACCCGTCACAATGCATAGCACGCTAGTAACCGAGTTAACCTCCAACTTAACTTAATTAAAGCCTAACTAAGTAGTTGAAATGGAACCGGATAACCCCCCCCCCCCAACCGAATTCGGTCACCATATGTGACCCCCTTGTCCTTCTTGTGATTAAATTAATCTAACTTGCCTAATATCTTGAAGACATAAAATCCATGGGATAATGATCATGCACTTTGTCTATAAGTTCCAAGCTTAACACCACATAATCTTCCATCACACAACTCAAACTCTCAACTCTCTCTCCCTCCTTGCTTCCTCTCGGCCGAACACCCACACAACCATCCATCCATCATCGAGTTTTGATCATCTCATTTCAAGTGCATACAAGTGTTAAGGATCACATACGAGGAAGCTTGGTGCATTCGGAACGTGAAGGACCTCACCCCATTGCTTTTATCCACGCATTTTTCGACTAGTTTCTTCCCTAGCCTCGAGCTAGTAGTAAGTGGCTTTAAACACACTCTCGATCTATTTTAAAGTGGTTAAAATAATATATGACGGTTAAAACTCATGAACTTACAAGATGACGTGTTAAAAGTCTACTAAAATGTTAAAAATAAGTTGGATAAAAACTATAATGTTGTGTAAAACTTGTAAGACTTGTTTTGTGGTGATTATTTAGTGCCGATCTATGTTGTGGTAGCTCGGATCATCATCTAACCCGGATTAGTCATGTTCAAGAATCATGGCATAGAGTTTGTTAAAGTATGAACAGGGGTTAAATGATGAAACACTACTACACACTAAACATGAACTTGTGTAAAATCGATTTTACTTATGAAATGGTGTTCAAAACTAGTAGATCTACGGATCTATAAGCGGTACTTTCAAAGGACCAAGTGTCCAAGAAATCATATTTTCTAAAGCCGGATCTTACATGAAAAAGAATGATTTTAGCAAACACACGAGTGTGTAAACACTTGTGTAACACAAAGTTTCGACAAAATAACTATTTTTGTAAATGTTGACAGGAAGTTGTAAAGATGTAACTTCTTTAAAAACGAGACTTTCAAGAAACGAAGTTGATCTATACAAAGATCCACTAAAAATAATGGAAAGATACTACCTATTTTGGAAAAACCACAAGTTCATGTATTTCTGCGATTATATCTATTTTAACTAGTTGAATATTGTTTATTGTTCAATGAGGAAATTGTTGACGATTTAAAAGAAAATAAACACATGTTTTGAAAACATGGGAAACCTCCATTTTTAGGGGAAACTCTGCCAAAATTTTTATAAATTTTGACACTTAGAAAAAATATAAGTTTTTGAGAAACTTATTCCCTAAAAATGTATTTAAGAGTATTACCAAGGTTTCCCTAATTTTTGGTGATAAGAAATGAGGATTTCTTCAAGAATCAAAATGGATATAAGTATGTGTATTTTTTTTAGAGAAAAATATATATTATTTTATCACCAACTTTTGTGCTAAGTGTATAAAGTATGTGTTATACGTGCTAGTGTATTAAGACCTAAAAATACACTAAATACTCATGAGGAGTATAAACACAAAAATACACTTACAATATACTAGACACATAATTCGGGTGCAAAGTGCTAAACACAAAAGACTTATATTTATTTTTGAGAAAATAATATAAGTAAGATACTTAGTTAAAATATAGAATATTTTTAACACAAGAAAATATACACATAAGAGAGTGACTGTACTTGTGCGACGCAAGTCTAGTGACTAACGTTAAGAAAACGCGTATAGGTTACGACGTTAATTAAGCAAATCCGGTGAAGTTTACGACGCGCAGGAACGCAAAGTTGTGAGTTCATGCTCCCCCTTTTCTCTTAACTGTTTTCAGTCTTATAACTTCGGGGGTGAAATACATGTTACAAATACTTCAATATTTACAAAATGGTATGATATGTACTAAAACGAGAAGTACTCTTGGCGACAACTAGTGCCAAGAATTGATACGAGAAATCGTGTCACGAATAGGGTAACATAAGCACCATTAATCGTGTACATACTTAGACCGCAGAACAAAAGGTTAGATCTAATGGGTTTCAGGGCAGCCCCACTCTTGGTGACAACTAGAACCAAGTAGTGTTTTTGTGTCTCAGTCGTGAATCGACTATAGATAAATGCCTATGGTTTGGTGACTTCCTGTGTCATGTCACATGTTAATAGCTTTGCAACCCATTAACACTTGATACATATGGAAATACTTGATTTATACTTGAATACGTGATTTAACAAATACATACCATGATTTTTATACAAAGTATACAAGCGTTAAAAACGAAAACTGCATGAATTCACACCAACATTACGTTGACGTTTTTCCAAAACTCACATGTATTTCAGGTAACTAGAAGTGGATGTGCGCGCGGTCTTACCCATGCTCGTGGATGTCGCTTATGTTTGTCTTTAAATAAAGTTATAACCCTTTTAAGACAATGTTTTATGCTAACACGCGATGTAAACGCTATCTTATGTTTTCAAATTATGGTGTTTGAAGTTATTTTCATGAGCATGTAGTATGTTTACCTTTCGTATGCAATGAGAACCTTTCATGATCACACCTCGTGCTTCCGCCGCAGAAAGGGGTGTGGCAGATTGGTATCAGAGCTGCGATTGTAGTGAACCAGGATTCCTTCTCGAGTCTAGTCTACAATCTCTAGGATCCTTTCACGAAAACAATTTTCAAAGAGTTTTCATTGCATAAAACGTCCCGCGACATCCACTGCCTGAAATTGTCTACATGAGTCTAGAAAAGACACTACGAGACTTAGAGTGCACTTGAGTAGCACTTGTCGTTGACTAGAAATTACTTGCAATTATGTGTGATAATTAGCATGTATTAGAAGTAGAATGTCACAAGTATACGTGACTTTATCTGAAAGCAATGGCCCATCTGAAGGAAGAAATACGAGGATGAAACGAACTGTGCGGACTGTGCAAGGAGCTACGTAATTATGGATGCATACATAATTATGGAATTCAGTGCACAAAAATCACAGCAAGTCTTGTCACGTATAGATTCCCTCAGTGCAAGCCTACTAAGTACTCTGCTAGAGTAATAACTGTTTGACGTCACTTATGTGGTATATATCTGTGAATGTATATGCTACTACTGTCTAGTGTGACGATATCAAACAAATGTCTAACCCTGTTGTGTTATGTTCTGTCAGAACATGGCACCCAGGAAAGCTGTGAATGCTCGCAATGACGATCAACCTCCTCCTCCCCCACTGCCAAGAACTGCTGAAGAGCTGAACGCTCTACTGGAGGAAAGGATCTCCGCTGCTATCTCCCAATACGAGGCGAACCGTACTCAAGACAGTGGAGGACCAAGCAACGCTAGGCGTAATGGGAATGGAGATTCGTCTGGAGGAAACGCAGCTCAAGGCTGCACTTTCAAGCAGTTCCTCGACTGCAAGCCGATGAACCATGATGGCACAGGAGGTGCAGTAGCATTTGTGCGCTGGACGGAGAAGGCTGAAGCTACTATCCGCATGAGCAAGTGTACCGCGGATCAACAAGTCACCTTTGCTACTGGGTTGTTTGTCGATGAAGCTCTGACTTGGTGGAACCTGCAAGTCCAAACCTTGGGCGATGATGCCGCTTATGGCCTAACTTGGGATGAACTAAAGGAAAGAATGAGAGAGAAGTACTGCTCTCGTGCTGAACTCCAAAGGCTGGAGACGGAGTTCTGGAACTTGACCATGGAAGGTGCTGACATTAATGGTTATACTCAAAGGTTCCACGATCTGTCCAGAGTGCTTCCCTACATGGTGACTCCCGAATTTAAGCGTGTTGAACGTTACATTTGGGGACTGGCCCCAGAGTTTCGCGGCATGGTAACTTCGGCCAAACCTCAAACAATCACCGAGGCTGTAACTCTGGCTGTCAGCCTTACTGAAGATTGTGTTCGAATGAAGAAGTTATCACTGAACCCAACAGAAAATGCCGAGACGCATGCTGAGTCGTCTGGCGACAAGAAAAGGAAACATGCAAACTTGAATCAAGCAACTCGTAACAACAAAGGTTCCAACAAGAAGCGTGACCCTAACCCGCCTCAAGGGGCGAAATCTCTTGCAGCCATGAATGATGCTCCAGCTAAAGGATACCTGGGCACCCTGCCCAAGTGCAATCAGTGCAAGCGTCATCACGAAGGGGTGTGTCGCGTTCCAAGACGCGACAAGTGTGGAAAGTTGGGTCACCGCACTGAAGACTTCTGGAGTAAGGGAAATAAGAACGGGAATGGAAATCGTATCGGGGCTGGTAATAGAAACAATGGTGGAAATGGAAATGGTGCTGGTAACGGGAATGGTAACGGAAATGGGCGAAACCAAGGATGCTTCAGATGTGGAAGTAAAGATCATTTCATGAAGGATTGCCCAGAGGGAAACAATGCTCAGGCCCGAGCATTTGTAATTGGAGCAAGGGACGCACGCGAGGACCCTAATGTGGTCAACGGTACGTTCCTCATTAACAATCACTTTGCATCCATATTATTCGACACTGGCGCCGATTATAGCTTCATGTCTGTGGAATTTAAACGCATACTTGGAATAGAATCTAGTAGATTAGAAATTCCTTATTCCATAGAACTAGCCAATGGTAAACTTGTTGAATCGGGCGAAGTTGTTAGAGGCTGCACGCTAGAACTTGGTGAACGAAGATTTAGCATCGACCTCTTACCTATTCAATTAGGTAGCTTCGATGTAGTGGTCGGAATGGACTGGTTGTCCAAGAACAAAGCTGAAGTCATTTGTCATGAGAAAATCATTCGCATCCCTCTGACGAATGATGAAATTCTCATCGTACATGGAGAAAGACGAAACGCGCCTCTACGAATCATCAGTTGTATGAAGGCACAGAAGTGCTTAAGGAAAGGATGTGTTGCTTTCCTAGCACACGTTGTAGATAAGAAGGCTGTGGAGCCAAAACTCGAAGACATTCCTGTGGTGAAGGAATTTCCTGATGTGTTCCCTGAAGATCTGCCAGGACTACCTCCGCAACGACAAGTCGAATTCCATATAGACTTGGTTCCGGGAGCTGCTCCTGTAGCCAAGGCACCCTATCGACTTGCGCCATCCGAAATGCAAGAATTATCTACACAGCTTCAGGAGTTGTTGGATAAAGGATTCATAAGGCCAAGCTTCTCACCCTGGGAAGCTCCAGTATTATTCGTGAAGAAGAAGGATGGATCACTGCGGATGTGTATCGATTACAGGGAACTGAACAAGCTCACGATCAAGAATCGGTATCCGCTACCGAGGATTGATGACTTATTTGATCAACTGCAAGGATCAAGCTACTATTCCAAGATCGACCTTCGATCTGGATACCATCAGCTGAGAATCCAAGATAAAAGCGTGCCAAAGACTGCATTCAGAACACGCTATGGGCATTACGAATTTCTTGTGGTGCCATTTAGATTGACGAACGCGCCAGCGGTCTTTATGGATCTGATGAACCGCGTATGTAAACCATATCTCGATAAATTCGTGATTGTATTTATCGATGATATCCTGATTTACTCGCGAACGAAAGAAGAACATGAGCAACATCTCAGAACCATCTTGGAACTACTAAAGAAAGAAAAGCTCTATGCAAAGTTCTCGAAATGCGAATTCTGGATTCGCGAAGTACAATTTCTTGGTCACGTTGTGAATGAGAAGGGCATTCATGTAGACCCATCCAAGATAGAAGCAATAAAGAATTGGGAAGCTCCCAAGACCCCAACCGAAGTACGACAATTTTTGGGCTTAGCAGGCTATTATCGGCGATTCATCGAGAATTTCTCAAAGATAGCTCAACCGCTAACAACCCTTACACAGAAAGACAAGAAATACGACTGGGGTCACAAACAGGAGGAAGCCTTTCAGCTACTTAAGAACAAGCTCTGCGATGCACCGATACTCTCATTACCCGAAGGCACTGAAGACTTCGTGGTATACTGCGACGCCTCACGACAAGGCTTGGGTTGCGTGCTCATGCAACGCCAAAAAGTCATCGCTTACGCTTCAAGACAACTGAAGGTACATGAAAGAAACTATACCACTCACGACCTGGAACTGGGCGCAGTAGTGTTCGCCCTGAAGATCTGGCGACATTATTTATATGGTACTCGATGTACAATTTTCACAGATCACAAAAGCTTACAACACATATTTGATCAGAAGGAATTGAATATGCGCCAGCGGTGATGGGTTGAGCTGCTAAATGATTACGGCTGTGAGATCAAGTACCATCCTGGAAAGGCAAACGTTGTAGCAGACGCACTAAGCCGAAAGGAAAGGGTAAAGACCCTAAGGGTTCGAGCGTTAGAAATGACCATTCGAACGAACCTCACTGCACGCATTCGCGATGCACAACAAGAAGCTCTTAAAGAAGAAAACTGTAAAGCTGAATACCTACGGGGTATGCTGAAATACATGGTGCCAAACGAAGAGGGAGCCTTATACTTCAAGAAGCGTATTTGGGTTCCACTCTATGGTGGCATACGGGAAGTCATCCTTAATGAAGCCCACAAATCGAGATATTCGATCCATCCAGGATCGGACAAAATGTATCAAGACTTGAAAGAAAACTACTGGTGGCCAAGACTCAAAAGCGACGTTGTTGTTTATGTTGGAAAATGCCTAACCTGTGCCAAGGTTAAGGCAGAATATCAGAAACCGTCTGGCCTACTACAACAACCAGAGATTCCCGTGTGGAAGTGGGAACAAATCTCGATGGACTTCATAACGAAATTACCCAGGACCCCGAGAGGGCACGATATGATATGGGTAATAGTTGATCGATTGACGAAGACTGCGCATTTCCTACCAATCCGAGAGAAGGATAGCACTGGAAAGCTTGCAGAGATATACTTAAGGGAAATTGTGGCACGACATGGAGTGCCAATCTCAATCATTTCAGACAGAGATGGACGCTTTGTCTCAAGAATCTGGCAATCATTTCAGGAAGCCTTCGGATCTCAGTTAGATCTGAGCACGGCATTCCATCCGCAAACAGACGGCCAGAGCGAACGGACTGTACAAACGTTAGAAGATATGCTTCGCGCATGTGTCATGGACCTAGGCGGCAGCTGGGATACTCATCTACCTTTAGTTGAGTTTTCCTACAATAACAGCTACCATACGAGCATAAAAGCCGCACCGTTCGAAGCTCTGTATGGCCGCAAATGCCGATCGCCCTTATGTTGGGCAGATGCCGGAGATAAACGTATGGTTGGTCCTGAACTTGTACAAGAGACAACCGACAAGATTGCGCAGATCCGAGAGCGCATTAAGGCGGCTCGAGATCGACAAAAGAGCTACGCTGATCCGAAAAGAAAATCAGTAGAATTCAAGGTGGGAGACAAAGTATTGTTAAAAGTCTCACCATGGAAGGGCGTAGTCAGATTTGGAAAGCGTGGAAAGCTGAATCCACGATATATCGGACCATTCAGAATATTGAAGAGAATTGGTACCGTGGCATACAAGTTGGAGTTACCGGAAGAACTTAATGGAGTACATGATACGTTTCATGTATCCAACCTGAAGAAGAGTCCAACACAAGAAAACGTGATCATCCCGATGGATGAAGTGCATATTGATGAAGCCCTCCGATTTACAGAACAACCCGTTGAGGTTTCCGACTGGAAAGTCAACAAGACCAGGAGGAGCAACGTAAAACTTGTCAAAGTACGTTGGAGCTCTAAGCACGGACCCGAGTACACATGGGAACGTGAAGACCAGTTCAAGAAAAAGTATCCCCACCTATTCAAGAAGACTCCAGCGAGAGTTAGTTCAGCCTGAATTTCGGGACGAAATTCTTTTAACGGGGGGAGACTGTGACAACTGGCACCAAACCGGTAATTTCCGTACACTTTGATCATTATTTAATGACTGCAATTATGTGCTTAATTGTCAGCAATGTCTGAACACATACTAAACAAGTGAATTCATGCACGTTGTATACTACAAAATATTGCTTTATGCATGAACGAGAGCGTTGCGTCAAAGATACTAGTAAACTCACCGGTAAGACACACTGTGTCAACAGAACTGCAGAAGGCAGTCAGACAATAAAATTGGAGCCTAGGTGTAGGTCCGACAACAAGAATGCATTAAAACCCAAGAGTACATACAAGGGTTTAATATATATGCAATACGAAAGCAAAAATAAGCACTAAAAAGCACCCGAAACGCACTTTAAGTGCAGAATTTTGTGTAATTCAGCAATAATTCAGATTTTAGCACACGAATATTATGCAGAAAATATAAATTTTCAGTCAGAATATTTCCCTAAGTGTCGGGAATTGAGCGGGATACATAAAGATACTTAAAAGACACTAAAAAGTTTAATTTAGCACTTTAACGAACCAGTGTCTAACCGAACAACCGGACTTGGCCCGGAGCGCAAAATAAAAAAATATATTGTCAATAACATTTGGTATATTTTACTGAGCCAGTTAGGGTCCCCGGATACCCTAACACCCGTCACAATGCATAGCACGCTAGTAACCGAGTTAACCTCCAACTTAACTTAATTAAAGCCTAACTAAGTAGTTGAAATGGAACCGGATAACCCCCCCCCCCAACCGAATTCGGTCACCATATGTGACCCCCTTGTCCTTCTTGTGATTAAATTAATCTAACTTGCCTAATATCTTGAAGACATAAAATCCATGGGATAATGATCATGCACTTTGTCTATAAGTTCCAAGCTTAACACCACATAATCTTCCATCACACAACTCAAACTCTCAACTCTCTCTCCCTCCTTGCTTCCTCTCGGCCGAACACCCACACAACCATCCATCCATCATCGAGTTTTGATCATCTCATTTCAAGTGCATACAAGTGTTAAGGATCACATACGAGGAAGCTTGGTGCATTCGGAACGTGAAGGACCTCACCCCATTGCTTTTATCCACGCATTTTTCGACTAGTTTCTTCCCTAGCCTCGAGCTAGTAGTAAGTGGCTTTAAACACACTCTCGATCTATTTTAAAGTGGTTAAAATAATATATGACGGTTAAAACTCATGAACTTACAAGATGACGTGTTAAAAGTCTACTAAAATGTTAAAAATAAGTTGGATAAAAACTATAATGTTGTGTAAAACTTGTAAGACTTGTTTTGTGGTGATTATTTAGTGCCGATCTATGTTGTGGTAGCTCGGATCATCATCTAACCCGGATTAGTCATGTTCAAGAATCATGGCATAGAGTTTGTTAAAGTATGAACAGGGGTTAAATGATGAAACACTACTACACACTAAACATGAACTTGTGTAAAATCGATTTTACTTATGAAATGGTGTTCAAAACTAGTAGATCTACGGATCTACAAGCGGTACTTTCAAAGGACCACGTGTCCAAGAAATCATATTTTCTAAAGCCGGATCTTACATGAAAAAGAATGATTTTAGCAAACACACGAGTGTGTAAACACTTGTGTAACACAAAGTTTCGACAAAATAACTATTTTTGTAAATGTTGACAGGAAGTTGTAAAGATGTAACTTCTTTAAAAACGAGACTTTCAAGAAACGAAGTTGATCTATACAAAGATCCACTAAAAATAATGGAAAGATACTACCTATTTTGGAAAAACCACAAGTTCATGTATTTCTGCGATTATATCTATTTTAACTAGTTGAATATTGTTTATTGTTCAATGAGGAAATTGTTGACGATTTAAAAGAAAATAAACACATGTTTTGAAAACATGGGAAACCTCCATTTTTAGGGGAAACTCTCCCCAAATTTTTATAAATTTTGACACTTAGAAAAAATATAAGTTTTTGAGAAACTTATTCCCTAAAAATGTATTTAAGAGTATTACCAAGGTTTCCCTAATTTTTGGTGATAAGAAATGAGGATTTCTTCAAGAATCAAAATGGATATAAGTATGTGTATTTTTTTTTAGAGAAAAATATATATTATTTTATCACCAACTTTTGTGCTAAGTGTATAAAGTATGTGTTATACGTGCTAGTGTATTAAGACCTAAAAATACACTAAATACTCATGAGGAGTATAAACACAAAAATACACTTACAATATACAAGACACATAATTCGGGTGCAAAGTGCAAAACACAAAAGACTTATATTTATTTTTGAGAAAATAATATAAGTAAGATACTTAGTTAAAATATATAGAATATTTTTAACACACGAAAATATACACATAAGAGAGTGACTGTACTTGTGCGACGCAAGTCTAGTGACTAACGTTAAGAAAACGCGTATAGGTTACGACGTTAATTAAGCAAATCCGGTGAAGTTTACGACACGCAGGAACGCAAAGTTGTGAGTTCATGCTCCCCCTTTTCTCTTAACTGTTTTCAGTCTTATAACTTCGGGGGTGAAATACATGTTACAAATACTTAAATATTTACAAAATGGTATGATATGTACTAAAACGAGAAGTACTCTTGGCGACAACTAGTGCCAAGAATTGATACGAGAAATCGTGTCACGAATAGGGTAACATAAGCACCATTAATCGTGTACTTACTTAGACCGCAGAACAAAAGGTTAGATCTAATGGGTTTCAGGGCAGCCCCACTCTTGGTGACAACTAGAACCAAGTAGTGTTTTTGTGTCTCAGTCGTGAATCGACTATAGATAAACGCCTATGGTTTGGTGACTTCCAATGTCGTGTCACATGTTAATGGCTTTGCAACCCATTAACACTTGATACATATGGAAATACTTGATTTATACTTGAATACGTGATTTAACAAATACATACCATGATTTTTATACAAAGTATACAAGCGTTAAAAACGAAAACTGCATGAATTCACACCAACATTACGTTGACGTTTTTCCAAAACTCACATGTATTTCAGGTAACTAGAAGTGGATGTGCGCGCGGTCTTACCCATGCTCGTGGATGTCGCTTATGTTTGTCTTTAAATAAAGTTGTAACCCTTTTAAGACAATGTTTTATGCTAACACGCGATGTAAACGCTATCTTATGTTTTCAAATTATGGTGTTTGAAGTTATTTTCATGAGCATGTAGTATGTTTACCTTTCGTATGCAATGAGAACCTTTCATGATCACACCTCGTGCTTCCGCCGCAGAAAGGGGTGTGACACTTTTTACCTAGTCTATAGTTCTAGAGCTTTATTCTTATGTTTTGCTTGAACCACTTGCATGATACTTTATTTGCTCCTTATTTATTTTCTTTTGGCCTTTTACACATATATGTCACTTTTGTGTTTAATACTTGCTTTATTAAATGTTAATACTTGTTGTATTATTCCATCCTTTATGTGCTATCCTTGAAATGTCTTTTACGTATTATTTCTAGAGATGCTTATTGTGCTTATACTTGTTATTATTATTTTGAACATACGTCTTTTACTCGTTTATACTAAAATCAAAACCACTCGTAATACACAAACGAGACGACTTCACCAAAATAGGCGTGAAACCCACAATTTGGTGAACAACTCTCAATCCATCTACTTTTCCTTTTTACTTGAAATTCACCGTCAAGTTAGGAGTGAGATCCTCACCTCGATGGAGAAATTCAAATTTCAAATTCTAGTGGACCCTCGTCAAAGTGTTGAAATTAAATTTTGACCCGACGAGTACCAACCACACTTAGGATATGAAATCGTCAAGTTAGGGGTGAAACCCGCACCTTGTCGACTAGTTCCACTCCTTGATTTTTCATAAATCCCGCCAAGTCTCGAAATTTCGATTGATTTGGGACATGTAGTAACCGGAAGGGTAAATATCGTTAACCGACTTGTCGGCGAGAGTATTCCACCTATTAGGCCAAAGCATGCTCCTCAAATTCGAAAGACTTTTCGACCACTTCAGTTAGTCAAAGTTCCGTTTTGGAACCATCCAAATTTTAATCAAACATGTGTCTCTAATATTTATCTTATACGATGCAACCTTTCAAATTCAAAATTTACTTTTGATATTCTCTTTTCACACACACAACACATTGAATCTTTTTCATACATTTATACATATGCATGATTTCATATAATTTAAATTCATATTCCTTGTAACGACAAGTGGAGACATGTCATCGAGATAGGAGTGATTTCCTTACCTTGACAATTAACTCCACTCCCCTTTTCTTAAAACAACCTCACCAACGAGTTAGGGGTGATTCCCTTACCTAGGTGATCGTTACCAAAACGTCTCTTCAAAATATCTTATTATGCAAACTCGATCATATTTTATACCTAAATTGTTTATCATTATTCACAATACCTACTTATACCGATTTCAAAATACATTGTTTTATCAAGCGTACTTTCTATCCTACAATCTATTTTCACTCAACTCATATACACGAGATTCTTAATCATGTCTTAAAACGTTTTATTACTCAAATTTCAAAACCTTACTAAATGCTACATATCAATTTAATCGGTCCAATGAATCTCTTGCCCAAGAACTTCATATTCGACTTAACCACTAAAACACACACTCACGTTATATCACCATACTAAGGACTTTCATTCTCAAACGAAATTCAAACCAAACTTCTCACATATTTATAGAATACTATAGATATTATACGACCATTTTAACAAAGACGCTTTCCAACATAAAAAAAAATCATTTGTTAATTTTTTTTTTAAACAATCACTAAGTCCTTTTACTAAATTTCTTTTCTAAGGGTCGACGTTTTCACAAAGAACCTTCAAAGTTCAAAATTTATTGTTTTGATGCAAATGAAACAAACCCGTTATTTTCAAAAACCTTTCTACACCGCTTAATTCGTCATTCAAATTTCAAAACACGTGGGCTAGAAGACTTCATGGGGACCGACAATCTTCAACATACGTAAACTCCCTTTTTAAACAAAAGTAGCATTTCAATCATTACAAAATACGTTATGCATAACCAATGAGTACTTTATGTTCCTTTACATTTACAAACTATATTCTACCTTCCAAATCAACTCAATCTATTTTGATTCGATAAACTCAAACAACTATACATGCAAATCATCATACACGTTTTAATCATCACCTCACGACGAGTTCGCTCACATCATTCGTTTTACATTTTCAAATTCTCGAGCATTGTATATGCACAAATTCGTTATACTTCAACATACACTATATATGTAGTTTTATTAATCATGCCTACATTCATACTCATACGTTTTATGCTTATACTTGTACATGTACTACTCATATGTTTTATGTCTATACTCATACTTGCATGAATAATCATACTTAAACTTATATCTATGCTCATACTTTCATTCATACTCATACATTCGTACCCGTACGCGAGTGGAATCCGAGGGGTTCGCTTACGTGGGTCCCATACATACTTAAGCATGGACTTGCTTACATACTATATTCTTATACGTACACATCCTTATCCTTTTATGTATACCCTGATTCATACACAACTAGTACAAGCCATGCGGATCATGCGACGGTCAAAATAATCGTATGAGAACCATAGAGTGTACTACTGTGTATGGTAGTAAGACACGGAGCGTAACAAGACACCGAATACGAAACGGACGTAATGTGGTCAAAACATGGTGGACACGTCGCTGGTACTTCCTATATATAAGTGTTTTCACCATGTTACCAAACTTATGTAAAACGTGCCAAGAGAAATTCAGTGTTTTGCAGACCATTTAGACCTAATACAAACTTTAGACAACTCATGAACGCATTATATCCGATTATCCACGACGAGACTTCATTCTTAACACACTACTTCATCTAACCATACCCATGTCATTCTTATACTTGCATTCCTTAAGAGTCTATCATTTGCTTCCATACTTCTATTATTCTCCATCATCCTTTCTTTTATACGAACCTCATTTACAATCAAGTCTGCTTAAACATTCGGATGCTAACTTACCTCCTTACCTTTAAAACCATATTTCTATTCCTTATTCTTGTGTAAACATACTTAGTAGACCGTTATCACTCTATTTAAAGTACCAAACCTCATCGTTTCTCTCAATAAACAATTCTTACGAATGTGTGATTTTATACCATCCTTAAACTTCCTATGTAAACTACCCCACCTACCATCAAAATACAAACCACGTTGTACAAAATCTTCCTTCTTAATACGTATATTTTTAATACACCTCTAATTTAAGTTATCTAAACTTGTTTCAACTCGTTTTACCTATATACGCACCTTTTTTTTTTGGTAAAGGAGGACGTAACCCCCGGTAAAAAATTAAAAATAAAAAGTATTTACATCAAACCTACTAACAAGGGACCTCACAAAAAAAACCCATATAAGACCTGGTCCCTTGTCCTATTTATACAAAAAAACAACTCTAAACTATAAGCACACCAAATACAAGAATCAGAAATACTCAAATGCCGAATCAAACATTTAAACACACAACAAATCTTCAACCAACGAATTTCAACCTTCATTCCAGCTTCCAGCCAATCCTTTGCTTCATGCACACAACTGAATACAATTTTCACCCTTCTCATAGACCATATCCAGCTCCTATCCATCTTGTCTGCAGCATAAATCTTTCCAGCACAAACTATCCAAAAGATACTTGCATAAATGACCACAACCCTTCCTTTTATCCGTATGCACCTTTCAGCATACTTCCCATTACCCAGCCTTGCTTCTGACCATACACATAATAAAACAACTAACCATTTACGAAAACTAATCCCAAACCCAAACATTATAATCTTATTACTATACTTAAAAAGCCTTTCAATCCACCAGACTGCCTTAACAATATCAACATTAAAAATCCTATACCAACTCCCAAACTTCCATAAAATACCCAACACTCCATCCTACCCACCTTTCCTACCACCCAACAATTCCCCAATATCTATCAAACCTTTTACTTCAAACCTTTCCGAACTAACTAACTTTCTTTTACTCTTTAACCCACCTAAACCATATAAAACAGCAGTTTTTATTCCCTCATTACCCACCTGATCAACATAACTGTAACTATCCCCATCTTCCACACCAATCCCACATCTATTCTTCCTTAAAGTACTTCCTAAAACAAACCAAACATAATATTTCCCCCTCAACCCCCAATCACAACTAGACTGACTCAAGTTAAAAACAATAAAAGGCCCTTCAAAAAAACAAGACTTCCATAAAGACCAGGTTTGATTGCCTTTGCTAAGAACTACAAACTGACAAAAAAAAAAAAAAAACAGAAAAGAAAGAGGTTAATGTCCTACCATCCAATGCAAACTCCAGCCTTATGTCTCCCAGTTGTGTGCACCCCTTCAGCACAAAAAATCCTAAAACCCCTTCAAACACCACTGAAGCAGCTAGAATGGTTGATGCACCGAATAGACTAGCCACAAAACAGAAAAAAAAAGGGTTCAAATTTCCTAATAAAGAACAACATAAAACAGAAAGAAAAAGATAAACAGAACTAATAGGCCAGGGATTTAGTAAGAAGACTACCTTTAAAGCTTTTAGTACCCTTATTCCTTCTGTTCCCCAAACATAACCCACCCCCCCCAGATCCTTAAGAATCCAATCCAGCTGAAAATACAATACACCACACACACAGGTTTCTGAAATATATCGAGGTTCTCAAGTCTTTGTATAGATCTAAAAATAAAACAAAAAACAGAGAAAAAATACCTATTAGCAAAGACTTGACCCAACCTTATAGCTCCCATGAATAGGCTAAACTCCAGCCTCATCATTCCTAAAGCCCAATCAATAACCGCAGACTTAGTACTAGTTCCAACAATGGACACAAGGACTAAGAGATTACTCACACACACATCACAACACCAAGAAAGATAGAACATCAAAGCTTTCAGAAGCAGCCACAACTACCAGATTACTACCCAAGTGTTATAAAATCTCCTTATTTTAGCTATTTCCCAAATATAACACCACCCCTCCCCTGATCCAAATGGACCCAAACAACACAACACACACAGGCTTCTGTCCTAGAATAGGGATTTCAAGTCTTTGTAAAGAACTAAAACCAAAATATAGTGAGAAAAATATATACCTAAACCCAAAGACTTGAACCTTCCTTATATCTCCCAAGCATAGACTAATCTCCAGTCTCATCAAACCTAATCTCCAACTCACAACCGCAGACTTGATTATATGCTTAAAAATGAGAACCATAATCAAGAGAACACACACACCCGAAACACAGCACCAAAGATAACACAGAAAACAAACGGAAAAGAATACAAGCTCGACAGGCCAGATCACTACCCTCGTATTATAGGTTCTCCTTATTTCAGCAATTCCCATTCCATTATCATCCCAACAACCCCCACCAGACCCAACCCCAACCCTTATATCCCAAATGACCCAGCACTTGACAATAAACCAAACCATCCTCAAACCAACAAAGTACCACCAATACCCCATCCCTTCAAAGCATTTATTCTGTTTCATAAAAAGATTCATCATAACACTCTCCATCCCCCACCTTAAACCTCCAGACACTTGCAGCTTCCCTCACACTACTAGAATCTTTTAACTTTAACCCCAAAATCCTCATTCTCACAGTATCAAACACTATACTACAAACTTGCAGCACAGATCTTTTATTACTATCAAAACATCTATTATTCCTCTCCAGCCATATCAAAACCTATATACGCACCTATACGTTTCAATAATGCGTGGTACCTCAAATCTATTTTAGCCAAGAAAATTCTTTTACAAACCCACCTCGTCGTTTTTTTCAAAATTCATACTCTTTACGTTCCAAAATTTTCGAGTCTCAAATATTAAATAATCAACTTTTCGTCAAAACTCCTTCGAGTCTTCCTCTTAAATAAATTTCGGGACGAAATTTCCTAAAGGAGGGGAGACTGTAACGCCCTGCGTTTTCATACTTTCCATACTTAGAAACCATTGCTTGAAATTCTATTTTTGGAAATCTCACGTTCTTGTAATCATTCTTTCATCAAATACGGGACTTGGTTCATAAATAAAACTCGTATTTCTTTAATCTCATGATTTATATACTTTATACATGCTCATACATTCAATTTCGTCAAACAATTGATACCTATTCATCATTCTTGGAAACTATGTGCTAACTTGAAAATACGTGAAACATGCTAATAATACGTCCTTTTAGCGAATACGATACTTAAATACAACATTCATACGCCTAATTATAATTAGTTTATGTTCCTCATACTTAATTTATCCTTAAACTATGTTTAAATTACATAAAATACCCTAAAACCCTAAAATATAAACTCAAGGGACCAAAGTGTCAATTCAAAAACTTGAATTGAAGACCTGATGGTCTCTGGCACCCCGCCACCGCCACTGGATTCTCTCGTGCCCAGCCAGAGGCAGAATCCACAGATTAGTTGTTTCCCCATACGGGATTGGGCATTTTAGTGTGTTTGTTGCTTCCAATGTGTGTTTCTTGCATTAAAAACTCACAACCACTAACCCCAACCCTTCCCCTATAAATACCACATCACTCCAAGCCCTAAACACTTTACAAACTCCTCTAAATCTCTCTCAAATCACCAAAAACGCAGCTGAAACTTCAAGTTCGGACAGAAGCACTGTCCTTCACTAAAGTGAGCATAACTCACTCATTTCTTGTCCGTTTTAGCTCATTCTTTTTCCTATATGCTTGGATTGACCTTAGCTTCGATTCCATGGGTGATTCACAGTAAATAAGTCCCTGGAACTCCGGCCAAAAGGCTCCAAAGTTGTAACGCCCCAAAAATCTGAATGTTAATATTTGTCGTATGTTCTTATGTGACACGTCATGAAATAAATAACTAGGCTATTTAACCTAGTTAAAGGTACGGTCAAAAGTATTAAATGATGAAGGTAGTGCCAGTTATGTTTTAAAGGCAAAATCCGAGGGGCTAAAGTGGAACTAGTGAAAGTTAAGTTATTAAAAAGGAAAAGATCACACACACACACACACATATCGTGTGTGTTCTGGATAGATCGATCAGGGGCTCTCAAGAGCCCCAAACCCTAGTTCATGCAAAAGCTTCAAATTGAAGAATGAATCAAGGCCCAAATTCACAACCGAACATGAATTAATGATCACCGTCACAAGGGGATCGTAAGGTATGTCCTAAATCTAAGATTGGTGATCATGGGTGAAGTGGGTTATGTTCTAATCCGTGAGTTAGTATGAAATTGATTATGTATAAGGGTTAGAATCATCATATAGAACATAGGTTATGAATGGTTTGTGTTAATTTGATGTTTAGAGGTGAAACCCACTTGTTTTGGTAAGGATGATGACTTGATTGATCATCTATGTTCAATTCTTATGGATTGTTGATGAATTATGAGTGATATGATGAATACTTGTTAGAAGAATTAGGAGAAATGTGATGATGATATGTTTGATGTTATTTGGGAATGATGTATGGTGATTAGTAGTAGATTTTGATGGGTTATGTATGAGTTTAGAAGATTTGTGCATGAAATAGTTGTACGTTATGCTTAAAAGGTAGTACTCACATCAAGTGTATGACGAAATGTATATAGTGTCGTCCTTATAGTCGGTTATGATGTTACGAGTATATGATGATAAGTCGAGGGTGAAATATGGTATATAGTTGACTTTCAGAAGTCAACTAAGCATAAGAAACATGAACTGACACGTTGTCGTAAAGGCAGGATTATAGGAAGTCGTATGGTACATGTTATGTCAATATGCGTTATTTAAGATTATATGATGAATTACATGCGTTTAACGGGATATGAATTTGGTTGTATGTTTTATGTTAGCTAGAATCGATTAATGAAAGTCGAATGTGAAACATGTGATTGATATGGTCGCTAACATGTACGATGATGTAAGCTAACGAGAATGCGATGTTGGTGATATGAAAGTATAGGAATCATATCAAGGCGGACTCAAGCATGAATGGCTAACGGGTCAAGAGAAGGCAACGAAGCGGATGGGAACGCGGATGCATAAGGTAAGTGATTTTCGTAATCACTTCTTAGTTCAAGTAAGTAATAAAGTGTGTAGTTAATTAAACATGATGTTTGAGGTCAATTATGCGTTAAAGTCTTTCATCGTAAATGATGGGATTAAAGTTGACCAAAATGCCCTTGATGGGTATTTTGGGGTAAACGATCTTAAAAGTAGTTTAGGAACAAGTTATGCGATTAATGTAATGTTTCGGACAAGTATGGAAGAGAAGAGTATGGTCTTGGTATGTCACAAATCAATTAACGCGCAAATACCCTTAACGGGTCAAAAATAAGTATATGAACGACAAATGTGTTAAGAGGATGTATAATGTCCAAGAATTTAGTAATTCATGGTAGATGTCACTTATATTACTGGGTTTGTAAGAGTTTATGGTAAAACAAACAAGTCATGTTGATGAAGGCATGAACGGGTCGAAGTTAGTGTAAGAGGGTAATAAGCCGATAGAGTGTAAGTTAAGAATTTCCTTAATCCGGATATGGGATTTTAAGTTGTTATGATAGAATGTGAATTTACAAGCGTGTAGGAAGAAACGGGAGGTTAAACGGGTAAACGGTTTAAAAGTTATGCGCGTTTTAGTGCGTACGAACGACGAAACGGATCTGCAGGAAAAGTGGTTTTCTAGAGGGCGTCGCCGACGGGGGCCAAGGCCGTCGCCGACGGGCTCCCAAAACCACAAAAACATCCGACGGCTTAAGTTACTGGGTACGGGAGGATTTGGGCGACGGGCATTTTAAGAGGCCGTCGCCGACGGGCACCCACCCCGTCGCCGACGGGCTGTCTAGCCCACTTCTCCGTTTTGCTTTGTTTTGTACTTCCATATGATCCGTAACGCATCCCGGTGTGTCGTTTTTCGACCCGATGATTCGTAAAGCTTTTTATGAGCATATATGTATGCACATATGTAGATAAGCAAGTATGTATGTTTGTATGTATTTGTATACGTATGTAGAAGTTATGTAAGTATGTATGTAGGTAAGTATGAGCGTATGCATGTATGCAAAGATGTAGGAAGGGTATGTATGTAAGTAGTGGTGTATGTAGGTATGTATAACGATATGTATGAGTGTATGTACGTATGTATAGTTGTAGGAAGGGTATGTACGGATGTAGATGTGTATGTGTGCATGTATAAGAATATGTATGATCGTATGCCTGTATGTAAAGCTGTAGGAAGGATATGTAAGTATGTAGTTGTGTACGTAGATATGTATAAAGGTATGTATGAGTGTATGCACGTAAGTAGATGTATATGTATGTATGTATGTAAGTACGTATGTGTGTATGATTAAGACACATTGAGGATTAACGCTATTAATGGTGTACCTTGAGAATGATAAGTAATGCAGGTACATTCATGAAGCCTCACCAGTAAATGGATACGCAGATGAAATGCTTGAAGTTTATTAAAGAACGAAATGTGAAGTGTACGCGAATGATCTTATTTATACATTGTGTGCTAATGTTTGAATGTATGTGGTGAGTGCAGGTTGTACGGATCACAGGCGATTATCAAGGAATAGAGATCGAAGATCGAGTCACTACAGAGATTGTACGGGGACGTTGAATGTAAATTGTAATAAACATAAGCTATGTTTTTATTTAGTAATTAAGAGGATGACGGATTTAAGAATAAAAGCTATGTTAAAGTTAAAGTTTAAATAAGTTGAGGTATTTTAATGAAAGAATTTTTATGGTACGTGTTTCCGCTGCGACTTTTGTCATGTAGAAATTAGGGTCTTACAAGTTGGTATCAGAGCCCTGGTTTGAGAGAATCAAGTGTAAGAAGGTAAGTGCTTGAACTCAAACCTGTGTGCTCTTGTGATAAGGAACCCGTACAATCCAAGACTCGGTCAAGATCCAAAAGTAAAAGAAAATGTAAGTATGTACTTATGTATACGTATAAAGAAACTGACGGTTTTGTATATGCAAGGTAAGTATAAGTGATTGAAGAGGATGATCCGCGAATGCGGTCAAGTACCGACACCAAGGCATGAAATAAGATAAAGTTGAACTCAGGTATGTAAATTCAATATGCGGGTATATGAACTGGTAAAATGCATTAAGGAAAGAAAAATGCTTAATGAAGGACTATGAGGGTATAGTAAACATGTTTTGAAAATGATACACGTGCCGAAACCTAATTCTTCGGCCATAAGGTGACAATTACACGAAGGCACGAAACTAGTATGTGGATTGTGTACCTGGCCAGTACATGTGAAGCATATGACGTTCGTGAGACCGTGATAATTGATACAGGTATGTCCGTTAGAATTAAGTAGTAGGTGGACGTGAGGGTGAAGAGAAATGTAAGACTCTCAGGAATGAAAGTATGAATGCTATGTTAGAATCCGTAAGACGGATTCGAAACATGAAAGAAGTTAAGGTATGAATGCAATATTTGAAACCGCGAGACGGATTCAAAGAATGAAAGATATGAATACAATGCTTGAATCCACGAGACGGATTCAAGGGATGAAATGTATGAATGAAATGATTGAATCCGCGAGACGGATTCAAGGAAGGAAAGGTATGAATGAAATGTTTGAATCTGCGAAACGGATTCAAGGATGAAAGGCATGAATGATATGTTTGAATCCGTGAGATGTATTCGAGGAAGGAAAGGTATGAATGGAATGTTTGAATCCGCGAGACGGATTCAAAGAATGAAAGGTATGAAAGCAATGTTTGAATCCGCGAGATGGATTCAAGGTATGAAAGGCATGAAAGGAATGTTTGAACCTGTGAGGTGTTAGATGTGTTAGTAATCGACTCATGGGAGTCATAATGTAGGGCGGGCTACGACCCGGGCAATAAGTTAAGTATGAATAGGAAGGGTAAGTTTGGTCATGAGTACCGGAATAATGTAATGAATGTCTTTGCAAGTAAGCATGAATGGAAAGAAGCACGAATGTGTACCTCGATGCATCTTTGTTAAGTAAGAAATGTCAGTTGGACTTGAAAGGTCAAACCGCAAGGGTGACGAAATAAGTAACTAGAGTAAAAGAATTGTATGTAAGGAATGAAGTATGGAATGTGTTATAGTATGTACATAGGAAGTTGTAGAAGAATTATGGGTGCGTAATCACCTAGTAAAATAAATGTTTGAATGAAATGTGCAAGAGCGGGAGCTCATTATAAGGATGAATGAATCATGTCCGGGTATGATTAGTACTCGTGAAGAGGCGGATCAATCTGGCTTACGGATCGTTGAGTTATGAAATGAAACCGAGGTCAGTGAAATGTTCAACTTATGTTGAATGTGTACGAATCAGAAGATTGGAAATCGACCTATGAAGTGAAGGATAGGATAGGTATGGTAAGGTATGTGATGTTTGATTTTTTTAACAGTCAACCTAAGAAGAAAATGGAAAATCCTAAAAGTTTTGAGTGAAGGTTACGGGTAATGATTAAATTCTCGTAAGATGAACTGCATGATACCCTTACGTATGTAAATTAAATAATGCATGAAGTGAGAGTAATTGTAAGGTGAAATGAAAAAGATGGTTGGAAAGTAACGTAAAGATATGCATGGTACAAGTAATTGTAGAAAACGTAGAAGGATGATCACGTTAGAGTTAAGTACATAGGTGTGTGTGATTACAGGTCAAAGAAGTATGTATATTGAACCGTGGTTGTCAGGTCAAGGAAATGAAAATGATATGTGAATTTATGATAAGGAAGGTATGAAATTGTTAGGGAGAAGTTAATGATATGAATAATGAAATAAACATGAAAGAAACATTAATAAGAATCCGGGGATGGGTTCTTGAAATTGGATGATAGTCGTCGTGATGAACTCGTGGTTGTGTCGAGTGGATGTAGAGAAGGAATAATTAGTGTTAAATAAAGGTAAGAAAGGTTTCGGGGACGAAACCTCATATAAGGGTGGTAGACTTGTAACGCCCCAAAAATCTGAATGTTAATATTTGTCGTATGTTCTTATGTGACACGTCATGAAATAAATAACTAGGCTATTTAACCTAGTTAAAGGTACGGTCAAAAGTATTAAATGATGAAGGTAGTGCCAGTTATGTTTTAAAGGCAAAATCCGAGGGGCTAAAGTGGAACTAGTGAAAGTTAAGTTATTAAAAAGGAAAAGATCACACACACACACACACACATATCGTGTGTGTTCTGGATAGATCGATCAGGGGCTCTCAAGAGCCCCAAACCCTAGTTCATGCAAAAGCTTCAAATTGAAGAATGAATCAAGGCCCAAATTCACAACCGAACATGAATTAATGATCACCGTCACAAGGGGATCGTAAGGTATGTCCTAAATCTAAGATTGGTGATCATGGGTGAAGTGGGTTATGTTCTAATCCGTGAGTTAGTATGAAATTGATTATGTATAAGGGTTAGAATCATCATATAGAACATAGGTTATGAATGGTTTGTGTTAATTTGATGTTTAGAGGTGAAACCCACTTGTTTTGGTAAGGATGATGACTTGATTGATCATCTATGTTCAATTCTTATGGATTGTTGATGAATTATGAGTGATATGATGAATACTTGTTAGAAGAATTAGGAGAAATGTGATGATGATATGTTTGATGTTATTTGGGAATGATGTATGGTGATTAGTAGTAGATTTTGATGGGTTATGTATGAGTTTAGAAGATTTGTGCATGAAATAGTTGTACGTTATGCTTAAAAGGTAGTACTCACATCAAGTGTATGACGAAATGTATATAGTGTCGTCCTTATAGTCGGTTATGATGTTACGAGTATATGATGATAAGTCGAGGGTGAAATATGGTATATAGTTGACTTTCAGAAGTCAACTAAGCATAAGAAACATGAACTGACACGTTGTCGTAAAGGCAGGATTATAGGAAGTCGTATGGTACATGTTATGTCAATATGCGTTATTTAAGATTATATGATGAATTACATGCGTTTAACGGGATATGAATTTGGTTGTATGTTTTATGTTAGCTAGAATCGATTAATGAAAGTCGAATGTGAAACATGTGATTGATATGGTCGCTAACATGTACGATGATGTAAGCTAACGAGAATGCGATGTTGGTGATATGAAAGTATAGGAATCATATCAAGGCGGACTCAAGCATGAATGGCTAACGGGTCAAGAGAAGGCAACGAAGCGGATGGGAACGCGGATGCATAAGGTAAGTGATTTTCGTAATCACTTCTTAGTTCAAGTAAGTAATAAAGTGTGTAGTTAATTAAACATGATGTTTGAGGTCAATTATGCGTTAAAGTCTTTCATCGTAAATGATGGGATTAAAGTTGACCAAAATGCCCTTGATGGGTATTTTGGGGTAAACGATCTTAAAAGTAGTTTAGGAACAAGTTATGCGATTAATGTAATGTTTCGGACAAGTATGGAAGAGAAGAGTATGGTCTTGGTATGTCACAAATCAATTAACGCGCAAATACCCTTAACGGGTCAAAAATAAGTATATGAACGACAAATGTGTTAAGAGGATGTATAATGTCCAAGAATTTAGTAATTCATGGTAGATGTCACTTATATTACTGGGTTTGTAAGAGTTTATGGTAAAACAAACAAGTCATGTTGATGAAGGCATGAACGGGTCGAAGTTAGTGTAAGAGGGTAATAAGCCGATAGAGTGTAAGTTAAGAATTTCCTTAATCCGGATATGGGATTTTAAGTTGTTATGATAGAATGTGAATTTACAAGCGTGTAGGAAGAAACGGGAGGTTAAACGGGTAAACGGTTTAAAAGTTATGCGCGTTTTAGTGCGTACGAACGACGAAACGGATCTGCAGGAAAAGTGGTTTTCTAGAGGGCGTCGCCGACGGGGGCCAAGGCCGTCGCCGACGGGCTCCCAAAACCACAAAAACATCCGACGGCTTAAGTTACTGGGTACGGGAGGATTTGGGCGACGGGCATTTTAAGAGGCCGTCGCCGACGGGCACCCACCCCGTCGCCGACGGGCTGTCTAGCCCACTTCTCCGTTTTGCTTTGTTTTGTACTTCCATATGATCCGTAACGCATCCCGGTGTGTCGTTTTTCGACCCGATGATTCGTAAAGCTTTTTATGAGCATATATGTATGCACATATGTAGATAAGCAAGTATGTATGTTTGTATGTATTTGTATACGTATGTAGAAGTTATGTAAGTATGTATGTAGGTAAGTATGAGCGTATGCATGTATGCAAAGATGTAGGAAGGGTATGTATGTAAGTAGTGGTGTATGTAGGTATGTATAACGATATGTATGAGTGTATGTACGTATGTATAGTTGTAGGAAGGGTATGTACGGATGTAGATGTGTATGTGTGCATGTATAAGAATATGTATGATCGTATGCCTGTATGTAAAGCTGTAGGAAGGATATGTAAGTATGTAGTTGTGTACGTAGATATGTATAAAGGTATGTATGAGTGTATGCACGTAAGTAGATGTATATGTATGTATGTATGTAAGTACGTATGTGTGTATGATTAAGACACATTGAGGATTAACGCTATTAATGGTGTACCTTGAGAATGATAAGTAATGCAGGTACATTCATGAAGCCTCACCAGTAAATGGATACGCAGATGAAATGCTTGAAGTTTATTAAAGAACGAAATGTGAAGTGTACGCGAATGATCTTATTTATACATTGTGTGCTAATGTTTGAATGTATGTGGTGAGTGCAGGTTGTACGGATCACAGGCGATTATCAAGGAATAGAGATCGAAGATCGAGTCACTACAGAGATTGTACGGGGACGTTGAATGTAAATTGTAATAAACATAAGCTATGTTTTTATTTAGTAATTAAGAGGATGACGGATTTAAGAATAAAAGCTATGTTAAAGTTAAAGTTTAAATAAGTTGAGGTATTTTAATGAAAGAATTTTTATGGTACGTGTTTCCGCTGCGACTTTTGTCATGTAGAAATTAGGGTCTTACAAAAGTTCACTGTTTGTTTTGTTTTGAATCAAACCTTACTTAACTTGTTCAAACATGAGTCTAACTTATCTCAAACCTATGTCCTTATGCTTATAACTACTTTTATGGTTAGTTAGGCTTAAAAACAGGGTTGAGACATCCAAAATCAGAGGATTAATCCTCACAAACTTTCTGTTTTGTCAAGGGTTTAACCCACAAGTGATGTTCAAGTCCAAGACTTGATGTATGTGTGATTAAGGACTAACTTGGGTTGTCCTACATAAAATCCACACATTGCTTGATGATTTCTTATAGATTAGTGTTTAATATTCTTGTATTACTTGTAGTTCATGACCCTCCTTGTATGTTTTTATATCAAGTGTAGTGGTGAAGACTTAGAGGTGCCTAAATGGAAGAACTTGTTCTTCCTACCTCCTACATGACTCTTATGATACGAAGAGGTGCCTAAATGGAGATTCTAATCTCCTACCTCATACTTGACCATTAAGACTTTGTAATCTTTATATTATCTATGTATTCCATATATATATATATATATATATATATCTAAGTAACTAAGCTTGATGATAACTTAGTAGCTATTTGTCAAGAACGTGTTACATCATCTATGACCATACACTTGTTATGATTCTAATGGACCTTTAATCCATGAAATCCTACAAACTCCTTGAGTTTTAATAGTGTCAAAAACATGTGCTATGTGTACAAGATGATTACTTTTCATATACCTACTTTTCATGCCCTTTAAACTTCACATCCTTAGACCAAATGTATATGTCTCTTAAAATCCCTAGTCAAATGTATTCAGCCTTCTAACCTCAACGACTTCGTCATATTGGATAATCGGAAAGCTTATGCAAACTTTGTGAGTATACTTGACCCATTTTACCGTTTTCACACTTTTGGGTGTAACATGTTATTATACACAAAACACACTTACTATACATATTCTTATGCAAATGTACAAACAAACAATCCAATACATGCTTACTATTTGTTATGCTTGATTCGTGTTTTCTAGACCATACTTATGTGATGAACTTGTCATTAGCTTCGTACGAGCCTCCATTTAACATGTATAGTGTTATAGGAGTAACGCACCGCCCGTAGACTAGTGGTCATGTTAAATTTCCTTCATACTTGCGTAAACAGAGGGTTGACTTGTGAATCGCATGCCAGTTTACATGTTAATCTTGATAACTAGGTTTGCCATGTGGATTGTTCCTTATCATTTTTATACTTATATACTACGCACCAAACTTGTATGTTCGCCAATACTTTTTGTATTGAACTACACTTTTAAAACATGTAGCAGGTTTAGCGATGATGTTGGTGATGCATGGAATCTAGTAGGATGCTTAGATACACACTTTAAATTTTTGTATTCTTATTGTATTGTATTTCCTTATTCATGTCGTAATTGACTCTTTAGAAATGAAATGGAAATTTATTATTTAAATACTTGTCACAAATAGTGTTATGAAGTCTCTTGCAATCTATTTCGTCTCACTCCGATGTTTCCGCCATCGGTTGGGGTGTGACAGAAATACTGGTGAGTGAATCCCAGTTTAATCAAGACATGTAAAAACCGTTTTACAGTATTGAGGGCGGTCGCGCAATTACATTTGTTTCCATCTACTTTCATTACCACCCACGGTACTATCAACCCGACTTGTGGTCATGTTACTACTCATAATGTAGTAACAAATTTTGTATACAAAACCCCAACATACTGACGATAATTGTAGAATACAAATACTCAATCACTGTTAATTATAAATTAAAACATTTGAGATTTTGTAAAAACAGTTTGCAAAAAGGTTTACAAAAAGGAGATTACTCACATTGTTGTCTTAGGGTTTTCTTTAAGGATTTCCTGGTGATTATCTATTAATTACACAAATGCACACGTGTTAGTATAATAACTCAATATTTACATTAGGGATACCCTCCCCGAGACGACATTCCAACGACTACGTCGGGCAGAACCACGACAGCCGTTACGGAACCCTAGATCAATCGGGCAGCGTATCTAATACATAACCGGGGGTTATGATACTTACAACGAGGCAGAAATTCGTTATTTAGGGGGGTATAATGCCCGGGTATAGTGTATACTACGTAGAAATTAAGAGAGAAAAGTAAAGACTGAACGATTTGAAATTGAAACTGATCGATCCTATTTATAGTGTTGATCAGGCACTCCCTCGCGGCCCGTGTAAGAAACAAAAGGGGCCTTCGCGCCCCGCGACGTAGGATGGGTAGGTCCTAGCTTGGCCCGGTCACCGGTGTAGGCTCGACACGTGTTTGACACGTGGCAGCACCGGGCTGCGCCTTATGTCCACTCGCTCGCGGCCCACGTAGGATGAAGAACAAGTCTTCGCGGCCCGCGAGAGACTAATAAAAATGATTTTTATTTTATTTTTAATTATGTAAGGTATTTAGGGTTAAATTTCGTATTAGGGGTATACTTTAAGACGTATAGGGATATTTTAAATATATTAAGGGTGTCGGAATAAATTTTGGAGGGTTGTTATTCAAGGTATTCTAACCTCACACAAATCGTTAAACATGTATTCTACCTTTAGAACTTATGAATCTGAAGGATGTTGTCAAGTGTATAAAAATTGTTTTATATGGCAGTATGTTATACAAAGGCAACTAGTGTAAATCTTAAGCAAACAATTGGTGTACATTCAAGCCTTGACATACGTACACGGTTTCTATGGTCCCACGAGGTAAATCTGATATGTGCAAAATGTAACATATAAATTACATCAAATGATGCAAAAAACTAACCCTTTTTATTACTAATGTTGGAAAAAGCACGTTTCTTTCTTCCTTTTGAATTTACAGGACTAAACGAGCTTAAAAGAACAAAAGGAGCAAATAAGCAGCCAAAACCAACATAAATACAAAAAGAAGGAATAAACGTGACTTGCCCGACCCCTCGGCAGCATCTCCCAAAGCAAAAACAAGAAACAGACCCTGACCACGGGGTCGTGCCCAGCTGAGCATGGGGCGTGGTCAGGAGCCTGCACAACAAGACAAACCTGCAGAAGCTTCTACGCCCACCACGGGGCCGTGCCCAGCTCTACACGAGGCGTGGTCAACTCTAAGATACACAGAATGTTGATAGTACAGCAAAGATTGACCACGGGGCCGTGCCCAGAAGACACGGCGTCGTGTGGGGCCCTCTGCTGACAATTGCAATTAATGATGGAAGAGAAGATGGTGGCCATGGGCCGTGTTGGATGGACACAAGGCCGTGGCCAGAGCTCTATTCTGGCTATAAAAGGGGGTGCTTGGTTCACTTGAAAGGCATCCCTTGGCAAACCACTACTCTCCCACTTTGCCACCACTCCACCACCACCACTATAACACCAACACCCACCACCATCATCCATCATCCATCTTTACAGTGTGTAGTAGTCTCGGGATCCAAGATTGATTTTGGCTAAGCCTCTTACATCACTTGGTGAAGACAAGTTTTTAATGTATTACTTTTGATTTTTAATCTTTCGGCACTTTTTATTTGGGTTTGTATTAATGACTTTATTAACTAGTTTCTTATGTTGAAGGTGAATTTTCTTTACCATTTCTTCATGATGTCTGGAGGTTGCTTTACTGTCTATATAAAGTAAAAGATGTCATCATTCGTGTCTTTACGGTCTATATAAAGTGCGTTAACTACCTGGAAGGGGGTTAGGAGGGTGGTTTGGTAAAGTTCTTGTCTCGTTTAGTGTATAGATCCTGCGAGGACCTGGTTCAAGCTTACTAGGACCTCCTTCAATGCTCAACGTTATTGGATGGCGGGGATGCGAATAGCTTGAACCCCTCATATGTAAACTACTATTAATACTTTAAACCGGCTTCTTGGGATTGTATCCTTGCTGACTCAAACCACTTAGCCGAGGGTAACGTCACCTTCAAAAGAGGGGCCTACCACTTTTCGCATTAATAACTAACTTAATTGTCTTTCAATATTCCGACCCTTTGGGATTGTATCCCTGCTGACTCAAACCACTGGGTTGAGGTAACGTCACCTTCAAAAGAGGGCCTACTATTATAACTAAGATAATCTCTTAAAAAGTCTGAAAGTGCGAAAATCATCAAAGGATACATTAAAGATGAATTGGATCCAAGTGATTCTATCTTGTCTATCTGTTTTTCTTTTTATTTATCTTTTCATTTTTAGTTTTATTTTCATGTTTCAAAACTTTTCTCAAAAATTTAGATTGATTAGACGTTGAGGATAAACCAGTATTAAAAGCTCTTGTGTCCTTGGACGACCTCGGTATCTTACCAACACTTTACTACGCTCACGATGGGTGCACTTGCCCAAGTGTGTGTTTAGTGTTAGTACAATATCATGTTTTTATAAATTTAAAACTTGACTAATGCGTAAAATGGGCTTAAAATATCAATAAAAACATATCACACCGAGCGCACACCAACATCCCATGTACCATGAGCATCTCATGCATAAGGGGATGAATCATCATACCTATAGTGTTATGGTCGTCACCTTTCACACCATAATATACTCCCGGTCGGCTCGATTAGAGTTAATGAATGTACTTGTCTTGGATATTACACTCAATATACACAAAAATAAACAAATAATCACATAGGGGTCCAAGATAACATAAAATCTTCAAGTTATCTGTGTAACATTGCGATGGATAACACAATAAGAACACTTATATATAGGAAGTACCTGCGGCGTATCCACCATGTTTTTATTGTATTATACTCGTCCCATTACCTAATCACTCTAGATTTTATGCCACCATACTTAACAAGGCTTACTATGATTTTTATGCATCGAACCTCATGATTATGTGTGTACCCATAATTATTCGTTTCGTCGCATGGTCCACATAGCTCATCTTGTTAAGTGGGGAAACATATAATTGGGTTGAAGGAAACACTTGTATTAAATAATCAGTCAAAATCAAAGCGATACATGTCTCACACTAGTAATAATTACATCATATGTATCATACTAGCCAAGTTGGTAGCATGAATTGTAACACGTGTTTTGCACATAAACAAGTTCATAGTATTTGTAGAGATCGTGTGGACGCTCTAGTGTGCGATCACAATAGGCTAAACTACGAGATTTAGTTCATATTAGTAAAGAACAGAATCCTCGAAGTCGGTATGTAGTTGTATATTACACATACGTGTAATCATATTGGAATTTGTAAATGGAATACAAATAACAAGAATGAGGAAAACTTCTTGAAATTGATATGTCATTACAAAATCAACTGAGTGATGTTCATTTTTTTGGATGATAAATAGAAAAATTGTAAAAGTTTAAACGATCATAAGTGCTTGATCATCAGCTTAAGCCTCATTAACGTTGATTGCGCGTTCATGAGCTTAGTTGGCATTAGAAAGCCTAGGGAAGTTTCGTTTGAAATGATTTGGATCATCACAATTGAAACATGCTCTAGCTGGGTAGCGAGGGCGAGTTTGAGTAGGGGCAGCTTGGTTTTGGATGCGACAAGTCACGGCTAGATGGCCTAGAAGACCACAAATTGTACACTGGCGGCATGGAAAGTTAGCTTGGTGATGATAGTTGCAACGATTGCAAAAAGGTTGTTTTCCACGATAAAATCCCCTAACGGGTACTGAATTTAGTGGAATTGGTGCACTAACTGAAAAATTCTTTGAAGCTTTACGCTTCTTTGAATTTTTTGAGGGTTCAGATTTTGTTTCCTTTGGTTTCTCTTGAGAAGTTTCAGTAGTTTGTTTCTTGTCACTCTTTTGAAAAAGTTTCCCTTTTCTAACTTGGGATTCGGTTAGGGTAGCGGCTAGTTCGATAGCCTCCCTAACTGTAGTTGGTTTGCTGCCAGTGACAGTATCTTGGATTGGATCAGGTAGGCCATCAATATATTTCCAATGGCCCGATCCAAAGGTGTGACCATAGTGGGACAGTGTAGACTCAACTCTTCAAATCGATCAGTGTAGGCACGATTTTCACCACTATCTTGTTTGAGGAAATAGAATTCAGTTTCAAGTGCCCTCATTTCGCTTCATGAACAAAATTCTTTCATCATAAGATTCTTGAATTCTTCCCACGTTTGTGCCATTGCTACGTCTGCACTTATGTCCCACATAACCCCGTTCCACCATGTGAGTGCTCTCTTTTGGAAAAAACTCGAGGCGAACTCTAACTTACACTCATTAGGAAACTGAACTTAGCGGAATATGCTCTCGATACTCTCAAACCATTATAGAAGCCCAGTAGCTCCTTCAGACCCATTAAACTTGTATGGTTTAGCCGAGTTGAACTGTTTGTAGTTACAAGGTGTGGAATACTTGTTGATGTTGTTGTTGTTATAGGCTTGATTAAGTTGGGTCACAATGTTTGGGAGTACAACAGCCAGTTGCTGAGAGATCATTGCCGCCATTTCGACGTCTTGAGTAGCGTTGCGACGAGGAGGCATCTTTTGAAGAAATAGCTACCGGTGAAATTAAATAAGTGAGATCCATAGAAAAGTCATAAATTTAAAACACCGTATTGAAGTGAAAATTTTGACTTGGTATATGTTCAAAAATCTTGTTTTTTGGATTTAAGAGAAAATAGTGTTGTAGGTTTTGTTTTGAAATAAGAAATGTTTGAAAGATAAACTTTTGTAATATCTTTGGATAGAAATACAAACCAAGTTAATGGTTTGTATTATAAATTCTTTACCTTTTAAAAAATTATTTTTTAGATAAAAGTATTTTTAATTGAATTTTTAAAATAAGGAAAATATGTTCATGGTAAAATTTAAAATTCTCATCCAAATGATAAAAAAAATTGTAATTATGAAAGACAAATGATAGTACTTGAAAGTAAAATAGGATTACAAAGAGTTGTGAGTTGGAATGAAATTTGTTCCGAAGGTTTTGAATAAAAACGTATTACCAAAGGTAATGTGGTGGAGTAACGTCACAATGGTCGAAATGTTTTGAAAATGTTCGACTGATCAAGGTAGATGGGTTTTTATAATGTTTTGGGAAGACATGCTTTAGCCTATAAGTGGACACTCACCCCAAGAGTTCCCATGTAAGAGTGACTGGTCCGATTAAGTGGATTTATACGAACACTCCAGCCTTAGACAGAAAACTCGGGGTACAGGAATCCACCCTTCCAGATTGCATGTGTTCACATTATTAAAACCCAAGATTTCGATGAGAGTTTGAGAAAACATTTTGAGAAACACCTTAAGGCATAAAGCCTAAGAGTTTAAGATAAATCATCTAAGGTTAGATGATTTATAAATCATACAGTAGTTTTGGCAAGAAATAGGATGAGGATGAGGATTAGAAAAGAGATCCTAAGACTACTCATGTTTGGGTCCCTAGGAAGGTTATAGACTAGGTTAAAGGCATTCTAATAACCTAAATTCCCTATAACCAGTGCTCTGATACCAATCTATAACACCCCGATCGCGTAATACAACAACATGCGGCGGAAACATCGAGGAGTCACGTTACAAATTGTTCATAACACATGGTGCTAAAATGTTTCATTATATTAATCATTGTTTTACAATACAAAGATACATGTAATTGTCTTTAGTTAAAAGAAGTCTAAGGCCCGAATGTCCTATGTGTAGCATGCTTGAATTGTCAAATCCTGAAACATATGTGAAAATAAACGTCAACAAAGAATGCTAGTGAATACATAGGTTTTGTCGGCCAAATTAATGGCAAAAGGTTTGGTATTGCAATGCTTTGACAACTACGAGATTCGTCAATTGAAAATAGACTCTTTGAAACCAATCAATGGTATAAAGTTTAGCATTTGCAATACATTGTCTTTGATTATAAAACTTGTGACAAAAGTGTTTTGTAAATGGCAATATGATTAATACTAAGTAATTTTTATGCCATTGAAAAGTGAACATTATCTTTGTTCTTGTACTTGTCTCGTTATAACATTTAATTCGATCAAGAACTTGTAGGAGTATTTTTAGAAATCCAATCAAGGATTTATAATAATACTCTAGATATCCTTCTAAGAATCTAACATATTTAAAATAAGAAGATTCTACAAGGATTTGGCAAATGTACAATGTATTGTCTAAACACAAAATCCTAAAGTGATTTGGATAACGCTACAAGGGTAATATAATAAGAACACTTTTATATAGGAAGTACTTGCGGCGTATCCACCATGTTCTTATTGTATTACTCTCGTTTCGTTATCTAAATCACCTACACTGCACTACACATAAACACATATCCATTGTCTTATCTCATACATTGAAAAGTACTCTTAGAATTTCCAATCAAGGATTTATAATAGCACTCTTTAAATATCCTACAAGAATCTAACTATAAAGATAGATATATCCTATAAGGACTTGGCTCATGTCATTGCCTTGTCTTGTTTTATAAAGATAATACACAAAAAGCATTTAGTAAACACATATGCCATACATTTGAGAAAAATTGATTACACATATGAATCACCCCAAAACATTTGAAAAATGTAAAAGAGGGGACTATGTACTCACAGGTTTGTGTATATGTCTAGGCCAATCAAATAGCAAAGCCCAATGTTAAAGTGTTCAAGTGGTTCCTAATGTTTCGGATAACTATGTGTTAGTGTATCGAGACTTGAAATGGGAGATCGGATAGAATGGGGTTTATAAACCAAACGAGAGAATGATCTCGTGTAATATGGTTCATAATACCTTACATTCTGATTTTGAAGTGTTTCAAAGTGTTTTGATTTGTTATGACTCGTTAAAGTGGTTTTACGCTACTTTAACGGGTCGTTAGTGTAACTATGGTTTCGGATGGTTAAATAAGTCCTATGACGAGTCTAATATGTCAAAACAAGTTTGATTATGTTTTATGATCAGTTTAGATGTCAAAACCTTGGTCCTATATGTTCAAAACTATTTTATGCGCAAAAAGGGAATTTTCGGCATTTTAAAGTAAATAAATTCGACTCGTCACTTGACTAACAATACAATATGACCATAAGGTATAACCTTAGTAGGTTATTCCCTATAATACTATGGTCATAATAAAGGGCTTGGTCGGATCCTAAATTTGACCAAACAGGTCAAATTCAAAAGTCAAAGCAGTGGTCAAACCGCTCGACTTTCGACTAAGGAAATAGCACTAAACTAGAAATGACGAGTTAGACGTGTTGGAACATGTATAATAATGTTATAAAACTGATTTGGTGTCAAAACTTTAAGTTTTAATACCCAAAAATGTTTCCGTCTTAAATTGCACTTTTGTGCATTTTTTACTTTTAATTTGTAAAACTTTGACTCGTCATTTCGCCTACTAAATGTGGTAATCAGAAGGTGTAATCGCAGGGGATTAATACCTTCGTGATTACGATCACATTGCGAAGTTCAATTTGAACTTTAACTTGACCAAAATGGTCAGAACCGAAAGTCAAACAGAAAGTCAAACTGTTTGACTTTTAGCTCATAAGTAGCAAAAATGAACTAGAGAAGAACACTTACTTGTGTTCTAGGAATGATAGAACTTTAGTAGGAGGTTTCCAAATATTGGAAACAAGCTCCAAGAGCAGATTAGAGAGAAAAGATTGAAGTGAGCAAGGAATGAAGTGAAACAAGGAGGCTATGTATACTTGCAAGATCTTTACAAGATCATGCCAAGTGTTAGGGATTGTTCTAGGATCATTCCAAGTGTCTAGTGAGGTGTTAGAAGCAGAAGGAAGGTGGCAAATTCGAGTTAGGTGTCAAGAGATGGGATAACTTTGCAGAACTTGGTGACCAAGGCAGAATTCTGCCACTGGGTGGTCCTTACGGACCGTATGAGCAATTGTGCTTACGGTCCGTTTGCCTCTTGGCGGACAGACTTTTGCACTTTGTCAAAAATGGACCCTAGACTTGTAATAACGTGTTTTTGTCATTTATAACCCCTCAAAACTTATATCTAAGTTATGTAAAGGGTATTTAGGACATGTGTAACTTATATCCTCGTCTTGGTATGTTCGTTACGTAAAAGTGATTATGTTTAAGTATTGGTCACCGAAACTCTTCCAAAAGAAAAAGTTTTCGAAAGTTCGGAATTTTCCACACGGGTTACATATTCCATTGCACATCTAACACCAAATTCAACTTGTGCCCTCCCCGTTTAAACTCTTGATATGCATGACAAGTAACATGTGTATCATCTATGTAGTGAGAACATTAGTATCAAACAAAAATACCTCCTTGACTGCCTGCTTAATCTTAATCCGGAGTCAAAAAAACATAAGAAGTTTGCATAATCAAAGAGAAAGACGATACCAGGACCAATAAGAAATTGCTCCCACAGGACAATAACGCCTTCACTCTTATCTTCATCTTAATAGGCGCTTGATTGAGGTTCCATCTAAACCACCACGATGCCTTTAATATTTGCATTCAATAAGGAATTAAAACCTGCAATTGATGAGGCAGTGATGGGATGTGGAACAAGTCAATTTCGACTGATCAATGGAGAGGGTGTTAGATGTGAATTGTAACTGATATTTTGTGAGGGCGGTGAGTGTAGGTTCAGATGAAGCGTGATGAAGGGAGGAGCAGAAAATTCTTAAAAATAGGGATTTGTTCTTGTGGCTTTTGGTATGCCATCTTAAAATTGATGGAAATTTCCAATCATTATGCTTTAATGGTGGCTTAAAGGCAACAATTACAAATTGAATGGGAGGGTCAGTGTGTAGGATCATGTGCAGACCCAAAACGAGTCAATCAGAGGTGTTCTACTCAATATGAAAGGCGGAAACAGACATATTGAGTTGGATTCAGCAAGATATTCACTTTAATACTCTTTCTGATTAATCTGGCAAATTTTTACAGCAAGACGAGACTTCGGCAGCACTTCGGCTCCGGAAACACACATACACAACTAACTGAAACGGAATCAGGCACAAGCTATAAATAGGCAGCTTAATTCCGCTCGAACATGACTCAAGCGGAATCACGTTTCAAGCGAGATTAGCATTCAAACGAAATTAACATGTTCAAGCGAAATTAGCAAACTAATTTCGTTTGAAATGTCATGTCAACTTCAAGCGGAATTAACCATTCTAATTCTGTTCGAACTTGCCTGTTGACCTAATTTCTCGTTTTCCGTGCCCTGATTTATCTATACATAAACAAGACTCGATACAAGACGAAGTCGACAGACGTAAGCACCAACAGACTCCCCCTCGGATGTTGACAAGTCTTAAGTGTCGAGTCTTCAACGTCTACAGTCTTTATCAGTCTGATCACTCTCTGAAGTATCTAACACTGTAAAGCATCCTCAATCTTTTTCTTCTCTCGGATGTTGATCGCAATCTGGCTTTCTCAGGATCAGGATCGTGACCTGGCTCTATACTCAGACTTCAAAATCCAGGCTATCCTGCACATCCTCTACCCAAAAGTAAATTTTCACAAATTTAACATTTTGCAAAATTTATATATCCAGAATTCCCTTCAAATTTATCCAGGATGATTTAACAATGTTAATAACTGATGAACCACTTGTAAGAAGATATTCACAAACTTTTCTTATTTAAACACAAACTCCCCCTCACCACATGCTCATCATGTTTAGCACTTGAAATTTTGAAAATCAGCTCTCCAACATCAGTTGTCGAAAATCTTTTTGGATTTTTTTTAAATGAAATGAAATACAGTAAAGAAATATATACAAACAATGTTTTTGTGAGTTTGTGTAAGAGGATCATATTAGATTTTGACAAGTCACAAGTACCGTTGAGCTTAGTTACACATTAAGAATTAAACAATTCACTTAGATTGCCGATATACTGATCCACTTAAATTCTCACACAAATTTCAACTGATTCACGATATGAATTAGGTGTATTAAGGACTTAAACTCATTCATGTGTCCCACCTCTTGAATATACTCCCGTATCCAGATCCCAATATTCAGTCTTACAGGTGAATATACCACAGATAATATCTGTAAGGGGTTAAATGCGAGACCGTGAGAGCTCAGGTCAGAACTTCCGTTCAGCAGAGAGATGACGGCTCGACTTTTGGTGGGTCCCCTTTAGAGGATCTTTTTTACAACAGCACATGATTAGCATATTTTTTCAATGTTTCATCATTTTTTTATGCTCAGGGCAGGCTTTTATTTCAAGCAAGCGTAAAGTATTCTCCGGGGACTAGGCCATTGCTTCCGCAAAATCAGAAGTACCGGGATAATACCCCAAATATCACTGAGCATAAAGACCTAGTATCTCAGAAAGATGGACCTTTCAAACGAAATTTCAGGGGTTACCTATATATCCAAGTAGTGTTCCCCATGAAATAAGCAAGTTTGAATTTAAGTTTATATCCCGAAAAAGCTTACTAAATGTGTAAAAACCTATTGGCATATCATCAATGAGACCGTTTAACGCTTATTTAATCATTACATTTCTTTAGCATACTATAACTGTCTACTGATGTATTATCATTTCCTCTTCTTTGACACCAAAACTCATTTTGAATTTTATCATGTTTTTGTCTTTTTCAAATTTTCTAATGTTTTTGGATTTTCTGAAAAATTTCTTACTCCCCCTAAAATGCAAACACATTTAAGGAAATTTGGAAACAAACTGTACAAGTAAATTGACAACTGATATCGAATCGCTTCAAATCGCCATCCACTTGGCATAAACAATCAGAACTCCCCCTTACAACAAACTATTTTCTCATTATGATTTCAAAACACTTAAGTTTGTTTTACCCAAAATGATTTTTCCGGAAAATAAGTTTTGTTGATTTTAACACTTGTAGGTTAGGGTTTGGTTCATCACATTATTTTTTCTACTAAATATGAATTTATCCCCATTTTTAACCACTTGTAAGAAAAATACCGATACTTACTCCTCACTTACCAACCTGGGAGTTCCGGCACTGTTTACAACCTGTAAAATTTAACAATTTTTAAGATTCATTCACTAAAACAAACTTTATCAAGAATGATGCCGATTCCTGCTCCACGATTACAAACTTGGGAGCTCCGGCAAGTCAGGTTTTTTACATATGAAAAACTTCCATCCAAGCCTGACTAAACTTGGATGTAATCACCTCTTCATCTTTTTCACTTGGGGTATAAGTAGCCTTCTTTGTTTCATAAAAATCTTTTACCCCTTTCACTTTTCCCTCAACCATTTTTCCAAAAATCTTTTTAACATTCCCATTAAATGCTTTCTCGACATCAAATTCTTTCTTCTCAGAATAGAATTGATTCGAGATCTCAATCTTTCCAACTTTTTGTTTAAAATTTTCAGCCCTCAATGGTGGAAAGTTCTCATTATCCATTGGAGGAACTGAGTTTTCATCATTTTTAACAACATGTGGCTCCTCTGATTTTGTGGAATCAGATTCATCGCCAAATTTTACATCTGATTTCTTAACAATCCAAGCTTGGTTGTCAAGATTTCCCCTTTTCTTGTAAAATCTTTTTGAACACTCACCAACTTCATATATAGAATTTTTAAACACTTTAAATTTTTCAGTTGGTGGTTCGGTTTTATCAACAACTATTTCTTTGAGTTTTTCTGAGACTCCCTGTTTTGTGTTGGTTGCCTTAGGACAGTTCCAAGAGATATGACCAACTTCTTGACATCTGTAACAGGTTCTAGTTTCTTTTCTCTGATGAGCTTCAGTTTTCTTCTTTTCATCCAAAAACTCTAGATTTGACTGTCTCCAGAATGAACCTTTTGATTCCTCTTCACAGCTTGTCCCTGCAACAAATTTTGTATTTGCTTTAGAAGTTTTTTCATGTTTATAATTTTCTGGTGGAATAAATCCAAGACCTTTCCTTTTGAAATTACCGTTATGGTTTGGTTTCTTTCGATAACCTAAACCAGAATAGTAACCCATTTTCTTGTTTAATTTCTGTTTTATTCTTGAGGTGTAAGGTCTAGGTTTTGTAGAAAATTTTTCATCTTTTATTTCAGAAATATTAATCTCTGTCAATTTGAAAACCTTTTTGATCATTTCAATTTTAACACCTCTTATTGGTAATTCTTTATCAAAATATAATTTGTCAGAACCATTCAAAGTATATACAACTTCAAATGTTTCGTTATTCAAATTAGATTTTGACAACAAAATTTCTTTACTATACACCCGTTTTCCCGACGACTTTGAACTCCTGACAGACGAACTTGAACTCCTGCACTCAGACATTGACTCGGACTCCTCATCCTTATCTAACACCTGATCGACCATCCTTTTTATTAACTCAGACTCATGATCTATGTCGGACGCTGTGAATGTGATGTCAATATTGTCTGGTAATATATCGGTTATCTCGGACTCCAACTTTATATTGACTGCCTTTTTTACTTGTTCCTCATTCGATTTTCTAGACGAATACCCTTCCCAAAGTGTGGCGGACACTTGTTATAACTGACACTCTGTTTCTTACCAGTATCCTTTTTCTTCGGCTTCTTGTCGTCAAACGCTTCAAAACCTGCAACAGTTGGATAAATTATGTCAATTAAGTAATCAGAACTTGAATAACTTTTCAGTAATCGTCTGATTCTTTCATTTTCAACTTTTTCAATTTCCAACTCCTGCTTCAACTTAGCACACTCTTCAATGTAGTAATTTATCTCTTTTTGTTTGGACATCATTGTTGCATTTATCATTGTCAAAGCATCTTCTCTTTCAGAGTTTGTCTTCTGCAAACTATTCACAGTTTTGTTCAAGACATCGTATGACTCTTTCACATTCTTGACATCAAACAACAACTTCTCTTTCAACTTTTCAAGCTCACTAAACTTTTCATCTTTATCTTCACATTGTTTGCAAGGTTCCAAACATGTAAGACAAGGTTTTGTAACTTCAACAATCTTTTCAATCTCCACAATCTTCTCGACTTCAACTACCTTTTCTACTTCAACTATCTTCTCAACGACCTTAACTTCTTTCGTTTCCTTTGCAGCTTTTCTCTCTTTAAGTTTCTTCAATTTTTCTGCAAAATAAAATTCAAAACTGTCAGAAGATAAATGAGTTTTTCCAATGTTTATCTGTTCAACTTCTTCATCATCATCACTAGTATCTGTTGAACTATTTTCAGAAGAAACAGAATCTTCATCTTGATTTTCTTCTTCATCAGATAACACTGCTATCCATTCTTTCATCAATTCTGGCTTTTGAACAATTTAAGCAATGAAAGCTTTAAACTCCCCATTCTCATTCACAAACTTATCCCAGCTAAATCCTAGAGTCATTTTCTCATCGTCTTGATCAATGATACCATAATAAGCTTTCTTGTTTGCATCTTCGATCATTTTCCCATGAGCAGTTTGTGAATCTTTTTGTTGATGCGGTTGATGAGCAACTTGTTGATATATGGCTTTTCGATAGTAATCATGACCACCAAACGGATTATTTGCTCCATTTGCTTCTTGATTTTTGCATTCTCTTTTGAAATGACCTTTCTCCCTGCATAAAAAACAAGTAACTTTAGATTTATCAAAACCCAAAGTAGAAACATGTGCATCCAAGAAATCATTTCTTCCTGTAATCATTTTCAATTTCTCAGCTCTCCTCAGAACACTTGCTAAGCACCATTTTATATCCATAAGCTCTAACTCCGCTGCATCAATTTGGTCATAATCTTCCTTGGTTAGCATAGGATTACCAATTCTTCCAGCAATCAATCCTTCATAAGATTCCAAAGCAGTAACCAATAATGCCATATGACTTTTAACAACTTCTTCAGAAAAATTCTGACCATTTTGAAGATGTAACGCAACATTGCACTGAATCATATGTCCATTACCAACATTTGCACTTTGAACACTTGGAGGATTAACATTTGAAAATCAACTAATGTTGATTGAACTTTGACTGACTGATCCAGATGAATTTCCTGCACTAAACGCGATTTGGATCTTTGGACTTGCTTCAAATTTCTCAACATTTCCTTTGTAATATAGCTTAATGTCTTGTTGAACATTTGAACTATTCATTCTTGCAATCTTTTGCTGTTCAAGATCTTGTCCCTCAAGCTTCTCAATGAATTGTGCAATTGATAATCTACTAAACTCTCCTGTATTCTTTAAGATTATGAGATATGTACCCCATTCTTTCTGAGGTAAAGCATCAGCTAACTTCTCAACCCATTCCGCTGGAGTTTTAGTAATTTTCAACTGAGACATGGTACGCACAAGATGACAATATCTCTCAATGAGAGTCTTTGTAGATTCACCTGGCATACTTGTAAACAACTCAAATTCTTTCTTCAACAATGATTTTTTTGCTATTGATCATTTCTGTACTTCCTTCGAATTTCGTCTTAAGTACCTCCCATATTGAATAAGCATTACCATCATGCTGAAGCAACACAAAGATATCCTCTTTGACAGCTTGTTGCAGAAGACTAATCATCATTTTTCTCCTTTATAACTATCTCTCTCTTTGTCTGAAAATTCTGAGATAATTTTATCAACATTCAAAGCGGTCTGTAGTCTAACGTATTTTGTTTCAATGCTTTCCCAAGCTCTCAGATGGTTTGCCTGAACCCAATTCTCAAAACGATTTTTCCAACCATGGTACTCTTCAATTCCCATAAGTTTCGGGGGTTTTTGCATCGTTCCAGTTTCGTTTTCTGCGTTCATGTTTTGAGCAATGGCAGCCGGAGTAATCGGGGTTGAAGCAAACGCGTTATAAAATTCCTCTTCCATGATCCGATAAACTTTTTCACAAAACAGTAACTTTCAAACGAGATTACTTCTTCAAACGAAATTACTCCCCAAGCGAAATTACCTTCAAGCGAGATTAACCTGAAACAACAACTTCAAACGGAATTAAGATTCAAACAGTTTCAAACGGAATTCCAACTTCAAGCGAAATACCCTTTCAAGCGGAATATCTAATTTCGCTTGAAAACACTACTCTTTCAAATGGAATCACAAACTTGAAACGAAATAACTAATTTCGCTTGAAACTTTCAAGCGGAATTACCAATTTGAAGCGGAATCACCAAACGGAAATAAGTTTTCAAGCGGAATCACTGATTCCGTTTAAAATTTTCAAGCGGAATTAGGGTACTCGTTCAAACGGAATTAACTGTTAGGCCCATTTTTGTTACTTTTACTTTGAATTTTGATCTGATTCTCTCAAGGGTTTGTTAAAACACAATTTCGCTTATGTTGTGAAAAATTCAGGCCATTTTAACCGTTAAAACTTGTTCAATTGATAAAAGAAGGTGTCGAAGGAAGAAAATGAGATGAAATCAAGCTGAAATCTGCAGAATTCCTCCTCCTGAGCTCTGATACCACATGTAGGATCGTGTGCAGACCCAAACCGAGTCAATCAGAGGTGTTCTACTCAATATGAAAGGCGGAAATAGACATATTGAGTTGGATTCAGCAAGATATTCACTTTAATACTCTTTCTGATTAATCTGACAAAGTTTTACAGCAAGACGAGACTTCGGCAGCACTTCGGCTCCGGAAACACACATACACAACTAACTAAAACGGAATCAGGCACAAGCTATATATAGGCAGCTTAATTTCGCTTGAACATGACTCAAGCGGAATCACGTTTCAAGCGAGATTAGCATTCAAATGGAATTAACATGTTCAAGCGGAATTAACCATTCTAATTCCGTTTGAACTTGCCTGTTGACCTAATTTCTCGTTTTCCGTGCCCTGATTTATCTATACATAAACAAGACTCGATACAATGTCATTCTCCTCCCCTTCTCCATTGTCTCCCCCCTTCTCACTCTCCCTCTCTCTCTCTCTCTTTTACCGTTCTCTCTTCCATCGACATAAATGTAGGGTTTGAATGAAATTCCCATGCTGCCCCTAAAGCGTCTTATAAGATTGGAGAATGTCCCACTTCACCCCCTCTAAAATAGCTTGTTCTCACTTGTACTTGTTGCTTCAAATATTATACACATCAGGGCCGTCTCTGAAAATCAAAAAAAAAAAATTGGCCCTGTTCGAGATAAAAAAATATAACAACCCTCCTAAAATCCTTAAAACACCCCTATATGTCCTAAACTACACCCCGTATACGAAAAACGGCCCCCAAATATCTTTATTTTATTAAAAATCAAATAAAACAAATAATTATAGGGCCTCGCGGCCCGCGACTGAGGAGGCTTAAGTCTGTCGCGGAGCGCGACAAGCTGAACACCAGGCATAACCTTGTGATGCCACGTGTCCCCTCCGTGTCGAGCCTATATACTGATTCGCCAAGCCTACAAGTCTAGCCTAGAGCCTTGAGGCTGTTGCGGGGCGCGACAGGGTGGGCGACCAGCCTATAAATGGAGGTCTCAGACTCAGTTTCCAAATCGTTCATTCTCGCAATCTCTCTCTCAAATCTCTAATAGTAGAAATAGTATTCGGGAATTATACCCACTAAAAAGCGAAGCTCTGCCCCGTTGTAAGTATTATAACCCCCGGTTACGTATTAGTTACTCTGCCCGATTGATCTAGAACTCCGTAACGCATGTCAAGGCTCTGCCTGACTCAGTCGTTGGAGTTCTGTCTCGAGGATATAACTAATGTAAATTGGGTTATTATACTAACGCGTGTGCATTGTTTAATTTAATAGATTATAACCAGGAAGTCACCAGGAATTATCTAAAACAGCAATGTGAGTTAATCCTCTTTTTGCAAACTGTTTTTACAAAACCTCAATTGTTTTAAGTTATCTTTAACAATGATTGAGTATTTGTGATTCTACAATTACTGTCGGTATGTTGGGGTTTTGTATACATTACTTGTTACTACACTGTGAGTAGTAGCATGACCACAAGTCAGGATTGACAGTACCGTGGGTGGTAATTGAGTAGATATAAACAAATGTAATTGCGGATGCCCTCAATGCTGTAAAATAATAAAACTTGTTTTGATTAAACTGGGATTCACTCGCCAGTATTTCTTGTTGATTAAACTTTTTAAAACGCGTTTCAGGTAACAAAATGTGAAAGAAAAATAGAAGCCAGCTGGAGAGCACTGAAGGCTTGGAAAAGTGGCTATAAAAGTTACCTAAACAAGAAAGAAGTTTTATTTCAATAAATTAGGGTTTATCCCTATAAACATAATTGTAATAGAAACTTGGGTTTTTCCCATGAATTTATTATTATGAAAAATGGGGTGTTTTACCCTGATAAACTATTTCCTAACTACGGTCCTGATGAAATTTCCGCTGCCAAATTAATCAACACCGATACCACCAGCTCTGAGCTTGCTGCGGCCGCCCGCCTCCCGGGGCAGGGGTCGGGGGCTGCGAAAGAAGGTGGTATCAGAGCTACAGCCACTAATTTTAGCCACAGAAGTGTTCTGCTGACACCAAAATTTTATTGTTCATGTTAGGAAATAATCTATACGCTTATGTGTATACATGTATATTATTGTTCTGTGTTATTTGACAATCTGTTAGTTTACAGTATGAGTGATCAAGGTCCGCCTGACGTCTATCGTCACCTATCTAGTTCTCCCAAAAGTGAAGGAACTTCCTCACAGCCTACTCCTTCGGGGTATTCTGCTGACACTGAAGAGGGAATCTTCATTTTTAAGGCACAATCCGAAGAACCCTTCCCTATAAAAAAGAGATGATGGTTCAGTCGGGGAGCACATGAACGTAGGAAGAGAATGAGCAAATTGCAACAACAAAGGGCTTTAGCAGCAGCCAATAGGGAGATGAACGCCCAGACCCAAGACGTAGTCAATAGGCGATTGGCCAACTTTCACATACTAGCCACCACTGTAGCAGACCCAAACCTAGACCAGATAATGGCACCACAACCACTACCACTATTCCCATCCCAGCCATTGGAAAAAGAACCTTACCAAGGAGATCAAATTCCCATACCAGCATTCGACCCAAACGAAATCCCTAGAATCCCATCACCTAATCCTCTAGCATATGATCCATGGGAAGATGAACATAGGGATTATCGAGAACTCTATCCACAGGAGGAACCCATACCAAACCCCATAGCACAATATACCAACCTTAACCCTCTAGATCCATATTGGGATAACGACCAGTATGTTCAGGAAATACTAGACAACCCGTACCTATATGGAGAACCTATACCACAGTACCCTGACCCAATACCCGCACCACCGCCACCCATGAGTACAGAAAATGTGCAGGTACTCCGCACTTTTAGTGAGGAGTTAGTGGATGAAGGAGAGAGGATAAGACAAATAGGGGAAAAGCTCGTGTGGAAATACGACGAGCAAAATATGTAGTACTGGATGAACCCTTAATAACAATAATATATATATATATATACACATATGTAGTTTGATAAAAAAATCAATTAAAATTGATAACCTAATATCTACTGATGCATAACTAATAGTTTGTTTCAATTTCAGTTGTAATAGATGTTTTGGTCAAAAATTACCGAAGCAATTAAGTGATCAAATTAGTTAAGTGAGGTAGTGTGCTAGAAATGAGTGTCGAAAATATGTTAATCAAGTTAATTGCAAAAACAGTTTCAGGATACGGCTCAGGATATTGAGTTGTATCTATGATCAAACAATGAGCAAAAAAGTAAAGGTTGACACGTGATGTACGAGGAAAGCCCTTGATCAATCTAGATCGCCGGCACAAAACCTCGGGAGCTGACAATCGCAGCTGCCTTGTTCTTCTATTGCTTTAAATCTCAGGATACAGTGCAGGATGTGATGCGGATCAACTAGGTGTTACAATGTAATTCGGTTACAAGTGTTTGTGTGTAGTGACTGCTGAAAGCTAGAGAGAAAAAGTGTTCGAAAGTGTATGTCAAAGTTGCGTGCCTTAATCTGATCCGCCCCCATCTATTTATAGTAAAAGAAATGCAACAAACTATCCTAATAAACCGGGATCTAACGAATATTCCCCACTCGAACGTTGTAGACCTGGTCTTTCGGGTTCAACGTCTCTCACATAACAGATACGCCCGAGTCTTGAGGAGAAGAAGTCCATCTGACCGTTAGTAACCCACAGCCTCTAACCTGCACGTGGTTAATTTAGTTAACACCAGGATATGGCCCAGGATGATACCAATATCCTAATCCAGTATCCTGATCACAAGTAAACAACCAAAAGCAGGATATTAGTCAGGATATATATACTCAGAAAATGGCCCATAACAATTGTCCCCAAATATATCTGTTGGTATACCAATCCAACGGATAAATTTTAAAAATTTTATCTCGTAAATTAAGGCAATTAAATCGAGACGACGGTCAAGATTACACCATAACTTCCAACGCGCTTTTAACTCGATGGAGATCTACAATGCTCCTATATCTTCTCTCTTCTTGTTTGAAAAGCAGATATCTCCAACGGAGTCTCCAGGTAATTCCCTACTTCTCATTCATTTTTTGTCAATCTTTCTTCCTTTATTTGCAATGGCTGCTAGAACTTATTCCCAAACCGGTGAATCATCCGAGACCTTCATTCAGCAGAATCTTCTCAAAAATCCCGAGAAGGAGGTCTGTGCTTTTGATAACGCAGACATTGCGGCTTTGAGAGCTTCCGGTGCTTTCCCCGATAACACGGTCTTTAGACCATTCGATCGGCCAATTCGATCGGACGTTTCTTCTACTGATTGGGTTTGCTTCCCAGCATACCCTTTCTCGCTAGGTCTTCGATACCCTTTTCCTGAATTTATGATGCAATTCTTCCGGACCACCGGTATCTCCTTTGCTCAGACCATGCCCATGGTCTGGAGGGTATTAATCGTACTCAACCAAATTAAAAATCTTCACTGTCCCGACCTTTGTATCGAAGATCTGCCAATCGCTTACCGCCTCCGATCCCACGGTTCCAGCCGGTTTTTGCTTTTTTCGACTTCCAACAAACCCCTTATTCTTAAAGCCACCAAAAACGAAGACGGATGGCAACGCAAGTTCTTCTTTGTCAAACGAGACTCCATTGATGAGGGTGCTAGCCTTCCGGTGGAGTGGTTAACCACCGGTAGGATCATGAATGTTCCCATGTACCTTTAGACTTTTATCTTTTTCTAATATCCTCCTTTTTGATCCCTTTGCAGTAAATTTCAAGGAAGTAGCTCCCCCTACTGCGGAATCAAAGAAAAGAATCAAAACTGTTTACCAATTACCTGCAAGTGACAGGAGTTTTACCACACATATCCCGAGTTCCAGTCAATATTCATCATCTGAAATGTTTGGTAAGGATTACTTGTGAAATAATTAATCAGCACAATACAATATAATGAAAGGTAATAAAGATGTAAGACTTTTTCCCTTTACGCAGCACCGGCCAAGATCCCTGAAGTCTTTGACCTCGACGACCTGGACAGTTATTCCGATCAGGTTCAGATCAAGAAGGAACCTAGTCCCAAGGCCACGGCCTCATCCAAGCCCAGCAGTTCCAAGGCCATCGTCATTCCCAAACCTTCGCCAGCTACCAGGCCCCGGAGTTCAAGCTCCCGTAAAAGGAAAGAGCCCGATTCCCCCGTCATCTCTGATACATTCCCCTATGAGAATTACGGGTTCATCGAAGCAAGCGGATTTATGACTTCTTTTCTCAACCAGGTTAGTATCCTTGAACCATATCCTGCAGCTTATACCACTTATAAGTATTTATTAAAACCAATTCCTATCCTCTTATTTTTGCAGGGTCTTGAACGTCTGGTTCATCTATATCAAGAATCCTGCAGGCTCAACAAGACGCTTGAATCCAAGTTAAAGAAAGCCGAGGTTACCATCTCCGATCAAGGCATGATTGCAGCTGCTAAATCTCGGCACTACGAGGAGAAGTTCAAGGCTATGACCCAAGAACACCAGACCGCTCTCAACAAAGCTACTCTCCAGGCCCAAGCCGATCTTGACGCTGCCCATGCTCAACATGAACAGGATATGGTCAGCTACCGGGAAAGCCTTAAAAGTTCCGTCGTCACTTCTCTCCTCCAGGCCAGGCTAAAGATGGCCCACGAAGCCAAAACACTAGGCTTCGAATGCCCTTCTTGGGACGTCAGTGCCTGGGAAACAAAGCTAAAGAGCCTTGGCGGCACTTCTGCCAAACCTGCTGCTGAAGGATCTTCAAAAGCAGTTGAAAAACCAACCGGTGCTAAGAGGGATGCTGAGGCGGATCCCGAGACGGATGCTGCTGAAATTACCATGAACGAAGATGGCGCTGCCTCCTAAAACTTATTTTCTTTAAATTTGAGAGTTACGCTTATGTTTGAACAATTTTATTTCTTGTCTTATGAACAGTTTTTATTTATGTATTAAAACAACTTGATAGCCGAAGGTGGATGGGTCCTGGGTTTTAGGATGAAACCTTCGGTTATCAACTGGTATTGCTTATTTCAAATAATTTCATCTTTCAATTGACTTACTATTGCTCTCATATCCTGATCAATATACTCTGTGATATATTATAAAAACCTTTTTCAAATAGAATTTCTAAAAATTCAATTAATTTCGGACAAAACCTCTAAAGGATAAAAGATAACCCATTCTCTAAGACCTGTTTCGACAACATTCGTTAGAACAGGGTTTTCATTTTCAATTCAAATATTTCAATGAAATATCCCGAAACATATTCCAAAAACAAATTCCGAAGACATATCCTAAAGATATATCCTTAATCAGAGTTAAAAAATTCATTTAAGGTTCACAAAGGAAAGATCATACCAGGAATCGAGTGTAGCCTTAGTATTAAACTCCAACCCCTTTTGTGGCTTCTTCTACCAAGATGTCCCCAGTTCGATACACTTAGCTCAACTTTGATTCTTTGTGCATCATACAATTGCTTTAGATGGAATGTCCCCTATGCATGAAGTCCTCAAACACTTAGAAGATTTTTGAACACTAGTTCCAATTGTATAGACAATTTTTTGTGTTACAGGGGTAAAACCCAAAATATACTGGAGATAAATCCTTCGTATCCTGGGGGAAATCCCAAATTTTCGTGCGCTACAGGCGGGAGTGTATAAACTCCAAGACTTAGAAAGGTGAAAACCTTTAAACCTTAGAGAGTATGAAAATACCCTTTCATGAGAGAGGGTGATCAATCCTCATATACCTTAAGGATTCAGGATATAGCCAATAGTAACGAAATTGTCAGCCACTTTTACATGAACTGGTCCCGCCACCTTGAACTATTCCCGAATAACTTGCGCTCCAGGCGGGGTGTTTAAACCCAATTCGGAAGAAAGGTGAATACCTTTAAACCTGTTAAGGGATCAGGATCCCTTAGACGTGAGAGAGGGGGCCAATCCTCTAATCTTCCGAAGTATCCTGAGTGTGTATCCTGGTGCTACATCCCGAAGAATATACTGCAAAACAACTGTAAACTAAGGTGGGTGTTAGCCTGGCTAACACCCCTACGATGCTTAAGTCAGTAACGGGTTCAAAATAGTAAATGATATTAAAATTTAATAAAAGAGTCAGAATCCATACCGCCCTGAGTCAGAATTTGAATTCCATACTCACTTAAAATAGAGCTTTAGATGTATAGCATTCTAGGATCTCGGTAGTATATCCCCCTCTATATTCTTGAGTCGGTATGCTCCTTTTCCTGATTCTGATTCAACCTCGTAGGGTCCTTCCCATTTCGGAGCCAACTTTCCATCAGCAGGATTAGTAGTATTCTGAAAAGCTTTTCTTAATACCCAATCTCCAACCTGAAATCTTCTAGTCCTTATATTCTTGTTATATGCTTTAGATATCCTCTGTTGATATGTTGCCATCCTTAGCCTTGCAGCATCTCTTGTCTCATCAATAGTATCCAGTTCCTGGCATAGGACTTCAGGATTCCGCTCAGGATCCCTGAGGTTGGATCTTGTTGTAGGTATCACCATTTCCGTCGAGATCACCGCTTCTGCTCCAAACACTAAGGAAAATGGGGTTTGACCAGTTGCACTCTTTACCGTTGTCCTATCAGCCCACAAAACAAAGGATAATTCTTCTGCCCATCTTCCTTTCTTAGCCCCTAGTCTCTTTTTCAAGTTGTTGACAATTATCTTGTTCGATGATTCTGCTTGTCCATTTGCTTGAGGATGTACCGGAGTAGACATAATCATTTTGATTCCCCAACTCTTGCAGAAGTCAGTAGTCCTTTTACTTATAAATTGAGATCCGTTGTCACAAATTATCTCAGCTGGTACTCCAAACCTAGTCAGGATATTCCTTTTTATGAAGGATACCACTTCTTGATCTCTAACTTGAACAAATGCTTCTGCTTCAACCCACTTGGAGAAATAATCCGTCATTGCCAACATGAAAACCTTTCCTCCTGGAGCCTTTGGAAGCTTTCCCACTATATCCATACCCCATTTCATGAACGGCCAAGGGGAAACAATAGGATACAGCGGTTCAGCAGGTTGATGTAATATGTTACTATGTCTTTTACATGCGTCACATCTTCGAGCATATTATGTGGCATCTTTCCTCATCGTCAGCCAATAATATCATGTCCTTAATACTTTTGAGAATAAGGACCTGCCCCTAGTATGGTTACCACAATCCCCTTCATGTATATCCTGAAGTACTTCTTTGGTTTCGGGATCCTCCAAGCACCTCAGATATGGCCCTGCAAAAGATTTCTTATACAAAACATCATTTATAATAGTGAATCGTGATATCTTCATTCTAAAGGCTTTAGGATTCTCATTCTTTGGGATGTGTCCTTCCTTGAGATATCTCATGATTGGAGCCGTCCAGGACTTAGGATCCTCCTCAGGATACTCATCATCAGGATCCTGAATACTTATTACTTCCTTATCCTGAGGATTCGTCGCATGATATAGGATATGTAATATTGGTATTCGGGTTCCTTCCGGTATCCTGACCGATGATCCCAGATTTTCCAAGGCATCAGCTTCAGCATTATCCTCTCTTGGTACCTGTTCAAGTGTAAAAATATCGAAATATCCTGTTAATTTTTTGAGAATTTCGAGATACTCAATTAACTTCTCTCCCTTAACTGCATAGGTTCCATTAAAGTTGTTTTGGTCAAAAATTACCGAAGCAATTAAATGATCAAATTAGTTAAGTGAGGTAGTGTGCTAGAATTATGTGTGAAAAATATGTTAACCAGGTTAATTGTAAAAACAGTTTCAGGATACGGCTTAGGATATAAAACTGTATCTATGATCAAACAATGAGCAAAAAAGTAAAGGTTGACACGTGATGTATGAGGAAAGCCCTTGATCAATCTAGATCGTCGGCACAAAACCTCGGGAGCTGAAAATCGCAGCTGCCTTGTTCTTCTATTACTTCAAATATCAGGATACAGTGCAGGATGTGGTGCGGATCAACTAGGTGTTACAATGTAATTCGAATACAAGTGTTTGTGTACAGTGTTTGCAGTGAGCTAGAGAGCAAAAGTGTTCGAGAGTGTGTGTGAAAGTTGCGTGCCTTAATTTGATCCGTCCCCATCTATTTATAGTAAAAGAAATGCAACAAACTATCCTAAATAACCGGGATCCGGCGAATATTCCCCACTCGAACGTTGTAGACCTGGTCTTTCGGGTTCAACGTCTCTCACATAACAGATACGCCCGAGTCTTGAGAAGAAGAAGTCCATCTGACCGTTAATAACCCACAGCACCTAACCTGCACGCGGTTAATTCAATTAACCCCAGGATATCGCCCAGGATGTTAGCAATATCCTAATCCAGTATCCTGATCAAAAGCAAAAAACCAAAAGCAAGATATTAGTCAGGATATGTACGCTCAGAAAATGACCCATAACAATTGTCCCCAAATATATCTGTTGGTATACCAATCCAACGGATATATTTTAAAATTCTATCTCGTAGATCAAGACAATTAAAACGAAACGATGGTTGAGGTGACATTGTGCCATTTTCAATGCAATATTTACTCTTTACCCCCCTATACTCAGCCTATAATTAGCTGAGATATTTCTCATTATTATCATTACTCTTCAAACGATTTTCAAGTAACTATTCTTTCCTTCATCCTCTGTTTTCTTTCCAGAGTTTCTTTTAGTTTGCTTTAATACTCTCCATGGCATCACGGACAAGATCTCGTTCGGATGAACCAGTCCCAACCCTCGTGAGTCAAAACCTCATACGAGAACTAGAAAAAGAAATGTGCTGCTTCAATAATGTCGATATCGCTGCCCTCAAGAATTCCGGCGCCTTTCCTGCTGGAACAATCATTCGTCCTTTTGATCGGGAGATCCGATCAGACGTGTCATCAGACAAGTAGGTCTGTTTTTTCGCCTACCCCTTTTCTTTGGGACTCTGGTACCCATTTCCACCCTTTATCTCTCGTTTCTTCGACCTCACCGGCCTTAGTTATGCCCAAACTATGCCAATGGTTTGGCGAGTTTTGATGGTGTTGGATCAAATCAGATCTCGCCATTGCCCTTACCTGTGTATTGAAGACCTCCCTATAGCATACCGGTTGAGGTCCCATGGTGACAGCCGTTTTCTTTTGTTTTCCACCTCCAAAAGCCCTTTAGTCCTTAAGGCCACCAAGAACAAAGACCGATGGCGGCGAAAGTTCTTTTTTGTGAAAAGAGACTCTATCGACAAGGGTTTCGATCTGCCGATTAGATGGTTAACCAAGGGTAGGATCTTGGGTTTTAGGAATATCCCCAAGTGTATCCTTAAACTATATCCTAAACTTATATCCTGATGTTTTATGCAGCAAACTTCAGAGATTTAGCACCCCCAAGTGCGGAATCCAAGTCCAGGATCAAAGAAATCTACCAACTTCCCGCCAGCGAAAGAACTTTTTCCCTGTCTCTCATAGATTCAAGCCAAAAATCAAGTTCAGAGATGTCTGGTAAGCATGTTCTCAGTAATTATCTTTATTAAACCGATTATCTTTCAGAGGTATTATGAGTTTAAAAATATCTTCCCTTGTGCAGTACCAGTTGTCAACCTTGAAGACTTCCAACTTGACGAGTTGGATAGTTACTCCAACCTTGTACCTGTCAAACAAGAATCTAAGCCGAAGTCATCTGTCACACCGAAGCCTACCACTTCAAAGACTACTACCGCTCCTAAAGCTCCTTCGGCATCTAGGACCCGGGCCTCTAGCTCCCGGAAGAGGAAAGAAATGGATTCTCCAGCCGCCTCTGAGACATTCTCTCTTGAGAATCATGGATTTAATGAAGCTACTTCATTCCTCAAGCAGGTAAAAATTCCCTTCGAATATCCTGAACATGCATGTTAGTCATTATCCGGCTCATTTTACCTGTATCTTTAACTGCAGGGCTTGGAACGTCTTATGCACTTGTATGAAGACGCATGTGGGCTTAACAAGATGCTGGAGATTAAGCTCGAAAAAGCTGAAGCCACCATAGCTGATCAAGGAACAATCGCAGCTGCCAAGTCCCGGCATTATGAAGACAAATACAAAGCAATGACCCAGGAACACCAAGCTGCCCTCCACAAAGCCAATGAGGATGCTCAGGCCAAACTAGATGCCGCTCTTCTTCAATACCAGCAGGATATGAGTTCATATCGGGACAGCCTCAAAGCATCCGTTGTTATCTCCCTTCTCCAAGCCAGGTTAAGGATGGCTTATGAGGCCAAGAGCCTGGGCTTCGAATGCCCCTCCTGGAATGTAAAGGCTTGGGAAGCAAAACTACAAGATCTTGGAGGTCATCCCGTCACTCATCCCGCAAAACATGCTGGTGAAGAGCCTTCTAAGGCGGCAGAGGAAGTGGCCAATGCTGGTGATGATGCCGAGAAGAATCCTGAGGGGGATGCTGGTGCAGATGCTGGGAAAGAAGTTGCTGATCAAGAAGGTCCTACCGCTTAAGCGGCAAAGTGGGCGATGATGGATATACGTGCCAAGGCCGGAGCCCACTTTTTTAAATTTCATGGTTGTGGTTTGTACAAACAGTTTACTTTTCCTGTCATTGAACAATTTATATTTCCTGCACTAGAACAATACGATGACCAAAGGTGGATGGGTCCTGGGTTTCAAGATGAAGCCCTTGGTCATCGGTTAGTATAACCTGTTTTGAATATCGTAACGGTTGAAGGTGGACAGGTCCCGTTTTGAGATAGAACCTTCAACTATTACGTAAGTAAGGTATAGACTAATTGTGCTTTTGGTGGATGGGCCTCAGTTTGAGGTGAAACCAAAAGCACAACTTTTGACATGTTAATAATATAACTTCCTTTTAACTTATTTGTTGTAGCCTTTTAATTTCTATCATGCAATTCTTAATGTAGATCTTAGCTTTGCAAAATTTTGTACAACTATCTTTCAAAAATATCCAGATCAATATACTCAGTAATATATTATGAAAACTTTTATTAAATAGAACTTCTAAAAATTCAATCAACTTTAGAGAAAACTTTTAAAGAATAAAAGATAGTCCACTTTCTAAAACCTGTTTTGACAATACTTGTTTGATCAAGATTTTAATTTCAAACTAGTATCGCTTCCAAATATTTTAATCAAATATCCTGAAAAGTATTTTGAAAATACATTTTGAGAATATATCCCGAGAATTTATCCTAATCAGGATGCTTAAGCTTTTGTCAAACATAGTTTCAAAAACTCAAATAATTTAAGTAACGTTTACAAAGGAAAGATCATACCAGGAATAGAGTGTAACCCTATTCTCAAACTTCAATCCTTTTGCAACTTTTCCAATAAAGATATCCCCTGTCTGAGACACTTAGTGTACTAGATCCGAGCTTTATCCTTTGAGCTTTACACAATTGCCTCCGTAGGAATGTCCCCTGTGCATAATGTCTTCGAATACTTAGAAATTTTCTAGACATCAGTTCCAATTGTATAGACAATTTTTCGTGTTACAGGGGTAAAACCCAAAAATGTACTGGAGATAAATCCCTCGTATCCTGGGGGAAATCCCAAATTTTCATGCGCTACAGGCGGGTGTGTATAAACTCCAAGACTTAGAAAGGTGAAAACCTTTAAACCTTAGAGAGTATGAAAATACCCTTTCGTGAGAGAGGGTGATCAATCCTCATATACCATTAGGATTCAGGATATAGCCAATAGTAACGAAATTGTCAGCCACTTTTACATGGACTGGTCCCGCCACCTTGAACTATTCCCGAAAAACTTGCGCTCCAGGCGGGGTGTTTAAACCCAATTCGGAAGAAATGTGAATACCTTTAAACCTGTGAAGGGATCAGGATCCCTTATACGTGAGAGAGGGGGCCAAACCTCTAATCTTCCGAAGTATCCTGAGTGTGTATCCTGGTGCTATATCCCGAAGCATATACTGCAAAACATCTTCAAACTAAGGTGGGTGTTAGCTTGTCTAACACCCCTCCGATGCTTAAGTCAGTATTGGGTTTCAAAGAATAAATAAAATCAAACATATTTAAAAGAGATAGAATTCATACCATCCTGAGTTAGAAATTAAATTCAAAACTCACTTGAAATAAAGCTTAAGGTGTATAGCATTCCAAGGTCTCGGTAGCATATCCCCCTCCATATTCTTGAGTCGGTATGCACCTTTTCCTGATTCTGATTCAACCTCATATGGTCCTTCCCATTTTGGAGCCAGCTTTCCATCAGCATGATTAGTAGTATTCTGAAAAGCCTTTCTTAACACCCAATCTCCAACTTTGAACCTTCTAGTCCTTATATTCTTGTTGTATGCTCTGGATATCCTTTGTTGATATGCTACCATTCTTAGCCGTGCTGCATCTCTTGTCTCATCAATAGTATCCAGCTCCTGGCATAGGACTTCAGGATTCTACTCAGGATTCCTGAGGTTGGATCTTGCTGTGGGTATCATCATTTCCGTCGGGATCACCGCTTCTGCTCCAAACACTAAGGAAAATGGGGTTTGACCAGTTGCATTTTTTAGCGTCGTTCTATCAGCCCACAAAACAAAGGGTAGTTGTTCTGCCCATCTTCCTTTCTTGGCCCCTAATCTCTTCTTCAAGTTGTTGACAATTATCTTGTTTGAGGATTCAGCTTGTCCATTTGCTTGGGGATGTACCGGGGTAGATGTAATCATTTTGATTCCCCAACTCTTGCAGAAGTCAGTAGTCCTTTTACTTATAAATTGAGATCCGTTGTCACAAATTATCTCAGCTGGTATTCCAAACCTAGTCAGGATATTCCTTTTTATGAAGGATTCCACTTCCTGATCTCTAACTTGAACAAATGCTTCTGCTTCAACCCACTTGGAGAAATAATCCGTCATTACCAACATGAAAACCTTTCCTCCTGGGGCCTTTGGGAGCTTTCCCACTATATCCATACCCCACTTCATAAACGGCCAAGGGGAAACAATAGGATACAACGGTTCAGCAGGCTGATGTAATATGTTACTATGTCTTTGACATGCATCACATCGTCGAGCATATTCTGTGGCATCGTTCCTCATCGTCGGCCAATAATATCTTGTCCTTAATATTTTTGAGAATAAGGACCTGCCCCTAGTATGGTTGCCACAATCCCCCTCATGTATATCCTGAAGTACTTCTTTGGTCTCGGGATCCTCCAAGCACATCAGATATGGTCCTGCAAGAGATTTCTTATACAAAACATCATTTATAATAGTGAATCGTGATACCTTCATTCTAAAGGCTTTAGGATTCTCATTCTTTGGGATGTGTCCTTCCTTGAGATATCTCATGATTGGAGCCATCCAGGACTTAGGATCCTCCTCAGGATACTCCTCATCGGGATTCTGAATACTTATTACTTCCTTATCCTGAGGATTCATCGCAGGATATAGGATATGTAATATTGGTATTCGGGTCCCTTCCGGTATCCTGACTGATGATCCCAGATTTGCTAAGGCATCAGCTTCAGCGTTATCCTGTCTTGGTACCTGTTCAAGTGTAAAAATATCGAAATATCCTGCTAATTTTTTGAGAATTTCGAGATACTCGATTAACTTCTCTCTTTTAACTGCATAGGTTCCATTAAAATGATTAGTGATTAACAAAGAGTCAACATATACTTGCAAATTCTTGATATTCATATTTTTAGCCAACTCTAATCCTGCAATTAAAGCCTCATATTCTGCCTCATTATTAGTAGCAGGAAATTCACACCTAATAGCCTGGGGTAATATGTCCCCCTGTGGCGATTTTAGTAGTATACCTAAACCTACACCTCTTACGTTAGATGCACCATCAGTATACAATGTCCAACATTCTAAGTTTTCTCCTAGCTGCTGTACTTCTAAATCTACTTCGTTTTGAATGTCACTACTGAAATCAGCCACAAAGTCAGCTAAAGCCTGAGACTTTATGGCATTTCTAGGCTCATATACTAAATCATAAGCACTCAGTTTTACTGACCACTTAGCCAACCTACCTGACATCTCGGGTTTCCTAAGCACGTTTTTAACAGGATAATTGGTTTTAACATGAATCCTATGTGTTTCAAAATAATGTCTGAGTTTTGTTGATGCCATAACTAGGGCTAATATCAATTTCTCTAGATGAGAATATCTAGTTTCAGCATCTAGTAAACTTTTACTAACATAATAGACAGGATATTGCTGACCTTCATGGTCCTTTATAAGAACGGCACTTACAGCATTCCCTGATACAGCGAGGTATAGGGATAGTGGTTCACCATTTTCAGGCTTCATCAATAGAGGTGCAGTTGAGAGATATCTCTTCAAATCCTGCAAGGCTGCTTCATGCTTTGCTTCCCATTCGAACTTCTTATTCTTCTTGAGGATATCATAAAATTCCTTGCATTTTTCCGAGGATCTTGAAATAAATCTGTTCAATGCTGCTACTCGGCCTGTCAACCGTTGAACATCCTTCATATTTGAAGGTGATTTGATATCCAAGATGGCTTTGATCTGCTCCGGGCTTGCCTCTATTCCTTTTTTGGTCACCATATATCATAGAAACTTTCCTGCCCCCACTCCGAAATGGCACTTAGCAGGATTCAGCTTCATGTTATACTGATCTAGGATATCAAATGCTCCCTTAATATCCTGGAGGTGATCCTCAGCCTTTTTAGATTTCACCACCATATCATCGATGTATACCTCCATTGTGTCCCCCAGCTTATCTTTGAACATCATGTTCACCAATCTCTGGTATGTTGCACCTGCATTTTTCAAACCAAAAGGCATAGCAGTATAGCATTACATACTTGTTGGTGTCATGAAGGCAGTATCCTCCTGGTCTGAAGGCTCCATTTGAATCTGCTGAAATCCTGAGGATGCGTCCATGAATGTTAACATCTCATGCCCAGCAGTAGCATCCACCATTGCATCGATATGAGGAAGAGGAAATGGGTCTTTAGGACAAGCCTTATTTAAGTCTGTGTAATCTACACAGACTCTCCATTTCCCCTTTTTCTTCTATACTACGACCACATTTGCTAGCCATCTTGGAAACTTGACTTCTCTGATCATTTTGGACTTCAACAACCTTTCAAATTCCTCTTGTATGATTGTATTTCTTTCAGGAGCAAACTTCCTTCTTTTTTGCTGAACAGGCTTGAACGACCTGTCAATTCCAAGCTTGTGAGTAATAATGTCTTTGGATATACCTGTCATATCCTCATGCTTCCATGCAAATGTTGACATCCTGCACTTCAAAAAGTTAGTTAATTGTTCTTCAATATCCTGAGGGATATTGGTTCCTACGAGCACCGAGATATCAGGATTATCCTGATCCAGGATAACTTTCTTCATATCCTGCTCTGAAGCTTCAACGATATCCTGGGCCCGCATCTTTAATTGCTATGCTGGATTAGGCTTGGTTGAGGATTTCATTGAGGATGAGTAGCATTCCTTTGCCTCCTGCTGATCACTATCAACTTTAACGACCCCCCAAGGGGTAGGGATCTTGATGCACTGGTGGTAAGTCGATGGCACAGCCTTCATGTCATGGATCCATGGCCTGCCTAGTATGATGTTATAGCAGGATAGGGAGTCCATCACACAGAAGCATTGTATCGAGTTGACCCCTTCAACATATACTGGTAACTTTATCTCTCTTACGGTATTCCTAGCTTCTCCGCTGAAACCAACGAGCACGGTGGACTTCGAAGTAATGTCCATCGGAGATACATTCATCCTCTTCAATGTTTCCAGCTGAATTATGTTGACCGAGCTACCATTGTCCACCAATATCCTGCGTACAAAATGGTTAGCAACATATAATGTTATTACGAGAGCATCATGGTGAGGATCCTGGACAATATCCCTGTCATCACTATCAAAAGTGATCACTTTATCGGTTGTAAGGGTAGTCATTCTGGCTGGTTTGTCTCCCCTTTCAGTCTTAGCTTCCTTCGCATGTCTCTTGGCCGCAGAATACGAAGTCCCACAAATGTCGGATCCTCCTGAAATAAAGTTAATTATTTTGGCATCTGCTGGGGGCGATGCTGCTCGTTCAGGATCCTTCTCAGGATCCTGACCTTTATTCTTCTTTCTTCCCAGCAAATCCTTCAGGTACCCCTTGCTTAACAGGTAACTTATTTCTTTCCTTAGAGCAATGCAATCCTCGGTCACATGTCCGAAATCTTCATGGAAGGCACACCATTTGGATTTATCCTTCCAATCAGCTTTCTGTTGATTCTTTTGAGGCCACCTAGCTTTGTCTCCTAAACCCTGCATAGCATACATTAACTCAGGTATATTAACAGAAAAGCAATATCCAGATAATTCAGGATATTCTTCAGGATCCTCGTCTTCAACAGCATTCACTTTCTTGTTATCACTTCTGCCATATGGCTTGGAGCGATATGTTTTATACGAGGATTCTAATTTCCTGTTGAGTGATTCGTAGGTTGAGGTAGAATTCATCCTATCTTTCTGTTATCTTCCAAGCGGATATATCTCAAAGCCCTGTTACGAGCTTCGTCAAGATTCGTGCAGGGATTCATTACAAGATCCTGATAAAACTGAGAATCCTTTTGTAGCCCCATCTTAAAAGCCTGCACAGCTGTTGCAACATCAAGATGAGGGATATCCAAGGATTCCCGACTAAACTTGTTCACATAATCCCTCAAGGATTCCTGAGGTCCTTGAGTTATCCTGTAAAGATCACTGGTTAGTTTCTCAAAGCTCCGACTGCAAGAAAACTGACTGTTAAATAAATTAACCAAATGAGCAAACAAAGTAATTGAGTGAGGAGGAACATTTAACAGCCATTTTAAGGCTGATCCTGTCAAGGTAGAACCGAAACCCTTGCACAAGCATGCTTCCTTGAGCTCCGGAGGAATGGGGTTAATCTCCATTCTTTCTCTATATTGGGCAACATGCTCTTCAGGATCCGTAGTTCCATCATACATTTTCATGTTGGGGGTCTGAAATCTTTTTGGGATTTCAGCATCACAGATAGGATATGCAAAGCGGGATATCCTGTAGTTGTCTTGGGATACTTCCGGAATTGGCTGGACCACTCCAGGCACACTGGATATCATGTCCTTCAATTTCTGAAGTTCCCTAGTAAATGTTGACGTTATACCTGCATCCTGCAAAGACCCATTATTGTTAGTAGCAAGAGTATTATTATTTGACACGTTACCGGTCTGAGGATTCTGGCCATATCCAGAAGCATATCCTGAGCTCCTCACAGTTGACATCCTGACCGAGGAGGGTATTTCAGGGGTATGATTCTGAGAGTGGCTTGGGATGATGTTCCCCCGGTTATCTTCAGTGTAAACTGCAGAACTGAAGCTCAAAGCTCTAGGCTGCAAAGGAGTGACAGTTTCTTCACCGGGTCTACTTGGGCCGGATTTCAAGAGTTGTATTTCTCTCATCAGCATCCGATTAGTCTCCTGCTGCTGCCTCATCTGTTCCTGTACACTACTAAACAAATTCAGAATTTCATCATTAGAAGCCAAAACAGGACCAGATCCCAGAGTAGTGGGAGCGGGGATAACATCCCGAGCCACATGACTTTCAGTTTCATGTGAAGAAGTTTGCATTCGTGGAGGAGGAGGTGGAAGCACCGAACCAATTGTTGCAGAGGTTGTAGCAGACATGGTGGAAGAGCTCATGTTTGATCTCGAGGCCATTGAAAACAATGTAGCAAAAAGTTTTGACAATAGAAAGCCGAGTAATGATTTCACTAAAGTTTTTAGCAAAAATAGCACCACTTGCCCCACGGTGGGTGCCAAATTGTTTTGGTCAAAAATTACCGAAGCAATTAAGTGATCAAATTAGTTAAGTGAGGTAGTGTGCTAGAATTATGTGTGAAAAATATGTTAACCCGGTTGATTGTAAAAACAGTTTCAGGATACGGCATAGGATATAAAATTGTATCTATGATCAAACAATGAGCAAAAAAGTAAAGGTTGACACGTGATGTACGAGAAAAGCCCTTGATCAATCTAGATCGCCGGCACAAAACCTCGGGAGCTGACAATCGCAGCTGCCTTGTTCTTCTATTATTTCAAATATCAGGATGCAGTGCAGGATGTGGTGTGGATCAACTAGGTGTTACAATGTAATTCGAATACAAGTGTTTGTGTACAGTGTTTGCAGTGAGCTAGAGAGAAAAAGTGTTCGAGAGTGTGTGTGAAAGTTGCGTGCCTTAATTTGATCCATCCCCATCTATTTATAGTAAAAGAAATGCAACAAACTATCCTAAATAACCGGGATCCGGTGAATATTCCCCACTCGAACGTTGTAGACCTGGTCTTTCGGGTTCAACGTCTCTCACATAACAGATACGCCCGAGTCTTGAGGAGAAAAAGTCCATCTGACCGTTAATAACCCACAGCTCCTAACCTGCACGTGGTTAATTCAATTAACCCCAGGATATCGCCCAGGATGTTAGCAATATCCTAATCCAGTATCCTGGTCACAAGCAAAAAACCAAAAGCAGGATATTAGTCAGGATATGTACGCTCAGAAAATGACCCATAACAAAAGTGATTAGTGATTAACAAAGAATCAACATATACTTGCAAATTCTTGATACTCATATTCTTAGCCAACTCTAATCCTGCAATTAAAGCCTCATATTCTGCCTCATTATTAGTAGCAGGAAATTGACACCTAATAGCCTGGGGTAATATGTCCCCCTCTGGCGATTTTAGTAGTATACCTAAACCTACACCTCTTACATTAGATGCACCATTAGTATACAATGTCCAGCATTCTAAGTTTTCTCCTAGCTGCTGTTGTTTTGGTCAAAAATTACCGAAGCAATTAAGTGATCAAATTAGTTAAGTGAGGTAGTGTGCTAGAAAAGTGTGTCGAAAATATGTTATGCAAGTTATTTGCAAGAACAGTTTCAGGATATGGCTCAGGATATATAGCTGTATCTTTGATCAAACGATGAGCAAAAATGTAAAGGGTGACACAGGATGTACGAGGAAAGCCCTTGATCAATTTAGATCGCCGGCACAAAACCTCGGGAGCTGACAATCGCAGCTACCTTGTTCTTCTATTACTTCAAATATCAGGATACAGTGCAGGATGTGGTGCGGATCAACTAGTTGTTACAAAGTAATTTGAATACAAGTGTTTGTGTGTAGTTTTTGCAGTGAGCTAGAGAGCAAAAGTGTTCGAATGTGTGTGTATGAGTTGCGTGCCTTAATCTGATCCGCCCCCATCTATTTATAGTAAAAGAAGTGTAACAAACTATCCTAATAAACCGAGATCCGGCGAATATTCTCAACTCGAACGTTGTAGACCTGGTCTTTCGGGTTCAACGTCTCTCACATAACAGATACGCCCGAGTCTTGAGGAGAAGAAGACCATCTGACCGTTAGTAACCCACAGCCTCTAACCTGCACGTGGTTAATTCAATTAACCTCAGGATATCGCCCAGGATGTTAGCAATATCCCAGTCCAGTATCCTGGTCACAAATAAACAATTAAAAGCAGGATATTAGTCAAGATATGTACGCTCAGAAAATGACCTATAACAATTGTCCCCAAATATATCTGTTGGTATACCAATCCAACGGATATATTTTAAAATTTCTATCTCGTAATTCAAGGCAATTAAATCGAGACGACGGTCAAGATCACATCATAACCTCCAACGCGCTTTTAACTCGATGGAGATCTACAATGCCCCTATATCTTCTCTCTTCTTGTTTGAAAAGCAGATATCTCCAACAGAGTCTTCAGGTAATTCCCTATTTCTCATTCACTTTCTGTCAATCTTTCTTCCCTTATTCGTAATGGCTGCCAAAACTCATTCCCAAACCGGTGAATCGTCCGAGACCTTCACTCAGCAGAATCTTCTCAAAAATCCCGAAAAGGAGGTCTGTGCTTTTGACAACGCAGACATTGCGGCTTTGAGAGCTTCCGGTGCTTTTCCTGATAACACGGTCTTTAGACCGTTCGATCGGTCAATTCGATCGGATGTTTCTTCTGCTGATTGGGTTTTCTTTCCAGCATACCCTTTTTCGCTAGGTCTTCGATACCCTTTTCCCGAATTCATGATGCAATTCTTCCGGACCACCGGTATCTCTTTTGCTCAAACCATGCCCATGGTCTGGAGGGTATTAATCGTGCTCAACCAAATTAAAAACCTTCACTGTCCCGACCTTTGTATCGAAGATCTGCCAATCTCTTATCGCATCCGATCCCACGGCTCTAGCCGGTTTTTGCTTTTTTCGACTTCCAACAAACCACTTATTCTTAAAGCCACCAAAAACGAAGACGGATGGCAACGCAAGTTTTTCTTTGTCAAACGAGACTCCATTGATGAGGGTGCTAACCTTCCAGTGGAGTGGTTAACCACCGGTAGGATTATGAATGTTCACATGTAGCTTTAGACTTTTATCTTTTGCTAATATCCTTCTTTTTGATTCTTTTGCAGTAAATTTCAAGGAAGTAGCTCCCCCTACTGCGGAATCAGAGAAAAGAATCAAGACGGTTTACCAATTACCTGCGAGCGACAGGAGTTTTACCACACATATCCTGAGTTCCAGTCAATACTCCTCATCTGAAATGTCTGATAAGGAATACTTTTAAAATAATTAGTCAACACGATATAATAACATAAAGAGTAATAATGATGTAAAACTTTTCCCTTTATGCAGCACCGGCCAAGATCCCTGAAGTCTTTGACCTCGACGAGTTGGACAGTTATTCTGATCAGGTTCAGATCAAGAAGGAACCCAGTCCCAAGGCCACAGCCTCATCCAAACCCAGCAGTTCCAAAGCCATCATCATTCCCAAACCTTCGCCAGCTACCAAGCCCCGGAGTTCAAGTTCCCGAAAAAGGAAAGAGCCCGATTCCGCTGTCATTTCTGACACATTTCCTTATGAGAATTACGGGTTCATTGAAGCAAGCGGGTTTATGACTTCCTTTCTCAACCAGGCTAGTATTCTTGAACCATATCCTGCAGCTTATACCATTCACATGTATTTATCAAAATCAATACATGTCCTCCTATTTTTTGCAGGGTCTTGAGCGTTTGGTTCATCTATATCAAGAATCCTGCGGGCTCAACAAGACGCTTGAATCCAAGTTAAAGAAGGCGGAAGTCACGATCTCCGATCAAGGCATGATTGCAGCCGCTAAATCTCGTTATTACGAGGAGAAGTTCAAAGCTTTGACTCAAGAACATCAGACTGCTCTCAACAAAGCTACTCTCCAAGCCCAAGCTGGTCTCGATGCTGCCCATGCACAACATGAACGGGATATGGTCAGCTACCGGGAAAGCCTTAAGAGTTCCGTCGTCACCTCTCTTCTCCAAGCCAGGCTGAAGATGGCCCATGAAGCCAAAACACTAGGTTTTGAATGCCCTTCTTGGGACGTCGGTGCCTGGGAAACAAAGCTAAAGAACCTCGGCGGCACTTCTACCAAACCAGCTGCCGAAGGATCTTCCAAAGCAGTTGAAAAAGCAACCGATGCGGAGAGGGATGCTGAGGCGGATCCCAAGACAGATGCTGCTGAAATCACCGTGAATGAAGAATGTGTCGCCCCCTAAAGCTTATTCCCTTTAAATTGTTTGAACAATTTTATGTCTCATGAACAATTTTTATTTCTGCATCAAAACAATTTAATAGCCGAAGGTGGATGGGTCCTGGGTTTCAGGATGAAACCTTCGGTTATCAATTAGTACTGCTTATTTCAAATAATTTCATCTTTTATTTGTCTTGCTATTGTTCTCTGTCTTTCTTAGTATAGATCTCAGCTTTGCAAAATTTTGTACAACTATCTTTCAAAAATATCCTGATCAATATACTCAGTGATATACTAAAAAAAAATTTGTTAAATATAACTCCCAAAAATTCAATCATCTTTAGAGAACACTTTTAAAGAATAAAAGATTGTCCACTTTCTCAAACTCATTTTGACAATACTTGTTTGATCAAGGTTTCAATTTCAAAATAGTATTACTTCCAAATACTTTAATCAAATATCCTGAAACGCATCCCAAAAACACATTTTACAGATATATCCTGAAGATATATCCTTTTCAGGATACTTGAACACTAACCTGGGTTATAGAATTTATGTAAAGTTTATAAAGGAAAGATCATACCAGGAACTGAGTCTAACCCTAGTATCAATCTCCAATCCCTTTTGCGACTTCTCCTACTAAGATGTCCCCAGTTCGAGACTCTTAGCTTACCTTTGATCCTTTATGTATCATACAATTGCTTTCAGATGGAATGTCCCCTGTGCATAATGTCCTCAAATACTTAGAAATTTCCTGGAAATCAGTTTCAATTGTATAGACAGTTTTTTTGTGTTACAGGGGTAAAACCCAAAAATGTACTGGAGATAAATCCCTCGGATCCAGGGGGAAATCCCAAATTTTCGTGCGCTACAGGCGGGAGTGTATAAACTCCAAGACTTAGAAAGGTGAAAACCTTCAAACCTTAGAGAGTATGAAAATACCCTTTCGTGAGAGAGGGTGATCAATCCTCATATACCTTTAGGATTCAGGATATAGCCAATAGCAACGAAATTGTCAGCCACTTTTACATGGACTGGTCCCGCCACCTTGAACTATTCCCGAATAACTTGCGCTCCATGCGGGGTGTTTAAACCCAATTCGGAAGAAAGGTGAATACCTTTAAACCTGTGAAGGAATCAGGATCCCTTGTACATGAGAGAGGGGGCCAATCCTCTAATCTTCCGAAGTATCCTGAGTGAGTATCCTGGTGCTATATCCCGAAGCATATACTGCAAAACATCCTTAAACTAAGGTGGGTGTTAGCTTGGCTAACACCCCTCCGATGCTTAAGTCAGTGTTGGGTTTCAAAGAACAAATCAAATCAAACATATTTAAAAGAGATAGAATTCATACCATATTGAGTTAGAAATTAAATTCTAAACTCAGTTGAAATAAAGTTTAAGGTGTATAGCATTCCAAGATCTCGGTAGCATATCCCCCTCCATATTCTTGAGTCGGTATGCACCTTTTCCTGATTTTGATTCAACCTCATATGGTCCTTCCCATTTCGGAGCCAGCTTTCCATCAGCAGGATTAGTAATATTTTGAAAAGCTTTTCATAACTCCAACTTTGAACCTTCTAGTTCTTATATTCTTGTTGTATGCTCTGCATATCCTTTGTTGATATGCCGCCATTCTTAGCCGTGCTGCATCTCTTGTCTCATCAATAGTATCCAGCTCCTGGCATAGGACTTCAGGATTCTGCTCAGGATTCCCGAGGTTGGATCTTGCTATGGGTATCACCATTTCTGTCGGGATCACTGCTTCTGCTCCGAATACTAAGGAAAATGGGGTTTGACCAGTTGCATTTTTTACCGTCGTTCTATCAGCCCACAAAACAAAGGGTAGTTCTTCTGCCCATCTTCCTTTCTTGGCCCCAAATCTCTTCTTCAAGTTGTTAACAATTATCTTGTTTGAGGATTCAGCTTGTCCATTTGCTTGAGGATGTACCGGGGTAGATGTAATCATTTTGATTCCCCAACTCTTGCAGAAGTCAGTAGTCCTTTTACTTATAAATTGAGATCTGTTGTCACAAATTATTTCAGCTGGTACTCTAAACCTAGTCAGGATATTCCTTTTTATGAAGGATACCACTTCCTGATCTCTAACTTGAACAAATGCTTCTGCTTCAACCCACTTGGAGAAATAATCCGTCATTGCCAACATGAAAACCTTTCCTCCTGGAGCCTTTGGAAGCTTTCCCACTATATCCATACCCCACTTCATAAACGGCCAAGGGGAAACAATAGGATATAGCGGTTCAGCAGGCTGATGTAATATGTTACTATGTCTTTGACATGCATCACATCTTCGGGCATATTCTGCGGCATCTTTCCTCATCGTCGGCCAATAATATCATGTTCTTAATACCTTTGAGAATAACGACCTGCCCCTAGTATGGTTACCACAATCCCCTTTGTGTATATCCTGAAGCACTTCCTTGGTTTCGGGATCCTCTAAGCACCTCAGATATGGTCCTGCAAGAGATTTCTTATACAAGACATTATTTATAATAGTAAATCGTGATACCTTCACTCTAAAGGCCTTAGGATTCTCATCCTTTGGGATGTGTCCTTCCTTGAGATATGTTATGATTGGAGCCATCCAAGACTTAAGATCCTCGTCAGGATATTTATCATCAGGATCCTGAACACTTACTACTTCCTTATCCTGAGGATCCGTCGCAGGATATAGGATATGTAATATTGGTATTCGGGTTCCTTCCGGTATCCTGACTGATGATCCTAGATTTGGCAAGGCATCAGCTTCAGCATTATCCTCTCTTGGTACCTGTTCAAGTGTAAAAATATCTAAATATCCTGCTAATTTTTTGAGAATTTCGAGATACTCGATTAACTTCTCTCCTTTAACTGCATAGGTTCCATTAAAATGATTAGTGATTAATAAGGATTCAACATATACTTGCAAATTCTTGATATTCATATTTTTGGCCAACTCTAATCCTGCAATTAAAGCCTCATATTCCGCTTCATTATTAGTGGCAGGAAATTCACACCTAATAGCCTGGGGTAATATGTCCCCCTGTGGCGATTTTAGTAGTATACCTAAACCTACACCTCTTACGTTAGATGCACCATCAGTATACAATGTCCAGCATTCTAAATTTTCTCCTAGCTGCTGTACTTCTAAATCTACTTCGTTTTGAATATCACTACTGAAATCAGCCACAAAGTCAGCTAAAGCCTGAGACTTGATGGCATTCCTAGGCTCATATACTAAATCATAAGCACTTGATTTTACTGACCATTTAGCCATCCTACCCAACATCTCGGGTTTCCTAAGCACATTTTAACAGGATAATTAGTTCTAACATGAATCCAATGCGTCTCAAAATAATGTCTAAGTTTTGTTGATGCCATAACTAGGGCTAATATCAACTTTTCTAAATGAGAATATCTAGTTTCTGCATCTACCAAACTTTTACTAACATAATAGACAGGATATTGTTGACCTTCATGGTCCTTTATAAGAACGGCACTTACAGCATTCCCTGATATAGCGAGGTATAGGGATAGTGGTTCACAATTTTCAGGCTTCATCAATAGAGGTGCAGTTGAGAGATATCGCTTCAAATCCTGCAAGGCTGCTTCATGCTTTGCTTCCCATTCAAACTTTTTATTCTTCTTGAGGATATCATAGAATTCCTTGCATTTTTCCGAGGATCTTGAAATAAATCTGTTCAATGCTGCTACTCGGCCTGTTAACCGTTGAACATCCTTCATATTCGAAGGTGATTTTATATCCAGGATAGCTCTAATCTGCTCCGGGCTTGCCTCTATTCCTCTTTTGGTCACCATATATCCTAGAAACTTTCATGCCCCCACTCCGAAATGGCACTTAGCAGGATTCAGTTTCATGTTATACTGATCCAGGATATCAAATGCTCCCTTGATATCCTGGAGGTGATCCTCAGCCTTTTTAGATTTCACCACCATATCGTCAATATATACCTCCATGGTGTCCCCCAGCTTATCTTTGAACATCATGTTCACCAATCTCTAGTATGTTGCACCTGCATTTTTCAAACCAAAAGGCATAGCAGTATAGCAATAAATACATGTCGGTGTCATGAAGGTCGTATCCTCCTGATCCGAAGGCTCCATTTGAATTTGCTGAAATCCTGAGGATGCGTCCATGAATGTTAACATCTCATGCCCGGCAGTAGCATCCACCATTGCATCAATATGAGGAAGAGGAAATGGGTCTTTAGGACAAGCCTTATTCAAGTCCGTGTAATCTACACAGACTCTCCATTTCCCATTTTTCTTCTGTACTACGACTACATTTGCTAGCCATCTTGGAAACTTGACCTCCCTGATCATTTTGGACTTCAACAATCTTTCAACTTCCTCCTGGATAATTGCATTTCGTTCAGGAGCAAACTTCCTTCTCTTTTGCTGAACAGGCTTGAACGACCTGTCAATTCCAAGCTTGTGAGTAATAATGTCTTTGGATATACCTGTCATATCCTCATGCTTCCATGCAAATGTTGACATCCTGTACTTCAAAAAGTTAGTTAATTGTTATTCAATATCCTGAGGGATATTGGTTCCTACGAGCACAGAGATATCAGGATTATCCTGATCCAGGATAACTTTCTTCACATCCTGCTCTGAAGCCTCCAAGGTATCCCGGGCCCGCATCTTTAATTGCTATGCTGGATTAGGCTTGGTTGAGGATTTCATTGAGGATGAGTAGCATTCCTTCGCCTCCTGCTGATCACTATCAACTTTGACGACCCCCAAGGGGTTGGAATCTTAATGCATTGGTGATAAGTCGAAGGCACAGCCTTCATGTCATGGATCCATGGCCTGCCTAGTATGATGTTATAGCAGGATAAGGAGTCCATCACACAGAAGCGTTGTATCGAGCTGACCCCTTCAACATATACTGGTAACTTTATCTCTCCTACGGTATTTCTAGCTTCTCCACTGAAACCAACGAGCACAGTGGACTTCGAAGTAATGTCCATCGGAGATACATTCATCCTTTTCAATGTTTCCAGCTGAATTATATTGACAGAACTACCGTTGTCCTCCAATATCCTGCGTACAAAATGGTTAGCCACATATAATGTTATTACCAAAGCATCATGGTGAGGATCCTGAACTGTATCCCTGTCATCACTATCGAAAGTGATCACTTTATCAGTTGTGAGGGTAGTCATCCTGACTGGTTTGTCTCCCCTTTCAGTCTTAGCCTCCTTTGCATGTCTCTTGGCCGCCGAATACGAAGTCCCACAAATGTCGGATCCTCCTGAAATAAAGTTAATTATTTTGGCATATGCTGGGGGTGATGCTGCTCGTTCAGGATCCTTCTCAGGATCCTGACCTTTATTCTTCTTTCTTCCCAGCAAATCCTTCAGATACCCTTTGCTTAACAGTTAACTTATTTCTTTCCTTAAAGCAATGCAATCCTCGGTCACATGTCCGAAGTCTTCATGGAAGGCACACCATTTGGATTTATCCTTCCAGTCAGCTTTCTGCTGGTTCTTTCGAGGCCACCTAGCTTTGTCTCCTAAACCCTGCATAGCATACATTAACTTAGGTATATTAACAGAAAAGCAGTATTCAGATAAGTCAGGATATTCTTCAGGATCCTCTTCTTCAACAGCATTCACTTTCTTGTTATCATTTCTACCATATGGCTTGGAGCGATATGGTTTATACGAGGATTCTGATTTCCTGTTGGTTGATTCGTAGGTTGAGGTAGAATTCATCCTCTCTTGCATCTTTTTGTCATCTTCCAAGCGGATATATCTCAAAGCCCTGTTACGAGCTTCGTCGAGATTCCTGCAGGGATTCATTACAAGATCCTGATAAAACTGAGAATCCTTTTGTAACCCCATCTTAAAAGCCTGCATAGCTGTTGCAACATCAAGATGTGGGATATCCAAGGATTCTCGACTAAACTTGTTCACATAATCCCTCAAGGATTCCTGAGGTCCTTGAGTTATCCTGTAAAGATCACTGGTTAGTTTCTCAAAGCTCCGACTGCAAGAAAACTGACTGTTAAATAAATTAACCAAATGAGCAAACAAAGTAATTGAGTGAGGAGGAACATTTAACAGCCATTTTAAGGCTGATCCTGTCAAGGTAGAACCGAAACCCTTGCACAAGCATGCTTCCTTGAGCTCCGGAGGAATGGGGTTAATCTCCATTCTTTCTCTATATTGGGCAACATGCTCTTCAGGATCCGTAGTTCCCTCATACATTTTCATGTTGGGGGTCTGAAATCTTTTTGGGATTTCAGCATCACAGATAGGATATGCAAAGCTGGATATCCTGTGGCTGTCATGAGATACTTCCGGAATTGGCCGGACCACTCCAGGTACACTGGATATCATGTCCTTCAATTTCTGAAGCTCCCTAGTAAATGTTGACGTCATACCTGCATCCTGCAAAGATCCATTGTTGTTAGTAGCAAGAATATTATTATTTGACACGTTACCGGTCTGAGGATTTTGTCCATATCCTGAGCTCCTCACAGTTGACATCCAGACCGAGGAAGGTATCTCAAGGGTATGATTCTGAGATTGGCTTGGGACGATGTTCCCCGGGTTATCCTCAGTGTAAACTGCAGAACTGAAGTTCAAAGCCCTAGGCTGTATAGGAGTGACAGTTTCTTCAGCAGGTCTACTCGAGCTAGCTTTTAAGAGTTGTATTTCTCTTAAGAGCATTTGGTTAGTTTCCTGTTGCTGCCTCATTTGTTCCTGCACACTTCCAAATAAAGTTAGAATTTCATCATTAGAGGCTAAAACGGGAGCAGATCCCTGAGCACTCCGAGTAGGAATAATATCCTGAGGTTGTGAAGAAACTGGCATCCTTGGAGGAGGTGGTGGAAGCACCGAACCGGTAGTAGCAGAAGTCGTAGCGGACATAGTGGAGGAGCTCATGTTTGATCTTGAGGCCATTGAAAACAAGTTAGAAAAAAGTTTTGACAAAAGAAAACCGAATAATGATTTTACTAAAGTTTTTAGCAAAAATAGCACCACTTGCCCCACGGTGGGCGCCAAATTGTTTTGATCAAAAATTACCGAAGCAATTAAGTGATCAAATTAGTTAAGTGAGGTAGTGTGCTAGAAAAGTGTGTCGAAAATATGTTATGCAAGTTATTTGCAAGAACAGTTTCAGGATACGGCTCAGGATATAGAGCTGTATCTTTGATCAAACGATGAGCAAAAATGTAAAGGGGTGACACAGGATGTACGAGGAAAGCCCTTGATCAATTTAGATCGCCGGCACAAAACCTCGGGAGCTGACAATCGCAGATTCCTTGTTCTTCTATTACTTCAAATATCAGGATACAGTGCAGGATGTGGTGCGGATCAACTAGGTGTTACAAAGTAATTTGAATACAAGTGTTTGTGTGTAGTGTTTGCAGTGAGCTAGAGAGCAAAAGTGTTCGAATGTGTGTGTATGAGTTGCGTGCCTTAATCTGATCCGCCCCCATCTATTTATAGTAAAAGAAGTGTAACAAACTATCCTAATAAACTGGGATCCGGCGAATATTCTCTACTCGAACGTTGTAGACCTGGTCTTTCGGGTTCAACGTCTCTCACATAACAGATACGCCCGAGTCTTGAGGAGAAGAAGTCCATCTGACCGTTAGTAACCCACAGCCTCTAACCTGCACGTGGTTAATTCAATTAACCTCAGGATATCGCCCAGGATGTTAGCAATATCCCAGTCCAGTATCCTGGTCACAAATAAACAATTAAAAGCAGGATATTAGTCAAGATATGTACTCTCAGAAAATGACCTATAACAGCTGTACTTCTAAATATACTTCATTTTGAATGTCACTTCTGAAATCAGCCACAAAGTCAGCTAAAGCCTGAGACTTTACGGCATTTCTAGGCTCATATACTAAGTCATAAGCACTCAGTTTTACTGACCACTTAGCCATCCTACCCGACATATCGGGTTTCCTAAGCACGTTTTTAACAGGATAATTGGTTTTAACATGAGTCCTATGTGTCTCAAAATAATGTCTAAGTTTTGTTGATGCCATAACTAGGGCTAATATCAATTTCTCTAGATGAGAATATGTAGTTTCAGCATTTAGTAAACTTTTACTAACATAATAGACAGGATATTGCTGACCTTCATGGTCCTTTATAAGAACGGCACTTACAGCTTTCCCTGATACAGCGAGGTATAGGGATAGTGGTTCACCATTTTCAGGCTTCATCAATAGAGGTGCAGTTGAGAGATATCGCTTCAAATCCTGCAAGGTTGCTTCATGCTTTGCTCCCCATTCAAACTTCTTATTCTTCTTGAGGATATCATAAAATTCCTTGCATTTTTCCGAGGATCTTGAAATAAATCTGTTCAATGCTGCTACTCGGCCTGTTAACCATTGAACATCCTTCATATTCGAAGGTGATTTTATATCCAGGATAGCTCTAATCTGCTCCGGGCTCGCCTCTATGCCTCTTTTGGTCACCATATATCCTAGAAACTTTCTTGCCCCCACTCCGAAATGGCACTTAGCAGGATTCAGTTTCATGTTATATTGATCCAGGATATCAAATGCTCCCTTAATATCCTGGAGGTGATCCTCAGCCTTTTTAGATTTCACCATCGTATCGTCAATATATACATCCGTGGTGTCCCCCAGCTTGTCTTTAAACATCATGTTTACCAATCTCTGGTATGTTCCACCTGTATTTTTCAAACCAAAGGGCATAGCAGTATAACAATAAATACCTGTGGGTGTCATGAATGCAATATCCTCCTGATCAGAGGGTTCCATTTGGATTTGCTGAAATCCTGAAGAGGCATCCATGAAGGTTAACATCTCGTGGTCGGCGGTAGCATCTACCATTAAATCAATATGAGGTAGAGGAAACGGGTCTTTGGGACATGCTTTGTTTAAGTCTGTGTAATCTACACAAACTCTCCATTTCCCATTTTTCTTTTGCACCACGACTACATTCGCAAGCCATCTAGGAAACTTCACTTCTCTAATCATCCTGCTCCTCAACAGTCTTTCAACTTCCTCTTGGATGATCACATTTCGCTCCGGAGAAAATTTTCTTCTCTTTGGTTGGACCGGCTTGAATGACCTGTCAATACCAAGCTTATGTGTTATAATATCCTTGGATATACCTGTCATATCCTCGTGCTTCCATGCGAATGTTGACATCCTGCATTTCAAAAAATTAATCAATTCATTTTCAATATCCTGAGGGATATTGACTCCTACGAGCACCGAGATATCCGGATTATCCTGATCCAGGATAACTTTCTTTACATCCTGCTCAGAAGCCTCCATGATATCCTGGGCCCGCATCTTTAATTGCTATGCCGCATTAGGCTTAGTTGAGGATTTCATTGAGGATGAGTAGCATTCCTTCGCCTCCTGCTGATCACTATCAACCTTGACAACCCCCCAAGGGGTAGGGATCTTGATGCACTAATGATAAGTCGATGGTACAGCCTTCATATCATAGATCCATGGCCTGCCTAGTATGATGTTATAGCAGGATAGGGAGTCCATCACACAGAAACGTTGTATCGAGTTGACCCCTTCAACATATACTGGTAACTTTATCTCCCCTACGGTATTCCTAGCTTCTCCACTGAAACCAACGAGCACAGTGGACTTCGAAGTAATGTCCATCGGAGATACATTCTTCCTCTTCAATGTTTCCAGCTGAATTATGTTGACGGAGCTACCATTGTCCACCAATATCCTGCGTACAAAATGGTTAGCAACATACAATGTTATTACGAGAGCATCATGGTGAGGATCCTGGACAGTATCCCTGTCATCACTATCGAAAGTGATCACTTTATCGGTTGTAATGGTAGTCATCCTGGCTGGTTTGTCTCCCCTTTCAGTCTTAGCTTCCTTTGCATGTCTCTTGGCCACAGAATACGAAGTCCCACAAATGTCGGATCCTCCTGAAATAAAGTTAATTATTTTGGCATCTGTTGGGGGTGATGCTGCTCGTTCAGGATCCTTCTCAGGATCCTGACCTTTATTCTTCTTTCTTCCCAGCAAATCCTTCAGATACCCCTTGCTTAATAGGTAGCTTATTTCTTTCCTTAGAGCAATGCAATCCTCGGTCACATGTCTGAAATCTTCATGGAAGGCACACCATTTGGATTTATCCTTCCAATCAGGTTTCTGCTGATTCTTTCGAGGCCACCTAGCTTTGTCTCCTAAACCCTGCATAGCATACATTAACTCAGGTATATTAACAGAAAAACAGTATTCAGATAATTCAGGATATTCTTCAGGATCCTCGTCTTCAACAGCATTCACTTTCTTGTTATCATTTCTGCCATATGGCTTGGAGCGATATGGTTTATACGAGGATTCTGATTTCCTGTTGGTTGATTCGTAGGTTGAGGTGGAATTCATCCTCTCTTGCATCTTTTTGTCATCTTCCAAGCGAATATATCTTAAGGCCCTGTTACGAGCTTCGTCCAGATTCCTGCAGGGATTCATTACAAGATCCTGATAAAACTGAGAATCCTTTTGTAACCCCATCTTAAAAGCCTGCACAGCGGTCGCAACATCAAGATGTGGGATATCCAAGGATTCTCGACTAAACTTGTTCACATAATCCCTCAAGGATTCCTGAGGTCCTTGAGTTATCCTGTAAAGATCACTGGTTAGTTTCTCAAAACTCCGGCTGCAAGAAAACTGACTATTAAATAAATTAACCAAATGAGCGAACGAAGTAATTGAGTGAGGAGGAACATTTAACAGCCATTTTAAGGCTGATCCTGTTAGGGTAGATCCCAATCCCTTGCACAAGCATGTTTCCTTGAGCTCAGGAGGGATAGGGTTAATCTCCATTCTTTCCCTATACTGAGCAATATGCTCTTCAGGATCCGTAGTCCCATCATAGAGCTTCATGTTGGGGGTTTGAAATCTCTTTGGGATTTCAGCATCACAGATGGGATATGCAAAGCGGGATATCCTGTGGCTGTCTTGGGATACTTCCGGAATTGGCTGAACCACTCCAAGTACACTAGATATCATGTCCTTCAATTTCTGAAGCTCCCTAGTAAATGTTGACGTCATACCTGCATCCTGCAAAGACCCATTATTGTTAGTAGCAAGAGTATTATTATTTGACATGTTACCGGTCTGAGGATTCTGGCCATATCCTGAAGTATATCCTGAGCTTCTCACAGTTGACATCCTGACCGATGAGGGTATCTTAGGAATATGATTCTGACAATGGCTTGGCACGATATTCCCCCGGTTATCTTCAGTGTAAACTGCAGAACTGAAGTTCAAAGCTCTAGGCTGCAAAGGAGTGACAGTTTCTTCAGCAGGTCTACTTGGGCCGGATTTCAAGAGTTGTATCTCTCTCATCAGCATCTGATTAGTTTCCTGCTGCTGCCTCATCTGTTCCTGTACACTACCAAACAAATTCAGAATTTCATCATTAGAAGCCAAAACAGGACCAAATCCCTGAGTAGTGGGAGCGGGGATAACATCCCGAGCCACATGACTTTCAGTTCCATGTTAAGAAGTTTGCATTCGTGGAGGAGGAGGTGGAAGCACCGAACCAATTGTTGCAGAGGTTGTAGCAGACATGTTGGAAGAGCTCATGTTTGATCTCGAGGCCATTGAAAACAATGTAGCAAAAATTTTTGACAATAGAAAGCCGAGTAATGATTTTACTAAAGTTTTTAGCAAAAATAGCACCACTTGCCCCACGGTGGGCGCCAAATTATTTTGGTCAAAAATTACCGAAGCAATTAAGTGATCAAATTAGTTAAGTGAGGTAGTGTGCTAGAAATGAGTGTCGAAAATATGTTAATCAAGTTAATTGCAAAAACAGTTTCAGGATACGGCTCAGGATATTGAGTTGTATCTATGATCAAACAATGAGCAAAAAAAGTAAAGGTTGACACGTGATGTACGAGGAAAGCCCTTGATCAATCTAGATCGCCGGCACAAAACCTCGGGAGCTGACAATGGCAGCTGCCTTGTTCTTCTATTGCTTTAAATCTCAGGATACAGTACAGGATGTGATGCGGATCAACTAGGTGTTACAATGTAATTCGGTTACAAGTGTTTGTGTGTAGTGACTGCTGAAAGCTAGAGAGCAAAAGTGTTCGAAAGTGTGTGTGAAAGTTGCGTGCCTTAATCTGATCTGCCCCCATCTATTTATAGTAAAAGAAATGCAACAAACTATCCTAATAAACCGGGATCCAGCGAATATTCCCCACTCGAACGTTGTAGACCTGGTCTTTCGGGTTCAACGTCTCTCACATAACAGATACGCCCGAGTCTTGAGGAGAAGAAGTCCATCTGACCGTTAGTAACCCACAGCCTCTAACCTGCACGTGGTTAATTTAGTTAACACCAGGATATGGCCCAGGATGATACCAATATCCTAATCCAGTATCCTGATCACAAGTAAACAACCAAAAGCAGGATATTAGTCAGGATATATATACTCAGAAAATGGCCCATAACAATAGATATATATGAAAAAAGTAAATGTCGCAATGCTCGACGATTTTGATCAATGTGTTTGCGTGATTGTTTACATTAAATCTTATTCTGTGATATTAATACCTGATAAATGTTTGAAAGTCAGATGGACAACGAAGTAAATCAGGAAAACCAGAATAACGATAATAATGGAAATCAAATAGATAACATTGCCATCCAACACATAGTAGCACAAGGGATTATAGACGCTATGCCATATATTATCAAGACTGTTAAAGAAGAAGAAAATAATAAAACCAACAGTGGAAGTAAACGACCACCTACTGAACCCAGTCACAGCATAAATAATGGACTGTTACTTCAATTGCCTATTCCAAAAAGAAGAAGAACCATGTCATATGGTTGTTCGTACAAAGAATTCTGGTCTTGCAAACCAATAGAATTATCTGGCAATGAAGGAGCCATTGCAGCTCTACGTTGGATAGAAAAGACTGAGGCAGTCTTAAAAATAAGCAAATGTTCAGAGGAAGATAAAATTATGTTTGCTTCCAATCTTTTTAAGAATGCAGTTTTAGAATGGTGGAATACTATTCTTCAGTCTAGGGGAAGTGACAGGGTCTATAATATGGAATGGGCTGACTTTAAGAACATGGTCGAAAGATAATTATGTACTCCCAATGAAAAAGAACAAATTACTAATAGGTTCTTAAACCTTAGAATGACTGGAGTAGATTGTAAGTGTTACACTAATTCTTCGAATATGCTTGAATAGTGCCAACCCTAGCTTCACCAGAACTAGGATTAATCTCCCATTACATCTGGGGATTAATCAGTGAGATCCGACATGTAGTCAAGGCAGCTAGACCACAAATTATAGAAGAAGCAGTAGAACTAGCCAATACCTTAACCGATGAATTGGTACGTACACAAGAAGAGAACCAGAGGAAGAACCTAGTCCAAAAACTTACCCAGGAATTTCGTTACGGTAATTCCAACCGTGGGAAAGGTACAGGTTCTACTTCTGCACCTTACTGTAAGTACTGCAAGAAGAAGCATTCAGGGAGATGTTCCATATACTGCAATTTCTGCAAAATATCGGGACACAGGGAAGAAGATTGTAGGAAGAAACCCAGCAATGGGATATGCTTCAATTGTGGGGAGAAGGGGCATATCAAACCAAACTGTCAGAAACTAGCTCCAGCCATGAACGGCAACACTACTAAGAATGCTAGAGCATTTGTTCAGAAAGACTAAAACACCCATATATGTCCTAAAATACACCCCGTAAATGAAAAACGGCCCTGAAATACCTTTATTTTATTAAAAATCAAATAAAACAAATAATTATAGGGCCTCGCGGACCGCGACGGAGGAGGCTTAAGCCTGTCGCGGGGCGCGACAAGCTGAACACCAGGCATAACCCTGTGATGCCATGTGTCCCCTCCGTGCCGAGCCTATATGCTGATTCGCCAAACCTAAAAGTGTAGCCTAGGGCCTCGTGGCCCGTGACGGGCAGGCCTTGAGGCTGTCGCGGGGCGCGACAGGGTGGGCGACCAGCCTATAAATGGGGATTTGTTCTTGTGGCTTTTGGTATGCCATCTTAAAATTGATGGAAATTTCCAATCATTATGCTTTAATGGTGGCTTAAAGGCAACAATTACAAATTGAATGGGAGGGTCAGTGTCATTGTCCTCCCCTTCTCCATTGTCTCCCCCCCCCCTTCTCCCTCTCTCTCTCTCTCTCTCTCTCTCTCTCTCTCTTTTACCGTTCTCTCTTGCATCGACATAAATGTAGGGTTTGAATGAAATTCCCATGCTGCCCTCAAAGCGTCTTATAAGATTTGAGAATGTCCCACTTCACCCCCTCTAAAATGGCTTTTTCTCACTTATACTTGTTGCTTCAAATATTATACACATCAGGGCCGTCTCCGAAAATAAAAAAAAAATTGGCCCTGTTCGAGATAAAAAAAAATATAACAACCCTCCTAAAATCCTTAAAACACCCCTATATGTCCTAAAATACACCCCGTATATGAAAAAGGGCCCCGAAATACCTTTATTTTATTAAAAACCAAATAAAACAAATAATTATAGGGCCTCGCGGACAGCGACGGAGGAGGCTTAAGCCTGTCACGGGGAGCGACAAGCTGAACACTAGGCATAACCCTGTGATGCCACGTGTCCCCTCTGTGCCGAGCCTATATGCTGATTCGCCAAACCTACAAGTGTAGCCTAGGGCCTCATGGCCCGTGACAGGCAGGCCTTGAGGCTGTCGCGGGGCGCGACAGGGTGGGCGACCAGCCTATAAATGGAGGTCTCAGGCTCAGTTCCCAAATCGTTCATTCTCACAATCTCTCTCTCAAATCTCTAATAGTAGAAATAATATTCGGGCATTATACCCACTAAAAAGCGAAGCTCTGCCCCATTGTAAGTATTATAACCCCCGGTTACGTATTAGTTACTCTGCCCGATTGATCTAGAGCTCCGTAACGCATGTCAAGGCTCTGCCTGACTCAGTCGTTGGAGTTCTGTCTCGGGGATATAACTAGTGTAAATTGGGTTATTATACTAACGCGTGTGCATTGTTTAATTTAATAGATTATAACCAGGAAGTCACCAGGAATTATCTAAAACAGCAATGTGAGTTAATCCTCTTTTTGCAAACTGTTTTTACAAAACCTCAATTGTTTTAAATTATCTTTAACAGTGATTGAATATTTGTGATTCTACAATTACTGTCGGTATGTTGGGGTTTTTTATACATTACTTGTTACTACACTGTGAGTAGTAGCATAACCACAAGTTAGGATTGACAGTACCGTGGGTGGTAATTGAGTAGATATAAACAACTGTAATTGTGGATGCCCTCAATGCTGTAAAATGATAAAACTTGTTTTGATTAAACTGGGATTCACTCGCCAGTATTTCTTGCTGATAAAACTTTTTAAAATGCGTTTCAAGTAACAAAATGTGAAAGCCAAATAAAAGCCAGCTGGAGAGCACTGATGGCTTGGAAAAGTGGCTATAAAAGTTACCTAAAAAAGAAAGAAGTTTTATTTCAATAAATTAGGGTTTATCCTTATAAACATAATTGTAATAGAAACTTGGGTTTTTCCCATGAATTTATTATTATGAAAAATGTGGTGTTTTACCCTGATAAACTATTTCCTAACTACGGTCCTGATGAAATTTCCGCTGCCAAATTAATCAACACCGATACCACCAGCTCTGAGCGTGCCGCGGCCGCCCGCCTCCCGGGGCAAGGGTCGGGGGCTGCGAAAAAACATTTGGGCCCTATTCGCAAATATTCCTATAATATAAACTCATCAATCATTCAATGAAATATACAAATATTAAAAACTCATAATACTACGATAATTGTTATGAAATAGATAAAACAAAGTAACAAAAATAGTGTAGCAAAAATGATCAAATTATCGAACCTACTTGCTAAGCGAACAGTGTGGTTCTTCTAGCGTTTTTTGAAGCAAATCTCTTGATCAACTCCTTGTAATCCATAGTATCTAATATTTCACTTTCAATAGAAATTATCACCAACTCGTTTAGCCTTTCTTGTGACATTGTAGAACGCAAATAGGTCTTCAACAACTTCAACTTTGAGAAACTTCTTTCTGCCGATGCCACGGTTACCGAAATTGTCAACAACACTTTATATACATTTATAACATTAGGATAAGTAGTACTGCATTGGAAGATATAGTCTAAGACATCAAAAGGGTTGTCAATGTGTCTCCGTAAAAATTTATTAATCAAGTTCAACTCCGTATACAATTCTTTAGCATCAATATCGGACTCTCCTTCATACTTCAATGCATCTTGAAGGCGATAACAACACTCCTTAAGCTTGGCTTCATCAAGAGTCTTCAACTTTTTAGGAAACAAAAACCCAAATATTTTTTTGAATTTTTGGTATTGTTCAAATCTTGTTTCAAGTGAAAAAATAGCTTGATCAACAATACATAAAAAATAATTTACTCTAAAATCCTCCTCGGGTGAAAATGTTACTTCTTCTACACTTGACGATTCATTAAATTGTTTTTTCCTATATATCACACATTTTTTACGGAATTCCGCATTAACACCTATTTCATTTGCAATTTCTCTAGCTTTATCAAGTGCCTTAGAGAACCCCATTTCTCTATAATTCTTAAAGAATTTAATTAATTTGTCCACTTCATCAATAGCAACATCAAGAACAACATCTTTTAATTGCAATCGTTTGCTCACCACATTCACCTTTGATAATAGTTCAAACCAAATGACAATTTGTGCCAAAAAATCAAAATCATCAAGTTCATATTCTTCTAATGATTTAGCTTCACTTATGATTTTAGCATCTCTATCTGTCTCCCTAACTTCTCGCAAAGCTTTTCTTACATCTCCAAGTTGATTTTTTATAGGCTTAATACTATCTATATGACTTTCCCAACGAGTTGTAGACAATGATTTAAGAGTTAATCCTTTAACATTGTCTTTCAAAATTTGCCACCTATTAATAGAATGGGCAAAGATAGTATATAACCGTTGTATTGTTCCAAAAAATTCTTTAGACTTAGTAATTGTGTTAGCCATGTCACACAATGCTAGATTTAGACTATGACAACCACAAGCACTATGGAAAGCTCTAGGATTTTTTTCTAAAAATCTAGTTTGAACTCCTTTGTTTTTTCCTCTCATGTTTGCCCCATTATCGTAACATTGACCACACATATCACCAATATCAAGACCAAGCAACTCTAATTCCTTACATGTAACTTCAAAAAGTCCTAAATCCGTGGTATCATCAACAACCAAACAACCTAAAAATGATTCCTCAACGGTCACAGAACTAGAGTTAAAATTCACATACCTCACAATTATGGACATTTGCTCTTGGTGACTTGTATCAGGCATGCAATCGAGGATGATGGAGTAATACTTTGCTTGCTTAACCTTCTTGATGATTTTGTTTCTAACTTTATCCCCTAATAGTTGTATCAACTCGTTTTGAATATTGTGGCTAAGAAAGTGTACATGGCATTCTTCATTCAAAACACGGCGCACATGTTCTTTCATAATCGGGTCAAACTCTTCCAACATCTCAACCAAACCCAAAAAGTTTCCATTGCCTTTTTTATACAACTTCTCATTTGTCCCACGAAATGCTAAGCCATATTTTACAAGAAATTTCACAAGTGCAACAATCCGTAAAATGACTTGTTTCCAATAATATTTTTCTTTTTTAAATTGCTCATATGCCACTTTGTCAATTGTTTGTTTGCATTTCAACATTTGGCGCAATTCAAACCATTCATTCATTTTCTTGAAATGTTCTAAACCAACTTCATGTTCTTTAAGTCTACCATAGCATGTCTCCAATCCTTATAACCTTCGGATGCCCCGTTCTAAAAACTTTACAACAAAAACAATAGAGTTTGTCAAGTTTTTTCGAATACACTAGCCATTCTCTATGACACGTCTCCCTATTTGATAGAATTATAGTGTACATGGTATTAGAAAAAGTCTTCCAAATTTATCCACGGGGCCCTTAACAACATCCATATCTCTTTTTGGACCTTTCGTAACCAACTCTTTAATCATGTCATTACTAAGCCCACCCTAATTTCTAGGATCAAAAATATCAATATCCAGAAATGGATTAACATCATCTTCATCTACGGTGGCATTAACATTATCTTCACCTACGATCACATTGTCTTCACCTACATTCATATTGTCTTCGCCTACATTAGCTTCTTCATCTACGTTCACATCTTCTTTACCCACATTATTGTCACCCAAGTTTGAACTAGAATTTTGAGTTTCTTTTGAAAAAAACTTATGTATTCGGTTTTGTTTTACTTCGTCCGCCTTTCTTTTCTCTTCCTCTTCTTACGTTTTTGATGGCCGGATAGGTGTTTGTATTTAGGAACGGGAGGCATAATTTCTAAATATTAACAAAAAAACATTCATTCAATCACATGAAGTTTTATAGTATATGAAATCAAAAAGACAAAAACAAATGACATATTAACCAAAAATTCATTTAATCTTACCTTAGGTGCAACGGTAGCAGCTGAAGGGTCTAGGGTTATAGAGACAACAGTATCAACAATTGTTGCACCCTGAACACAAATGTTTGAAATTTTAAATCGGGTGATTCATTCATATACAGAGACAACAGTATCACTAGCAGAAGTATGACAACATACAAAACAGTAACACAAATATGTCCAATTGTTAAAGTTTAAGTTTTATACCTCCGAATTCAGAATCACTGGACTGCGAATTCAGAATCACTGGACTGCGAATCCCTGCGTGCTGCGTCAATTCTGTTCGATATTATACCTGATCTGATTCCTTGCGTGCTGCGAATTCTGAATGATGATGATCGATACTATTTTCTGATCGATGAATGAGACGTTTTGTTTCCCACAGCCACACAGCCAATTCTGATCGATCAATACCTGCGAGTCTGCGACGTTTTGTTTTCCCTGATCTAGCAGGCCTTATTTTTCTTTAGAATAGTCACTTGTGCTTGTTAATTTGGCCCTACATTTGTTTAGACTAGTCCCTTTTAAGCATGCCTTTTATTAAACAAACATTCAGATTTTTTTAATATATATTAAAAAAATTAAAAAAATTTCGGGCCCTATATTGGTTTGGACCCTGATCGCAGACACCTCCTGCACCCCTTAATAACCGGCCCTAATACACATAGTTAAATTACAATAAGGGTAGAAAACCTAGTTTCTTTAATAAGGTAGCATAAATATAGATAATTGATAGATTTATTAACTTTTTATGTTTTCACTTTCTCACAAACGTCATTTTTTCATTGTTTTTACTCTTAATTTGATACTTTATTTAGCTTTAAATAGTATAAAATCATCTCCGTAAGTGCTGCAACACAAAATGTAAGAAAAAATATAAATCTATTTTAATTTCACAACATATTGTAAGATTTTCCAATAAACACTTAACTTCAATTTTCATCACTTGTGTCATATGAGGTGGATATAGGCAATAAAAGATTTGAACTAGGACTTGTGTGAGGTTGTAAGTTCGAATTCCCGAGCCCAATCGGGTTTTCGTCCCACCGTGTGTTATGCCAGAGAGTTCTCTTCTTGTGGTGGCACGACTGTCAAGTGGCAGCCGGCGGTATGGTTTCCTGAGGAAATGCCCAAAAAAGCCAAACTTTGAAGCCAACGTGACCCAGATTAAGAAACATAGCTTGGCCAGAATTGAGCAATACGGGACTCTCCGATTTAGAGTGTGTAGTAATTATATACATGAAGTTTCCAGTTAAAAAAAAAGGTGAACCATTCTTATCGAAGCATCCAATAAATGCTAGCGGGGGAAGGGGTGAAGAGTTAAATGTTTGGTTGGTCCCTGTGGTTTGCAAAAATTGCAGACTTGGTCCTTGTGGTTTACTAATTACACGCGTGGTCCCAAAAGTTGTCAAAAATGCACTCGGTTGGTCCCCTGACCTAACCTCTGTTAAATTTCTCAGTTAATTATGTGTGAAATGACTATATTATCCCTGAACAATTAAAAGAAATAAAAAATATATATATAAAGAAGACTCATCTTCTTCAACCTCTGACATCACCGCCTCCTCCACCTTCACAACCTGCAACTACCTCCACCACCACCACCGTATTCTTCTTCCTCCTCTTTTTCAGTCCAGTCTTCTCTCTCTACCTCCCAGCTGATCTCGTTGAAAATGAGAAGAAAATTAAACATACCGGTGTTAGGGGGTCGATCCTTGAAAACTTTCCAACAAAAACACCAAATCAATGAAATTGACGTATTGATCCTTGAAAACTTTCCAACAAAAACACCAAATCAATGAAATTGACGTTAGGGGGTCGGTTTCGCGAAGAAAATGTTCAGGTTTGAAGATGAGAAGAAGATTAAACATACCGGTGTTACCTCCAATGTTTTGCGGTTAATCGGAGTTCTATCATGTGACAACCCTTAAAATTACATGTATCCGTATGATTGATTAATGTTAATTAAAGTGCTTGATGACTGTTCTGGATTACTTAACTGCTTCTGATTTCTGTGTCATACTTACATGTGCATTTTAACATACTAGTCGTGTGCAGAAAAGTTACTAAATAGTCCTGCAAACTTTCCTAAGTGCCGGGAATTATTTGTGACACAAAAAGTATTATTAAAGACACTTTACGGATTAATTAAGCACTTTAACAGGACAGTATCAAACCAAACAACCGGACATTACCCGGAACACAAAAATATTGTCAAACACATTGTTTTTATTTTTCTAAGCTAGTTAGGGTCCCCGAACACCCTAACACACTATATTATGACATAACATCTAAATACTTAACTAAATCACTTACTTTACCATCCTAGACTAACTAACTTAGTTGAAACTCAACCAAGCACCCCCCCCCCCTTGGGACGGTTACATGGGGTCTCACACCCCATGATTTTCTTTGATTATTTAATTGGATATGTTAAGTACTCTTGAAACATAGTGTCCATTAGACAAAGATGTGTTGGGGAATTATAAGAATAACCAAGGGACTTGAACCACATTCATCATCATCATCACCATCACAATTCACTCAAACTCTTCTCTCCCTCTCTCCTTGTTTCAATCGAACCCACACACAACCACCATCACCATCATTCAAGCTCTTTCAACCAATCTAAGAGCATCCAAGGGTGTTAGAGATCATATAACAAAGCTCGGTGTGTTCGGAAGTTGAAGGACCTCTCCCATCTTCTTTTATCCACCACATTTCATCACTTGAACTCCCCTAGCCTTGAGCTAGTGGTAAGAACTTAGATCTTTGCATTTTTCATTTTGTTTAGGTGGTTAATGATGTATCTTGATCAAAATGTTAAGAACCCTAATGAATCTTATGAAGAAGACATAAACATAAATTTGTTAGATGAAGAAATCATGATAAATACAAGTTGTTATGCATGTTGATCATTGTTTGCTAGTAGAAGTGATATGGATCATCATATGGTCTTGCTAGATCATGATTAAAAACATGATCTAGCAAGATGAGAAAGTTAGAATGTTGTAGGATGATGGAATCATCCACACATAAACTATGAACTTGAATGAATGAATGTTTTCTTGAAAAATAAAGATCAAAATAGGATATAATCATGTAGATCTAAAGATCCATGAGTGGTTTTTCAAAAGAACCAAGTGAAAAATATGAGTTTCATTAAAACTTGGATCTTACATAAACTAATCACATTTTTGGTGGATAAACAAGTGTAGAAACACTTGTGTAATAAGAAAAGTTCACAAAGAAATATTTTTAGAAAATACGGTTGGAAGTTGTAAACACCTAAACTCTTTAAAAATAAAGATTTTAAAGAACTAATCACATTTCAAAAGGTAACAAGACTTACTAAGTATGCTAGTAAGTTACTACATATTTTTATAAATTTTCAAGTTCATGAGTTTATAGTTTATGCTTGTTTTTTGGCAAGTTCGGTAAGTAGAGATTGTATATTGTTGATTGGTGATTGTTGAATGATGTTTACAAAAGAAAATGATATGCTAATAAGCATGGACACCTCCATTTACAAAGGAGACTCTGGTGAAATTTTCTAAAAACTCCAACACTTAGACAATATTTTTTTTAAACAAGCGTTACAAGTATATTTTATAATTTGTGTTTCGAATACAAACTTCGCCATAATTTTTGTAACAAAATACAAAGTGTCGGAGGTTGATTTTCGTAAATAAAAATGGTTAAATATATATTTAGAATATATATTTTATACTAGAACACTTGTGTGGATACGTGTTTATTTTGAGAGATAGTTATATTACTTTAGGGTAAAATAATGTAACTTAACGATATAACTTGACATTTGAATTGTGTGGTATGTGATAGAAGTAATGAGTAAATAAACCGTACGTAGGATACGTGTTATGCATGAGAAACTGATTGTTATCCGTACCTTATTAGGACGTGCTTGATTTCTGATTTGTTAGAGTAATTAATCTAACCGAGCAAACCAAGGTGAGTTCACACCCTCTACAAGGCATGGGATTCCCGGTGGTTTGGGAATGGGTTAAAGAATTAAAACGGAACCTACATATCCTCCTTGGGTAGGATATGTACCGCCATCCTCCATAGGTAGGATGCCAATATTAATCCTGCGTATTCTCCTTGGGTAGAATACGTACGTTCGTCCTACTTGGGTAGGACAACAACCTTAAAACTTACTAGACAAAACTCTATCATTAAGTCCCTCATTTTATATCGACTTAATCGCGAGGCCAATGGCGAGCGGGTCATTAGTTAATAGCGCTATTAGGTTTAACAAACCTCACACCGTGTCGTTTGGACGGGCGTGTACTAATGGACTATGGCAAACTGTCAATGATGATAGACATTGACGTAGGGCACAACTATTGTTCGTCAGTTGTCGATATGTATGGTCTAGTGGTTCACATGGGGAAGCCCCCACTGGTTTTGGATATGGTTTGGGTAATAAGGAAGGAACTGGTTAAACATACTTTCAACTATGGGGTAACCCCCACGACAACTAATCCAACGAAAGAGAAACCATGTTTTCGGAAACAACTTAAAACTAAACAACCAAACGTGAACTCACTCAACTTTGTTGATGACTCGTTGTTACATGCCTTACAGGTCGTTAGATGCTTTGGAGCTTGCACAAGGAGGGAGTCGTTGTGGAATTATGGGTTGTTATATCCCGTGCTAAACATTTAATCCTTATGAACTTATTAAACCTACGTTTTGGACTTTAAACTTATGAACTATGGAACTTATGTTTTAGTCTTACGTTTTATGCTTCCGCTGTTAACTTAAAGTTGGTTACTGTTTTATGGTCACCAATTGTATTGTGGTTGGCTTTATTTACTTAATTACGTCGTTCAGTATGATTGGTGGCTCGATCCTGTTTATGTCACGCCTCCAAGCGGTGATACTCCGCATGGTGGATTTTGGGGGTGTGACAGATTGGTATCAGAGCCATTGGTTATAGTGAATTTGGTTTTAAAAAGGGGAAACGCTTTTTGATAAAACTAGACTATAACCTGTACAGTGCTTAACGATCCACAACGATGCTTCGCTCCACGTGCAAGACTCGACACAATAAGTGGTATGATTTATGTTATATTGTCGGTTAGATAGTTCGCACTGCACATTTAGTTAACGTTATAACTGCTATTTGAACCTTGTGTGCTTACTCTCTACTGTCGTCCCACACTTACGCACTCTCGCGACACTTTTCTCACTTACGTTGCTTCGTTGTGAAGATCATGAACGGACGCGGAGGACGTATCAACCTAACTCAAGCCCAGTTGACGGATTTGATCAATGAACGGGTTGCTGAGGCACTCGCAGCTGTCCCTGCAGGAGGTCAACATGCTCAGCCTCCTGTGTGCACGTTCAAAACGTTCATGGATTGCTGACCTAGTACTTTCAGCGGCACAGAAGGAGCTGTAGGTCTTCTTCACTGGTTCGAGAAGCTTGAGTCTGTTTTTGAGATGTGTGAATGCCCTGAAGATCGTAGCGTAAAATATGCTACCGGAACACTCGAAGGTGCTGCGTTAACCTGGTGGAAAGCACAGGTTCAACTGCTAGGGCTAGCGGTTGCTAATGCCACCCCATGGAACGGTTTCAAAGAACTGATCAAAGAAGAGTACTATAGCCGTGACGACATCCACAAGCTAGAGGTAGAATTTTTCAATCTGAAGATGACGGGGTCTGAAATCGAGGCATACACAAAGGGGTCGAACGAACTAGCTATCCTGTGTCCCACTATGGTGGATCCTCCTATCAAGCGTATCGAGTTGTACCTTAAGGGTTTGGTGCCATAAATTCAAAGCCACGTGACCTCAGCTAATCTTGGCACCATTCAGCAAATCATCAAGTTGGCTCGTCGTCTCACTGATCAGGCAGTTGAGCAGAACAAGCTGCCCAAGCGAATTAGCGCTACTACTACTGATGCCCCCAGTGATAACAAGCGCAAGTGGGACGCAAATTCGGGCAAGGGTTCTACTTCAGTTCAGTCTCAGCAGCGAAAGACAGATGAGTACAGGGGCCCCGGTCAGCAGTCTTCTGGGAATCAAGGTCAGGGTGGGTACAAGGGAAATCACCCTAAGTGCAATCGATGTAATTTGCACCACAGCGGGCAGTGCCACAAGGGTCGTTGCCTGAGGTGTAACAAGTTTGGTCATGAAGTAAAAGATTACAGGAGCGCACGACCAGCAAACCAGAATCGCCAACAACAACATCAAGCTCCACAGAACCACCAGCAGCAGCAACAGCAGGGCAATAAGGGATGCTTTCAGTGTGGTGCTGAATGCCACTTTAAGAGGAACTATCCTCAGCTGAACCAGAATCATAATAACAACAACCAAGGAAACGGGAACAACAATGGAGGCAACAACGGGGGTAACAATAATGGCAATGGTGCCAGGGGATGTGTTTTCGTGCTAGGTCAGGGTGATGCAAGGAACGATCCCAACGTTGTGATGGGTAAGTTTCTTCTGGACGACTTCTTTGTTACTGTTTTATTTGATTCGGGTGCCGATACTAGTTATGTGTCCTTAAAAGTTAGCCAAATGCTTAAGCGCACTCCAACACTTCTGAACACTAAACACATGGTAGAACTAGCAAACGGTAAAAGTCTTGAAGCCACACACATAGTTAAGGGCTGTAACCTCGTCCTAGCTGGTCAGACCTTCTCTATCGATCTTATTCCTATCGTACTGGGTAGTTTCGACGTTCTTATTGGGATGGATTGGTTATCTCATCAGCAAGCGGAAATTCTTTGCAACGAGAAGATTGTCCGCATCCCTCGTTCTGGTAAAGAACCTCTCATGATTCATGGCGACAAGAGTGGTGCTGTTGTGGGCATCATCTCTTTCCTTAAGGCCCAGAAGTGTTTACGAAAGGACCACACTGCCATTCTAGCTCTCGTTACTGACACATCAATGGAAGAGAATAGAATTGAAGACATACCTGTTGTACGTGACTTTCCTGAGGTATTTCCTGACGAATTGCCTGGCCTTCCGCCTCATCGTCAAGTTCAATTTCAAATCGAGCTAGCTCCTGGAGCAGCGCCCATAGCTCGAGCACCTTATCATCTAGCTCCGTCAGAACTTGAAGAACTGTCCACGCAATTACAAGAACTCTTGGAAAAGGGTTTCATACGTCCTAGCTCTTCTCCTTGGGGAGCTCCAGTGTTATTCGTGAAGAAGAAAGACGGTACTTTCAGAATGTGTATCGACTACCGCGAACTCGACAAGGTGACCGTGAAGAATCGTTATCCCCTCCCACGTATTGATGACTTATTCGACCAGTTGCAAGGGTCGAGTTTCTACTCTAAAATTGATTTGAGATCGGGATACCATCAGTTGAGAGTCCGAGATGGGGACGTCTCCAAAACAGCGTTCAGAACTCGTTACGGCCATTACGAGTTTCTGGTCATGCCTTTCGGGTTGACAAACGCACCTGCGGTTTTCATGGATCTCATGAACCGGGTATGAAAACCTTACCTGGATAAGTTCGTTATTGTTTTCATCGACGACATCCTGATCTATTCTAAGAGTCAGGAGGAACACGAGCAGCATCTACGACTTATGCTGGAACTTCTTCGAGCAGAGCAACTGTATGCTAAATTTTCGAAATGTGACTTCTGGCTTCGCGAAGTCCACTTTCTAGGCCTCGTAGTAAACAAAGATGGGATTCATGTTGATCCATCCAAGGTTGATTCGATCAAGAACTGGCCTACACCCCGTACACCAACAGAAATCCGCCAATTCTTGGGTTTGGCAGGATATTACAGAAGGTTCATCAAGGATTTCTCAAAGATTGCGCAACCCCTCACTTCACTGACTCAGAAGGGTGTCACCTATCGTTGGGGTGATGCACAGGAGTCCGCATTTCAGCACTTAAAAGACAGACTTCGTAGCGCGCCTATCCTCTCATTGCCTGAAGGCACAGATGATTTTGTGGTTTATTGCGACGCTTCAATACAAGGACTTGGTTGAGTGTTGATGCAACGTGACAAGGTCATTGCCTACGCATCGCGCCAACTTAAAGTTCACGAAAGGAACTACACTACGCATGACTTGGAATTAGGAGCAGTTGTTTTCGCACTTAAGATATGGAGACATTGCCTGTACGGTACCAAGTGCACCATTTACACCGATCACAGGAGTCTCGAGCATATCTTCAAGCAAAAGGAGTTAAACATGCGACAACGCCGATGGGTCGAACTCTTGAATGATTACGAATGTGCGATCAAGTACCATCCGGGCAAAGCCAATGTTGTGGCCGACGCCCTCAGTCGAAAGGATACTATACCTAAGCGTGTACGTGCGTTACAGCTTACCATTCACTCTAACCTTCTCGCTCAAATCCGTGATGCTCAGGTTGAAGCGTTGAAAGCAGAAAACATCAGGGCTGAGTCCCTGCGAGGGTCGAGGCAGCGGTTAGAACAAAAGGAAGACGGCACCTACTATGTAAACGGGCGCATCTGGGTTCCACTTTACGGAAACTTACGCGAGCTTGTGATGGATGAAGCGCACAAGTCTCGTTACTCAGTACATCCTGGTTCGGATAAAATGTACCATGATCTCAAGACTACATACTGGTGGCCTAGTATGAAAGCCCACATAGCAACCTACGTCAGCAAATGCTTGACTTGTGCCAGGGTCAAGGTCGAGTACCAGAAACCATTAGGCCTACTTCAACAACCAGAGATCCCGAAATGGAAACGGGAGCAAATTTCCATGGATTTCGTTACTGGCCTGCCTAGATATCAACGCGGAAATGATACCCTTTGGGTGATCGTGGATCGATTGACCAAGTCTGCACACTTCTTGGCTATCAAAGAAACCGACAAGTTTTCTACTCTAGCAGACATCTACCTAAAGGAAGTAGTATCAAGGCACGGAGTGCCAACCTCCATCATTTCTGATCGTGACTCACGTTTTACGTCTGAGTTGTGGCAAGCTATGCATAAGTCCTTTGGTTCTCGATTAGACATGAGCACAGCATATCACCCGCAAACGGATGGGCAGTCTGAACGCACCATCCAAACCCTTGAAGACATGCTTAGGGCATGTGTAATCGACTTTGGTAATGGCTGGGAAAAGCATCTCCGTTCGAGGCATTGTACGGACGAAAGTGCCGATCACCTCTTTGTTGGGCAGAGGTTGGCGACAGTCAAATCACAGGCCCAGAACTTGTAGTAGACACAACCGAAAGGATTGCTCAGATACGACAGCGAATGGCGGCAGCTCGTGACCGTCAGAAAAGCTATGCTGATAAGCGAAGGAAACCACTCGAGTTCCAGGTTGGGGATCGAGTGCTACTTAAAGTCTCACCTTGGAAAGGTGTAGTTCGTTTTGGCAAACGAGGCAAAGTAAATCCACGTTATGTCGGACCGTTCGACATCACTGAGAAAATTGGCAAAGTCGCTTACAGGCTGAATCTACCTGAGAAACTCAGCGGAGTTCTTAACGTATTCCACGTGTCGAATCTGAAGAAGTGTCTGTCAGATGAGACCCTCGTGGTTCCTCTCAAGGAGCTCACTATCGACGACCAGCTGCGATTCGTCGAGGAACCAGTAGAGATTACTGATCGAGATGTTAAGATCCTCAAGCGTACCAGGATACCTCTTGTTCGAGTTCGTTGGGATTCCCGTCGTGGCCCAGAGTATACCTGGGAACGAGAAGACCAAATGAAACTCAAGTACCCCCAGCTGTTTAAGAAAAGTACAACCACTACTGCGGCTGAAACTACTGCAGAATTTCGGGACGAAATTCCAAATCAACGGGGGGATGATGTGACACCCCAGGAAAACCAGGAAACCAACGCAACTTAACTAGCTTCCTCAGTAACCACGTACAAAATTTCGGGACGAAATTTTCTTAACGGGGGGAGAATGTGACAACCCTTAAAATTACATGTATCCGTACGATTGATTAATGTTAATTAAAGTGCTTGATGACTGTTCTGGATTACTTAACTGCTTCTGATTTCTGTGTCATACTTACATGTGCATGTTAACATACTAGTCGTGTGCAGAAAAGTTACTAAATAGTCCTGTAAACTTTCCTAAGTGCCGGGAATTATTTGTGACACAAAAAGTAATATTAAAGACACTTTACGGATTAATTAAGCACTTTAACGGGACAGTATCAAACCAAACAACCGGACATTACCCGGAACACAAAAATATTGTCAACCACATTGTTTTTATTTTTCTAAGCTAGTTAGGGTCCCCGAACACCCTAACACACTATATTATGACATAACATCTAAATACTTAACTAAATCACTTACTTTACCATCCTAGACTAACTAACTTAGTTGAAACTCAACCAAGCACCCCCCCCCCCCCTTGGGACGGTTACATGGGGTCTCACACCCCATGATTTTCTTTGATTATTTAATTGGATATGTTAAGTACTCTTGAAACATAGTGTCCATTAGACAAAGAGGTGTTAGGGAATTATAAGAATAACCAAGGGACTTGAACCACATTCATCATCACCATCACAATTCACTCAAACTCTTCTCTCCCTCTCTCCTTCTTTCGGCCGAACCCACACACAACCACCATCACCATCATTCAAGCTCTTTCAACCATTCTAAGAGCATCCAAGGGTGTTAGAGATCATACAACAAAGCTCGGTGTGTTCGGAAGTTGAAGGACCTCTCCCATCTTCTTTTATCCACCACATTTCATCACTTGAACTCCCCTAGCCTTGAGCTAGTGGTAAGAACATAGATCTTTGAATTTTTCATCTTGTTTAGGTGGTTAATGATGTATCTTGATCAAAATGTTAAGAACCCTAATGTATCTTATGAAGAAGACATAAACATAAACTTGTTAGATGAAGAAATCATGATAAATACAAGTTGTTATGCATGTTGATCATTGTTTGCTAGTAGAAGTGATATGGATCATCATATGGTCTTGCTAGATCATGATTAAAAACATGATCTAGCAAGATGAGAAAGTTAGAATGTTGTAGGATGATGGAATCATCCACACATAAACTATGAACTTGAATGAATGAATGTTTTCTTGAAAAAATAAAGATCAAAATAGGATATAATCATGTAGATCTAAAGATCCATGAGTGGTTTTTCAAAAGAACCAAGTGAAAATATGAGTTTCATTAAAACTTGGATCCTACATAAACTAATCACATTTTTTGTGGATAAACAAGTGTAGAAACACTTGTGTAATAAGAAAAGTTCACAAAGAAATATTTTTAGAAAATACGGTTGGAAGTTGTAAACACCTAAACTCTTTAAAAATAAAGATTTTAAAGAACTAATCACATTTTAAAAGGTAACAAGACTTACTAAGTATGCTAGTAAGTTACTACATATTTTTATAAATTTTCAAGTTCATGAGTTTATAGTTTATGCTTGTTTTTGGGCAAGTTCAGTAAGTAGAGATTGTATATTGTTGATTGGTGATTGTTGAATGATGTTTACAAAAGAAAATGATATGCTAATAAGCCTGGACACCTCCATTTACAAAGGAGACTCTGGTGAAATTTTCTAAAAACTCCAACATTTAGACAATATTTTTTTAAACAAGCGTTACAAGTATATTTTATAATTTGTGTTTCGAATACAAACTTCGCCATAATTTTTGTAACAAAATACAAAGTGTCGGAGGTTGATTTTCGTAAATAAAAATGGTTAAATATATATTTAGAATATATATTTTATACTAGAACACTTGTGTGGATACGTGTTTATTTTGAGAGATAGTTATATTACTTTAGGGTAAAATAATGTAACTTAACGATATAACTTGACATTTGAATTGTGTGGTATGTGATAGAAGTAATGAGTAAATAAACCGTACGTAGGATACGTGTTATGCATGAGAAACTGATTGTCATCCGTACCTTATTAGGACGTGCTTGATTTCTGATTTGTTAGAGTAATTAATCTAACCGAGCAAACCAAGGTGAGTTCACACCCTCTACAAGGCATGGGATTCCCGGTGGTTTGGGAATGGGTTAAAGAATTAAAATGGAACCTACATATCCTCCTTGGGTAGGATATGTACCGCCATCCTCCATAGGTAGGATGCCAATATTAATCCTTCGTATTCTCCTTGGGTAGAATACGTACGTTCGTCCTCCTTGGGTAGGACAACAACCTTAAAACTTACTAGACAAAACTCTATCATTAAGTCCCTCATTTTATATCGACTTAATCGCCGAGGTCAATGGCGAGCGGGTCATTAGTTAATAGCGCTATTAGGTTTAACAAACCTCACACCGTGCCGTTCGGACGGGCGTGTACTAATGGACTATGGCAAACTGTCAATGATGATAGACATTGACGTAGGGCACAACTATTGTTCGTCAGTTGTCGATATGTATGGTCTAGTGGTTCACATGGGGAAGCCCCCATTGGTTTTGGATATGGTTTGGGTAATAAGGAAGGAACTGGTTAAACATACTTTCAACTATGGGGTAACCCCCACGGCAACTAAGCCAACGAAAGACAGACCATGTTTTCGGAAACAACTTAAAACTAAACAACCAAACGTGAACTCACTCAACTTTGTTGTTGACTCGTTGTTACATGCCTTACAGGTCGTTAGATGCTTTGGAGCTTGCACAAGGAGGAAGTCGTTGTGGAATTATGAGTTGTTATATCCCGTGCTAAACATTTAATCCTTATGAACTTATTAAACCTACATTTTGGACTTTAAACTTATGAACTATGGAACTTATGTTTTAGTCTTACGTTTTATGCTTCCGCTGTTAACTTAAAGTTGGTTACTGTTTTATGGTCACCAATTGTATTGTGGTTGGTTTTATTTACTTAATTACGTCGTTCAATATGATTGGTGGCTCGATCCTGATCATGTCACGCCTCCAAGCGGTGATACTCCGCATGGTGGATTTTGGGGGTGTGACATATCAGAAACCCGATTCATTGCCGGAGATTCGTATCTCGAGTGTGACGTGAAACATAGGTGTTTCAGCCGTCAGTCACGACCCCTCCGTTCACCGGTATTGACGGCGCCGCCATCTGCCATCATCTTTGTCTCTCATCTCTCTGTTACTCTCTCCCTCTCTCTCGGGTTCAGGTGTGTATGCGTATATGGTGCTACAAGAGAGCTGTGTTTGGGGTGTGGTTTGCTTGCCGGAGAACGTCGCAAGAGTGCCGGCTCCGGTCGTCGGAGGAGGAGAGGGGTACAGGGGGTGCGGCCGCACATTAGGGTTTACTAGTGCGGGTTTTGGTTTTTCTTAGAGAAAAGAGAGAAGAAGGTTTATATATTTTTTTATTTCTTTTAATTGTTCAGGGATAATATAGTCATTTCACACATAGTTAACTGAGAAATTTAACAGAGGTTAGGTCAGGGGACCAACCGAGCGCATTTTTGACAACTTATGAGACCACGCATGTAATTAGTAAACCACTAGGAGCAAGTCTGTAATTATTGCAAACCTCAAGAACCAACCAAACATTTAACTCAGGGGTGAAAGTAACAACGGTTTCTATTGATGGATCACACACACAAAAAAACAAAAAAAAAACATTTGAGCAAGACAAACGCTAAAAACAAAAAAAGACAGCTTGACAAAACCAAATAAATACATTATCTGCGATTACTTGTAAATTAGATACCGACTATATAATTTACTAGGTTAGAACCTCGTGTATTACACGAGTTGAATAAATGTAATTTTATATACTAAATTAAAACAATTATTCTTTAAAAATCTCGTTTATTGCACGGGTTGAACAAATGTAATTTTATATATTAAATAATAAAAATTTTATATCTCTAAGAACCTCATGTATTGTACTGAATAAATGTAATTTTATATACCAAATAATAAAAACCCGTGTATTGTACGGGTTGAATAAATCTAATTATATATACTACATAATAAAAAAAGTTATATTTTTAAAAACACTGTGTATTACACGTGTTAAATAAATGTAATTTTGTAACCTTGTATATTACACGGGTTGGATAAATGTAATTTTATAAACTAAATAATAAAAAAGTTATATCTTTATAAACCCCGTGTATTATACAGGTTCAATAAATCAAATTATATATATACACTAAATCATTGTCATCATACTCAGTAAATCACACCAAGAGCAAAGCTAAGATAGGGTCTGAGGATGGTAAGATGTAGACAGCCTTACCTCTACCCCGTAGGAATAGAGAGGCCGCTTTCAGTGAGAGCCCCGACTCGATAGTAGTTTTGCATCAAGACTTGGATATAAGGCACATAACACTCAACAATCGGGACAAAGACCGATTAGTGCATGGTCCCTTTTTTCTTTCTACTATCAACGCCACCACATGATGATGATGCATGATTAACCATCCTCCGCTTATAACGTTATTTTCACGAACTTAGTAAAAGAATGTTAAAATTAGTGCAATTTCACTTTTGCCCTCCGAACGTCCACTCATATATACATTATATGCACATATCGCAAGCTGGGCGAATCTATACTATATTGGATTCGTTTAAAAAAAACATAAATTTGGTTCGGTGTAATTCAAATCAAGTCATAAACTTGGTTAAGTTGTCTGGGACCCTGCTACCAGGGGCTGCCGCCCCCGGACCTCCGCCAAGATCGTAAAACGCAATGACTAAATGAAAAATCCAGATCGTGAAAATGAAATTATAGAATTTCTTACATGGATCGAAACCGATTTCTTCATCGATTGACGAATTTTGAATGATAGAAACACTTATCAGCGATTGAATCGAACGGATCGAGTGATTATCTTCAAAATCACGGGAAAAAACGAGATTTTGAATGAAATTAAACTGGGTTTTCTTCAAAAAAAAAAAAAGCTGAAGAACACGTTGATCGGGTGTTTGAATCATTGATTGATGACGAAAATCGCACTATAATGTAGTGATTATTGAGATAGTAAGTGGAGAAAAGGTTGTAGATGGTGGGTTTTGAAGTAACTGGGGAGAAGAAGGAAGAAGAAAGGATGAGATTGACTAAAATACATTTTCTCTTTATTTTAAAATTTGCCACATGTCATAATCCTATTGTTTCCTATCCTTCCTAGCCAAAATAAACTTTCTATTTGATCTTTTCCCATGAAGATTATGAGTAAAATCATTCATAATTTTGGTGTAATAAATAGATGAAAACGATGAAATTTACAGTGTTAAATAACTCATTTCTTTTTAAATAACGGTCAATTAGTCCTCAAACGTTCAACTCTCGGTATCACACTCGGGTTCACCATCTATCTTTTTCATCCCGAATCCCTTCCAGTGCCATTTGCAACAATATTTCTATCTAACCTGATAAACCCGAACCCGCATGCTGGTTACGACCCCGCGATCTATAGATGTACTTTTTAAAAGACTTAGTTTTGCTATTTAAAAATGGATAGCGGCACAGCTTGTTGCCTGTTTACCTTCTATCTCAATGTAATTTTCGGTTGGAGTTGATATACAAAGCTTATAATTTCTTCAGTGAATCAAAATTGATATACGATTATGGTAGTTTTTTATATGAAATAGTCGTATCTATATTAAAAGAAAAATGTAGTCTTTTAATAGTAAGGCTGGAAGGTGTGGTATAAAGCCTCTAGGAGATTTATCAAGCTACATTAGTGTCATGTCACATAGGGAGTTTTAAAGTCTCTTTTTAATGGTTTAAAGCCCCTTTAAAATTCCCTATTAAACAAAATAAAAAAAAAATAAAGAGGAGATATGATTAGTTGAAAAGAATGGGCTCCACCTTCAAAACCATTTCCTGGCGTTAACGTGCTGGCGGAGGGTGGATAGCGCCCCCTCCATGGCGGTCGAGGGTGGCTGATGGCGCCCCGGGACGCAATAGTTGTCTAGGTGGCAGGGTGACGCTAAACCACACCCTATGCACCCTATGGCCTAATAATGGATGAGGCGAATGACAATGCAAAAACAAAACAAGAGTCATAAAAACGAAAACGTGTGTATGACTAAGCGCCACGCTACCATTCTTATTTCCTACATCACAATACCATGATTCCCCTGGTTTGAATGTGTGGCGCCATGTCATCTTATCTGGTTTTCCTCCTCTTTATGTTTTCTTTAAACAATTATTGTGCTTCTTTTTTTATGTGTTAATTACATTTTCGTTCATATGGTTTGTCAAATATCACTATTCCAGTCTATTAGTTTAAAAATTGCTAAAACAGTCTTTGTTGTTTCACTTTCGTAACTATTACAGTCCACCATTACTGACGTCACCCAGTTATTATGTTATTTATTTGAAATGACCACAATACCCCTTTTATTAAAATTAAAATAATAAAGAGTTAGTTACGTTTTTCGTCCCTGTAGTTTGTTAAAAATAACCATTACAGTCCATTAGTTTTAAAAATTGCCAAAACACCAATGGGACGAATGGACTGTAATTGTTAATTTTAACAAACCACAAGGACGAAAAACGTAACTAACTCATTATTTATTTTAATTTTAATAGCAGGGGTATTATGGTCATTTCAAATAAACTAACAGAATAACTGGACGATGTTAGTGTAGGTAGACTGTAATAGTTACGAAAGTAAAACCATAAGAACTGTCTTGGTAATTTTTAAACTAACTGACTGAAATAGTGATTTTTAATAAACCACATAGACGACAAACGAAATTAACTCTTTTTTAATTCTATGTTATTTACGTCCTTTTATAAGACTAATGTACTTATAAAGGATGTTATCAACTTATCTTATATGGTCATTTCAAATAAAATAAAAAGAAAGAAAACATTTTGATTGGTTATTTTTATATTATTCCTTTTGATATCGATTTTTAGTGTTGGGTAATTACGTTATGTATGTACTAGTTTAGAACCCCGTGTATTACACGTGTTGAATAAATATAATTTTATATATTAAATAATAAAAAGGTTATATCTTTATAAACCCCGTATATTGTACGGGTTAAATAAATGTAATTTTATATATCAAATAATAAAAAAAGTTATATCTTTAAAAATCATGTGTATTACACAGATTAAATAAATGTAATTTTGTATACTAAATACTAAAAAGACTAAATTACAGAAATCAACCTTTATGTTATACCCAAACTGCACTTCGTACCTCTCACTATGAAATCGGCAAAAACCAACCTTTATGTTCATGTTTTGCTACAGGTTCAACATTTACCACTAACTTCGTCTAAAAACTCAGTTAACTTGCCTCACATGCTTTGCATGTGAGGGTATTTTAGTCTTTTTCCACTTTTTCTTCCCTAATTCATCCCCTCAATCACATACACTTGATCAAACCCATATTTTAATATTTATGTTTGAAATAATGCAGCACAGTTTAATGTATATGATAGAAAAACGACATCATCATCACCATCGTCAAATAAAACACCAGTTTGCTCTGATCTCAGACCGCTTCACAGATGACGCCGTCGTCAAACTCGCCGGAATCTTCATCATCCTCGTAATTTACTCTTCATTATATTATTATGGGATGATTTAAAACGTCAAAATATAGCAAATCAAGAAAACGAATACATACTAAATCAACACCATATAGTCAAAAATATATCTAAAGATACTAAATTGGTATTATGTGGAGCAAACAGCTCCAGGAGTACATCAGAACAAAACTTTTAAAGGCCAGCAGCTTTGGCCCAATCCCATCTTCTCACACACAAACAGAATGAAAACTTTATCCACAATAAACAAAAAGATCAAAACATCTTACATCTCATCAAATCAGAGATCATACTATTATCGATGTGCAGTTACCAGCGTCTCTATAAACCTCAATCCATCAAACCAATAAAAACCCCCAATTCAACTTATACCCAAACAATTGAACAAAACCCCCAATTCAACTTATAACAGAGTTTAACGAATCAGTAACCTCTCTCCAAGATCAGAGTTTTGACCGAACTTCAAACGACAAATTGGATATCAATTCGTTGATTCGGGTATCGACACTAAGTGCTCATTCGATCTCTATCCACAAATATGTTGTTGTGGCAAGCGGAGTCATCAAATCCGTTGCCACGTCCACTCTGATCTCTATATTTCTCTCTCCCTCTTCGTCTCTGATCTCCTCTCTATTATAACACAGTCGCCGTCTTTGTCACCTCCAAACCCATCACTGTTCCCGTTTTCGTCACCGGTGATACCACCACCATCATCACCGGTCGCCTCCGCCTATTTATTCACTCCGACTCTTTCTCCAACTCTCTTTCTCTCTGTGTGTTTTATCTCTCATCCAATCTCTCTCTGGTTTCTCCTCTCTCTAGATATTTCTGGATTTAGAGTTTGGTTGTGGCTTAACGAAGAGAGAGAGAGATTTGGAATTTGATTAAAAAACTATATTAAATGAAAGGCAATGAGAAAAGACTATAATACCCTCACATGCATTGCATGTGAGGGGAGTTAACCAGAAAAATTTAACGGTGTTTGTGTTAAAGGTTGAACCTGTAGCAAAACATGAATATAAAGGTTGGTTTTTGCCGATTTCATAGTGAAAGGTATAAAGTGCAATTTGGGGCAAACATAAAGGTTGTTTTCTGCAATTTTGTCTACTAAAAATGACGTATCTTTAAAAAACTCGTGTATAATCGGGTTGAATAAATCTACCAAATAATAAAAAATGCATCCTTAAAAACCCCGTATATTACACGTGTTGAATAGATCTAAAAAAGAGTTATATCTTTAAAAACCATGTGTATTACATAGATTAAATAAATGTAATTTTATATATCAAATACTAAAAATGTTGTATCTTTAAGAAACCCGTGTATAGTCGGGTTGAAAAATCTATCAAATAATAAAAAAAATTATATCCTTAAAAAACACGTGTATTACACGTGTTAAATAAATCTAATTTTACATTGCAAATGATAAAAAGTTATATTTTTAAAAACTTCGTGTATTACACAGGTTATATAAATGTAACTTTGTATAGTAAATAATTAAAAAAAGTTATATTTTTAATAAATTAGAATATCATTTAATATTAATGTATTATTTATATGTTTAATATAAGATAAGTAGGAAAGAGATGTATTTATTTTAAAAATATATTAAATTAACAATTTAGATTTGAGGATAATATTTTATTAAAATATGATAAGAATTAATATTAATTTATATTTATTTATTTAGTTATTATAAGATAAGTATAGATTTGAGGATACCTTCAATGAATGACACGTGTCCAAAATTTGGTTTCTTTTATTATAGTAATATTTATTTATTTAGTTATTATAACATAAGTATAGATTTAATGATACCTTCAATGAAAGACATGTGTCTAAAATTTGGTTTCTTTTATTATAGTAGATAGATAGATGTATATCAAAGCATATACAAGCATCAAGTAACAATTTCTTGTCACCTAGACGATACTAAAGTTAGTATACGTATACTGTTTACATTTATATTTTAAGCACTTTAAGTTGATGTTCAATGTACTTTTCTCAATATTTTAAAGTACTAAGTTTTACACAGTGTTGTAAAAATTGCAACTAGTCGGTGATTAATTGCTAGTCAGCCAGTAACTGGGTAATTTTTCTTTGGGTAAATTACATTTTTCGTCCTTTATGTTTGTGTCAAATTGCAATGGATGACCTTTAACTTCAATAATTACAGCCACAATCGTTTATTTGTAAAACTAATTACACCCTACGTCCTTTGACACTAACCAGGTTAAAATTTTAAATCAAGTCCAATTACATTAGGGTAGGTTGGTAATTTTACTCATTTATTTACACACATAATTAATAAAACCTATCCCTTATATCAGCATCTCTCTCCCTCTTTCTCTTTTTCTTTCTCTTCAACCAAACTCCAACCTCCACCAAACCACCGTATCCCAGCCACCACCGCCACCAAATTCGTCCACCAATAACACCAAATCTGTATATCCAACAGCTGCCACACCAAAACCTTTATTTTGTCACAGATCTGAGCAAACTCTTTTAAAAAGGAAAAAATTCTAACCAAATGATATGCCAGAAACACAACAATCAGATCTGAACAAAGGGGAGCCGGAAAAATTGATGGTGGTAGCCGGAGGCGCCGCTGCCGCGAGCCACCGTACGCGGTGGTTCTTCCACTCTAACCTCTGCGTCCCCATCTCTCTCTCCGAATTCCTTCTTTCTCTGTCTAAGCTCTGCGTCTGTCTCTCTCTCGGGTGGTCATATCGATCCTCTTTCTCAGAGAAAAAAGAAGCTCATGTATTACCATACTTTACATCTTATATAAAGTTGCAAGATCATGTATCTAGATCTCAAGTTAAAAGGCTCATGTTAACTTTCTGTTCATGTTAATAAATTGGGGCAAATGAACACAAACAGCAGACTATAACAATAATTGAAGGCACTATCGAATACCCAATTCCTGGCTGACGTTAAATGGATCTTCGCTGACGTCAAGATGTTCCGCTCCTTGAAGCTACAAAAGAATAAACCGTTAGCCTCGTCACGGAGGGCCCCGGGAGGGGGATCCGTGACCAAGCTCCGGCGTGAGAGTAAGTAAACTTGCCGGAGAATGAGAGGAGCTTCTTCCGATGAGTGTAATCACCGGAATATTTCCTCTTTGGTGTGAATCTAATAAATACGTATGCAGGTATTAAATGTAAAGGAATGTTGGTCGGAATTAATGGGAGGAGATTAAGTGAGAGTGTAGTAAATGAGATGGTTCCGGAGATGATACCTGCCTTTGTTACCGTCCTCTCCCCCTTTATATAAGTCCCAGACCTTATTGTGCATATAGGATATTTGTTGAGATAATCCAATGGGTTTAGGAAGACCTAGAGGGGCTCAGACACGTGTCTGACCCCTAACGGTTAGATCGGCAGTGGCATTTAATGTTTAAGAAGGGGAAGTACGATGCCAGCCGTCATGCTCCTCTTATCATCCATTAATGGATGTCTGCATATTCTGACTTCTCGTTTCCCGCTCGTTTTATGAAGGAGAAAACTTAATGGGCAAGTTAGGCTCTGGTTGGGCTTGTACTCTGTTGGGCCTGCCCATAGATAGCCCAAAACGGGTAGAAATGGGATTCCCCATTGGCCCGTCGTCAAGTCATCTTTAGTCCCTGGTTCTGAGACCCGAGGCTCATGATCCGGGGCTGAATCATAATTGTTTAAAAAGAAGACTCACTTTTTTGGGCTTCGGATATGGGCCCACCCCTGATTTGCCATCATTGGCTATCTTCTCGGGCCATTACTTCACTGTATACCGACGGCGGGAATTAATACCCTAGAGACACGTGCGTCTCTTTTAAATTGTGAAGGGACGAGCGATGGGACAGTTACTGTGCGTCAGTTACCTTCTTTAAATACCCAGTTTCTTCCCGAGTTCCCTATCTAATTCCTCTGGTTCCTTTCCTTTGTTCATCATAATCTCTCCGATTATTATTTCTTTTCCGATCATGAGTCGTTCCGGCCGGTCTGTGATCAAGTCCGTCTTGACGGCGAAGGACCTGGAATCTTTCGTCAAGACGTATAACATTCCGGAACAATTTTCCCCTACCCTGCCAGGTCCCAACGAGCCGGCAGTATTCACGCCGGATAGGATCCCTCTCTATATTTTGGCTTTCTCCTCTTGCGGAGTCCGATATCCTCTCTCCGCTTTCAAGGTTGATCTGCTTCGTCATTTTGGGGTTCACTTTTCCCAGTTGCACCCTTTGGGGTTGATGAGGGTGGTGCATTTCGAACTGTCCTGTGCGGCTATCTCCGGTGAACCCTCCATTCCCTTGTTTTGTATGTTCTACAAATTGATTTCCGACGGGGATTGGTTCACATTTGCTAAGAGACAGAATAGCGTATCACAACCCTGCTACACCTTTATGCCGACTTCCACTTATCCGAAGGATTGGAAAAGCAGGTTTATTTTTGTCTCTGCTGCCATGATGCCAGGATCTCCTTCACCCAGGGATGTCAACGCCCCTATTGAGGATGTCGTTCCCGCCCTATCGGCTAATGAGACTATTCAATGGAAACGTATGTGTGAGAACCCTACCAGGGCTTTTACTTTTTCTGAGGGTATTTTAGCCATGGGGGGACTGAGTCCTTCTTGCCCCGTTCGTCCCAAGGCTTTCTTTGGTAAAAAAGGTATCTTTTTGTCCTGGATCTTCCTTTGTTTGCTTTTTGATATTTGTTCAGTCATCTTTAGTGTCTTTTTTTCCGCAGAGTTGACTTTGTGGAGGCTGCTTCAAGGAGACTCTAAAGATGTGAAGTTTGTGGTTGACAATGAAGTTGTTCCGAGTTTGAGCAGGAGTGGGGTGGTGTCAGCTACCGGGGGGCCCGCCCAGGCTGGGGGTTCCACTGTTGTGGGTGGTGATGAGGGGAACCCTTCTGATGAGGAGGAAAGTTATCCTGACCTTCCCCTTGTTCAAAATTCTGGTCAACATGATGATGAAGATGTGGAAATTTGTTTGGTTCGTAAGAGAAAATCTGTGAGTCCTCGGCCAGCCCCTGCTCCTCGTGACATTCAACAAAGACTTCGGAGTGCCAGTGGTCCGAAGCCTCCCCCTTCGTCGAAAGCTGCCTCTGATCTTCCTCCTGCTGGGGTTAAAGGCTCTTTGTCTAAACACTTGAGGTCTTCAAGCCTTATGAGTGCCCCTCTGCTGGTGAGCCCTTTCTTTCTTCTTGTCTATTCTGTCTTATCTCTGTTTGATTTCTAATGCTTCTCTTGTTGCAGGGGAGTTCTGGTGATCCCATAGAGATTACTACTGGTCCCTCATCTTCCCGCGTACAGGACAAGACTCCGGAATTAGGTTTGGCCCGCTTTACCTCAGCCCTTGAGCGTTCTCCTCTTCATGCCACGGGGACCAGTAAGCCTTCTGAACCTGAGGGTTTTGTCCATCGGTCTCCCTTGGCCCCTCTGTTTGCTGATGTTGTCCCCTTTACCTACGTCCCTAAATGGAAGGTAACTCAGTCCTCGGTGATTGGGACTCCCGAGGCTGCCAGGGACTTCCTGAGTCATGCCGTTCCTCCTTCCCATAAATTCGTAAATTCCGCTTTGAGGGACGATCTTTTCGAAGATCAATATAGTATGTCTCTTTGTGAGAGCTTTTTTAGAGGGGCTGGTATGCTGCAGAAGGTTGATGATCTGAGGAGGACGAATGAAGGACTCAAAGCTGAGCTTAAGGCTTCCCAATCTGTTGGTGCTGGTCTTAGGTGCCAGGTAGTTGAAGCTGAGAGGAAGCTGCAGGATGAGAAGGTATACAGTCCTTCCTTCCTCCCCCCCCCCTCTTTTTTTTTATAAACTGACCTTTTGTTCAGAGGGCTGGAGCTGTGCTGGGGAGTAAGGAACGAGCCTGGGAGCAGGAGATGGCGGTGCTGATGGAGGAGAAAGAAGAGTTGGCTGCCGAGTTGAAGTATTTGAAGTAAGTTGGCTCCGTTTTACAGGAGCAACTTAACACCATGTATGCGGACTATGGGATAACCTCTGACGATAATCAGCGATTGGCAAGGGAAAAGCACTGGTTAATTACTGAAGGCTTTGGAGCCTTCCTTGCTGCTGTTGCTCAGTCGGAGGATTTCAAGAGTGGCCTGGAGGAGGTGTACAGGGCATACAGGGATGTTGGCTACCAGTCAAGATTGAAGGATGGCTATGCCTATTCTGCTCAGGGCCTGGGCAGAAAGGAGACTCCTCTTTACAATTCCAAGGCAAAGAAGAGGTTGTCCAAGCTGAATGAGGAGTTTGGGCGTAAAACCCCGGCCATCCTTGAGAAAATCCTGGAGCATCCCCTGATATCTATTGAAGAATTAAAAGCCCTGTTCTCCTCTGCTGGCCCTTCGTCTCCACCATCTTTATCCGGGGGTGATCCCCAGTGAATTTCAGACATTTAACATCTTTCAATATGGTTGTAATATGGATAACTTACCTGCCCTAGGACACTTTTGAACTTTGTTTTGTTGCTTGGGAGGGGGTCCTTCGTGTCGGGGGCCTCCTTGGTTTCTAATCATGTAGCTTATGACTGTGTATTGCTTCCTTGTCTTTTGCATGTTTCTTGTTGTGGCTGTTTGTTTTGCAGGGGCTTTAACCGAGGGTCAGTTCGGTGCTTCCCTGGAGACTTTTAGACTGTTTAGCGAGGAGCTATATCTTCGTCTCGTTTTGCTATATTTGTTATTTCGTGTGTCGTTTACTCTTGCCAAAGTTACTGAGGCTTTTCTTTGTGTATGTACTTTATATGAATAAAGAAAACTTCCTTTTGTGGTTTTGTTTACAAAAGTATGTTGTATTTATTGTTTGTTTGTTAAACCATGATTGTCTGTTCGAGGCCAATCGATGGGCAAGTTTATAATGTGGCATTATGTTTTTGACTTGCTTTGCTCGTTTTCTTTTGGTTAGCTAGACCTTTATTTGCCCCACGGCCGGGCTTTTGGCATGTTTGAGATGCCTTATACACGTGTGTTTACCTGTTAATTAGGTTTAATGGTGTTCCTGGGCACGTCTGCCTAGGTGTAATGCCCATTGTTTTTTCAAAAGAGGACATGTTGACTGTCCGTTTTTCATTTACTGCTTGGGGATTTATACTTCCTGCCATAAATTGTTACAAAAGATTTGTCTTTGGGGGAACCCCAGATTACTAGTTAACTGCTACAAAAGTGGCTCTTGGTCGTTTTCCTTGGGGGTAGACCCCTTACACATAATATTTCCTAAGCTGCATGAGATTCCAGGTCCTGGGGACCTCCTTGCCTTCGAGCGTCTCCAATTTGCAAGTTCCTTTGCCGTTTGCCCATATGACTCGGTAGGGTCCCTCCCAGTTAGGGCCTAGCTTTCCGGTGCTTTCCTGCAGGCTGGCTTCGTTTGCTCTTAGGACTAGGTCCCCAGGGACGAGGTTGAGCTTTTTCATCCTGGCGTTGTAATAACTTTCCAGCTGTCTCTTGTATTTGGCCTCCCTGACTGCTGCTGTTTCTCTTCTTTCTTCCAGGAGATTCAAGTTTGTCCTGAGGTCTTGCTCATTTTCCTCCTCCCGGAGCCTCATTCGGGCAGTTGGGGATCCTATCTCAGCGGGGATGACAGCTTCTGTCCCGTAGGTTAGGCTGAAAGGAGTCTCCCCATTGCAACCTTTGGGAGTTGTTCTGTATGCCCACAACACGAATGGTAGTTCTTCCAGCCATCCTTTCTGCCTCCTCCCGAGTCTTCCCTTCATTCCCTTGATGACGCTTTGGTTAGCTCTCTCTACCAATCCATTACTTTAGGCGTGGGTGATGGAGGTGAACACTTGTTGAATATGCATCTGTTCGCACCATGGCTTAAAAGGTCTTCCAGCAAATTGGAGGCCATTATCGCTTACCAGCTCCTTTGGGACCCCATACCTGCAGATGATGTTGTCTAATACGAACCGCTTCATCTGTTCCCCAATTATTTTTGCCAAGGGCTTCGCCTCGATCCACTTGGTAAAATAATCGATGGCCACCACCACACACTTGACCCCTCCTGGGCCCTCCGGGAATGGCCCGATTATGTCGATAGCCCACTTTTGGAAGGGCCAGGACGTTGAGACTGGTATCATGGGGTGTTTGTGCCGGTGGGTCATTGGTGCATGTGCCTGGCAATTAGCACACCTCTTGATCTCCTCGGATGCTGTTTCATACATTCGTGGCCAATAGAACCCCGCATTCATTGCCCTCTTTACTATCGTCCTTGGCCCTGAATGCATTCCACAGATTCCTTCATGCATCTCCCTAATCACATATTCAGCTTCGTCCATATCAACACATTTCAGGGATGGGCCCAGATATGATCTTCGATACAACTCCCCATTAATCAGCTCATACTGCAGGGCCCTGGCCCTTACTTTCCTGGCTGCCCATTCCCCCTCAGGCAGCGTCCCGTCCCTGAGGAACTTAATGATTGGTGTCATCCATGTTTCCTGCCCTTCCTCGATTGCGGTTACCTCCTTCATGTTGAGGGAGGGGGCGGTTAGAACTTCTACTTTGACTTCTCTTGCCAAGTGGTCGAATGCCACCGAAGCCAATTTACTGAGGGCGTCAGATTTTCTGTTCCTTCCCCTGGGATGTATTCTAATTTGAAAGTTTTGAATGCCTTGACTGTTTCCTTTACCTTCGCCACATACTGAGCCATGATGCTGTCTTTGGCTTCATACTCTCCTTGGTATTGTTTTACTACCAGTTGTGAATCAGTGCTAGCTTCCACGTGCCTTGCTTTCATTTTTTGTGCCAGCCTCATTCCCGCCAAGAGGGCCTCGTACTCTGCAGTGTTGTTGGTGTTTTCGAAGTCCAGTCTTAAGGCGTATGTCAGCTCAATCCCCTCGGGACTTATCAGTGTGATGCCTGCCCCGCTCCCTTCTTCACTAGAGGCTCCGTCGGTGAGTAATTTCCACATAGCCTCGTCCTCCTTTTCTTTGTCTTCTTTCTCCAAGGCTTCCTATTTTAAAAGTTCCTTCTCTTCGTCCTCGGGGACCTCTGCTAAAAAGTAGGCCAGTATCTGCCCCTTTATGGCCGTCCTGGGCTTGAACTCCAGAGAGTGTTCCCCCAGCTCCACGGCCCATTTAGCCAACCGTCCCGATAGCTCCGGCCTCCTGAGTACCTTTTGGAGAGGTTGATCAGTCATCAGGGTAATCTTGTGCCCTTGGAAGTACCTCCTGAGTCTCCGGGATGCGAAAACAAGGGCTAACGCCAGTTTCTCCAGGGGCATGTAGCGCTCCTCGGGGCCTTTGAGTGTTATGCTGATGAAATATATGGGGATCTGCTTCCTTTCCCGCTCTACCATCATGACTGCACTTATGGTTGTCTTCGAGGCAGACAGGTATAGGAGCAAGAGTTCCCCTGGCACTGGGGTGGCTAATGTTGGGAGCTTGCAGATGTAAGTTTTCATTTCTTGGAAGGCCGCCTCCGCTTCTGGGGTCCACTTGAACTTGTTCGTCTAGAGGCGGTCCTTTAACACCTTCATGAAGGGGAGGGTTCTGTCGGCTACTTTTGACAAGAAACAGTTTAATGCTATCAATCTCCCGTTCAGTTGTTGAATGTCCTTCAGGGACCTGGGGGGTCGCATTTCAGCTACAGCTTGAGTTTTTTCTGGGTTGGCTTTGATTCCTCCTTTAGTGACTACTACCCCCAGGAAACTCCCCTCCTCTACCCCAAAACAACATTTTTCAGGGTTTAATTTCATATTCACATCTTGCATGGTGCGGAGAGTCTCGGCTATGTCATCTATCATGGCCATCTCTGTCAAACTTTTGATGACAATGTCATCAACATATACTTCCAAGTTCTTTCCCCGTTTCTCCCTGAAGAGGTTGTTCATGAATCTTTGATACGTGTCCCCAGCATTTTTAAGGCCGAAGGGCATTTTGGTATAACAAAATGTCCCTTCGTCTGTGATGAAGGTAGTTTTTTCTTCGTCCTCTATTGACATTTGGATCTGATGATATCCTTTATAGGCATCCAAGAAGCATTTCAGGGGGTACTGAGATAGAGAGTCTACCTGGACGTCTATTTCTGGGAGGGGGTAGCAGTCCTTAGGACATGCTTTGTTCAGATCTTGGAAGTCTATGCACATTCTCCATCCCCCATCTTTCTTTTGAACCATGACTGGGTTAGCGACCCAGGATGGGTATTTCACCTCCCTGACTATTCCTGCCCTGAGCAGTTTCCTGGTTTCCTCACAAGCAGCTCTTCTTTTGCTAGGCCCCATGCTTCGCTTTTTCTGTTTTACTGGCTTCGCCCATGTATAGGTGTTGAGTCGATGTTCGGTTAGACTCCTGGGTATCCCTGTCATGTCCCCATGCTGGAATGCGAATACGTCTATATTGAGGAGGAGTAGTTCCTTCAGAGCACTCTTGCATTTGTCACTTAAGTGACTTCCTACTTTGATCGTTTGTTCCGGGAACCTGTCGCAAAGGATCCACTCCTCTACCCCCTCCTTCCGGGGCTTTTCGGATATTTCACCTTCAGATACAGAAGAAACTACTTCATAAGCGGACTTAACCCAGGCTAAACCCTTTGGTGTTTGAAACACTAAAGCTCCGTGGGGGGTGGATGCCTGTGCTTGTAGGTCCCCAATTCCGGGTCTTCCTAAGATTGCATTGTACTTTGAAGGTGCCCGGACCACTGTGAAGGTCAGGTTTAGTGTCCGGACCCGATCCCCTACCCCGACTGTGAATGGGAGCCTGATTTTTCCCAGGGGGTGTGACACACTGTTGTTGAATCCCACTAGGGGGATGGAATCTTCTTCGAGCCGATCTCTCACATCCCTGTCAAACCTGAGGAAACAATGATCGTATATTACTTCGACACCGGACCCTCCATCCACATGTATTCGAGACACCTTGTGGCCAGCTATTATGGCTGAGATGTTTAGGGGGAGTCGTTGCACTTCATTTTCTTCCAAGTGTGGCATAAGAATGGGAGCTTTCATGCAGTCCGGGGAGCCCAGGATCCTGGCCTTTACACTCCGGGTGGTATCGAATTCATTTCTCCTTCTAATCATATCAACATCTGCCCTCCCAGGCTCCCTTACATCTCTTCCCTTGCGGTCCCCTCCCCCTTCCTTAATTTCCTAAACCAAGTGGGCCAGCCTTCCCGTCTTTACTGCAGTCTCTATTTCTCTTTTTAAATACATGCAGTCATCGGTTTTATGCCCGAAACCTTTGTGGAATTCACAATACTCGTGTGGTTGTGCTTTCGGCCCGGGCTTTATGGGTGGTGGCCTCGGGAAGGAGTTCTTTACCCTCTCAGCGGCCAGTATCTCACTTGGGGTCTTGGTGAGAGGGGTGAAATGATCAGAGTAAGGAGGGGGACCTCTCCCCCGAGGCCTGTATGGGGAGTATGATGGCCTTGCTCTGTCGTGCAACATTCTGTCAAAAGTGGGTTTTCTGGAGTAGGGTGTACCTTTGTCAGGAGGCTTTGCAGCTGGGGAGATCCTCCGGGGTGCGACGTCCGTCTCCTTGGCTTTGCTGACCGTGTCCTTTCCTCGGACAAAAGCTCTGACCCTGTCCATAAGATTGTCAAATGAGTGGGGGAACTCCTCCCCCAGTTTCTCACACAGCTGGGCATGTTTTAGCCCGTTTATGAAACTGCTAATCTTCATGACCTCCGGGACATCTTTGATGTTCATGCTCTCCTTGACGAACCTCTCCATATACTGATCTATTCGCTCATTGTCTCTTTGCCTTATGTGGAGGATCTCGTTTGGATTCTTGACTACCTTTCTCTGCTGACCAAAGTTCCTGAGGAACTTCTCGCTTAACTCTTCATAACTATCGATTCCCCCTGGAGGGAGGCTGTCAAACCAGAGTCGGGCTCCCTCCGTCAAGGTTTGTACAAACATGTGACACCATACAGGCATGGACCATCGCCCAAGTTGTCATGCTCCCCTGAAGGCATGGAGATGATCTTCAGGGTCTCTTGTTCCGTCATAGCGGTCGAAGTTTGGGGGTAACTTTGTTTTGGGGGGCATTTGTGCTTCTGCGATCCTTCGTGTGAACTTTGAGACTTCAGCTAAGTCCTGTGGGAGGTAGGGTTGATCCAGGCCGTCGCTGCTTGGATTTTCCTTTTCCTTTTCTTTTCCTTTTAGTTTCTTTCCCGTAATGAGATCCTCCCTTTCTTCCGAAGACATTTGTCTAAGGGTTGTCATGAACGTTTCCAGTGGGTCATTTCCACTGCCCTTGTTTTGAGGATCTGCCTTTTCTTGGTTGGAGGGTGTATCAAATGATAGTTTGGCCCTGATACTGTCGAGTTTCTCTTGTCTTTCTAGGTCCTTGAGACACTTTCTCAGCTTTTCTTTGTGCATGGCCACGAAGTCCGGGGTGATGGTCTCTTCTTTTTCCAGCAATTCTGCCCGGTTCTCATTCTCTTCCTCATGGGTTATATCTTCCACCGTAACTCTGTCATGATCATTCTGTGTTGTCTGAACGACCTGTGAACCGGGTGTGGTGTCCATATTGCCTTTCCTGAAACGGGTTATCTATGACGTCGGAGTTCAGGGCGGAGACACCGGTCGGGCTGATGTCCCACGGATGGCGCCAATGTCGAATACCCAATTCCCGGCTGACGTTAAATGGATCTTCGCTGACGTCAAGATGTTCCGCTCCTTGAAGCTACAAAAGAATAAACCGTTAGCCTCGTCACGGAGGGCCCCGGGAGGGGGATCCGTGACCAAGCTCCGGCGTGAGAGTAAGTAAACTTGCCGGAGAATGAGAGGAGCTTCTTCCGATGAGTGTAATCACCGGAATATTTCCTCTTTGGTGTGAATCTAATAAATACGTATGCAGGTATTAAATGTAAAGGAAGGTTGGTCGGAATTAATGGGAGGAGATTAAGTGAGAGTGTAGTAAATGAGATGGTTCCGGAGATGATACCTGCCTTTGTTACCGTCCTCTCCCCCTTTATATAAGTCCCAGACCTTATTGTGCATATAGGATATTTGTTGAGATAATCCAATGGGTTTAGGAAGACCTCGAGGGGCTCAGACACGTGTCTAACCCCTAACGGTTAGATCGGCAGCGGGATTTAATGTTTAAGAAGGGGAAGTACGATGCCAGCCGTGATGCTCCTCTTATCAGCCATTAATGGATGTCTGCATATTCTGACTTCTCGTTTCCCGCTCGTTTTATGAAGGAGAAAACTTAATGGGTAAGTTAGGCTCTGGTTGGGCTTGTACTCTATTGGGCCTGCCCATAAATAGCCCAAAACGGATAGAAATGGGATTCCCCATTGGCCCGTCGTCAGGCTCCACAAAGTAGAGGTTGAGAGAAAGAGAGAGGGAGAGATGGCTAGGAGATTTTAGGGCTAGGTTGAGGAATTGAGAAGATGATAGTTTTATTAAAAAACATGAAATGACCAAAATACCCTTAAGTGGAAAGATTTAACGGAAAATTTCAACCTGGTTAGTGCTAAAGGACGAAAGATGTAACGTGTTTTCCAAATAAATGATTATGACTGTAGTTATTGAAGTTAAAGGCTATCTATTGCAATCCGCTACAAACATAAAGAACGAAAAGTGTTATTTACCCTTTTTCTTTAGTCAGTCCACTAATCGTTAGTCGGGCCTAGTTGGACCTAGTCGGTCAGCCAAAAAAAGACGATTCCGACCAGATTCCGGCAAAAAACTTGTATATACCAAAACCTCTAAATTCCGGCCAGTTTCCAACCAAACCATATGAATTCCAACAATTAATCTGGCATACTTAAAAAATGAGTTGAGTAAGAGTTAAAACATAGTTACTTATAATATTTACCTATAAAAATGTGTATATGCATACATAAAACTGAAAATTACATATAAAAAACCTGATTCGATTAATCCCAAGTAGTCGCTAGTCCCCACCTCACCGACCGACTAGCGATTAGCGAGTTCTCCAACCTTGGTTTTACATCATTACTAAATTTATATCTTTTAGAGCTAAGACCTTCAATTTTTTTTAACTGTCAAACGAATTCTTCAAATGGGCTACTGACGAAATTCACTACATCGGGATACACTCGCATTCCGAACCGGGGAAAACCCTCACCTAGGGCCGAAGCCCGTGAACACTCGCCCGAAGGCACAACAGTGCGGTGAGGTAAAACCCGCTCAGTTCAAAGATCAAACTAGCGATCGCCGCCTACTCGTCTAGTCTCCCATCATCATCAGGTGCCGCAGAAACTAAATGCTAGAGACAAGAATTAAACCTGCGTCACTTGAAACACCAGGTTTCTCCTTACCATTCCACTACTAGCTCATTGCCAGCTAAGACTTTCAATAGTATCTAAAACTATACGTCAAAGAGTTAGAACACAAACCTTATATAAATTCAAAAGCCTTGAAAAAAAATATATTTTATAACGTTATGTTTTTAAAAAGTCCAAAATGCGCTTTACATCAATATCGCAGGTAAGCGAGCAACAAGCTGCGCCGCTACCCCTTTCTGGATAGCAAACCCTAGCCTATTAAAGACAAACCCCTGCCCCCCTGTTGATGAGCCACTGCTGTGGACAACCTGTTGGACCCTAGTCAGTAAACGGATAGCTTCTGGAGCTAGGGATCCAAAGGTGTCGAAGGCGAAGGGGACAAATGCATGTTGGTTATCAGCACATGCTTTAGCGTGTTTATCCACCTTTTTAGATTCTGCTTTCTTTACCGCTTGTCCTGCTACAAACCCGTTTTCCCTTAAACCAGCTAAGGGGGAGACTCCTGTGAGATCTACACAAGCATGTTTCCCTCCAGCCCAGCCAAAGACGAGCAGGTCCGCTGGTCTCAATGTAGATCTCCCTTCCATGGGGTCTGTAAGGAAATTCACAGGGGCCTCCTTCTTGGCAGAAATCCCCGCTCTCCTCAAGATGTCCCCCAAAACATCCCTCACCCAGTCATGCCGGTATTTGAAACCAGGGAGCTCCTTGCAATGAACAACATGCTCCCCGTATTTATCCATGCAGGCTTTACGACAGATTGGGCAGGTTTCGTCTTCTGGATACATAGGGATCATCAGCCGGTATTTGAGGATAGCCCTGTACTCAACAGCTGACATGCATTGCCCCAGCCCCTCGATCGGGATAACAGTCAAAAAGTCTTGCGCATGGGGGCCTTTCAAGCACTCAATCACCGCCTTCTGGTGGGGAGTCAGATCAAGTGTTTCTCCCAGATTTCGAGCGATTTTCTCAAATAGAGCATTCGCCAAAGTTTTTTGTGGCTTTGGGGGGGGGGGGGCGGTGTCCATATTAGAGAAACCGCCAATGTCAAAGTCTGGAAGAGAGACACTTAAATACTCGAGGGCATGTTGGTAGTCTACGTCAAGCTTAACAACCCCACTGTTCCGTAGGATGTGGTCTTGCAATACACACGACTGAGCTCTAGACGCCACAAAAGCATAAACTCCAACATCCCGAGCTGAGAGGAGGCCCAATCCACCCAGGCGCAACGGTAAAGATGCCAAACGCCACTGAAGTTCACCAAAGTAGCCCCCCCCCCCCCCCCCCGCAAACAACAATGTCTTCAATAGCCTTTCGGAGACCATCGTCAAAACAGGATACCGCATTTTCCATCAAGTGAGGTTGGCAAGTCCGCAGCCCAAACAGTAACTTAGCTACCCCCATGCATAACCTTAAAAGAAGGAGCTCGCACTGGGGGTCTTGTAAGCAGGGCAAGAGTTTCATAAGGTCAACCGCTGTCGATGCCCGCCGCCCTGCTAATTCTCCAATAAAACCAGAGTCTCGGCTAACCGCCCCCCCAAGGAGCTTAACCCCCCTCACAGGTCTACCTATCCCTCTCGGGAAAATGTCGTCCTGCACCTTGAGACCGTCACACGATGGCCAGTACACTTCCGTTTTCTTAATATTGAGATGGAGCCCTATGGATGGTCCCTCCGTGTTGATGATGTCCAAGGCTTTAGCAACTTCCATTGCATTACCTATGATCGTACCATCATCCAAATACCAAGCATGAAAGGGGAGGTTACAGTGCCCCTGCACACGGAGAACAAGGGGGTGCAAGGCTAGGGCAAAGAGGAGGGGCCCCAAGGGATCTCCCTGTTGCACTCCAGTGGTGGCCCCAATACACTAGCTGCCAACATACAACCGAGCGGGTTAGGCGTACAGGAACTGGACCCACCGATAGATAGATGGGCAATGTTGGTGGACCTGTTGGAGGAACGCTGAGCGGTCAACCATGTTGAAAGCATTGGTAAAGTCTACCGTAAGTAAGGCCATGGACCCATCTTCATGAAAGGAGTTAAGGAACCTGTTCGCACTATGAAGCACCGCCTCCACCCCATTTGGTGTACCAACCCCGAATTGAAAATCCCCCAAATACTGGGCCATGTCCTTCCCAACCTTCTTCATAGCCACCTTAGAGAACAACCTACGCCAGATGCCACCCACGGCGATAGGCCTAATACCATTATCAGGTTTCAATAAGGGGGTGAGGGGGGCTGAGGCCACAAACTCTGCCAACTCCTTAGGGCAAAGCCCTTCAAACCATAGGTTGACGACTCCAGTAATAGTTGTGAGCAGACCTGAGGAACTTACCGACCCCTCGCAACCAATAGCGTCCAACAAGTGTTGGGCCCGCATCCCATCTCTGCCACAAGATGTCCCTCTAGGGAAGGATTGGATACATTTGAGCACGCAATCCTCTGCTGTAATAATAGTGGGTTGGACAATGGGGTTGGAAGGCAGTGATGGGGTGGCATCACCGGGTGTTTATCAATAAGAGCTTTCATGGTTGATTCTCCAAAGGGGGCAACCCCACTAGAACATAAAACTTTGACCGCCGCCGTAAAATGCCCATCCCTGACCTTCCGCAGGCATTGCTTGATATTGGGATCCTTTTTATTGTCTTGGCCCCTCCCGGAAACCCTCCTAGGCACCTCAGAGTCCTCCCACTGCTCAAGAGAGAAGAGATCAGATCTGTAAAACCAGACCCATCTTTCCACAATGCAAGCGCCTGCAAGATGCTGCTGCACTGCAGGGATTTTCTATTTCCTGATCTCCGCTCTTGCCTGGAAGATGGCCTGACAACCCTCAGTGTACAACACGGTAACAAAAGCAACTGAACCCAATTTTCAACCGAGCCTGGAGACGCCACCACTTTACGTAAGGTACCCGTTAAAACCTGAGCGAACGCCATTCGACAACTTGGGGGGATGCATTTAACGGTTTGAAAACGGAGTGAAAAAACACGCTCGAGAAGGGCAACATCGGTTACCACCCCTTCCGGGGAGAGTGTAAGAGGGTCGGCAACCACTTGACATGGCTTCCTAATCCCAACAATGAAATCGTCCACGTCTCCCGAGATTTGAGTAAAAGATACCATCTCATCACCGCATGCAAAACCATGCACTCCCCACATAACCATTTGTCTCCTGCCCTTAGGACTTCCCCCACATCCAGAAAAAGGTCCAAATCCTTAGCGATAGCCTCCTTCACATAGGTCTTCCTGTTTTCAGTCTTAAGATGGGTGCTTTGCATGTGTTCAAGAAGGCGAAAAACCCCACTAGACCCCGGTTTACCATCCTTGCATTCGTGGAAATGCTTTAGGGGGCAAACCCTTAACCCACTACCACATGCTGACGCCAGCCCAACAGTCTTGACGCTTCTACCTCTACGCGCGGGGGCCATGCACAAAATCAAACGCAAACAGAAAAGTAACACAATAAACCGGTAACTCGAGGGGAGTTAGTGGTAAAAGAAAAAGAAACAAAGGGAGCAAAAGAAAAGACCCTCTTTACGCCGGGGGAGGGTAGCAACCCCAAATTGCCCACCCTCAAAAGCGCCCCTGCACAAACGTGTCACCCCATAACCAAATCAAAAAGGTATAATCTCTGCACAAACATGGCACAACCTCTTCCGAATTCGCGCGGTCTGGAGGATTTCAAATGAGCAGGAGGATTTCAAAACGAAGTGCAGCAGGATTTCAAACGAAGTGGAGGAAAAGGAGCATTTCAAACGAAGTGGAGCAGGATTTCAAACGAAGTGGAGGAAAAGGAGGATTTTCAAACGAAGTGGAGCAGGATTTCAAACGAAGTGGAGGAAAAGGAGCATTTCAAACGAAGTGGAGAAGGATTTCAAACGAAGTGGAGGAAAATGAGGATTTTCAAATGAAGTGGAGGAAAAGGAGGATTTCAAACGAAGTGGAGCAGGATTTCAAACGAAGTGGAGGAAAAGGAGCAGGATTAAATTGAGATTGAAAGATTGAAAATTATTTTCGTTTAGAAACATGTTGATCGGAGAAGAAGAAGCTGAAAACGAAGTGGAGGAAAAGGAGCAGGATTAATTTGAGGTTGAAAGATTGAATATTATTTTGGCTTCAGTCATTGGAAGCTGAAATGCGATGAGAAAGGGGTTTTCGAGAGCGGAAGGAGCGTGCACAGCCAGAGATTCTAGGAGCTGAGGCTCTGACGTTATGTTATTAATAAAAGTCGTAGTTGCGAATATAGTTATAGTAAAAATGAAAAAAAAATCACAAATAAAGCAAATCACAAAGTAAGTTTTGATATTTGAAAAATAAAAAACAAATCGAAAAATTAAATGATGGGATATCACATTTCAATATGAATATATGTAATGGTTTTACTGTAAGTGAAAAACAGCATGTAGGCAGAATAATCTTTACTGACTTTTTCCTCTAGAGTGTGTAATATTTTGACATGAAAATTTAACAAAGAACTTCTTTTTTGAAGAGTGTTATATGGTGCTTGTGATCGGGTGAAAAGGGTTTGTGTGATGTGTACATCACTCGATGGCCCACGCCAGTGATTCTACCCACACCCTTGTCCGTCACGCCCTCATTATGCCCCATCAGGCCGGTGTTTAACATCACTTGAGGCGTTAAACCAATTCGCGTAGTCTAATAACATTTGGCAACTTTTATGAATCATAATCAACCTTCTTATTTTAAATTTTCATCTTTTTATTATATGACATGATAATTAATTTTAAACATATTTTGTTTTAATCTTATAATTTTTAGGCATGGTAAATTTTGTTTAGGATCATGATGAAGGTAATGGTCATGACGAAAATAATTACAAATTGACCAAAATGCTAAAATTTATTGATAAGAGTTTGGATATCATTTGACAAGTCGAAGTTGTAATAATTATTTTTGTAGTTATAAAAGGTTTGATTTGTTAATAAACAAAGAAAAATGAATTTTATTCTGTTTTTTATGGAGTAAAGATCCCGTACAAATACAGTTATTGTACAAGACCTACAAATGGTGTAAAATTGGTGGATATGGATCATGTGCCACCTAACTGCCATGTAACCATATCCGCCTAAGAAAGGTGGTGACACGTAAGCAAAAACACTAATCAAGTTAGTCCTCAGTTAACAGAGTGGTGCCAGAACAGACTAAGTGTAAAGTTGGAGGTGTCGGGCGTTAAAGTGTTAGTTGGGGTGACAACGGCCAAGAGCCTATAGTTGTGGATGATAAAATCCAATAACCCTTAAAATTTTGAAAAAAGTCACATCCATAATTAGATAATAATATTTTGAAGGTCACTAAATCACTATTGTTTCCAATATGTTATACGAAATAAAAATAAATATGTTTAACTACAACATTTTAATTAGTATATTTTTTTTCCTACCAATACTAGTGTATTGAAAAAACCTTTGCGTTTGTATGGATCAATGTTTGAGTTTAAATATGTAATTACTAATTGTAAGTGGATTGTAAGGTAACTAAAACACTATTTTCATTAAGAAAAAAGATCTAGAACTGTTGAATTTAGTAAGCCATAAAATAAATCACCATCAAATGTAGATAGTTGATTAAGTGTATTTCATGCATATCTAATTGGATCCTTGCAAAAAAGATAAAGATAATATGGACCCAAGAAGCCACGTACTCAATCATTGTGATTAAGACGACAATAGTTTAGTTGAATATGTGTATAGATTGAGGGTGACGATTATTTATAAAGATTCTTTTTTATATAAAGGTAGGAAGGTTATAGGATATGACATACTTCTATGTTTTGCAGGGGACACGTGTTATACGTTAATAAGGGTTAGCCAAGACCGTTTATGAGAATTTTTTAAAATTTTAAGGTTTGAGACGAGTAGAGAAAATGAGCCTCTAAAATATAACTTATTAAAAAGATACATAAAAAAAGCTTAAAATATATAAAAAAAAAGATACATAAAACTATTTTAAAAAAAAATCTAACTTGGGACTCTGAGAGAGAGGGCCTCGGGCGGTCTTCCACCACCATGCCTCCTCTCAGCCAACCATGGGTTACGTGCACCTTATAATGTGAGTGGTTTTACTTGTATTATATTTGTATTTTTAACTAAACTATAATGTGGGTGGTTTTATTTATATTATACTAGATTAGAACCTCGTGTATTACACGGGTTGAGTAAATGTAATTTTATATACTAAATTAAAACAATTATTCTTTAAAAATCTCGTTTATTACACGGGTTGAACAAATGTAATTTTTTATATTAAATAATAAAAAAATTATATATCTAAGAACCCTATGTATTGTACTGAATAAATGTAATTTTATATACCAAATAATAAAAACCCGTGTCTTGTATGGGTTGAATAAATCTAATTATATATACTACATAATAAAAAAAGTTTTATTTTTAAAAACATTGTGTATTACACGTGTTAAATAAATGTAATTTTGTAACCTTGTATATTACACGGGTTGGATAAATGTAATTTTATAAACTAAATAATAAAAAGTTATATCTTTATAAACCCCGTGTATCATACAGGTTCAATAAATCCAATTATATATACTAAATCATTATCATCATTGACGGGTGGTCCATGGGACAACCCTTAATCATGTTTAAAGACAAATTAATCATTCACTTAATCGCGTAATTATCTTGAATTAGATAACTACGGTTGCTTTTGTTTCAGGTGCGGTTCGGGAGCTTAAAGTGGATTAAACGTAGCTTTGGACGGTTTGGAGTTGAACGGGTCGAGCGTGGAGCAAAAGATGGAACAAAGCACAAATTTCAGGTTGTCACCGTAAATTACGGTCCCACCGTAATTTACGGTGGACCTGAAATGCACTTAATGCTCACCGTAAATCAGTCTCCAAGCACCGTAACACATTGAAGACCACCGTAAATTACGGTGATACCGTAATTTACGGTGGAGTCTGCGTCAAAAATGTAACTGCCTTCATTTATGCGGTTTCATGGTGTCTTTTCAGCTTATCTCATCATTGGTCGGTTTTGGAGTATCCTAGGGGCGATTTTGGCTGTTGGTACTTGGTTGCAAACAATTTCTAACATTTGGTTTATGTTTTTGATTCATATGAACATTAAACTTGTTGTTATGATGATTCACCAAACTATGTCCGGCTAAACTTATGGTGATCATCCTGAATTGAAGGTTTGTCTATGACTTTTGTGTTTGGATTCGTATTTCTAGAATAATAGACTTGCAATGCATTTGTTTATTATGGTGTGTGAATGTTTGTTTGTAAATTGTTGATTGATGTTATAATCATATCCTAAATCGTATGTTCTTGGTGTTGTTAACAATCGAGATATCACGGGAGGGATTAGGGTTGGATATTAATCAATTGGTTATCGGGTAACAACCTCGCATTTTCATAATCCGAGTACTTAGTTCCCTTTTATCACAACAAACAATCATACATGAATCATGTATATGTGATTCTTTCTAGTGAATTTAACACAATTGTCAAAAGCAAACCGGAAGTTTAGGATGATCGTTTTCTCTTAATCTGCTTAACAACCAATTTTGATTCGCAATTAGTTATTAATTTAGTTTTCTAAAACAACAATCCAAATCATTGATCTTTATTTTTCTGCAAATTAGGTTAATTGTAGTTAATTGCAAAGCTATAAAATCCACACATTTTCCACATACTCCCTGAGTTCGATACCCTATTACCGCTATCTATAGTTGTTATTGGGATTAAATTTGCGTGACCACGACAATCACGTCAAATTTTGGCGCCGTTGCCGGGGAGTAGTGCGCAACGTGTGTCAGTTTGTTAGTTTTGCTTTGTTATTTTCGGGTTTACACTGGTGCGTTTAGTGTGCAGGTTCTACAGGTGCATGCATACTAGAGGTTCTCACAAAGCTTCACCATTGTCATTTGATCCGGAAATCGAAAGAACACTAAGGCAAAACCGAGTTTTACTACGCGAAAACAGAATCATTGGTTCACCTACTTCACCCATTACACCAAGAAATATCATGGACGAAACACAAGTACCACCCACAACGGGTCAAACGACCTCATCATTTATACCTACTTCCACACAACCATCACCAAACACAACCATACCAAATTCCACTACAATTCCTACTCCACCTCATGACACTACACCATCTAACACCACACAACCAATTACTACTCAAAATGAACCTAATCTTTCCTTTAGCCCATCTACTACGATTCCACCACTCACTCATTTCTTCCCAGTTTCCGGTCAACCATCTTCCCATTATTCAATACCACCAAATACAACCATTGTCCATGCTACTTCAACATTTAGACCATCGAACCAATCGGGTTTTCAATACTCGACCATTCCATTTGGGCAAACTTCGGGTATAGGGGGAGATGGATATAAGGAAGGTTACAAAGATTTTGAGGGCTATGATGAAGATGGGTACGCTTATGAAGGTTATGGCGATCAAGGAGAGTTCGGTTATGTGCAAAGTCAATCTCAAGGGATGGCAGGTGTTGGTGGAATACCGCAACAACAACTCATACCACAACACATTAGGCCAAGACCACAAGGGCCACCAATGCAACGCCCTATTCCATTGCAACAAATTCGGCCACAAAATGTACAACCACAATTTCAAAGGCCAATTCAACAACCACCGATGCCACAACAACAATTCCAACCACCGTTCGTACCACAAGGGCATATACCACGACCTATGGGTCCTATTCGTCCAAGGGGTCGATTGGGTGTTCCAAGAAGGCATCTTAGGGAACAAGCAAGGGGAATAGAAGCACATTTCAGGCCGATAATTACTCAAAACCCTTCACCGGTGGTTATCCCTCATAACAACCAAGGGAGAACCTTTGAAGTAAGAACTAATTCTTTGCAAAGTTTGCCGAAATACAAAGGGCTAGCAACGGAGGAACCATATTTCCATTTAGAGGCCTATGACTCAATTTGCAATACTTTTGGGAGTCAAGGTTTTTCGGCCGATGATGTCAAGTTGGTCCTATTTAAGTTTTCTTTGGAGGACAAGGCAAAGAAGTGGTTCTACACTTTGCCTTCAGCATCTATTTATACGTGTGCGGAGATGCAATGTGTGGATTTATGTGTTATATATAGTTATTACTTGTTTGTTTGTTTGGTTGCTTTGTGTCTCAGTATCACCTTGTGGATCCACTTGGTGACCAAGTTCCCCACGCCCATAGGTTGAGTCTAATATCGTCACCATCATTTAGATTCGCTCTTTGGGGTTTGAGTCTCGCTTGTGTCGTATTGGTTGGTTTGATTTATTGTTGTTGTCTTGATTGTGATTTTGCCCTTGTTGTGATGATGTCTTTGTTGTAATTGTCTCATTAACGTATGAATTACATGTTAACCATTTTTAAATAAATTATTTTATTTAAACATGTAGAATTTGCTTTTGACAAAATAAACTGAATTATTTTATGTTTTATTAGGGCTGACAAATCGTCTCTTAGTAGGTTTAACCGGTCTCTGACAACGCGAACAACGGAAGGTAAAAAACACATGATGTATTTTTCAGTAAACATGTCTAATCATGTTTTATACAGGTACCCAATTGTCAGCCCTATGTTTTATGTTATGAATGTTGTTTGAATTATTTGAAATTTGTTATGTTTAATGTGACGTCTTAAATTGTGTCATGAATAAATATTGGAACATTTAATAGTGCAATATACTTTGGATAATCATCTCGTTTCGAACGATAATCCGTCACGGGCCGGGGTGTGACAACGATGACAGTGAATTTTATCTTTTAAGCGATCTTGAACTTTATGAATGCCATAAACCTATTGTAGACTTTTATTCAAAAAAAAAATCTTTATTGGAAGGTCGATTTTTTATTATGGAATTATGTAGTTTTAAATTAACTTTTGAGTTGATGTATTTGTATATGTAATTATGTGGTTGGCTGTCAATCTGGTATTACCGCCCGGTACAACCGGTTGAAACATTTTCGAGTTTGACCTAGTACAGTAACAAAAACCGGTTTTTAAAACGTTGGGTCTTCTTTTGCCATAAGTATCAGCCCATTTGCGTTAGAAACAGTTTTGAGTTATGTTGACTGAAACGAAATCGTTTTTTACCCAAACATCCGGTTTGTGTAACCAGATGCTTTACTGGTCTAGTGGTCGGACCGGTTCGACCGGATATAAGAATCGGATAACGTAACAAATAATATACATATTTAAAATATATAGAGAGAAAATGTAACAAACATTCTAAATATTTATGTAACAAATATAATCCATAGTTGGATAAAATAAGCAAAGTTCTAAATTTAAATAAAAATAAGATGAATAATAATAATTAAAATAAAAAACATAAAAAATAAAGTAAAGGTACGTAATTGTTTGCTATTTCCAATGTCATTTTGGTTTTTTCCATTAAACATCAAAAGTACGATAGGTTAATTATTAAGCTTTGCTTTTTCACCCCATTGGTAGCAAAGAAAGACGTTGAGCAAGTTCTCCATTGACGGCTCAAACTCAGCAATGGCATCTGCAAATATCATGTCTCTTTCTACCACCTTCCTACTTCCTCTCCATGGCATCTGCGTCCTGAAAAATACCAAAATCCGGACTGGCTGCCGGTCACCAGCCGCCGAGTCAACCGGAAAAACCGCCCAGTTAAATGCATAAACGGCTCAAGTACCATGACCGGATCGCCAGTGACGCCGATTCCCGGTCCAACCGGTCCGGCCGGCCGGTCCGGTCGTGAAAACATCGCCTATACATTTGTGGATAATGTTTATTAAATTCTAATTGGGCCTACCCCTTGGTAAGGATATTCAAGCCCAGTTAAAACATTGAGCCTTTTAAAAAGGTTTGTTGAGTTTTTATAATTCATATAATTAAAAGATATAAATTGAAAATAGTTGTTGACAAACTTCCCTATTCTTTTATACGTATAAGATTAATAACATCTAGCTTTTTACAACCTACCCATATATGTATATCGTTAAAAATTTCAAGGAAAGTCAAATGTAAAGAATATATGCAATATATACGTTATACAATATATATGCATTTCACTTAATATTGTTCACACTTTTTTAAACCGTCTATACAATATATACGTTATAAAAAAGTATACATATGCATATACGTGCCTAAGTTGAAACAACTATGAACCGTAAACTGGAAAGAATATCGAAACTTGCACATATGCGTATCAATTAACATAGCTCGTTTTTTAAAATCATTCAGAAATGTTTAATAATTTCAATCGGGGTATAAAATAAAACGTCAAAAAAATATTACCAATTGTATTTTTAATCTAATTTGTGTTTCAATTAATGTACTTCTAGGTTTTTAAATTTTAAACAAAAAGAACTAAAGTTATTTTTTGTTTAATTTTTATTTTTAAATAAAAAAAATTGGTTTGGGCCAAACCGGTTTTCGGCCCGACCCTAACCAATTTGGATGGGTTTGGGGTTTCCATTTCTAAAACCGATCCCTAAAAACCGGATTGGGCCAAACCTGTTAAAGACGAAATGAAAAAAAACAAGGGTTGGTTTTTAAACAGAACCTGTATTGGTCCAAACCGGGTTTTTTACCTCTACTACGTAGTACTGTTCCCATTCTGCATAGTAGCTAACATCCACACAAGGTTATCGTCCTTTTCTTCTTCTCCTTCGTATTCAAAGTTGAAGGTAAGGCGTCAATCTAAGCGAATGCATCTCAGTTGAGCCCTACGCTTAATAGACGCGCCTAATAGATGCATATGCATATACAAGTTATATGCATATGAATTCAATTACAGTATAATCTCATCATTTATGAAGTCAATTACATCTTTATTACAAAGAAATAGTAATATATATATAAAAATCAGAATAAATACAAAGAACAAAAATACAGTATAAATCGGAATAAATAGCTAAAATCACTTTTAATAACCAAAGAATAAAATACAATTCCAAGAACAACTACAAACGAATGACTCAACATCAAATGTCTGAAATACCCTTTTTTCTATCTGCAACAAATGAATGAAAGAATGATCTAATGACAATTTTTACCCCTACAAAGAATTGTTAACATTTTATACCCTCCATCTAATGTAACAAATAGCTAAGTGGTGTTGTTTACTGTCATGGTTGTTGTTGATACGAAGATGAAGTTCCAGCGATGTCGCGTGGGGTCCACGCCGATACAGTGTAAAGCGGTTGATCGGACCAGGTTAGAGTTATTCCCGCGGTGGCAGCCCCAGCTTCGGACCGCCTCTTTTCGACTTTAAACAAATTCGGACCGTATGGATGATGATACATTTTAAGTATCATTTGGCTCTGAAGAAACTCCCTGTCGTTGATCTCGATGTTTCTGAACCCGCCAAGCTCCGTCATTGACCTCCACCATTGATCGAACCCAACGTGTCGCTCAAATCTTTCTAGACCTTCACACGCGATTATGTTTCTGATCTCGCGCCCAAATGACTCTTCTATCTTGATACGGTTACTGTTTTGTAACGGGAAAACACTATCGATACAGTCGAAAACAGCAGAATAATACTTCAATGAATTCGCAACTCTCTTCTCCAACACGACGTCGTTATGCTCCGATTCTTGCTCCGCCACCACCACGACGCTCGGGTTTGTGCTCCGAATAAGCCCGAGAAAATCCTTAAGCGCGCCTCCAGTGCGATCGTACAACATTTTGTGAAGCTGCAAGACACAGTTAATACCAACAGTTTCCCCTTCTTTAACATGAAGCATCCACAATCTAACATCTTCTAATCTATCAACAACAGGATGAAATTCAAATTCAAGATTCAAGGCCTCCGCAAACCCCGAAAGCCGAGCACCCGTTTCGATAAGATCTTGTTTTGACTCACCAACCCCCGTGATTCGAACATGGCTTGGCGGGTTGGGCCTCGAAGCCAAACTTTGAAAAAAGCTCGGCCATTGCAGCCCTTGTTTGATGTCGAAATCGATCACATGAACTCGATCTTTCCCTTCGAATGTTCTCAACAGAATCTCGTTCGATGTGAAATGAACGAATTTGGGAATCGGAGTCGCTTGATTCAACAGGCGTAAAGCCGTTCCGTTATCTTCTTCAATCGAGTTAAGGTTAATCTCTCGCGGAGTCGAAATGTTGAAAATGTTAGGCCAAATTCGCGAAACCCGTAAAGCCAACGCTTCGGTGTAATACGAAGCGAGTCGGGTGATCGAAGAATCGCCTCGAGGCGAAGCTAACTCGCCTAATTTCGAAACAAAATGGTTAACAGCAGGTATGTTCTTCATGGATATAGCTTCCAAACAAGCCAAAAGCAAACTTATGATCTCAAATCCAACTTCTTCATCATGATTATCGCCCCCAATTGCAAAAAGATCCAAACTTTGATTCGGGTTCGGATCCCCAACCCCATTCAACCCACTTTCACGTGGATCAAGATTCAAACTTTGATGTATTTCTGGTGACCCACTTCTCGAACCTGAACCCGAACCCGACCCAGATGAACTTTCTTTCACAACCCGACCCGGATGACCACTTGATTCAACACCCCTTTCACCCAAATCAGCTAACTCATTAACAAAACTCCACCCACTATTTGGATACCAAAACCTTAAATTATCCTTATTTTCCCCAAATTCTTCAGTTTTGTTACAACCCCTTTTTCTTTTAGCTCTAAAAGACTCATCTTGTTCATCATCAAAAACCCTTTTTAACCCCACATTGTGCTTGAGTGAACAACTGCTGGTTCGGGCCTCAATCGGGTTGTTGTCTACTGATAAAGTGCTAATGGGCCTAATGGGCTGTGATCGGGTCGGATCTTTTCTTGGAAAGTTAGTAGTAGTACATGTTAAATCAAATCTTTGTGTGCTCATTGGAGACAACAATGTTGATGAACACCCAGCCAACATTCTTTACACCCTTCTTCCAAAGTTGTTATTTTTTCACTTCTTAACATATAACTTAGTTAAATTTAATTTTTAAAAATATTTTTTTTCAAGAAAACAAGTTTTTTTTTAAATAAAAAAATGGAATCCAATGCAAAAGAATTTATAAAAATGTGTATGTATATATTAATGAATATAAATATAAGTATGTGCAGTAAAGAATTAAAGAATTTGATGTAAGATCAACTTAAAAAAACAAAATAGTTTACCTGAAAATGATCATATTATGGACCAAGAACACCCTATGATGATGATGATGATGGTGATGATGATGATGATGAATGAAGATCAAACACAAAGCTAAAAAAAGATTTAAACTTTAACACCTTAAACAACTCCATAACAAGCTTTAACAAAAACCCACAAAAAATCAAGCAAAAAAAATCAAGAATCAAGCAAACCCATAAACCCTAAAGTGAAAAATCAAGAAAAACCTTAACCCAACATATCAAACGACGGCGTTTTGTACCCTCACTCACTCTCTCTCCTCTCTCACTCACTCTCACTAGCACGCAACAGTAACACAAGCTAAAAAACATCCACGCAGAGATATGAGTTTGTTCTTATATAAATCAGAAAATATTGTGATTTTTTAGTTTGTGGGTGTCAGAAAGGTGGGAGATTATGGGCCGTAGGATGGAGATCTGACGGTGGAGAAGATGTGACCGTTGCGTCGGTGAGATATGACCGTTAGGGAGGGTGGTGGGGGAGGGGTTCGAGTTATTCCATTTACTTTTTTGTTGAAATGTGCACGTAAGATGTCACGTGCTTGTCTCCTGATACCCGTTTAAATTGACCGTTGCTAAATGAAACATCATCGTCATCATTTGGTGGTAATTTTAACATTAACATTATGGAATAGGATCAAATACAAACACTTAAGTTTATAAGAACCGTAAGAACCAATACATAATTGATAAGTGTTCATTAATAAAAAATTAGTTTAGGGGTAATTTAGACCTTTTGACCATATTTATTTATACCTAATTAAAAATAATTACAAAAAAATATAATCAGCACAATACTATATAATTAGCATAACATTCTTAATCGTTCTCCATTATCAGCACATCGTCCTCAATCGTTCTCCATTATCAACATAAAAAACATTAGCACAACATCCTCAATCGTTCTCCATTATTAGCACACCAAATGTGCTGATTATATCTATTTTTGGTGTTTGTTTTTATTATTTTTGTAATTAACACATAATCAGCACGTTATCAGCACAATTATAAAACACCTTTTGTTAACTTTTTTTTAAAAATCATTTTTATAAATACAAAAAAGGTATAACAATATGGTACTCATATTAAAGATAAAAAAATACTTGATTTTATGGTATATTTCTTTTAAAAAAATAATGAAGTATATAAAAGTTATTTTCGTTTAAAAAACCTTGGTGGAATTTGTATTTAATGGAAAATAGTCAAATGATTAGCAATTTTACAAAATTACCCCTAACTTGTTAGTACTAATTTTTAATTATAAGGGTTTTATTTATAATCAACACCAACCATTGATTTAAATTATCAATGACTCAGATCTGTTCTTACGGTTCTTATAGTTAGAACTGTTTGTACAGGATCTCAACTCCATTATTACTGTATTATATTTATTGGACTAAATAACTTGATATTTATTGGAGTAAATAACTTCAATAAAAATGGTGGTTAGATGGTGTGATTCAATTTCTATAATTTTATGTAGGGTTGGCAAATCGTGTCTTATCGGGTTTAACATGTCTCTAACGACACGTGTAACACAAGTATTAAACATGAAAAAAACTAGTTTAACTAATTTATATCTCATGTTTATAACACAGTTTTACGTTTTATGTACCAAGAAGAAAAAATGATGGATCCTAACCTCAAAATTATATTTATTTTTAAAAAGTAAAAAAATCACGTTGTGTACTTTTTCAATAAACAAGTCTAATTGTGTCTTATACAAATATCTATTGTCAGCCCTAATTTTATGTTGTCTTGAAAGTGTTTTCCTCGTCCTCAGGCCTGCTGGTTACAGTTTGATTATCAATATAATTTTCCATTGTCTCAAAAATGTATATGTCATTCCGAGCTCCATGTTGGTTGCAGTTTGTTTATCAATACGATGTCTTTCTTGATGTTAAAGAAAATTAGAATAAAGTTCTACAAAATACTTATAAGTGTAGAAATGTGACAATGTTGGTTATCTGTTTGTCGATTACTAATTATTTATATGGATTTTTCCGGCCCTAGGGGACTTTACTTGACCCATTCCCTAGTCTCCCGCACTTCTCAAGTGATCTTCTTGAAACTATTGAAACATGTTTTGCCGATAAAACCCGTCATTTGATGTTTTCCGATTCATGTGATATTTAATGTGTTTTTGTGCTTCTACATATAAGATTGGTGACCAAGATGCATGCGTGTGTCTTTTCTTTTTTACTTATAGAAGAAGCCCGTGGGAAAGCGCAAGAAGGCCAAGGAAACTTAACTGTTGATATCCTTAATATGATTATGTTGTGTTTTAAACCAAACCCCGAAAGTCTTTCAAACTTTAACGTCCGACCAACCAACCCATCATTTAACGGTTTACTGACATGGAACCAAAAGCTCCGATTGGTTTTGTAAATACTTAGTTAATTAATCAGAATCAGATAATGTTTTATAAAACCAAAATGGCTTAACTTGAATGAGTTTTTGATGTATCTCTTCTGGCCAAAGCTGATTTGATACATCTATTTATTGTTCAAGTATTATAAAAGCCACGTTGAGTATACATTACAAGGGAAAGGATCAAATAAGAAGTTTATTTTGGCTAGGAAGTGTAGGAAACAATATGATTAGGACATGTGGCAACATTTAAAATAAAGAAAAATAGTATTTTAGTCAATCCAACCCTTTCTTCTTCCTTTTCAAAACCCAGTAACTTCAAAACCCACCATTTTCAAAACCCACCAACTTCAACCATTTTTAGCTGGGTTTTCTAGCCATTGCGTTTTAGAAAAACACATTCTTGAAGTGTTTTTGGTGCATTGCGTTTTAGGTAAAACACCTTTTTAGGTGTTTTCAGTCCATTGCGTTTTACAGAGAACACTTTCTTTTGTTTTTTAGGCAATTGCGTTTTAGAATGAGTCATTTTTAAGTGTTTTCTGGCCATTGCGTTTTACAAATAAGACATTTTTTGTGTTTTTTGTGCATTGAGTTTTAGGTAAAACACTTTTTTATGTGTTTTCAGTCCATTGCGTTTTAGAAAACAGACATTTTAAGTGTTTTCTGGCCATTGCGTTTTAGAAATAAGGCATTTATATGTGTTTTTGGTGCATTGCGTTTTAGGTAAAACACATTTTTATGTGTTTTTAGTCCATTGCGTTTTAGAAAGTACATTTTCTTTTGAGTTTTTAGGCTATTGCGTTTTAGAAATAAGACATTTCTTTGTGTTTTCTGGCCATTGCGTTTTACAAATAAGACACTTCTTTGTGTTTTTGGTGCATTGCGTTTTAGAAAAATGTCATTTTTAGGTTTTTTTTTTCATTGTGTTTTACGTAACTGGGGGTTTTTCTATTGCGTTTTACGCAACTGAGTTTTTTTTTTTTTTTTGAAAATATAGCAATAGTATACTCGTTTTAAAGATAAAAAACGCTCGTTTTTTTGGTGCAATTTTTATAAAAAAATAATGTGGTATGAAAGAGTTATTAACGTTTACAAAATAGGGGGAATTGGAGGAGAGAGAAACTATTGCCTTGCATTGACTAAAATACCCCTAAACAAACTCACGCGCCTCTTTTCTTCCCTTCAATTTCCATCATTTAATCTTAGCCATTGATTAACTAAATGGATGGTCAAGATCACTTCCTAGCCTTCTTAGCCAAATAAACTTTCTATTGTATCTCCACCCTACATTACAAACATGAATGTCTTAATATCTGACCAAAGCTGATTTAATTCATTCATGTATAGCACACTTAACAAGTGCATAACTAAAGTAATTGTCTCATTTCTGGCCAAAGCTGATTTGTCACGATCATTTTGCACACATGCTTAAATGATTACACTTCTGGCCAAAACTGATTTGTCTTCGTTTAAGTAGAATTTTAACCAAGTCTGTTATTTTGATGTTAATAATACTAGACATATCACATGTTTTTCATATAATGAGCCTTACATTAATGATCCTTCATTAATCTTATGATCAATTTTGTCTGCCTTATTTTAAGTACACATTACTTTACTCACTGTAATTTTCTTCTATAAATCTATATCTCATCCACTCTAATTCCTAAACCTAAAATGTTTTGCTTTATTTAAAGTTTCTATAAGATTAGCTCTTAATTTAAATCCTTGATTATCTCTTAAGACACGATAATCTTATTGCTCTCTTCTGATAAAAGTACTACAGAAGAAAATTAGAGCATGATGAATATGATAAATCGAACATGATGTCACTTATGATAATCAAGAACTCTCTAACATAATTGTTGTCATTGAAAAGTTATTCCAGATTAAGTTTTTCCTAAGACTAATATATTAACTGTGGAATAATCACAAGAACTCCTAAGATGCATGCCTTCATTTAAAATTCTAAGCTATAAGGTTAAGTGGCATTCCTGAATACATCATAATGTACAGTACCATGACCTATAAAATTAATGGCTTACGCATGGAAATAAGTACATTTTCCAGTACATTACATACTAAGATTTTCACTTGTACAATTTGATGCCTTATAAATCAACTATAACACTCAAAAGTACTAAAGGAAAATGAGTGTGTTGATAAAGAACATATGTACAAAGAAATAAATGTTTAAAACTGTAAAATAAGATGTTATTCACCTTACAGCCACTGAAACATTAAAAGAGGATAGTTCTAAGGTCCATAGTCAAAATACAAGTGCAAAATTCCAACTCTAAGGTTCTTCAAGAGAGAATCTCACTGCATAATTATGCCATTAGACTAGGCATAAGCAACGAGGCTATCAATTATTCAAAAGAACAGTTGGATAAGTTAATTAGGTAGTCACTTACTAATGATATTTAAATTTGATAATTTTAATATTCCAATTAACACATGATTGGTTGACTCTAGTTCTAAACGTCCTTACCAGAACTCAACAAATAACTAACATGAGAGTTAGTGACAAAATTAAATGTTAAGGCTATAAGAACCATAATAAGCAGTCTTCTAACAAAGATTTTCGATACCTTACATATTCTGGGCTATGTTATGAAGGTTGTGAGGTTTGCATAGTCAACATAAAGTCACACTTACCTTAAACTCTCATATTATTTGTTCTCAATATCTGGATAGAAACATTACTAAGATGAAACTAGATGATACCTTACACTTTCACAACTTTTGTTATCATGCAAATGAGAATTTAACAAAAAAAAAAAATGAGACCTATAAATTTCATCAATTATAACTGAAATTCATGAGAAATCATGACATGGTTAATGAGGTTGATTTTCATCTAATCTCATTCTAAGTGATTTTAAATCATGATGTTAAAGGCCCCAAATTATTACTTGGCTTAAGGAATAAGTATGGATCCACCATAAGTCATTCATTGACATTCGTGGAACTTGTTCCAACTGGAATATTCAGACATAATTCATTTATCAATTAAAGACTATCTACTTGAATCTAAATTTTGTCGCATATGGCCCACGGTCTTGGAAGAAATCTATTTATATATATACTTAATAAGATTTCTATTAAATATGTCCCTAAGTTTCTTATGATATAAATACATTAAAGAAATCAAATAAAATCTAACGTATATATGATAGGTTCTCACATCATGTACCTCATTGAAATTTCTCTTGTAGCAGTCTAGAGATATCAAAGATCAGTGGGGGAGTGAAAATTTCACTCCCCCACCTAAATTTACACCTCTTGAAAATTTCACTCCCCCACCTAAATTTACACCTCTTATCAAAGATCAAAGAGCAGCAATAGTTGCAAGAGGTGGGGGAGTGAAAATTTCACGTTACCTAAATTTACACCTCTTGTACAAGACACTGCTCCATCTCGACAACTTGTCTCCTTAAAATATAATGCTACACTTACAAAAGTTTCATTGTTGCTTAATTATGAGCACACTTAGAGTTCTTACCTAAACTAACATAATCCTCAACTAGAGAAATTACAACGACTAACGTCATTAATTTGTGTTTCTCTATTGGAATTTGTTGGTCGTTAAATATTGACCCTAAGCATGCTGAGTTCCTAAAGATTCTAAGGTAAGTGGGAGCAGTCAAAGTCCTTATCATGACTTGCAAGGAATACAAGAGGCGGGGGGAAGAGAGTCATTAAATTTTACTCTGAATTTAACTCCGATTACACCTCTTGTACACCATACTGCACCAACTCTTACACACTTAGAATACTGAAAACGATAGCAACCTAACCAAGAGCTAATCCATAAAACTTAAAACTTTTAATAAAACCCAATAATCAACCTAGGGGTCATCTAGGTTTAAAAGCCTACTAACTTTGATGATTACATAACCTCCCTAATTGAAGTTGAAATGGATTTTGGAAAAGTTCACTTATCCAATCTTTTACAATTAAGCCATTAGTGTCAATCAATCTTCTAAATGGAATAAAACCTTGTCTAGTAAAACTGATTTTATGTGTTCGTATAACGTTTGGGATTTGATTGAATTACCTAAGAGTGTTCATAACTAAACCAAATCCTGATATAAGTGTTAAGACACGAAGAAGCATGATTGATTGTCAAAGGTAATACTCAGGAAGAGATAAATTATCAAAGAGTCTTTCTTACCTATTTTACTGTAACAACCCGACCTTCCGGATCATTACTTTTATTTGTCATTTCTTGCTTAATTACTTGTACTCCAGAGATTCGATTATCGCTACGGGTTAACTATTTTGAACCATGTTTTCAAACGCATTTTGAACGCTTATTACAACGCTTATTCAATACGCAGTTGTCGCAACTAAACGTTATTTATAACGCTTACTATTTAAACGCATTTTATTATTTGTTTAGATTAAACGCTATCACAACACAAACTCAACACAAACTCGAAACACGGATTGTTCTATATTATGTTTTATGTGTGTTATTTGTGTGATTGTATGTTTAATTGTTATGTGGTTTATTAACGCAACGCTTACACACTCAAACGCAACGCAACACTTAACTCGGCTGATCGAATGGGCATCCACAGTATAGAACCGGTTTGAAAACGGATTTCCACCGGAGAGACAACCGATTAACGGGTCAGACATAAAACTTTGTCAAGGACAGTGAGTCTAATCAAATGGGGTGATTCCCATCCGATCGAATAAGCTGGACCTTGGCGTTATATCCGATTGTTTGACACGTCGTCACGCCGTCTCCGTTAACTTCAAACTTTTACTTAGAAAATTTTACAAAGTTTTTCAAAACAACAGATCGCCCACTTGAGTGGCCATCCGATCGGATGACCATCCGATCGAATGACCCTTCGACCAGGTGACATGTTCCTTATGCTAATCCTTGTTCAAAACGGTTTGGTTAAACTTCAGATTTTAACGATTTTACAAAAACCCACACACCCACTCGAATGGCCATCCGTTCGAATGGCCATCCGCTCGGATGGCCATCCGCTCAGATGACCATCTGACCAGATGACCATCCGCTCAGATGAGCTATACACACTCGTTCGAATCTTCATTCGAACACTCAACCATTCTGTTACGCACTTTTCAACACTTAAGCTACTATTCTATGCTCAGGCAAACTCCAACGCGCTCCCTTCAATCCAATTAAGTCTGTGTTTACTAGTTAAACACGAACTGTGAGTATACTTGTGACACCCCAGGAAAACCGGGAAAACCATACAACTTAACTAGCTTCCTCAGTGAGTGCCTACCAAATTTCGGGACGAAATTTCTTTCAACTTGGGGATGATGTGACAACTCGAAATTTAGAACCTTTCGTTGTACGTTTGAACACTAAGTGACTAACTAAAATGATGATTTAATGAATGATAAGTGAACCTTTTGTATGATTATGTGTTATGTTACATGTATGCTTGTGTGTATGTATGCGAGAATGTATATGAACCGAGACAACACGAACCCGACTCGAGACCATGTGGTCTCGAGTGAACGATGCAACATTGGGCCGGTTGGGCCACACATACACACTTAGCCTATTTCGAAACCCATTAGGGTGCACTTGAAGCTAGTATATAATCCGATTGTTAGCCATCTTCACCATTTTGGACAACACTTCTACTCTCCTCTACACACACACTCTCCATTCTCTCACTAAAACCCTAGACACCAAGCACCACACTCTCCTCCTTCATCTCGGATCCAAACCGGTGACCACAAGGAGACCCGACTAAGCTCATCATCATCACTCGGACACTCATCTTCCTTACCAACTCGGCACCACCTCACAATCGGTTAGTGATTTTTATGATGTTTGTTGTTGTTAAATGATGGCATGAGTGGTAGGATTTAACTAGTGAAGTTGTATGCTTGATGATGGTTGTGAACCGGATGTGTATGTTATGGATAATCGGTTAAACATGTCTTGACCTCGGATATATTGAATGATGTTTGATGATGTTGAGTTAGTGTTCAAGAAATCGATGCATAAATGTTCTATGTTATGTGTTTACATTCGGTTGATGATGATTATATGTTAGTGTGTTGATATAAGTTGAAATGATTGATGAATAGAAACCGAATACATGTAATCGGCTGTGGAATGTGCATGATTAGGATGATTCATTATGCTGATATCATAGGGTACATGTTGGTGTTGATAAGTTGTTGATTATGATTTTCTTGTTGGTTAAAGTTCATAGGAATATTTGATGAACATGATGAACACATGAAGAACTTGTTGAATATCATATGAACATGGTTGAATATTTGAAATCTGATTGTTTGATCCATTTTAGGAAATTGCTAGACAAATAAACATGTTTATGAGAGTAGTACAGACTGTTTCATGAAATCAAATTCTCATTGGATAGTACACTGTTCCGAATCAGCTTATGTCCACTCGAAACCATCAGTTGCGACTCGAAACCATGCACGATGAGTCGAAATCTCCCGGTTGCGACACAGATTGCGAGTCGCAAACACCTGGTTGCGACTCGAAACCACACATGATCAGCACACCAACTTTGTGACTCGAAACCATTGTTGCGAGTCCGGTTGCGACTCGTAACCAAGACAGCATGAACCGAAACCATGGTTGCGACTCCGGTTGCGAGTCGCAAACACCTAGTTGCGACTCGAGACTATACACGGATACTCGCTGTTTGGGCTTGCACCTCATTTCGGACTTAATTGTTTGGGCCGGACCTTTGGGCCTACTACACGGACCTCATACGTACTGTTGTTTATGAACGATTATTTGGGCTGCTATAGATGAACTTGCATGCAACGTGCTAGCATACGTGTAGAACATACGTGCAATACATGGTTGGAACCTGACTTGTATGATACAACTATGATAGGACGTGAGTAGCCACAACATTGCTTGTTTGACTTTTCTGTGTTTCTACCGAGCAAACCAAGGTGAGTTCACACCCTCTACAAAGCATGGGATTCCCTGGGTTGGGAATGGGGTTAAGGAACTGGGTTCCTCGTCCTCCTTGGGTAGGACAGCAAAGGTTCAGGAATGTAATTCCTCGTCCTCACGGACAGATAACTCGTACTAGACCAAAACTCTATCACGAAGTCCCTCATTTTGTATATCGACTTAATCGCCGGGCCAATGGCGAGCGGGTCATTAGTTAGATAGCGCTATTTAGGTCTGACAAACCTCACACCGTGCCGCAGAGGACGGGCGTGAACTAATGGATCTGGGGCACGTCAATGATGATAGACATTGACAGTTTCAGGGCACATAAACATGACTACAGTCAGCAGTCGATATGGTAACGAGTCTAGTGTATACATGGGGTAGCCCCCATGGCCGAAATGCCAGATAACTAACACGGGGTAGCCCCCACGGCTGGATAGCCAGAGTAACCGGGAATAAACAAGTCACGTTTTTAACTATGGGGTAACCCCCACGGCAGGATGCCAGATAAAGGAAACTGTTTTCGAAACAACTTAAAACGAACACCCAACCGTGAACTCACTCAACTTGTTGTTGACTCGTTACTACATGCTTTGCAGGTCCTTAGGTTCTTAGCTGGAGCTTGCATGGAGGAGGATCGTTGTGGGACATGGACGACTGTGTGCCATGTTAAACTTGAAACAACTAAACTTATGTTTTGATTTAAAACTTATGCTTCCGCTTGCAACTTAACTATGTTTTGTTGAACACCAATTGTATTGGTTGAACTTTTTATAACTACTTATATGCTTGTTCAATATGATTGGTGGCTGGATCCTGGTCAGTCACGCCTCCAAGCGGTAGTACTCCGCAGGTGGATTTTGGGGGTGTGACAGATTGGTATCAGAGCCATTGATTATAGAGAACTTGGTTTTAATAAAGGGAAGAACGTTTTTGTTAAAACCAGACTATAACCTGTACAGTGCTCAACGGTCCACAACGATGCTTCACTCCACATGCAAGGCTCGACATTCTAGGTAATATGATCTGTGTATATATTGCCTACTTGTTAGTTACATAGTACATTGCTTATGGTATGCTTGGTTAGTATAACTACTGTTGCTTGGACACGTGCGTACTTACTCTATCTTATCGTCGTACTTTCGCAAACCCCTCTCACTCACGTTCTTCTTGATGAGAAGATCATGTCTGGACGCGTTAACATGACACAAGCCCAGTTGACGGCTTTGATCAATGAACGAGTTGCTGCAGCACTTGCAGCTGCACACGCAGGAGGTCAGCACGTTCAGCCACCCGTGTGCACTTTTAAGACTTTCATGGACTGCCGACCAACTACTTTTAGCGGCACTGAAGGAGCAGTAGGTCTCCTACACTGGTTTGAGAAGCTAGAATCTGTGTTCGAAATGTGCGAATGCCCTGAGGCGCGCAGGGTGAAGTACGCTACTGGTACTCTCGAGGGTTTAGCCCTCACATGGTGGAATGCCCAGGTTCAGATGTTAGGGTTGGTTGCTGCCAACGCCACCCCATGGGAAACTTTTAAGGAAATGATCAAGGAAGAGTACTGCAGTCGTGATGAGATTCACAAACTCGAGGTGGAGTTCTTCAACCTCAAGATGACGGGATCCGAAATTGAAGCTTATGTGAAAAGGTCGAACGAACTGGCAATTCTGTGCCCTACTATGGTGGATCCTCCCATCAAACGCATCGAACTATTTCTTCAGGGCTTAGTGCCAGAAATCCAAAGTCATGTGACTTCAGCGAACCTCGCTACCTACCAGCAAACTGTTCAGTTGGCTCACCGTCTCACGGATCAAGCGGTGGAGCAGAACAAGTTACCAAAACGCATAGGTGCTGCAACTACTTCTGGTACCTCTAGTGACAACAAACGGAAATGGGATGGAACTTCAAGTAAGGGTTCGACTTCTGTTCAGTCCCAGTCTCAGCAGAGGAAGACTGATGACTACAAGAGCCCTAATCAGCAATCGTCTGGTGGTCAAGGCCATGGTGGGTACAAAGGAAATCACCCCAAATGCAATCGCTGCAGTCTGCACCACAGCGGACCATGCACCAGGGGCAACTGTCATCGGTGCAACAAGCCTGGTCACGCTGCAAAGGATTGCAGGAGCTTATACCCCGCCAATCAGAATCGTCAGCAAGCTCAACAGAACCAGCGCCAGCAACAGCAACAGGGTGATAACAAAGGGTGCTTTCAGTGTGGAGCTGAGGGCCACTTCAAGAGAGACTGTCCCCAACTGAACAGGAACCAGAACAACAACAACAATAACAACAATCAGGGGAATGGTAACAATGGGAACAACAACAACAATGGCGCCAGGGGGCGAATGTTTGTGATTGGCCAAGGTGAAGCAAGGAATGACCCCAATGTTGTGGCGGGTAAGTTCCTTCTCGACGACTTTTATGTTTCAGTTTTATTTGATTCGGGTGCCGATACTAGCTACATGTCACTAGAAGTTAGTCGAATGCTTAAGCGTATTCCAACCCCTTTGAACAACAAGCACACCGTAGAGCTAGCACATGGTAAGAGTTTAGAAGCCACACACGTAGTCAAGGGTTGTAAGGTTATTCTCGCTGACCAGACCTTCTCTATCGACCTCATTCCTATTGTCTTGGGTAGTTTCGACGTTGTCATTGGGATGGATTGGTTGTCCCAACACCGAGCAGAGATTCTTTGCAACGAGAAGGTTGTCCGTATTCCAGATTCCGGTGGCGAACCTCTCATGATTCATGGCGACAAGAGGAGTGCTGTTGAGAACGTCATTTCTCTCCTTAAGGCCCAAAAGTACTTGCGAAAGGGCCACACTGCCATTTTGGCTCTCGTTACTGACACCTCAGAAAAAGAGAAGAAGATAGAAGATTTCCCAGTTGTACGCGATTATCCAGAGGTATTTCCTGAGGAATTACCTGGTCTTCCGCCCCATCGCCAAGTCGAGTTTCAGATCGAGTTAGCTCCTGGAGCTGCGCCCATAGCTCGTGCACCTTACCGTTTATCCCCATCAGAGTTGAAAGAACTCTCCACGCAACTACAAGAGCTCTTGGATAAGGGTTTTATTCGTCCAAGCTCATCGCCCTGGGGAGCTCCAGTATTATTTGTAAAGAAGAAGGACGGTACTTTCAGAATGTGCATCGACTACCGGGAACTCAACAAGGTGACGGTGAAGAATCGTTATCCTCTACCGCGTATCGACGACTTGTTCGACCAGCTACAAGGGTCGAGCTACTATTCGAAGATCGATTTGAGATCGGGTTATCACCAGCTGAGAGTCCGGGAAGAGGACGTCTCCAAAACAGCTTTCAGAACTCGATACGGGCACTATGAGTTTTTGGTCATGCCTTTTGGGATGACAAACGCACCTGCGGTTTTCATGGACTTGATGAACCGAGTGTGCAAGCCTTATCTGGACAAGTTCGTTATAGTCTTCATCGACGACATCCTGATCTATTCTAAGAGTCGGGAGGAACACGAGCAGCATCTGCGACTTATTCTGGAACTCCTTCGAACAGAACAGCTTTATGCAAAGTTCTCGAAATGCGACTTCTGGCTTCGAGAAGTCCATTTCCTAGGCCACGTGGTAAACAAGGATGGGATTCACGTTGATCCATCCAAGATAGACTCGATTAAGAACTGGCCTGCGCCTCGTACACCAAAGGAAATTCGCCAATTCTTGGGTTTGGCGGGATACTACCGGAGATTCATAAAGGATTTTTCTAAGATTGCACAGCCTCTCACCTCACTAACACAGAAGGGCGTTGTTTATCGCTGGGGAAATGCACAGGAGTTAGCATTTCAGCACTTAAAGGATAGACTTTGTAGCGCACCTATCCTTTCCTTGCCAGAGGGCACAGACGACTTTGTGGTTTACTGCGACGCATCAATTTAGGGTCTTGGTTGCGTGTTGATGCAACGAGACAAGGTTATAGCCTACGCCTCACGCCAACTTAAAGTTCATGAAAAGAACTACACTACGCACGACTTAGAGCTGGGAGCTGTCGTTTTTGCACTTAAGTTGTGGCGGCATTACCTGTATGGTACCAAGTGCGCCATCTACACCGACCACAGGAGCCTCGAGCACATCTTCAAGCAGAAAGAACTGAATATGCGACAACGACGATGGGTCGAGCTACTGAATGACTACGAGTGCTCAATCAGGTATCACCCGGGCAAGGCCAATGTTGTGGCTGACGCCCTCAGCCGGAAGGACACAGCGCCTAAGCGCGTGCGAGCTTTACAACTCACGATCCACTCTAGTCTCCCTTCCCAAATACGAGCTGCTCAGATAGAAGCACTGAAACCAGAAAACGTCAGGGCCGAAGCCCTACGCGGATCAAGGCAACGATTAGAACAAAAGGAAGACAGCGCTTACTACGTAACGGGACGCATTTGGGTCCCACACTATGGCAACCTACGAGAGCTTGTGATGGATGAAGCACACAAGTCTCGCTACTCGGTACATCCTGGATCGGATAAGATGTACCACGACATCAAGACTACGTACTGGTGGCCTAGCATGAAGGCCCACATAGCGACCTACGTCAGCAAATGTTTGACTTGTGCAAGGGTCAAGTCGGAATACCAGAAACCATCAGGCCTACTCCAACAACCAGAGATACCTCAGTGGAAATGGGAGCAAATTTCCATGGATTTTGTTACTGGCCTACCTAGATCCCAGCGCGGGAACGATACTATTTGGGTGATCGTGGACCGACTCACAAAATCTGCACACTTCTTGGCTATCAAGGAAACGGATAAGTTCTCCACTCTTGCAGAAGTATACATCAAAGAAATCGTTTCGAGGCACGGGGTGCCCACCTCCATTATCTCGGATCGAGATGCACGTTTCACTTCAGAGCTGTGGCAAGCAATGCACAAATCCTTCGGCTCACGACTAGACATGAGCACAGCGTACCATCCTCAGACGGACGGGCAGTCCGAGCGCACTATTCAGACCTTAGAAGACATGCTTCGTGCATGTGTAATCGACTTTGGCAACCGCTGGGAAAAGCATCTGCCACTTGTGGAATTCTCGTACAATAACAGCTACCACACCAGCATTGGAGCTGCTCCGTTTGAGGCATTGTACGGACGTAAATGCCGGTCTCCTCTTTGCTGGGCAGAGGTGGGAGATAGTCAGATCACTGGTCCAGAATATGTGGTAGATACAACCGAGCAAATCGCTCAGATACGAAAACGCATGACGGCCGCTCGCGAACGTCAGAAAGTTTACGCCGACATGGGCAGGAAACCACTTGAGCTCCAGGTTGGGGAGCGGGTACTACTCAAAGTTTCACCCTGGAAGGGTGTGGTTCGTTTTGGTAAACGCGGTAAACTTAACCCACGATACGTTGGACCTTTCGAGGTCATTGAGAAAATAGGCAGGGTGGCCTACAGACTAAACTTACCAGCGGAACTCGGTGCAGTTCACAACGTTTTTCACGTGTCGAATCTGAAGAAGTGTCCATCAGATGAGACCCACGTAGTTCCTTTGAAGGAACTCACTATCGACGAGCAGTTACGATTCGTCGAGGAACCAGTCGAGATCACGGACCGGGATGTTAAGGTCCTCAAGAGCACTAGGATACCTCTCGTTCGAGTTCGTTGGAACTCACGTCGCGGCCCAGAGTTCACCTGGGAGCGCGAAGATCAGATGAAACAAAAATATCCCCAACTGTTCGCAAACAGTACACCCACTACTGAGGCCGAAGCTACGGAATTTCGGGACGAAATTCCAGATCAACGGGGGGTGGATGTGACACCCCAGGAAAACCGGGAAAACCATACAACTTAACTAGCTTCCTCAGTGAGTGCCTACCAAATTTCGGGATGAAATTTCTTTCAACTTGGGGATGATGTGACAACTCGAAATTTAGAACCTTTCGTTGTACGTTTGAACACTAAGTGACTAACTAAAATGATGATTTAATGAATGATAAGTGAACCTTTTGTATGATTATGTGTTATGTTACATGTATGCTTGTGTGTATGTATGCGAGAATGTATATGAACCGAGACAACACGAACCCGACTCGAGACCATGTGGTCTCGAGTGAACGATGCAACATTGGGCCGGTTGGGCCACACATACACACTTAGCCTATTTCAAAACCCATTAGGGTGCACTTGAAGCTAGTATATAATCCGATTGTTAGCCATCTTCACCATTTTGGACAACACTTCTACTCTCCTCTACACGCACACTCTCCATTCTCTCACTAAAACCCTAGACACCAAGCACCACACTCTCCTCCTTCATCTCGGATCCAAACCGGTGACCACAAGGAGACCCGACTAAGCTCATCATCATCACTCGGACACTCATCTTCCTTACCAACTCGGCACCACCTCACAATCGGTTAGTGATTTTTATGATGTTTGTTGTTGTTAAATGATGGCATGAGTGGTAGGATTTAACTAGTGAAGTTGTATGCTTGATGATGGTTGTGAACCGGATGTGTATGTTATGGATAATCGGTTAAACATGTCTTGACCTCGGATATATTGAATGATGTTTGATGATGTTGAGTTAGTGTTCAAGAAATCGATGCATAAATGTTCTATGTTATGTGTTTACATTCGGTTGATGATGATTATATGTTAGTGTGTTGATATAAGTTGAAATGATTGATGAATAGAAACCGAATACATGTAATCGGCTGTGGAATGTGCATGATTAGGATGATTCATTATGCTGATATCATAGGGTACATGTTGGTGTTGATAAGTTGTTGATTATGATTTTCTTGTTGGTTAAAGTTCATAGGAATATTTGATGAACATGATGAACACATGAAGAACTTGTTGAATATCATATGAACATGGTTGAATATTTGAAATCTGATTGTTTGATCCATTTTAGGAAATTGCTAGACAAATAAACATGTTTATGAGAGTAGTACAGACTGTTTCATGAAATCAAATTCTCATTGGATAGTACACTGTTCCGAATCAGCTTATGTCCACTCGAAACCATCAGTTGCGACTCGAAACCATGCACGATGAGTCGAAATCTCCCGGTTGCGACACAGATTGCGAGTCGCAAACACCTGGTTGCGACTCGAAACCACACATGATCAGCACACCAACTTTGTGACTCGAAACCATTGTTGCGAGTCCGGTTGCGACTCGTAACCAAGACAGCATGAACCGAAACCATGGTTGCGACTCCGGTTGCGAGTCGCAAACACCTAGTTGCGACTCGAGACTATACACGGATACTCGCTGTTTGGGCTTGCACCTCATTTCGGACTTAATTGTTTGGGCCGGACCTTTGGGCCTACTACACGGACCTCATACGTACTGTTGTTTATGAACGATTATTTGGGCTGCTATAGATGAACTTGCATGCAACGTGCTAGCATACGTGTAGAACATACGTGCAATACATGGTTGGAACCTGACTTGTATGATACAACTATGATAGGACGTGAGTAGCCACAACATTGCTTGTTTGACTTTTCTGTGTTTCTACCGAGCAAACCAAGGTGAGTTCACACCCTCTACAAAGCATGGGATTCCCTGGGTTGGGAATGGGGTTAAGGAACTGGGTTCCTCGTCCTCCTTGGGTAGGACAGCAAAGGTTTAGGAATGTAATTCCTCGTCCTCATGGACAGATAACTCGTACTAGACCAAAACTCTATCACGAAGTCCCTCATTTTGTATATCGACTTAATCGCCGGGCCAATGGCGAGCGGGTCATTAGTTAGATAGCGCTATTTAGGTCTGACAAACCTCACACCGTGCCGCAGAGGACGGGCGTGAACTAATGGATCTGGGGCACGTCAATGATGATAGACATTGACAGTTTCAGGGCACATAAACATGACTACAGTCAGCAGTCGATATGGTAACGAGTCTAGTGTATACATGGGGTAGCCCCCACGGCCGAAATGCCAGATAACTAACACGGGGTAGCCCCCACGGCTGGATAGCCAGAGTAACCGGGAATAAACAAGTCACGTTTTTAACTATGGGGTAACCCCCACGGCAGGATGCCAGATAAAGGAAACTGTTTTCGAAACAACTTAAAACGAACACCCAACCGTGAACTCACTCAACTTGTTGTTGACTCGTTACTACATGCTTTGCAGGTCCTTAGGTTCTTAGCTGGAGCTTGCATGGAGGAGGATCGTTGTGGGACATGGACGACTGTGTGCCATGTTAAACTTGAAACAACTAAACTTATGTTTTGATTTAAAACTTATGCTTCCGCTTGCAACTTAACTATGTTTTGTTGAACACCAATTGTATTGGTTGAACTTTTTATAACTACTTATATGCTTGTTCAATATGATTGGTGGCTGGATCCTGGTCAGTCACGCCTCCAAGCGGTAGTACTCCGCAGGTGGATTTTGGGGGTGTGACAATACTCGAACCCATTTTCATTTAATGCACTTTTGGGTGTTACATACGTTCTATATCAAAACATAACACACAACGTAAACACTTTACAACGCTAACCATTCCCGCATGTTATACCTTATACGTGTACTTTGAATGCTTGTACTATGCTTTACAGTGTTACACTATACCGTCTCAAGCAATGATAGTACTATAGTTTGGACTCAGCACCTGTCATGGACGGGGGTTGCTAGGGGTCACTCTACTTTATTTCATGTGTTCGCTGAACATGTGTCGCGCATACTCCAAAACACAGTCTCGTGGTTAAGTTGTAGACAATGTTTGATAGTTACATGCTTCGCCCGTTACGTGTTACATGATGGTTATGCGCAAATGCTTTCTATACTATATGTTACTCAAACTTGTGTACTCACCTTTACATTATATGTATTGACTTTATTTTAACGTATGTGACAGGTTGATAGGACGCTATGTTTGCTGGAAATCAAGATAGGCAGTCTAGAAACTACACAAATATAAATCTTGGTTGTCGAACTTGTTTTGTTTGAGAGAAACTCGTTATCTGTAATAATTACTTGTTGAATATTTTGTTGATTGGTATGGGACAATTAACCTTTAAAAATATTGGTAACAAATAGTTGTTATGGATCTCTTGTGCAATCTGGTTCGCCTAGTGCCGCACCCCGACGATTCCGCCATCGGTTGGGGCGTGACAGGTTGGCATCAGAGCCATAACTATAGGGAATTAGGTCTAAGTCTTGTAGGATTGACCTAGTCTATAGTCTAAGCACCAACAGACCAGCTTCGTGCGAACCTAGTAGGGGTTGTACGCGCCTACTTTTGCTACTCTCGTTCGAACTCACGAAAGGGCTACTTCGTGCAAAACTGGCAGCTCCATACGAACATGCTGAACTATAACTAGCCTTTCCTAAGGCTAAAAACTATTTTGCCTTTCCTAAGGTTAGCACAACATACACGTTTTTTTAAAACATTCGCATGACACAATCGAGTGATTGGATTGAGATTAGGTGTGAAAACCAAGAACTCTCGATAAGATCACTCACTCTACGCGTCTCTTTACTCTCAGCACGAGAACCTCTGTTGACTTAGGAGTGACATCCATACCTCGACAGAGATCTCCACCTCTATCTTGTGGTTTTTGCCACACTTTTAGGAACAAGCTATTAAGTTAGGGGTGAAACCCGTACCTTAATGATACGTTCCACTCTATTTTGATTTTACAAAACTCTCACCAAAGTCTCGATGGATTCCAATGACCCGGGTCACGTAGTAACCGAAAGGATGAGTGTCGTTCGCCATATTGGGCGAGAATACAGTCTATTAGGACAAAGCGTGTACTCGAACTCGCTGAGGATAGTCGAATCACTTTGGGTAGTCGACGTCTAACACCCAAGACATTCTAATTTTGATTCACGCCTGCGATCGCCAATTTTATGCTTTATCGATTTTATGTGTTTATATGTTTATGTGTTTCGATTTTGGAGATTTTATCGCTTTTTCCGCTCCTCGCTTTTCTAAAACGCGCATAACTCGCACAACTTCTGAATCTCAAACTAATCGCAGACGAACTAAGGACTCTCGCACACTATGCTACTCACTATACTACTAGCAATGCTACTCGCTATCTCTCGCAACTCTCGAATGCGCATCGCAGCTTTGAAAGATAGGTGAATACGTGCAAAATATGTAGGTGAATATGTGCAAAATATAGGTGAATACGTACAAAATATGTGCTTACATGGATTATGTGCTCCTACGTGCTTATATGCCTATGTGGTTTATGTGCCTACGTGACTATGTGCTTATGTGCATACGTGTTCCTGATGCTTTACCTAATAATAATAATAAGTATGGTTGATTAAACGCTAAACTTTTCGAAAACCCGATACAATCAAATCTCGTCTAAATCACATGACGATGTCTGCTGCAGACAATGTCTTCCCTTGGTTCTCACACTCGCCGAAATGCTTGGAGGAGCAAAGTTGACAAGCGTATCGCTTCTCTCGTAGCCAAGGAAATGGCTAAAGTCATACCTCAGATCGTCAGTGAGATCAACGAGGTCAGCAGCAAATCGTCTGTTGAGTCAAAGAACGACTCTCCGAAAGCTCCTTTCAGCTTTAAGCAATTCAAGGCCTGCGGTCCTGCTAACTTCACTGGTGAAATGGACCCAGTGCTATGTTTCAGTGGTTTGACTCTATCGAAGTCACATTCAGGCAAAGCGGATGCCCAGAAAATCTGTGTACTGTTAATGCTACTAGAGTTTTTTAGTTCAGGGCTTTGGACTGGTGGACTGCTGAGCGCAACAGGCGTGGTAACGGTTCAGCTTATGGTCTTTCTAGGGAAGAACTCAGGGAGCTCATGATGAAGGAGTTCTGTCCTCCTCATGAAGTTCAGAAGTTGGAGAATGGATTCTGGCACATCAAACAAGATGGAGGTGACAACGCTGGTCTCATCGCTCGCTTCAAGCAGCTCAGTATTATCTGTCCTAGTCAGGTGGCAACACCTGATATGACGACCAAGAAGTACATTCGAGCTTTACCCGACTGTGTAGCTGACTTTGTTCAGGCAGCTAAACCTGCTACCATTGAGGAGACATACCAACTCACAGCTGAGATCAACGACAAGCGAGTCTTAGCTGGGTATTTCAAAACCTCAACCAAGAGTCTCAACCAAGTTACTGCGGTGTCAGGTACCGAATCTGCAGCATCATCTCAGGGTTCAAGGTCCTCACGTCAGAATCGTAAGCGCAAGGGTAACAACAACAAGAACTATGCTACTACCGTCGCCGCTCTTCTCAATGCCGTCTCCGCTCAACCCAACCAGAACTGTCAAGTTGTAGCTCCTAACACCAACGCGTCGCCTGCTAAGCGTACGTATACTGGTGTTCATCCTCTCTGCCCTACTTGCACCTACCATCACCCAGCAGGGGTAAATTGTCGTTTCTGTGCTAACTACAACATCTATGGGCATTTCACTGCTCATTGCCGTTCAGGCCCACACCAACAAGCTGCTCCAACTCCAGCACCACCAGCTCTACTCCCTGCACCTCAGGTCAACCAAGCAGCTCCTGTTCCCGCTGCCCATGCACGAGCTTCCTACTCTTGTGGTGACCCGAATCATTTTGCTAACGTCTGCTCGAATCGAGTTGTGAAACAAGAACCACAGCAGCAACAACAGCAACCACCGCAGCAGCAGCCTCAGCAGCAGCAGCAACAACCACAACAAGCAGCCCACGGAAGAACTTTCAACATCAATGTTCGCCAGGCTCAGACTGACAACAATGTTGTTAATGATACGTTTCTTGTTAACGGTATTTACGCTTCGTGTTTATTTGATACTGGAGCCGATAACTGTTTTGTGTCATTTGAATTTGAAACGCTCCTAAACCGAAAACGCGCTAACCTCCCAACGACGTTCGAAGTAGAAATTGCCACCGGAAGAACCATCACCGTCAGTTCTGTTCTCCGTGATTGTACTCTCGAACTCAACAATCACGTTTTCCCGATCGATCTCATTCCGATGCAACTTGGTAGTTTCGATATCATAGTAGGCATGGACTTTCTTCGGGAAAATCATGCTGAAGTTGTTTGTTTCGAAAAGATGATCCGTTTCTCTCTTTCAAACGGTGATCAACTCTGTGTCTATGGCGAAGTATCCTCGAAAGAACTAAAGCTTAGGTCGTGTATCCAAGCAAGCAAGTATCTCCATAAGGAATACTTAGCTTTCTTAGCTCACATTGTAGTAGCGGAGGAGGAAAAGAAGCTGATGGAAAAGGTACTTGTGGTTCGTGATTTTCCTAATGTCTTTCCTGATGATTTACCCGGTCTACCCCTGACTCATGATATCGAATTTCGTGTCGACCTTATCCTTGGAGCTAACCCTGTTGCTAAAGCCCCTTATCGCCTCACATCGTCCGAAATGCGCGAACTCTCTAGCCAACTCCAGGAATTACTTGATAAAGGCTTCATACGCCCTAGCATATCTCCATGGGGCGCACCTGTCCTTTTCGTGAAAAAGAAGGATGGATCGTTCCGAATGTGCATCGACTATAGGGAACTTAACAAGCTTACTATCAAGAATCGCTACCCTCTACCTCGAATCGATGGCTTATTTGATCAACTACAAGGCGCTACGTGTTTCTCTAAGATTGATTTATGCTCTGGTTATCATCAACTACGAATTCAAGAGCAAGACATTCCTAAAACCTCTTTTTGTACCCGTTATGGCCATTACGAATTTGTCGTTATGCCTTTTGGTCTCACAAACGCACCCGCAGTCTTCATGGATTTGATGAATCTTGTGTACCAACCCTTTCTTGATCGCTTCATCGTCGTACTTATCGATGATAGCCTTATCTATTCAAAGTCAAGAGCCGAACACGCGCGACATCTTCGTTTAGTTCTCGAGCTTCTCCAAGGAAATCGCCTCTATGCCAAATTCTCCAAGTGTGAATTTTGGCTCGAGGAGGTTCAATTCCTCGGTCACATTGTCAATAGTCAAGGTATTCACGTCAATCCCGCGAAGATTGAAGCAGTTAAGAGTTGGATTACGCCGAAAACCCCATCCGAAGTTCGTTCTTTTCTCGGATTGGCGGGTTATTACCGACGATTTATCACTGATTTCTCTAAATTCGTTGTTCCTCTCACCTCTCTCACGTGTAAAGACAAACCTTTTGTTTGGGGAACCGAACAAAAGGATGCCTTTCAAATTCTTAAGCGTATGCTTTGCAACGCTCCCATACTCGCGCTACCTGATGGAAACGACGACTTTGTTGTCTATTGTGATGCCTCTAACCTAGGTCTTGGTTGTGTTCTTATGCAACGAGACAAGGTTATCACGTATGCGTCTCGACAGCTCAAGGCTCACGAGAAGAACTACACAACCTACGATCTCGAACTCGGAGCGGTTATTTTTACGTTAAAGATTTGGAGACACTACCTATATGGTACTAAGTGTACGGTCTTCACCGACCATAAGAGCCTACAACACATCTTGAACCAGAAAGAACTAAACATGCGCCAAAGCAGATGGGTTGAACTTCTCAACGACTACGACTCTGAGATACGCTACCATCCAGGTAAAGCAAACGTCGTCGCCGATGCTTTTAGCCGACGAAGCTATTTACATAGTGTTCGTAATGCTCAAGCCCAACACGACCTCGAAGCTCTCATTCGCGACGCTCAACACGCCTGTTTTCTAGAGAACACTCTGAAGGAAGAAATAATTCTTAGAACCGAAAACCACTTAGTGAATAAACGGAATGGTATTTTTCACTATCACGACCGAATTTGGATTCCCAATCGTCATAATCTCCATGAGATATTGATGACTGAAGCATAAAAATCTCGATATTCCATTCATCCCGGTGCCGACAAGATGTACCAGGACCTCCGTGCCAGGTATTGGTGGCCAGGAATGAAGAAGGATATCGCTCTCTACGTCTTGAAGTGCCTAACTTGCTCTAAATTTAAGGCTGAACACCAACGACCCTCTGGCTTACTCGAACAACCTGAGATCTTGATGTGGAAATGGGAAAGTATAGCTATGGACTTCATTACGAAACTCCCTCGCACGCCATCAGGTCATGATAGAATTTGGGTTATCGTTGATTTTCTTACGAAATCCGCCCACTTTTTGCCGATATGAGAAGACTACAAGGTTGAACGATTGGCAAAAATCAATATCGACGAAGTCATTTGTCGACATGGGACACCTCGTGACATCATCTCTGACCGCGATGGTCGATTCACCTCGCGTCTTTGGGAGACATACCAATCCGTTCTTGGTACTACTCTTAACATCAGTACTACTTTTCATCCCCAGACCGGCGGTCAGACTGAGCGCACGATCCGCACCCTTGAAGACATGCTTTGTTCGTGCGTTATAGATTTTGATGGTAATTGGGATTCACATTTACCTCGAATTCTCGTACAACAACAATTATCATGCTAGTATTCACATGGCACCCTTTGAGGCACTATATGGAAGAAAAATGTCGATCGCCTATTGTATGGCACGGGATCGGAGACGCTCAAATCACTGGTCCTGAGTTATTACAAGAAATGACTGACAAGATTCTCCAGATACGAGACAATCTCTTGAAAGCTCGGAGTCGTCAAAAGAGTTACGCAGATAAACGCCGCAAGCCCCTTGAGTTTGAAGTTGGTGATTACGTACTCCTAAAGGTTTCACCTTGGAAGGGGGTGATCCGATTCGGCAAGAAAGGAAAGCTTGCACCACGACACGTGGGTCCCTTTAAGATTCTGGAAAGAATTGGCAAAGTGGCCTACCGACTCGAACTACCGGAGGAACTCAACAACGTACATCCGACTTTCCACGTCTCAAACCTTAAAAAGTGTCTAGCGGAAGAAAACCTGCATGTCCCTCTCGAGGATTTGGAAGTGAACGAAACCCTACACTTTGTGGAAAAGCCAGTAGAAATCATGGACCGAGAGACCAAGAAACTTCGACGCTCTCGCATTCCTATAGTGAAGGTTCGTTAGGAAGGCAAACGCGGCGCCGAGTTCACTTGGGAACTCGAAAGTGATATGAAAGCTAAATATTCACATCTCTTTGTTATGCCTGCGCCTTAATTTCGGGACGAAATTCCCTAAAGTAGGGGGGCTGTAACAACCCGACCTTCCAGGTCATTACTTGTATCTGTCATTTATTGCTTAATTACTTATACTCTAGAGATTCGATTATCGCTACAGGTTAACTATTTTGAACCATGTTTTCAAACGCATTTTGAACGCTTATTACAATGCTTATTCAATATGCAGTTGTCGCAACTAAACGCTATTTATAACGCTTACTATTTAAACGCATTTTATTATTTATTTAGATTAAACGCTATCACAACACAAACTCAACACAAACTCGAAACACGGATTGTTCTATATTATGTTTTATGTGTGTTATTTGTGTGATTGTATGTTTAATTGTTATGTGGTTTATTAACGCAACGCTTACACACTCAAACGCAACGCAACACTTAACTCGGCTGATCGAATGGACACCGATCGAATGGGCATCCGCTCGGATGGCCATCCGACCGGATGGCCATCCGATCGAAAGGCCATCCGAACACACCACAACGCGCACCGCCTTACTCTCTCTCCCTCGCCTATAAATACCACCCGTACATCTCATTCTCTGATGTTGACACTTCCATCCGACCACACACACTCAAGTCGCTCTCAGTCACTTTTCCTCTTGATTCAAGGCTATTTCGTAAGTATTTCTCCTTAAATCTTGTACAATCATCATCACCAAACACTTCTACATCATCTTCTCCATAAAAATTACACACAAACACTTACTTTTTCTCTGAAATCACTGATTTGGACCTCTTGAAGGTGTCCTTCACTCATTTTGCTTATGCAACCTATGGTGGAGCACCAACTCATCAAGATTGGTTCAGATCTAAGAGATTTCCACAACTTTTTGCTAAGTTTTGAAAGATCTCAACACTTTTCAACTGTTTTCAACTTTTCTTCAACCTTTCTCCTCAAAACCGATGGGATTCAGATCAAACTGACTTTAGACTCGTTCCTCAGTCTAGAACGGGCTTGAAAATGGATTTCCACCGGAGAGACGACCGATTAACGGGTTAGACATGAAACTTCGCCAATGTTAGGATCTGAGTTTCTTATGATTGTGTTTGTTTGATTATAATGAAGATGAATTAAGATTAAGTGCAGTGGAAACTAAATGAAACAAACTTTCCTCACACAATTAAAGAGAGAATTGTTTTCAATAAACATGTTTAACATGAAATCGAATGATTATATTTATTACAATCTTCAATTACAATGCATGCATGTATACAATCTCCCCCTCAACCTGAGCTCACAGTGAATGTTCGTACAGAAAGAGTTTGTGATGAAGAGAGCTAATAGAACAGTACAGAGTACTGTTCTATTTATAGTACAGAACAAACCACTGTGGCATCTTTGCTGACATCACCATGAAAGTGACATCTAACCTCCTAACAACCTAGTTGATAAAGCCAAAACTGGATCAGATCAGTGGATCCAGAATAAGCAGTTGTTTACATCAGTCTTTCCCCTTGAATGTTACCTAACATCTGATGCCCTTCTAAGTGCTGCCCTTCTACAACAACTGCTGATCTACATCAACTGCTGTGCATTTAAAGACTGGTGAAGACTAAACACTGATGAGTCAATCTGCTGCTATAGTTCAAGTACTGCTGATGACACAAAGCACTGCTAGGGCTACAACAGTGGAATGAAGAAGCAGCTGTTAGACTAGTATTTGTATTCATTTCTTGTAAACAGTTGTTAGATAACAGTGTTTGTATTAGTCAGTGGTTAGAGGTTGTTAGGAGGTTAGATGTCACTTTCATGGTGACGTCAGTAAAGATGCCACAGTGGTTTGTTCTATACTATAAATGGAACAGTAATCTGTACTGTTCTATTAGCTCTCTTCATCACAAAGTCATTCTGTATGAACATTCACTGTGAGCTCAGGCTGAGGGGGAGATTGTATACATGCATGCATTGTAATTAAAGATTGTAATAAATATAATCATTCGATTTCATGTTAAACATGTTTGATGAAAACAATTCTCTCTTTGATTGTGTGATGAAAGTTTGTTTCATTTAGTTTCCGTTGCACTTAATCTTAATTCATCTTCATTATAATTAAACAAGCACAATCATAAGAAACTCAGATCATAACAATTGGTATCAGAGCTTGGACAGTCAAACTTGATCTAACAATCATTTTGACATAAAAAGTTCATCTCAAAATCGTTGATACTTTTAAATTGTTCTTTTCATTGAAAAACAGAGTAAGGGTTAATCACGAGCAAAGTTGATTAATCAGTGCCTGTAAAACAACCAGGATGACGTCACAATCGCAGGATATGAATAACAACATCGGTTCTCTCTTCAAACCACCTATGTTAAAGAGAAATGAATACAACATCTGGGAGCGAAGGATGAGTCACATCTTAGCTCAACAGAACACTGGATGTTGGAAGTCGGTTATCTTTGGACCACATGTTCCAATGGTGCCAAGTGCTGAGGATCTAAAGGTTTTCGTTCCTAAGAAAATTGAGAACTATACTGACCAAGATTTTCAGAAAATTGAACTAGATGCCAAGGCATTTAGCATCGTTGCATCTGCACTACCAAATAAGATTTATGCTGGACTATTACACTGTAACAATGCCAAGGAATTGTGGGATGCACTTAAGGAACAGTTTGGGGGGACTGAAGAAGTAATTGAAAATAACAGGGAAATTCTGAACCAACAGTATGAAACCTTTTTGTTAGTGCATACGTCTGTCGACTTCATTTTGTATCGAGTCTTGAATTACTATTGTTAGAATAGGGCACGTTGTACGAGAAAAAGGGTAGGATTTAAGGGTTTTTAAGGTAATTTCGTTTGAAATGGTATGTGGCATCTTCAAACGAAATCATGGCTCTTTGATGTGTGTAAAATGCAACATATAAATTACATCAAATGAGGCATAAAACTAACCCTTTTTAAGTACTAATATTGGAAAAAGAGTGTTTTTGTCTTCCTTTTGTATTTTCAGGATTAAATGAGCTCAAAAACACAAAAGAAGCAAAAAGACAGCTAAGTCCAACATAAATACAAGAAAAGGAACATAAGTGGACTGCCCGACCCCTCAACGGCATCTTCCCAAGCAAAATAGAGAAGGCAGAAGACTGAACACGCCCCGTGCTCAGCCAGCACGGGGCCGTGCCCAAGAAGATGCAGAAAAGACAAACCTATAGAAGCTTCTATTGCCCACCACGGGGCCGTGCCCAGCGGACACGGGGCCGTGGCGAAAGTACAGCAGACGCATTAATTGTAATTGCGAATTACAATTAATGAAGAGAGAGAATGTCAGACAGGCACGGGGCCATGTCCAGCGGACACGGGGGCGTGCCCAGCCTTCTGTTTAGCCTATAAATAGGAGTGCTTGGTTTCATTTCAACTCATCCCTTGGCACACCACCTCTCTCACACTTCACCCACCACCCACCACCACCATAACACCATCATCCACCACCATCATCCATTGTCCATCATAGAGTGTGTGAGTCGTCTCGGGATCCAAGATTGATCGTAAGAGTTCTTGACAATCAAGGCCATGTTTGCCTAAGTCTCTTACATCACTTGGTGAAGACAAAGTGTCTAGTATAATACTTTTTATTTCTAATCTTTTGCACTTTTTATTTGGTTTTGTATTAATGACTTTAATAACTAGTTACTTATGTTGAAGGTGATCTTTCCTTATCATTTGTCCGTGGTGTCTTGGCATTATTTTACTGTCTATATAAAATAAAGGATTTTCACCATTCATATCTCCACGGTCTATATGGAGGCATGTTGGCTACCTGGTCGGGGGTTAAGGGAACGGTTTGGTAAAGGTCTTGCCATTGTTCAGCGTTTAGAGGTCCTGCAATGGACCGGGGTCAAATTTAGTAGGACCTCCTTCAATGCTTCACGGTATTGGATGGCGGGGGTCCAAACTCTTTGATCCCCTCATAAGTTAACTACTATTAATACTATAACCCGGCTATTTAGGACTGTATCCCTGCTGACTCAGACTACTTAGCCGAGGGTAACGTCACCGCCAAAAGCGGGGCCTACCACAATATTGCATTAATAACTTAATTCATTATCTTCCAATAATCCACCCTTTTAGGATTGTATCCTTGCTGACTCAAACTACTGGGGTGAGGGTAACGTCACCTTCAAAAGAGGGGCCTACTACAATAACTAAGATAATCTCTTAATTATGTGCAAAAGTGCGGAAATAATCAAAGGTTATACTAGATACGAGTCGGAACCAAGTGATTCATCTTGTCTATCTTTTTTTCTTTTTATTTTCAGCATTTTAGTTAGTTTTTATTTTTCTTAGTTTAAAACCTTTTTCCTAAACTTTTTATTTTGATTAGACGTTGAGGATAAACCGGTACTAAAAGCTCTTGTGTCCTTGGACGACCTCGGTATCTTGCCAACACTATACTACGCTCACGATGGGTGCACTTGCCCATATGTGTGTTTAGTGTTAGTAAAATATCGTGTTTTATAAATTTAAAACTTGGCTAAAAATAAGTGTTAAAGGGGCTTAAAATATACACCTAATATATATAACACTTCACACGCATCACTCTTATAAATACTCCTCATGCTGAATCATTTGTAACCTTCTTGATTCCGACGCCGAAGTGCTGTCGGAGTGTCTCCGTGCTGTAAATCATTTCAAGATCAATAAACTAGACAGTTAATAGTGATTCTAGCGTTATACAAGCTAAACGAATACTGAATCAATGAATTCCGCCTCTGATTCTGTCTGAGCATCGACTCGTTAGGATTCTAGTTTTTCAAAGTTATATCTAAAAGAGTTTATCAACAAACTTAAAAATTATGAGTATGAAAATGAAAAGAAAAAAGGAAGATTTGATAAATGAAATAGAAAAGAATTTGATGAAAGTGGGTTTAGATGTGATTCTTGAAATGAAAAGAAGAATTAGTGTTTGTCTTGCTGCAAAAAGTAATTTGATATACGATAACAAGAGGGGTTGTTACATTGATGAGAATGCGAATACTCTTGATTTCGTTAAATTTTTTTGTGCAGGAACATACAAGATAGAGAAAAAGGAAATTCCAAAGAATGAAGAATCTGTGAAGATTGGATCTTTGAATTCCGAATCAGTATTCACTAAATGTGAGAAATTTGAAGCTGACAATGCCAAACTCTTGAAGGATGCGGAAAGTTTGACATTGGAAGTAAAAAATTTGAAGGATGAAAAGCAATCTGATGATAAACAGATTCTTGTTTTACAGGAAAATTTTGAGAAGTTGAAATCTGAAAATGTCAAACTGTTGAGTGGTTTGAACAGTTTGACATTAGAAAACAACAATTTGAAAGAAAATGAAAGAGATTTTGAAAAGAAAATAAAATTTTTTGAAAATGAAAAAATAAAAACTGAAAAATTCAAAGTCAAATAAAGATTCTTGAAGATCAGAGACCTGTTTTTAGCAAGAATAACATTGAAAAACAAAGTACAATAAACTCTCATCTTCAGACGATTATTCGACTTGAAAAAGAAGCTGAAATTGCTCGGAATAAAATTGATGAGCTTGAGAAGAAATTGAAAGGTTTTGAGACTTCGTCATCAACACTAGATTATCCATGTCCGAAACCGATCGATTCTGTTCCAATAAGTGACAATGTCACAAACTTTGACAAAGTCAAAGTTGAAGATTGTGATGAGAAAACTGATGATGAAGTTGAAAAAAGAAAAATATTTTTGAAATTAAATGAAATGTTTCAAGAAACTGTTCTACATTCTACTGAAAAAGGTGAATGCTCAACGCAAAAACCTGTAAAGAAGAATGTGGAACAAAAACAAAAGGATAAAAAACCGAAAAATGTTCAAAAAGAAAATAAAAGCTCATCAGTTCAATCATCCAATCGTGATAAAAAACCACAAAAATTGGAAAACCAAAACTCAAAAACTGTTGGTAATAAGTGGTGCAGGTTTGACCACAGTGCTCAAAAGATAAATACAGCCAACAAGAGGAGAAATGATTATCACCAAGCCAAACAGTGCTATAATCTGAATGTTTGGACTGAAAGTGTTGATTGGTACGATAACAGAGTGTGTTACACTTGTGGAGTGAGAGGACACATTGCTGTTAACTGCCAAAGTTGGAGGTTTGAGACAAGAAGATGCTTCGAATGCCATATCAAAGGACACATTGTCAGGGATTGCCCAATGAGATCAAAGGGAAGATTGAGGGCTGAATTTCAGAAAATGGCAAAGAAACCAGTCAATGTCAAAGCAAAGCCCAAAGAACAGAAAGTTCTAGAAAAGAAAGTAAAGCTTTCACAAGGGCAAAAAGACAGACTGAGGAAGAAGAGGAAGAAAGCGAGAGAATATCTCGAAAGGATTTTGTCCTCGGATACAACTGGTAAAACAGATAAAAGTTCTGATAAATCGTCTTGCTCGCCAAAGAATGACAAATCAAGCAAAATGAATTCATCAGATACAAATATGAGGACAGAGGAGAGAATAAAGAAAGAGAAAGTTGGTGGTGATGAATTTGTTTATTTGGAAACAAAGGAGCCACGTGTTGGCAATGAATCTGGTGTGGTAAAGCCAGAAGAGCTGTGTGTTGAGGTAAAAAATGAGAATTCTGGTCTAACAATGGATGATGCAAATTTTCCACCATTGTTGAACAAGAATTCAAAATCACCCAAGGACAGTCAGGCTTGGGTGAATCTGTTTAAATGAAAAACCTGACTTGCCGGAGCTTCCAGGTTGGTAAGAGTGGAGCAGGAATCGGCATCTTTCTTGAGAAATTCACGAAAGTGATTTCGATTTAAAAGTGGTAAATCAGGGACATTAAATTGTACTTGATTTTCTACAAGTGATGTTTGTGGATTGATCTTAAAAATGTTAGTTTTTACAAGTGGTTAAAGAAAACAAGGTGATGAATGATCCCCATGTTTGAGAAATGACTCACAAAACTGATTTTCTGGAAAAACCATTTTGATTAAAACAAACTTAAGTGTGTTGAAATCACTATGGGAAAATGTTTTGTTGTCAGGGGGAGTTCTGATTGTTTAAGCCAAGTGAATGGAGAATTGAAGTAATTCTCATCATGTTGTCAAGTTTGTACAGTTCGTTTTCAAATTTTCCTAGAAAATCAAAATTGAAACATATTTTGATTTTAGGGGGAGAAAATTTTTAAAAATTAGAAAATTTGAAAATTCCAAAAACATTGAAAAATTAAAAATGAGTTTTGTTGTGAAAAAGAGGAAATGATAGTAGATCAGTTGGACTGTCACAGCATGCTAAAGAAATGGAGAGATAAAATGTGATAAACGATCTTACTAAAGATGTGACGGTAGGCTCAGCTAGACTAGTAGATTTGTGATAACGATACAAACCTAAATTGAAATAGCCTAGTTCTAGTGGGAAACATGGTCAAAAGCATAGTACTTAGTTTTGTCCTTCTTGATTGTGTGCCTACTCAGTAATCGCTGATTGTCGAAAGACATAAAACTGGTTAAGTTTGTGAACTTTCACAACTTTGCTAAAAACTCACTGTGATTGTGCATTTCATTTTGCAAAGATTTAAACTTGTTTTATTTCTTTATTTTGTTTAAGCATTGGACATCCTCTTCGTATACGTGAGTATCGAACTGGATGTTATTGCCTAAACGTTCTGCTTTATTTTCTTTGGTGTTTCGTTTAAGCTTTGGATCACCTCTGCGTATATGGAAGTATCGACCTGGTGGTTAAAGCCTAAACAACTTCAACTTATTTTTATTTTTCTTATTTTGTTTAAACATTGGACTTTCTTTGCGTATACGTGAGTATCGACCTGATTGTTAATGTTTAAACATTCTGCTTTGTTTTCGCACAAATCACAGTTGATAAAAGTTTAAAGGCATTACTTGAGTCAGTGTATTGCATGATGAGGGGATATGCTGAAATCGTGGGGTCCATAAGAACTTAGTGCAAAATTAATATACCTTAATGTATCGGTAAGCATTTCGAAAGTTTTTAGATTGAGTTTAACTGGACAATAATATCGTCAATCAATGTGAATCGTTTAGAACTGAAAATGTTTAAAGCTTAACGGTGTTTGTGATTGGTCACATAAGCTGATATGATCCTCTTACACGAACTCACAAAAATATTGTCTGTAAATATTTTTTTACTGTATTTCTTTGTTATAAAAAATCCAAAAAGATTTTAGTTTGTTTTAGCATAAATTTTGAAAAATACAAAAAGATTTTCGACAACTGATGTTGTAGAGCTAATATTCAAAATTTCAAGTGCTGAACATGACGAACAGGGTTGGGAGTATGTGCTTCAATGTAGAAATTTATTTTAAGAAAGTAGTTGAGATTAGTTAATCAGGGTCATTAATTTGAACTTGATGTAACTATTACTAGTAAGTTTTTCTTATTGATTTAAGTGAAAAATTATGTGGTGGTGAGAAAATTTGTGCAGAAGATGAGCTGATCAGAGATAAACCCAGGGATTGATCTCAAGGTGATAGCTAATTCCAGACAGCAATCCCATCATGATGAGAGGGGGAGTCTGACGAGGTTAGAGCTAAAGAGAAGATCCTGGTACATGCTAAGAAAGAAAGGATACCGATCAAGATTGAAGAGTTGTCATGATGAAGACTCTAACTGAAGATTCCGTCAACATTCAAGGGGGAGTCTGTTGGTGCAGTTGTCTGTCGACTTCATCTTCGTTCGAGTCTCAGATTGTGAAAAAGCCAAGAGACTGATAAAGATTGAAGATGCGAGGACTCGATACTTCAGACTCGTCAACATCCGAGGGGGAGTCTGTTAGTGTATACGTCTGTCGACTTCGTCTTGTATCGAGTCTTGTATTACTATTGTTAGAATAGAGCACGTTGTACGAGAAAAAGGTAGGATTTAAGGGTTTTTAAGGTAATTTCGTTTGAAATGGTATGTGGCATCTTCAAACGAAATTAGTATGTTTAATTTCGTTTGAAGGATGCCATGCCACCTTCAAACGAAATCATGGCTCTTATAAATACTCCTCATGCTGAATCATTTATAACCTTCTTGATTCCGACGCCGAAGTGCTGTCGAAGTGTCTCCGTGCTGTAAATCATTTCAAGATCAATAAACTAGACAGTTAATAGTGATTCTAGCGTTATACAAGCTAAACGAAGATTGAATCAATGAATTCCGCCTCTGATTCTGCCTGAGCACTCTTCTGATCGACTCGTTAGGTCATTTCACGATCCTTCACTTTTGTCACATTAAGGGTGAAACATTAACACAGCAGTTTGAGCGATTTAGCTGTCTCATAAGTGAACTTAAGCTTGTTAAAACTGAATTTCCTAAATCAATTGTAAACAACAGGTTTTTAAGGTCACTTCCTGAAAAATGGGACACAATTGCTTTTGTAACCAGAAACTCTGTTGAGTTCAAAGATCTGACACTGACCCAACTTCATGGTAGACTCCTGACCTATGAAAGGGAGTTGAACCAGAAAAAGAAGTTACAAGAGTCTGGAAAAGTTGCAGATGACTATTCATTTGGCAGCACAGCTCTTTTGGGTCAGGAAGAATCTGGTAGTAGTAAGGATCAGAGTTATGATCATTATATTGACATAACAGCTGGTGGAGCCTTTAACAACTCTGATTCTTACTCAAATAACTATGGTTTCACAGCTAGTAGTGAAAACCAGAATTCTGACAATCTGTACTTTGAACTCTATGATCTGCAGCATTTTGATCCAATAGACTTAGAAGAAATGGACATTTTGCACCAACTTGCACTGCTGAGTGTTAGAACCAGAAAGTTTTACAAATGGACAGGGAGAAAATTTCTAGGGTTACATGGGAACTTAAAAGTAGGGCTGGATAAGTCAAAGATTAAATGCTATAAGTGTAACAGGTTAGGTCATTTTGCTAGGGAGTGCAGGAGTCAAACCAATAGACCAATTATTACACATCCTGGCTCAAACCCCACACCACAAAATAACTAAAACACTGTGCATTATGCCCAATATGCCCCTGCTGCTCAGGTAAACGCTGCTCACTATGCACACCCTGCAACCGCTGTTCCTGTGCACTATGTTCGAACCACTGTTCCTCAGATACAGTATGTCCAGGCCCCTGCTCCTCAGGTTCAGGTGCAACAAGTTGCACCTCAACAAGCTGTACCAGCAGTGGTTCAACCAGATCAGCAAAGCTTTTTCACCCAAGGCCTTGTTGACTAGAGCAGCTTACCTAAAGAGTTAGGATATGAAAATTTTGCACTCTATGCTCAAAATAATGTTTCTATTGATGATGTTTGTTTTGTAGCATTGGAGTCTATACCAGAAGGGCTGGAAACTGAAGAAGGACAGTCAAGTGATGAAACAGTGGATACAATTGCTGAAGCAGTGGTTACTGCTGTTGCTAATGAAGTATTGCTGGGAGAAAATTCAGGACCTCTGTTGGAACCACTGTCTGACCCCTGGTCTAAAGAAGAAGAAGAGAAGAAACAAGGTGAAAAAGAAGAGAAAGCTCAAGAAGAAAGTGATCACACCCGTGATTGTGCCATGATGGATGCAACTAAGGTATCACCCCAGGTTCACAAAAACCTTAGAGATAGGTTATTAACTGGAGAAGTTCAATTGAAAGTCTTTAAAAGAACTAAAAATCAAATTGACTGAAAAAGAAAATGAAATTTGCAGCATCAAACAAGAGCATAGCATAACCAAGGACCAACTCCAGACAATGATAAAAAAATATCAAGTTTGCAAAAAGGAGTTGGAAGCCACCCAAATCACTTGTGAAAAATGGGTGGAATCCTGCAAAGGTTATGAAATTATGCTTGAAAAATAGCTTGAAAGTAATGTAAAATTTGGCATAGGGTTTAGAAAAAAATGACCAAGTTGAAAACATTGCTGCAAATCAAGCTGGTTCTGTTGAAATCATACCAACCAACAAGAATGGACAAGAAGTTAAAATAACTGATAAACTTGGTAACAAAATCACTTTGGTAAGATCTGCGGGGTCCTCAACTATAACAACCATCCTAAATAATTTTTGACACCCCTAATATATTTAAAGTATCCATATACGTCTTAAAATACACCCCGTATGCGAAAACGGTCCCCGAATACATTTAATTTAATAAAATAAAAATAAAAACAAGGAGTTAATTACATAGTTAGTCCCTGTGGTTTGCACCAAATAACATACTTAGGTACTAATAGTTTAAAATCACCTTCTAGGGTATTAACTTTTTATTTTGTAACGTTTGGAGGTATTAACTTCTATGGTATTAACATAGTTAGTCCCTATGGTTTGCACAAAAAAACATACTTAGGTACTAATAGAATGTGATTTTAAACCTACAAATACCGTTAATACCTCCAAACGTTACAAAATGAAAAGTTAATACCCTAGAATGTGATTTTAAATTATTAGTACCTAAGTATGTTACCTTGTGCAAACCACAAGGACTAACTATGTAATTAACTCTAAAAACAAGAAAATGGGGTCACTCGCGGGCCGCGAAGGCTTTGTCTTCGGGCTACGCGGGGCGCGACAGTCAGTCACCAGAGCGGCACCCGGTGCTGCCATGTGTCAGGGCGCGTGTGGAGGCTACGAGTGCTGACTAGTCATAGCTAGGCCCTACAACCCTATGTTGCGGGCCGCGTAAGACCTTGGTGTGGTCTTCGCGGGGCGCGATAAAACCCCTGAACTGCCCTATAAATAGCAACGAGGGGTTCAGTCGACAACTCGCTCACACATTTTCTTTCTCTCTCGAAATTTCATATAGTATAAGCTATTCTCGGGCAAAATACCCCCCTAAATAACAAAGTTCTGCCCGTTGTAAGTATTATAACCCCGGTTACGTATTAGATACGCTGCCTGATTGATCTAGGGTTCTGTAACGGCTGTCGTGGTTCTGCCCGACGTAGTCGTTGGAATGCCGTCTCGGGGTGGGTATTACTAATGTAAATATTGGGTTACTATACTAACACGCATGCATTTGTGTAATTAATAGATAATCACCAGGAAATCCTTAAAGGAAACCCTAAGACAGCAATGTGAGTAATCTCCTTTTTACAAATTGTTTTACAAAACCTCATATGATTAATAATATATTAAACAGTGATTGAGTATTTGTATTATACAATTATCGTCGGTATGTTGGGGTTTTGTATACAAAATTTGTTACTACATTGTGAGTAGTAACATGTGTAAGTCCCGTAGAACGGATCTTTCAATGATATCAAACCTAATCTTGTGAGAGTGCGGAAACCAAACACAAGATGATTCAAGATAAACCGACAAATATGAAAAACGAAGAACAAACCGAATCACTTTCAACACTTGCACACGATTCTATTACTTGAATAAGCAAAACCGTCTAGTACAAGTGCTCCCAACCAAATCGCCTCTCTCTCTAGCTCTCTAGAAGTTGTAACAATGAAGTTCAAACCTAAAAACAAGTTAGAAACTTGTTTATATACTTACTAAAGCCCACTCCCCTACATGGGCTCCCCTTGGGCTTGCTTGGCCCACATGGCCTAAAGCTTGGCCCAAAGTGACCTATAAAGGTCCAAAACCTAATATAACTAACCCGGTAAAGCCCAGTTCGTAACCATAACTCGTTGTATGAATTTGATGCGTCAGTCTCACACTTTAGGGCCTAACAATCTCCCCCTAGACTGATGTCATCAAATTGTCTTCATATCATGAATTCAGCAACGTCTTCAACGAAGTCTATGGTTGTCGCTATGCTGTAGATGTTGTGGAAGTTCTTGACTTCTGAACTCTCAGCACTGGGTCTCTTTTTTCAGCTCTTGTGGTTAGCTTCATATCAGGATCTCGATCAGCATTTGCTTGAAAATCTTGTGAAAAGAATGTGAGAGGAGGATTCTCAGCAGCTCTTTTCTTCTTCAATCTTTGTCTTTCAAGCAGGTTCACAGTACTTCTTCAAATGTACTTTCACTGTCAGACGGCGTTTCGTATCCTGTTCTTCTGAATCAGGTACATCTTGTTGTTGTGCTACTCCATGCTTCGTCAGCAGCCAACAACATCTCAATCTTCAGCAACCTCTGTTCTTGATTGACATCAAGTTCTGCACATGCTCACAAACTCATAAGCAAAAATTTCTTATGCAACAGAGAGAGTACCATATGAACACTAGGTACATCCAAGTACTTGTACTCGGATTTCACAATTTAAACTCTTTCAACTTTTATGATTAGTCAAACCTTCAAGAACGGTTACATTTTTAATTTTAAGAAAAACAAATAAACACTCTTTTTTTTTGGTTTTATAGAAAAACAGGACACTATTTTTGTATTTTTGAATTTTTTTAATATTTTTTTAATTTTTAATTTTAAGAACTAAAACATAATATACAATTACAATTGCAATGGGATCAAAATTCGTTCTCAGGCAGACTAAGGAACACTTTTCAGTACGAGCCTAATCAAACTGGTCTATGCGATTGCCAATATATTTGTCCACTTAAACTTTAACGCTCAGCTTTCAATTTTTCAACTTCGTGATATGCTTTAGGTAATATTATACTATTATACCCGTGTGTCCCATTCCAAGGCATACCCCTGTGATCAAGGTAAGCACAACGATTCATCGTAGCAGGTGAGTATATTGATGTCATCCTTTTTTATTTACAACGTCAGACCATTGGTGACAGGTCAGTACTTTCGTACAGCAGAGCGACCAATGATTTTGTCCAACGAGGGCGAGGCAAATACCATTTTGGTACGAATTTGGCTCTTTGAGCATTTGGAATTTTCTCATTTTGAGATTTTGATTCCTTAGGGTTTTTGTCCTCTTGGGATCTTTTAAGATATCCCTAATGTTGAACCTAGTGGGACCCCATTGGAAACCGAGGTTGAAAAGGAACCTTTATTAAATTCAGATGATACATGTGTTGATGAAATACGTGTTGATGAAGTTTTAACATCTTCCGAGATTAAAACTGAATCTGATTTTCAAAAGGAAGAAGTGGTTATTTTAAATGAAAAATTGCAAGAAATGGTTTCTGAAAATAAAAGTAAAACTAAATCTGAAACATCCTTTCAAAATGATTCTGATAAAGAAAAATCTGATCCATCTGAATCTCATACTTGTGCCAATTCTAGTTCTGATCAACAGGTACCTAAATGCTCAGAAAAGGCACAAGTTAACCAAACACGAAACATCAATCAAGCTCATTCTTCTAAACTCAACAGATACACATCTGCTATGAAGCATCAAAACTTCCACAGATTGAAACGTCAAACATGTTTCAATTGTGGAGTTGCTGGACACATCGCCAGAAACTGTGTTCATCTCCCAAGTGTGCAGTCTAAAAATAAATATGCACAAAATCAGAAAGTCAAGACAAACCGATATCGTTATTCAGAGTCAGTGACGACTGAAAAGTCTAAGATAATGAGGAATAACTATCGTAAGGCTAAACCTTCTGATCAAGATTGGAATGCAGCCAAATGTAGAAATCAAAATCAACAAAAGGATTTTCGAAAAAATCAATATAAAGCGTTTGGTAACTACAATTCGCAATGGTCAAATAAGCATTGGAAACCTAAAGCTAAGGCCACGCATTCCAATTCGTCTCATACATCTCATCAAAATTCTGCCATTAAAAATCCTTCAAAATTTTTAAATAAAGACAATTTGGTGTGGCAGAGAGTGACTTACTTTGATGCACAAGGGAAACCCAGATCCACTATGGGCTGGGTTCCTAAATCTAACTGATCCCGCTAATCATGCAGGAACAGCTGTGGAGGACTACTGTGCGCCTCTGGTACATGGATAGTGGCTGTTCTAGGCATATGACGGGAGACTTGTCTCAACTGGTCAATGTAAAAGAATTTGACGGTGGATATGTCTCTTTTGCGGGAGGAGAATCAGGAAGAATCACGTTGAAAGGAACAGTGAAAAACGGCGTTTTAAGCTTAAAAAATGTGAATTATGTCCCAGAACTGAAACACAATCTGTTGAGCATTTCACAGATATGTGATCGAGGAAATTCAGTCCATTTTACAAAGAAAGGCTGCTACGTATTGAAGCCATGGATTGTCATTCCCGAAGATTGGTTTTTGATGACAGCTGAGAGACGGGGAAATGCATATGTCATTGATATGAACAAGAAGCCGTGTGAAGAAGTTACGTGTCTATTTTCAAAGATTTCAGAACATGATGGTTTATTGTGGCATCGTCGTCTTGGACATGTGAATATGAAGAACTTGAATCGTCTTGCCAAAGGTCAACTGGTCCGTGATCTACCAATCAAAGACTTTATGTTGGTAGAAAAGTGTGTTGCTTGTGCAAAGGGAAAAGCACATCGAAAGCCTCATAAATCCAAGTCTACTCCCTCTACCAAAGCTGTGCTTGAATTACTTCACATGGATCTCTTTGGTCCAGTGAATGTGTTAAGTATTGGCAAGAAGGCTTATTGTCTTGTGATAGTCGATGATTTCTCACGCTACACCTGGGTGTACTTTCTAAGTCACAAGAATGAGGCTGCGGGTTTGATCAAACAATTAATTACTCTGGTAGAAAATCAAGCCAGTACAAAAGTAAAGGCTATTCGATCAGACAATGGGACGGAATTCAAAAATGTCACCATGGATACATTCTGTGCTGAAAAGGGAATTGAACAACAGTACAGTGCACCACGAACTCCACAACAGAATGGAGTGGCTGAAAGATGAAATCGTACTCTCATAGAGGCTGCGCGTACTATGCTGGCTGATTCGAAGCTTCCTACTTTCTTTTGGGCTGAAGCTGTTAGCACGGCTTGTTACGTCCAGAATCATGCTTTAGTAAACAAACGACATATGAAAACTCCTTATGAGATTCTGGAAGGACGTAAACCTTCGGTTTCACACTTTCGCATCTTTGGTTGTCCATGTGTGTTACTACTTATGGACGCTAATGGAAAGTTTGAAGTCAAAGGGGACGAGTGTTATTTTGTTGGATATGCTAAAGGTTTAGCCTATAGAGTATACAACAAGGTAACTAAAAAGGTCGTCGAGTCGTGCAACATTGAATGGCTTGAAGAAAATGCTACGGACGCTAGAGTTGGACCAGATTGGTTATATGATTATGCTGAATTATTTAAATCGTTTAACATTTTGTCAAGTGTCCCTACAGCTGCAGGTGTGTCTACTCCCAAACAACCGCTGTCTTTTGGTGATACTGAAGAAGAAGAACAGGCTGAAGGAAGGTCAAGAAATCATACCATTGACCCACCGGGAATGGTTTTCACTCGGCAACCTGCGCTTCAGCAAATGTCCCATCAATCCCCTGAAGGTGCTTCATCAAGCGGTGCTACACCGAGTTGTTCAGGATCTGCCCTATTTCCTGAATCCATTCCTGAAGACTGCATTGTTACAACTCCTTTAGTTCACCATACTGCAGCATCTAATGAGGGGGAGTCTAGCAACACCACTGATGATAATCAAAATGCTTCTACTGAAGACGAGACCGTACCTGACATGGCAATTCCTACAAGTGTCCAACGAAATCATCCTATAGAGAATGTGATTGGTCCTGTAAATGCAGGAGTTTTAACCAGGAGCCAATCAGGAACCATCAATACATGTTTATATTCTTGCTACGTCTCACAAATAGAACCTAAAACTGTTGATATAGCTTTGCAGGAACCAGGCTGGGTAGATGCTATGCATGAAGAGCTGAACCAGTTTGAGAAGCTTGGAGTATGGAAACTTGTCGAGTTACCAAAAGGAAAGCGCAAACTTGGAACTAGATGGGTGTTCAGAAACAAGCAAGACTCTGCAGGGGTTATTGTTCGAAATAAAGCAAGACTGGTGGTTCAGGGTTTTCGACAAATAGAGGGTCTGGATTATGATGAAGTATATGCACCGGTTGCCCGACTTGAAGCCATCCGGATTTTCTTAGCCTACGCGTCATATATGGGGTTCACTGTGTATCAGATGGACGTCAAGACAGCATTTCTATATGGAGATGTGAAGGAAGAAATCTTTGTTGAGCAGCCACCGGGTTTTGTTCATCCAGATCATCCAGAATATGCCTATAAGCTAGACAAGGCATTGTATGGATTGCACCAAGCAGCACGAGCTTGGTATGCTACTCTAACTGAGCATCTACTAGCTCATGGGTACACACGTGGCACGATAGACCAGACTCTGTTTATCAAGAAAGTGGGCAAGGATCAGATCTTGGTTCAAATTTATGTCGATGATATTATCTTCGGATCTACAAGTGAGGAGCTTTGCAAGGAGTTTGAGAGAGTTATGAAAAAGAAGTTTGAAATGAGTGCTCTCGGAGAAATGACACTGTTTTTGGGTTTACAACTCAAACAGAATTCTCAAGGGATTCTTATTCATCAAGGGAAGTATGTGGATGATGTGCTAGCAAAATTCAAGCTTTCAGACGCAAAATCAGCTGAAACACCAATGGCAGAGAGACCGTTATTGACCGAAGATGAAGAAGGATCTTCTGTTGATCAACGTCTGTATAGGTCTATGATCGGGTCGTTGATGTATCTGACAGCTAGCCGTCCGGATATCATGTTTGCTATCTGCAACTGTGCGAGATATCATCATGTGCAGATGAAGTACCTGAAGTAACATGGGGAGATATGTTTGGGAATGAACAACCTTTAGATTCTGATTTTTCTAAATCTACTTTTGATAAAACTGATTCTGGTTGTGTGTTTGGACAATCGTTTTTGAACTCGATTCATAGTTATGTTCGTCTTCTTTTGGGCCTGATGTTTTGGGCAAAACTATGAATGCTTGTGATGCATCTTTAAATAATGTGTGTGATGATGGATGTTTTTCAGTAGCTGAAAATTGTGATTCTAATGTATCTAACTCTTCAGCTGATGATAGTGTGACAGGTGAGTATATTGATGTCATCCTTTTTTATTTATAACGTCAGACCATTGGTGACAGGTCAGTACTTTCGTACAGTAGAGCGACCAATGATTTTGTCCAACGAGGGCGAGGCAAATACCATTTTGGTACGAATTTGGCTCTTTGAGCATTTGGAATTTTCTCATTTTGAGATTTTGATTCCTTAGGGTTTTTGTCCTCTTGGGATCTTTTAAGATATCCTGACTGTGTCTAGGAAATCAAATCACGAGGTTTCGGGCTTGACTACACTTATCAACACTGATATACAACTGAAAGCTTTAGACGATTGCCAGTATATTTGTCCTCCTAAACTCATCTCCCTAGACCTTTTCCATATAACTGCCTGTAACAAATTTTATCATGTTTTGATTTCTTAACAATGAACACCCAAACAAATACTAATCAAATCCCGGAGTTATATACATCACACTCTATCATGCAAGTAGCTTCCCTACCACATATTTCATAAGTCCAATCCAGATCTCTGAAATCTTAATTGGGAATAGATTGAGAAGAGAACATAATAGATCTTAAGCAGAGATGGTATAATATACAGATCAAATGAGTTTTTCTCAGTTTGATATAGGTTTCTTGGGTTTCTTTTGGGCACTTGAGGGCCTCTTTCGGGTGTTTAATTGATCTATAGCGCGACAACGTACAGCTAGGTCAGCATGTATCTGGATGCAGCAGAAGCTGACGTTGCCTAGCACCTCCAGGTCAGCATATATCTGGATGCAGCAGAGGAGATACACGACCTTTTCAGAGAAGATTTCAGAGTCAGACCAAAATTGTGTGTATCGGGACAACATACAGACATTCAAATAGAAATGAGCTAATTCCAAGTGACTTTCTTTCCTGAGGTCATGTACTAATTTAATTCTGAACAGAACAGCCAATGTTTCCAGTCTTTAAGGATAGAGCCTACCAACACATCGTGCTAAAGTCAAACTGTTTCGATACTGGTCTTACATGAGTCAGCCCTTCACCATAATGTGAAAATTCATTTACGGAAGGACAACCAAGATATCCCCGGATGATTCAACAACATAAAGACCCGAAACCTCAGACGTTGGCTATCTATCAACGCAAGATTTAAGACCATAAAATCATACCCCGTTGGTATGTTACCCACATGGTACATAGTTCATTATGTTTATATCACTTAGCATCTTTTATCATTTTGAGTGTCAAGCCTATCGACATATCGCAGTAGATCCTAGTCTTTTCAGCTATGGCACCTTACATGTGTTAGTCAAAACCCTTTAACACAAGCATTTATTTCACTTCCCATGTCACGCAATTTTTCTTTTTGGCTTTTTCATTTTTCTAATGTTTTTGTGTTTTTCTCATTTTCTCCCCCTAAAACAATGCATATATATACAACAAACTCTTTTTGTATTTTTCTTTCCTCCTAAACTCTATATCTATCTATATGTTCCTCTCCCCCCTAAATTTGTGCATAAATCTTGTATTTTTGTGCAAATTTACCATTTACTAGAGAAATGACACTTTATATACAAAGTAATGAACTAAGAAAGAGAAAAATATTTTTGCTTAACCGTTTCGTCATTAGATTGAAGACTAATCAAATTCAAATCAAAGTACTGAATTTAAACGGTACCTTTTGCTGATCATTATCTTACTTCTGTTATCTCCTCCAAAGGAAACATATCATCTGTAAAAAAAAATTGAACTTTTTGCAACAGTGAAATGTTACCCGTTTTATCTCTGGAACAACCGCTATCAACATTCCAGAGATTGTCAACAGCTCCTCCTTAGTTGTTCCTGAAAAGTAAGGAGATTAGTAAGATATGGGTACCCAGGCCATCGTGGTCCTGGGATTTCCTGAAGCATCAAAATAAGACACTTCCTTTAAACATAAGTCCCCTTTCGTCTCAAGGATTGGAGACGTTGCTGCTTTGGATTTGAGTTTCCAAATCTGTTTCGGTCTAGCAAACGCGTTTGTTGCCTTCGGTTGAGCAAGTTTAGCTGTTTCAGGTTTGTTAGTTTTAGAAACACGTTTTTGTTCCTGAACAACCTTGCGTTTGTTTTTAGCAGCGTTCCAATCCCCATCAGAAGGTTTAACCTTAGGATTCACATTCTTCATTGCCTTAGGTGACGATACCTTCATCGGCTTAGAATGGTAGTTATCCTTTGGTGTAACCCTCTGATTTTGCACATGATAGGGTACATAGGGACGATTTGTGCAGTTCCGAGCAATGTGACCAGCAATGCCGCAAATGAAGCATGTTTGTCTCTTTACGTAGAAGGCATTCTGATCATCTTGTGTAGCTCTTGCAGGCCCTGAAGGATGAACTGGTCCTTTTTGTGCTTGTTTTCCTTGCACATTTCTTGCAAACGAGGATGAATTTGGATGTCTGTACTTGTCGTTTGCTGGGGCCTTCTGTGGTGGAGATTTCTTTTGATTCTTCTTGTTTTGTTTAGACTGCAAGTCTTGTTCAGAAATCTCACCAGTCTTTCCGAAAGCTTTGTTAGCACAGTCAAATGCATATTTCTCACATTTGCTTTTACTGACTGGCTTAACAAAAGCATTTTTCACATCACGGGTCTTTTGAGGACTATTGCTACCCGTTGAGGACTGTGGAGAGCCTGATCGTCTGTGATGTTTAGGCTTCTTATTTCCACGTCCTTTACCTGCTCGCTTCGGCTCTTGTTGCTTGATCTGAACCTTTTCATCACTAACAGAAGGCTCAGATCGTTCAGCTTGCGTACTTGGAGCCTTGTTCACGTCAGTTTTCACTTCATCAGCTTTGGTAGGATCCGAGACTTCTGGTTTATCAGATGAAACACCATAAACTTCAGCAGAAACTTCAGCAGAATCATTAGACGAGTTATCAGCACATGAACCATTTGTGTTCAAGAATGGTTCACTGGCAGCTTTGTTTTTGAAAGAAGTCTCCTGATCCATTTGAGAGTGTGTTTCAGTGGTCCCACGGGATACATTATCAGGGACATTTACAGAAATAGTTTCAGAAGAATGATCAGAACAATTTTGATCAAAACTTTCACTTTCATTTGTTTGTTCAGCTTCAGTTGCTGTTGAACAAGAAACATCACAATTATTACTAACTGAAAAAGAACCAAATAACGACTTAAAAAAGTTTTGTCCAAAAACAGGTTCAGAAGCTGTTTCATTTATTGAGTTTTCTGAAAAATCAGAATTTGAATCTGGTTCATCCCCAAGAACATCTCCACACTTTACTTCAGATACTTTATCTGCACATGAAGACAAAGCGTTAGGATCAATTGAGCCTTTAGAAACAAAATTTATTGGAGTAGACTTCTGTTTCTCAACTGGTCTGCCATTAAATGATGACTTATTGTTTTTGGGACCATAAGTTATTTTACTTTCATTCATCAGCTCCTCCTTAGTCATAGGTAAATAAGTATAATTGTCATTATAAGGAGGAGGAGCCTGATTGAAACCCAATCCACACCCTTTCTTTTTCTTATATGCAAGTTGTTGATCACACAAATTCTTAACTAGTTTGCTGGAAGAATCAAATTTCTTAATATTGAGTTCATTTATTTGATATCTATCTCTGATATCTTCTAGTTCTTTAGTCACAGTGCATAATTTTTCCTGAACATATAAGAGTTGGGCTGTTTTTACACTTACATCATCCTTGAGTTGGATGATGTCTTTTCTCTGAGCTTCAATTTTTTCTTTATAAAGTTTCTCATTTTTCAATAAAGTAAAGGTTTTATTCTTTATATCTTTATATTCTTGAATTAGCTCAGCATTATGTAACCTATATGCCTCATTTCTTTCTCTACACTCAGGAGTGCAAAAGACAGAAAGTATATCTTCAAGTTCTTTGCTCACAGGTTTGTCAAACATAAATGACATAATTTCAGTGGGTGGTTGATATTTTGTTCTTCTCCTCAAAACACAAACCAAACGAGAACCCGTGTACTCACTAACTTAAACCCTTTGCAATCGAATGAACCTGCTTTCTGAATCGCACCACAAACCCTGTCAAACTTTTCACAACCAAACAAACCCCTTTTTTTATATATATAAACTAAATGAACTAAAGTTTTTTTTAATTAATAACCTTCTCCTTTTTTTTTATAACTTTATAATAACTATTATTATAATTATACTATAATAATTATTAATATATGAGACCTTGGAATACCAAACGTCAACTCAAACCAAACTTCCACACCTTAAATTTCCAAATCCTTTTTATCTATCTTTCCCAACAATTCCAACAATCACGAAAGAAAATTTTCTTTATCTTCTCCGATTGAAACAACCCAAAACCAATCCTGACATTTTTTTTAAAAACGTTAACAGTGTCGGAAGGTTAATAAAATGATGAAGATGGCGGCGGTGGTCGGAACCGGAGGTTACGTCGGTGAAAGATGGATAATCGATGAACGTCATGGTGAAGATGACCGGTGTTGGGTGATGTTCAGTGGTTCGAGAGGATGGTGTACGGTGGAGGAAGTGACGATGGTGATGGCAGTTGCAGGTATTGGCTATGAAGATGATGAATGATGTTCAATGAACGATGATTGCTACTCGAGACCAGTTGTTGATGACTCGAGACCAGTTGACTCGAGACCTTGAAGGCTTTGTGAGTCGAGACCGTGGAGATGGAGTCAAAACGTGATGAAGCTGATGACTAGAGACTGTGATTGCGACTCGAGAAGAATGACGATGATAAAGGACGGAGGTGTTTGTCACTCGGAATCGTCGGACTTGAAATGGTGAGTCGAGACCAGTTCTTGGAAAGTGATTGAGTCGAGACCTTTTGTTGCGACTCGGAAGAGATGTAACTCGAGACCTTGAGAGCGGTTGCGAGTCGAGACCAGTGATGAATATGACTCGAGACAGTGAATGACTCGAGACCTTGAATGAAGGTGATGAAGAGTCGAGACCGGTGTTTTGATGAGTCGAGACCTTAATGAAGATATGTTGATGTCGAGACCTGTTGTAACAGTGGAGTGAAGTTGTTGACACGAAACCTGTTGATGGAAAGGGACTCGAGACGACAATACTCATAAGATAGAAATTTTTAAAGTTGGAAACAAAGAAATTTTCAAAATATTATTAACCAAAGTCTCGAAAATATTGGGATTTTTCAAATCAATTTTTTAATTTCAAATCTTTTTTTTTAAAATAAAACAATATTCCCAATCCTTTAACAACTTCCAAAACGATTAAAATACCAAAATATAATGAATTTTGATAAAATTCCGATGAACACTTCGAAGAACACGAAGAACGCGAAGAATACCAACTCAAAAATAACGAAAATCTTGAATCCTTGATATCACACCGAGCCTAGAAATAGGTTCTAAAGGCTCTGATACCACTTGTAAGTCCCGTAGAACGGATCTTTCAATGATATCAAACCTAATCTTGTGAGAGTGCGGAAACCAAACACAAGATGATTCAAGATAAACCGAAAAATATGAAAAACGAAGAACAAACCGAATCACTTTCAACACTTGCACACGATTCTATTACTTGAATAAGCAAAACCGTCTAGTACAAGTGCTCCCAACCAAATCGCCTCTCTCTCTAGCTCTCTAGAAGATGTAACAATGAAGTTCAAACCTAAAAACAAGTTAGAAACTTGTTTATATACTTACTAAAGCCCACTCCCCTACATGGGCTCCCCTTGGGCTTGCTTGGCCCACATGGCCTAAAGCTTGGCCCAAAGTGACCTATAAAGGTCCAAAACCTAATATAACTAACCCGGTAAAGCCCAGTTCATAACCATAACTCGTTGTATGAATTTGATGCGTCAGTCTCACACTTTAGGGCCTAACAACATGACCACAAGTCGGGTTGACAGTACTGTGGGTGGTAATTAAAGTAGATGGAAACAAATGTAATTGCGCGACCGCCCTCAATGCTGTAGACTGATAAAACCTGTTTTGATTAAACTGGGATTCACTCACCAGTATTTCCCACTGACAAAATGTTTTTAAAAGCGTTTCAGGTAACAAAATGTGAAACCCAAATAGAAGTCAGCTGGACAGCACTGAAGGCTTGGAAAAGTGGCTATAAAGTTACCTAAAATAAAGAGATGTTTTATTTAAAATAAAATAGGGTTTAACCCTATAAAAATGTGTGTACTTGAAACTTGGGATTTTTCCATGTGTATAATATATTAAAAGCGTGGTATTTTACTCTGATAAAATATTTCCTAACTACGGTCCTGATGTAATTTCCGCTGCCAAAAGGATAAACACCTGGATACCACCAAAACTGGCCACGGTCGCCCGTTCCCGGGTTGTTAGGGGACGGGGGTTGTGACAGTAGGTGGTATCAGAGCTAAGTCACTGATTCAGCCACATAAGTGTTCTACTGACGCCAAAGTATTATATGTTAGGAAATTAATTACGGAAATACGTGCATATTTGAATTTTATTGTTGTGTGTTATTTGACTATTTGTTAGTTTACAGTATGAGCGATCAAGGACCCTCCGACGCTTATCGTCAGTTGTCCAGCTCACCTAGGAGCGAAGGCACCTCTTCACAGCCTGCCCTCTTAGGGTATTCATCTGACAATGAAGATGAGATATTCGTGTTTAAGGCTCAGTCTGATGAGCTATTCCCTCCTAAAAAGAGAGGATGGTTCAGTAGGGGAGCACATGAGCGTAGGCAGAGAATGAAAAAGTTACAATAGCAGCGAGTTCTAGCAGCCGCTAAGAGAGAAATAGATGCCCACACCCAAAACATGCTCAATAGGAGTCTAGCAAACTTCCATATTTTAGCAACCACATCTACCGACCCAAACCTGGAGCAACTCATAGCACCTCAACCATTACCCTTGTTTCCCACACAGCCAATGGAGATTGAAAATAACCCAGAAAACCAAATCCCAGCACCAGCCTTTGATCCCATTGAGATACCAAGCGTACCAACAACTAATCCCTTAGACCCAGACTACGACCCGTGGTTTGACGATCATAGGGATTATCAGCAATGATACCACATAACAGAAGAACCCATGCCAAACCTAGCAGCTTACCCAGGTCTGGACCCTCTAGATCCCTACTATAATAATGATGAATACATTAGGGAAATCCTAGAGAATCCATATCCCCAGGAAGAATCCATGCCACAGTACCCAAATCCAGTACCAGCACCTGCACCCCCAATGAGTGAAGAAAATGTGCAAGAACTCCAAACCTTCGGTGAGGAGATTTTAGAAAGTAGCGTGAGGATGAGGCAGGTTGGAGAACGACCCGCCTGGAATTACGACGAGCATAATATGGAGTTCTGGATGAACCCATATCAGTGATGGTAATAGTAATAATAATAAAATAATATATTAAAATAAAATAATAATAATAATAATAATATATCTATCGTAGTATAGACCACTTTGTGGTTAATGATGCATATTAGTATTGTACTTTATTTTATTTTAGTTGTATTGTAATAATTATAGATGCATACTATAAGAAAGAGTAAGTCGCAATGTTCGACGCTTTTGAACAATATGCGTGTTATGTGAATGTTTGCATTAAATATTATTTTGTGATATTAATAGATGGCGAATGTTTAAAATTCAGATGGACAACGAAGTGAACCAGGAAATCCAGAATAATGAAAACCAGAGTAACAATAACCCGGATAACGATAATCCGAACAACAACAATAACGGAAACCAAGTGGATAACAGTGCCATCCAACACACAGTGGCACAAGGGATAATAGATGCAATGCCATATATTATCAAAACGGTTAAGGAAGTAGATAATAAAAGTAAACGTGATAGTAAACGACCCACTGAACCTGAACACAGCGTAAACAATGGACCCATACTTCAAATGCCCATTCCCAAAAGAAGAAGAACCATGTCTTATGGTTGTTCTTATAAAGAATTTTGGTCTTGTAAACCAATGGAATTCTCGGGCAATGAAGGGGCCGTTGCATCTCTACGCTGGATCGAAAAGACTGAAGCTTGAAAATAAGCAAGTGTGCAGAAGAGGATAAGATAATGTTTGCTTCCAATCTATTTAAGAATTCAACCTTAGAATGGTGGAACACTATCCTCCAGTTTAGGGGAAGTGACAGGGTTTACAATATGGAATGGGAGGAATTTAAGAATATGGTGGAAAGAAAATTCATCCCTCCCAATGAAAAAGAACATATAGCAAATAAGTTCTTAAACCTTAGGATGACTGGAGTAGATAGTAAGGGGTACACTACTTTATTCTTTGAATATGCTAGAATAGTGCCAACCCTTGCATCACCTAAACCAGTATTAATCTCCCGTTATATATGGGGATTAATTAGTGAAATTAGGCATGTAGTCAAGGCAGCTAGACCTCAAACCATAGAAGAAGCTGTAGAACTAGCAAACACCTTGACTGATGAATTAGTACGTACACGAGAAGAGGATCAGAGGAGAAACCTAGCTCAAAGGCTTACCCAAGAATTTCGTTATGGAAATTCCAACCATGGGAAAAATGTAGGTTCTACCTCTACATCGTACTGCAAGGCTTGTAAGAAGAAGCATTCAGGAAGATGCTCCAATTACTGCAATTTCTGCAAGATACCAGGAGACAACGAAGAAGATTGCAGGAAGAAACCAAATAATGGAATGTGCTTCAACTGTGGAGAAAAAAGTCACATCAAGCCGAATTGTCCAAACCTAGCTCCAGCCACGAACACTAAGAATACTAAAAATGCTAGAGCATTTGTTCTGACCGCAGAAGAAGCAAAGATGATCCCGGATGTGATCGCCAGTACGTTTTTAGTTAATGATGTTTCTGCTAAAGTATAATTTGACTCTGGTGCGAACCAAAGTTTTATTAATACTTCATTTTGCAAACTTCTCAATCAACCATTAACTAAACTCCCACAAGAATGTCTAGTAGAGACAGCAAATGGGGAAACCATTAAGATTTCTGAAATCTTGCAGGGAGCAAGAATAGAATTTCTAAATCAAAATTTTATTGCAAATCTTTACCCAATGAATCTGGCAGGATTTGATGTTGTATTAGGAATGGATTGGTTAATAGCCAATAAAGCCAGTATTTTATGTGATCAAAAGTCAGTCCAAGTATATTCAACAAGGGGTGAAAAGATCACAATTAAAGGAGATAAACCCTCTAGACCCACAAAATTCATCTCTGTAATGAAAACAGCCAGTTATGTAAGAAAAGGATCATTAGTGTATTTGATTTCCATAATCACTAACACTAAAGGAAAAGAACTAAAGGATATTCCAGTAGTATCCCAATTTTCAGATGTATTTCCAGAAGAATTACCAGGGCAACCGCCAGATAAAGAAGTTGAATTCAGAATCCATCTGCTACCAGGAACAGCACCAATTGCCAAAACACCTTACCGCTTGGCACCCGCAGAAATGCAGGAACTGAAGAAACAGTTAGACGAATTGTTGGAGAAAGGATTCATACAGCCAAGCTCATCGCCATGGGGAGCACCGATCTTATTCCTTAAAAAGAAGGACGGATCAATGCGTATGTGCATTGACTACCGCGAATTGAATAAAGTCACGATTAAGAATTGGTACCCACTACCGAGAATCGATGATCTTTTCGACCAGTTGCAAGGAGCACGGGTTTTCTCTAAAATCGATTTACGATCAGGATATCATCAATTAAAGGTACAGGAAGAGGACATTCCTAAGATCGCTTTCAGAACATGGTATGGCCATTATGAATTTACTGTCATGCCATTTGGTCTAACCAATGCCCCAGCTGCATTTATGGACATGATGAACTGAATATGTAAGCCATATTTGGATAAACTCATAATTGTCTTTATAGATGATATTCTTATTTATTCTAAAAGTAAAGAGGAACATGCAAAGCATTTGCACGCACTTCTAAGTTTATTGAGAAAAGAAAAGCTTTATGCTAAGTTTTCAAAATGCGAGTTTTGGTTAGAACAGGTACAGTTTCTTGGACATTTAGTCAATCATGAAGGAATTCATGTGGATCCTACCAAGATCGAGGCGATTACCAAATGGAAAACCCCTGAGTCACCAACAGAGGTTAGAAGTTTCTTAGGATTGGCTGGTTATTATAGAAGGTTTATTCGAGATTTTTCTAGAATAGCCATTCCCTTAACTAAGTTAACTTGTAAATCCGTTAAGTTTTAATGGGGACCAAAAAAAGAAGAAGCCTTTAGAATTCTCAAGCAAAGACTAACCAATGCACCCATACTAGCGTTACCAGAAGGAACCGAAGACTTTATAGTTTATTGTGATGCTTCTAAATTAGGTTATGGATGTGTGTTAATGCAACGTCAAAAGGTTATAGCATACGCCTCTAGACAACTTAAGAATCATGAAGAGAATTATTCAACCCATGATTTAGAATTAGGAGCTATAATTTTTGCCCTTAAGATTTGGAGACATTACCTATACGGTAGTAAGTTTACCATTTTCACCGAGCATAAGAGTTTAAGGTATGTTTTTAGGCAAAAGGAGTTGAATATGAGACAAGACGCTGGATGGAGATACTTAGTGATTATGATTGCAATATCCAGTACCATGCAGGAAGGGCAAATGTAGTAGCTGATGCTTTAAGTCGAAAGTATCATGAAAAACCAAAAAGAGTACGCTCACTTAAACTAAATCTGCAAGTAGATTTAAATGAACAGATTAGGAAAGCACAAGAATCAGTAATCAAGGATGATACTGAAAAATTGAAAGGAATGTTTAAAGAACTAGATCAAGGAACAGATGGAATTTGGAGATTCCATAAGAAAAGAATGTGGATACCTAAATTAGGGAACCTACGCCACCATATATTAGAAGAAGCCCATAAGTCTAAGTATACGATGCATCCTGGAAATGATAAAATGTATCAGGACTTAAGAAAGAATTTTTGGTGGATAGGAATGAAAAAGGATATAGCAGCTTATGTTTCTAAATGTTTAACCTATTCACAAGTCAAAGCTGAACACCAGAAATCCTCAGGTTTATTGCAGCAGTTAGAAATGCCAGTATGGAAATGGGAATTGATAACAATGGATTTTGTTACCAAATTACCCAAAACAAGAAAAGGTAATGATACAATCTGGGTGATTGTAGACAGACTAACTTAGTCAGCTCAGTTCCTACTAATGAAGGAAACTTTCAGTATGGAACAATTAGCTAAACTATATGTCAATGAAATAGTTTCATTACATGGAATTCCTTTATCAATTGTTTCTGATAGGGATAGCCGTTTTACCTCTCATTTTTGGACAAGTTTCCAAAAAGCAATGGGAACCAAGTTAAATCTAAGCACCGCTTATCATCCTCAAATGGACGGACAAAGCGAAAGGACAATTCAGACAATGGAAGATATGCTTAGAGCTTGTGTAATTGATTTCGGAGGTAATTGGGACGATCACTTACCATTGATAGAATTTTCTTATAATAAAAACTATCACACAAGTATCAATGATGCGCCATTCGAAGCACTTTATGGACGAAAGTGCCGAACGCCAGTCTGTTGGGCAGAAATTGGAGAAAAGCAATTATCTGGACCAGAGATAGTACAAGAAACGATAGACAAAATTGTTCAAGTCAAGGAACGGCTGAAAGCAGCACGTGATCGACAAAAGAGCTATGCTGATAACAGACGAAAGCCATTGAAATTTCAAGTAGGAGACAAAGTGTTATTGAAAGTCTCTCCTTGGAAAGGAGTGGTAAGATTCATCAAAAGGGGAAAGCTAAGCCCCAGGTATGTTGGACCTTTTGAGATTATTAGAAGAATAGGACCTGTAGCCTATCAACTACAACTGCCAGAGGAAATGGCAGGAATACACGATGTATTTCATGTATGCAATCTCAAAAAGTGCTTAGCTGATGAATCACTCGTAGTACCTCTTAAGGATATAGAGGTAAATGAACAGTTAAAATTTGTAGCAAGACCTCTACAGATTGAAGACAAGAAAGTCAAGAATCTCAAGAACAAGAGATTAGTTCTGGTCAAAGTGAAATGGGACTCCAAAAGAGGACCAGAGTACACATAGGAGCTTGAATCAGAAATGCAAAGGAAATATCCACACTTATTCCAGTAGATCTCGAGGACGAGCTCTAAAACAAGGTGGGGAGGATATAACAACCCTCCTAAGTAATTTTCGACACCCCTAATATATTTAAAGTATCCATATACGTCTTAAAATACACCCCATATGCGAAAACGGGCCCCGAATACCTTTAATTTATTAAAATAAAAATAAAACAAGAAAATGGTGTTGGTGCATACGTCTGTTGACTTCGTCTTGTATCGAGTTTTGTATTGTATTAGTTAGATCAGGGCACAGAAAACGAGAAATGGTTTTATGGGAATTTCGCATGAAATGATACTTTGGTCATTTCATACGAAATTAGGTAATTCCGCACGGAATTATGATTTCGCTTGAACATAATTTCGCTTGAGTGAACATAATTTCACTTGAGTTAATTTCGTGCGAAATTAGATTCCGCTTGGACTGTTTCAAATGAAATTACCAACCCTATAAATACCTGATGTGCCATTTCATTTGTAACGAAATTAGTTTCGGTAGCGAAGCTCTGCCGAAGTGTTTACAGCATTGTAATCGATCTAATTTCAATCAAAAGACAGTTTAAAGTGATTTCTCGTGCAAAACAGTTGAAATAACACCGATACATCTGTTTTCGCCTTTTGTATTGGTGAAAAACTCTTCTGAACGACTCGTTTGGGTCGCAAAACGATCCTACAAGTGGTATCAGAGCTCAGGAGGAAGAGTTCATACCATTTCAGCTGCAAAATCTGATTTCTACACCTTCTTTTCAAAATTTAACAACTTTTTACGGTCAAAATGACTTGATTTTCTCACATTATATGTGTAACAATGTTTTAACGAATCCTTGAAAGAATTGGACCTTAATTTGATCTAAAATTGGTAAAATTTGTATTTTCGTTTGAAAGTCAGATCGATTATGATGACATCAGCACAATTTCGCACGAAATTAGGGTCTTATTTCACACCAGGTTGTAATTTCGTTTGAGTGGTTCACACGAAATTAGCTATTCCGCATCAAAGTGGTATTTCGTTTGGGAATTTCGCACGAAATTACCTATTTCGTTTGAAAGGGTGGTATTTCGCACGAAATTAGTAATTTTGCACAGGATTGGTATTTCGTGTCAAAAGGTTATTTCGCTTGAGTTTGGTTATTTCGTTTGAAAAAGGCTTATTTCGCTTGAAAGTTAATTCCGCCTGAAAAGGGTATTTTGTTTGAAGATAGTATTTTGCTTGAAACTGACTGTTTGTGAATTTTTGTAAACCGAATCATGGATAACGAGTTTTATAACGCCTTTGCTAGTACAATGACAATTACTCAGAATACGATGCTTGAAAATGAAACGGGAACAACACAAAAACCGCCTAAGCTTTTGGACATTGATGATTTTAGTGGATGGGCTGAACGTTTTGGTAACTGGGTTGAAGCTTATCACTTAGATGCATGGGAACATACTAACGTTCAATATACTAGACCAGTCGGGAACAACAATGTGAAAATACCAATTAGAGAATTAAGTGCTGAGGAGAAAAAGAAATACAAATATGAGAAGTTGATGGTTAGTTTGTTGCAGCAAGCGATTAAAGAAGACATCTTGATCTTACTTCAACACAATGGAAGTGCATGTTCGATATGGAATGAATTAGAATCAAAGTTTCTTGGAAGTGATGATATGCTAAAGAACAAAAAGTCGCTTATGAAGAAGGAATTTGATTTGTTCCGAGGTTTAAGAAATGAAAGCACCAAGCAGATCATTGAAAGATACTGCAATTTATTGAAGAATATGAAAAGATTGGGCATCAACAAAGATAAAGATGAGTTGATTGAGAAGCTGGCTGATGCATTGCCATGTCACACCCCGACCACGTAGAACATACAAAACGTGGCGGAAACATCGGGGAGTGTTGTAACAGAATTAATGTTTCACAACCATGGAAATTAAAGTTTCGTTTTATTGATTAAAAGTGTTACTATGCCTTAATAAACAAATAAATACAACATAATTAACTAGTCTTGCATCTTTTATTGTCACTAAAGCCCAAGTCTGTCTATGTGTATCTTGATCATCTTATGCAACAGTTCCTGAAAAACACATGTGAAAATAGGTACGTCAGCATAAAAATGCCTGTGAGATACATAGGTTTTGTGAAAATAAGATTCATGACTTATGTTTGAGAAAATGTTTAGTCATGAACCTTGTTATTTGCTTTGTCTTTTAAATCATTTGAAAAACGATAAGATCAGATGATAAGTATAAATAAATGTAAGGTTAAATGAATAACCAAGTAAAATGTGTTTGCATAAGATAAGTTGTTTATAAATCAATGTCTTGTGAAAAGTATGTTATTTGTATGAAATGTTCTATGTCTCAAACTGAAATGATTCAAATAACGTTACGACATGTAATACCATACAAACACTTATATATAGGAAGTACCAGCGGCGTATCCACCATGCTTGTATCATATTACACACGCATCGTTACTTAATCACTTAATCAAACCAAACCAAACAATGTAAAATGTTCATGTCAAGATGTAAATCATGTCAAAATGTCTATGTCAAATATCCATGTCAAATGTCTATGTCAAATATCCATGTCAAATGTCTATGTCAAATATTCATGTCAAATGTCTATGTCAAATATCCATGTCAAATGTCTATGTCAAATATCCATGTCAAATGTCTATGTCAAAATGTCATGTATGGCAAGTGAAAGGTCTCAACTAAACCATATGCACAAAAACAAAGTATTGAAGTAAAAATTGGTTTAAATCAAAGCTATGTTTTGTGTAAATGCATGCAAATATTTAATATGAACATTTATGCGGTATTGTGAAAATGCATACATCCAAGCCTTGCGACTGTGGTGATAAACCCTTTAAACAAATTAAAGGTCTATCTGTCTTATATCAACGAATTCGGTCATTCCTTTCATCCCCTTTCCCTGGGACGTCCGGAACGGGAGTTGTCAATTCCTATGGTACCACTACCTACTAACGAACGGCATGATCGGTGTTAATGAATGTATTGTCCCATGTAAACAAACCAAATGTCATACCAAAATGTAAGCATGTGAAAACAATGCACTAAGTATGTAATCAAATGAACATACATAGCGTGAAATGTCATGTAAAACGATGTACTAAGTAATGCACAAAATGGGCACACCTAGCATGAAATGTCATGTAAAACAATGTACTAAGTAATGCACAAAATTGGGCACACCTAGCATGAAATGTCATAAAATCATGTACTATAATGTACTAACGAACATAGCAGTGTATGATGTGAAAACAGGAAAGCACGAAAGTAACAAGTAGGCACATGTGTTCCACCCCAAAACGTTTGGAAAACAGTAAAAGAGGGGTCTATGTACTCACTTGAGATTGCTCAGTTGTCTAAAGATAACCACCAAGCAGTGCTTGAGATCTCGGAATCAAACGGCACCTAATATAGGTAACTATGTTAAATAACCGGACCTAAATCGGAAGACTGGGAAGCATTAGGGTTTGTAAACCAAACGAGTGTGGAGACTCGTGTGATATGGTTTAACAAAGCCTACATACTAAATGAAACCTAACATAACTGCCTACGACCCATTACGACCCGTTTAGGTAGCTTATGCTACTTTAACGCGTCGTTCGCGTGAAACGCGTTCGGATCGCCTAACTAGTCCTATGACAAGTGTTATATGCCTAAACATGTTACAAAATCAGTTATGTGACAAAAGTTTAGGTTACATATGCTTAATTACCAATTATACATGAAAAGGGTATTCTGGTAATTTACCTAAGGCATATAAACTACCTATCATACAACTACTTAAACGATGTGACCATAGGGTATAACCTCAGAAGGTTATTCCCTACACTATGGTCACCTAATGTATTTGGTCGGATCCTAATGATCGACCAAACTGGGTCGGGTTCGAAGGTATAAGCGATTTATTAGATCGATTACCCTACGACCCTAGACAACGTGGTAATCAGTAGGCATAGTCCCAAGGGACTATAACCAACGTGATTACACTCACGTTGCGAAGTTCAAACGAACTTCGCATTGACCATTACTGGTCAATGCTGAAAGTCAAACAAAGTTTGACTTTCTGACTCGAAAAGCAGTAAAAATAAGGAAAAGAACGAAGGAATACTTACGAAGGGTCCCCGAATGCTAATCCCGATCCAAGAACTCAGGTATGAAACAATGGTTTCAACTTAGAGCTCTCAAATCAGAATTCTTGTGCAAAATGAGGTTGTGTGGGTTGGGTATTTATAGGAATACCCGAACCGTTAGGATCGTTCCATGGAAAACGTGCCATGAATCCAACCCGTACACTTGTCGGAACCTTATGGTGGCTGGAAATCCATCCTTATCAGATGACTAGATAATTAGGAATGTGTGGTTGTGGTTAATCCAGCTGAAAACAGGCTGTTAAGTACATTGCATCTGGTCTGCAGACCCCTAGCGCACCGCTACGCTAAAAGTGTAGCGCACCGCTAGGCTTAAGTTTGGCAGATTTACACTTTTGGTCCCTGTCATGCATTCAGCCCATTTTCGACACGTTTAAGGCCCGTTAACCCCATTTCAAAGCTCTAAAATGAAGTTAAAGTATAGGGAACTTAAAATGTGTTCAAAAATATCTCGGATGTCGGTTCGTTTGGCCGTACGAACGTGATGTTCGCTTAATTACGACGGAATGCGCACAAGCGCGAAAAACGATCCAAATGACGCGACGAATGGATTTTTCTTAAGGCGAACCATAAAATATAATGTAGTCATGCTTACATAAAATTTTGGATGTCCGGATGTATTCAGAACGTAAGTTATGCGCGAAAATGCAAACTTGTGCACTTTTTGACACTTTTAGTCCCTTAATGACCCAAAAGTTTATTTTAGCATACCGAACCCCTCAAAGCCTATTTCTAAGCTATATAAAGGATATTTATGGTATGTTTAACTTATGGTCATGTTCCGGAATGTTCGTTACAGTTCAAATTGACATACTTTCGCAGTTTGTCATATTTAGTCCCTGTAAGCGAATTAGCTTGTTTTTGCCATACCAAAGCCTTCAAAACTTATTTCTAAGTTATGTATAGGTCAATTAAGGTATGTTAAGACTATGTCACTATTCCAGAGTGTTTGTTGCATTAAACTGGTTATATTTACGCATCGGTGCGCGTATAACCTTCTAGAAAGCGATTTAGAGTTTGGAATTGAACAAAAATTGATATGTGCAAATGATACACATATTTTTACAAATCCCAAGTATGAAATATAATATTTCATTGGTTTGGTATTTGTTTGATGGCCGTGAAGGCACAGGTGTTACAGTCTCCCCTACTTTAGGAAATTTCGTCCCGAAATTTATTTAGAGGAAACTTGTGAGAGTTTAAAACATGAAGTTGAAAAGATCGAACAACATTGGTTAGGGTTCTTGAACTTCTAGTAACCTTAATAACATTATGTTTGCAATGTAAGAGGGACACTTATATACAAGTATATGAAGCGTCATTGGTGCGTCCGCCATGCCTCCATTACATCGTTCTCATTTTGTTATTGTTGTCACTATCGGTTCCTTCACATAATAAATCTTACTGGATTTCTGTGCACTAAATTTCATAATTATGTGCGCATCCATAATTAGAGAATTCTTTGCACAGTTCACACAGTCTATTTTATAATGTGTAGGGTAAAACCAAATGAACAATCCTGTGATGAGCGTGACTTAGACCGCCATAGAGTCCTTTAGACTAAATCAATAAATGATTTAAACAGACTATCAAGGAGTCTGTTCAGCTACATCACTAGATGTCATTTTTTTTAACCAAATTGTGAATCAATCTTTTTGACTAGACCACTAAAGGGTCTCTTATGAATCATGGAGTGGTACTATATAATCCAAGGGTCTTAACTATTACACAGAAGCCCATTTAAGGATTAAAGGTAGTACCTTTTGAATATCCTGCTACGAATCCCTCATATGAAGATATGAAAGATCCTGCAAGGATTTGGATAAAGAATATCCAGAGTAGTAAAAACACCAAAAATGCATAAAAGAAAACATAAGATGAGTAAACACATAGTCACATAACCACAAAATTGTTTGTTAATTTGTCTTGTAAATTGCGTACATGCATTTAAAGCACACTAGGAATCCATTCCGTGGATTTCATTTGGTACTTTAAACGTTTATCAAGAATCCAACTATAAAGATAGAAAGATTCAAAAAGAAAATTCGATTTCGATTATTAGGAACCGAAGTGTTCGAATTAAGGTACATAAGGAATCCAATTAAGGACTCTGATTTGAATGATGATTATCCACAAGGGTCTAATTGTGGAGATAAAAAGATCCCATATGGATTTTAGAAGTTGAAGATGTTTTGAAATCTTGCACGGGATGTGATTAAGTCAAAACATGAAGTAAGATGCTTATGAAGTTGAGATGCCTGATATGTTAAGGCGACATATGAAGCGGAATTTGAAGGTTAAGTCAATGTATGAGGAAAATATTTTTGAATACTATGCATGGGATTCCTTTAAGAAAAATGTGTTTAACGTTTTTGAAACCTTATATATAATACTTTTTGGAAATCATAAAGTAGGTGTATTATATAGGTATATTTATAAAAATGTTTTAAAATCATGCGAGATGAATTTTGAAATTATGTATAAGGTTTTTTGAAAGACATGAATGATGCTTTTCGAAATCATGCACTTGATCAGAAAATGTATTGTGTTAATATTGTCTTCAGACTATATGAAATATTTTGAAATTAGAAAGGTTGGTTTTGATAACATGGCCAATGTTTTTGAAATAACATAGACAATGCATCTAGAAAAATTGTTTTCAAACTATATGAAATGTTTTGAGATCATGAAGATTGTTTTGAAATACTGGTACTGTGTATGTTGAAAAATCAAAACGTAATGGGAATGAGATTTGAAAATACCCTTAGTTATCTAACCAAGGATTTAAGGGCACAGATGTGCGAAAAGCACGATTACTCATAATGTCACTTAATTTTCTGTACTTTGTTTCTTAGAGTGAAACGAGTACTTAGAACTTTCGAGGAAATTATGAGCGATCACTTGAAAGTGAGAATCACAAGAGTAGTTTGTAAGGAACATAGTTCCTTAATGCAGGTATCATAGGAAAATCATATACACATGTAACTATACTTGTATATCAGAATTTGTGAACAACGATTTTTTTTTTTATTTATGAACAAGACATATTGTTTCACAATACACGAAAACAAAAGAAACAAAGGCATAAGACAGCAACATCCTTTGTTCAGCCGAATGCTCATCCAAGAGTTGGATTTGCATTAGCATTTGCATTCACCAGTCTCGGACAGTTGTGGCGGAAGTGACCAATCTCTCCGCAGTTGAAACAGGAACCCAGTGGGAATCTTGCAGCATTCCCTTGAACCGGAGCTTGGACCTGAGAAGCCTGATTTTGTCCCAAACGACAAACATTGGCCAAATGCCCAAGTTTACCACACGTCGTGCATTGCCAGCAAGCTTGTTGTACCGCGTGATGACCGTTGCAGCGTGCACAATGAGGTGCGGTACAGGCATATGCTTTCTTTGCAGGTGGTGTTGCCACCCGGATGGGTCCTGCTTGATTTGCTACTGCTGCAGTTGGACAAACCCTTGCCGTATGACCTATAAGTCCACAAGTTTGGCATTTGCGGCCCTTCACACTAGCCTGATGATGAAGGCTACATTGGTTGCACAAGGGTGCAGTTCCGTTGTATGGCTTCCTAGCTGGTGGCCTTGCCACATGGCTAGGTCCCGCTTGATTAGGTGTAACCGCTGCGGGTTTCCTTGAAGCCTTACGTTTCCTTGATTTTGGTGCTGGCTTGACTTCTGTTTCCTTTGGTGGCTCTTGAGTGGCTTCATTGTCGAGACGAGAGGCTTCATTGTTAAGACGAGCCATGGCAATACCTAAATCCACAGTCCTCTGAATCACTTCGCCAATTTGCTGGACAAATTTGGCTGTTCGCTCGGGCATTTGACCAGTGCCAAGAGGAATAGACATTCTAGAAGAAAATGAAAGACAGAGGAAGAAACGAGTGAAAGGTTATTGGATAATCAATACAGAATGGTAACGAATGAAAATTGTGATCATTTGTTTGTTACCTAAGGCAAACAATTGAGATGGTGACAAATCAAAGTAAATAGGTCAAAAATAATGTATCGCGAAGACATGCTCGCCTATAAGTGAACACTCATCCCAAGAATTCCCAGGTAAGCACAACTGGTCTCGCGTCTGATGAGATGTATACGAAGTGCTTGCCTAGACAGAAAACCCAGAATACAGGCATTCACCCTTCCAGTTTGCACATGTTCACATTATTTAAAACCCAAAACCTTGACGAAGTTTTGAAAACTCAAAGGGGTTCAAAACCATATAATAGAGAGTTCAAAACTTTACAATTGAGGGTTCAAAACCTAGTAATCAATCATCCTAGAACAGATGATTAGTTTTCAAAGCGGTTTTGAAATTTATGTTCTTGTTGTGGTCGTCGCCTAAGGATAGGTGACGGTATTGTTTTATGACTAAACGCAAGTAAACTCGCGTTAGGGTCCTAGAAAGGTTATAGACTAGGTCAAAGCATTACTAATAACCTAATTCCCTATAACCAAGGGCTCTGATACCATCTTTTCTGTCACACCCCGACCACGTAGAACATACAAAACGTGGCGGAAACATCGGGGAGTGTTGTAACAGAATTAATGTTTCACAACCATGGAAATTAAAGTTTCGTTTTATTGATTAAAAGTGTTACTATGCCTTAATAAACAAATAAATACAACATAATTAACTAGTCTTGCATCTTTTATTGTCACTAAAGCCCAAGTCTGTCTATGTGTATCTTGATCATCTTATGCAACAGTTCCTGAAAAACACATGTGAAAATAGGTACGTCAGCATAAAAATGCCTGTGAGATACATAGGTTTTGTGAAAATAAGATTCATGACTTATGTTTGAGAAAATGTTTAGTCATGAACCTTGTTATTTGCTTTGTCTTTTAAATCATTTGAAAAACGATAAGATCAGATGATAAGTATAAATAAATGTAAGGTTAAATGAATAACCAAGTAAAATGTGTTTGCATAAGATAAGTTGTTTATAAATCAATGTCTTGTGAAAAGTATGTTATTTGTATGAAATGTTCTATGTCTCAAACTGAAATGATTCAAATAACGTTACGACATGTAATACCATACAAACACTTATATATAGGAAGTACCAGCGGCGTATCCACCATGCTTGTATCATATTACACACGCATCGTTACTTAATCACTTAATCAAACCAAACCAAACAATGTAAAATGTTCATGTCAAGATGTAAATCATGTCAAAATGTCTATGTCAAATATCCATGTCAAATGTCTATGTCAAATATCCATGTCAAATGTCTATGTCAAATATTCATGTCAAATGTCTATGTCAAATATCCATGTCAAATGTCTATGTCAAATATCCATGTCAAATGTCTATGTCAAAATGTCATGTATGGCAAGTGAAAGGTCTCAACTAAACCATATGCACAAAAACAAAGTATTGAAGTAAAAATTGGTTTAAATCAAAGCTATGTTTTGTGTAAATGCATGCAAATATTTAATATGAACATTTATGCGGTATTGTGAAAATGCATACATCCAAGCCTTGCGACTGTGGTGATAAACCCTTTAAACAAATTAAAGGTCTATCTGTCTTATATCAACGAATTCGGTCATTCCTTTCATCCCCTTTCCCTGGGACGTCCGGAACGGGAGTTGTCAATTCCTATGGTACCACTACCTACTAACGAACGGCATGATCGGTGTTAATGAATGTATTGTCCCATGTAAACAAACCAAATGTCATACCAAAATGTAAGCATGTGAAAACAATGCACTAAGTATGTAATCAAATGAACATACATAGCGTGAAATGTCATGTAAAACGATGTACTAAGTAATGCACAAAATGGGCACACCTAGCATGAAATGTCATGTAAAACAATGTACTAAGTAATGCACAAAATTGGGCACACCTAGCATGAAATGTCATAAAATCATGTACTATAATGTACTAACGAACATAGCAGTGTATGATGTGAAAACAGGAAAGCACGAAAGTAACAAGTAGGCACATGTGTTCCACCCCAAAACGTTTGGAAAACAGTAAAAGAGGGGTCTATGTACTCACTTGAGATTGCTCAGTTGTCTAAAGATAACCACCAAGCAGTGCTAGAGATCTCGGAATCAAACGACACTTAATATAGGTAACTATGTTAAATAACCGGACCTAAATCGGAAGACTGGGAAGCATTAGGGTTTGTAAACCAAACGAGTGTGGAGACTCGTGTGATATGGTTTAACAAAGCCTACATACTAAATGAAACCTAACATAACTGCCTACGACCCATTACGACCCGTTTAGGTAGCTTATGCTACTTTAACGCGTCGTTCGCGTGAAACGCGTTCGGATCGCCTAACTAGTCCTATGACAAGTGTTATATGCCTAAACATGTTACAAAATCAGTTATGTGACAAAAGTTTAGGTTACATATGCTTAATTACCAATTATACATGAAAAGGGTATTCTGGTAATTTACCTAAGGCATATAAACTACCTATCATACAACTACTTAAACGATGTGACCATAGGGTATAACCTCGGAAGGTTATTCCCTACACTATGGTCACCTAATGTATTTGGTCGGATCCTAATGATCGACCAAACTGGGTCGGGTTCGAAGGTATAAGCGATTTATTAGATCGCTTACCCTACGACCCTAGACAACGTGGTAATCAGTAGGCATAGTCCCAAGGGACTATAACCAACGTGATTACACTCACGTTGCGAAGTTCAAACGAACTTCGCATTGACCATTACTGGTCAATGCTGAAAGTCAAACAAAGTTTGACTTTCTGACTCGAAAAGCAGTAAAAATAAGGAAAAGAACGAAGGAATACTTACGAAGGGTCCCCGAATGCTAATCCCGATCCAAGAACTCAGGTATGAAACAATGGTTTCAACTTAGAGCTCTCAAATCAGAATTCTTGTGCAAAATGAGGTTGTGTGGGTTGGGTATTTATAGGAATACCCGAACCGTTAGGATCGTTCCATGGAAAACGTGCCATGAATCCAACCCGTACACTTGTCGGAACCTTATGGTGGCTGGAAATCCATCCTTATCAGATGACTAGATAATTAGGAATGTGTGGTTGTGGTTAATCCAGCTGAAAACAGGCTGTTAAGTACATTGCATCTGGTCTGCAGACCCCTAGCGCACCGCTACGCTAAAAGTGTAGCGCACCGCTAGGCTTAAGTTTGGCAGATTTACACTTTTGGTCCCTGTCATGCATTCAGCCCATTTTCGACACGTTTAAGGCCCGTTAACCCCATTTCAAAGCTCTAAAATGAAGTTAAAGTATAGGGAACTTAAAATGTGTTCAAAAATATCTCGGATGTCGGTTCGTTTGGCCGTACGAACGTGATGTTCGCTTAATTACGACGGAATGCGCACAAGCGCGAAAAACGATCCAAATGACGCGACGAATGGATTTTTCTTAAGGCGAACCATAAAATATAATGTAGTCATGCTTACATAAATTTTTGGATGTCCGGATGTATTCAGAACGTAAGTTATGCGCGAAAATGCAAACTTGTGCACTTTTTGACACTTTTAGTCCCTGAATGACCCAAAAGTTTATTTTAGCATACCGAACCCCTCAAAGCCTATTTCTAAGCTATATAAAGGATATTTATGGTATGTTTAACTTATGGTCATGTTCCGGAATGTTCGTTACAGTTCAAATTGACATACTTTCGCAGTTTGTCATATTTAGTCCCTGTAAGCGAATTAGCTTGTTTTTGCCATACCAAAGCCTTCAAAACTTATTTCTAAGTTATGTAAAGGTTAATTAAGGTATGTTAAGACTATGTCACTATTCCGGAGTGTTTGTTGCATTAAACTGGTTATATTTACGCATCGGTGCGCGTATAACCTTCCAGAAAGCGATTTAGAGTTTGGAATTGAACAAAAATTGATATGTGCAAATGATACACATATTTTTACAAATCCCAAGTATGAAATATAATATTTCATTGGTTTGGTATTTGTTTGATGGCCGTGAAGGCACAGGTGTTACATGCCACATGATGTTTGGGGGACGTATCTTATGATGTTGAAAAATAAACCAGGTTTTAACGATTTAACATTGAGCGAGTTCATTAAACAACTTGAAGCACAAGAGATGGAACAAAGAAAGATAGCAAGAATGAAGAACTATGATGGAGAGCAAGACATTGGGTTGTATTACAAAGGTGGTGTTAGTGACAAAATAAATCTTTCTCCAAAAGTTGAAACTACGTTTAATGCAAAAAGTTCTTCTGAAAGTTCATCTCAGGGATCAAGCAACAAAACAGGATTTACTTCATTTCCATCATTTGATCCACATTTCACAGCAACAAAGAGTGGCAAAGTTCTTCAATGCAACATTGCTTTAAATCTTGAGAATGATCAGAACTACTCGGAGGAAGTTGCTAAAAGCCATATGTCTTTGTTGGTAACTGTGCTTGAATCTTATGGTAGTTTAGTTGCAGGGAGAATTGGGAATCCAATGCTTACAAAAGAAGATTACGATCAAGTAGATGCTGAAGAAATGGAGTTGATGGATATAAAGTGGTGCTTGGCAAGTGTGTTGAGAATAGCTGAGAAGTTTAAACAAATTACGTGAAGAGATGATTTCCGTGATGCAAATGTTTCTACTTTGGGTTTTGATAAATCTAAAGTCACTTGTTTTCGTTGTAGGGAAAAGGGGCATTTCAAGAGGGAGTGCACAAATCGCGAAGCAAGCGGAGCTCAAAATCCTTTCGGAAACAACGACTACTATCGAAAGGCGATTTATCATCAAGTTGCTCAGCAGCCATATCAACAACAGCAGCCACAAACTGCAGAAAAAATCTGTTGTTGCTCAGGTTATCAATGATTATACTGATGATTATTGGGCAGAAAAAATCAGAAAACGTCTAAATGGTGAAACAGAGAAAAAGAAGGAAGTTGAAGAAGAATTTCAAGAGAGAGTAGTCAAAGAAATTACAGAATTTGAAATTAAAACAGATGCTGATGCAGTCAAAGTCTCTGAGAAGTGTATGAATTGTGAATCTCTGATAAAGCAAAACAATGAATTGCTACACAACATAAAAAGGCTAAAAGAATCATATGATGTCTTGAACAAAGCCATGAATAAATACAATGAGTCGAGCAGTGAACAAGCTATAGCAATGAATACACTCAAAGGAGCATACATGAGACAGCTTGACAATGTCAATTATTACACCGAGAAGTGTGCTGAGCTTGAATTGAAGTTGGAAACTCAGAGAATAGAAACCGAGAGAGTAAACAGTTTGTTGAAAAGTTACTCATGCTCTACTTTTGTGGTTGACAGGATTTACCCGATAGTAGAAGGATTGAAGACATTTGAAGAAGAAAAGACTTCTGAAGAGAAGATTTCGGAAACAAAAGAAGATACTGATGAGAAGACTTCTGGTAAGAAACCAAGTGTTGTTTATAACAAATGTCCACCCCCGATCGAAAATGGATATTCTCCTCGAAATCCAAATTTAGAAAGAGTAAAAAAGGCAACGAACTTACAGTGGGAGTCTGAGTCTTCAGATAACTTGCCAGAAAATATTGATGTCACGTTCACATCGTCTGACACTGATCATGAGTCCGAGTTAATAAAGAAAGTGGTCGATCAGGTGTTGGATAAAGATGAAACAGAGGAGTCAAAGTCGGAGTCAGAATCAGAGTCAGAATCAAAGTCTGACACGTCAAGTCAAAAAGACAAACAGGGAAAAAGGGTTTATAATAAAGAATTTTTGTTATCAAAATCTAATTTGAATGATGAATCGATCAAAGTGGCATATACTTTGAAAGATTCTGACAAATTATATTCTGATGAGGTTTTTCCAATAAGAGGTGTTAAAACTGAAATGATTAAAAAGGTTTTCAAACTAACAGAAATTAATATTTCTGAAATAAAAGATGTAAATCTTTCTGATAAACCTAGATCTTACACCTCAAGAATTCAACAAAGGTTAAACAAGAAAAAGGGTTACAATTCTGGTTCAGGTTTTCAAAAGAAACCAAATCATAACGGTAATTTAAAAAAGAAGGGATTGGGTTTTATTCCACCGAAAAATTATAAAAATGAGAAAAATTATAAACCAAAAACTGTATTTGTGTCAGGTACTTATGCTGAGAGAGAAGAAAAGAGTTCATTCTGGAAGCAGACAAATAAAGAATTCCTTGCAAAGAAGCAAGAGGAAATGAAGAAAAGTTTTGTTCAGAAGAAGATAGAGACGAGAACCTGTTTTCAATGTAAAACAGTTGGTCACATTGCCAGGAATTGTCCAAAGGCAATACAGACAAAACAGGGAGTCTTTGGTAAACTGAAAGAAAAGATTGTTGAAAAAGTTGAACCACCAACCAACAAGTTTAAAGTTTTTGAAAACTCAATTTTTGAAGTTGGTGAATGTTCGAAAGCTGTTTACAAAAGAAAAGAAAATCTTAACAATAAAAAATGGGTTGTGAAGAAATCAAGTGATAGTTGAGGTGATGAATCTGAGAAATCAGAGAAATCAGAGGAGCCAAAAGTTGAGTTAAGTGATGAGAAATCAGTTCCTTCAATGGATGATGAGAATTTTCCACCATTGAGGACTGAAAATTTTAAACAAAAGGTTGGTAAAGTTGAAATCTTGAATCAATTCTATTCTGAAAAGAAAGAATTTGATGTCGAGAAAGCATTTAATGGAAATGTTAAAAAGATTTTTGGTAAAATGGTCGAGGGGAAGGTTAAAGGGGTTAAAGATTTTTATAAATCTAAGAAGGCAACTTACACCCCAAGTGAAGATGATGTGATTACACCCAAAGCTGGTTAGGCTTGGGTGTCTGTGTTCTTTACTTAAAATCCTGACTTGCCGGAGCTCCCAAGTTGGTAATCGCGGAGCATGAATCGGCATCATTCTTGAAATGTTTTTGAATATGTTTAAGTGTGACTTGCCGAAACTCCCAGGTTGGTAGTGTGGAGTAGGAATCGGAATTCTGATATTTCAACCTACAAGAGGTATTTTGTTGGTAAGCAAACCGACAAAGAGGTTAAAAGAGTGGTTTTACTTACAAGTTGTTGGTAGTTATTCTTACAAGTGGTTAATCAAGGTCATTAAGTTGAACTTAATTTAACTATTATTCAAATGGTTTGAAAAACAAAGTGATGAGTTTATCCCCTAACCTACAAGTGGTTTTATGAAGTCTACAAAACTTATTTTCCGGAAAAACCATTTGATTAAAACAAACTTAAGTGTTTTGAAATCTTAATAGGAAAATAGTTTGTTGTAAGGGGGAGTTCTGATTGTTTATGTCAAGTGGATGGCATCAGTGGACTATCACAGCATGCTAAAGAATTGGAAAGTCAATATGTGATAAACGGTCTCACTGATGTTGTGCCAGTAGGTTTTTACACATTTAGTAGATTATGACGAGATATAAACCTAAATTTCAAACTTACATATATGGGGAACATCTCTCGGATATATGGGTAACCCCCGAAATCTTGTTTGAAAGGTCCATCTTTCTGAGATACTTGGTCTTTATGCTTAGTGATATCTGGGGTATTGTTGGTGCATTCGTCTGTCGTCTACGTCTTGTATCGAGTCTTAGATAATATTGTATAGATTAGGGCTCGAAGATCGAGAAAATAGGAGGTTTTAGTGAGTTTAGAAGCTGATTTCGCTCATAGAAGCTGATTCCGCTCCAAATGTCATATGGATTGATTTCAGGCGAAATCACAATATTCAGATTCCGCTCCAAATGGTTCTTGTAAGCTTCGGGCGGAATCAGAACAGTATATATATGTAATTTAGGAGCGAAATCAAGAGAGAGGTGTGTGTGTTGTCTTCCGGTGAGCCACGAAGTGCTGCCGAAGTGTTGAGTCGATTGTAAAAGTTATCCAGATCAATAGAATCAACAGTTGAAAGTGAATACTCAGTGAATTGAACCTGATTTGTCTGTTTCCGTCGTTCAAATCAGGAATAGTTCTCCTGATTGACTCAATTGGGTCCAAATTCGATCCTACAAGTGGTATCAGAGCTAAGGAGGAAGAGCTCTTGCCAATTCAGCCGATAATTCTGTTTTTCTACACCTTCTAAGTTGTTTTTTTCAAATTGACCGAGAAAAAGTTGTGGAATTGTTCTGATTTTTGTACATATTGCTCGGAATAAGTATCTAACAAAGCCTTGAAAGTATCAGCAGTTAATTCGAACTAAAACTGAGTAATTTGCTTATTCCGCTCGAAAACGATCGAGAGAATGATGACATCAGCTTGATTCCGCTCCAAGAATATTGTCTGATTTCACTCCAAAGCAGGATACCTTCTGATTTCGCTCCAGGATACATTTTGATTCCGCTCCAGGATACATTATCTTGTGTTACCACTCAAACAAATTGTTTGGTGATTCCGCTCCTGATTACATTGTAATTCCGCTCCTGATTATTTTGAGATTCCGCTCCTGATTACATTGTAATTCCGCTCCTGATCACTTTGAGATTCCGCTTCTGGTTACTTGTTGATTCCGCTCCAAACAGTGATCCCACTTAAATCGTTGATTTCGATTGAAAGGACTGTTGTGATAATTTTTGAAATCTGAAATGGACGAAGAATTTTATAACGCGTTCTCTACACCGGTTACCCCAATGAGTATTGCATAGAACACGATGTTGGAGAACGAAACAGGAACTATGCAAAAACCACCCAAACTAATGAACATCGAAGAATATAAGGGTTGGGAAGGTGGTTTCGAGAACTGGGTACAAGCAAATTATCTTGATGCTTGGGAATGTGTCGAGACTAAATACATTCGACTAATGAATGATGATGAAGAGGTTGTTCCGATAAAAGATCTGAGTGCTGATGCTAGAAAGAAGTACAAAGATGAGAAAATGATGCTAAGTCTTTTACAACAAGCTGTGAAAGAAGAAATCTTGGTGTTATTACAACATAATGGAACTTCCTACTCAATTTGGAAAGCATTAAGATCAAAGTTTCATGGAAGTCAAGAAATGGTTAAGAACAAGAAATCACTGTTGAAGAAAGAGTTCGATATGTTTCGTGGATTGAAGAATGAAAGCACAAGGAAAATCATTGAGAGATATTGTAATTTGCTAGCTAATATGAAGAGATTGAGCATCGAGAAAGACAATGAAGAGTTGATCGAAAAGCTTGCTGATGCTTTGCCACACGAGACTTGGGGTACATATCTGATGATGCTCAGAAACAAGAAAGGATTCAATACACTCACTCTGAGTAAGTTCATTGAGAAATTGGAAGCTCAAGAGATGGAGCAAAGGAAGATTGTTCGCATGAAAGATTTCGATGGTGAACAGGATATTGGGTTGTATTACAAAGCAGGGGTGAATGAGAAAACAACCAACTTATCACCGAAAGTTGAAACTGCTAACAATGCTAAAGGTTCATCAGGAAGTTCATCAAAAGGATTAAGCAGCAATACAAGTTTCTCATCATTTCCATCATTTGATCCGAATATTTCAGCAACAAAGAATGGGAGAAAACTTCAGTGTAACATTGTACTAAATCTTGAGAATGATCAAGATTACTCCGAGGAAGTTGCTAAAAATCACATGTCTTTTTTAGGAATGGTATTGGAATCTTACAGTAGTTTTGTGACCGGAAAGATCGGGAATCCTATGCTTACAAAAGAGGATTACGATCAGATCGATGCTGAGGAGATGGAGCTTATGGATATTAAGTGGTGTTTGGCTAGTGTTCTAAGGAGAGCTGAGAAATTTAAGCAAATCACAGGAAGAAATGATCTTCGAGAGGCTAATATTTCTACTTTAGGCTTTGATAAATCTAAAGTCACTTGTTTTCGATGCATGGAGAAAGGACACTTCAAGAGGGAGTGCACAAATCGTGAAGCAAGTGGAGCTCAGAATCCTTTCAACAACAACAATGATTACTACCGAAAATCCATCTACCATCAAGTTGCTCAACAATCAACTCAACAACAACAACATCAGGCACAAACTGCACATGGAAGGAATGTGATTGAAGATTCTGGAAAGAGAGCTTGTGTGGTTAATCAAGAAGAAAAGAAGTCATCAACAGGGTTCAACTGGGATAAATACATTCCATCTGATGCTAAAGCATGTGTGATTGATCAAGATGATGAAAAGCTACCCGAGGGATTTAGCTGGGAAAATTTTACATGGGATGATTATATTCCAGATCAAACTCCTGTTCACACAGCTTTTATTGCACGAGTTGAAGAGGATAGTGATGATGATCGTGAGTATTGGTCAAAGAAAATGGCAGATCATTTGAAAATGATGGCTGAGAGTGACAGTGAAGATGAGAAAGCAAAGAAGAAAAAGAAAAAGGTAAAGACACCAGTTAGCAGTGATGATGAAGAAGTTCCAGTGATCAAAAGGAAAGTAAAAGTTGAAGTTCCAAAGTTCAAAGTTGATGCTAAAAAGATTCATGTGAAGTGTGACACTTGTGAAGCTATAAAGAAGCAGAACAACACATTGATTTATAACTTGAACAGTTTGAAGGAATCTTATGATGTCCTGAACAAAGCTATGAATCAATACAATCATACAAGTGAAGAACAAGCAACTGCAATGAAAACACTTCATGGTGCATTCATGATCAAGCAGAAAGTGGTGAACAACTACATCGAGAAGTGTGCTGCTCTTGAACAGAAACTGGAACTGCAAAGAATCGAAACTGAAAGGATTAATTGTTTGTTGAAAAGCTACTCATGTGCTTCTTATGTCATTGACAGGATATATCCGACTGTTGAAGACATGAAGGCATTTGAAGAGGATGAAGTAACTGAAGAAAAAGATGGTAGAAAAGTTGCTGAAGGAAAGACTCCTGAGAAGAAGAGTGACACAAAGAAAAGGATTGACAAGAAGGATTCTGGTAAGAAACAAGATGTCGGTTACAACAAGTGTCCACCCCCGCTTGAAAATGGATATTCTCCGAGAAATCCAAATTCAGAAAGAGTCGAAAAGGCAACAAATTTACAGTGGGAGTCGGAGTCCTTAGTCAATTTGCCAGAAAATATTGATGTTACTTTTACATCATCCGACACTGATCATGAGTCCGAGTTAATAAAGAAAGTCGTCGATCAGGTGTTGGATAAAGATGAATCTGAGGAGTCAAAGTTGGATTCAAACTCAGAGTCAAAGTCAGAGTCAGAATCAAAGTCTGGTTCTAAAAGTTTGAGTTCGATGGTCAACAGTCCAAAATCTTCAGTTAAAAGGGTTTACAACAAAGAATTTTTGTTATCAAAATCTAATTTGAGTGACGAAACATTCAAAGTTGCATATACATTGAATGATTCCGACAAATTATATTCTGATGAGGAATTTCCAATAAGAGGTGTAAAAACTAAGATGATAAAAAAGGTTTTTAAACTTACAGAAATTAACATTTCTGAAATAAAAGATTTAAATCTTACTGATAAACCTAAAAAATACACCTCAAGAGTACAACAAAGATTAAACAAGAAAAAAGGTTATAGTTCTGGTTCTGGTTTTCACAAGAAACCAAACCCTAACCGTAATTTCAAAAAGAAAGGTCTTGGTTTTACTCCAACAGAAAAACAAAAAAATGAAAAATATGTTCGTGATTTTAAAGCAAAAATGACATTTGTTTCAGGAACTAGCTCAGAAGAGGAAGAAAAGAAAGAATTCTGGAGGCAGTCAAACAGTGAGTTCCTTGCAAAGAAGCAAGATGACATGAAGAAGATGGCTGAGCAAAAGAAAGATACGAGAACCTGTTTCCAATGCAACAAAGTTGGACATATTGCCAGGGAGTGTTCAAAGGCAATACAATAAAAACAGGGAGTATCACGTAAACTAAAAAAAAAAAGTGGTTGAGTTTGAACCACCAATTGACATAACTAAATTGTTTAAAAATTCAAAATTTGAAATTGGTGAATGTTCAAACAAGTTTTACAAGAAAAGAGCTAAATCTGACAACCAGAAATGGGTTGTTAAAAGGTCTGGTGGTAGCTCTAGCGATGATTCTGATAGGTCGAAATCAGAGGAGCTATCTTCTGGCAATGAATCTGATTCCACAAAATCAGATGAGCCACAGGTTGTTTCAAAAGGAGAAAAATCAGTTCTGACTGTGGATGATGAAAATTTTCCATCACTTCGGACTGAAAATTATAAAAAGAAAATTGGTAAAGTTGAGATTTCAAACCAATTTTATGATGACAAAAAGGTTTTTGATGTTGAAAAGGCCTTTAACCCCACTGTGAAACACATTTTTGGTAAAATGATTGATCGAAAAGTCAAAGGGGTTAAAGAGTTCTATGAGAAGAAGTCGAAGAAAGATAAAGTTGAACCATCCCTGGTTTGTGACTGGGATGGTACATACTATGAACAGTAAGTCTCTGGATTTGCCGGAGCTCCCAGATTGGTAAGAGTGGAGCAGGAATCGGCATCTATCTTTCTTGGTTGGTAATTTTACAAGTGGTACAATTGGTAAAGAACAAGTGATATCATTTAAATTGTTAGTTTTCTACAAATAGTATGAGTGGTAGGAAAACCTACAAGAGGTTGAAGAAGGTTTACACTTACAAGTGGTAAAATCAAGGACATTAAGTTGTACTTGCATTTTCCTACAAGTGGTTAATCAAGGTCATTAGTTTGAACTTGATTCGGCCATACATTCATGTGATATTTGATGACAATATGATGAATCAAACCCCAACTTTACAAGTGGTAAAATCAAACTAATTTTCCGGAAAAACCATTTGATTAAAACAAACTTAAGTGTTTTGAAATCAATGGGAAAATAGTTTGTTGTGAGGGGGAGTTCTGATTGTTTATGCTTAGTGGATGGCGAATTGAAGTGATTCGATATCAGTTGTCACGTTATTATACAGTTTATTTTCAAATTGTTCTTACTAAGTGGGTCAAGAGCTCATTGGTTTTCAAATTTCCTGAAATGTGTTTGCATTTTAGGGGGAGTAAATTTCAGAAAATCTAAAAACATTTGAAAATTTTGAAAAAGACAAAAACATGATAAAATGAAAAATGAATTTTGTGTCAAAGAAGAGGAAATGATAGTACATCAGTGGACTATCACAGCATGCTAAAGAAATGGAAAGTAAAAATGTGATAAACGGTCTCACTGATGATGTCTCAGTAGGTTTTTGCACATTTAGTAGATTGTGACGAGATATAAACCTAAATTCAAACTTGCTTATATCGTGGGGAAACATCTCTCGGATATATGGGTAACCCCCGAAATCTTGTTTGAAAGGTCCCTCTTTCTGAGATACTAGGTCTTTATACTCAGTGATATCTGGGGTATTATCCTGGGACTTCTGATTTTGCGGAAGCAATGGCCTAGTCCCCGGAGAATACTTTCCGCTTGCTTGAAACATAGCGCCGCCCTCAGCAAATTGATGAAACAATAAAATTGATAGTCATTGCTGTTGTAAAAAAGATCCTCTAAAGGGGACACACTAAAAGTCGAAGCCGTCATCTCTCTGCGTATACGAAAGTATCAGCCTGAGCTCTCACGGCCCTCGCAATATAACCCCTTACAGATATCATCTGTGGTATACTCACCTGTAAGACTGAATATTGGGATCTGGATACGGGAGTATATTCAAGTAGTGGGACACGCGATTGAGTTTAAGTGCTTAAAACATTAATATCGTATCTCGGATCAGTTGAACTTTGTGTGAAAATTTAAGTGGACCAGTATACTGACAATCTAGGTGAATTGTTTAGAACTTAAAATGTTTAAAGCTTAACGGTGTTAGTGATTTGTCTCAACAACTGATATGATCATCTTATACAAACTCACAAAAATATTGTATGTAAATATTTCTTTACTGCATTTCATTCTATTCAAAAATCCAAAAAGATTTTCAGTGTGTTTTAGCATAAATTTTGTAAAATACAAAAAGATTTTCGACAACTGGTGTTGGAGAGCTGATTTTCAAAATTCCAAGTGCTAAACATGATGAACAGATGGTTTGGGAGAGTGTGTTGTTTTTTAACATAAAAGTGATATATCTTCAAGTGGTTCATCAATGATTAACATGGTTAAATCATTCTTTGATTGTATTATTCCTGCAAGAGGTTCATTAGTTGGTGAGATTGTTTTACAAGTTATCATCAGAAAATTTATTTTTGGGTAGAGAATGTGCAGGTTATTTGAATGATAGAGAGTCAGGTTCCAATACCTGAGGACTGTGTGATTTCAACATGCCAGACTGCGATCCCAGTATATTGAAAGGGGGAGTCTGAAGACATCCGAGTAGAGATTGTTCGTGAGGAGTTTGTTGATGATAGAGAAAAGAGAAGATAAAGATTGAAGGATACTTACAGCGTCAAACATTTCAAAGAAAAGAAGCCCAAAGGCTGATAAAGACTGAAAGTGCGGAGACTCGACACTGAAGACTCCGTCAACATTCGAGGGGGAGTTTGTTGGTGCATTCGTCTGTCGTCTACGTCTTGTATCGAGTCTTAGATAATATTGTATAGATCAGGGCTCGAAGATCGAGAAAATAGGAAGTTTTAGTGAGTTTAGAAGCTGATTTCGCTCATAGAAGCTGATTCCGCTCCAAATGTCATATGGATTGATTTCGGGCGAAATCACAATATTCAGATTCCGCTCCAAATGGTTCTTGTAAGCTTCGGGCGGAATCAGAACAGTATATATATGTCATTTAGGAGCGAAATCAAGAGAGAGGTGTGTGTGTTGTCTTCCGGTGAGCCACGAAGTGCTGCCGAAGTGTTGAGTCGATTGTAAAAGTTATCCAGATCAATAGAATCAACAGTTGAAAGTGAATACTCGGTGAATTGAACCTGATTTGTCTGTTTCCGCCGTTCAAATCAGGAATAGTTCTTCTGATTGACTCAATTGGGTCCAAATTCGATCCTACAGGTATTATCCCGGGACTTCTAATTTTGCGGAAGCAATGGCCTAGTCCCCGTATAATACTTTCTGCTTGCTTGAAATATAGCATCGCCCTCAGTACAAAAAAAAAATGATGAAACATTGCAAAATGCTAATCATGTGCTGTTGAAGAAAAGATTCTCTAAAGGGAACACACCAAAAGTCGAAGCCGTCATCTCTCTGATTTTGCGGAAGCAATAGCCTGAGCTCTCACGGACCTCGCATTTAACCCTTTACAGATATCATCTAGGTATACTCACCTGTAAGACTGAATATTGGGATCTGGATACGGGAGTATATTCTGAGGTGGGACACGTGAATAAGTTTAAGTCCTTAAAACATTAATCTCGTATCTCGAAACAATTGAACTTTGTGTGAAAATTTAAGTGGATCAGTATACTGACAATTTAAGTGAATCGTTTAGAACTTAAAATGTTTAAAGCTTAACAGTGTTAGTGTTTTGTCTCAAAAACTGATATGATCCTCTTACACAAACTCACAAAAATATTGTATGTAAATATTTCTTTACTATATTTCGTTAAAATCAAATTCCAAAAAGATTTTCGAAGTGTTTTAGCATAATTTTTTTTTAAAATCCAAAAAGATTTTCGACAACTGATGTTGGAGAGCTGATTTTCAAAATTCCAAGTGCTAAACATGATGAACAAAAGGGTTGGGAGAATTTGTTTGAGATGTTTAAGATGAAAAAGATCTTTGGAAAAAAATGATATCTTTACAAGTGGTTCATCAGAGATTAACATTGTAATATCATTTATTGATTGATTGATTCGTGCAAGTGGTTTCTAAATTTGCAAACTTTTAAATTTGTGAAACTTATGTTTGTGGTAGAGATTGTGCATGTTAGCCAGGTTTTGATCCTGAGCAGGATGTGAGCCAGGTCAAGATCTTGGATCAAGAATTCCAGACTGCGATCCCAGTATATCGAAAGGGGGAGTCTGAAGATATCAAGAGGGAGTTTTTGAATATGTAGATAGCCAGTTTGTGATTCTGGAAAAGACAGATTCTGGAAAGGACAGAGATAGAAAAAGAGATTGATTGAGGATGCTTACAATGGAGAATTTCTGAAGAGGTCAAGAAGACTGATAAAGACTGAAGGTTTGACAACCGAAGACTTGACACTGAAGACTTCGTCAACATCCGAGGGGGAGTCTGTTGGTGCATACGTCTGTCGACTTCGTCTTGTATCGAGTTTTGTATTGTATTAGTTAGATCAGGGCACGGAAAACGAGAAATGGTTTTATGGGAATTTCGCATGAAATGATACTTTGGTCATTTCATACGAAACTAGGTAATTCCGCACGAAATTATGATTTCGCTTGAACATAATTTCGCTTGAGTGAACATAATTTCGCTTGAGTTAATTTCGTACGAAATTAGATTCCGCTTGGACTGTTTCAAGCGAAATTACCAACCCTATAAATACCTGATGTGCCATTTCATTTGTAACAAAATTAGTTCCGACAGCGAAGCTCTGCCGAAGTGTTTACAACATTGTAATCGATCTAATTTCAATCAAAAGACAGTTTAAAGTGATTTCTCGTGCAAAACAGTTGAAATAACACCGATACATCTGTTTCTGAACGACTCGTTTGGGTCGCAAAACGATCCTACAAATGGGGTCGCTCGCGGGCAGCAAAGGCTTTGCCTTCGGGTTACGCGGGGCGCGACAGTCAGTCACCAGAGCGGCACCCGGTGCTGCCACGTGTCAAGGCGCGTGTGGAGGCTACGAGTGCTAACTAGTCATAGCTAGGCCCTACAACCCTATGTCGCGGGCCACGTAAGACCTTGGTGTGGTCTTCACGGGGCGACACAAAACCCCTGAACAGCCCTATAAATAGCAACGAGGGGCTCAGTCGACAACTCGCTCACACATTTTCTTTCTCTCTCGAAATTTCATATAGTATAAGCTATTCTCGGGTAAAATACCCCCCTAAATAACAAAGTTCTGCCCCGTTGTAAGTATTATAACCCCGGTTACGTATTAGATACGCTGCCCGATTGATCCAAGGGTTCCGTAACGGCTGTCGTGGTTCTGCCCAACGTAGTCGTTGGAATGTCATCTCGGAGGGTATTACTAATGTAAATATTGGGTTATTATACTAACGCGTATGCATTTGTGTAATTAATAGATAATCACCAGGAAATCCTTAAAGGAAACCCTAAGACAGCAATGTGAGTAATCTCCTTTTACAAAACCTCATATGATTAATTATATACTAAACAGTGATTGAGTATTTGTATTCTACAATTATCGTCGGTATATTGGGGTTTTGTATACAAAATTTGTTACTACATTGTGAGTAGTAACATGACCACAAGTCGGGTTGACAGTACCGTGGGTGGTAATTAAAGTAGATGGAAACAAATGTAATTGCGCGACCGCCCTCAATGCTGTAGACTGATAAAACCTATTTTGATTAAACTGGGATTCACTCACCAGTATTTCCCACTGACAATATGTTTTTAAACGTGTTTCAGGTAACAAAATGTGAAAGCCAAATAGAAGCCAGCTGGACAGCACTGAAGGCTTGGAAAAGTGGCTATAAAGTTACCTAAAATAAAGAGATGTTTTATTAAAACTAAAATAGGGTTTAACCCTATAAAATGTATGTACTTGAAACTTGGGATTTTCCCATGTGTTTAATATATTAAAAGCGTGGTATTTTACTCTGATAAAATATTTCCTAACTACGGTCCTGATGTAATTTCCGCTACCAAAATGATAAACACCTGGATACCACCAAAACTGGCCGCGGCCGCCCGTTCCTCGTTGTTAGGGGACGGGGGTTACGACATCAACTTTTGAGGAGATTGAGAAATACCAATTCAAACCCACATGGTCTGATGAGTGTGACATTCTTGAAAATTTCAAATCAATGGACTTCACAACTATAGATGGTGTCAAAGCTCCTAAGGCCAAGGTTATTCCTCTTAAGGACATCCCAACAGTGGTTCAAAACTCTGTTGCAAAGGAGTCTGAAAAGAAGAAAAGAAAAGAAAAGGTTAAAAACTTGTTTTGTGATTTCTGTGAAAAGAAAAATCATTTGACCAAAGATTGTTTTCATCTAAAAGCTTATGATATTAACAAAACAAGCACCATTGTGCCTTCCCAGAGCTGCACCATCTGTGGTAAAACAAACCACCTCACTCAGGAATGTGTGTATCTCAAATCCTTTGATGTAAAAAAGAATGAGTACACTTCAAAAACATCCATGAGTTCATCAAAACCACCAGTCAAGAAACAACCATTGTTTGTGCCAGTTCAAACATCTGTTACCAAACAACTGAACCAAACCTCTGTTAAAAGAGATGTTCAGGTGACTGATGCACCCCCTGCTAACCAATATCGAAGAGGTAAAGGTCAACACCATACAAAAGGCCTTCTAAACCAAGAGTGAACAGGCATCCCTATGGATATCAAGATTTGATTGGAAATGGCCCCCAACAGTGGTTAGAGAAACAAGTTGCAAAAATTAATCAATCCCCTGATCTAACCACTGTCCATCTTCCTGACCTTAACATAGACACTGTTGTGACCCCATCTAAAGCCGTATTGGCTTTGCAGACCCTCCTTAACTAATTATTTACTTGATGTGCAGGGAGCTTCTGCATTCTTAGATAGTCTTTGGTATGTAGATAGTGTTTATGAAGCCTACAAAAGGCCTTCTAAACCAAGAGTGAACAGGAATCCCAATGGATATCAAGAATTGATTGGAAATGGCCCCCAACAATGGTTAGAGAAACAAGATGCAAAAATTAATCAATCCCCTGATCTAACCACTGTCCATCTTCCTGACCTTAACATAGACACTGTTGTGACCCCATCCAAAGCCGTATTGGCTTTGGAGACCCTCCTAAACTAATTATTTACTTGATGTCCAGGGAGCTTCTGCATGCTTAGATAGTCTTTGGTATGTAGATAGTGGAGGCTCCAAGCACATGACTGGAAGTAGAGCCCTACTAAAAGAATTCAAAACTCATGGAGGGGGTGATATATCTTTTGGTAATAATAGTAAAGGGAAGGTGATGGGTTCTGGTAGAGTACAGTCTGGAAATGTTAAGTTTGAAAATGTCAATCTGATAGACAATCTAAAATTCAACCTCCTTAGTGTCTCTCAAATGAGTGACAAAGGTTATGGTTCTTTCTTTACTAAGGAGTGTTGTAGGATTGTTGGACCAGAAATGGTTGAAAAGATTAAAGAAATAATAACAAATGGAATAACTAAACTTGTTGCTCAGAGAAGTGGAAACGTTTATATAGTTGATTTGTCAAAAGAGAACCCATGAACTGATGCCTGTCTTTTCTCAGCTGCCTCTAACAAAGAGACAGAACTTTGGCACAGGAGATTGGGGCACACAAATCTCAAGACAATCACTACTTTGTCAAAACAGGGGTTAGTAAGAGGTCTTTCTCAAAAACTGTTCACATGTCCTGAGCATTGTGTTTCCTGCTTAAAAGGAAAACAACATAAAAGCTCTTTTAAGTCCATTAAAGAGTCCAAAACAACCAAGTGCTTGCAAATGCTTCACATGGATCTGTTTGGCCCAGTTACAGTCATGAGTCTTAGAAAGAAAAGATATTGTTTGGTAATTGTAGATGACTTTTCTAGGTTTACATGGACTTATTTCTTACATTCCAAAGATGAGACTGCAGGCATTCTACAAGACTTTGTCACACAGGTTGAAAAGCAGTTTGACTTGCCAGTAAAAATCTTCAGGAGTGACAATGGCACAGAATTCAGAAATAGGGAGTTGGATGAATTTTGTGTGTCCAAAGGAATTGTAAGGTAGTACAGCATTCCAAGGACACCAGAACAAAATGGGGTAGTTGAAAGAAAGAACAGAACTTTGATTGAGGCTGCCAGGACTATGCTTGCTGATTCAGGTTTGCCATTAACTTTCTGGACAGAGCCTGTAAACACTGCCTGCTATGTCCAGAACTGAGTTTTAATAAACCCCAGGCATCAAAAGACTGCCTATGAAATTCTGTATAAAATCAAACCACTGATCTCATATTTTAAAGTTTTTGGCTGCCCATGCTTCATTTTAAACTTAAAAGATTCCATTTTAAAGTTTGCAGCCAAAATTGATTGTGGTTATCATTTGGGATACTCAACCATTGCTAAGGCCTACAAAGTGTTCAACACTAGGACTAAGACAGTGGAAGAGACTTTGAATGTGAAGTTCAATGAATTCTCTTCAATGAAAATCCCTGCAAATCCTGCAGAATTATTTCTTTTTGATAAATTTACCTTTGAAAATGTTTCTGTCAAGACTAACAGTGCAGGACCATCTCAAAGTCCTCCATCAGACTATGGATATGAAGTCATCATTCCACAACAAAAGTCTGCATCAATTGGTAGAGCAGCAAATGTTCAAAACAGCTCTCAAAGCTCAACCACTTCTACCTCAACAGGTGTTGACCAAAGTAGCCCTTTATCCCCTGCTTCCACATCCTCAAGCACTGTTGATAAAATTCCCCAAACAGTGGATAAAAGTCAGCATGTTTCCACACAAATTCCTCCTATTCCTCCACCTCCATTTCAAGACCCTGTTGGATCATCAAAGTCACCAACAGTGGTTAGCTCAGATGATTTACATCTACAACCCTCACCTTTAAATGCCATTGTTCCATACAAAGGAGATTTAATCTTCTTGAAGTCTCATCCACCTGACCAAATCATTGGCAACATCAGTGAAGGGGTGCTAACAAGAAGCCAATCCCAAAACATCTGTCTTTTTGTTGGTTTTCTATCTCTCCATCAGCTAGTCAAGTACCAAGAGGCACTAAAAGACAACAACTGGGTAGAGGCCATTCAAGAGGAGCTCCAACAGTTTAGAAGACAACAAGCTTGGGAGCTTGTTCCACTGCCAGAGGGTGTGAGTCCTATTGGCACAAAGTGGGTCTTCAAAAATAAAACTGATGAAAGGGGTATTGTTGTCAAGAATAAAGCAAGGCTAGTGGTTCAAGGGTTCAGACAGGAAGAGGGCATTGACTATGATGAAACTTTTGCCCCTGTAGTAAGATTAGAAGCTATCAGATTATTCCTGGCCTTTGCTGTCAACCACAACATAAAGGTGTTTCAAATGGACATTAAATGTGCATTCCTCTATGGAAATATTCAAGAAAAGGTATATGTTTGTCAACCTCCAGGCTTTGAGGATCCATTTAATCCAAATCATTTCTACAAGCTAAATAAAGCTTTGTATGGCTTGAAACAAGCACCTAGAGCCTTGTATGAAACTCTTTCCACATTTCTTCTCTCTATTGGTTTCACAAGAGGTAAAATAGACAAAACATTGTTTTTAAAATGGAGAGGGAGAGACTTGATGATTGTCCAGATTTATATGGATGACATCATTTTTGGAAGCACATGTTTCAAAATGTGTGAAGAGTTCAGACAACTCATGACAGCTGAGTTTGAGATGAGTGCAATGGGTGAACTCAAGTGCTTTCTTGGTCTCCAAGTAAGGCAACAGCAAAATGGTACTTTCATCCATCAAGGCAAATATGCCAAAGAACTTTTAAAGAAATTTGAGATGGATGATTGTAAGCCATGTAGTACACCCATAGCAACCACAAAAATAGTCATGTCAGATGAAAAGGAAGATTTGGTTGATCAAACTCTTTATAGAAGCATGATTGGGTCTTTACTGTACCTGACTGCATCTAAGCCAGACATCATGTTTGCAACATATGTTCAGATACCTAAAAGGTTCTCCCACACTTGGTATCTGGTATCCAGCTGATGGAAATATCAAGCTTTTAGGTTTCTCAGATAGTGATTTTGCTGGATGTAATACAACAAGGAAGTCCACTTCAGGAGGGTGCCAATTCCACTGCTGAGGCAGAGTATATATCTGCTACAAGCTGTACAACCCAACTGATATGGCTTCAAAATCAACTGCTGGATTTTGGTATCACTGCCTTAAAGACACCTCTCATGTTGGACAGTCAGGCATCAGAAAATATCATCAAAAATCCAGTCTCCCATTCAACCACCAAGCACATTGATATCAGACATCACTTTGTGAGGGATTGCTATGAAAAAGGTTTGATTTCTCTGCACCATGTTCCAACTAAAGATTAGCTGGCAGATGTGCTAACAAAAGCATTAGACACATCCACCTTTGAAAGCTTGATATCTAGGATTGGCATGCTAAACATGGAATAACAGGCAAAATCCTGTTTTTCTATGAATAAAAGCATTAAAATGTTTTCAGAAAATAAAAATTTCATCCTTAAAAATAGCTAACAATGATAATTTTCATTAATCCTTAAAAGTCTGCCATAACCACTGTTTTTGGTTCAAACATCTGTTCTGATTGTTATTATCCACTGCTGAAAGTCAACCTCTGTTCCTTCATTAACCTTGTTAATCACTGTTATTCAAAATCAGTGTTTTAATCCACTGATGGCTATCCACTGATAGTTAAAAGTCAGCCACTGTTTCATTTTACCATTGTAAACCACTGATAATTGACCCATCAGTGGTTTCCTAAACAACTGTCTTCCATTACTCATCAGAGGTTGGCACGTGGACAGTACATATCCGTCAGATCTTTTGTAACCGCTGCCACATCAGCATTCACTTTTCCACCTTATAAAACCCTGATCAAAACCCCAAACAGGGTTTTCACTGTCGAATCAAATTCAAAATTCCTTTCTAAAAAGTAGTTACCATCAATTTCTCTCAAATCTTTCATCATCTTCTTCCTCTTGCAATCACACTCAAATCGCCATAGCTCTTCCATTCAAAACCCCTCATAACTACCTGTGCATACTTGAAAAACCAAGTGACAGCACAACATTCCACTCTGTTATTGACGCACTTTCATCCTCAAGGTACAAAACCTTGTTGACCTGTAACTCATCCATATATCTCGATACCCTTCGTGATTTCTGGAAAAATGCATAACTAGAAGTTCAGGACAAAAAGCCCTGGGCTATCACTTCTGCGGTAAAGGTAATTCAGGTTGCTGTCACACCCAAAGACATTTCTGAGGTGTTCAAATTGAATGATATTATAGGTAAAACTTTTTTCCCAAAAACCGATTATCAAACTGATTTCCTTGAGAGAGGGTATGCATAGGAAACGAAAAAAGATACTTTGCAAAAAGGCAGTTTTCCACCTGCCATGAGGTTTTTGTTTCATACCCTCCTCATGTGTGTTTCAAACAAGACCACAGTTTTTAATGAAATTCCATTAAAAATCCAATACGTGGGATATGCTATCATGCAAAATGAAACTTTTAATTACGCCCAAGAGATTTTTAATGACATGGTCAAAAATGTTAATAATATCAAAGACAATAAAAAACCATTTCTTTTATTTCCAAGGTTTTTGAGCTTTTACTTGCAAAAGAAGATCCCAAATGATAGTGCTCATGTACTTATCCAAGGGAATCCTATTCAAATCAACAGCCTATATTTTGAAACCTTTGCTAGGCTGTCTAAACCTTCGAAAACACAAACAGAGGAGCCTGAGCATAATTTAGCAGCAACAACTGCTCCTTAGGTCCCTGCTGTTGAGCCCACTGCTCAAGGTGATCACAGCAGCACAACCACTGCTATGAAACCCACACCTAAAATCACCAAAAGACCCAAAAAGAAAAATGTCCAAAAGACCCCCAATCCCACTCAAAAGGTAACTCTGGAAAATGAGATCCTAGAGGTTATACCTGTGACAACACAAAAGTCACCAATAACCACTACTGCTACTTCCTCACAGTAGTTGGATGACAGATCTCAACCTGAGCCTAAAACTCCTCCTGTATCTTCTAAAAAAGATCAGGTTGTATCCACAGGGACACCATAATATGATACATTTGATTCACTTGAATCTATGTTCAACAGCCCAACTCCTGGGGCAAATTCTCTTTCTACACCCATACTCACTGCCCAACTTCCACCATCAATGCTACCCTTGTTGGATGCACTTGATATAGCCCAGACAGAAATCAGTTCTTCTCAACCACCTGTCAATGAGAATATACCTCAACAAGTGACTGAGTCTGGGCTCCCTATCTCTGCTAACCCACCAACAACTGAGGAGGTTACACTGCAGGAAGTACACGTACTTCCTGTCAGTAGTTCAAGTGGAGCAGCTACTACAAGTGTTGAACCCACTAGTTTACACTTGGAAAGTAGTTTCATTAATAAGACTCCCTTGAAGGCAATTTCTTCTTTGGGAACCATTATACCCACTGGTGTGTATCCAATATACACTGGTGCGCTTAGAATGGTAACCTCTGCTGAAGAAAGAAGATCCCAGTACCAAGAACAAGGGGCATCAGTGGATGACTTCTGGGACACTTTTCCTAAGTCCACCACTAATAAAACCATCACTGGTGGGAAATCAGATGATCCCATTCACTTGGGTGATGGTTTAAAATATAGAGAATTGACAGAGAGGGTTGAAAAAATTGACACATCTGTTGCAGAAATCAAATCTATGCTGCAACAGTTGTTACAAGCTCAAAAGGCTACACCCACTGCTGCAACATCTGCTCCATCATCTGCTCCTACTCCCACTGAGCTTTGGGAAATGTTTCAACCTCTGCTTCATAAACAGAGACAATATGCTGATCAGCAACATGAAGTTCAGATACAAAAGATCAGAAATGTCATGGAAGCTAGGTACAGGGATACACAGGCATATATCAAGGCAATCAAGGCCCATTTACTACAAACCACTAGCATTGCTCCTCCTTCAATCATCTTTGTTGAAAATCCTCCTGATGATGCCAAAAAGGGGGAGAAAAAGAAGAAGGGATATGAAGATGGCCTATACATTAAACCAAATCCTTTGTCTAAACTGGTTGTAGAAATCCCTAGGCCAGATGGTTCCAAAAAGGTTGATGAGACTCAAAATGCTTTTGCTGCATTGAAAGCAGGCATGAAATAGTCAATGGAAATAAAAGGGTCTAAAAGGTTTGAAGAGGATAATAAAGTCTTGATGGAAAAGGAAGAGCAAGGTACTTCTGAACCTAAGGAAGAGCAGGTTATTCCTAAGCCAAAAAGAAGAAAGCCTACTAGAAAAGTGAGCCAGCCCAAATCCACACCTTCCATAACCATCAAACAAACTCCCCAAATCCCCAAAAATTCCTCTCATCAAACCTCCAAACCAACAGATGTTGAGACACTTGTTGTACCAACAGTTGTTGATACTTCAGTAGTTTCAACTGATGTTATTTCAACCACTGTCCTTATCATCATACCATCCATTACTCAAACCACTGCCACACCACAAAATCCCTCTCCACTTCAAACACCACCTGCCACAGTGCAGAAGACAACAATTGACACATCAACAGTTGTAATGACAACAGTAGTTGAGACACCAGTTGTTTCAACAACTGTTAGTCAGTCACCCATTACCACAAACACTCCCACACAAGCCATAATTCTTTATGCACAAAAAACTCAAACAAAATCACCTTCTCCTAAAAAGGTGTATACAAGAAAAAGAAAGTTCCAGGTGCAAGATGATGATATACCAGCACCAACTCCACTATCATCCACACCCTACAATGCCATCAAACCCCAACCTTTCATTCCTCCAAAGCTGGCCAATCCTATCAAAGATCCAAAAGTTCTAGAAGGATTTAACCCTGCTGATCTTATACCACTAGCAGCCAGTTATCCATTGGAGCTTCATGCTGTGAAAGAAGAAATGAAACAGTTCTATTTAGTGGATGATGCTTCCAAAAGAAAATTTCCTTCCCTTTTCGGTTTTAGAGATCCTAAAAACATGGATGAATACCTAAAACTCAAAGGCAAGCAAGCTGAATTTAGAGCCAAATATGAATGCAAAGGGCAAGGTGATAATGCCTTCTCAAGTAGGATGCAGTTCTTGCTCACCAAGGTCAAGCAAATGGAAGATTATGCAAGAGACCTGAGTAAAGAAATGTCTAACTTGCCACCAGAGGATGGGTTACAAGTAGATCTGAAAGAAGATCTCATCAAGCTGATCATGAGTGAAAAGTTTTACCCTGCAAAAGCTGAAAATTTCCAAGACTGGCCACTCATTGTTCTCAAAGAAGAATTGAAAAGAATTGAAAGAATAAAAAATACTCCAGGTATGAAAAGAACAGCACCAAACTGGAGCAAATTCAGTAAAAAGATTGCTGATCTTACTCTGGAATATAAAAGAAAAAAAGAAGAGTTGGTTGCAGCTGACTATGGAACAGCTTGGCAGATAACAAGGTGGTCAAAACAAACTATTGATCAAACCTAAAAAAGGCTTGAAGAGCTAAGAAAGAAAGACCTCACCGCTCCAAAGAAACCAATCTATAAGACCACTGATAACCCAAAGAAGCAGGCCCACACTTTTGAACCACTGTTCACATCATCAGATACCTCTGTCATTGAGCTAAACCAAAGAAAGAGGCAAAAGCTGACTGATGCAGAAGAGAAACAACAAGAAGCTGTGTATTTTAAAGAGGCTATCAAAAGAATAGCACTAGAAGATGATAGCTCAGCAAAGCTTCAAGATATAGCCAACAAAGTTCTGAGCATGCCTCCATCTCCAAACTCATCAACAATAAAAACTCTCCCAAGAAACCCATTGAATTCAAAAATACTAAAGTGGAAGTCTGATCAAAATACCCACGTATTGACTTTGCTCAAATGCAATGGGAAGGTGGAGCATATATCAAGGGAACAAGCACTTGGCCTGGGTGTTGAAGATCTGCAAGATCTCCTTGAGCTCACACTGTGCAGGGATGAGGATGATGCAGATTCCTTGGACTTTGAATTACAATTCAAAGGGCAAGTCAGGGAATTATTGATGAGGCAATAAAGATTCAGAATAATGAAGAGTTTTGGCATCATCTGTTCCAGGGGGAGATTGTTGGGATTGAACCCTACAAAGGAACAGTTGATAAAGCCAAAACTGGATCAGATCAGTGGATCCAGAATAAGCAGTTGTTTGCATCAGTCTTTCCCCTTGAATGTGACCTAACATATGATGCCCATCTAAGTGCTGCCTTCTACAACAACTGCTGATCTACATCAACTGCTGTGCATTCAAAGACTGGTGAAGACTAAACACTGATGAGTCAATCTGCTGCTATAGTTCAAGTACTGCTGAAGACACAAAGCACTGCTGGGGCTAAAGCAGTGGAATGAAGAAGCAGCAGTTAGACTAGTATTTGTATTCATTTCTTGTAAACAGTTGTTAGATAACAGTGTTTGTATTAGTTAGTGGTTAGAGGTTGTTAGGAGGTTAGATGTCACTTTCATGGTGACGTCTGCAAAGATGCCACGGTGGTTTGTTCTGTACTATAAATAGAACAGTACTCTGTACTGTTCTATTAGCTCTCTTCATCACAAAATCATTCTGTATGAACATTCACTGTGAGCTCAGGCTGAGGGGGAGATTGTATACATGCATGCATTGTAATTTAAGATTGTAATAAATATAATCATTCAATTTCATGTTAAACATGTTTGTTGAAAACAATTCTCTCTTTGATTGTGTGATGAAAGTTTGATTCATTTAGTTTCCGCTGCACTTAATCTTAATTCATCTTCATTATAATCAAACAAGCACAATCATAAGAAACTCAGATCCTAACAATTGGTATCAGAGCAATAAGCTGGACCTTGGCGTTAGATCCGATTGTTTGACACGTCGTCACGCCGTCTCCGTTAACTTCAAACTTTTACTTAGAAAATTTTACAAAGTTTTTCAAAACAACAGATCGCCCACTCGAGTGGCCATCCGATCGGATGACCATCCGATTGAATGACCCTTCGACCAGGTGACGTGTTCTTTATGCTAATCCTTGTTCAAAACGGTTTGGTTAAACTTCAAATTTTAACGATTTTACAAACACCCACACACCCACTCGAATGGCCATCCGCTTAGATGACCATCCGAACGGATGACCATCCGCTCGGATAGGCTATATCCACTCGTTCGGAACTTCATTCGAACACTCAACCATTCTGTTACGCACTGTTCAACGCTTACGCTACTGTTCTATGCTCAGGCTAACTCCAACGCGCTCCCTTCAATCCAATCAAGTCTGTGTTTACTAGTTAAACACGAACTGTGAGTATACTCGAAGCCATTTTCATTTAACGCACTTTTGGCTGTTACATACGTTCTATATCAAAACACAACACACAAAGCAAACACTTTACAACGCTAACCGTTCCCGCATGGTATACGTGTACTTTGAATGCTTGTACTATGCTTTACAATGTTACACTATACCGCCTCTAGCAACGATAGTACTATAGTTTGGACTCAACACCTGTCGTGGATGGGGGTTGCTAGGGATCACCTTACTTTACTTCATGTGTTCGCTGAACATGTGTCGCGCATACTCCAAAACGCAGTCTCGTGGTTAAGTTGTAGACATTGTTTGATAGTTACATGCTTCGCTCATTACGTGTTACATGCGGGTTATGCGCAAACGCTTTCTATACTATATGCTACACAAACTTGTGTACTCACCTTTACATTTTATGTATTGACTTTATTTTAACGTATGTGACAGGTTGATAGGGCGCTATATTTGCTGGAAATCAAGATAGGCAGTCTAGAAACTACACAAATAGAAATCAAGGTTGTCAGACTTGTTTTGTTTGAGAGAAACTCGTTATCTGTAATAATTACTTGTTGAATATTTTGTTGATTGGTATAGGACAATTAACCTTTAAAAATATTGGTAACAAATAGTTGTTATGGATCTCTTGAGCAATCTGGTTCGCCTAGTGCCGCGCCCCGGTCATTCCGCCATCGGTTGGGGTGTGACACTTACAAAAGATTTCTTTAAGGATCATCACTGTTCTAGTAGTTTGTAATAGTTTTGAGCTACATTAAATGAACATTAAAACAATTTTCCCTAACAATTGGCTGACACATTTACATTTTTATAAAACAACCTGAAAGTTCTAAACTGATGGTTAAAGAACACTTTATTTGTAAGCCAATAAAATCCATGTACGGGTTAATGCAAACATCATAATGTTATGAAAACTTAACGTAATTATTTTCACCAAGAACCAAGTGGATTAATGTACTTACCTCAAAATGAGTGGGAGCAACTAAAATAAACTTGTCTATATAGATGATATTCTTTTGAGAAGTATATGTTACATAAGTCAAAGCATTGCTAACACAAACTTTGATATAATAGATCGTAGAGATATCTCTTACGTGATTGATATCATAACATACCGAGATAGACCCGATGGGACATTAGTTCTGTTCCATAAGTTTAACTTTAAATGGGTCCTTGCATATGTAGCAAACAATACTGCTCTCCTTTAGAGGATAATAGGATAAATGCGATTATTTCCTTACGCTTCATTAATTGGAAGCCTTATGTAAGTTCAAGTCTATACTTGTTTAGATATTACTCACATTGCAACACACTAGATATGTCTAGATTAATGTGAAGCATCTAATAGAGTAATACAATATCTTTAAAAGAAACGAGAGGCTATGATTTAAAGAAGAAGTGAGAACTCAAACCGGTTGATTACTCTAACTCTGTGATATTCAAAGATGACAAAATGTAATTTCGGGTATATCTTTATGTCCCCAGACAAAACCTCTCCTATGGAGGAGTCATAATGGACTGATATCAACAACTTAAGTTATAACGACATAATATAGTCACTAAATGTTGTTGGAAATTTATCAGTGGACTCATAAGTTTGTTAACAGCATATAATTAATATATTGAAAACTTATTGTTATAAGGTCAGCTACCATGTTTCCTTGAACAGTAACAGTTCGAGAGGTGCTGCATTAAATTTCGATGCACAATTAGTTATTCGTTTAAGAACGAATTGAGGAAACTAAATCTTTATATCGAAAACATTCATGATATGCTTATGGATCCTATAACTGAAGGGCTATTACCCATAAGTCTTATTAAGAGAGCTCATAAAGGAGACGAGTTTTAATTGATGGTCGTGCGTAACTGCATAACGTACTATGAATGACTAACTATTAGTTAATTTTCCTCATCAGTTTTGTCACACCCTGACTTTTACGGAAGCGTGATTATGGTGTGACTTTCTTAATATCATTGCATTCAATCATAACAACAACTATATGATAAGAACCATAGATGGTCATCCATTAATTAAGTTTTAAAAACATAACAACATTGTCTTAAAATTTAGAAATTCAAATTCGAGTACAAACCATGCAACTTGTTTAAGAGTTCACAAAGACTCGACAGATGACATTAAATAAAACCAGGATTTGGAAGACGTGTCTCGTCCAGGAATAAGACACCCTGACCAAACCCGCAGACCATGGATGACATCTTTTATTTTTAAACCACACTTGGAACTTCCGAACACCCGCCCGATCCACAACTAATTCCCTGAAATACATGTAGTTTGAAAACATCAACAAAAGTTGAGCGAGTTCGTGTGTTTGTTTGTGTGTATGAATAAACCTTTGAAAACATTGTAAGTATGTATGTAAGTTTGTAAAATCCCGGTATGATAGCAACAAGGAAAAACAGATCCATTAATGGTTTGCAAGGCCATTAATATGTGTGACGTGATGCAGGAAAGCTCAAACCTAGCAAACTTTGCACCGGGCTTCCGGCTGTAAGACATAGTCAACCCATGGGCCAAACCCTGGTCCAACATGGGCGGGGCTCGCTACACCCAAATAGATCTATCACTCATGTCCCTCGGTCCTACAACGAGGATTGATGGCCTTAAGCGTCATACCCACCACTCACATGATCTAGAAGTACCCTTCCTTTGCAAACCATACGAAATAATAACGTTTGTAAACAGTTGTAACATGTACTTCACCCCCGAAGTTATAAAACTAAAAACAGTAAAAAGAAAAGGGGGTCACGAACTCACAGTCTTGTGTCTTCAGTCATCGTAACTCAAGCTCCTTCGGGTAAACATGACTACCTACAACGTACTATGATCTATTAGACGAGCGTGTCATGCCTTGACTTAGTATTAATGTCTTTGAGTTACGATTCTTTTGTGTCTTCGATATTATTCCAAGTTATATAATTATTTGTTAAAATAATTAATATTTTAACTTAAATTATATTTACAAATTTTGGAATAATTGTTAAACAATTATTTTAACTTAATACTCTTCAAATATCTATACTTGATATTCTTCCCAAGGATGGGGGTATTTGCATTCGTATTCTTATACTTGCATATTTTTGCCACGTATTGGGGTCGTATTCCGGTGAGAATACGTATTTTTATTGTATTCATTAAGTCTTCTTATACTTAATTTCGTATTAACTTTTCCGGAATAATATCCTTAATAAAAGTCCACCAATATATATATTTCCAAAATATATATTGTAATAAATATTACTTAGAAAAATTATTTATAATTTTTCTTTTGGCAAAAATGTTTGTATGTTCTCATAAGTTTCAAAAATAATATATTTTCATGCCTAACTTTGAAAATATATATAAACTTATTTCTCCAAAAATGATATATTTCATATTTATTTGAGAAAATATACCCTTCACCCAAAAATGTTGTATTTTACGTTCGTTTAGGAAATGTATATTTTCTCCCAAAAATAATACATCTTTTAATAATTCCAAGAAAAATATATATTTATACTTGCTAAAAACAATATATTTTCCCTTGTAAAAAATATGATATATTTTTGTAGTCATTGTAAAAATCATATTTCCATTTCCTTGGTGTCCAAAATATTATTTACCAAAATATACTTGTGAATTAAATTCCGGAATATTTTTGTTAGTCTTATTCCATAGTTCGGTTTCACCAATATTTGGTGTAAATGTGTATATTTATTTGTCGGAATTCTGGTAATATTTGGGATTGTAATTCTTGGTATTTTGATGTGTTATATTATTTCATGTCCTAAGATAATATAACTAATACACAAAATATACAAATAATCACACACATGGTGTCTTCTAAATATATATTTCCTAAATACATATTTAGTCACTTTTATTTATGAAAATCAACCTCCAATATTTGTATTTTTGTAGCAAAAAATTATGGCAAAGTTTAACAATTCATGGTTTAAAATACACTTGGATTTTTAGAAAATTTTACCATAGTTTCCCCTAAAAATGGAGGTTTCCATGCTTTCAAGCATATCATTTTCTTTTGTAAAAAATCATCACAATCAATCCACCAACAATAATAAACAACCTTTACTTACCAATTTGCCAAAAATAAGTAATAATCTACCACTTCATGAACTTGAATATTTGTAAAAATTTGTGGGAACTTACTAGTGTTAATAGTAAGCCTTGTAATCCTTTAAAATGTGATTAGTTCTTTAAAAACTTCATTTTTGAAGAAGTTAGATGTTTACAACTTCTTGTCACATTTTCTAAAAATGTTTCTTTATGAAATTTTCATGTTTCACAAGTGTTTCTACACTTGTTTAACCACTAAAAATAGAGTTTGTTTTTGTAGGCACCAAGATTTAATAAAACTTATATTTTTAACTTGGTTTCTTTGAAAGACCCTTCATAAATCTTTAGATCTACAAGTGTTACTACTCACTTTGATCATTATTTTTCAAGAAAACCATTTAGTCATTCAAGTTCATAATTCATATGTGGATGATCCATCATCCTACCATATTTCTATTTTCTCATCTTGCTAGGTTGTGTTTTTAATCATGATCTAGCAAGATCTTATGATGATCAACATCATTTCTACAAACAATCAATGATCAACAAGCATAACAACTCATGTTCATCAAGATTACTTCATTAAACATGCTTATATTCAAGTTTACTTCTGGTGATCTTTAGTGTTCTTCAAGTTTTTGATTATGATTCTTCTTTAACCACTTAAAATAGAAGTAATATAGCAAGATCAAGACTCTTACCACTAGCACAAGGCTAGGGATGATCAAGTATAGAAAACAAATGGATAAAGGCAAACAAGAGAGGTCCTTGAGCATCCACAAGCTCTTAGCTTCTTTGTATGATCTTTAACACCTTTGTATATGTATGGTTTGTATGGAAGATGAGTGATGATGGTGGTTATGTGGTGATGGTGTTTCGGCCGAGACCAAGGGGGGGAGAAGAGAGAAGAGTGTTGGTGATATGTGATGAAAATGAAAATGGTTAAGGTCTTGTGGTTTCTTAAATAAACTTCCCACACTTCTTAATCCATTGGTTTACATGTTTAGTAAAGGTTATACAAGATCCAATATAATATGCAAATAAAATCTCATGTGGGCCATGTATGTTGGCCGATCATAGGTGGGTGGGGGGGGGGGGGGGAGGTGTAGACTAGGTTTCAACCAAATGGTTAGCTATTAGTTAGATCTTAAGTATATTGTTAGGGATTTAGTTATTAGATATTTGTATAGTGTGTTATGATGTTCGGAGACCATAACTAGCTTGGTAATGTTAAAATAGTGCTTCTAGTGTAAATTTGATGTTTCGGGTAGTGTCCAGTTGTTCGGTTGGTTACTAGTTCGTTAAAGTGCTAAACTTTATAGTTTAGTGTGTTTTATGTACCTTTTTGTGACACTTTTGATTCCCGACACTTTTGTTAGAATGCTGATTTTTGATGATTTTTGCTGAATTCAGCACTTTGGGTGAGTTTTAGGCACTTTCCAGCAATTATACTATCACTAGAAAGGCAGTTTTGTGATCCTTACTTTCCTACACACTACACTAGTGTGGTACTTAGTTTCTGGCTCATTCTGTGTCTCAATGCAGTGTCTGTCTATGTGCTGAGTTCTGTCAGCATTTTCCTGATTTATCAGATAACTGTGCTAACTGTACTTAATGCATCATTTAAGGCAATACAACTTTCATGCAATATTGGTATGACATTAAACAATGTATAATGCACATGTATGTATACGACAGTAATCAGAAAGCAGTTAATTGTAATTAAGCACAGTCATTAGGCACTAATCATGGTTAATTAATTGAACGGATACCTGGATTTTTGACAGTTGTCACAAGTTTGATTTTGTATGTCTCTAAGAATATGCTCAACCGGTATAATGGCATATAAACAAATAAAGTTACAAATCAACAAAGGGCTTATGCGTATTTTGATCATAATGATTAGGTTTTTAATTGAGGTTGTGGTATGACTAATGGGGGTCCTGAGTCGGATAATGATTCAACGGTTGTATTTCTCTGCTACGGTTCTTGGTTTAGAGCTAAAATGATTGTTAACCGACGTGACCGTGTCGTCCCGATCAGTCAAAAACTCAATTAAACCTAGGTAGCTAGGGTAAGTCGGGTATCGTATCCACGAAGAGCATGTGGTCAGTATCGCACGACCTGTTCGATTAGTTAGACTATTTACAAAAATGTACAATTTATTATGAAGATTGCTAATTTTCTTTGTTTATTTGATTTGAAAAGAAATCGGAGTGAACCGACAAATTACTATTATCTAAAACAATTGTTTACTAACTAAGATTGCAAAACTAAGTTACTTAATTGAAAACAAGAATTAGGAATATGGATCACACCCGGTTCGATAATTGTAAGACCTAGGGTTCCCACATGTTTTAACTTGATTCAATTGCATATAGTGATTAACGAATTTCTATCACGAAGCTTAGGTGCCAATTTCTATCAACGTCATAGACAACGGACCGTAATGCACTTTGTTACCTCGGACATGTAAATCCTAACCTAAGATAAGGCATAAAAGCACAAATTCATTTTGCAAAGTAAAATTTTATAATTATTCGACAATTCACAAATTCAATTCAAATGCACGACAATTATCAAAGGGTTCAAATACTAAACAACATGTCACAAAATCAAATCAAAATACAAATGCATAAACCCTAGAATTCTTACAACAATCTACACCGGGGTGAAACCGACGAGACTAGCCGCTCATGGTTGAATGGACGGGATCACCGGATGACGAGCACGAACATGGCACCATGACCTTGAGTCTTGGTGGAATGATGGAGGGTAAGTGTTAGGGTTTGGTGGAGAATCGATTGGGGATGATGGTAGAGGGTTTGATGATGATGGTGAAGGTGATTCGGTTAGGGTTAGAGGTAAAGGAGAGTAGGGGTGGTGTTAGAGATGGGTTAGGGATGAAAAAGATGATCAAGAATGGTTCCAAGATGGTGTTTTCAGCTTCCCCAACTCGTAATCCCCGAAAATTGGTCAAAACCTCACCGAAAAACCGTTCCCAACTCATTAAACAACAAAATTCGCGACATACATACAGGGAGGGCGTCGCCGACGGCCATTTAGGGCGTCCCCAACGCCCCCTATAAATGCGGATTTCCTGATTTCTTGTTTTCTTCATAACTTATTCGTTATAGCTCCGTTTTACTCACCGTTTTCGCCCACGTACTCGTAATTCAACCCTCTATCATACCATCTTCCAATATACTCATTTTATATCCATTAACATCCCCCAAAACACATCCAATCTTCGTGATTAACCTGGTTTTGTTCATTTCACATCCCTGGTTGATCCCGTTCGCTCCCAGTGCTCCGTAAAGCTCCCAAATAGCTCCTTAAACTCCGTAAGACGTGAAAAACACAAATCACATTAAATTTAGCCTATTCGAGATTAAAATTTAAGCAAATACATGAATTTAAACATTAACGAACGCCGGTTTTCGACCACGTATCACTTCCCCACACTTGTCGTTTGCTTGCCCTCAAGCAAATCCGTTTTTCACTTTCACGTGGGTCGAATAAGAAACACATTTCCCATTCTTGAGACGTAAGTTAAGGTCTAAAGTCATACCCGGTTCAAACTTTTTACAATTTATGAAATATCTAATGGTAAAGTGAATAATCACATATGAAATGGTTATCCAAGATTAACCCGCCCTTGAAACCAATAAATCATGCACATCCCTCACAATGTTCTCTCCACTCAGTTTAAAATTTGGCTAATTAGATAATGAATTAGCACTTTTTAAGTAATCACTCAAAACCGATTAGAACACGTACCCGCATATGCTTGCAACTCAATCATTCTCCACCACCGAACACGAATACTAAGCACAAGTCAAAAGGTCTTTGAAGGGTTGTAATAGGGCAAGGCGAAGGGTAGGAAATAGGATGTTTTAAAGTGGCTAAGGTGATGAAAACTTGATTTTTATTACAAAGCAACTACTCTAAACAAAACTAACTATAGACATTAACTACGAGGCAACGATTTTTTTTTCGCCCTTTTATTCAACAACTAATAACTCATATATTTGTATTTTCTCAACGATTTTCTATTCTCTTTTTTTTTCGCAACATTTTCTGATTGATTTTTTTTTGCAAACACAACTATACAAACAAATAATCCCACAATAGAATTTTCATCACACGGGTTTAAAAGAAAAGGTTTAACGGTTATGGGCTAAACGGGTTGTCAAACGAAAGGTTTAGGCTCAAAGTGGGCGACTAGGGGATTTGTTTGGGTAAGGATAAATAATTGGTTTTAAAGGAAAAGGTTCACCTAATGCCTTAATAATTCTTGTGCTTGTATTCGGTCTATGGTCTCAAACGTATCAAAAGTTGCAAGTTCTACAATACATGACTAATGGTCCACTCAAACAAAGAAACATGTATATGTAAATCTATGATGTGAAAGTGGCTCAAAACCTCACGTGTAAAGGGTATGGTTGACATGCACGATATGTTAGTTTCTTAGACGGATTATTCCCAAATAACCACCCGCTAAATACCCTTCATGTTAATTGTTTGAACTTGACCTTGACAATAGACCAAATGGGTTGTGTCATCCCTCGTTGACTTAGTTACTTGTGCTTTTTAGACCGCTTCAAACAAAGACATTTTGAAAATTTTTTGAAAATTTTCCCCCATCCCCACACTTGAGGTAAACATTGTCCTCAATGTGTAAGAACTAAAGTTTTTAAAACGCACAAGGGATGTGATACGACTACCTTCCCAAAAATTTCACCTCGGAAAAATAAAATAGAAAATACACTCCACTTATTTGTAAACTAGAAATCAAAGGTAAAAAGAAACGTATGCACCTGGTTTTCGCTAGTTCCTTGTGTGCTCTTCATCTTTTCAACAAAGGGGTCGTCTCATGAACATAATGTACCTACAAATTTGAACCCTTGTGTAGAAGCATGCTTCTCACAACCATTAAAACTTGTTAGTTACCTAGTTCTACCACTTTTATGAAAATATTACCAAGTCATACGTTAATTTACTTTTATTTGTGTGAAAAAATAATGTACAACAATAACAAACCTAACTCACTTTCGTAGGAATCACGGTTGCATTTAGCGTATGCAACAAGCCCATTTAAACCTCCCGATAGCTCGGGAGGACGAATAGGTCTCGTAAGGGTTATATAGGGAACACACCCACAAAGTTCATTTAACTAAAAAAATAAAATAAAACGAATAATAATACAAACTCTACAACAATCATACCTAATTTGCCTCTCATGGTGGTCGAAGTGAGCATTTGCATACCGAATTTTCAACATATGCTCGGTAGTTGGCATGCCGAATCCACTCTCTTTTTATTTTACACGGCATGCATATAGTACAACTTCAGGGCCGTTTCTTAACAAATTGGCCAATGTCTTGCAACGCCACCCTTCGAATCCTTATACCCGAACTCTCATCCCCAACTTTTTTTGTTGGAGTGATAAGTATGGGAGAAGGATAGATATGAATTTGGGCTTCTTTTGGCTCCGACTCGTCTCTCGGTGTCATGTCTTCAGCTTGGTTCAAACATTCATATTCTTGCTCCGGAAGATCTATAACCTCTTCCATCACATTAACATCCACAATTGTACCATTAGCCAACATCTCTTGGTCTCTTCTAAGTTGAGCCAATTCTTCAGCGAGTTGACCCACTTTCTTTGCCAAGGCTTCATGAGCTTTATCTCTTGCCTCAAGTTCCTTCTTCAGTTCCATTTTAATCTCTTGATTTGAAGTAATGATAGCATTCATGATTGCATCGAGCTTGGAACTTATTGAATCTTGAGGTTCTTCGGATGTTGGTTGAGGGTATTCATTGTAATAATCATCATACTCCTCCCGGTAACTTGATAAATGTGGCAACTTGGGTTCATAGTTGTTGTAACCCTGCCCTTGCTCATAATGGTAACCCATCTCTGAATAGTAATATTCTTCATAATTTGGTAGTGGTGGTGGTCTATCGTATGGATAATGTGAGGATAGTCCATTGAAATCTTCATAATTCACCCTCCTGTATTCATACAATCCGCTGAGGTAGTCTTCCCGATCCTTGTAGGCTTGAACTTTTTCGTAGAAAACAGAGCAATCCTCTAAATAATGCTCTCCGCTTCCGCAACACTCACACGGATCATCATCTACCCAATTCATATTGAAAGATGGTACCTGCAAAACATGTACCTGCACAAACAAGCTCGACCACCCAAAGTAAAATCACAAAAATACAAGAAAGAAAACTAACACTAAAATCGGACAAGTAATGAAATACTAAGCGCACTAGCTCCCCGACAACGGCGCCATTTTGATGTGACCGTGTCGTCCCGATCTGTCAAAACCCCAATTAAACCTAGGTAGCTAGGGTAAGTCGGGTATCGTATCCACGAAGAGCATGTGGTTAGTATCGCACGACCTGTTCGACTAGTTAGACTATGTACAAAAATGTACAAAGTGATTATGAAGATTGCTAATTTTCTTTGTTTATTTGATTTGAAAAGAAATCGGAGTGAACCGACGAATTTCTATGACGAAGCTTAGGTGCCAATTGCTATCAACGTCATAGACAACGGACCGTAATGCACTTTGTTACCTCGGACATGTAAATCCTAACCTAAGATAAGGCATAAGTGCACAAATTCATTTTGCAAAGTCAAATTTTATAATCATTCGACAATTCACAAATTCAATTCAAATGCACGACAATTATCAAAGGGTTCAAATACTAAACAACTTGTCACAAAATCAAATCAAAATACAAATGCATAAACCCTAGAATTCTTACAGCAATCTACACCGGGGTGAAACCGACGAGACTAGCCGCTCATGGTTGAATGGACGCGATCACCAGATGATGAGCACGAACATGGCGCCATGACCTTGAGTCTTGGAGGAATGATCGAGGGTAGGTGTTAGGGTTTGGTGGAGAATCGATTAGGGATGATGGTGGAGGGTTTGATGATGATGGTGAAGGTGATTCGGTTAGGGTTAGAGGTGAAGGAGAGTAGTGGTGGTGTTAGAGATGGGTTAGGGATGAAAAAGATGATCAAGAATGGTTCCAAGATGGTGTTTTCAGCTTCCCCAACTCGTAACCCCCCAAAATTGGTCAAAACCTCACCTAAAAACCGTCCCCAACTCAATAAACAACAAAATTCGCGACATACATACAGGGAGGGCATCGCCGACGGCCATTTAGGGCGTCCCCGACGCCCCCTGTAAATCCGGATTTCCTGATTTCTTGTTTTCTTCATAACTTCTTCGTTATAGCTACGTTTTACTCACCGTTTTCGCCCACGTACTCGTAATTTAGCCCTCTATCATGCCATATTCCAATATATGCATTTTAAATCCATGAACATCCACCAAAACACATCCAATCTTCATAATTAACCCGGTTTTGTTCATTTCACATCCCCGGTTAATCCCGTTCGCTCCTAGTGCTCCGTAAAGCTCCCAAATAGCTCCTTAAACTCCGTAAGACCTGCAAAACACAAATCCCATTAAAAGTAGGCTATTCGAGATTAAAAGTTAAGCAAATACATGAACTTAAACATTAACGAACATCGGTTTTCGACCACATTTCATTAACTCTTGATCATGCTTATCTAATACTCATAGTAAATGATTACTCGGCTAAGTGGGAGAGTGTAAGTTTAAATATATTATGGTGTAATATTTAATCTAATAGTCATTATAATCATTTACATTATATAGATCAAAATATATAAAAACCTATTAAATAATTAGTTGGTAATTGTTGATGGACCATATTACTCTTATTAACTAATTAGGTTTCCTCTTGGGTGCATATATAAGGAGACTAATGTAGAGGTTAAAAGATTAGACTTCAAGATAACCTAATTATTCAATAATATCAATCGGCCCCCCTCTCTCATAACCGAATACCCTTTTCGGTTCTTCATCACCATCATTAGTTTGCACCCTAAGGAGGAACCAGATCACTCTGACAATTATGTCAAACTCTATTGCTGCGTCTTCATCTGGATTCTCTGCTGGCCTGTTATGTAATCGCGGGTATGTTTTCATGTTTTCCATTATGCCTAAAACAGAACTGATCAACACGATCACCTTAGTCTCCTTCAAAATGCAGGAAACACTGACTTGAGACCCCTGAAACCCCTTCTCATTTCGACTCCTCCAAACCGACTAGCACGCTATAAGAGTCACCATCTTACTTTTTACCTTACTAAGCTTACCATAAGTACGAACCTGAAGAAGATCCTGCATACCAAAAGCAAAATTAGGGGCAATTGACACCACAGACTTAAACCCATCCAAACCTAGTTTGAAATTTAATGTGCGTGTTTTAGTTGTGTTAGTTTTAGTAACTTTTAGCATGATTAAGTGGGTTAACTTAATAACTAAAAACACGTTTATCTAGTTTTAAATTTATAAGAAATGATCATTACTTATATTAAACACACACAATATGCTACTGTATCTATCATTCGTAGTAAAGTTTATGTAAGAATCAAGTATCGAACCCAGAGGACACGACTTTTACTACTCAACTTTTAATTACCGACTATTTACTTTGTTATCTTTTGCTTGTTCGTTAAATTATATTTTATAACCAGAAAATAGATGCAAGCAATATAGATCAGTAGAGAATATAAAGAGCACAATGAGTATTGCTCTGGGTTTTTGACTCCACTCGAGATGAATTATAGTTAGGATATTGGCAAGCCGTGTGGTGAATTTAAGTAAAAAGACCCGATTAAGGCTTTTCGTTAGATTTACAAATAATGTTTCGAGGTTAAAATAGAATTAGATCCCGTTAAAATTAATTCATTATATTCGCCTAGAAGAAGACTCCTTTTAAAGAGAACTCACTAGGTTTGGGTTAAAAACATCCAACTACACTTCTTCTTCTATAACACTATACTTTGCGATCCTTTTAGTCGTGATCCCTCTTATGGCTCCATCAAGGTTATGTGCGGTGCTCCGTATAGGTGCTAATGATACATGCATGCATGCATGCATGTATGTATGTATGTATGTATGTATGTATGTGTGCATGCATGCATGCATGCATGCATGCATGCATGCATGCATGTATGTATGTATGTATGTATGTATGTATGTATGTATGTATGTATGTATGTATGTATGTATGTGTGTATGCATGTATGTATATATGTGTGTATGTCTGTATGTGTTAAGGATCCAGGATCCTAACTTTATACCAGGTTTTATCTTTTGATTGTCATAATTGTATGTATTAAGGATATAGGATCCTAACTTAGATTCTCTGGTATGATCCTTATTTACTTTAATTTTCTTCTTGGTTTATCAATTATACCCTTATTCTTTGACAACAGGATATATGATCCTAAATCACCTCATTTTTCAAATCAAGAGGATATGTGATCCTCGATCATATTCTAAACTCTTTGATATAAGCTGATTTTGGTATTCGTTTAATACTTTTATCAATAACTTGTAAGTTCTAAAACTATGCAATGACAATTCACAAGTAAATGTATGAAAAATAGACAACACATAGATAGCCAAAAGTTAAAAGTTTTATTTATTTATCAAAGTTAACCCTTTAAAAGGTTGTCAAAATTGCCTACCCAAACATCTACCAGCAATATGTGGCCCATCCGTTTGGGTAGGCAAAGGGTGTCCATATTCATAAGGTTCATTGAGTACAGGAAATAAAAAGACGAGGGGCATCAAAGGCTTCATCCTCCACAAACAGAAGGACCCATCCACCTTTGCTACCCCCTATTGTCCAAAGGATCAGTGATCCTTAAACCCTAAAACTGTTGTTCAAGTTACTACAGACCATTGTTCAAAACATCACCAAAAAACTATTAAACCATAAAAATGGGCTTCAGCCACGTCTAGAATTATCCATCATTGCCCATTAGTGCAACCTAAACCTTCGCTGCATCCTCCACCTTCTCATCACCACCTTGACCATTGCCTCCAGCCACTGCATCCTCATGATCCTTGGCTCCACTGCCTCCTGCTTCAAGTGCTAGCACCTCCTCAGGCTCTTCATCATCTCCGAGTTCAGCCAGCCTCTTGGTCCATCCCTCCAGATCCCACTCAGACCTATCAAAGGCAGGATCAGCAGCCTCCTTAGCCATCTGGAGTTTGATCTTCAGCATCACGACAGCAGCAGAGTGTTTAGCCCCTTCCATGACCTCTATCCTCTCCCTTTGGGCTGTCATTTCAGCAAGAAGCATCTCCTTTTGCATTGCCTTGTTCTCTTTTTCCAGCTGGAAGATCTTTTTATCTTTGGCAACTACAATGGCCTAGAGGTCAAGACTCTTTTGTTCAGCTTCAGCCACATATTGGTCAATGGGGATCTGAACTTCAGCGAATTTCTGCAATAAAAGAATTCAGTATTTAGGATGCTATATCCTCAAAAGAAATGTAAATTTAAGGATATGAAATCCTTACCTCGGAGACATATTCTAGAACCTGGTGTTCCATCAGAGGCAGGCCTTCAGCGGGTTCAACATGCTTCTTTCTTTTAGTTCCTTTACCCCTGGTGCTGACTCCTTTGGTCTCAGGGATGCTTTGGCTTGCAGCCAGCTCCTTCTTAATAGAATTAGGGGATACATATTCCTGGATGTCACCCACACTGAACCTTGAAGCAGACTTGGAAGATTTGGAAGCACCTACAAATATAATTCACAGATAAGTATTCATATCTTATACTCATTTAAACACATATTTACACATAAATATGGATACTTACTCGACATTGTGTAGGAACCAGAGGAGATTTCTTGAGAATCCTTTGCTTTGGCTTGAAATGTTCTTATGGCAGGATCAAGCTTCCAGAAAGCAGCAATCCTCTCTCTTGTGACAGGAGATTCTTGGATGTAAGAGAATGAGATAGCTGCACAACAAAAAGAAGGATCAGTTATCCTCAACAGAAAAGAAGAATCCTACCATGGTCCTGGTCCAAGGATCCTATATCCTACCCTGGGTGATCCACTTCTTGGGAAGATGACTCCCATTTGGGATGGAGTCCCTTCTTACGAAGAAGAACTGGTTCCTCCAGTTGGAGTCATTCTTAGTGGTTTTCAGAATTGGATGTGCTTGACCAGGTTTGTGCTTAAAAAGAAAACGATGAGAACCATATCTAACAATATTATACAACTGGCTCAACTCAGATAAGCTTATATCAATCCCTTCTTGTTCAACAATATGTTCAAGTGTGTACAAGACTCTCCACACCATCGGCATGGCTTGGACGTAGCACAAACCGGCGAGTGTGAAAAAAGCTTCGGGTTAAGAAAGGGAAAGGATACGTGAAGCCAATCTGGAAAGGGCTTGCAGGAAAGGTGATCCAAACATCAGAAATGCAATCACTCTTCATGGAAGAGTCAAAGGGTCTAAAAATGGTGCCTTCTGGAAAACAATGACGTAACCGATCAATCTCAGGATCGGTGAAACGACAGAGTTCCATTGAAGGGTTTTTAGTTATGCCCTGACTCTTTGGAGAGCTCTCTTTTTTGGGATCCTTAGCAGGGGAGAATCTGAGATTCATCTTTGCCATGGATTAATCGAAGAACAGGGTACCGGAAAGAAGAAAATTTAGAGAGAAGGAAAGAAGAGATACCTGATGAAATCTTCGAATGAGGATTTAAAGGGGAAGGGCCTCGAATTTAAATGCAAGTTTCATCCTTATCTCTAACCCTGTTTATAATGATGATTGTTGTAGGAAGTCTTATCGCTGATGTCAGCATCGCAACGGCTGTATCCATAAGCAACAGCTAGTCCGAATTAAATTGAAACATGACTATCTAATTGGATATCAACCAGTCATGTTTGGGGCAATTGTTAGGGATAAAATTTCACAGCTTATGGATCACAGATCCTCAAGTGCAGCTTGGATCACGGATCCTCAGTTCAGTTTGAATTAAGGATCCTCAGAAGATGTTGCAGGACTAAGTATCCAGGATCCTCATTATTATCCTAACACTGACAATTGTTTCCATCATTTTTGAACTTTTTTTGCAGGTGTAAGCGAATAGGACTTGGTCCAACCGAGATTCTAGGGGAATATGCTTGGTGTTTCTGCACGTGCATGAACTCTTCGACCGTTATGGTGATCGTGGGAGGCTTGCACCATTTACGGATAGTTAGTTAGGCTAGATAATTTCTATTTTTAAATGGGGATACAAGCTTGATTTAGATATTATTAGCAACACAACTGCACTACACTCGAACTCTCAAGAACTCTCTGCGATTATACACTTTTGCACACTAGTGATCCTTGTACCAAGCTTGAAATCATCCTGATTTGTAATCTTTCTTGGTTTAATATAGTTGGTGATCGGTAGTTTCCATCACCCGAGGTTTTTTATGCCGGAGATCATTCATTGATCAAGGGCTTTTTCCTCGTATAAATCCTTGTGTTCACCACTCATTTCATATATTTGTTGTTCATACATTTGACCATTTAACCAAGCATCATACCTCACAAAATCAGATTTGGTTGCATTATCCTTGTGTATTTTTGACCAAAACAGTTTGGCGCCCACTGTGGGGCAATCGGTGCTTCATTCTTGAAAAACCTTATTCATTTTATTCATTTCTGTTCATTACCTTCAACCTTATAGCTTCTCATGCGAAGAACACTTCAAGCTCCATGCCAGCGATCACTTCTTCACAGGGCATTCCACCTTTGCCTCCTGTCCCTTCTGGATCCCAGAAGAATGCTGAGAATGCTACGAAGAAGCCAACACCCGTTTTCACAAAAGCAACTACTGTTGTTTCTTCTAGTCCTACTAACAATGATCTTTATTCTTTGATTTTGCAGATGAAGGATTACATGCAACAGCAGGACAAAACTAATGACAGGATCCTTCAGGAGATCGATGAAATCAAGAAATTGAAGAGATCAGCGGAGGATCACTCTCCATTGATGCCTAGATCACTGAATTTCGATACTCCAGTCATAACTTCCCAGCATTCCACAGCATCAGGCGTCCAATACCAGGGTGGATCATCGAGTATGCACTATGGATCATCGGCAATGACACAGGCTCAAGGATCCTACTTCTAGCCTTCAGGATCCTCTCTTCAGCCTCAAGGATCCTCTTCCCAACATCAAGGATTCTTCTCTAGTTCGGGAGGATACATGGAGACGCAGTCGGTTCAAGGATCCTACTCTCAGTATCAAGGATCCTCATCTCAAGCACAAGGATCCTCATCTCAGGTTCATGGATCCATGGAGAATCCTCCAAGACCCTCAGCTCCGATGCATACCGGATCCAACATTTTTCAGGATCAAGGATCCTTAAGGAGTGTACAACATAGAATCTTAGAGATTCACTTGGGAGACTTCATAACTATGCAAACTATTACTTCATCTGGTCCCTCAATCATGCCAGAATCACATCAATATGGATTCACATCAGGAATCCCAACCTTGAATCCATCAGGAGGTAACACTTTAAATACTTCTTATAATGCTAACCATGGCTTTATGCAGGAGACAAGAATCAACCAAGCTATGGCTAGGGAGTTACAAAAACTCAAGGATATGATATCTAGTGTCCCAGGAGTGGTTAAACCCATTCCTGAGATTCTGGATGGGAGTCACAGAATATCTCGTTTTACACCACCCATTTGTGATGCGGAGATACCAAAGAGGTTCTAAACACCAAACATGAAGCTTCACGATGGCACAACTGATCCAGAAGAGCATGTAGCTCAATACAGTGAGAGAATGGAGATCAATCCTATTCCTAAAAGGTTTAAAGAAGCATGTCTATGCTAGGGTTTCGGATCCACACTGACAGGATCAGCTCTTAAATGGCTGCTAAGTCTTCCCCCTTACTCTATTACTTCATTTGCTAATCAAGTTAATTTGTTTAATAGCCAATTTTCATGTAGTAGGAGATTTGAATGATTAACTAGTGATGTTAGGATCTGAGTTTGGATTGATTGCGTTTTACGTTTGAATTAAAATGAAAGATGAATGAGTAATGCAGCGGAATATAAATGGAAACAAACTTTGCACACAATCAAACAGGTGAATTGCTTTCAACATACAAGTTTAACATTGAACCGAATGCTTGAATTTATCACAAGCTTCAATTACAATATGCAAGTATGTAACAAACTCCCCCTCAGCCTGAGCTCACAGTGATTGTTCGTACAGGAATGAAAGTGATGAAGAGAGCTAATAGAACAGTACAGGGTACTGTTCTATTTATAGGCACGCCCAAACCACTGTGGCATCTTTGCTGACGTCACCATGAAAGTGACGTCTAACCTCCTAACAAACTCTAACAACTGATCTGTTACAAACACTGCCATGCTATCTACTGATTACAATACATTACATAAGTAAAGCTAAACTACTGCTTTATCCTTCCACTGTTGTGACTCCAGCAGTACTTGATATCTTCAGCAGTGCTTGACCCATAGCAGTAGATTGATCAGTAGAGCTTTAGTCTTCATCAGTCTTTGACTTGATCAGCAGTTGTAGGTCAGCAATTGTAAAGATCAGTGGATTGGAGGTCATTAGATGTTGAAATCACTTTCAAGGGGAGAGACTTGTATACATAACATCTGCTTATTTTGGATCCACTGCTTTGATCCAGCTTTGGCTTTAATTATCTGTTCCTCTGATAGGGTTCATCCCAACTATCTCCCCCTGGAACAGATAATGCCAAAACCCTTCATTATTGTGGAACTTTATTGTCTCATCAATATTTCCCTTATTTGCCCTTTGAGTTGTAACTCAAAGTCTAAGGCATCTGTATCATCTTCATCCCTGCAAAGTGGAAGATCAAGGAGATCCTGCAAATCTTCAACACTTAGGCCAAGTGATTGTTCCCTTGTTATTTTCTTCACTTCTCCAATTAGACTTGATCACAGTCAGTACATGGGTCTGTTTGTCAGTTTTCCACTTTAGTACTTTTGATTCTGGTGTGTTTCTTGGGAGATTTTTATTAGATGAGGAGTTTGGTGATGCTGGCCTGGTGATGACTGACTGAGCAGTGCTTGCAGGTTGATTTAATCCAAGAGTTTCTGCTATCATCTTCTTAATACCCTCTTTTACAAGGTCATCTCCTGCAATTAATTCTTCCACTATTTCAGCATCCAACTATTTTTGTTGTCTTCTTTTATAGATGGCAGCACCAGCTGGAGCAGTGGATCTCCTGATTTGCAGCTTTGATGGTCTTGTTAAAACCTCTACTTCAGGATCGTCAGGTTTTTGAGGAATTTTTGGATTTTTCTTTCTTAATTTGTAACAACTCGTATCAAAAGTCATATTTATTTAATTAATCATCCAATAGGAAACCCTAATTGAGAAACCCAAGTGATTCTGAACAAACCCTAAAATTTTCAAAACAATCGGAATCAGGATCAGGGCCCCAAAAACTCAGGGGGGGGGGGGGTAAAACCTAGTCGGTAATATCTAAACAGTTTTATGTGTATTGTGAATTTTAACGCGAGACCAACTCAGCTGAGCTACCTGGACACGTACCTACCCTACCCTAAAAAGTCACCCCTCGCGCCCCGCGAAAGGCACAAGGAGACCTGTCACGCCACGCGACAGGGACCATTTTTCAGATATAAAAAGGGGTGTCTGGGACTTGATTTTGGGCACTGAAATGACGTAAAACTTCGAAATATACACTGAGTTATGCTCTGTTTACCACAATTAACACACACGGATCACTAATCGACGCCGCAATCAGGGTAATAACTCGATCGCTGATACGATTCAATGTCCGATTGATCAAAATATCCAATGGATGTTTAAGTGCTGCCCACATGAGGGTTATGCTTTGTCATTCGTCATTAATTCGATGGATGTTTAAGTATCGCACTTTGTCATTCGTTGTGAGGGTTTGATCTCGTGAGTTATCGTAAATGCTGTATTGATTACTAACCCAGAATTGTGTGCCTGTTATTAAATTTAGGTTCAAAAGGCTAATCAGTAGGCTAGACTCTGCTCAAATTAAATCTGCAATGTGAGTCATTCTCTGTTTATCAACTATTTTACAATACCTTAAATTATTTTCAAAAGTTATAATTACAGGGACTAAGTCGTGGATATCTTGAATTACTGGCTAGTGGGGTATTGTGCACATTACTAATTTTCTCCCAGTTAGGTTCATTGACCTACTAGGGATAATCATCACTATTTAGGTTCATTGATCTAATAGTGGTATGACCATTGTCACCATTGTGACAGGGCGCCAGATAAAAATAGGATAGAAGCCATTGTAATCGCTCTTATGCTGTAATTAATAACTATGCATCATTTTATGTAAATAGAATGATTCACTCAGTATTTCCCGCTGACAAAACCTTTTTCAAACATGTTTCAGGTGATCTGTTATGATCCAGGAAAAGTGCCGTGAAGCACTACAAGCTTGAGAAAGTGGCTCAGGATAAAATAAAGAAACATGTTTTGTAAAATAAAAGATTTCTTCATGAAATCAAATGATTGTAAATTACCGGGGTTTTATCCCGCGTTGTGAAATAAAATAATCGGGAAATATTTCAGTTTTAAAAAGATCCTGATAATAAACTTCCGCTGTTAAACTCAATTAATTAAATACCACGGGATTTCTGTCTCGCGGCTGCTGAAACGGGTCAAACCGGGTCGGGGGCCGTGACAGAAAAAGGTGGTATCAGAGCCACTTATCGAGCCACTGATTTAAGCCAATTAAGTATTTAGAAAATACTTAATTTTTTTTATTAATTGCTATTTTGTGATTATGTGTTTTCTTATCTGACTAATTTTGTACAGTATATGTTAGCCATTGTAGCAGTAAATACAAATCTATAAATATTTTGATTCAAGTTTTAGCACCCTTATTAAATATAAGCCAGAAACTTGATTCAGTAAATAAATAAATAAATAAATAAATTTACAAATAAAACTTAGTGTGTTTTAATTTTCAGTTGTTTTGGTAATTACCCAGTATGAAATAATATTTAAAGGTTTTCTATGAAATTTGATATAATTTTTAACTTAGTATTTATGGATATTTTGCATAACAGCATGAGTGATTTGTCGGAAGCCCTTCAGAATTTAAATCTTTATCCGGTAAGAATAGAGGTTTCCAGAGATTTCAATAGGTATATACCAGACATAGAAGAACCTATAGAATTCAACGCTTTACCTCTCGAGAAATCCAAGTCTAAGAAAATGGAAATTGGGGAAAGCTCTAGGAAAATTGAGGGGTTACCATATCAGGAAGAGTTAGATTTTATAATGGCAAGCTATAATACTATTAAGCCTGTTAATGAAAATGTTTTTATTCACTCTCTTGAAAAACAACTACCAATGAACTTAGAACCAGCTATTCCAAACACTTCAATCCACTCGCAAATAGATGAATGGTTGACTAATGAAATACAGCTCCAAAACAATCCCTATAAGCTTTTTCCTCAGTTCAATCCAGAACCTTTACCAAATTCACCAATGAGTAACGAGAATATGGCTGAACTCCGCCATTTTGGCGAAGAACTAATGGATGCTGGGAATAGGATCCAAGAGATTGGGGGACAGATCTCCTGGAAATACGATGAGAGGGAACGCCATTACTAGAATATCATCTGATAAAGGATAGGGGATTTATGGAACTGTGGTTGTGTAATAGTAATAGTAAAAATCAGTCTGTAAAATAACTACAAATAAAACTTTGTAAGATAATGGTGTGTATTGATGCATACTATTAAATATAAATGGAAATCGAGAAATCGATAGTTTTGGCTATATTGGTGTTATGAACTCTGTATAATTGTTTTGTGTAATTATTATTTATTTGATAGTAATAAAATATATATATATATATATATATATATATATATATATATATATATATATATATTATCAGATGGAAAACGCTAATAATGAACCAGTTAATGAGGTTAATCAATCTGAGCAACAACCGGGGAATCAATATATGACCAGACATGATATAGAAAATATCGTTGCTCAAGGGATAGCCAACGCTATTCCAGCAATAGTTGCTCAAGGGATAGCCAACGCTATTCCAGCAATCGTTGCTGCTGTTAAAAATCCAATCGAACTGCAACAAATCGTTCCTAGCAAATGTATTTCTGAAGATAACTTCAGTAATAGCATAAACGGAGGCAATAATCATACTAATCATGAGAATGAACCACGGCAAGCTCCGCCCCCTAAGAAAATGAAAGCTGCAACGCCTGGTTGCACTTACAAAGAATTTCTTGCTTGTAAACCCACTGAGTTTGCAGGCAATGAAGGAGCGACTGCGGCACTGCGTTGGTTAGAGAAAACTGAGGCAGTAATTTCCATAAGTAAATGTGCTCAGGATGATCAGGTCATGTACGCGTCAAACCTTTTCAAAGAAGGGGCGCTAGAATGGTGGAATACGGTGTTACAAGCAAAAGGAAGAAGGATGGCGTATGCTATGAACTGGGAAGAATTTAAGAGTCTTGTAGAAAGAAAATTCTGTCCCGAATATGAAAAGGAACAAATGACAAATAAGTTTCTAACCCACCGGATGGTGGATGTAGATTGTCGAGGGTATACTTCAACATTCTTCGAGTATGCTCGAGTGGTACCAACCCTGGCTTCGCCAGAGCCGGTACTTATTTCTCGTTATATTTGGGGATTGATTGCTGAAATCCGTAATATCGTCAAGGCTGCGAAACCTCGCACGATTGATGATGCGGTGGATTTAGCCAATACTCTGACTGACGAACTAATACGGACAAGAGAAGAAAATAGAAGGAAGGAAGTAGCCAAAAAGATTACCCAAGGATTCCGTCCGGGTAACCATTATAATTTCAAGAAAGGAGGGAATGGGCAATCTTCCACTAGCCCATTTTGCAATTTTTGCAAAAGGAAGCATTTTGGAAGATGCAAAGGATATTGCAATTTTTTCAAAATTCCGGGGCATCAAGAAGAAGACTGCAGGAGGAAGAAATTTTCAGTCTGCTACAACTGTGGAGAAGCTGGACATCTTAGGCCAGATTGTCCAAAATTGAACAAATCATTTGACAATAAAGCCAAACCTGCAGAAGGAGTAAAAAGGAATATAAGAGCCTTCCAACTAACTGCTAAGGAAGCAAAGCTCATTCCAGATGTGATAGCCGGTACGTTCTTAGTTCACAACGTTTACACAAGAGTATTATTTGACTCTGGTGCAAACCAAAGTTTTATAAATATTTCATTCTGCCAAACTCTTAATCTACCTTTAATCAAGCATTAGGCAAATTTCTACAGTAGAAACGGCAGATGGGAATTCAGTTAAAATAAATAAGGTTCTGCAAAACGTAGAAATAGAATTTTTAAGTCATAAATTTTCTGCAAACCTATTATCTATGAAATTAGTTGAATTTGATGTTGTGTTAAGAATGGATTGGTTAGTAAACCACCATGCTCAAATTATCTGTAATAAGAATTCCATAGAAATTTGTGCACCCACTGGAGAAGTAATAATTATTACAGGAGATAAGCCATGTAAACCCATAAAGTTCATATCAGTAATGAAAGTTGCTAATTATGAACGAAAGCAAGGAATAGTATATATGATTTCAGTAATCATTAATACTAAAGATAAAAGAACTTAAGGAAATTTCTGTAGTTTCAGAATACCCAGATGTATTCCCATAAGAGTCACCAAGGTTATCACCAGATAGGGAGGTAGAATTTAGGATTCATCTAATTCCAGGAACTATACCGATAGTCAAGGCACCTTATCGGTTAGCACCCACAGAAAAATTAAAACTGAAAAAGCAATTAGATGAATTACTAAGTAAAGGTTTCATACAACCTAGTTTATCCCCGTGTAGGGCACCAGTGTTGTTTGTTAAAAAGAAGGATGGTTTGATGAGAATGTGTATTGATTATAGGGAATTGAATAAGGTTACAATTAAGAATTGATACCCATTACCTAGAATTGATGATCTATTCGATCAATTCCAAGGAGATAGATATTTTTCTAAGATCAACTTATGTTCCGGATATTATCAATTGAAAGTACAAGAAGAAGACATACCTAAGACTGCTTTCAGAACTAGGTATGGTCATTACGAGTTTACAGTCATGCCCTTTGGGTCAACGAATGCACCTGCAGCATTCATGGATATGATAAATAGAATCTGTAAACCATATTTGGATAAATTTGTAATTGTCTTCATCGATGATATACTTATTTATTCCAAAAGTTAGGAAGAACATTGTCAGCACTTGCATGCACTCTTAACTTTGTTAAGAAAAGAGAAGCTTTACGCCAAATTCTCGAAATGTGAATTATGGCTGCCAAAAGTGCAAATTTTAGGTCATATGGTGAATCATGAAGGTATTCATGTAGATCCTGCTAAGATAGAAGCAATTACCAAATGGAAGATTCCGCAATCCGCAATGGAAATTAGGAGTTTTGTAGGATTAGCCGGATACTATAGACGGTTTATTAAGGATTTTTCCAAGATAGCTATACCATTAACTAAGTTAACCTGTAAAACAGTTAAGTTGGAATGGGGACTTAAAAAAGAAGAAGTCTTTAGGATCTTAAAGCATAAATTAACAAATGCCCCAATCCTAGCCTTACCGGAAGGAACAGAAGATTTTAAAGTATACGGTGATGCTTTAAAGCTAGGATTTGGAAGTGTGATAATGCAACGCAAAAAGGTAATTGCGTATGCATCAAGGCAATTGAAAAAGCATGAAGAAAACTATACCACTCATGACTTAGAATTAGGAGTCATAATTTTTGCCCTTAAGATTTGGAGACATTATCTGTATGGAAGTAAGTTTACTGTCTATACGGATCATAAGAATTTAAGATATATATTTGGGCAAAAAGAATTAAACATGAGGCAAAGGAGATGGATGAAAATCCTAGGTGACTACGAATGTGATATTCAGTATCACAAAGGAAAAGCTGAAGACGGCTAGAGATCGCCAGAAGAGTTATACAGATAATAGATGAAAGCCGTTGGAGTTTCAAGTTGGAGACAAAATGCTATTGAAAGTATCTCCTTGGAAAAGAGTTGTTAGGTTTGGTAAGAAAGGAAAGCTAAGTCCAAGGTACGTAGGATCATTTCCAGTGATTCAACGTATAGGACCAATTGTTTATCGTTTACAACTACCAGGAGAGTTAGCTGGAGTACATGATGTATTTCATGTATCCAATCTCAAGAAATGTCTATCAGACGAATCTTTGGTAGTACATCTCCAAGATATAGAGGTAAACGAAAAATTAAGATTTGTAAAGAAACCTCTTCAGATAGAAGATAGAAAGATCAAATGATTACTGTTAGTTCAAGTAAAGTCGGATTCAAAGATAGGACCCTAATACACTTGGGAACTGGAATCAGAAAATAAGCGAAAGTATCCTCAATTATTCCAGTAAATCTCGAGGACGAGATTTTTTATTAAGGTGGGGAGAATATAACAACTCGTATCAAAAGTCATATTTATTTAATTAATCATCCAATAGGAAACCCTAATTGAGAAACCCAAGTGATTCTGAACAAACCCTAAAATTTTCAAAACAATCGGAATCAGGATCAGGGCCCCTAAAACTCAGGGGGGGTAAAACCTAGTCGGTAATATCTAAACAGTTTTACGTGTATTGTGAATTTTAACGCGAGACCAACTCAGCTAAGCTACCTGGATACGTACCTACCCTACCCTAAAAAGTCACCCCTCGCGCCACGCGAAAGGCACAAGGAGACCTGTCGCGCCACGCGACAGGGACCATTTTTCAGATATAAATAGGGGTGTCTGGGACTTGATTTTGGGCACTGAAATGACGTAAAACTTCGAAATATACACTGAGTTATGCTCTGTTTACCACAATTAACACACACGGATCACTAATCGACGCCGCAATCAGGGTAATAACTCGATCGCTGATACGATTCAATGTCCGATTGATCAAAATATCCAATGGATGTTTAAGTGCTGCCCACATGAGGGTTATTCTTTGTCATTTCTCATTAATTCGATGGATGTTTAAGTATCGCACTTTGTCATTCGTTGTGAGGGTTTGATCTCGTGAGTTATCGTAAATGCTGTATTGATTACTAACCCAGAATTGTGTGCCTGTTATTAAATTTAGGTTCAAAAGGCTAATCAGTAGGCTAGACTCTGCTCAAATTAAATCTGCAATGTGAGTCATTCTCTTTTTATCAACTATTTTACAATACCTCAAATTATTTTCAAAAGTTATAATTACAGGGACTAAGTCGTGGATATCTTGAATTACTGGCTAGTGGGGTATTGTACACATTACTAATTTTCTCCCAGTTAGGTTCATTGACCTACTAGGGATAATCATCACTATTTAGGTTCATTGATCTAATAGTGGTATGACCATCGTCACCATTGTGACATGTCACCATTGTGACAGGGCGCCAGATAAAAATAAGATAGAAGCCATTGTAATCGCTCTTATGCTGTAATTAATAACTATGCATCATTTTATGTAAATAGAATGATTCACTCAGTATTTCCCGCTGATAAAACCTTTTTCAAACATGTTTCAGGTGATCTGTTATGATCCAGGAAAAGTGCCGTGAAGCACTACAAGCTTGAGAAAGTGGCTCAGGATAAAATAAAGAAACATGTTTTGTAAAATAAAAGATTTCTTCATGAAATCAAATGATTATAAATTACCGGGGTTTTATCCCGCATTGTGAAATAAAATAATCGGGAAATATTTCGGTTTTAAAAAGATCCTGATAATAAACTTCCGCTGTTAAACTCAATTAATTAAATACCACGGGATTTCTGTCTCGCGGCTCCTGAAACGGGTCAAACCGAGTCGGGGGCCGTGACATAATTTCTCCAACTTTTTATAAGTGACCCTGACTTTGTCTTCTTTGCACCTCATCACTTGATTCTTTGACCCAAATTCAGCAGTGATAAATTCCTCTTTCATTCTCTTCAGCTCCAATGCCTTATCAGGTACATTCTTCTTATACTTTGCCCAATCAGGAGGAGTGTGTTTGACCTTGTTTTTAATTATTTCTTGAATCCTGGCTGCTTCACTTTCAAGCTCAGGAATGGTCCATTCTTTGTACATGTACTTTTCTCCCTTATACTTCTTATAAGCCATGATATTTTCAATGTAGTCTTTTCTCAGAGACTCATCTGCTCTTTCTGATATTTTCTGACAAGCATTCTTTGCAAACTGCTCCAAAGATCTGACTTGTGTGAGCAGAAATTGATAATGCCTTTGTATTTCTTTTTCAGACTTTCCTTGCGAATTTTTCTTGGAGATATCCTCTGCTTGTTGAGCCTTAACTTTCAAGTATTCTTCAATGTTGTTAGGCCTGGGATATCCTTCAACAGATGGAAAACTCCTTTTAGCAAGGTCATCCTCAAAGTAGAAGGATTTGATCTCTTCTCTGACTGCAACAAGTTCTAGAGGATATTGGACACCTGCAGGAGTAATGTCAGTGATTGGCTTTTGAAACTGAGCTGATGAGAGTGGAACAGGGTTTGGTATAGTAACAAGTGATAGAGGTTGTGAAGATGTTGGTGGTGGTGAAGTATCATCATCTTTCAGAATTAACCTTCTCCTTTTTGGTTGAGGAGAGGCTGATGATGTTTTGGATGGATCAGTGGTGGTGATTTGAGTGGTGGTTACTGTAGTGGAAGTGATTGAAGTGGGAGGTTGCTGACTAACAGTTGTTGAAAGAACTGGTGTTTCAACCACTGTTGCTATTACAATAGATGTCGTGACATCTGTTGTCTTCTGCTTTTTGGCAGGAGATGAAGGTGGTGTTGATGATGTTTTAGGTGGTGAGGTTATCTTTGGTGGTGGTGGTAAGATAGTGGTTGTGGTGTGTGTTGAAGTGGTTTGCGTTGAAGTGGTGGCAGGTGTTTGGCTAGCAGTTGTTGAAACTACTGAGGTATCAGCAGTTGTTGATACAGCAGGAGTTACAACAGCTGTTTGGGTGGAAGATTGATGTTTAGAGCTTTTGGAAGGTGGTTTTGAAGCATGCTTTGTGGGTCTGGATGGTGTGTGTTTAGGTTCCCTCACTTTTCTAGTGGGATTCTTTCTTTTTGGCTCCAGATTTTTATCATCCTTTGGCTCAGAAATACCCTGCTCATTCAGCTCCATGAAAGCTCTTTTCTCCTCATTCCACCTGGATTTATCCTTAGCCTCTCTATCCCTTTTTACACTTGCTTTTTCTTCAACAAGTGCATTTGTGGTAACATCAATCTTTTTACTACCATCTGGCAAGGGAATCTCTTTAGTCATGCTATCTTTTTGTGGTTCAATATAAAGACCATCTTCAACTCCCTTCTTCTTCCACTGCTTGATTTTCTCCCCCTTTTTGGCATTATCTGGTGGTGGATTATCAATAAAGAGAACAGTGGGAGGAGCAGTGCCAGTGGTGTTCAGTATGTGGGCCTTTATAGCCTTGATGTCAGCTTGGGTATCTTTAAACCTTGACTCCATCATGTTTCTCAGCTTTTGAACATGTATCTCATGCTGCTGATCAGCCAATTGTCTTTGATGTTGGAGCAGTGGTTGAAATAAGTTCCATAACTCATTTGCAGCAGGTGCAGGATGTGCAGGTGCTTGAGCTGGAGCAGCAGTGGTTGGTACCTTTTGAACTTTCAACAACTGTTGCAACATATCTTTAATTTCTGCAATAGAGGTATCCAATTTATCAATTATGTCCGTCAATTCTCGATACATTAAACCATCACCCAACTTAATGGGATCATCTGATTTCCCACTTACAGTGGTTGTAACAGTGGTTGATTCAGGGAGTGTACTCCAGAAATCATCCACTGATGCCCCCTTTGTCTTGGAACTGGGGACTTCTTCCTTCAAAAAGAGAGACACTTTTTAGTGAACCAGTGAAGACTAGATACACATGTGTTCCTAGAGAAGAAATTGCCTCCAAGGAAGTCTTATTGATGTAACCACTGTCCAAATGCAAACCAGTGGGTTCAGCACTTGTAGTGGCTGCTTCACTTGGACTACCACCAAGAGTTACTTGTAACTCAAGGGGTGTAAGCTCCTCAGGTGTTGTTGGTGGGTTAGCAATGATTAATACAGCAGACCCAGTCATTTGTTGAGGTATGTTCTCATTGACAGGTGAGTGAGAAGGACTGGTTTGTGCCTGGTTCAAATCAAGTGCATCCAACAGTATTTTTGTTTGTGGGGGAATTGTGGAGGTGAGGTTGGGTGTAGAAAGAGAATTGGCCCCGGGCAATGGGCTGTGGATGATGGAAGCAAGTGATTCCAGAGCATCATATTGTGGTGTCCCTATATGTACAACCTGTTCTTTTTTAGAAGAAGCAGGAGGAGTTTCAGGCATGGGTTGAGATCTTTCTACCAACTGCTGTGAGGAAGTAGCAGCAGTGCTTTCATGTGACTTTTGTGTTGTCATTGGAAGTTGCTCTGGGATCTCATCTTCCAGAGCTGCCTTTTGTGTAGGTTTGGGGGGGGTTTTTGAGTTTTCTTTTGTCTTGGCTTTTTGGTGATTTTAGGTGTGGGTTTCACAGCAGTTGTTTTGCTGCTGTGATCACCTAGAGCAGTAGGCTCAGCAGCAGATACCTGAGGAGCAGTGGTAGCTGCTAAATTCTCCTCAGGCACCTCTCCTTTTGTTTTGCAAGGTGTTGAAAGTCTTGTAAAAGTTTCAGCTGTTAAGCTGTTTATTTGAAAAGAGTCACCTTGATTTATGACATGAGCATTATCCTTACCAAATTTCTTTTGAAAGTAATAACTTAGAAATCTTGGAAAAAGTAAGAATGGCTTTTTATCAACATTTTTAACCAAATCATTAAAGATTTCCTGGGAGTAGTTAAAATTTTCATCTTGTAGAATAGCATATCCCAGGTTTTGAATCTTTAATGGTATCTCATTGAAAGCAGTTGTTTTGTTTGAAACACACATCAAAAGGGTATGGAACAAAAATCTTGTTGCAGGTGGAAAATTACCTGTATGTAAGGTATCTTTTTTTATTGAATCTGCATACCCCCTTTCAAGGAAATCAGTTTTTAACTCGTTTTTGGGAAAAGAAGTTTTACCTTGCTGATCATTGAGTTCAAAGACTTCCGAGATGGATTGTGGTGTGATTTTACTGCTTTACCCATTAGAGAAGAGTTAATGGCTATGACGTCTTCGCCTTGTTTTTCAAGAGTAACATTTCTCCAAAACTCTCTCTGGGTTTTTAGTTAAATTGGAGGATCTGCTGTCAGCAAAGTTTTGTACTTTGATGCAGACATAGTGTCAATGATTGAATCGTAGATGTCAATGGTGCCGGGTTTTGTAAGAAGACCCAGATAGTTATGAGGAGCTGTGTATGGGATTTTGATGGGTGTGGTAGCCATTTGAGTGACCTTTTCAGAAGATGATTTTGAGGTGGATTTTGCAGATGACTTTGATTTTGTCATTTTGTAGAAGGAAATCGATGAAAAAGTTTAGAGAAGGAGATGGAAACTACTTTTGAGAAAGGAATTTTTGTGAATTCGATTTGACAGTAAAACCCTGTTTGGGGGGTTTTGAGAAGGGTTTTATAAAGGAAAAAGTGAATGCTGACGTGGCAGCAGTTACAAAAGATCTGACCGCTATGTATTGTCCATGTGCCAACCCCTGATGAAATGAAGGACAAGTGTTTTATGAACACCACTGATGGAACAAGATCAGTGGTTGTAACGGTAATAATGAAAGCAGTGGGTGAATATTACTATCAGTGGATAGCATATCAGTGGATAAAAACACTGATTTTGAACAATAGTGCTTATCAAGGAATTGAGAGAACAGGGTTTGACTTTCAGCAGTGGACAGACTTTTAAGTAGAACAGACTTTTGAACAAAACAGTGGTTATGGCAGACTTTTAAGGATTTAATGAAAAATTCATTTTTAGCTATTTTTAAGGATGGATTTTTGATTTTCTGAAAACATTTTAATGCTTTTATTCATAGAAAAACAGGATTTTGCCTGTTATTCCATGTTTAGCATGCCAATCCTAGAGATCAAGCTTTCAAAGGTGGATGTGTCTAATGCTTTGGTTAGCACATCTGCCAGCTGATCTTTAGTTGGAACATGGTGCAGAGAAATCAAACCTTTTTCATAGCAATCCCTCACAAAGTGATGTCTGATATCAATGTGTTTGGTGGTTGAATGGGAAATTGGATTTTTAATGATATTTTCTGCTGCCTGACTGTCCAACATGAGAGGAGTCTTTAGGGCAGTGATACCAAAATCCAGCAACTGATTTTGAAGCCAATGTAGTTGGACTGTACAGCTTGCAGCAGCTATATACTCTGCCTCAGTAGTGGATGTGGAAACAACTGCTTGTTTTTTGCTTTGCCAAGACACTAAACAACTGCCTAGGAATTGGCACCCTCCTGAAGTGGACTTCCTTGTCTTGTCACATCCAACAAAGTCGCTATCTGAGAAACCTGAAAGCTCAATTTTTCCATCAGCTGGATACCAGATACCAAGTGTGGGAGCACCTTTTAGGTATCTGAATATCCTTTTTACAGCAATAAGGTTTGACTTTCTTGGGGCAGATTGGGATCTTGCACAAACACATGTTGAAAACATGATGTCTGGCCTAGATGCAGTTAGGTACAATAAAGACCCAATCATGCTTCTATATAAAGTTTGATCAACCAAATCATCCTTTGTCACACCCCGAAATATCAGAGCATTGGCGTGACTGGACTGGTATCTTCATTGCACAGCGGAAGCAAAAAGCTAAGACTTTCTAGAAATTGAACGCCCACTAAGTACTCGAGTCTCCAATGGTTCTCCTATTCCAACCGTGCCTTGTCTTAGAAAAGTAACCTGAGAAAGAAACATGCGAAAAAGTCAACATAAAGTTGGGCGAGTCCATAGTTTGTTTGTAAAAGATTTGAAATAAATCTTTTGAGTTGTGAAAGATTTGAAATAAATCTTTGGAATAATCGATTTTTGAAATAGTATTGAGAAAACGAATTTAAAAATCATTTTCTTGCCAAGTTATATGGAAACGTTGTGTTTGTAACACAGTATGTTCATAAAAACCATGTATTGGTAAAGTCTTGTATTTGTAATGTTCGCATAACCGTCAATGCCCACCCTGACTTTGACTCCATACCCGCATAATCCTATGCTTTGAATTTTGTATAAAACATGGTATTTAATTTGTATGAACAAGTAGTTTTGTAAGTATATATGTCCCTGGTATGTAGCAATAAGGAAAAAAAAAGAGATCACCAATGGTTTGCAAAGCCAATGGTATGTGTGAAGTGCAAGTAGGAAGACTCAAACCTAGCGGATTTATGCGTCGGGCACAAAGTCACCCCGAGGTCCGTTCTGCTGGGCCTGGGGATGGGCTCGCTACACCCAGATAGATCTACCGCTCCTGTCCCTCGGTCCTACAATGAGGATTAATGGCCTCAAGTTGCGCCTACCCACTCACATGATCTGTACGTTCTAACCCTCCTTAAGCTAACCATACCATGTATAAAAATGTCTGTAATCCTTTTGTAATATGTCTGCATGTATGAAAGTCCCTGGTCTCCCCGACCCAATCCCTGGTCACCCTGACCGAATCCCTGGTCTCCCCGACCAAATCCCTGGTCACCCTGACCGAAAATCATTCACATTTCGAAAATAAGCATTTGTTTTGTAAAAACCGGTATGTTTAGTATAAACCTTTCGTAAATCATTTGTGTTCATCGAAATCCCTTCGTAATATGATTTAGAAATACGAGTTTTGCGTTAGTTCAAAACTTTGTATGTTTTTGCAAAACGTGCATGTCTTTCCACACCCGAAAACATTTACAAAAATGTAAAACAGTAAAAAGTGGGGGTTATGAACTCGCCTGAATATTCCTTGTGCAAAGCTAGCTAATTACGACTTCGATGATGTCGTTTCCAAGGCTTGACTTGCTAGCGTGCATTCTACAATATTCCTAACACGGAATACCTAATAAGTTTCTAAATAACATAGTAACTAAACTACGTGTCATCGAGCTCTACCGAATCGTTAACCGAACGATTCAACGGTAAATTGATAACTTAATAGTAATGATTAAGTTATACTTGTTTAGTTTTGCTTAATGTCGTAAGTAATCAATAAGTCTCGAAAAGACTTGATTCTTGAGAGATTTAAAAACAAATAAATATTTATATAAAAAAATATAAATATGTCGTTGTAATTGCGTTAGCCGTCTCGAGAAGTCGTATGTGTATAAAAGAGTATTTGTATGAAAATATCATATAACAAACTCGTATCATATATCGCGTTTCGTATGAAAATAATATATAATAACTTGTATTATATATATCACGTCTTGTGTATATTTGCCAAAAATATACGTATATGCCGTTTCGGCGCTTGAAATAAATATAAAAACTTATATTTATTTAATGGAGTTTTCGCGTTGAAGTCGTTTAAAATAAATATAATAGTTATATTTATTTTATAAAAGAATGCGAGTTGTTTGGCTCTCGAAATAAATATGTAAACTATATTTATTTTGTAAAACGAATACGAGTTGTTTGACGCTTGAAATAAATATATAAAATATATTTATTTTATAAAAGAATTGTCGTTTTCGTATGTGATAAAGCGTCGTCGAAAGTGATTTACACACTTATATTGGTTATCATAAAAGTCGCTTTATAACAATAGTTGTCGTTTTACAAGAAAAACACGTTTTTATAATAAAACTCGTTTTATTTTACAGGTTTTCACGAAAAACGGGCAGAGTTTCCTCTGTTTTTGGACAGCCCTGACAACTAAGTGTCGTTATTTTTTATCAAGATTCAACAATTTACTCAAACAATCAGTATTTATATAAGTCTTGACGAAATAATTTAAGATATAAACTAAGAGTTAATCGTTTCGAGCTCGTTATCACGTAAGTAATAATACTATAAAAACACGAAAATATTAAACGTGTCATTAGTTTTTACCAAGTCTTCATGTCGAAACGCGGACTGAGTTGACCCCGGGTTGACTCACTGAGTTGACTGAGTCAACCGGGTTTGACCCGAGTTGACCACTTTGACCAGTTGACCGCGGCTGACCCGTACACCGAGTTGACCCGCACTTATCTGTTGACTGAGTTGAACCGAGTCGAGCCGAACCGCACTAAAACTGAATCTAACCGTGTCGGACCCGAACCGCGAACCCGAGACGTCACCCGAATCTTCAACCCGCTGAGCCTGACCCGAACCCAAGGCCCGAACCGAAACTGAGTGTTTGACCAGCTTTGACCGAACCCAAAACACCCGAAATAAGACCCGAACTGCACACAAACCGCTCCTGTAACGAACCCGTAACTAATCTGACCCGTTTGAAATAAAGTTGAACATCACTACTCGGTGAACGAAAGAGAAGAATGATTAAACGGAATAGATAATAAAACTCATCGGAAAAGTAACGGCTGTAGCCGTTCGTCTTCATCATCCTCGGCTTATCACCATCACCCCCACGTTCATCATCATTATCATCATCAACAGCGGCAGTCGCCGCCGTCACCATCGTCTCTGCTCCCTCTCCGTCTGCTCTCTCTCTCTCTTTCCGCGTCGTCTAGCACCACCCACCACAGCTCCGCCGTCTGTGGTGGTGGGGTTATTGTTGTTGATGCCTACCGCCACCAAACCGATGGTGGTGGCCGGTGATATAAGAGAGAACGGGGTGGGGGGTGGGTGTTTGTCGGGTGAACAAGCCGCCACGCGCCGCCACCACCATGGCCGGTTCTTCAGAGGGTGAGAGAGAGAGATGTAGGTTTGTGTGTGTTGTTTGAAAAAAAGAAGAAATGGGGATCTCTTGTTTTGTTTTAGAGAGGAATCGAGAGATAGGGGGTGTTTGGCAGTGGATTTATGTTGAAGTGAGTGAGAGAATAAGGTAGGGAGGTGATCTTATACAGAGATCTATTCTGTTCCAAATCTTTTGTTAAAAATCTCTAGAGATCTTGATAGGATTTTGACAAGATTTGTAAAAAATTTATATATAGGTTTAGTACAGATTTGGAAATATTTTGTAGGGATTCTCTAAATCTAGTAGACATTTATTAGGATTTTGGTAAGATTCATTATAGATTTTGTAAATCTTTCATAGATCTTGTAGAGATCTTAATAGATCCAATATATTATGTGCGGGTTTAGGCTTGTGGGTTTTGGGCTTGGGCCCAGGGCCCACAAGCCCATCTCATGTGTAAGTGGCCCGTATTTCCTACGAGACCCGATATCGCAATCCAAACTACATATGCATAAAAATATTCGTGTAACATCCATAATTGTCGGTGTCGTCAGTATTTCGTACGGTTTCAGTTCGTTGTCGCGTAATATTTAGCAGATTCCTCTGTAAACCACCGTTCGCGCACTGTAAAGTCGTATGGACGTTCCTAGGCACTCCAAAAGCCTAATTAAGTTTATTTGTGCTGTAAACACTATTTATTATCGCGTTAATCATCTGTTAATCATGTAATTAAGAGCCGTAAATCACCGGTTGTCACATTCTCCCCCTGTTACAAAAATTTCGTCCTTGAAATTTAGACTATGTTATCTCCTCAGAATTGTGTTGTTCGCAGGTAAGTCCGAATAATAACAAAGTGAATGACGGCGTAATCGAAACAAGACTTATTCGAATCAGGTGAATTTAAAGACATTCGTCAACAATAAGAACCCACCGGTTTAAAAGAAATGTGTCTCAGTAATTGATGTCAACAGAAACGAGACGTATAGGTACAGTCACTAATGTGACTAAGTTAACAGGGATTCAACAATGAACAGGAACTTCGACCAATCGAATTCCATATGAACGTTTACAACGTGTAAATGAGTCCTAGAAGCAATAACATCCACTGGATGAACTTAGAATCAACAATCTCAAATGTAATAGTTTGCATGAAACGTTCGATCGTGATCAGCGCAAGCTGCAAGTCATACCGACGCCACAAGGTGTCGCAATGAATGAAACAATTTAATAATAGAGGTGATTGAACAAGTATCACCTGTGTTTTGCATAAAACGCTCAATCATAATTAGCCCAAGCTACAAGTTTGTACTGACACCACAAGGGTCGTAGTGATTTAAATAATTCAATAATAGCGGTGATCAAACAAATCCACCGTGTTTGAAGTCAAATGAAAGCGTAATAAGGTGAATCCGAAAGTTTGTTTCAAAAGACATCATAGAATTTTCAATTGAAATTTGAACATCAAAGAAATAATGTTTTCGATCGAAGGTGAAAAAGCAATGAATGTCGCAAAGCATTCGATCGATGTTTAAAGAACCGTTATGAGGTACACCGGAATATGAAATGAGTTTGTGTACCATTGTCTTAACACACGATTGTGTTAAGACTGCTTTAATATGATAATTCAAAGCGGATTTAAAACAAATTAATAAAGAAATAATTAAATCCGTGCATGAGACGCGTAAACGAGTTTAGCGCAAGCTTCAAGTTAATGAATACACCACCACAAGGTGTCGAAATCAACAAATGACTTATTGGAGTCGTAGACCAAACAAGTCTACTACGACTCGGAACAAATGAAACTCTTGTTAAAACGAATTTGAATATGATGTCTTCAATACATCATATGGTATCTTGAATTGAGTATGTGTAATGCAGAAGTTCAAACAATCGAACTTGGTTTTAGCGCAATCCGACAATAAATATATGTATTGACAAGAAAACTTTAGGCATGTTTACAACGAAAAACCATGTATGTAACTTGTAAAGAAATGATCGTGATACAATGACCATTAAGAGGAGTAGAGATACGAAAATCTACTCAGTAAGTGTGAAATTCGAAATTTCAATAAAAGAAATTTGAGGACTTTACCTGGGGTTTCGTGTGACGACCAATTGTTAGGTGACATTACCATGGAATGTTGAACATAGCGTATTCGTCGTTAGTTAGGTAGGGGGAAATGCGGAGACAATCGTCTTCTCCCTGGTGTGATTCGTGTCGTTGCAGGATCGCGTGACAAGTTGTCGTTTCCTGATCGTTAGTTCTCCTGCTGACAGGAATCTAGCGTCGTCATTGAATTGCGCCATCGTGTCTTTTCAAAGGCCTCGCCTCGATAGTTGTATGTGTCGCACTTCAACCTCCGTTGATGTATAGCTTAAGTTTCACGTATACCTGTGCACTAGCGTTGTGTTCCGCGTGGAATGTGATGTATCCCGACATCCGTTGACGTAAAATTTAAGTTCCATGTATTCTCGTGCACTAGCGTTTTGTTATGCGTAGGCTGCCTGCTCGGGAAGTTAAAATATCATAGACAATACGGATAATAATGTGTGCCCGAGTTAATATCCGCGGTTCCTATGTGATGACCTTTAATAAACACACACATGCACAAATAATCAATCATATAATCAAATAAACATGTTAGTCACCAATAAGCAATCAAGTAATTCCCCTAGTCCCACTAGTCTATCCTCCCAGCCTCTCAGACTGAACTTCCTAGTCCCACTAGACTATCCTCCCAGCCTCTCAGACCGAATCTCCTAGTCCCACTAGACTATCCTCCCAGCCTCTCAGACTGAATCTCCTAGTCCCACTAGACTATCCTCCCAGCCTCTCAGACTGAATCTCCTAGTCCCACTAGACTATCCTCCCAGCCTCTCAGACTGAATCTCCTAGTCTCTCAGACTACATTCCCAGCCTCTCAGACTGACTCCCTGTTCCGAAGGTTTTAAATGCATGTTTCCTAAACTCTCAGAGTGTTGTGTACTGTATGTAATCGTTTCGTGTACCGTGTGTAAAACACAACTTTAGCGTATGTTTGGAAACGAAATTTTGACTGTTTACTTTTCGGCAATGGTTGGAGACCATATTCGAGTACTAGGCGTTCTGTATGTATTCAGGTTTTAATAATCTAAGTTCCCAGAGGAAAGTGAGGTTAGAGCCTAGGTATTCCTACATAAAACCTTATTCGCTGTAACCTATAGCTCTGATACCAATCTGTCACACCCCGAAATATCAGAGCATTGGCGTGACTGGACTGGTATCTTCATTGCACAGCGGAAGCAAAAAGCTAAGACTTTCTAGAAATTGAACGCCCACTAAGTACTCGAGTCTCCAATGGTTCTCCTATTCCAACCGTGCCTTGTCTTAGAAAAGTAACCTGAGAAAGAAACATGCGAAAAAGTCAACATAAAGTTGAGCGAGTCCATAGTTTGTTTGTAAAAGATTTGAAATAAATCTTTTGAGTTGTGAAAGATTTGAAATAAATCTTTGGAATAACCGGTTTTTGAAATAGTATTGAGAAAACGAATTTAAAAATCATTTTCTTGCCAAGTTATATGGAAACGTTGTGTTTGTAACACAGTATGTTCATAAAAACCATGTATTGGTAAAGTCTTGTATTTGTAATGTTCGCATAACCGTCAATGCCCACCCTGACTTTGACTCCAAACCCGCATAATCCTATGCTTTGAATTTTGTATAAAACATGGTATTTAATTTGTATGAACAAGTAGTTTTGTAAGTATATATGTCCCTGGTATGTAGCAATAAGGAAAAAAAAAGAGATCACCAATGGTTTGCAAAGCCAATGGTATGTGTGAAGTGCAAGTAGGAAGACTCAAACCTAGCGGATTTATGCGTCGGGCACAAAGTCACCCCGAGGTCCGTTCTGCTGGGCCTGGGCCTGGGCTCGCTACACCCAGATAGATCTACCGCTCCTGTCCCTCGGTCCTACAATGAGGATTAATTGCCTCAAGTTGCGCCTACCCACTCACATGATCTGTACGTTCTAACCCTCTTTAAGCTAACCATACTATGTATAAAAATGTCTGTAATCCTTTTGTAATATGTCTGCATGTATGAAAATCCCTGGTCTCCCCGACCCAATCCCTGGTCACCCTGACCGAATCCCTGGTCTCCCCGACCAAATCCCTGGTCACCCTGACCGAAAATCATTCACATTTCAAAAATAAGCATTTGTTTTGTAAAAACCGGTATGTTTAGTATAAACCTTTCGTAAATCATTTGTGTTCCTCGAAATCCCTTCGTAAAATGATTTAGAAATACGAGTTTTGCGTTAGTTCAAAACTTTGTATGTTTTTGCAAAACGTGCATGTCTTTCCACCCCGAAAACATTTACAAAAATGTAAAACAGTAAAAAGTGGGGGTTATGAACTCGCCTGAATATTCCTTGTGCAAAGCTAGCTAATTACGACTTCGATGATGTCGTTTCCAAGACTTGACTTGCTAGCGTGCATTCTACAATATTCCTAACATGGAATACCTAATAAGTTTCTAAATAACATAGTAACTAAACTACGTGTCATCGAGCTCTACCGAATCGTTAACCGAACGATTCAACGGTAAATTGATAACTTAATAGTAATGATTAAGTTATACTTGTTTAGTTTTGCTTAATGTCGTAAGTAATCAATAAGTCTCGAAAAGACTTGATTCTCGAGAGATTTAAAAACAAATAAATATTTATATAAAAAAAATATAAATATGTCGTTGTAATTGCGTTAGCCGTCTCGAGAAGTCGTATGTGTATAAAAGAGTATTTGTAATAAAAAATATCATATAACAAACTCGTATCATATATCGCGTTTCGTAAGAAAATAATATATAATAACTTGTATTATATATATCACGTCTTGTGTATATTTGCAAAAAATATACGTATATGCCGTTTCGGCACTTGAAATAAATATAAAAACTTATATTTATTTAATGGAGTTTTCGCGTTGAGGTCGTTTAAAATAAATATAATAGTTATATTTATTTTATAAAAGAATGCGAGTTGTTTGGCTCTTGAAATAAATATATAAAATATATTTATTTTATAAAAGAATTCGCGTTGTATGGTATTCGAAATAAATATGTAAACTATATTTATTTTGTAAAACGAATACGAGTTGTTTGACGCTTGAAATAAATATATAAAATATATTTATTTTATAAAAGAATTGTCGTTTTCGTATGTGATAAAGCGTCGTCGAAAGTGATTTACACACTTATATTGGTTATCATAAAAGTCGCTTTATAACAATAGTTGTCGTTTTACAAGAAAAACACGTTTTTATAATAAAACTCGTTTTATTTTACAGGTTTTCTCGAAAAACGGGCAGAGTTTCCTCTGTTTTTGGACGGCCCTGACAACTAAGTGTCGTTATTTTTTATCAAGATTCAACAATTTACTCAAACAATCAGTATTTATATAAGTCTTGACGAAATAATTTAAGATATAAACTAAGAGTTAATCGTTTCGAGCTCGTTATCACGTAAGTAATAATACTATAAAAACACCAAAATATTAAACGTGTCATTAGTTTTTACCAAGTCCTCATGTCGAAACGCGGACTGAGTTGACCCCGGGTTGACTCACTGAGTTGACTGAGTCAACCGGGTTTGACCCGAGTTGACCACTTTGACCAGTTGACCGCGGCTGACCCGTACACCGAGTTGACCCGCACTTATCTGTTGACTGAGTTGAACCGAGTCGTGCCGAACCGCACTAAAACTGAATCTAACCGTGTCGGACCCGAACCGCGAACCCGAGACGTCACCCGAATCTTCAACCCGCTGAGCCTGACCCGAACCCAAGGCCCGAACCGAAACTGAGTGTTTGACCAGCTTTGACCGAACCCAAAACACCCGAAATAAGACCCGAACTGCACACAAACCGCTCCTGTAACGAACCCGTAACTAATCTGACCCGTTTGAAATAAAGTTGAACATCACTACTCGGTGAACGAAAGAGAAGAATGATTAAATGGAATAGATAATAAAACTCACCAGAAAAGTAACGGCTGTAGCCGTTCGTCTTCATCATCCTCGGCTTATCACCATCACCACCACGTTCATCATCATTATCATCGTCAACAGCGGCAGTCGCCGCCGTCACCGTCGTCTCTGCTCCCTCTCCGTCTGCTCTCTCTCTCTTTCCGCGTCGTCTAGCACCACCCACCACAGCTCCGCCGTCTGTGGTGGTGGGGTTATTGTTGTTGATGCCTACCGCCACCAAACCGATGGTGGTGGCCGGTGATATAAGAGAGAACAGGGTGGGGGGTGGGTGTTTGTCAGGTGAACAAGCCGCCACGCGCCGCCACCACCATGGCCGGTTCTTCAGAGGGTGAGAGAGAGAGATGTAGGTTTGTGTGTGTTGTTTGTGTATGTTGTTTGAAAAAAAGAAGAAATGGGGATCTCTTGTTTTGTTTTAGAGAGGAATCGAGAGATAGGGGGTGTTTGGCAGTGGATTTATGTTGAAGTGAGTGAGAGAATAAGGTAGGGAGGTGATCTTATACAGAGATCTATTCTGTTCCAAATCTTTTGTTAAAAATCTCTAGAGATCTTGATAGGATTTTGACAAGATTTGTAAAAATTTTATATATAGGTTTAGTACAGATTTGGAAATATTCTGTAGGGATTCTCTAAATCTAGTAGACATTTATTAGGATTTTGGTAAGATTCATTATAGATTTTGTAAATCTTTCATAGATCTTGTAGAGATCTTAATAGATCCAATATATTATGTGCAGGTTTAGGCTTGTGGGTTTTGGGCTTGGGCCCAGGGCCCACAAGCCCATCTCATGTGTAAGTGGCCCGTAATTCCTACGAGACCCGATATCGCAATCCAAACTCCATATGCATAAAAATATTCGTGTAACATCCATAATTGTCGGTGTCATCAGTATTTCGTACGGTTTCAGTTCGCTGTCGCGTAATATTTAGCAGATTCCTCTGTAAACCACCGTTCGCGCACTGTAAAGTCGTATGGACGTTCCTAGGCACTCCAAAAGACTAATTAAGTTTATTTGTGCTGTAAACACTATTTATTATCGCGTTAATCATCTGTTAATCACGTAATTAAGAGCCGTAAATCACCAGTTGTCACATCCTTCTCATCAGACATGACTATTTTATTGGTTGCAATGGGTGTACTGCATGGCTTACAATCATCCATTTCAAATTTCTTTAAAAGTGCCATTTTGCAGTTGCCTTACTTGGAGACCAAGAAAGCACTGAAGTTTACCCATTGCACTCATTTCAAACTCAGCTGTCATGAGTTTCCTAAACTCTTCACACATTTTATTACATGTGCTTCCAAAGATGATGTCATCCACATAAATCTGGACAATCATCAAATACTTTCCTCTCCATTTTAAAAACAATGTTTTATCTATTTTACCTCTTGTGAAACCAATGGATAGTAGGAAAGTGGGAAGAGTTTCATACCAGGCCCTTGGTGCTTGTTTCAAGCCATACAAAGCTTTATTTAGCTTGTAGACATGATTTGGATTAAATGGATCCTCAATGCCTGGAGGTTGACAAACATATACCTCTTCTTGAATCTTACCATAGAGGAAAGCACATTTGATATCCATTTGATACACCTTGATGTTGTGGTTGACAGCAAAGGCCAGGAATAATCTGATAGCTTCAAGTCTTGCTACAGGGGCAAATGTTTCATCATAGTCAATGCCCTCTTCCTGTCTAAACCCTTGAGCCACAAGCCTGGCTTTATTCTTGACAACAATACCCCTTTCATCAGTTTTATTTTTGAAGACCCATTTTGTGCCAATAGGACTTACACCCTCTGGCAATGGTACAAGCTCCCAAACTTGTTGTCTTCTAAACTGTTTGAGCTCCTCTTGCATGGCTTCTACCCAGCTGTTGTCTTTTAGTGCCTCTTGGTACTTGACTGGCTGATGGAGAGATAGGAAACCAGCAAAAAGACAAATGTTTTGGGATTGACTTCTTGTGAGTACCCCTTCATTGATGTTGCCAATGATTTGGTCAGGTGGATGAGATTTTAAGAAGATAAGATCTCCTTGGTATGGAACAATGGCATTAAGTGGGGAGGGCTGCAGATGTGAGTCATCTGAGCTAACCACTGCTGGTGACTTTGATGATCCAGCAGTGGCTTCAAAAGGTGGTGGTATAGGAGGTAATGGTGTGGACACATGCTGACTTTGATCCACTGTTTGAGGACTTTTATAAACAGTGTTTGATGATCTGGAAGCAGGGGTTAATGGACTACTTTGATCAACAACTGTTGAGGTAGCAGTGGTTGAACTTTGACAGTTGTTTTGAACATCTGCTGCTCTTCCACTTGATGCAGACTTTTGTTGTGGAATGATGATTTCATAACCATAGTCTGATGATGAATTTTCTGATGGCCCTTCATTGTTAGACTTGACAGCAACACTTTCAAATGTGAATTTATCAAGATCAAATAAGTCTGCAGGATTTGCTGGGATTTTCATTGATGAAAGTTCATTGAACTTTACATTCAAAGTCTCTTCCACTGTCTTAGTCCTTGTGTTAAACACTTTGTAGGCCTTAGCACTGGTTGAGTATCCCAGATGATAACCACAATCAATTTTGGCTGCAAACTTTGAGATAGAATCTTTTAAGTTTAAAATGAAGCATGGGCAGCCAAAAACCTTGAAATATGAAATCAATGGCTTTATTTTATACAGCAGTTCATAGGCAGTCTTTTGATGCCTGGGGTTGATTAAAACTCTGTTTTGGACATAGCAAGCAGTGTTTACTGCCTCTACCCAAAAAGTTAATGGCAAACCTGAATCAGCAAGCTTGGTTCTGGCAGCCTCAATCAAGGTCCTGTTTCAACAACCCCATTTTGTTCTAGTCTTCTTGGAATGCTATATTGCCTCACAATTCCTTTTGACACACAGAAATCATCTAACTCCTTGTTCCTGAACTCTGTGCCATTATCACTCCTGAAGATTTTTACTGGAAGATCAAACTGCTTTTCAACCTGTTTCACAAAGTCTTGCAGAATGCCTGCAGTCTCATCTTTAGAGTGTAAGAAGTAAGTCAATGTAAACCTAGAAAAGTCATCAACAATAACCAAGCAATGTCACTTTTCCTAAGACTCATGACTTTAACTGAGCCAAACAAATCCATATGAAGCATTTGTAAACATTTGGTTATTTTGGACTCTTCAATTGATTTGTATGAGCTTTTCTGTTGTTTTCCTTTTAGGCAGGAAACACAAAGCTCTGGACAGGTGAACAGTTTTTGAGGTAAACCTCTTACTAACCCCTGTTTTTAAATGGCAGTGATTGTCTTGAGATTTGTGTGCCCCAGTCTCCTGTGCCATAATTCTGTTTCTTTGTTTGAGGCAGTTGAAAACAGACAGGCATCAGTCCTGGGGCTCTCTTTTGACATATCAACCACATAAACATTGCCACTTCTTTGAGCAACAAGTTTGGTTTTTCCAGTTTTTATTATTGCTTCAATCTTTTCAACCATTTCTGGTCCAACAATCCTACAACAATCCTTTGTGAAGAATGAGCCTAGCCCTTATCACTCATTTGTGAGACACTCAGGAGGTTGAATTTTAGATTGTCTATTAGATTGACATTTTAAAATTTTACATTACCAGACTGTACTGTACCAGACCCCAGAACTTTCCCTTTACTATTATTACCAAAGGATATATCACCCCCTCCATGGATTTTGAAATCTTTGAGTAGGGCTTTACATCCTGTCATGTGCCTGGAGCCTCCACTATCTACATACCAAAGGCTATCTAAGCATGCAGAAGCTCCCTGCACATGAAGTAAAAGGATTAGTTCATTTGGGTCTCCAAAGCCAATAAGGCTTTGGATGGAGTCTCAACAGTGCCTGGGATGATTTCAGGTGGATGGACAGAGGTTAGCTCAGGGGTTTGAACATTTTTGGGAATGTTTTTCTCTAACCACTGTTGGCGGTCTTGACCAATCACCTGCTGATAACCAAAAGGATACATGTTCACTCTTGGTTTAGAAGGCTTTTTGTAAACCTCATAAACATGTGGGATCCTTTGGTATGATGGTTGGCCCTTACCTCTTCTGAATTGATTGGCAGAGGGTGCATCAGTCACATGAACATCTCTTTTGACAGATGTTTGGTTCAGCTGTTTTGTAATAGATGTTTGGACTGGTACAAACAGTGGTTGGTTCTTGGTGAACTTGACAGATGATGTTGATGAACTTAAGGATGTTTTTGCAGTGTACTCATTCTTTTTTACATCAAAGTTTTTGAGATACACACATTCTTGAGTTTTGTGGTTTGTTTTACCACAGATGGTGCAGCTCTCAGTAGGTATAATGACACTTGTTTTGTTTAGATCATATGCTTTTAGATGAAAACAGTCTTTTGTTAGATGATTCTTCTTTTCACAAAAATCACAAAACAAGTTTTTGATCTTTTCTCTTTTCTTCCTTTTCTCAGACTCCTTAGTAACAGAGTTTTGAACCATTGTTGGGATATCTTTGAGAGGAATGACCTTTGCTTTAGGAGCTTTTACCCCATCTGTGGTTGTGAAGTCCATTGGTTTAAAATTCTCAAGAATGTCACACTCATCAGACCATGTGAGCTTGAATTGGTATTTCTCAATTTCCTCAAAAGTTGAGGATCCTACAGATCTTTCCAGAGTGATTTTGTTACCAAGTTTGTCAGTTATCTTAACTTCTTGGCCATTCTTGTTTGTTGGTGTTATTTCAACTGAACCAGCTTGTTTAGCAACAGTGTTTTCAATTTCATCATATTTTCTAAAACCTATGCCAAATTTTACATTGCTTTCAAGCTGTTTTTCTAACATGACCTCATAACCTTTGCAAGATTCCACCCATCTTTCACAAGTGATTTGGGTGGATTCCAACTCCTTTTTGCAAACTTGATATTTTTCTACCATAGTTTGGAGTTGGTTCTTGGTTATGCTTTGCTCTTCTTTTAAACTGCAGATTTCTTTGTCCTTTTCAGCCAATTTGTTTTTATGTTCTTTTAAAGACCTTTCAAATTTGACCTCATCATTCAACACTCTATCCCTAAGGTTTTCATTCACATCTTTAATGTTAGAAAATGCTATGATGCATTTGTCTGAACACAAATTTTCAAGAACCTGAGATGATACCTTAGCTGCAGCCATCATGGCACAATCATATTGATGATCATTTTCTTCAACAGCTCTCTCTTCTTTCTCACCCACTTTTTTCTCTTCCTTTTCTTCTTCTTTGGACCAGGGGTCAACCAATGGTTCAATCAGGGTTTCTGAATTTTCTCCCAGCAGTAGTTCACCAGCAACAGCAGTAACCACTGCTTCAGCAACTTCATCCACTGTTTCATCATTTGTTTTCCCTTTTTCAGCATTCAGCTCTTCTTGTATTGACTCTAATGCCATAAGACAAAATTCATCATTAGAAGCATCATTAGTAGCACAGAGTGCAAAATTTTCATCACCTAATTCATCAGGTAAGTTGCTCTAGTCAACAAAGCCTTGGGTGGAAAAGCTTTGCTGATCTGGTTGAACCACTGTTGGTGGTGCAGCTTGTTGTGGTGCAACTGGTTGCACTTGAACCTGAGGTACAGGAGCCTGAACATACTAAATTTGAGGGACAGTGGTTTGAACATAATGCACAGGAACAGGGTTTTCATAATGAGCAGTGTTTACATGGGCAGCAGGGGTATAATGGGAATAGTGCACAATGCTTTGATTTTGTGGCCTAGGGTTTGAGATGGGATGAGTAACAATTGGACCAGTAGTTTGACTCCTACATTCCCTAGCAAAGTGTCCTAGCCTATTGCACTTATAGCACTTTATCTTTGACTTATCCAACCCCACTTTTAAATTCCCATGTAACCCTAGGAATTTTCTCCCTGTCCTTTTGTAAAATTTGCTTGTTCTTACACTAAGCAATGCCAATTGATGCAAAATGTCCATTTCTTCAAGATCAGTTGGATCAAAGTGCTGTAAGTCATTGAGTTCAAAGCACAAGTTATCTGACATCTGGTTTTCACCATTTGCAGTAAAAGCATAATTTGCAGAGTGAGAATCAGAGTTATTAAAGTTTCCACTAGCAGTTATGTCAATTAAATGATCATAACTCTGATCCTTACTACTGCTACCAGATTCTTCCTGACCAAAAAGAGTTGTGCTGCCAAATGAATAATCATCAGCAACTTTACCAGACTCTTGCAACTTCTTTTTCTGGTTTAACTCCCTTTCATAGGTCAGGAGTCTACCATGAAGTTGGGTCAGGGTCAGATCTTTGAACTCAGCAGAATTCCTAGTTACAAAAGCAATTGTATCCCATTTTTCAGGTAGTGATCTAAGAAACCTGCTATTTTGTGTTGAATTAGGAAATGTAACTTTAACAAGTCTTAGCTCACTAATGAGACAACTGAATCGCTCAAACTGTTGAGTCAATGATTCACCCTTAATGTGACAAAAGGTTTCATACTGCTGATTCAGAATTTCCCTATTATTTTCAATAACTTCTTCAGTTCCCCCAAACTGATCCTTAAGGGCATCCCATAATTCCTTGGCAATGTTACAGTGTAACAGCCCAACATAAATTTCATTGGGTAATGCAAATTCAATGATGCTAAATGCTTTGGCATCGAGTTCGAACTTTTGGAAATCAGTTTCTGTATAGTTTTCAGGTTTTTTAGGTTCGAACTTCTTTGTATCCTCAGCACTTGGCACCATGGGAACATGTGCTCCAAAAACAATAGATCTCCAACATCCAGTATTCTGTTGAGCAAGGATGTGACCCATCCTTCTCTCCCAGATGTTGTATTCATTACGTTTAAGCATGGGTGGTTTGAAAAGTGAGCCGCTGTTATTCTTATCATCTTGTGATTGTGACATCATCCTGGTTGTTTTACAGGCATTGATTAATCAACTTTGATGGTGATTAAACCTTGCTCTGTTTTTCAACAAAACGAACAACTATCAGTATCAACGATCGTGAGCTGAACTATTTATGTCAAAATGATTATTAAATCAAATTTGATTGTCCGAGCTCTGATAGCAATTGTTAGGATCTGAGTTTGGATTGATTGTGTTTTACGTTTGAATTAAAATGAAAGATGAATGAGTAATGCAGCGGAATATAAATGGAAACAAACTTTGCACACAATCAAACAGGAGAATTGCTTTCAACATACAAGTTTAACATTGAACCGAATGCTTGAATTTATTACAAGCTTCAATTACAATATGCAAGTATATAACGAACTCCCCCTCAGCCTGAGCTCATAGTGATTGTTCATACAAGAATGAAAGTGATGAAGAGAGCTAATAGAACAGTACAGGGTACTGTTCTATTTATAGGCACGCCCAAACCACTGTGGCATCTTTGCTGACGTCACCATGAAAGTGACATCTAACCTCCTAACAAACTTTAACAACTGATCTGTTACAAACATTGCCATGCTATCTACTGATTACAATACATTACATAAGTAAAGCTAAACTACTGCTTTATCCTTCCACTGTTGTGACTCCAGTAGTACTTGATATCTTCAGCAGTGCTTGACCCATAGCAGTAGATTGATCAGCAGAGCTTTAGTCTTCATCAGTCTTTGACTTGATCCGTAGTTGTAGGTCAGCAATTGTAAAGATCAGTGGATTGGAGGTCATTAGAGGTTGAAATCACTTTCAAGGGGAGAGACTTGTATACATAACATCTGCTTATTTTGGATCCACTGCTCTGATCCAGTTTTGGCTTTAATTATTTGTTCCTCTGATAGGGTTCAATCCCAACAAGTGATCTATATAGGGTAACACAAGGTCAAAATGAATTACTTAGAGATTACATAACTAAATTCAGTAGAGAATCCTTAGAGATTCTAATTTGGATATTGCTACAACTGTAGAAGCTTTCAAAATGGGTTTACTTAAGGATTCACAATTCTATGATGATCTTATCATGACCCCTTGCAGGAATCTTGATGAAGTAAGAACCAGGGCCCTTAGATTCATCCATTTAGAGGATGATAAAAGGATCCAAGAGAGACTTTCAGGATCCTCAAAACAGGAAAAGCAAGGATCCAATTTCAGGAACAAAAAATCCAAATCATACAACAATCTGATAATCAAAATGTGCATGCTGTGGAGCAAGAAGAGGATGATGAAGATTATCCACCCCTTTCTGAATATTGCTTTGTTTTTTATAACAATGAACTAATCCTTGCCATGCAGAATTTAGGTGAAAAAGCTAGATGGCCTAGAAAGAACGATAAGCCAGCTGCTACAAAGGATAAATCCAAATGGTGTGTCTATCATGAAGATTTCGGTCATCTCACTGATGAATGCATAGCACTCAGGAAAGAGATTAGTTACTTGTTAAGCAAAGGACATTTGAAGGAGCTATTTGGAAGAAAAAAGTCAAGGATCCAGGATCCTGAAAAGACTCCAGAAAGGGCTCCTGCTCCTCCAGTTGATGCCCAGATTATCATCTTCATCTCCGGTGGATCAGATATATGTGGCACTTCCTTTTCAGCAGCCAAGAGGCATGCTAAAGAGACAAAGATGGAAAATGGGGATAGACCCATTCGAACCTCAATCCTTACACAAGATAAAGTCATATCCTTTGATGAGGACGACCGCGTAGATATTCAGGATCCTCATCATGATGGTCTTGTTATTACACTGTTTATTTCTAACCATTTTGTTTGCAGGATTTTCATAGATGGAGGAAGCTCAGTGAACATCATTCAACTTGATGTCCTCAAGAAAATGAACATCCCTGAATCAGAAATTATCCAAGATCATCAGTTCTTGTAGGATTCAGTGGAGAAACCAAGAACACATTGGGGGACATTAAACTTCCCATTTACATAGAGGGAGTTAATTATTTTCAAAAATTTTGTGTCATAGATTGCTTATCTTGTTGCAATGTTAAACTTGGCGGGCCATGGATACATGATATGAAAGCAGTTCCATCTACATATCATCGGTGTGTGAAACTCCCTACTCCATGGGGTGTAGTGAAGATAGAAAGTGACCAACAAGAAGCCAAAAATTGTTACACTTCATCCATGAAGCCGGCCTCAAGACCTAGGGAGCAATAGCAATTAAAGTATCCTCCAAGAGATGTTCTGGAGGCAAGAGAACAAGATGTGAAAGATATCCTGATGGATCCTCGGGATCCTGAATCCAAAGTTTTTATAGGATCCGAGATAACATTTAACAGGATCTAGTATCCTTCCTAAAGAGGAGAAAAACTACCTTTTCCTGGAAGCATGAGGACATGACATGTATTTCTAAAGATATTATTACTCATAAACTTGGCATTGACAGGTCATTCAAACCTATACATCAAAAGAGGAGAAAGTTTGCACCTGAAAGGAATGCCATCATCCAGGAGGAGGTAGATAAACTGCTCAGAGCAGGTATGATTAGAGAGGTTAAGTATCCAAGGTGGTTAGCCAATGTGGTTGTTGTTCAAAAGAAAAATGGAAAGTGGAGGGTATATGTCGATTTAAATAAGGCATATCCCAAGGATCCTTTCCCATTACCCCACATTGACTCCATGGTGGATGCTACAGTGGGTCATGAATTATTAACTTTTATGGATGCTTCATCTAGATTTCAACAAATTCAGATGGAACCATCTGATCAAGAGGATACAACCTTTATAACCCCTACTGGTATCTATTGTTATATTGCTATGCCCTTTGGACTAAGAAATGCAGGTGCTACATACCAAAGGCTGGTTAATATGATGTTTAAAGAACAAATTGGACACACAATGGAGGTCTATACTGATGACATGGTGGTTAAGGCCAAGAAAGCTGAGGATCACCTTAGAGATTTGGAGGAAGCATTTGATATCCTTGATAAATTCAATATGAAATTGAATCCTTCCAAGTGCCACTTTGGTGTAAAAGTTGGCAAGTTCCTAGGTTATATGGTGACAAAAAGAGGGATAGAGGCAAGTCCAGAGCAAATCAAGGCGATTGTGAACATCAAGTCTCCTACCAGTGCCAAGGATGTGTAAAGATTGACAGGAAGAATCGCAGCCTTGAACAGGTTCATCTCAAAGTCATCAGAGAAATGCAAGTAATTCTATAACAATCTGAGAAAGAACAAGAAATTTGAGTGGACTGAAAAGCATGAGAATTCTCTCAAGGACCTTAAGGATTACCTATCCTCAGCTCCAGCCTTAATGAAACCGGAAAAGGGGGATATATTATCCTTATACTTAGCAGTTTCTTCTAAGGCAGTAAGTGCAGTCCTTGTTAAGGATCATGAAGGTACTCAACATCCTGTATACTATGTAAGTAAAAGTTTGCTTGATGCTGAATCCAGGTATTCTCATTTAGAAAAACTTATTCTTGCTTTAATTATGGCATCCACTAAATTACACCATTATTTTGAAACACATCCTATTATTGTTAACACTAACTTTCCAATCAAGAATGTTCTCAGGAAACCTGAAATGTCAGGAATGATGGCAAAGTGAGCAGTCAAGCTTAGTGCTTATGATATCAGATATGAACCAAGAATTGCCATCAAATCTCAAGCCTTAGCTGGCTTTGTGGCTGATTTCAGTAGTGATCTACAATGGGAAGCTGAATTGGAAGTTCAACAGCTTGAAGAGACTAAGGATCCTTGGCTACTCTTCACAGATGGGGCTTCAAATGTCAAAGGAACTGGACTTGGAATACTACTAAAATCGCCACAGGGGGACATAATACCCCACTCAATTGCTTGTGAGTTTCAAACTACTAATAATGAGGCTGAGTATGAAGCCTTAATAGCTGGTTTGCAAATTGCTAAGCACATGAGGATCAGGTATCTTGAGGTACATGTAGATTCATTATTAATTACTAACCACTTTAATGGTTCTTATGCTGTTAAAGGTGAAAGACTAATCAAATATCTAGAGATAGTCAAGAAATTGACAGACTCTTTTGCTTCTTTTAGGTTGACACAGGTACCCAGGGAAGAGAATGCAGAAGCTGATGCTTTAGCCAACGTTGGATCATCATTGAAGATTCCAGAGGATATTAAAATTCCTATCATTCGTATATTAGCTCCTGCTATTGAGGATCACACAACTATGGAGATAGTGGAGGATTCTGCAATTATACCTAGTGATGATGCACAATCAAGTTCAGGATCCTGGATCCTCCCAATCATGAGATATATACAACATGGAGAGATCCCTAACGGAGAGAATCCTAGAGCTTTCAAAGTCAAGGTATCTCAATTTACAATACTAACTAACATATTATATTAACGATCTCTTACAGGTCCATATCTAAGGTGCATCGAGGATCCAGAAATCCAAGAAGTTCTCAAATATTTTCATGAAGGAGATTGTGGAAACCACACTGGGGGCAGAGCACTGTTTTCAAGGATCCTCAGAACATGATATTATTGGCCTACCATGCAGAAAGATGTTGTGGATTATGCAAAGAAATGTGACTACTTTTCCAAATGGATAGAAGCTGAAGCCTTTGCACAAGTTAGAGAAAAGGAAGTTATATCCTTTATTAAAAGAAACATTATTACTAGATTTGGTATTCCATCTGAAATTGTTTGTGATAATGGATCCCGATTTATTGGGAGTAGAACTACTACCTTTTATGACAGTTGGGGGATTAAGATGATAACATTAACACCAGTCTACCCACAAGCTAATGGTCAAGCAGAATCATCTAACAAGATTATCATCAAAAACTTGTAGAAGAAGCTTGGATCCAAGAAAGGAAAATGGGTAGAAGAGCTACCATATGTGTTATGGGCTGATAGAACAACTCCTAAGAATGCTACTGGCCAAACTCCATTTTCTTTAGTGTTTGTAGCTGAATCGATGATCCCTACAGAGATGGTACTTCCTACTGCAAGAACAAGCATCCGTGATCCTGAAGGGAATGCTGAAAACTTGGTTCAAGATTTGGATACCATAGAAGAACTCAGGTATTTAGCAAGGATAAGATTGGCTAGCTATCAACAAAGAATGGCTGGGGCTTACAACAACAATGTCAGGATCAGAAAATTTCAAGTTGGTGATATGGTGTTAAGGAAAGCATTCCATAATACAACAAATCCTGCTGATGGCAAGTTGGCACCAAAATGGGAAGGCCCCTATTTGATTGAAGCTGAGGCAGGAAAGGGGGCATATTGTTTACTAACAATGGAAGGTGATCTATTACCAAGAGCTTGGAATGTTGTCCACTTAAAGAAATACTTCATGTGAGAAGGATCCAGGATCCTTGGTCATTCTCATATCTAATACACATTAAGGATCCTTAGAGGATTTATGATCCTCATCCTGGTAATGATTTGATTCTTTTTGTTTATCTAATCCTTTAATTTACTTGTATACAAGGAGAAGGATCTAGCATCCTTTATCCTTTTTCACTAAATTCTGAGTTTTGCAGAAGTTGTGTTAAAATCGGAGGCTCTCATGATAGTGTTTGTTTGTTTAAAATGAATGATCAATGAATATGAAAACATGTTAGGTGCAGCGGAAATGAAAACAAACTTTGTAAACACAATCAAAAGAGGAAATAGTTTGATAAACAATTGCTTCATATAGAGTCAAAAGATTACAAATCAAAGCAAAGGATTACAGTCATGCTTACTAACTATACTCCCCCTCAGCCTGATGCCCCAAGGTTGGTTGCACACAAGATGAAAGGATTACACATGAGGAGAAGAACTCGCTCAGTCAAAATCAAATGTAACAGTACAGGGTACTGTTACATTTATAGGCAAACCAAACCACTGAGGTATCTCAGCTGACGTCACCATGAAAGCGACGTCTAACAGACTAACAACCTGTATCTACTGTCCTTACACAAACACTGCTAACCTAACCACTGACTATACATAAAACAAACAATTTACTAAACAGCTGCTCTTCCTTTATGTCAGTGCTTTCCTCAAGGTTGATCAGTCCTAGACTGGGCAGTGCTTTATCATCAGTAGATAGGACCAGCAGTGTTGGATACTTCAGGGTTTTCATCAGCAGTTGAAAGGACAGCAACAGTTGAATATGAGCAACAGATAGAGACCATCAGTTGTTATAAATTACTTTCAAGGGGAGAGCAAAGTGTAAACCACTGCTTATTGTGAATCCACTGATGTGACCTGGTTTTGGCTTTACATTATCTGTTCCTCTGGTAGGGTTCAATCCCAACAATCTCCCCCTGGAACAGATAATGCCAAAACCTGTCATTATTCTGGATCTTTATTCCTCATCAGAAGTTCCCTTACATGTCTTTTAAATTCTTCTTCAAATTCCTTGGAACTTGTGTCATCTTCATCCCTGCATAGTGTAAGCTCAAGGAGATCTAGTTGATCTTCAACACCCAGGCCTAGTGCTTGATTCCTTGATATATGCCTCACTTCTCCATTGGTTCTGACCAAGGTCAATACGTGGGTCTTTTGATCAGACATCCACTTTAGTATTTTTAAACCAAATGGGTTTCTTGGGAGAGATTTATTTCCTGATGAGCTGGATGCATTTGGCCTTGAGAAAAACTGTAAAGCAGTATCTTGAACTTCAGACATTCTTTTAAAAGCTTCTTCTATGACTTTGTTTGCTGCAGCTATATCTTCTGCAACTTCTTTGTCAAGCAGCTCTTGTTTCTGTTGTTGATCAAGCTCACTGTCTGTGATATCTGCTGATGATTGTTTGCTTACTACTTTGACCCTTTTGGTAAGGTCTTGTAGTTTTGCTAAGTTTTCTTTATCTGAAGCCAATTTCTTGGTAGCTTCTTCAATCAGATCATCTTCTTTAAGCCTTTCTTTTTCAACAGTCAGCATTTCCTTCCTTTCTTTTCTCAACCTTGTAACAAAGGCTTCTGCTGTGCTGATCTGTGTTTCAAAGGTCTTGACCTGTTCCGTTAGCTTTTTGTAGTCAGACTTTTTAGGAGTGTCCCTCCTTTTCCTAAGTCTTTCATAAGCTTCGTCTGTTTGCTGCTTGGTCCATTTTGCTATGGCACTTGCAGAATCCACTCTTGCATCTACCAACTCCTGCTTCTTTCTCTTGTATTCAGAAATAAGATCAGCTATGAGCTTCTTGTATTTATTCCAATTTGGAGCTGTCTTCTTCTTTCTTGGATCATTGTTAACCTTTTCAATTCTTTTTGCCTCATGCTTTAATGCAATTATTGGCCAATCTTTGAAATCTGTTTCTTCAGCAGGATAGAACTTCTCTTTCATTATGTATGCAAGATATTCCTTCCTCAATTCATTTCGTTGATCTGCTTCAGGAGATATGCTTGACATTTCCTTGTTCAAATCACTTGCATATTCCTTTATTTGTTTAACCTTATTGAGCAGGAATTCTCTTCTTTTCAAAATAGCTTCATTGCCTTGATTCTTGCATTCAATTTTGGCTCTTATCCTTGCTTGTCTTACTTTCATTTCAAGATATTCATTCATGTCTTCTGGAATTATGAAACCTATGAGAGAAGGAAATTTCCTTTTTGAAGAATCATCTTCAGTGTAAAATTGTTTCATCTCATTTTTCACAGCTTCTAATTCCAGTGGATTCTTAGCAGTAACAGGATCATACTTTTCATCAGTGTCCTGAGTTGTTTCTCTTTTTCGTTTGTAAAGCTTAGGAGGTTGTGATGCAAGACTGGTGGAAACAGTGGAAGATGACTGACTAACAGCTATTGAAACAACTGGTGTCTCAACATCTGTTGTCATTACAACTACTGATATGTCAGCAGTTGTCTTCTGCTTTTGAGCAGGGGATGGAAGTGGTGATGTTGGTGGTGATGGTGGTGAATCATCATCTGATATGAGATTTCTTCTCCTTTTTAATGAAGAAGGAGCAGATGATGTTTTGGGTGGATCAGTGGTGGTAGATTGGATAGCAGTGGTTTGTGGCAGTGATTGACTGACAGTGGTTGAAACAACTTGTGTTTCAATCACTGTTGTCATTACAACAGATGTTGTAACATCTGTTGTCTTCTGTTTTATGACAGGAGCAGTAGTTGTAGTGGTGTGTGGTAGAGTGGTGTGTGTTGGAGGTGTGTGTGTTGATGAGATGGCAGCTGTTTGGCTACTGACAACAGTTTTTGTAACTACTGTTGTATCAGCTGTTTGATTAACAGGTTTTGAGACCTGCTTTTCTTTTTCTTTTTCTTTTTCTGGCTCAATGTAGAGGCCATGCTCTATTCCCTTCGTATTCATTTTTCTCAACAGCTTGATATTCTCCCCCTTTTTGGCATTATCTGAAGGGGGGTTATCAAGGAATGATATGGAAGAAGGAGCTTTGCCAGAGACACTTTGAATGCTTGCCTTTATAGCCTTGATATCTGCTTGAGTGTCCTTGAACCTTGATTCAACCATGTTGGTCAGCATTTGTACTTGAATAGCATGCTTTTTGTCAGCCATAAGTTGTTGTGCTTCAAGCATGGGTTGAAAAATATTCCAAAGCTCATTTTCAGCAAATGCATGTTGTGCAGGTGCTTGAGCAGGAATAGCAGTGGCTTGTGCTTTCTGAGCTTTTAAAATCTCTTGCACCATCTCCTTTATTTCAGCAACTGATTCTTCAAGTTTGTCAACTCTGCCCGTCAATTCCAGATATTTTGAATCATCACCTACTTTAGTAGGATCATCTGAATCCCCACCAGCAGTGGTTATATCAATGTGTGTCTTAGGAACAGAGTCCCAAAAATCACCCATTGATGCCCCTTGTTCTCGGTACTGGGGACTTCTTTCTTCAGCACTTGATAAACCTTTGATGTTACTAGTGGTCAAAATAGGCTCACTAGTGGTTAACAGTGGTGCTATTGAAGAAATTGCCTTCAAGGGAGTCTTACTTATGAAACAACTGTCCAACTGAGAATCTGTTGATCCACCAGTTGTAGTTGCTACTCCACTTGAACTACCACCGAGAGTTATTTGTAACTCAGGGGGTGTAACCTCCTCAATTGTTGCTGGGATAGCAGGAGTAGTAGCATCAGACCCAGTCACCTGTGGGAGTATACTCTCAGTGACAGGTGATATAGAGGAACTGGTTTGTGTCTGAGCTATAGCAGCTGCATGCAACAAAGGTAGCATGGATTGTGGCATTATTATTGGTGAGGGTATGGGGGTTGAAAGAGACATGTCCTTGGGATCAGGACTGAGGAAGATGGATCCGAGTGGATTCAGAGCTTCATATTGTGGTGTCCCTGTGCTTACAACCTGATCCTTTTGTGAGGATGCAGGAGGAGTTTTAGGCATGGGTTGAGATCTTTCTTCCATCTGCTGTGAGGAAGTAGCAGCAGTGGTTTGTGGTGACTTTTGTGTTGTCACAGGCATTTCCTCTGGGATCTCATCTTCCAGAGTTGCCTTTGTTTTGGGTTTGGTGGGTTTTCTGGATGTTTTTCTTTTGGTCTTTTTGGTTATGTCAGGTGTGGGTTTCAAGGCAGTGGTTGTGCTGCTATGATCACCTGGAGCAGTGGGCTCAGCAGCTGATACCTGAGGAGCAGTTGTAACCACTAAAATCTGCTCAGGTACCCCTGCTTTTGTTTTTATTGGTGCCATCATCCTTGAAAATGTTTCTTTTGTTAAGCTTTTTATTTGACAATGGACACCTTGTTTTAGCAAATTTAAATTTTCCTTTTCAAATTTTTGTTCAAAATAGTAACTCAAAAATCTTGGAAAAAGTAAAAATGCTTTACTTTCAACGTTTTTCACCATGTCATTGAAAATCTCCTGGGAGTAGTTGTAGTCCTTATTATTCAAAATAGCGTAACCCAGGCATTGAATTTTCAATGGTATTTCGTTAAAAGATGTTGTTTTATTCGAAGCACACATCAGAAGTGTGTGAAATAAAAATCTTGGAGCAGAAGGAAAATAACCTTTTTGTAAGGTATCAACCTTTGATTGTTCTGCATATCCCCTGTTTACGAAATCAGTTTTCATTTCAGCTTTCTCAAAAGAGAGTTTACCTTCCTGATCGTTGAGATTAAAGACTTCGGAGATCGACTGTGGGGTTATTTGAACTGCTTTACCCTGTATTGAGGAGTTAATGGCTATGACTTTTCCGTCTTGTTTTTCAAGCGACGCCTTTTTCCAAAACTCTCTCTGGGTTTGCAGATAGATGGGAGCATTTGCTGTCAACAAAGTTTTGTACTTTGATGCAGATAATCTATCAATGATGGTGTCAAAGGTGTGATTATCAGTAGGTTTTGTGAGTAAACCCAGATAGTTGTGAGATTGTTTGAATGGTATTTCGATGGGTTCTTCGGTCGTTTGAGCGACCTCTTTGGAAGGTGATGGTGATTTAGATTTTGATTTTGTAATTGTTGTGGAGAAGAACGAAGGAGGATTTTGGAGATTTTGAGAAGAAGTGTTGAAAACTGCTATGAGAATAGAATTTTGGAATTCAATTCGACAGCGTAAAACCCTGTTTGGGGTTTAGGGCAGGGTTTTATTTTAAAAAAATGATCGCTGATGTGGCAGCGGTTATTAAGATCTGAGGGCTAAAAACTGACCACGTGTCAAACACTGATGAAGTGGATGAAGTATGGAGAACAGTTGTTTTAAGGGCCACTGATGTATCAAGCATCAGTGGTTACAACGGTAAAAATTATGGGCAGTGGATGATTTTTACTATCAGTGGATAGCATATCAGTGGATAAGACACTGATTTTGAGCATCAGTGCTTTTCAAGAAAATGAGGGATCAGTGATTAACTTTCAGCAGTGGACAGTGTTTAGAGATCAGACGTTGGAACAAAACAGTGGTTAGGGTAAATGGTACAATTCTGAAGGACATATGTTTCAGCAACAGTTTTGACGATTTTCATTCAAGGTTTTGCCACATGTCAATTTTGAAAGACAGTGGTTTAGTACCCCAGATGATGAAAACTTTTTGCTAAGGCAACTCATTTTCGTTTAATATTCAATTAACACATGAGTACCTTAGTAATTTAAGCACAGTTTGCAATCAACCTTTGATAAAAATTTAGGAACAAACCTGAGTATGACATGATCATGACATATGTATCATTTCCTTTTGATCCATTTATGAGGACACAGATACCACCAAAAATAAGGTATTACATCCTGACAGGAGCTAAAACTATTGCCAACAAAAACAAGCAAGAGTTTCAAATATATTATTCCAAAAAAAATGAATAATATATCATGGTTATTTGAGAAAATCCTTTGAAAAAAAATGGTTAAAGGATTTTCTGAGAACAGTATCAAAAAGGATCTGGTGTATTTTCAATAGAGGACATAATCATATCATTCTCAAGTTTTATGAAAATGGTCAGTGGTTTGACAGCAGTGGTAGAATATTTTGACAATATTTTGACCACTGTTTAGTACCATTTTCTGTGTCAGTTGATTGCAAACATGAGGACACATGGACACATGAGTTTTGAAGATCCTGTTGTAGATCTAATTTCTATGTGATGACTTTTGAAAATTTGTCTAGTCCTTTTGTAAGTTCAATCACTGGGAACACAATTGCCACCTGAACTTCCTTGAACCAATGAGCACAAGCAGTTGCTTCAATGACCATTATTACCCTAAACTTTGACTCATAAGTGTTTTATGTTTATACTCTTTTCTTTTGACTTCAAAAAGTTTTGAGATAAACACACTTCTGAGTTTTTGTGAATATTAGTCCAAAATCATTTTGCGGTAATGTTTTGAGAGACTTGGTCATGTTTTCACAAGTTTTTCACCCAATCTCACATTACATATGATGCGGACTATGTTGACCCCTGTTTTCTTAATGTATTTGAACATAGTTGATTTTGTCCTTTTTAGGAACTCAACCTGTTTTCAACACATCAGATCTAAATAACTAAAGTTTTAATTTCCCTCTTTTTGTGTTAACAAAACAACAATGCTTTTATGAACATACGTTTTGTTAATCTGAGGTTTGTACTTTAGTATTTAATGAAAGCATCACATATTCCACATCAACAGTTTAAATCAATTTAGAAAATAAAAATAATCTCATGGTTTAACAGATATTGCTTTCAGATCTAGAAACCATGAGTGTCTTGTGCATGATTTTACTTGTTGTGTGAAATTTGTGTGTCATATGACATCTTGGTTGATTTACAGAGTTTTCGAATAACCATTTTGAACATGATTTACACAGTACTCTGTTTTTCAACTAAATACAACCAACCTTAGTATCAATGAATTTTGAGCCGAACGGTTATGTCAAATTGATTGTTAAATCGAATTTGACTGTCCAGGCTCTGATACCAATTGTTAAAATCGGAGGCTCTCATGATAGTGTTTGTTTGTTTAAAATGAATGATCAATGAATATGAAAACATGTTAGGTGCAGCGGAAATGAAAACAAACTTTGTAAACACAATCAAAAGAGGAAATAGTTTGATAAACAATTGCTTCATATAGAGTCAAAAGATTACAAATCAAAGCAAAGGATTACAGTCATGCTTACTAACTATACTCCCCCTCAGCCTGATGCCCCAAGGTTGGTTGCACACAAGATGAAAGGATTAGACATGAGGAGAAGAACTCGCTCAGTCAAAATCAAATGTAACAGTACAGGGTACTGTTACATTTATAGGCAAACCAAACCACTGAGGTATCTCAGCTGACGTCACCATGAAAGCGACGTCTAACAGACTAACAACCTGTATCTACTGTCCTTACACAAACACTGCTAACCTAACCACTGACTATACATAAAACATACAATTTACTAAACAGCTGCTCTTCCTTTATGTCAGTGCTTTCCTCAAGGTTGATCAGTCCTTGACTGGGCAGTGCTTTATCATCAGTAGATAGGACCAGCAGTGTTGGATACTTCAGGGTTTTCATCAGCAGTTGAAAGGACAGCAACAGTTGAATATGAGCAGCAGATAGAGACCATCAGTTGTTATAAATTACTTTCAAGGGGAGAGCAAAGTGTAAACCGCTGCTTATTGTGAATCCACTGATGTGACCTGGTTTTGGCTTTACATTATCTGTTCCTCTGGTAGGGTTCAATCCCAACAAGTTGGCACATCTTTGACAAAGGATCAAGTATCCACTGAAATCTCCTAAGTCTTTGGGTTTATCCCCAGTTTTTGGGCTTGTCCCCAGTTTAAGGTATCTATTACCGTTTTGGTCAAAAATCACACAAGGATAATGCAACCAAATCTGATTTTGTGAGGTATGATGCTTAGTTAAATGATCAAATATGTGAACAATGAATGAATGAAATGAGTGGTGGACACAAGGATTTATACGAGGAAAAAGCCCTTGATCAATGAATGATCTTCGGCATAAAAAACCTCAGATAGTGAAAACTATCACTATCAAGTATATTGAATAAACAAGTTTACAACTTCGGAAGTATTGAGCTTTTTCCAATGGTTTCTAGTGTGTGTGTATTCGAGAGTTGGCAGCAGAAATGAAGAGTGTTTCGCGAAATGAAAGTAGTTTCTTAAAATAAGCTCAATACCCATCTTATCCTTGCTAAAATTATCCTAACTAACTATCCGAAAAATCAGCCATTCACCCACGATCACCACCAACGGTCATCAGCCTGTGCACATGTTGAAAATAAAGAGCATATTCTCCGGGAATCTCAGATGGAAAAAGTCCTCTTCGAAACATACCTGCAAAAGAAGCTAAAAGGTGATGGAAACAATTGTTAGTTCAGAATAACAATGAGGATCCTGGATCCTTATTCCCGCAGCGTCTCCTAAGGATCCTTAATTCACACTGAACTGAGGATCCGTGATCTAAGCTATACTTGAGGATCCATGATCCATAAGCTATGAAATTCTATCCCTAACAATTGCCCCCAACACATGACTAGTTGATATCCAATTAGATAGTCATGTTTGAACGATTTTCAGACTAGCCGTTAGTAAGAGATATAGCCGTTACAGGCTGATGTCAGCATCAGTCACTACCTGCAATAACAATAATTATAAATAGGATTAGAGATAAGGAACAAATTGCATTTAAATTCGATACTTCTCTCCTTTAAATCCTCATCCAAAGATCCAAGCAGGTATTCTCTCCTCCCTTTTCTTTGATCTTCTCTTCTCTGATCCTCTGTTCTTCAAACATTCATGGCGAAGATGATCCTTCGTTCCTCACTTGCCAAAAATCCTGACCACAATAGCCCATTGAAGAGTTAGGGTATCACCAAAAACCATTCAATGGAGCTCTGTTGATTCACTGATCCTGAAGTTGACCAGTTCCGATCATGCTTCCCTGATGGCACAATATTCAGACCCTTTGATTCTTCTACCAAGAGTGACAGTGTGTTGGACACATGGATCACTTTCCCTGCTGCTCCCTTTCAGATAGGGTTCACCTATCCCTTTCCTGTTTTTACACAAAGCTTCTTCACACTTACCGGCCTGTGCTACATCCAGGCCATGCCGATGATGTGGAGGATTTTATACACACTTGAGTACATAATAGAGTAGGAAGGCTTAGATATAGGGATGTCTGAACTGAGCCAACTTTACAACCTAGTAAGCCATGGATCCTATCGGTATCTTTTCAAATCCAAACCCCAGAAATCTCACCCAATCTTGAAAACCACCAAAAACGACACCAACTGGAGGAATCAATTCTTTTTCGTGAGAAGGGATTCTATCCAAATGGGAACCTACTTCCGAAATAGTGGAACACCGATGGTAAGATATAGGATCCTTAGCCTAAGATAAGCGGTAAGAATTTTTCTTTTCTGTTGAGGATAACTGAGCCTTTATATTTGTCTTTGCAGCTATAACTTTGTTACATATTCAAGAATCACCTGCCACCCAAGAGAGAATTGAAGCTTTTTGGAAGCTTGACCCTGCAATCAGAACTTATCCACCGAAATCAAAGGATCCAGTAGAGGTTTCATCCACTTCCTACACCATATCAAGGTTCAGTGTGATAAAAATATGAACACTTATCTGTTTGTTATGCTTGTAGGCGCTGGAAAATCCTCAAAGTCTGCTTCCAGGTTCAGTGTGAGTGACCTTCATGAATATGCATCCTCCCGCTCCCTCAAAAAAGAGCTGGCTGCAAGCCCAAGTGTCCCGGAGCCTAAGAGCATGAGCACTAGGGGCAAGGGTGCCAAGAAGAGGAAGACTGTTGAGCCCACTGAAGGCCTCCCCATCATAGAACATCAGCTTTAAGAATACGTCTCTGAGGTAAGGATCCTGTATCCTTAAGTCTGAACTTCCTTTCTGAGGATAAAGGATCCTGACTGTTTACTCTCTTTGTGTAGAAATTGCTGAGGTTCAGATCCTCGTTGATCAACATCTGGCAGAGGCCGAGCAGAAAAACCTGGACTTCCAACAAATCTTCCTTGACAAGGATATAAAGATCTCATCCCTTGAAAAGGAGGTGAACCTGCTGCAGAAGGAAGTGGTCCTGGCTCAGATCACAGCCCATAAGGAGAAGGCATAAGTCATGGATGGGGCTAAGCTTTCTGTTACTATCTCCATGTTGAAGATCAAGCTGCAAATGGCTAAGGAGGCTGAGGATCCTTCCTTCGACAGGTCTGAATAGGACCAGGAGGCTTGGAAGCAGAGGCTGGCTGAGCTGGATGATGAGGATGAATATGAGGGGGCAGCAGCTGGTGAAGCCAGAGGCAGTGGTGTTATGGGTGGTTTTCCGCTCATATATCCTAGATTATATTCTGACCCTGTTACTTTAAATTGTGATCAGGATATCGGTAACATCCTGATGCAGTATCCAGATAATAACTAATTAGTTCACGTGCAGATTAACAAGGCAAGCTTATAACATTCTTGTGGACCAGTTCTCCCAAAGACTCGGACTAATCAGTTGAAAAGGGGACGTTGAAGCCGGAAGAAGTGGTCTACAATGTTCACAAAGGGAATATTCGCAGTATCCCAGTTTTATAGGTTAGTTTGTTATTTCCTTTGCTATATATAGGAATGATCGGATCAAATAGAACACACACAATCTTTTCACACACTCTTGCTTTCTACCAGCTGCAATCACTCTCAAACACTTACACTTGTACTCGAATCTTATTGTTGTTAGGGGAGGATTTTCCAATGATCAGTGATCCTCAATTACTGTTGGGCTTAGTGATCCTCACTTCTGTTTGAATCAGTGATCCTCAGAAGTATTGCAGGATCAGGATCATGGACATCGTAAGGATCCTTATACTAACGATTGTCTGCTTTGAATATGATGTTTTGCAGGAGTACGAGCTTGGACTTGGTCTTGGCGATATTCCTGGAGCATATTCCATATTTATTCCGCATGTGCATGGCTGAAATGGACGTTGTGGAGGTCGTGGAGGACTTGCATGAAATGCGGAATGTTTGGTAGCTTAGATATTTTCCATTTTTAAACGGGATAGCGAGCTAAATAGAAACACTTGGCTATTTTTAGCTTAACACACACACTCGCAACTGCTCTCACCAGCTCTTGACAATTCACTTGGCGATTACACACTTTTTTGCACATTACACTATAGTGATCCTTGTAATTAGCTCGCTATCATCCGAAGTTGTAACACATTTCTTGTTTAATTTGAGTTGGTGATCGGTAGTTTCCATCACCCGAGGTTTTTTATGCCGGAGATCATTCATTGATCAAGGGCTTTTTCCTCGTATAAATCTTTGTGTCACTTATTCATTTCATTTCTGAGTGATCCTTAGTGTTGTTCATTGATTCAAGCATCATACCTCACAACAGAAAGTTTGGTTGCATTATCATTGCTTGATTTTTGACCAAAATAGTTTGGTGCCCACTGTGGGGCAATTGGTGCTTCATTCCTAAGAAGATTCGTATTTTCGTGGTCATTTCGGTTCGTTACAACCAATCAGATGGCTTCCTCAGCGAAGAACACTTCAAGTTTGATGCCAGCATTCAGTTCTTCACAAGGCGTTCCCCCTTTGCCTCCACCACCTTCTGGACCCCAGAAGAATGCTGATAATGCTGCGAAGAAACAAACCCCCATTTTCCAAAAACCACCAACTTCTTCTGTTTCCACTAATCCTACTACTAATGATCTTTTTAATCTGATTTTGCAGATGAGGGATCATATGCAAGAGCAGGATAAAACCAACGAAATGATCCTCAGGGAGATAGGTGATATCAAGAAACAAAAGAAATCGGTGGAGGATCATTCCCCATTGATGCCCAGGTCACTGAACTTCGACACTCCAGTCATAACTTCCCAGCACTCAGCAGCTCCGGACGTGCAATACTTGGGCGAATTACCAGGAAGACGTTATGGAACAACAACAATGACTCAGGCTCCTGGATCTTACCTTCAACCTTCCGGAGCCTCTGTCCAGCATCAGGGATCCTTCGTCAGCTCAGGAGGATATTTGGGAATGCACTCGGTCCAAGGATCCTCCCAGGTCCAAGGATCCTCCCAGGTCCAAGGATCCTCCCAGGTCCAGGGATCCTTCCCGGTTCAAGGATCCTCCCAGGTCCAAGGATCCTCTCTGGTTCCGGGATCCTTTCAGGTTCAAGGATCCAACATCTTTCAGGATCGAGGATCCTTAAGGAGTATGCAGCCTCCAAGTTCGGATGTTCATCAAGGAGACTTCATACCAATGCAGACCATTGCTTCATCTGGTCCTTCGATCATACCGGAATCCCATCAATACGGATTCACATCTGGAATTCCAAACATGAATCCTCTGGGAGGTAATACTTTCAATAATTCTTATAACACTAACCATGGTTCCATGCAGGATACAGGAATCAATCAAGCTTAAGGATATGATATCCAGTGTACCAGGAGTGGTTAAACCCATTCTTGAGATTGCAGATGGTAGCCATAGGATATCTCGTTTTGCACCACCCTTATGTGATGTTGAGATACCCAAAAGATTTCAGATACCATCCATGAAGCTCTATGATGGTTCGACGGATCCAGAGGAGCATGTAGCTCAATATAGGGAAAGGATGGAATTCAATCCAATTCCTGAGAGGTTAAAAGAAGCATGTCTATGCAAGGGATTTGGATCGACACTCACAGGATCTGCTCTTAAATGGATGCTAAGTCTTCCCCCTTACTCTATTACTTCAATTGCTAATCTAGTTAATTTGTTTAATAGTCAATTCTCTTGTAGTAGAAAATTTGAACGATTAACTAGTGATCTATGTAGGGTAACACAAGGTCAAAATGAATCACTTAGAGATTACATCACTAAGTTTAGTAAAGAATCCTTAGATATTCCTAATTTGGATATTGCTACGGCTGTAGAAGCCTTTAAAATGGGATTGCTTAGGGATTCATTATTCTATGATGATCTTGTTATGACACCTTGCAGGAATCTTGATAAAGTAAGAACCAGGGCCCTTTGGTTCATCCGCCTATAGGATGACAAAAGGATCCAGGATAGATTGACAGGATCCTCAAAACAGGAGAAATAAGGATCCTACTTCAGGAACAACAAATCCAAGTCCTACAACAAGTCTGATAACCAGAACGTGCATGCAGTGGAACAAGAAGAGGATGATGAGGATTATCCTCCTATTTCTGAATATTGTTTTTCTGTTGATAACAATGAACTAATCATTGCAATGCAGAATCTAGGTGAGAAAGCTAGGTGGCCGAGAAAAAGTGATAAACCAGCTGCTACAAAGGATAAGTCCAAGTGGTGTGCATATCATGAGGATTTCGGGCATCTCACTGAAGAGTGTATTGCACTAAGAAAGGAAATTGGTTACTTGTTGAGCAAGGGGCATTTGAAGGAACTTTTGGGACGGAAAAAGTCAAGGATCCAGGATCCTGAAAGGATCCCGGAAAGGGCTCCTGCTCCTCCAGCAGATGCACAAGTCATAAACTTCATATCCGGACCTCCACCGTCACCAAGGATAAGATCATAACTTTTGATGAGGATGATCGTGTTGATGTCCAGGATCCTCATCATGATGGTCTTGTAATTACATTGTTTATTTCTAACCACTTTGTTCGCAGGATCCTTATAGACGGAGGAAGCTCTGTGAACATCATTCAGCTTGATGTCCTCAAGAAGATGAATATCCCGGAGTGTGATATTATCCCAAGATCCTCAGTACTTGTGGGATTCAGTGGGGAAACTAAGAATACATTGGGGGACATCAAACTCCCAATCTATATTGAAGGATTGCATTCTTATCAAAAGTTTCGTATTATAGATTGCTTATCATGTTGTAATGTTATCCTTGGCAGGCCGTGGATACATGACATGAAGGCAGTCCCATCCACCTATCATTAGTGTGTAAAGCTTCCAAGTCCATGGGGAGTGGTGAAAATTGAGAGTGATCAACAAGAGGCTAAGAATTGTTATACATCATCAATGAAGCCAGCCTCAAGACCAAGGGAGCAATAGCAATTAAAGTATCCTTCAAGAGATGTCTTGGAGGCAAGAGAACAGGATTTGAAAGAAATCCTCATGGATCCTGATGATCCTGAATCCAAGATCTTAATAGGATTAGGGATCCTTAGCAACATTGAACAGGAGCTAGTATCCTTCCTTAAAAGAAGGAAAACTACCTTTTCCTGGAAGCACGAGGATATGACAGGTATATCTAAGGATATAATCACTCATAAGCTTGGCATTGACAGGTCATTCAAGCCTATACATCAAAAGAGGAGGAAGTTTGCACCTGAAAGGAATGCTATTATCCAGGAAGAAGTAGATAAACTACTTCGGGCAGGTATGATAAGAGAGGTTAAGTATCCAAGATGGTTAGCCAATGTGGTTGTTGTTCAAAAGAAAAATGGAAAGTGGAGGGTATGTGTCGATTTTACTGATTTAAACAAGGCATGTCCCAAGGATCCTTTCCCATTACCCCACATTGACTCCATGGTGGATGCTACCGCGGGTCATGAGTTGTTGACTTTTATGGATGCTTCATCTGGATTTCAACAAATTCAGATGGAACCATCTGATCAAGAGGATACAGCCTTTATGACCCCAACGGGTATATATTGTTATATTGCTATGCCATTTGGACTAAGGAATGCAGGTGCTACTTATCAAAGGCTAGTCAATATGATGTTCAAGGAACAAATTGGACACACTATGGAAGTCTATATTGATGACATGGTGGTTAAGTCCAAGAAAGCTGAGGATCACCTTAAAGACTTGGAGGAAGCATTCAATATCCTTGATAAATTTAATATGAAACTAAATACTTCCAAGTGTCATTTTGGTGTTAAGGCATGTAAATTCTTGGGCTATATGGTGACAAAGAGGGGAATTAAAGCAAGTCCAGAGCAAATCAAGGCTATTGTAAATATCAAATCTCCTGCCAATGCTAAGGATGTGCAAAGATTGACAGGCAGGATCACAGCCTTGAACAGGTTCATATCAAAATCCTCATAAAAATGCAAGGAATTCTATGACATCCTGAGGAAGAACAAGAAATTTGAATGGACTGAGAAACATGAAAGTGCCCTCAAATCTCTCAAGGATTACCTATCCTCAGCCCCTGCCTTGATGAAACCAGAGAAGGGTGATATATTATCCTTGTACTTAGCAGTATCCTCAAAAGCAGTAAGTGCGGTCCTTGTTAAGGATCACCAAGGTACACAACATCCTGTCTATTATGTAAGTAAGAGTTTACTTGATGCTGAATCCAGGTATTCACACTTAGAGAAACTTATCCTTGCATTAATAATGGCATCTACTAAATTAAGACATTATTTTGAGACTCATGCCATTATTGTTAAGACTAATTTTCCAATTAAGAATGTTCTCAGGAAACCTGAAATGTCAGGAAGGATGGCTAAGTGGGCAGTGAAGCTTAGTGCATATGATATAAGATATGAACCAAGGACTGCCATCAAATCCCAAGCCTTAGCTGACTTTGTGGCAGATTTTAGTAGTGATTTGCAAAAGGAGGCTGAGTTAGAAGTCCAACAGCTTGAAGAAACTAAGGATCCTTGGATACTCTTCACCGATGGAGCCTCTAATGTAAAAGGAACAGGGCTTGGAATACTACTAAAATCGCCACAGGGGGACATAATACCCCACTCCATAGCTTGTGAATTTCAAACTACCAACAACGAGGCTGAGTATTAAGCCTTGATAGCTGGTTTGCAAATTGCTAAGCATATGAGGATCAGGTATCTTGAGGTACATGTAGATTCTTTATTGATCACTAATCACTTTAATGGATCCTATGCTGTTAAAGGTGAAAAGCTAATCAAATATTTAGAGATAGTCAAATAATTGGCACTCTCTTTTGTTTCCTTTAGTTTGACACAGGTACCAAGGGAAGAGAATGCAGAGGCTGATGCACTAGCCAATCTAGGATCATCCTTGAAGATCCCGGAGGATATCAAGATCCCTATTATCCATATCCTGACCCCTGCTATCGAGGATCATGTGGCTATGGAGATAGGAGAAGATTCTGCAATCATCCCTAGTGATGATACTCAATCTCATTCAGGATCATGGATCCTCCCAATCATGAGATACATACAACATGGAGAGATTCCTACAGGAGAAAACCCTAGGGATTTCAAAATTAAGGTATCTCAATTTACAATATTGAATAATATGTTGTATAAACGATCTCTTGCAGAACCATATCTAAGATGCATTAAGGATCCTGAAATCCAAGAAGTCCTAAAGGATTTCCATGAAGGAGATTGTGGAAACCACACTGGGGGCAGGGCGTTATTCTCAAGGATCCTGAGAACAGGATACTATTGGCCCACTATGAAGAAGGATGCTGTGGAGTATGCCAAGAAGTGTGATCCTTGTCAGAGACACAGTAATATCCTTCACCAACCAGCAGAGCTTTTGCATCCTATATCCTCTTCTTGGCCATTTATGAGATGGGGAATGGATATAGTTGGTAAGCTTCCTAAGGCACCTGGTGGAAAAGTATTCATGCTTGCTATAACTGATTACTTTTCCAAGTGGATAGAGGCTGAAGCCTTTGCTCAAGTCAGAGAAAAGGAAGTTATATCCTTCATTAAAAGAAACATTATTACTAGATTTGGTATCCCTTCTGAAATTGTTTGTGATAATGGATCCCAATTTATTGGGAACAGAACTACTAACTTTTGTGACAGCTGGGGGATTAAGATGATAACATCAACACCAGTCCACCCACAAGCTAATGGTCAGGCAGAATTATCCAACAAGATCATCATCAACAATTTGAAGAAGAAGCTTGGATCCAAGAAAGGAAAATGGGCAGAAGAACTACCTTATGTACTATGGGCTGATAGAACAACTCCCAAGAATGCCACTGGCCAAACTCCATTTTCCTTGGTATTTGGGGCAGAATCAGTGATCCCTACAGAGATGGTGGTTCCTACTGCAAGAACAAGCATTCGTGATCCTGAAGAAAATGCTGAAAACTTGGATTCAAGATTTGGATACTATAGAAGAACTCAGGGATTTGGCAAGGATAAGGATGGCCAATTATCAACAAAGGATGGCTGGAGCTTACAACAAAAATGTCAGGATCAGGAAATTCCAAGTTGGTGATATGGTGTTAAGGAAAGCATTTCAGAATACCACCAATCCTGCTGAGGGAAAGTTGGCACCAAAGTGGGAAGGCCCTTATTTGATTGAAGCTGAAGCAGGAAAGGGGGCATATCGATTGCTAACAATGGAAGGTGATTTGCTGCCAAGAGCTTGGAATGCCGTCCATTTGAAGAAATATTTCATGTGATAAGGATCCATGATCCTTACATGACAAGTATCCTTGAAGGATCCTTACAAGACAGATGATCCTCATTTTGGTAACATTCTAATCTCAAACTATTTCATTCTTTAATTATCCTGTATAAGGATAAGGATCCTGCATCCTTTATCCTCCTTTCACTTGATTCTGAGTTTTGAAGGTTCAGGTATCCTTAACTAAGGATTGAGTATCCACAGAAGTATCCAGTTATTTGGGCTTGACCCCAGTTATTTGGGCTTGACCCCAGTTATTTGGGCTTAACCCCAGTTTGGGCCTGTCCCCAGTTTCGCCAGTAGCGCACGATGATCCTGGTATAGTTCATGGCAATGGGACCAGTACTCGCTTTAGGGGCTGACAATTTCATTGTACTGGCTATATTCAGGATCCTACGTATAATGGTAGACGTACCATACATCCGTTCCTAAGGTTTCTAACATTTTCACGTTAGCTAAGGTTTTGGCATTTTCATGTCACTAAGTTTGGATAGTCGCCAGTGAGGGCCATACTCTAGTTTACACACGATCCTTTGGGCTTGTCCCCAGTTATCCTTTGGGCTTGTCCCTAGTATATTGGGCTTGTCCCCAGAATTGTTGGGCTTGTCCCCAGTTGCTAACTTTTATCTTATATTGGCTTAGTCCCAAGTTGTATCCTATTTCAGGTTTTTGAAGCTAAATGACCAAGGATCCTTGATCCTTACCTTCTACTAAGGTTTGTCTTTTGGGTTATCCTGATTATAAGTGTTAAAGATTAGGATCCTAACTTGGATTCTCAGGTATGATTCTTAACTATTTTGATTTTATTCGTCAATCATTTGAGTAACCCTTATCCTTTGACAACTGAACTTATGATCCTTAAAATATATTACTTTTCGGGACTTGTCGACTAAAGGATATGTGATCCTTGATCATATCCTAAACTTTTTGAGGAGATTTATTAAGTTTTTTCTTTACTTGATAAGTTTACACAAAATGAATATCACAACAATTGAAAAGTAAAGTACTAACAAGGATAGCAACACGGGAGATAGCCAAAAAGTTAGAGTTATTTTATTCACAAAACATTGAACCCTTTAAGGTTATCAAAATTGCCAACCCACGTTTCTACCAGCAAAACGTGGCCCGTCCACATGGGTTGGCAAAGGGTGTCCATTGTTTACGGGTCTTTGTGGTGCAGGAAATAAAAGAAGGAAGGATAACGAGTGGCTTCATCCCCCAAACAGAGGATCCATCCACCACCCATTATCCTGCCTATTGTTCAAGATACAACCCATCATTGTTCAACAAAAACACCATAACCAAAATAAACTACCAAATTCTAAAAAATGGGCTCCGGCTACGTCTAGAAATGTCCTTCATCGCCCATCCATGCAGCTTACACCTTGGCTGCATCACCATCTCCTCCAGCTCCACCTGCTTCTCCACCATGATCCTTGCCACTACCACCAGCCTCAATTGCCAGAACCTCTTCAGCCTCTTCTTCATCCTCCAACTCAGCCAGCCTAGCCTTCCAGCCCTCCATGTCCCAGTTGCTCCTGTCAAAATTTAGATCCTGAGCTTCTTGGGCCATCTGCAACTTGGTCTTGTACATGGCGATGGCAGCGGAGACTTTGGCATCCTGCATGATCTCGTGCTTCTCATAGTCGGCATTGATTTGAGCTGCAACCGCCTGAGTTTTGGCATCATTGAGGTCCTTTTCGAGGGAGGCAATCTTGTGATCCTTAAGCACCGCCACTTTTTGGAGGTCAGAGTATTTCTCTTCAATCTCTTCGACGTTCCCAATGTAGTCCTCGATTTCAGCAAATTTCTACAAAGAAGACAATGCAAAGATCAGGATCACGTGATCCTCAAGTGGGCAGGACAATTAAACTAAGTCAGTGATCCTTACCTCAGCAAAGTACTCGAGGAACTGATGGCGGATCAGAGGCAAGCCTTCTAGATTGTCAGCTTCAGAGGTCTTCCTTTTCTTTCCACCTCTTCCCTTTGAAGTGGTTGCCTTGGGGATCGTGACAGCTGGGCTGGCAGCAAGCTTCTTCTTTAAGGATCGGACAGTGTCAAGATCAGTGACACTGAATTTGGAGGCAGATCTTGAAGATTTTCCAGCACCTACACACCCAAAACAGATAAGTATCCTTATCCTATTTCTATTTAACTATTTATTTAAACATTTAATTATGCAAAGAACAGGATACTTACTCGACATAGTGACAGAGCCTGAGGATACTTCTTGAGAATCCTGGGTATTTGTTTTAAATGACCTTCTTGCAGGATCAAGTCTCCGGAAAGCGGCAAGCCTTTCCTGTGTTGCAGGTGTTGTGATGAGGTATGCGACAGTAATAGCTGCAAAATAGAAACAGAAGGATGTTAGTGATCCTCAGTAAAGACAAGGTTATACCGTGATCCTTTTCAGGATCCTCTATCCTACCATGGGTGGTCCATTTTCTAGGCAGATCCTTTCCATCAGGGATGGAATCCCTTCTTACAAAGAAGAATCGCCGTTTCCAGTTGGTGTCATTCTTAGTAGCTTTGAAGATGGGATGTTCTTCACCAGGTTTGTGTTTGAGTAAATATCGGTGGGATCCATGGCTAACGAGATCATACATCTCAGCAAACTCTGACATTCCCAGATCAATACCTTCATGTTCAATGACCCTTTCAAGGGTATATAAGACCCTCCAGATCATTGGCATCGCTTGAATGTAGGAAATGCCGGTGAGAGAGAAGAGGGATTGGGTAAAGTCTGGAAAAGGATACGAGTATCCTATTGTAAATGGTGTGACCGGAAAAGCTACCCAAGTTTTAGAAATATAATCACTGAGAATGGTGGGATCAAATGGTTTGAAATTGGTGTTTGCCGGAATGCAATGTCGGATCCTGTCTATCTGTGGATCGGTAAAGCAGCATCTTTCTTTCGCCGAGTCTTTGATGATCCCCTGGCTCTTAAGAGGGCTATCCTTCTTGTGATCCTTAGCCGGTGAGGATCTTAGCATCATCTTGGTCATGGTGGTAGAGAAGAAGATGAACGGAGAAAGAAAACGTAAAGGGAGAAGAGGAAGAGAGATACCTGCTTGATCTTCGAATGTGGATTTAAAGGGAGTCTCTCTTGAATTTAAATGCGAATTGATCCCTATCCCTAACTTCAATTTATAATGATGATTTTGCAGGATAGTCACCTCAATGACGTCATGCTCGTAACGGCTAGTCCGACTACAACGGCTAGTTATCCGTTGATTTGTTACTGATAAGAACAGAAAATATAACTCGTTATTTACATTTTTACTCCTTATATTTTGGGGAAAATTGTTAGGGGAGGATTTTCCAATGATCAGTGATCCTCAATTACTGTTGGGCTTAGTGATCCTCGCTTCTGTTTGAATCAGTGATCCTCAGAAGTATTGCAGGATCAGGATCATGGATCATCGTAAGGATCCTTATACTAACGATTGTCTGCTTTGAATATGATGTTGTTTTGCAGGAGTACGAGCTTGGACTTGGTCTTGGCGATATTCCTGGAGCATATTCCATATTTATTCCGCACGTGCATGGCTGAAATGGACGTTGTGGAGGTCGTGGAGGACTTGCATGAAATGCGGAATGTTTGTTAGCTTAGATATTTTCCATTTTTAAACGGAATAGCGAGCTAAATAGAAACACTTGGCTATTTTTAGCTTAACACACACACTCGCAACTGCTCTCACCAGCTCTTGACAATTCACTTGGCGATTACACACTTTTTTGCACATTACACTATAGTGATCCTCGTAATTAGCTCGCTATCATCCGAAGTTGTAACACATTTCTTGTTTAATTTGAGTTGGTGATCGGTAGTTTCCATCACCCGAGGTTTTTTATGCCGGAGATCATTCATTGATCAAGGGCTTTTTCCTCGTATAAATCTTTGTGTCACTTATTCATTTCATTTCTGAGTGATCCTTAGTGTTGTTCATTGATTCAAGCATCATACCTCACAACAGAAAGTTTGGTTGCATTATCATTGCTTGATTTTTGACCAAAACAATTGTAACACTTAGTTAATCCGCATCATATCCTGCACTGTATCCTGACATTTGAAGTAATAAGAAGAACAAGGCAACTGCGATTGTCAGCTCCCGAGGTTTTGTGCCGGCGATCTAGATTGATCAAGGGCTTTCCTCGTACATCTCGTGTCACCCTTTACTTTTCTGCTCATTGTTTGATTATAGATATAGCTCGATATCCTGAGCTATATCCTGAAAAATGTTTTTGTTAACAACTTGATCAGCATATTTTTCACGAATACTTCTATCACACTACCTCACTTAACTAATTTGATCACTTAATTACTTAGGTAATTTTTGACCAAAACAATTTGGCGCCCACCGTGGGGCAAGTGGTGCTATTTCTACTAAAAGCTTTCGTAAAATCATTACTCGGTTTTATGTTTTCAAAACTTTTTGCTACACTATTTTCAATGGCCTCAAAATCAAACATGAGCTCTTCTACCATGTCTGCTACAACCTTCGCAACAGTTGGTTCGGTGCTTCCACCACCTGCAAGGACACAAGCCTCTTCACAACCTCATGATCTTCCAAGAAGGACCGAAACTCATGTGGCTCAGGATATTATCCCCACTCGGAATGTTCAAGGATCTGCTGCCTCAGGGAGAACTCCTATTATGGATTCTAATGATGAAATTCTAACTTTGTTTGGTAGTATACAGGATCAGATGAAGCAACAGCATGGGACCAACCAAATGCTGATAAGAGAGATATAACTCTTAAAATCCAGCCCAAGCAGGCCTGCTGAGGATACCGTCACTCCCTTGCAGCCCAAAGCTTTGAACTTCAGTTCGGCAGTATATACTGAGGACCACAAGGGCAATATTGTGCCTAGCCATTCCCATAGCCATACTCCTGAGATACCCCCTTCGGTTAGGGTGTCAACTGTGAGAAGTTCAGGATATGCTCCAGGATATGGCCAGAATCCACCAACTGGTAACGTGTCTAATAATACTAATACTCTTGCTACTAACGGTCTCGGATCTTTGCAGAATACAGGTATGACATCAGCATTCTCTAGGGAACTTCAGAAATTGAAGGATATGATACCCAGTGTACCTAGGGTGGTCCAGCCAATTCCAGAAGTGTCCCAGGATAGCCACAGGATATCCCGCTTTGCATATCCTATTTGTGATGCTGAAATCCCAAAAAGAGCATATTGCTCAATACAGGGAAAGGATGGAAATTAACCCTATCCCTCCGGATCTCAATGAAGCATGCCTCTGCAAGGGTTTTGGCTTTACTCTGACAGGATCAGCCTTAAAATGGCTCCTAAACGTTCCACCTCATTCAATTACATCATTTGATCACTTAGTCAATTTATTTAACAGTCAATTTTCTTGTAGTCAAAGTTTTGAGAAACTAACCAGTGATCTCTACAGGATAACTCAAGGGCCTCAGGAATCCTTAAGGGATTATGTGAACAAATTTAGCAGGGAATCTCTAGATATCCCACATCTTGATGTTGCAACAGCTGTGCAGGCATTCAAAATGGGGTTGCAAAAGGATTCCCAATTTTATCAGGATCTTGTAATGAATCCTTGCAGGAACCTAGATGAGGCTCGAAACAGGACCTTGAGATACATTCGACTAGAAGATGATAAAAAGATGCAAGAAAGGATGAATTCATCCTCAACTTATGAATCAACTAACAGGAAGTTAGAATCCTCATGCAAACCATATCGCTCTAAGCCATATGGCAGGAATGACAGCAAGAAAGTGAATGTTGTTGAAGAAGAGGATCCTGAGGAGTATCCTGAATTGTCAGAATATTGTTTTTTTGTTAATATACCTGAACTAATGTATGCTATGCAGGGTTTAGGAGACAAAGCGAGGTGGCCTAGGTAGAACCAACAAAAAGTTGATTGGAAGGATAAATCCAAGTGGTGTGCCTTCCATGAGGATTTTGGACATGTTACGGAAGATTACATTGCCCTGAGAGATGAAATAAGCTATCTGCTAAGTAAAGGATATCTGAAGGATCTTCTGGGAAGAAAGAAGAATAAGGGTCAGGATACTGAGAAGGATCCTGAACAAGCAGCATCACCTCCTACAGATGCCAAGATAATTAACTTTATTTCAGGAGGATCCGACATCTGTGGAACCTCTCATTCTGCAACAAAAAGACATGCAAAGGAGGCTAAGGCAGAAAGAGGAGATAAGCCAACCAGGATGACAACCCCCACAACCGATAAAGTGATAATGCTTGACAATGATGACAGGGATACTGTCCAGGATCCCCATCATGATGGTTTAGTAATAACTTTATATGTTGCTAATCACTTTGTGCGCGGGATACTGGTGGATAATAGCAGCTCTGTCAACATTATTCAGCTAGAAACGCTGAAAAGGATGAATGTTTCCTCGGTGGACATCACTTCAAAATCCACTGTACTTGTCGGGTTCAGTGGAGAAGCCAAGAATACTGTGGGAGAAATAAAACTGCCAGTATATGTTGAAGGAGTCAACTCAATGCAACGCTTCTGTGTCATGGACTCCATATCCTGCTACAATATTATATTAGGTTGGCCATGGATCCATGATATGAAAGTTGTGCCATCAACCTATCATCAGTGTATCAAGATCCCTACCCCTTGGGGGGTTGTCAAGGTGGAAAGTGATCAACAAGAGGCAAAAGAATGTTATTCTTCCTCGATGAAATCCTCAACAAAGCCCAAAGCAGGATAGCAATTAAAGATGCGAGCCCAGGATATCGTGGAGGTTTCGGAGCAGGATGTTAAGAAAATTATCCTGGATCAGGATAATCCAGATATCTCGATGCTCGTAGGAACCAATATCCCTCAGGATATAGAAAATCAATTGACTAACTTTTTAAAATGCAGGATGTCAACATTCGCATGGAAGCATGAGGATATGACAGGTATTTCCAAAGATATTATAACTCATAAGCTCGGAATTGACAGGTCTTTTAAGCCTATTCAGCAAAAACGAAGGAAGTTTGCTCCTGAACAAAACGCAATAATTCAGGAAGAGGGTGAGAGATTATTAAAGAGCAAGATGATTAGGGAAGTCAAATTTCCCAGATGGCTAGCAAATGTAGTTGTGGTTCAAAAGAAGAATTGGAAATGGAGAGTTTGTGTAGACTACACAGACTTAAACAAATCATGTCCTAAAGACCCATTCCCTCTGCCTCACATTGACTCAATGGTAGATGCTACTGCCGGTCATGAAATGTTAACCTTCATGGATGCATCCTCAGGATTCCAGCAGATACAAAAGTAACCTATGGACCAGGAGGATACTGCTTTTATGACACCAACAGGTATATATTGTTATACTGCTATGCCTTTTGGTCTGAAGAATGCAGGTGCAACATATCAAAGATTGGTGAACATGATGTTCAAAGACAAACTGGGGGACACCATGGAAGTATACATCGATGATATGGTGGTAAAATCCAAGCAGGCTGAGGATCATCTCCGGGATATTGAAGGAGCATTTGATATCCTGGACCAGTACAACATGAAACTAAATCCAGCTAAATGCCATTTTGGTGTAGGGGCAGGAAAGTTTTTGGGATATATGGTGACTAAAAGGGGGATTGAAGCAAGCCCGGAACAGATCAAAGCTATCCTGGATATCAAGTCACCTTCAAACATGAAAGACATACAAAGATTAACAGGGCGAGTAGCAGCATTACCCAGGTTTATATCAAGATCCTTGAAAAAATGCAAGGAATTCTACGATATCCTGAAGAAGAAGAAGAAGAAGAAGAATAAGAAATTCGAATGGGGAGAGAAGCATGAAGCAGCCTTGCAGGAATTGAAGCAATATCTTTCAACTGCACCTCTATTGATAAAGCCCAAGGATGGTGAACCATTATCCCTGTATCTTGCAGTATCAGGGAATGCAGTAAGTGCTGTTCTGGTAAGGGATCACGAAGGTCAGCAGTATCCTGTCTATTATGTTAGTAAAAGTCTATTAGATGCTGAAACTAGATATTCTCATTTAGAAAAATTGATATTGGCCCTAGTTATGGCATCGACAAAGCTTAGACATTATTTTGAAACACATAGGATTCATGTTAAAACTAATTATCCTATTAAAAATGTGCTTAGGAAACCCGAGATGTCAGGTAGGATGCTTAAGTGGTCAGCAAAATTAAGTGCCTATGATCTAGTATATGAACCTAGAAATGCCATAAAGTCTCAGGCTCTGGCTGACTTCAGTAGTGATATTCAAAATGAAGTAGACTTAGAAGTACAATAGCTAGGAGAAAACTTAGAATCCTGGACATTATATACTGATGGTGCATCTAATGTAAGAGGTGTAGGATTGGGTATACTACTAAAATCGCCACAGGGGGACATATTACCCCAGGCTATTAGGTGTGAATTTCCTGCCCCTAATAATGAAGCAGAATATGAAGCTCTAATTGCAGGATTAGAGTTGGCCAGGAATATAAATATTAAAGGTTTGCAAGTATTTGTTGATTCCTTGTTAATTACTAATCATTTTAATGGATCCTATGCAGTCAAAGGTGAAAGGTTAATCGAGTATCTTGAAATTCTCAAAAAATTAGCAGGATATTTTGATGTTTTTACACTTGAACAGGTACCGAGAGAGGATAATGCTGAAGCAGATGCCGTGGCAAATTTAGGATCATCAGTCAGAATACCAAAAGGAACTCAGATACCAATACTACATATCCTATATCCTGTAGTGGATCTTTTCAATCTCAGGATAAGGAAGTAGCAAGTATCCAGGATCCTGATGATGAGTATCATGAGGAGGATCCCAAGTCCTGGACGACCCAAATCATGAAATACCTCAGAGAAGGACACATCCCAGAGGATGAGAATCCTAAGGCTTTTAGGATGAAGGTATCCCGATTCACTATTATAAATAATGTTCTATGTAAGAAATCTCTTGTAGGACCATACCTAAGGTGTTTGGAGGACCCCGAAACTAAAGAAGTACTTCAGGATATACACGAAGGGGATTGTGGTAACCATACTGGGGGCAGCTCATTATTCTCGAAGGTGTTAAGGACAGAATACTATTGGCTGACGATGAGGAAAGATGCTGCAGAATATGCTCAAAGATGTGAGGCATGTCAAAGGCACACAATATACTGCATCAACCTACTGAACCACTATATCCTATTGCTTCCCCTTGGCCATTCATGAAGTGGGGTATGGACATAGTGGGAAAATTGCCAAAAGCTCCAGGAGGAAAAGTTTTTATGCTGGCAATGACGGATTATTTCTCTAAATGGGTTGAAGCTGAGGCGTTTGTTCAAGTCAGAGACCAAGAAGTAGTATCCTTCATAAAAAGGAATATCCTGAGTAGGTTTGGGGTACCAGCTGAGATAATTTGTGACAATGGCTCTCAGTTTATCAGTAAGAGGACAACCGATTTTTGCAAGAGTTGGGGAATCAAAATGATCACATCCACACCGGTACATCCTCAAGCAAATGGACAAGCAGAATCCTCGAACAAGATAATTGTCAACAATTTGAAGAAGAGACTAGGAGCCAAGAAAGGACGATGGGCAGAAGAGTTACCCTTTGTTTTATGGGCTGACAGGACAACGGTGAAAAGCGCAACAGGGCAAACCCCATTTTCCTTAGTTTTTGGAGCAGAAGTAGTAATCCCAACAGAGATGGTGATACCTACAGCAAGATCCAACCTCCGGGATCCTGAAAAGAATCCTGAAGCCTTATGCCAAGAATTGGATACTATCGATGAGACGAGGCATGCGGCTACGTTGAGAATGGCAGCATACCAACAGAGGATATCCAGAGTATATAACAAGAACCTGAGGACTAGAAGGTTTCAAGTTGGAGATTGGGTATTAAGAAAGGCTTTTCAGAACACTACTAATCCTGCTGATGGAAAGTTAGCTCCAAAGTGGGAAGGACCTTATGAGATTGAATCGGAATCTAGGAAAGGAGCATACCGGCTTAAGAATATGGAGGGGATATACTACCAAGATCCTGTGTCGCAACCCCCGTCCCCTATCTGTCCCGGAAACGGGCGGCCGCGAGACCAGTTTCGGTGGTATCGGTGTTTATCATTTTGGCAGCGGAAATTACATCAGGACCGTAGTTAGGAAATATTTTATCAGAGTAAATACCACACTTTATATAAATATATTGGGATAAAACCCAAGTTTCATTACAACTGTTTATAGGGATAAATCCCATTTTATTGAAATAAAACATCTTCTTTTATTTAGGTAACTTTTATAGCCACTTTTTCCAAGCCTTCAGTGCTGTCCAGCTGGCTTCTAGTTGGCTTTCATATTTTGTTACCTGAAACGCTTTTAAAAACATTTTTTCTGTGGGAAATACTGGTGCCTGAATCCCAGTTTAATCAAGAAGATTTTTATCTTTTAACAGTATTGAGAGCTATTACAATGTTTATTTCTACACAATTACTCATTCAGTACTGTCAATACTGACTGGTGGGTCATATTACACATTGGCTAACTCTTTATCCAATGGTAACGTGTTCCACATTTTGTATACAAAACCCCAACATACCAGCAGTAATTGAAGAACTACAAAGACTCAATCACTGCTTAATCGCATTGTAAAATATTTAAGGTTTTGTAAAAACAATTTACAAAAAGGAGATTACTCACATTGTTGTCTTAGGGTTTCCTTTAAGGATTTCTTGATGATTATCTATTAATTACACAAATGTACACGCGTTAGTATAATAACCCAATATTTACATTAGTAATACCCTCCCCGAGACGGTATTCCAATGACTACGTCGGGCAGAACCACGACAGCCATTACGGAACCCTGGATCAATCGGGCAGCGTATCTAATACGTAACCGGGGTTATAATACTTACAACGGGGCATGAACTTCGTTAATTAGGGGGTATTATGCCCGAAAAGCACTTTGACTATATATAAATTCATAAGAGAGAAAGAGATTGAATGAATTAAGACTGAGGTTGGAGGCCTGAATTTATAGGCGACCTTTCGACTTCCCTCGCAGCCCGCGAAGGACGTAGCCAAGGGCTACGCGGCCCATGTAGTAGGGGTAGTAGGGCCTAGCTTGGCCTGGTCATGGGGTAGGCTCGACAAATGGCGTGACAAGTGGCAACCTGGGGTGCGGCCTGATATCCCATCTGTCGCTGCCCGCGTAAGATTCCTAAGGGGTCTTCGCACCCCGCGACAGCCCATTAAAATTTGTTTTTATTTAATTTTAATAAAAATAAAGGTATTCGTGGCCCGTTTTCGTATACGGGGTGTATTTTATGATGTGCAGGGATAATTTAATTATTTTTAGGGTGTCGGAAAATCAGTTAGGAGGGTTGTTATATCCTCCCCACCTTGTTTTAGAGCTCGTCCTCGAGGTCTACTAGAATAGGTGAGGATATTTTCTTTGCATCTCTGATTCAAGCTCCCATGTGTACTCTGGTCCTCTTTTGGAGTCCCATTTCACTTTGACCAGAACTAATCTCTTGTGCTTGAGGTTCTTAACTTTCATGTCTTCAATTTGTAGAGGCTTCTCTACAAACTTAAGTAGTTCATTTACCTCTATATCCTTAAGAGGCACTACGAGTGATTGATCAGCTAAGCATTTCTTGAGATTAGATACATGAAATACACAAGGTATTCCTGCTATTTCCTCTGGAAGTTGTAGCTGATAGGCTACAGGTCCTATTCTTCTAATAATCTCAAAAGGTCAAACGTACCTGGGACTTAGCTTTCCCCTTTTGATGAATCTTACCACTCCTTTCCAATGAGAGACTTTCAATAACACTTTATCTCCTACCTGAAATTCCAATGGCTTTCGTCTGTTATCAGCATAACTCTTTTGTTGATCACATGCTGCTTTCAATCGTTCCTTAACTTGAATGATCTTGTCTGTTGTTTCTTGTACTATCTCAGGTCCAGATAGTTGCTTTTCTCCAATTTCTGCCCAACAGACTGGCGTTCGGCGCTTTCGTCCATAAAGTGCTTCGAAGGGTGCAGCATTGATACTTGTGTGATAACTGTTATTATAAGAAAATTCTATCAATGGTAAGTGATGGTCCCAATTACCTCCGAAATCAATTACACAAGCTCTAAGCATGTCCTCCATTGTCTGAATTGTCCTTTCAATTTGTCCGTCCGTTTGAGGATGATAAGCTGTGCTTAGATTTAACTTAGTTCCCATTGATTTTTGGAAACTTATCCAAAAACGAGAGGTAAAGCGGCTATCTCTGTCAGAAACAATTGATAAAGGAATTCCATGTAATGAGACTATTTCATTTACATATAATTTAGCTAATTGTTCCATACTGAAAGTTTCTTTTATTGGTAGGAAATGAGCTGACTTGGTTAGCCTGTCTACAATCACCCAGATTGTATCATTACCTTTTCTTGTTTTGGGTAATTTAGTAACAAAATCCATTGTTATCAATTCCCATTTCCATACAGGCATTTCTAACTGTTGTAACAAACCTGAGGGTTTCTGATGTTCAGCTTTGACTTGTGAACAGGTTAAACACTTTGCAACATATGCTGCTATATCATTTTTCATTCCTATCCACCAAAAATTCTTTCTTAAGTCCTGATACATCTTATCATTTCCAGGATGCATTGTATACTTAGACTTATGGGCTTCTTCTAATATACGGTGGCGTAGGTTTCCTAATTTAGGTATCCACATTCTTTTCTTATGGAATCTCCAAATTCCATCTATTCCTTGTTCTAATTCCTTAATCATTCCTTTCAATTTTTCAGTATCATCCTTGATTACTGATTCTTGTACCTTTCTAATCTGTTCATTTAAATCTACTTGCAGATTTAGGTTGAGTGAACGTACACTTTTTGGTTTTTCAAGATACTTTTGACTTAAAGCATCAGCCACTACGTTGGCCTTTCCTGCATGGTACTGGATATTACAATCAGAATCACTAAGTATCTCCATCCAGCGTCTTTGTCTCATATTCAATTCTTTTTGTCCGAAGACATACCTTAAACTCTTATGGTCGGTAAAAATGGTAAACTTACTACCATAAAGGTAATGTCTCCAAATTTTAAGGGCAAAAATTATGGCTCCTAATTCTAAATCAAGGGTTTAATAATTCTCTTCATGATTCTTAAGTTGTATAGAGGCTTAAGCTATAACCTTTTGACGTTACATTAACACACATCCATAACCTAACTTAGAAGCGTCACAATAGACTATAAAGTCTTCAGATCCTTCTGGTAACGCTAGTATGGGTGCATTGGATAGTCTTTGCTTAAGAATTCTAAAGGCTTCTTCTTGTTTTGGTCCCCATTCAAACTTAACAGATTTACAGGTTAAGTTAGTTAAGGGAATGGCTATTCTAGAAAAATCCCGAATAAATCTTCTACAATAACCGGCCAATCCTAAGAAACTTCTAACCTCGGTTGGTGACTCAGGGGTTTTCCACTTGGTAATCGCCTCGATCTTGGTGGGATCCACATGAATTCCTTCATGATTAACTAGATGTCCAATAAATTGTACCTGTTCTAACCAAAACTCACACTTCGAAAACTTAGTATAAAGCTTTTCTTTTCTTAATAAACTTAGAAGTGCATGCAGATGCTTTGCATGTTCCTCTTTTCTCTTAGAATAAATAAGAATATCATCGATAAAAAAAATTATGAATTTATCCAAATATGGCTTACATATTCGGTTCATCATGTCTATAAATGCAGCTGGGGCATTGGTTAAACCAAATGGCATGACAGTAAATTCATAATGGCCATACCTTGTTCTAAAAGCGGTCTTAGGAATATCCTCTTCCTGTACCTTTAATTGATGATATCCTGATCGTAAATCAATTTTCGAGAAAAATCATGCTCCTTGCAACTGGTCGAACAAATCATCGATTCTTGGTAATGTATACCGATTCTTAATCGTTGTTCAATTCATGGTAGTCAATGCACATACGCATTGATCCGTCCTTAATTTTAACGAATAAGATCGGTGCTCCCCATGGCGATGAGCTTGGCTGTATGAATCTTTTCTCCAACAATTCATCTAACTGTTTCTTCAGTTCCTGCATTTCTGCGGGTGCCAAACGGTAAGGTGCTTTGGCAATTGGTGTTGTTCCTGGTAGCAGATGGATTCTGAATTCAACTTCTCTGTCTGGAGGTTGTCCTGGTAATTCTTCGGGAAATACATCTAAAAACTGGGATACTACTGGTATATCCTTTAATTATTTTCCTTTAGTGTTAGTGATTATGGAAATCAAATACACTAATGACCTTTTTCTTATATAAATTGTTGTTTTCATTACAGAGATGAATTTTGTGGATCTAGAGGGTTTATCTTCTTTAATTGTGATCCTTTCACCTTTTGGTGAATTTACTTGGATTGACTTTTGATCACATAAAATATTGGCTTTATTGGTTATTAACCAATCCATTCCTAACCCAACATCAAATCCTGCCAGATTCATGGGGTAAAGGTTTGCAATAAATTTTTGATTTAGAAATTCTATTCTTGCTCCCTGCAAGATTTCAGAAATCTTAATGGTTTCCCCATTTGCTGTCTCTACTAGACATTCTTGTGGGAGTTTAGTTAATGGTCGATTGAGAAGTTTGCAAAATGAAGTATTAAAAAAACTTTGGTTCGCACCAGAGTCAAATAATACTTTAGCAAAAACATCATTAACTAAAAATGTACCGGCGATCACATCCGGGATCATCTTTGCTTCTTCTGCACTCAGAACAAATACTCTAGCATTTTTAGTATTCTTGGTGTTCGTGGCTGGAGCTAGTTTTGGACAGTTTAGCTTGATATGACCTTGTTCTACACAGTTATAGCATATTCTGTTGTTAGGCTTCTTCCTACAGTCTTCCTCCTTGTGTCCAGATATTTTGCAGAAGTAGTATATGGAGCATCTTCCAGAATGCTTCCTTTTGCAATACTTGCAGTAGGGTGCAGAAGTAGAACCTACATTTTTCCCAGGATTAGAATTTCCAGAACGGAATTCTTGGGTAAGCTTCTAGGCTAGGTTCCTCCTCTGATCCTCTTCTCGTATACGGACTAATTCATCTGTCAAGGTGTTTGCTAGTTCTACAGCTTCTTCTATGGTTTGAGGTCTAGCTGCCTTGACTACATGCCTAATTTCACTGATTAATCCCCAGATATAACGAGAGATTAATACTAGTTCAGGTGATGCAAGGGTTAGCACTATTCGAGCATATTCAAAGAATAATGTAGTATAACCCTTACTATCTACCCCAGTAATCCTAAGGTTTAGGAATTTATTTGCTATCTGTTCGTTTTCATTGGAAGGGCAGAATTTTCTTTCTACCATGTTTTTAAATTCCTCCCATTCCTTATTGTAAGCTCTATCACTTCCCCTAGACTGGAGGATAGTGTTCCACCATTCTAAGGCTAAGTTCTTAAATAGATTGGAAGCAAACATTATATTATCCTCTTCTACGCATTTGCTTATTCTTAAGACTGCCTCAGTCTTTTCTATCCAGCGTAGAGCTGCAACGGCCCCTTCATTGCCCGAGAATTCCATTGGTTTACAAGACCAGAATTCTTTATAAGAACAACCATATGACATGGTTCTTCTTCTTTTGGGAATGGGCACTTGAAGTATGGGTCCATTGTTTACGCTGTGGTCAGGTTCAGTGGGTCGTTTACTATCACGCTTACTTTTATTATCTGCTTCCTTAACCGTTTTGATAATATATGGCATCGCATCTATTATCCCTTGTGCCACTATGTGTTGCATAGCACTGGTATCCACTTGGTTTCCATTATTGTTGTTGTTCGGGTTATCGTTATCCGGGTTATTGTTACTCTGGTTATCGTTATTCTGGTTTTCCTGGTTCACTTCGTTGTACATCTGAATTTTAAACTTTTGCCAATTATTAATATCACAAAATAATATTTAAGGCAAACAATCACACAACACACATATTGGTCAAAAGCGTCGAGCATTGCGACTTACTCTTTCTTATATATTTTACATCTAATACAAACTAAAACTGGAATTTAAAAATTACAATACTATTATGCATCACTAACCACAAAGTGGTCTAAACTACGATAGATTTATTATTATTTTTTTTTTCATACACAAATATTATATATATATGTTGGTACACTTTATGTGGACGCGACTCGGCTCGGTTCGACTCAGCTCGGTTCGGTTCGGGTCGACTCAGTTAGGTCCGGCTCCAGCCCGACGTCACGACATTCCTCCGTCGTGCGCCCCAGAGTTCGACACGCGAGGCACGGAGCGCCGCAAGCCTTTCCCGCAAACACATCACCATCATGATGATGTCATAACTTTGTCCTATATTGAACTAAATGAAAGATTACAACAGAAACGTGTTCTGGGCCGTGATTCTCTTCACTTGGGCCGATGACTTGTAATGGACTTTGATCTGGATTGGGCTTCAACACAACTCGACGAAACAACTTATAGAATTAATATGTATGTCGACGAAACAAAATGTGTTTCGTCGACTTTAGTGTTTCGTCGTGCCTTTATGCGTTTTGTCATGTCTTGTGTCTGTGTCTAGTATAAATAGCTTTCATAGTTTCTGTGTGAACTAGAGATGAGAGCATACCCTTAAAGAAACTTTGTCAAAACTGTGTTTGTATCAGTTTGTATTTGGTTCTCATCCCGTTTAATCAATAGAGTGTGTTTCATTGGTTATTCCGTGTTGTTTTACACTTTGTTTGGTTTGCACCGTCACGGGGATTCCGCACCCGTTACCGTGTTTGTTATAAACAGGGAATAGGTTTCTTGTTATCGATCCTAACCGAAAAAACGGGACCTACAAGTGGTATCAGAGCCTTGGCTCTTTTCCTTGTTTAAAACCAAACATTGTCGTGTTTGAAACAAGTTGTTATTGTGTTTTTTTCAGATTTTTGCTCTTGAAGAACCTCATTATTTTTTGGAAAAAGTCATTAAAATCAGTGTTTATGTTGTTGGTTTGCTAAAAATTTTGTCGAAAACCTTGTTTGTTTGAGTGTTTACATATTAACATTTGGTTTTTGTTGAAAGTTTTAAGCAAAATCTTGTGTTCGGAAATTTTTCGGTCACCGGAATCTTCATATATTCATCGTGTTCTTCAGAAATATTCAAAGTGTTCTTCATGTGTTGTTGTTTGATCTGAATTTTTGTGTTAAATTAAAAGTGTTAATTGATTATTAAAACATTTGTTTGACATTTGTGATAAAGTGATGATGTTTTGTTGAAAACTGTGAAGTCTCGATATACAGCAAGTTGAATATTGTGGCCTTTGTGTCAGAAGGGATAAGATTTAAAAAAAAAATATATCTCACCAAAAAGATAAGATCTTAATTCTGTTTCATCGACAAGTGTAATTCAGTTTCGTTGCCATAGTCTTGCTGTTTCGTCGAATAACAACAAAGATAAATTGGGCTTCACATTTATTTGGGCTTCACATTTAATTGTTTTTAAAAGCCTGTTTCGCCAATCAACAAATATAATCAGTTTCGTGGGCTTCAAGTTGATTGGGCTTCATGTGGGCTTGAGTGTTTCGTCGTTCAACAAACAACAATCAGTTTCGTCGACCAGTTTATAATTCTGTTTTCGTCGACCAATATTCACAAGTGTTTCGTCAAGTAACTTATCATTTTTAAACAGAAGACTTCTAAAAGTGGGTTAACACTGTGTATTAAAGTATTTGATCAGTTTTTCACATACATACATCAAATATGAGCTGCACGAATCCTTGGGATTGGAGTACGGATCCACAACCAGATCTTACACAGATGTCGATGGCCGAATATATGAGACGTACCATACCTCAACAACAACAGTCAATAAGTTCAAGTCAATGGGCAATGGTGTCAAATCAAAATCAGAGCATTCAAAATATTTTGCTTAGTGAGAATGAGACGGGTAGCAACAATCGCCCTCCAAAGTTGAATTACATGAACGACTATCCATCATGGAAGGGTCGTTTCCATAACTACGTTCAAGGGCAAAACACAGAATTATGGACGTGTTTCATCTCTGCATTTAGTGAAGCTCTTGAAGAAGCCGGATCAAATGCGACAACTTTCAATAATATGCAAGAAGCCGACAAAAAGGCATATGATCTGGAGAAGAAGGCGTATGCTATTCTCACTCAAGCACTTCACAGAGACCTCTTTCATCAATTCTCATATTGTAAGACCACGAAAGGTTTATGGGATGCATTGGTAGCGAGAGGAGAAGGAAATGCAGCTACTAGAAAGATACGCCATGATTTATTGAAGAAAGAGTTTGAATCATTTCAGTTCTTGGAGAATGAAACTCTAAATGATATGACTTCTCGTTTTTATCATTTGATTAGTGAAATGACTTCTTATAGTGTTGCTGCAACTCATCCGGAAATGGTTGTACGATTTGCTGATGCTCTACCTCCTAAGTGGAGTCCATTCATTGAACTTCTAAAGCATACGGGCGCTCTGGATGCAGCCAATGTCACTCTTTATGAATTCATTCAGAAGTTGGAGAACAAGAACGAAGAGGAAATTCGGAAAGCTAAAAGGATTGCAACTGCACCTCCTCAAAACACAGAAATGTATTTGCCTGGTTTTAGTCCTTCAGCTAGTTCTAGTTCCATTCCGCAACCGAAGCTTCAAACAGCGTATGTGTCCAATACAAGCTCATCTCCGTTTCCACAGTGGAATCAAAGTTCTTACATGTCTCAATCCATACCCCAACCTCAAGCCCAACCACAACAACAACAAGCGCATTACAGCAACAATCCTTTACCCCAAAACACCAACACTGTCAGAGTTGATACTTCCAATCTTTCAAAAGTCAGTGTAGAAGTTGCAAAGGAAAATTTGGAACTTCTCAACACAATGTTCAGTTCATACTGTGGATTGGTAGCAGGTCAAATTGGAAACATTAATATGACCAATGAAGATTATCAGCAGATAGACCGTGATGAAATGGAGTTAATGGATATCAAGTGGGCGTTTGCAAGTGTTGTTAGAAGGGCAAAGGATTTCATGAATCGAACTGGAAGAACTTCGTTGGAAGGAAAAAATGATACGAAGTACGGGTTCAATAAAGATGCGGTTACATGTTACAATTGTGGTGAAAAGGGTCACTTCAAACGTGAGTGCACCCAGCCAAGCAGACAAGGCAACCAGAATCCATTCAGAAATCAGACAAGTACTTCCAATGCCAATCAAGATAACCGTGGAAAAGGGATAGTAGCTGTGAACAACACCACCAACCAGAACCAGTCTGGACCTTCAAACACCAATCGAGCATTGACCGTTCAAGCTGATGAAGGATGCGATTGGTCTGTACAATTGGGAGATAATGATCAAGGAGGGGGAACTGCATGCTATGCAAAAATCATCAATCACATCAAGCATGTTCACAAGGAAGAGTTTTCTGAAAGTGATGATAGCTCGGGGTTTAGTGGGAGTTCAGATGAAGAAAGCTCGAATGCAGGAGATTATAATTCTGAAGATGGATCTTTCTCTTCTCAGACTGCCTTTATGGCTAATGTCACAGCCTCTACGAGTCAGGTAAAATCTGAAACTCCTAGCATATGTAGTGATTGTACTGATATGAAACATGAATGTGATAGAGTGAAACTTGAATGTAATACGATTCATAGTCACAATCAGAGTTTAGTTGTTGAACTGTCAAAGTGCAAGGAGGCAAACATGGCCTTAGCTCGCAATGAAAAGGAATTTAAAACAGTTATTGAAACCCAAAAGAAAAGTGTTTCCGAATTAACAAAAACTGTTTTCAACAAACAAATTGGTATTAATAACTACATTAATATCATTGAGGAAACCAAGAAAGAGCTAGCCGTGGCCAAGTGTGAATATGAAGCGATCAAGCTCAAATTAGATAGTTATTCTAACTCCCGATATGTGCTCGATCACATCATTGACGTTCAGCAACTAAAGGGAAACGTTAAAGGCGTTGGTTATAGGAAGTGTCCACCCCCTTTGAGACGCGACTATACCAAGTCGCCCGATGAAGAGGATATTCCTTGGTATGAACCCAGTGTGCCTCTTGATTATGAGGAAGTTACTACTGGCCTAGGGTTCAAACCGGACAATTCATCGGAGGGCTCATCTGATAACAAAGAAAAGTTATCATGTTCCTCAAATCAAAGTCCTCCAACCATTGAGGACTATGATTCTTCAGATGATGAATCAGATGTGAATGACCAGGATGAATCACTTGATGAGACGAAAGGAGTAGAAATTCCAATTGAGAATCATATTCTTTGTGATCCTCCTACTCCTGCCGTGCAACCTGTTGCCAAGCAAGTGATAGATCCTGTCAAGGATATCAAAGATGACAATGAATGTGTGTCTGCTGTTAAGAGCAATAACTTGTTGTATACTTTAGTCGGTGATAGTAAAATTTATTCAGACATAGATTTTACAATCAAAAACGTCAATCGATCTTTGATTGACAAAGTGTTTGAAGATAATACAAGAAAATTTTTGGGAAAGACAATCCCTGGAAAACAGAAATCACCGACAAAGCAACAACCGGTTGCTTCTAAGGGTAAACAACAGCAACAACGAGCTCCAAAGCCAAAGGCTAAGGTTGAATCAAAAGGAGCTCGTTACAAGAAGAAAGCAAAAGATGTCAAGTTTGTAGCATCAAGGGGTACTGATAAAATTGAGACTTTTGAAAATAAATCAAACACCGATTTTATCCAACAAGTCAAGATTTTAAAACGTAACAGCCAAAACAATTACACTCAGCACACAAACGGGTATGAAGCTAGTACCTCTGGGTCTACAACTTCTATGTCAGGCCGTCGATCAAATTCTCCTAAGTTTGTTGAAAGGAGAACTTGTTTCAAATGTGGGAAGGTTGGGCACATCATTAAAGACTGCAAAAACTCGCCCAAACCAAATTTTGTTGAAAGAGCCCCCTCTGAACAAGGTCACTCACAACGTCGTCCTGTTTCTCCAAAACATGAAAAAAGAACTGTTAAAGAACAAGAAACAAAACAACGACGTCAAAGAAGTTGAAAAGGCGTTAAAACCGGAGGTTGTCCAAACAAAGTCTGTTAAGTTAGAAATTAAAAATGAAAAACAAAAACAGATTTGGAAACCAAAATCGGTAACTGGTTTAGGGGAAGCTCAATCCATTCCGAATCATCAGGAAATCGAAGTCACAATCCTCGATGATGAAGGACGACCCAAGTCTGTTAAGGCTTGGGTCCCGCTCTCCAACTAATCTCTGAGTGAGTGTGTAGGATGTTCCAGGAGGAACTATCGATCATCGTAAGATTGTTGATAGTGGAATGTCCATGCACAAGTTCGGCGACAAAAGAAATTGTTGCCTTTAATGGAGAGAAAAAGAAAAGAAGACGGAAGTGTCTGTCGAAAGAGATTGAAAGCTTGGACAAAATGAAAATCATTTCAAAATGTGATTGTTCAAGGCTTTGATCGGGTCCCCAGGGTAGATTCAATCAAAATGTACGCACCTGCAGCACGTCTGGAGTTCAAAATTCACAAGATGAACGTGCAGTGTACATTTCTTCGTGGTGTGACTGAAGAAAATGTGTTTGTTGAACAAACCAACCGGGTGTGCGGATGCCTTGGCATGGATTGAACAACCGCACACTACTTCTGAAAGAAAAAGACAAAGACCTTCGCTGGTGCAATGTGGAAGACCAGCCGGACCCAAAGGTTTATGATCTTGTTGCTGTCAAGAGACTTCTCAGTAGCTACAAAGAATCGACTTTGAAATCCACACCGGGTGGATATCCAGTTTGGGAGAGCACTCAGATTCATTGCAATGCACGAAGCAGTTGCAGGATACGGTTTTAAATTTCTAATCTCTCCTATACTTGTCGATATTTAAGCTGCTTTATGAATTATTATCATCTCGTATAGCACTCTTTGGCCTGACACGTTGATCTCGAATATCACCTCACAAGTGATTGTTTCACTATGAAACTCGTCAATGTTATCATGGTCCGCACCGCTTACCTACATGACAACTGATTTTTCCAAAATTTGATAAATCATTTCTGATTTAAAATTAATTTTGGTAAACGACATTGAGGTAAAACATGAGTTAACCGACATCGGGAAATCGTTTTTGTAAATACCTTTGTGTCTTTTAAATTTATCTTAGTTTGTTGATTTTAGGGGGAGTAAATCCAAAATTTGAAAATTCAAAAACATCGAAAAAATTTCAAAAGCGCAAAAACATTGGAAAAACAAAAATGAGTTTCCTGGCGAGAAAAAGAGAAAATGATAGTACATCAGTGGTCTGTCTAAACCTCTTTAAAATGAAAAATGATAAGCAGCTCTATATAAGATGTATCGGTAGGCTCACAATCATATTAAAGTGTGCAGGGCGATATAAACCTTAATCGACTGAAGACCAGGTGGGAACCGCACATTGGCATATGGTCTTAGTACCGAAATTTCGTTTGAGAGATTGCCGAGGTTCTGAGATATTCGGTCTTTATGCTGTCTTATCATCTGGGTATCATGGTTGTATCAAACCGTAAAAATAACGGAGACGAAGTCTAGATCTTCCATGATACTATACATACGTGTACATATTGCATACGACCTCAATAAATGATCAACAATCACATGTCCAAACAAAATAAGTGATAATATATCACAAATTCTTTGCGGGAGTCAAGTTCGTCTCTCTGCTGTACGAAAGTACTGACCTGTTCACGGACTTGCTCCTGTGCCCTCATGCATCGAAAATCAAGTTCCTCATCAATAAGTGATTCTATCACATAGGGCTTGTTTTCAATCAAATAAGTGAGTTTCTCACATTCTTTTATACGGTCAAACAGATGATAAACGGTATACTCACCGGTAAGATGAACTCTCATGCATACCTTGATACGGGAATGTGTCGTGTGTGGATGAACACCGGTCGGTAAGTATAAATCATACCTTAACGTATCCCCTCGCCATGATTACATCTGATAAGTTGAGCTTATGTGGACAACAATACCGATAATTGTTATAGGATGCTTATCTAAATGTTAACTAATTGAACAATACGAGCGTTTTGGCGTGACCGTACACTGATATGATTCTCTTACCCTCGAAACTCGCAAAAAGAATGTCTGTAAATATTTATTTACTGCTTTCAGTTTCTGCATCTTTGTATATATTTAATTATTGCTTTCTGTCTTTACATTTGAAAAATGAAAAATTCCAAAAAGATTTTAGGTGTGTTTTAATTTAAACTTTATAAAATCCAAAAAGATTTTGCTTCTAGTTTATTTTTGATTGACCGATGTTGGAACTCGAGTCTATCCTACCCAAAATCCTGATCGTAAGCCGGAAAACAATTGCACCTTCATAAACAGTCGAAGTTAACAAGTTTTGAAAGTTAAAGGATTAAAATTGATCATTTTCTAAACTTTCAAACTTTTGTCGGTAGGTGTTTGATTGAGATTTGATCTCATATGTGTCGTTTGTTAATGTTAACTATATTCCAAGCGGTTGTTCTCATTATGCGTTTAGCTTTCTTGCATGTGCAGATGCTAAAGGCGAGGAGAACATGTTCGATGACAAGCTTTGGAATGAAGACACGAAGTGGAGGCACTCAAAGGATAAAATGATCGAGTTGCCGCTGACCCTTCATCAACACCACAAGGATCTGAAGAATTGACAAGTCAAAAGATTCACAAGGATAACTCAATGGAGAGTTCAATCTAAGGGGGAGTTTGTTAACACACTTCCTAAATAAAAAAGGGAGTTTGTTGATACACTTTCTACTTACGAAGCGTGAAGACTTTGAAGATCCTACGACATGAAAGACACAGAAGACGAACCATCACAAAAGACGAACCTCACGAGTAGCGTCCAAGGGGGAGTTTGTTGGTACACTTTATGTGGACGCGACTCGGCTCGGTTCGACTCAGCTCGGTTCGGTTCGGGTCGACTCAGTTAGGTCCGGCTCCAGCCCGACGTCACGACATTCCTCCGTCGTGCGCCCCAGAGTTCGACACGCGAGGCACGGAGCGCCGCAAGCCTTTCCCGCAAACACATCACCATGACATCACCTTAGTGATGTCATGATGATGTCATAACTTTGTCCTATATTGAACTAAATGAAAGATTACAACAGAAACGTGTTCTGGGCCGTGATTCTCTTCACTTGGGCCAATGACTTGTAATGGACTTTGACTTGGATTGGGCTTCAACACAACTCGACGAAACAACTTATAGAATTAATATGTATGTCGACGAAACAGAATGTGTTTCGTCGACTTTAGTGTTTCGTCGTGCCTTTATGCGTTTCGTCATGTCTTATGTCTGTGTCTAGTATAAATAGCTTTCATAGTTTCTGTGTGAACTAGAGATGAGAGCATACCCTTAAAGAAACTCTGTCAAAACTGTGTTTGTATCAGTTTGTATTTGGTTCTCATCCCGTTTAATCAATAGAGTGTGTTTCATTGGTTATTCCGTGTTGTTTTACACTTTGTTTGGTTTGCACCGTCACGGGGATTCCGCACCCGTTACCGTGTTTGTTATAAACAGGGAATAGGTTTCTCGTTATCGATCCTCATCGAAAAAACGGGACCTACAATATATTTATATTATATGATTATTATTATCACCGTCACTTATATGGGTTCATCCAAAACTCTATATTACGCTCGTCGTACTTCCAGACGAGTCGTTCTCCAACCTGCCTCATTCTCTCCTTACTTTCTAAAATCTCTTCTCCGAAAGTTCGGAGCTCTTGCACATTTTCTTCACTCATTGGGGGCGCAGGTGCTGGTACTGGATCTGGGTACTATGGCATGGGTTCTTCCTGAAGGTACGGATTCTCTAGGATTTCCCTAATGTATTCATCATTATCATAGTAGGGATCTAGAGGGTCCAGACCTGGGTAAGCTGCTAGGTTCGGCATGGGTTCATATGTTAGGTGGTAGCGTTGCACATAATCCCTATGATCATCAAACCACAGGTCGTAGTCTGGGTCTAAGGGATTGGGTGTTGGTATCCTAGGTATCTCTTCTGGGTTAAAATCATGCATTTAGATTTGGTTTTCTGGGTTGTTTTCAATCTCCATTGGCTGGGTGGGAAACAAGGGTATTGGTTGAGGGGCTATGATTTGCTCTAGGTTTGGGTTGGCAGCTGAGGTTGCTAAAATATGGAAGTTTGCTAAACTCCTATTAAGCATGTCTTGGGTGTGGGCATCGGTTTCTCTCTTAGCGGCTGCTAGAACTCGCTGTTGTTGTAACTTTTTGATTCTCTTCCTACGCTTGTGTGCTCCCCTACTGAACCATCCTCTCTTTTTAGGAGGGAATGGCTCTTCAGACTGAGCCTTAAACACGAATATCCCATCTTCATTGTCAGCTGAATACCCTGAGAGGGCAAGCTGTGAAGAGGTGCCTTCGCTTCTAGGTGAGCCGGACAACTGACGATAGGCGTCGGAGGGTCCTTGATCGCTCATACTGTAAACTAACAAATAGTAAAATATGACACAACAATAAAATACAGATATGCATGTATTTCCGTAATTAATTTCCTAACAATTTGAATAATATCTTGGTGTGAGCAGAAAACTTATGTGGCTGAATCAATGGCTTAGCTCTGATAACACCTTCTGTCGCAACCCCCGTCCCCTATATGTCCAGGGAACGAGCGGCCGCGAGACCAGTTTCGGTGGTAGCGGTGTTTATCATTTTGGCAGCGGAAATTACATCAGGACCGTAGTTAGGAAATATTTTATCAGAGTAAATACCACACTTTATATAAATATATTGGGATAAAACCCAAGTTTCATTACAACTGTTTTATAGGGATAAATCCCATTTTATTGAAATAAAACGTCTTCTTTTATTTAGGTAACTTTTATAGCCACTTTTTCCAAGCCTTCTGTGCTGTCCAGCTGGCTTCTAGTTGGCTTTCATATTTTGTTACCTGAAACGCGTTTAAAAACATTTTGTCAGTGGGAAATACTGGTGAGTGAATCCCAGTTTAATCAAAAAGAGTTTTATCTTTTAATAGTATTGAGAGCTATTACAATGTTTATTTCTACACATTTACTCATTCAGTACTGTAAATCCTGACTGGTGGGTCATATTACACATTGGCTAACTCTTTGTCCAATGGTAACGTGTTCCACATTTTGTATACAAAACCCCAACATACCGGCAGTAATTGAAGAACTACAAAGACTCAATCACTGCTTAATCGCATTGTAAAATATTTAAGGTTTTGTAAAAAAAATTACAAAAAGGAGATTACTCACATTGCTGTCTTAGGGTTTCCTTTAAGGATTTCTTGATGATTATCTATTAATTACACAAATGTACACGTCTTAGTATAATAACCCAATATTTACATTAGTAATACCCTTCCCGAGACGGTATTCCAATGACTACGTCGGGCAGAACCACGACAGCCATTACGGAACCCTGGATCAATCGGGCAGCGTATCTAATACGTAACCGGGGTTATAATACTTACAACGGGGCAGAACTTCGTTAATTTGGGGGTATTATGCCCGAAAAGCACTTCGACTATATAGAAATTCATGAGAGAGAAAGAGATTGAACGAATTGAGACTAAGGCTGGAGGCCTCAATTTATAGGCGACCTTTCGACTTCCCTCGCGGCCCGCGAACGCCGTAGCCAAGGGCTACGCGGCCCGCGTAGTAGGGGTAGTAGGGCCTAGCTTGCCCTGGTCATGGGGTAGGCTCGACAAATGGCGTGACACGTGGCAACCTGGGTGCGGCCTAATCTCCCATCTGTCGCGGCCCGCGTAAGATTCCAAAGGGGTCTTCAAGCCCCGTGACAGCCCATTAAAAATTTTTTTTATTTAATTTTAATAAAAATAAAGGTATTCGGCGCCCGTTTTCATATACGGGGTGTATTTTATGATGTGCAGGGATAATTTAATAATTTTTAGGGTGTCGGAAAATCAGTTAGGAGGGTTGTTATATCCTGGAATGCTATACACCTCTAAGCCTATTTCAAGTGAGTTTAGAATTTAATTCTAACTCAGGATGGTATGAATTCTATCTCTTTTTAAGTTTAGTTTCATTTTATTCCTAACAAACCCAATACTTACTTAGGCATCGGAGGGGTGTTAGCCAAGCTAACACCCACCTTAGTTTAAGGTTGTTTTGCAGAATATGTTTCGGGATATAGCTCCAGAATATACACTCAGGATAATTCGAAAGATTAGAGGATTGGCCCCCTCTCTCACGTTTAGGGGATCCTGATCCCTTCACAGGTTTAAAGGTATTCACCTTTCTCTCGAATTGGGTTTAAACACCTCGCCTGGAGCGCAAGTTATCAAGGGATAGTTCAAGATAGCGGGACCAGTCCATGTAAAAGTGGCTGACAATTTCGTTATTGTTGGCTATATCCTGGATCCTAAAGGTATATGAGGATTGATCACCTTCTCTCACGAAAGGGTATTTTCATACTCTCTAAGGTTTAAAGGTTTTCACATTTCTAAGTCATGGAGTTTATACACTCTCGCCTGTAGCGCACGAAAATTTGGGATTTTCCCCAGCATACTTAGGGTTTATCCCCAGAATATTGAGGATCTATCTCCTGGATATCTAGGGTTTATCCCCTGTAATACTAAAGTTATACAAGTATACAATCAGTTGCAATTGATGCCCAAAAATTCCTTAAGTGTTTAAAAACAATGTGCACAGGGGACATTCCTGCTAAGACATTGTGAACAGTTCAAAGGATCAAATGTGGACTTGGTTTACTAAATCTCACAGACTGGGGACATCTTCGATGGAATGGTTGCAAAAGAACTGAAAGTTAAGAATTGAGATATATTCTATCTCTGGTATGATCTCTCCTTTTTATTCTTTTAGAAGCCTTATCTAAATTTTTGAAACTATGATAAGTTTTGGTAGAATCTTTATGAAAATCCTGGCCAGGATATATTCTCAGGATGTTTGGTCAGTTGATTTGAAATATTACACTAAGATTGAAAAATTGAAATTGCATTCAAATCAAACAACACATAACAAAATTTGCAAAAAATGGATAACAATGGATAAGGCCAAAAGAAGTTAGTTTATTAACATAGCAAAAGATTGTGCTTTTGGTTTCATCTCAAACCAAGACCCGTCCACCAAAAGCACAATTAGTTTTCAACCATATTTACTTAACAATTGAAGGCTTCATCTTGAAACTCAAGATACCTCCACCTTCAATTGTTAAACTGTTGAAAATAAAGCATATTAATTGATGACCAAGGGCTTCATCTTAAAACTCAAGATCCCTCCACCTTTGGCCATCATATTGTCTAAATGCAGGAAAGTAAATTGTTCGACAGACAGGAAATTAAAATTGTTCAACAACCACAAACTATAAGAAATTAAAATGTGGGCTCCGGCCTAGGCATGAATATCCATCATCGCCCACTTCGCTGCTTTCAAGGAGCAGCACCTTCTTCACCAGCAGCATCTCCTCCAGCACCCGCACCAGCATCACCGTCAGGATTCTTTTCAGCAAAACCACCAGCATCAGCCGCCTCCTCCGCTGCCTTGGAAGGCTTCTCACCCACAGGCTTAGAAGGATACTCGACAGGACTACCCCCGAGATCTCTCAATTTCGCCTCCCAACCACTAACATTCCAGGAGGGGCATTCAAAGCCCAAATCTTTGGCTTCATAAGCCATCTTTAGCCTGGCTTGAAGAAGCGAAATTACAACGGACCCTTTAAGGCCCTCTTGGTAGGTAGTTATATCCTACTGGAATTGAAGATGGGTGGCATCCAGCTTTGCTTGGGCATCTTCGTTGGCCTTGTTGATGGCGGCTTTAGCTTCCTGAGTCACAGCTTTGAATTTGTCCTCATAGTGTTGTGACTTGGCGGCGGCTATCACTCCCTGATCAGTGATGGTGGTCTCAGGTTTCCTCAGCTTCACTTCCAGCATCTTGTTCAGTCCACAACTTTCTTCGTAAAGGCTTGTCAGGCGTTCAAGACCCTACAAACCAAAGAAACAGGTATTAACGTATATTAACATATATAACCAGCATATGGTGCAGGATGTAGGCTAAGGATATGTACCTGGTTAAGAAAGCTGGTCATAAAGCCACAGATTCGAGGAACCCATGGCTTTCATAAGGGAAGGTCTCAAATGATGCTGGAGAATCGGTTTCCTTTCTTTTACGGGAGCTTGAGGCACGTGGCTTGGTAGTAGGAGAGGGCTTAGGTATGGCTGCTGGTTAGGAACTGGGTACTGGCTTGGAGGTGGAAGTAGGTTTGCTAGGTTCCTTCTTCACCTCGACCGGAATAGGGTAGCTGTCCAACTCGTCAAGATCAAAGACTTCTGGAACTTTGGCTGGTGCTGCATAACAGGGAAAAAATCTAAATCTCTACTCTTATCTTTTATTTTGCTAATTAAATATATGGAAAATTGTGTAATCCTTACCAGACATATCTGATGAAGAATATTGGCTTGAACTTGGAAGATGCAATATAAAGGTTCTGTCACAATCAGGCAACCGATAGACCCTGTTGATTCTTTCTTGGGATTCTTCAGTGGGAGGAGCCAACTCTTTGAAGTTTGCTGCATAAAAACTGTTTTGGTCAAAAATCAAGCTAAGATAATGCAACCAAACTTTCTGTTGTGAGGTGTGATGCTTGAATCAATGAACAATGCTAAGGATCACTCAGAAATGTAATGAACAAGTGACATAATGATTTATACGAGGAAAAAGCCCTTGATCAAGAGTTGATCTCTGGCATAAAAAACCTCGGGTGATGGAAACTACCGATCACCAACTCAGATTAAACAAAAAAGGTATTACAACTTGGGATGATAGCGAGCTAGTTACAAGGATCACTAGAGTGTAATGTGCAAAAAAGTGTGTAATCGCCAAGTAAACTGTCGAGAGCTGATGAGAGCAGTTACGAGTGTGTGTGTTTAGCCAAAAATAGCCAAGTGTTCTAATTTAGCTCGCTATCCCCTTATATATTTAGAAAATATCTAAAGTAACTAACTATCCGCATTTCATGCAAGTCTCCCACGAACTCCATAATGTCCATATTAGTCAAGCACGTGCGGAATAAATAGGGAATATGCTCCAGGAATATCGCCAAGACCAAGACTAAGCTCGTACTCCAGCAAAACAACATCATATTTAAAGCAGACAATCGTTAGTGTAAGGATCCTTATGATGATCCTGGATCCTGATCCTACAATACTCTCTGAGGATCACTAATTCAGACAGAATTGAGGATCCCTAAGCCCAACAGTAATTGAGGATCACTGATCATTGGAAAATCCTCCCCTAACAATTGCCCCCAAAATATAAGGAGTAAAGTGTAAATAAACGAGTTATATTTTCTCGTTCTTATCCGTAACAAACCAACGAATATATAGCCGTTAAATCCTGACTAGCCGTTGCATCCTGACGTCACTGAAGTGTCTATCCTGCAAATTCATGATTATAAATTGAAGTTAGAGATAAGGGTTAGGAAGCATTTAAATTCGTGTGTTTCATCCTTTAAATCCTCATTCGAAGACTTGATCAGGTACTTCTCTTTCCTTTCTCTCTTCATCTTCTCATTCTGTTTCTTCTTCTTTACCATCATCATGACCAAGATGATGCTGAGATCTTCACCGGCTAAGGATCACAAAAAGGACAGTCCCTTGAAGAGCCAAGGGATCATCGAAGGCTCCGCGAAAGAAAGATACTGCTTCACTGATCCACAGATAGACAGGATCCGCCATTGTTTCCCGGCGAACACCGTTTTTAAAGCTTTTGATCCCACCGTCCTAAGCGACTTTGTTTCTGAAACCTGGGTGGATTTTCCGGTCACCCCATTTACGATAGGATACTCGTATCCTATTCCTGATTTCACCCAATCTTTCTTCTCTCTCACCGGCATCTCCTACATCCAAGCGATGCCAATGATGTGGAGGGTCTTGTATACCCTTGAAAGAATCATTGAGCATGAAGGTATTGATCTGGGAATGTCGGAGTTAGCATAGATGTACGACCTTGTGAGCCATGGATCTCACCGATATCTATTCAAACACAAACCTGGTGAAGAACACCCCATCTTCAAAACCACTAAGAATGACACCAACTGGAAAAGGTGATTCTTCTTTGTCAGAAGGGATTCCATCCCTGATGGGAAGGATCTTCCAAGAAAATGGGTTACTCATGGTAGGATAGAGGATCCTCATAGAAGGATCATAGGATACCCTGTCTCCGCTGAGGATCACTGACTCCTTCGTTTCTATTTTGCTACTATTACCGTTTCACACATTATCACAACACCTGCAACGAAGGAAAGGCTTGCTGCTTTCCGGAGGCTTGATCCTGTAATAAGAACATTTCAAGCAAATACCCAGGATTCTCAGGAAGTATCCTCAGGCTCCGTTACGATGTCAAGTAAGTATCCCATTTTGTGCATAACTAAATGTTTAAATAAAAATGAAATAAGGACACTTATCTGTTTTGGATGTGTAGGTGCTGGAAAATCATCGAAGTTTGCTACCCGTTTCGGTGTCACCGATCTCACCACTGTTGGTCCCAGGTATGGGAAGAAAAAGGCTGCTGCTAGCCCAAGTACTGCCATCCCCAAGCCTGTCACCTCCAAGGGAAAGAAGAGGAAGGCCTCTGAGACTGACAATCTAGAAGGCTTGCCTCTAATCCGCCACCAGTTCCTTGAGTACTTTGCTGATGTAAGGATCATTGACTTAGCTTAATTATCATGCCCACTTGAGGATCATGTGATCCTAAACTTTACATTGTCTTTTTGCAGAAATTTTGCAGAAATTTGCTGAAATCGAGGAATATGTAGGCAGTATTGAAGAGGTTGAACAAAAGTGTGTGGACCTCCAAAAGATCATGCTGGCCAAGGATAAGAAAATTGCCTCCCTTGAAAACGATGTCAATCTGGTAAAGAGGGAACTTGTCCTGGCTCATATCACTGCTGATCAGGAGAAGGCTGAAATCACCAATGATGCCAAAATCTCCGCTGCCATCGCTATGTACAAAACCAAGTTGCAGATGGCCCAAGAAGCTCAGGATCCTGACTTTGAGAAGAGCAACTGGGACATAGAGGGCTGGAAGGCTAGGTTGGCTGATCTGGATGACGAAGAAGAGGCTGGTGAGGTCTTAGCAATCGAGGCTGGCAGCAGTGGGGCTAAGGATCATGCGGGTGATGCTGAAGCTAGAGGAGCTGGTGAAGGTGATGGTGATGCAGCAAAGGTGTAAGCTGCGGAAATGGGCGATGATGGATATTTCTAGACGTGGCCGGAGCCCATTTTTTTATAGTTTGGTAATGGTTTTTGTTTTGATGATGTTTTTCTGAACAATGCTGGTCTGTAATAACTTAGACAATAGTTTCTAGGGTTGAGGATCATGGATCCTTGGACAATAGGTAGGATAATGGGTGGTGGATGGATCCTCTGTTTGGGGGATGAAACCACTTGTTATCCTTCCGTCTTTATTTCCTGCACTCTTAAGACCCGTTAACAATGGACACCCTTTGCCAACCCAAGTGGACGGGCCACGTTTTGCTGGTAGAAACGTGGGTTGGCAATTTTGACAACTTTGAAGGGTTTAACATTTTGTGAATAAATAAAATCTTAACTTTTTGGCTATTTCCCGTGTTGTTATCCTTGTGAATACTTTACTTTTCAATTGTTGTGATATATATTTTGTCTGAATTTATTAAGTAAAGAGGAAAAAATTTAATAAATATCCTCAAAAAGTTTAGGATATGATCAAGGATCACATATCCTATAGTTAACAAGTTCTAAAAAGTAGTGTAGTTTAAGGATCATAAGCTCAGTTGTCAAAGGATAAGGGTCACTTATGTAAATAATAAATAAAATCAAAGTAATTAAGGATCATACCTGAGAATCCAAGTTAGGATCCTAACCTTTAACAGTTATAATCAGGATAACCAAAAGACAAACCTTAGTAGAAGGTAAGGATCAAGGATCCTTGGTCATTTAGCTTCAAAAACCTGAAATAGGATACAACTTGGGACTAAGCCAATATAAGATAAAAGTTAGTAACTGGGGACAAGCCCAACAATTCTGGGGACAAGCCCAATATACTGGGGACAAGCCCAAAGGATAACTAGGGACAAGCCCAAAGGATAACTGGGGACAAGCCCAAGGATAACTGGGGACAAGCCCAAGGATCGTGTGTAAACTGGAGTATGGCCCTCACTGGCGACTATCCAAACTTAGTGACATGAAAATGCCAAAACCTTAGCTAACGTGAAAACGTTAGAAACCTTAGGAACGGATGTATGGTACGTCTACCATTATACCTAGGATCCTGAATACAGCCAGTACAATGAAATTGTCAGCCCCTAAAGCGAGTACTGGTCCCATTGCCATGAACTGTACCAGGATCATCGTGCGCTACTGGCGAAACTGGGGACATGCCCAAACTGGGGTCAAGCCCAATTAACTGGATACTTCTGTGGATACTCAATCCTTTGTTAAGGATACCTGAACCTTCAAAACTCAGAATCAAGTGAAAGGAGGATAAAGGATGCAGGATCCTTATCCTTATATAAGATAATTAAAGAATGAAATAGTTTGAGATTAGAATATTACCAAATGAGGATCATCTGTCCTGTAAGGATCCTTCAAAGATACTCGTTAGCTAAGGATCATGGATCCTTGTTACATGAAGTATTTCTTCAAGTGGATAGCATTCCAAGCTCTTGGTAGCAAATCACCTTCCATTGTTAACAATCGATATGCCCCCTTTCCTGCCTCAGCTTCGATCAAGTAAGGGCCTTCCCATTTTGGTGCCAACTTTCCATCAGCAGGATTGGTGGTATTCTGAAATGCTTTCCTTAACACCATATCCTTGCCAAATCCCTGAGTTCTTCTATAGTATCAAAATCTTAAACCAAGTTTTCAGCATTTTCTTCAGGATCACGAATGCTTGTTCTTGCAGTAGGAACCACCATCTCTGTAGGGATCACTGATTCTGCCCCAAATACCAAGGAAAATGGAGTTTGGCCAGTGGCATTCTTGGGAGTTGTCCTGTCAGCCCATAGTACATAAGGTAGTTCTTCTGCCCACTTTCCTTTCTCGGATCCAAGCTTTTTTTTCAAATTGTTGATGATGATCTTGTTGGATGATTTTGCCTGACCATTAGCTTGTGGGTGGACTGGTGTTGATGTTATCATCTTGATCCCCCAGCTGTCACAAAAGTTAGTAGTTCTATTCCCAATAAACTGGGATCCATTGTCACAAACAAATTCAGAAGGGATACCAAATCTAGTAATAATGTTTCTCTTAATAAAGGATATCACTTCCTTTTCTCTGACTTGAGCAAAGGCTTCAGCCTCTATCCACTTGGAGAAGTAATCAGTCATAGCAAGCATGAATACTTTTCCACCAGGTGCCTTATCAAGCTTACCAACTATATCCATTCCCCATCTTATAAATGGCCAAGAAGAGGATATAGGATGCAAAAGTTCTGCTGGTTGGTGAAGGATATTACTATGTCTCTGACAAGGATCACACTTCTTAGAATAATCCACAGCATCATTCTTCATAGTAGGCCAATAGTATCCTGTCCTCAGGATCCTTGAGAATAATGCCCTGCCCCCAGTGTGGTTTCCACAATCTCCTTCATGGAAATCCTTTAGGACTTCTTGGATTTCAGGATCCTCAATGCATCTTAGATATGGTCCTGCTAGAGATCGTTTATACAACATATTATTCAATATTGTAAATTGAGATACCTTGATTTTGAAAGCCCTAGGGGTTTTCTCCTGTAGGAATCTCTCCATGTTGTATGTATCTCATGATTGGAAGGATCCATGATCCTGAATGAGATTGAGTATCATCATTAGGGATGATTGCAGACTCCTCTCCTATCTCCATGGCTACATGATCCTCGATAGCAGGGGTCAGGATGTGGATAATAGGGATCTTGATATCCTCCGGGATCTTCAAGGATGATCCTAGATTGGCTAATGCGTCAGCCTCTGCATTCTCTTCCCATGGTACCTGTGTCAAACTAAAGGAAACAAAAGAGAGTGCCAATTCTTTGACTATCTCTAAATATTTGATTAGCTTCTCACCTTTAACAGCATAGGATCCATTAAAGTGATTGGTGATTAATAATGAATCTACATGTACCTCAAGATACCTGATCCTCATATGCTTAGCAATTTGCAAACTAGCTATCAAGGCTTCATACTCAGCCTCATTGTTAGTAGCTTGAAATTCACAAGCTATGGAGTGGGGTATTATGTCCCCCTGTGACGATTTTAGTAGTATTCCAAGCCCTGTTCCTTTGACATTATAGGCTCCATCAGTGAAGAGTATCCAAGGATCCTTAGTTTCTTCAAGCTGTTGGACTTCTAACTCAGCTTCCTTTTGCAAGTCACTACTGAAATCTGCCACAAAGTCAGCTAAGGCCTGGGATTTAATGGCAGTTCTAGGCTCATATCTTATATCATAAGCACTAAGCTTCACTACCCACTTAGCCATCCTTCCTGACATTTCAGGTTTCCTGAGAACATTCTTAATTGGAAAATTAGTCTTAACAATAATGGCATGAGTCTCAAAATAATGTCTTAATTTAGTAGATGCCATAATTAATGCAAGGATAAGTTTTTCTAAATGTGAATACCTGGATTCAGCATCAAGCAAACTCTTACTTACATAATAAACAGGATGTTGTGTACCTTGGTGATCCTTAAAAAGGATCGTACTTACTGCTTTTGAGGATACTGCTAGGTATAAGGATAATATATCCCCCTTTTCTGGTTTCATCAAGGCGGGGGCTGAGGATAGATAATCCTTAAGAGCTTTGAGGGCACTTTCATGCTTCTCAGTCCATTCAAATTTCTTGTTCTTCCTCAGGATGTCATAGAACTCCTTGCATTTTTCTAAGGATTTGGATATGAATCTGTTCAAGGCTGCGATCCTGCCTGTCAATCTTTGTACATCCTTGGCATTGGCAGGAGATTTGATATTCACAATAGCCTTAATCTGCTCTGGACTTGCTTCAATGCCCCTTTTTGTCACCATATAGCCTAAGAATTTACCTGCTTTAACACCAAAATGACACTTGGAAGGATTTAGTTTCATATTAAATTTATCAAGGATATTGAACGCTTCCTCCAAGTCTTTAAGGTGATCCTCCGCTTTCTTGGACTTAACCACCATGTCATCTATATAGACTTCCATAGTGTGTCCAATTTGTTCCTTGAACATCATATTGACTAGCCTTTGATAAGTAGCACCTGCATTCCTTAGTCCAAATGTCATAATAATATAACAATATATACCAGTTGGGGTCATAAAGGCTGTATCCTCTTGATCAGATGGTTCCATCTGAATTTGTTGAAATCCAGATGAAGCATCCATAAAAGTCAACAACTCATGACCCGCGGTAGCATCCACCATGGAGTCAATGTGGGGTAATGGGAAAGGATCCTTGGGACATGCCTTGTTTAAATCGGAAAAATCGACACATACCCTCCACTTTCCATTTTTCTTTTGAACAACAACCACATTGGCTAACCACCTTGGATACTTAACCTCTCTTATCATACCTGCCCGAAGTAGTTTATCTACCTCTTCCTGGATAATAGCATTCCTTTCAGGTGTAAACTTCGTCCTCTTCTGATGTATAGGCTTGAATGACCTGTCAATGCCAAGCTTATGAGTGATTATATCCTTAGATATACCTGTCATGTCTTCATGCTTCCAGGCAAAGGTAGTTTTCCTTCTTTTAAGGAAGGATACTAGATCCTGTTCAATGTCGTTAAGGATCCCTGATCCTATGAAGATCTTGGATTCAGGATCATGAGGATCCATGAGGATTTCTTTTACATCCTGCTCTCTTGCCTCCAAGAAATCTCTTGAAGGATACTTTAATTGCTATTGCTCCCTTGGTCTTGAGGCTGGCTTCATTGATGAGGTATAGCAATTCTTAGCCTCTTGTTGATCACTCTCAATTTTCACCACTCCCCATGGACTAGGAAGCTTCACGCACTGATGATAAGTAGATGGGACTGCCTTCATGTCATGTATCCATGGCCTGCCAAGGATATCATTACAACAATATAAGCAATCTATAACACAAAACTTCCGATAAGAATGGAGTCCTTCAATATATATAGGGAGTTTGATGTCCCCCAATGTGTTCTTGGTTTCCCCACTAAATCCGACAAGGACTGAGGATCTTGGGACAATATCAGACTCCGGAATATTCATTTACTTGAGGACATCAAGCTGAATGATGTTCACAGAGCTTCCTCCATCGATTAGGATCCTGCGAACAAAGTGGTTAGATATAAATAAGGTAATAACAAGACCATCATGATGAGGATCCTGGACATCAACACGATCATCCTCATCAAAGGTTATGACTTTATCCTGGGTAACAATGGACGTCCGGATGGGTCTGTCTCCATTATCCATCTTGGTTTCCTTGGCATGTCTTTTGGCTGCTGAAAAGGAAGTACCACAAATGTCTGATCCGCCGAATATGAAGTTTATAACTTGTGCATCTGCTGGAGGAGCAGTAGCCTTTTCCGGGATCCTTTCAGGATCCTGGATCCTTGACTTCTTTTGTCCCAAAAGCTCCTTCAAGTGTCCTTTGCTTAACAAGTAACCAATTTCCTTTCTAAGTGCAATACACTCTTCAGTGAGATGCCCGAAATCCTCTGGATATGCACACCACTTCGACTTATCCTTTGTAGCAGCTGGTTTATCACTTTTTCTCGGCCACCTAGCTTTCTCACCTAAATTCTGCATTGCAAGAATTAGTTCATTGTTATCAACAGAGAAACAGTATTCAGAAATAGGAGGATAATCCTCATCATCTTCTTCCTGTTCCACTGCATGCACGTTCTGGTTATCAGATTTGTTGTAGGACTTTGATTTGTTGTTCCTGAAATAGGATCCTTGCTTTTCCTATTTGGAGGATCCTGTCAGTCTTTCCTAAATCCTTTTATCATCCTCTAATCGGATGAATCTAAGGGCCCTGGTTCTTACTTCATCAAGATTCCTGCAAGGGGTCATGACAAGATCATCATAGAATAAGGAATCCCTAAGCAATCCCATTTTAAAGGCTTCTACAGCCGTAGCAATATCCAGGTTAGGAATGTCTAAGGATTCTTTACTAAACTTAGTGATGTAATCTCTAAGTGATTCATTTTGACCTTGTGTTACCCTATATAGATCACTAGTTAATCGTTCAAATTTTCTACTACAAGAGAATTGACTATTAAACAAATTAACTAGATTAGCAAATGAAGTAATAGAGTAAGGGGGAAGACTTAGCAGCCATTTAAGAGCAGATCCTGTAAGTGTGGATCCAAAACCCTTGCATAGACATGCTTCTTTTAACCTCTCAGGAATTGGATTGATCTCCATCCTCTCCCTGTATTGAGCTACATGTTCCTCTGGATTCGTTGAACCATCATATAGCTTCCTAGTTGGTATTTGGAACCTTTTGGGTATCTCAGCATCATAAATAGGTGGTGCAAAGCGAGATATCCTATGGCTACCATCTGCAATTTCAGGAATGGGTTTAACCACTCCTGGTACGCTGGATATCATATCCTTAAGCTTCTGTAACTCCCTGGCCATAGCCTGATTGATACCTGTATCCTGCATAGAGCCATGGTTAGTGTTATATGAATTATTAAAAATGTTACCTCCCGGAGGATTCGTGTTTGAAATTCCAGATGTGAATCCGTATTGACGGGACTCTGGTATGATTGAAGGACCAGAGGAAGCAATGGCCTGCATTGGTATGAAGTCTCCTTGATGAACATCCGAGCTTGGAGGCTGCATACTTCTTAAGAATCCTTGATCCTGAAAGAGGTTAGATCCTTGAGGCTGAGAGGATCCTTGAACCTGAAAGGATCCTGGAACCATAAAGGATCCTTGGACCTGGGAGGATCCTAGAACCATAAAGGATCCTTGGACCTGGGAGGATCCTTGGACCGTGTGCATTCCCAAATATCCTCCTGAGCTGACGAAGGATCCCTGATGCTGAAAAGAGGATCCCGATGGATGAAAATAGGATCCCTGAGGCTGGGAGTGAGAGCCAAATGCTTGACTCATAGTTGTGTTCCATAACGCCTTTCTGATGGACCACTTTGATACTGGATGCCCGAAACTGCCGATTGTAGGGTAGTTACAACTGGAGTGTCAAAATCCAATGACCTTGGCATCAGAGGAGAGTGATCCTCCACTGATTTCTTCTGTTTCTTGATCTCAGCGATCTCCTGGAGGATCCTTTCGTTGGTTTTGTCCTGCGCTTGTGCGTGATTCCTCATCTGCAAAATCAGAGTGAAAAGATCATTAGTAGTAGGATTAGAAGAAACAGAAGAAGTTGGTGGTTTTGAGAAAATGGGGGTTTGTCTCTTCGCAGCATTTTCAGCATTCTTCTGGGATCCAGAAGGTGGTGGAGGCAAAGGAGGAACGCCCAATAAAGAACTCATTGCCGGCATAGAGCTTGATGTGTTCTTTGTTTAGGAAGCCAACTGCTTGGTTGTAACGAACTGAAATGACCACAAAAATATGAATCTTCTTAGGAATGAAGCACCAATTGCCCCACGGTGGGCGCCAAACTGTTTTGGTCAAAAATCAAGCTAAGATAATGCAACCAAACTTTCTGTTGTGAGGTGTGATGCTTGAATCAATGAACAATGCTAAGGATCACTCAGAAATGTAATGAACAAGTGACACAATGATTTATACGAGGAAAAAGCCCTTGATCAAGAGTTGATCTCCGGCATAAAAAACCACGGGTGATGGAAACTACCGATCACCAACTCAGATTAAACAAAAAAGGTATTACAACTTGGGATGATAGCGAGCTAGTTACAAGGATCACTAGAGTGTAATGTGCAAAAAAGTGTGTAATCGCCAAGTAAACTGTCGAGGGCTGATGAGAGCAGTTACGAGTGTGTGTGTTTAGCCAAAAATAGCCAAGTGTTCTAATTTAGCTCGCTATCCCCTTATATATTTAGAAAATATCTAAAGTAACTAACTATCCGCATTTCATGCAAGTCTCCCACGAACTCCATAACGTCCATATTAGTCAAGCACGTGCGGAATAAATAGGGAATATGCTCCAGGAATATCGCCAAGACCAAGTCCAAGCTCGTACTCCTGCAAAACAACATCATATTTAAAGCAGACAATCGTTAGTGTAAGGATCCTTATGATGATCCTGGATCCTGATCCTACAATACTCTCTGAGGATCACTAATTCAGACAGAATTGAGGATCCCTAAGCCCAACAGTAATTGAGGATCACTGATCATTGGAAAATCCTCCCCTAACAAAAACATAAGGATATTAGTGCAGGATACATCATTAGGATATGTTTGGGGATACCTTAAAGCCCTAAACCCTACCGCAGGTCAACCATTTCACCGGAAGGCTATCGCCTTCGGGAATGGAGTCCCGTCTAACAAAGAAAAATTTTCGTTGCCACCCATCCTCATTCTTTGATGCTTTGAGGATGAGGGGGTTGCTAGAGGTCGAGAAAAGCAAGAAACGACTATTGCCATGTGACCAGAGACGGTAAGCAATCGGAAGGTCTTCGATACAGAGATCGGGGACGTGAAGGGTTTTGATCTAGTTAAGCATGATGAGTACTCTCCAGACCATAGGCATTGTTTGGGCAAAAAAGAGACCGGTGATTCGAAAAAACTGCATGATAAATTCTGGAAAGGGATATCGAAGGCCAAGGGAAAATGGGTATGATGAAAAACAAATCCACTCTTCAGAAGATACGTCTGAACGGATGCTCCGGTCAAACGGACGGATAACCGCCCTATCGGAGAAAGCACCGGAGGTTCTCAATGCGGCACTATCGGCATTGTCAAAGGAGCACACCTCCTTCTCAGGGTGTTTGAGCAAGTTTTGGTTAACAAATGACGAGGTGGACTCGCCGGAATGTGATCGGGTTCTGGTGGCCATCGGAGGACTTGAGCAGAGAAAGTTTTAGAAGATAAAAGAAAAGGAAGTACCTGAGAATTTTGAGGAAGATGGTCATTTATCAACAAGAAAAAGAGAAGATATATGGGCGAAGTAGATGGCCATCGAGTAATAAGCGCGTTGGAAGTTGCACAATGTCACTTCAATCGTCATTTCAATTTAATTGCCTCGATCTAAGAGATAAGATTTAAAATATATCCGTTGGAAGTTGGTATCCCAACAGATATATTTTGGGGACAATTGTTATGGGTGGTTTTCCGCTCATATATCCTGGATTATATTCTGACCCTGTTACTTTAAATTGTGATCAGGATACCAGATCAGGATATTGGTAACAACCTGATGCGGTATCCTGATAATAACTAATTAGTTCACGTGCAGATTAACAAGGCAAGCTTATAACGTTCGAGTGGAATAGTTCTCCCAAAGACTCGGACTAATCAGTTGAAAAAGGGACGTTGAAGCCAGAAGAAGTGGTCTACAACGTTCACAAAGGGAATATTCGCAGTATCACGGTTTTATAGGCTAGTTTTTTATTTCCTTTGCTATATATAGGAATGATCAGATCAGATAGAACACACACAATCTTTTCACACACTCTTGCTTCTACCAGCTGCAATCACTCTCAAACACTTACACTTGTACTCAAATCTTATTGTAACACTTAGTTGATCCGCATCATATCCTGCAGTGTATCCTGACATTTGAAGTAATAAGAAGAACAAGGCAGCTGCGATTGTTAGCTCCCGAGGTTTTGTGCCGGCGATCTAGATTGATCAAGGGCTTTCCTCGTACATCTCGTGTCACCCTTTACTTTTCTGCTCATTATTTGATTATAGATATAGCTCGATATCCTGAGCAGTCACACCCCAAAAACGTCGCAGCGGAATATAAAACATAGTGGTGACGGAAGTTGATGCCCATTTCTATCTTGATGTTTGATGCATTATAGTGTTGGACATACTAACTTAATTAAAACATAAGTTTTTAAGTATGACGTCCCATAACATGACACAACCACAACATTGCTAAATTGTCTTTGATCCTTATGGATCTTATTACATTTGTCCTAGAAAGTTTTTTTTTTAATTAGTCCAACATATTTAAGTGACAAAACATGCATCAACAACCACAAGATACGCCATAATTCCCGAAGCCGAACTCAAGTACCTGTAGAACACGTTAAAAATCAAGTGTCAACACAAAGGAAGGTGAGTTCACATATTCGTTTACTAACAAATTTTATTCAAGGAAAACTTTATGTTTAGGTGTTTATTTGAAAACATCCATATAATTTTTAGAAAGTCCATTTTGCTTCCTTAATAAAATCCATGGGCCGTCCACCGGTTCATCAATCCGACGGCTGTAATATATATATATTTGTTAGGGGAGGATTTTCCAATGATCAGTGATCCTCAATTACTGTTGGGCTTAGGGATCCTCAATTCTGTCTGAATTAGTGATCCTCAGAGAGTATTGTAGGATCAGGATCCAGGATCATCATAAGGATCCTTACACTAACGATTGTCTGCTTTGAATATGATGTTGTTTTGCAGGAGTACGAGCTTGGACTTGGTCTTGGCGATATTCCTGGAGCATATTCCCTATTTATTCCGCACGTGCTTGACTAATATGGACGTTATGGAGTTCGTGGGAGACTTGCATGAAATGCGGATAGTTAGTTACTTTAGATATTTTCTAAATATATAAGGGGATAGCGAGCTAAATTAGAACACTTGGCTATTTTTGGCTAAACACACACACTCGTAACTGCTCTCATCAGCCCTCGACAGTTTACTTGGCGATTACACACTTTTTTGCACATTACACTCTAGTGATCCTTGTAACTAGCTCGCTATCATCCAAAGTTGTAATACCTTTTTTGTTTAATCTGAGTTGGTGATCGGTAGTTTCCATCACCCGAGGTTTTTTATGCCGGAGATCAACTCTTGATCAAGGGCTTTTTCCTCGTATAAATCATCGTGTCACTTGTTCATTACATTTCTGAGTGATGCTTAGCATTGTTCATTGATTCAAGCATCACACCTCACAACAGAAAGTTTGGTTGCATTATCTTAGCTTGATTTTTGACCAAAACAGTTTGGCGCCCAGCGTGGGGCAATTGGTGCTTCATTCCTAAGAAGATTCATATTTTTGTGGTCATTTCGGTTCATTACAACCAAGCGGATGGCTTCCTCAGCGAAGAACACTTCAAGTTCAATGCCGGCAATCAGTTCTTCACAAGGCGTTCCACCTTTGCCTCTACCACCTTCTGGATTCCAGAAGAATGCTGAAAATGCTGCGAAGAGACAAACCCCCATTTTCTCAAAACCACCAACTTCTTCTGTTTCCTCTAATCCTACTACTAATGATCTTTTTAATCTGATTTAGCAGATGAGGGATCGCATGCAATAGCAGGACAAAACCAATGAACGGATCCTCCAAGAGATTGGTGATATCAAGAAACAGAAGAAATCAGTGGAGGATCACTCTCCTCTGATACCAAGGTCATTAAATTTTGACACTCCAGTTGTAACTACCCTACAATCGGCAGTTCCGGGCATCCAGTATCAAAGTGGTCCATCAGAAAGGTGTTATGGAACAGCAACTATGAGTCAAGCAATTGGCTCTCACTCCCAGCCTCAGGGATCCTATTTTCAGCCATCGGGATCCTCTTTTCAGGCATCGGGATCCTCTTTTCAGCATCAGGGATCCTTCGTCAGCTCAGGAGGATATTTGGGAATGCACACAGTTCAAGGATCCTCCCAGGTTCAAGGATCCTCCCAGGTTCAAGGATCCTCCCAGGTTCAAGGATCCTCCCAGGTCCAAGGATCCTCCCAGGTTCAAGGATCCTCCCAGGTTCAAGGATCCTCCCAGGTTCACGGATCCTCCCAGGTCCAAGGATCCTCCCAGGTCCACGGATCCTCCCAGATCCAAGGATCCTTTATGCTTCCAGGATCCTTTCAGGTTCAAGGATCATCTCAGCCTCAAGGATCCAGCATCTTTCAGGATCAAGGATTCTTAAAAAGTGTGCAGCCTCCAAGCTCGGATGTTCATCAAGGAGACTTCATACCAATGCAGACTATCGCTTCCTCTGGTCCTTCAATCATACCAGAGTCCCGTCAATATGGATTCACATCTGGAATTCCAAACACGAATCCTCTGGGAGGTAACATTTTTAACAATTCATATAACACTAACCATGGCTCTATGCAGGATACAGGTATCAATCAGGCTATGGACAGGGAGTTACAGAAGCTTAAGGATATGATATCCAGCGTACCAGGAGTGGTTAAACCCATTCCTGAAATAGCAGATGGTAGCCATAGGATATCTCGCTTTGCACCACCTATTTGTGATGCTGAGATACCCAAGAGGTTCCAAATACCAACTATGAAGCTATATGATAGTTCAACTAATCCAGAGGAACATGTAGCTCAATACAGGGAGAGGATTGAGATCAATCCAATTTCTGAGACGTTAAAAGAAGCATGTCTATGCAAGGGTTTTGGATCCACACTTACAGGATCTGCTCTTAAATGGCTGCTAAGTCTTCCCCCTTACTCTATTACTTCATTTGCTAACCTAGTTAATTTGTTTAATAGTCAATTCTCTTGTAGTAGAAAGTTTGAACGATTAACTAGTGATCTATATAGGGTAACACAAGGTCAAAATGAATCACTTAGAGATTACATCACTAAGTTTAGTAAAGAATCCTTAGACATTCCTAACCTGGATATTGCTACGGCTGTATAAGCCTTTAAAATGGGATTGCTTAGGGATTCCTTATTCTATGATGATCTTGTCATGACCCCTTGCAGGAATCTTGATGAAGTAAGAACCAGGGCCCTTAGATTCATCCGGTTAGAGGATGATAAAAGGATCCAGGAAAGACTGACAGGATCCTTAAAACAGGAAAAGCAAGGATCCTACTTCAGGAACAACAAATCAAAATCCTACAACAAATCTGATAACCAGAATGTGCATGCAGTGGAACAGGAAGAAGATGATGAGGATTATCCTCCCATTTCTGAATACTGTTTCTCTGTTGATAACAATGAACTAATCCTTGCAATGCAGAATCTAGGTGAAAAAGCTAGGTGGCCGAGAAAAAGTGATAAACCAGCTGCTACAAAAGATAAGTCCAAGTGGTGTGCATATCATGAGGATTTCGGGCATCTCACTAAAGAGTGTATTGCACTTGGAAAGGAAATTGGTTACTTGTTAAGCAAAGGACACTTGAAGGAGCTTTTGGGACAAAAGAAGTCAAGGATCCAGGATCCTGAAAGGATCCCGGAAAAGGCTACTGCTCCTCCAGCAGATGCACAAGTTATAAACTTTATATCCGGTGGATCAGACATTTGTGGTACTTCCTTTTCAGCAGCCAAAAGACATGCCAAGGAAACGAAGATGGATAATGGAGATAGACCCATCCGAACCTCCATTGTTACCCAGGATAAAGTCATAACCTTTGATGAGGATGATCGTGTTGACGTCCAGGATTCTCATCATGATGGTCTTGTTATTACCTTATTTATATCTAACCACTTTGTTCGCAGGATCCTAATCGATGGAGGAAGCTCTGTGAACATCATTCAGCTTGATGTCCTCAAGAAGATGAATATCCCACAGTCTGAAATTGTCCCAAGATCCTCAGTCCTTGTGGGATTCAGTGGAGAAACCAAGAATACATTGGGGGACATCCAACTCCCTATCTATATTGAAGGACTCCATTCTTATCAGAAGTTTTGTGTTATAGATTGCTTATCCTGTTGTAATGTTATCCTTGGCAGGCCATGGATACATGACATGAAGGCAGTCCCATCTAGTTATCATCAATGCGTGAAGCTTCCTAGTCCATGGGGTGTGGTGAAAATTGAGAGTGATCAACAAGAGGCTAAGAATTGCTATACCTAATCAATGAAGCCAGCCTCAAGACCAAGGGAGCAATAGCAATTAAAGTATCCTTCAAGAGATGTCTTGGAGGCAAGAGAGCAGGATGTAAAAGAAATCCTCATAGATCCTCATGATCCTGAATCCAGGATCTTCATAGGATCAGGGATCCTTAGCGACATTGAACAGGATCTAGTATCCTTCCTTAAAAGAAGGAAAACTACCTTTTCCTGGAAGCATGAAGACATGACAGGTATATCTAAGGATATAATTACTCATAAACTCGGCATTGACAGGTCATTCAAGCCAATTCATCAAAAAAGAAGGAAGTTTACACCTGAAAGGAATGCTATTATCCAGGAGGAGGTAGATAAGCTACTTCGGGCAGGTATGATAAGAGAGATTAAGTATCCAAGATGGTTAGCCAATGTGGTTGTTGTTCAAAAGAAAAATGGAAAGTGGAGGGTATGTGTCGATTTTAGTGATTTAAACAAGGCATGTCCCAAGGATCCTTTCCCATTACCCCACATTGACTCCATGGTGGATGCTACCGCGGGTTATGAGTTGTTGACCTTTATGGATGCTTCATCTGGATTTCAACAAATTCAGATGGAACCATCTGATCAAGAGGATACAGCCTTTATGACCCCAACTGGTATATATTGTTATATTGCTATGCCATTTGGACTAAGGAATGCAGGTGCTACTTATCAAAGGCTAGTCAATATGATGTTCAAGGAACAAATTGGACACACTATGGAAGTCTATATAGATGACATGGTGGTTAAGTCCAAGAGAGCTGAGGATCACCTTAGAGACATGGAGGAAGCCTTCGATATCCTTGATAAATTTAATATGAAACTAAATCCTTCCAAGTGTCATTTTGGTGTTAAAGCAGGTAAATTCTTAGGCTATTGTGAATATCAAATATCCTGCCAATGCCAAGGATGTACAAAGATTGACCTGCAGGATCGCAGCCTTGAACAGGTTCATATCCAAATCCTCAGAAAATTGCAAGGAATTCTATGACATCCTGAGGAAGAACAAGAAATTTGAATGGACTGAGAAGCATGAAAATGCCCTCAAAGCTCTTAAGGATTACCTATCCTCAGCCCCCGCCTTGATGAAACCAGAAAAGGGGGATATATTATACTTATACCAAGCAGTATCCTCAAAAGCAGTAAGTGCGGTCCTTGTTAAGGATCACCAAGGTACACAACATCCTGTTTATTATGTAAGTAAGAGTTTACTTGATGCTGAATCCAGGTATTCACACTTAGAGAAACTTATCCTTGCATTAATTATGGCATCTACTAAATTAAGACATTATTTTGAGACTCATGCCATTATTGTTAAGACTAATTTTCCAATTAAGAATGTTCTCAGGAAACCTGAAATGTCAGGAAGGATGGCTAAGTGGGCAGTGAAGCTTAGTGCTTATGATATAAGATATGAACCAAGGACTGCCATCAAATCCCAAGCCTTTGCTAACTTTGTGGCAGATTTTAGTAGTGACTTGCAAAAGGAAGCTGAGTTGGAAGTCCAACAGCTAGAAGAAACTAAGGATCCTTGGATACTCTTCACTGATGGTGCTTCTAATCTCAAAGGAACAGGGCTTGGAATACTACTAAAATCGCCACAGGGGGACATAATACCCCACTCCATAGCTTGTGAATTTCAAACTACCAACAATGAGGCTGAATATAAAGCCTTGATAGCTGGTTTGCAAATTGCTAAGCATATGAGGATCAGGTATCTTGAGGTACATGTAGATTCATTATTAATCACTAATCACTTTAATGGATCCTATGCTATTAAAGGTGAAAAGCTAATCAAATATTTAGAGATAGTCAAAGAATTGGCACTCGCTTTTGTTTCCTTTAGTTTGACACAGGTACCGAGGGAAGAGAATGCAGAGGCTGATGCATTAGCCAATCTAGGATCATCCTTGAAGATCCCGGGGGATATCAGGATCCCTATTATCCACATCCTGACCCCCGCTATCGAGGATCATGTAGCCATGGAGATAGGAGAGGATTCTGCAATCATCCCTAGTGATGATACTCAATCTCATTCAGGATCATGGATCCTTCCAATCATGAGATACATACAACATGGAGAGATTCCTACAGGAGAAAACCCCAGGGCTTTCAAAATCAAGGTATCTCAATTTACAATATTGAATAACATGTTATATAAACGATCTCCTGCAGGTCCATATCTAAGATGCATTGAGGATCCTGAAATCCAAGAAGTCCTAAAGGATTTCCATGAAGGAGATTATGGAAACCACACTGGGGGCAGAGCATTGTTCTCAAGGATCCTGAGGACAGGATACTATTGGCCTACTATGAAGAAGGATGCTGTGGAATATGCCAAGAAATGTGATCCTTTTCACAGGCACAGTAATATCCTTCACCAACCAGCAGAACTTTTGCATCCTATATCCTCTTTTTGGCCATTTATGAGATGGGGAATGGATATAGTTGGTAAGCTTCCTAAGGCACCTGGTGGAAAAGTATTCATGCTTGCTATGACTGATTACTTCTCCAAGTGGATAGAGGCTGAAGCCTTTGCTCAAGTCAGAGAAAAGGAAGTGATATCCTTTATTAAGAGAAACATTATTACTAGATTTGGTATCCCTTCTGAAATTGTTTGTGATAATGGATCCCAGTTTATTGGGAATAGAACTACTAACTTTTGGCAAGGAAAAGGATAGCCAGTTATCAACAAAGGATGGCTGGAGCTTACAACAAAAATGTCAGGATCAGGAAATTCCAAGTTGGTGATATGGTGTTAAGGAAAGCATTTCAGAATACCACCAATCCTGCTGATGGAAAGTTGGCACCAAAATGGGAAGGCCCTTACTTGATTGAAGCTGAGGCAGGAAAGGGGGCATATCGATTGCTAACAATGGAAGGTGATTTGCTACCGAGAGCTTGGAATGCTGTCCACTTGAAGAAATACTTCATGTAACAAGGATCCATGATCCTTAGCTAACGAGTATTTTTGAAGGATCCTTACAGGACAGATGATCCTCATTTTGGTAATATTCTAATCTCAAGCTATTTCATTCTTTAATTATCTTATATAAGGATAAGGATCCTGCATCCTTTATCCTCCTTTCACTTGATTCTGAGTTTTGAAGGTTCAGGTATCCTTAACAAAGGATTGAGTATCCACAGAAGTATCCAGTTATTTGGGCTTGACCCCAGTTATTTGGGCTTGACCCCAGTTTGGGCCTGTCCCCAGTTTCGCCAGTAGCGCACGATGATCCTGGTACAGTTCATGGCAATGGGACCAGTACTCGCTTTAGGGGCTGACAATTTCATTGTACTGGCTGTATTCAGGATCCTACGTATAATGGTAGACGTACCATACATCCGTTCCTAAGGTTTCTAACGTTTTCATGTTAGCTAAGGTTTTAGCATTTTCATGTCACTAAGTTTGGATAGTCGCCAGTGAGGGCCATACTCCAATTTACACACGATCCTTGGGCTTGTCCCCAGTTATCCTTTGGGCTTGTCCCCAGTATATTGGGGTTGTCCCCAGAATTGTTGGGCTTGTCCCCAGTTACTAACTTTTATCTTATATTGGCTTAGTCCCAAGTTGTATCCTATTTCAGGTTTTTGAAGCTAAATGACCAAGGATCCTTGATCCTTACCTTCTACTAAGGTTTGTCTTTTGGTTATCCTGATTATAAGTGTTAAAGGTTAGGATCCTAACTTGGATTCTCAGGTATGATCCTTAATTACTTTGATTTTATTTATTATTTACATAAGTGACCCTTATCCTTTGACAACTGAGCTTATGATCCTTAAACTACACTACTTTTCAGAACTTGTCAACTATAGGATATGTGATCCTTGATCATATCCTAAACTTTTTGAGGATATTTATTAAATTTTTTCTCTTTACTTAATAAATTCAGACAAAATATATATCACAACAATTGAAAAGTAAAGTATTCACCAGGATAACAACACGGGAAATAGCCAAAAAGTTAAGATTTTATTTATTTATAAAACGTTAAACCCTTCAAGGTTGTCAAAATTGCCAACCCACGTTTCTACCAGCAAAACATGGCCCGTCCACATGGGTTGGCAAAGGGTGTCCATTGTTAACGGGTCTTAAGAGTGCAGGAAATAAAGACGGAAGGATAACGAGTGGCTTCATCCCCCAAACAGAGGATCCATCCACCACCCATTATCCTACCTATTGTCCAAGGATCCATGATCCTCAACCCTAGAAACTATTGTCTAAGTTATTACAGACTAGCATTGTTCAGAAAAACATCATCAAAACAAAAACCATTACCAAACTATAAAAAAACTAGGCTCTGGCCACGTCTAGAAATATCCATCATCGCCCATTTCAGCAGCTTACACCTTTGCTGCATCACCATCACCATCACCAGCTCCTCCAACTTCAGCATCACCCGCATGATCCTTAGCCCCACTGCTGCCAGCCTCGATTGCTAAGACCTCACCAGCCTCTTCTTCGTCATCCAGATCAGCCAACCTAGCCTTCCAGCCCTCTATGTCCCAGTTGCTCTTGTCAAAGTCAGGATCCTGAGCTTCTTGGGCCATCTGCAACTTGGTTTTGTACATAGCGATGGCAGCGGAGATTTTGGCATCATTGGTGATTTCAGCCTTCTCCTGATCAGCAGTGATATGAGCCAGGACAAGTTCCCTCTTTACCAGATTGACATCATTTTCAAGGGAGGCAATCTTCTTATCCTTGGCCAGCATGATCTTTTGGAGGTCCACACACTTTTGTTCAACCTCTTCAATACTGCCTACATAGTCCTCGATTTCAGCAAATTTCTGCAAAAAGACAATGTAAAGTTTAGGATCACATGATCCTCAAGTGGGCAGGATAATTAAGCTAAGTCAATGATCCTTGCATCAACAAAGTACTCAAGGAACTGGTGGCGGATTAGAGGCAAGCCTTCTAGATTGTCAGTCTCAGAGGCCTTCCTCTTTTTTCCCTTGGAGGTGATAGGCTTGGGGTTGGCAGTACTTGGGCTAGCAGTAACCTTTTTCTTCCCAGACCTGGGACCAACAGTGGTGAGATCGGTGACACTGAAACGGGTAGCAGACTTCGACGATTTTCCAGCACCTACACATCCAAAACAGATAAGTATCCTTATTTCATTTTTATTTAAACATTTAATTAAGCACAAAATGGGATACTTACTTGACATCGTAACAGAGCCTAAGGATACTTCCTGAGAATCCTGGGTATTTGCTTGAAATGTTCTTATTGCAGGATCAAGTCTCCGGAAAGCAGCAAGCCTTTCCTTCGTTGCAGGTGTTGTGATAATGTGTGAAACGGTAATAGCTGCAAAATAAAAACGAAGGAGTCAGTGATCCTCAGCGGAGATAGGGTATCCTATGATCCTTCTATGAGGATCCTCTATCCTACCATGAGTAACCCATTTTCTTGGAAGATCCTTCCCGTCAGGGATGGAATCCCTTCTGACAAAGAAGAATCGCCTTTTCCAGTTGGTGTCATTCTTGGTTTTGAAGATGGGGTGTTCTTCACCGGGTTTGTGTTTGAATAGATATCGGTGAGATCCATGGCTCATAAGGTCGTACATCTCTGCTAACTCCGACATTCCCAGATCAATACCTTCATGCTCAATGATTCTTTCAAGGGTATACAAGACCCTCCACATCATTGGCATCGCTTGGATGTAAGAGATGCCGGTGAGAGAGAAGAAAGATTGGGTGAAATCAGGAAAAGGATACGAGTATCCTAACGTAAATGGGGTGACCGGAAAAGCTACCCAGGTTTCAGAAACAAAGTCGCTCATGACGGTGGGATTAAAAGCTTTAAAAACGGTGTTCGCCGGGAAACAATGGCGGATCCTGTCTATCTGTGGATCAGTGAAGCAGCATCTTTCTTTCGTAGAGTCTTCAATGATCCCTTGGGTCTTTAAGGGACTGTCCTTTTTGTGATCCTTAGCCGGTGAGGATCTCAGCATCATCTTAGTCATAATGATGGTGAAGAAGAAGAAACAGAATGAGAAGATGAAGAGAGAAAGGAAAGAGAAGTACCTAATCAAGTCTTCGAATGAGGATTTAAAGGATGAAACGCACGAATTTAAATGCTTCCTAACCCTTATCTCTAACTGGAATTTATAATCATGAATTTGCAGGATAGTCACTTCAGTAACGTCAGGATGCAACGGCTAGTCAGGATCTAACGGCTATATATTCGTTGGTTTGTTACGGATAAGAACGAGAAAATATAACTCGTTTATTTACACTTTACTCCTTATATTTGGGGGGCAATTGTTAGGGGAGGATTTTCCAATGATCAGTGATCCTCAATTACTGTTGGGCTTAGGGATCCTCAATTCTGTCTGAATTAGTGATCCTCAGAGAGTATTGTAGGATCAGGATCCAGGATCATCATAAGGATCCTTACACTAACGATTGTCTGCTTTGAATATGATGTCGTTTTGCAGGAGTACGAGCTTGGACTTGGTCTTGGCGATATTCCTGGAGCATATTCTCATTTTATTCCGCACGTGCTTGACTGATATGGACGTTATGGAGTTCGTGGGAGACTTGCATGAAATGCGGATAGTTAGTTACTTTAGATATTTTCTAAATTTATAAGGGGATAGCGAGCTAAATTAGAACACTTGGCTATTTTTGGCTAAACACACACACTCGTAACTACTCTCATCAGCTCTCGACAGTTTGCTTAGCGATTCCACACTTTTTTGCACATTACACTCTAGTGATCCTTGTAACTAGCTCGCTATCATCCAAAGTTGCAATACCTTTTTTGTTTAATCTGAGTTGGTGATCGGTAGTTTCCATCACCCGAGGTTTTTTATGCCGGAGATCAACTCTTGATCAAGGGCTTTTTCCTCGTATAAATCATCGTGTCTCTTGTTCATTACATTTTCTGAGTGATCCTTATCATTGTTCATTGATTCAAGCATCACACCTCACAACAGAAATTTTAGTTGCATTATCTTAGCTTGATTTTTGACCAAAACAATATTGCCCAGGTTTTGTATATTAAATTATTGCATCAACTTTCAGACTCGTATATTAGCTAGACGATACGAACTATATATTAACCATGCAGGGATAATCAAAGCTAGACAATAAACAGAATATTAATTCGTCGTTTGACATTGACACGGGGCGACCGGTCACGACGGGGTTGTCAACCCGATAGATCTACCAACAATTCATCGCGTGCAATACTTAACTGATTAAACGACATCATGGGCGCAGGGTTCTATCTCGAAGAACAATATGATGTCTGCCTCACGTACAATATATATATCCTACTAATATGACAATTTAATACACGATGTTATACGAATTCCCCTTATTCTCCAACATATGAGACCCAGTCAAGAATTCGTCCCCAACCGTACGGTCTTGTATCACTTAAGAAATATCGTACATACAATATTCATTTATAAAAAACGTTTTACTTCGAAACGTATAACTTATCAAATCTCATATATTTTCAACGAAAATATATATTTTATATTAAAAAGTATGTTTTATTTTGAAAACATTATTAAACCCTTTTTAACGACGTGTTCTACCCCCAAAATATATACAAAACAGTAAAAAGAGGTGTTTAGTGACACTCACCTTTGGGTGCGTATTTTAAATAGCGCAATCCCAGAGATTGATTTCTACACGTCCTATTATATATATATATATATAGGAACGATTTAAAATTAGTACACATAACACAAAAATCCTAAGTTTCTCCGTTTCTTAGAATTATCACATAACTTTGAGGTTTTCTCGAAAAGTTGTCATTTTTTATTATGTTGGCACGTTAATATATATATATATGAGTCCATATATACATATTTTTATGATTTTGCGACTTGAACGATTTTATTGGTGACCATTATTGTGTAAATCCGTTAACTCTCCCGTTTATACGCAATATATCTACGATTTGCGCGTCGTAATATATATATACATAAATGTTTACATAGTTTAACACCGAAACATGCGAAATCTCGTTAACTTATCTATTTTGTCATTTTTAAAGCAAATATACATAAAACATCTCATATGTACCAAATTTCATGCTCGACAAATAAGTTACACATTTAACGAAATTTTTACAGTTTCTACCGCACAAAACGCACAAGTATACACGCATGGTCTAAATTTCCCACTATCAAGTTAACACTTAACATATTATCACATTTACATGTTTAAATCACTTAACACATTTTATCACATAAGGTTCACTCAAAATGTACCCATACTAGTGTTCATCGAAAAATGCGTATTTTAGCGATTCGGTAACGATTTCAGGCGTCGGAAGTCACGTATGACCAACCAAACACCAAGTGAACTTAAAATTAGTTAAAATACTTATTTTTAAACTAAAAATATCAGTTTACTTACTGATTTAAATCAGTTTTATAAAAATTGTTCGAAAAGCCGATTTTTGACCGTTTTAACGCATAGTTTTGCGTTAAACATTACTATAATCATCCCAACTCGAAACGAATTGATATTTTAACAAAATATATGTTATTTACTGATTAAAATAGTGGCTATAATCAGATTAGTACAGTTTTTGTGTAGGTCACATAAATCATGCGATTTCACGTATTTTACAACTTTTAATGCACCAAGTATAACATGCAAAGCTAGCAAACATTAGGACAAAGTTATATGTCACTAAATACTTTAAAATAACTTTATTTTAGTGTTTATAATCTGATTAAAACTGATTTTTACTAAATCATACTCAAATCACCTTTTTATGATCACATATCATCATGCATGTCTAAGTACATGCATCTAATATGCTCATATCATAATATTATCACCTAACATGATCTTAATATGCATAAAAAGACCATACTTATGTCATATTCATATAAATCAAACATATCCATTTCACTATCACTAAATCATTTTCATACAAACATTCCTTCATTTAAGTACATGTGACAAAATTTACATACATGCATACTGTTTTGGTCAAAAATTACCGAAGCAATTAAGTGATCAAATTAGTTAAGTGAGGTAGTGTGCTAAAAATGTGTGTTGAAAATATGCTAATTAAGTTGTTTGCAAAAACAGTTTTCAGGATACGGCTCAGGATATTGAGCTGTATCTACGATCAAACAATGAGCAAAAAAGGTAAAGGGTGACACAGGATATATGAGGAAAGCCCTTGATCAATCTAGATCGCTGGCATAAAACCTCGGGAGCTGACAATCGCAGCTGCCTTGTTCTTCTTATTGCTTCAAATATCAGGATACAGTGCAGGATATGATGCGGATGAACTAAGTGTTACAATGTAAATTCGATACAAGTGTAAGTGTGTAGTGATTGTTTTCAAGTAGAGAGAAAGAGTGTGCGAGAGATTGTGTCCCTAATCTGATCCGATCAATCCCTTTTATAGTAAAAGAAACCAACTAACTATCCTACTATTCCGGGATTCGGCGAATATTCCATATGTGAACGTTGTAGTCCACGTCTTCCGGCTTCAACGTCTATAATCCAACTGATTTGCCCGAGTCTTGAGGAGAAGAAGTCCACTTGAACGTTAGAGACTCACACCTATTAATCTGCACGTGGGTTAATTAGTTATTACCAGGATATCGTACCAGGATGTTACCAATATCCTGCTTCAGTATTCTGGTCACAATAAAACAAGCAAAGTCAGAATATTGCCCAGGATATATGAACAGAAAATCACCCATAACAATTGTCCCCAAAATATATCTGTTGGTATACCAATTCCAACGGATATATTTTAAAACTTATCCCTTAAATCGAGGTTACTAAGTTGAAGTGACGGTTGATGTGACTTTGTGCAACTTCCCACGCGTTTTTCACTCGATGGCTATCCATTTAGCCCCTATATCTTCTCTCTTCTTTGTTGATAAACGATCATATCCCTTGGAATTCTCAGGTACTTTTCTCTTCTTATCTCTTAGTATTTTCTCGTCCAAATTTCCCGATGGCCACCAGAACGCGCTCTTATTCCGGCGAGTCCACCTCATCATTTGTCAATCAGAATCTGCTCAAAAACCCCGAGAAGGAGGTGTGCTCCTTCGACAATGCCGATATCAACGCGTTAAGAACCTCCGGTGCTTTCCCCGATACGGCGATTATTCGTCCATTCGACCGGAGCATTCGTTCTGATGTATCTTCCGAGGAATGGATCTGTTTTCTTGTAGGGTCTTGAACGCCTGATGAGCCTTTACGAAGAAAGTTGAGGTCTAAACAAGAAGTTGGAAGCGAAGCTGAGGAAGGCTGAGACCACCATCTCTGACCATGGGACGATAGCTGTCGCTAAGTCACAGCACAATGGGGATAAATTCAAAGCATTGTCCCAGGATGCCAAAGCTGCTATCAACATGGCCAATGAAGATGCCCAAGCCAGGCTGGATGCCGCCCAACTCCAATTCGAGCAGGATATGACCACCTACTTAGAAGGTCTCAAGGGGTCAGTTGTAATCTCCTTCCTACAAGCCAGGCTAAAGATGGCTTATGAAGCCAAAACTCTGGGCTTCGAATGCCCTTCTTGGAATGTGAGTGCTTGGGAGGCAAAACTGAAAGACCTTGGGGGGAGTCCTGTTGAATAACCTGCCAAGCCTGCGGGTGAAGAGCCTTCCAAGGCAGCGGAGGAAGCGGCTGATACTGAAAAGAATCCTGGTGGTGATGGTGGCGAGGATGCTGGAGGAAAGGTTACTGGTGAAGAAGGTGCTGATCCTTAAGCAGCGAAGTGGGCGATGATGGATATACGTGCCAAGGCCGGATCCCACTTTTCTAGATTTGATGGTTGTGGTTGTCTGAACAATTTACTTTTCCTGTCTTTGAACAATTTATATTTCCTCCACTAAAACAATATGATGACCAAAGGTGGATGGGTCCTGGGTTTCAGGATGAAGCCCTTGGTCATCAATTAGTACAACCTGTTTTGAACAATATAACAGTTGGAGGTGGATGGGTCTCGGTTTGAGACGAAACCTTCAATCTCTTAAGTAAATATGGTAAGGAACTAATCGTGCTTTTGGTGGAGGGATCTTGGTTTGAGATGAAACCAAAAGCACAACTTTTGACATGTTAATAATATAATTTCCTTTTGCCTTATTTGTTGTTGTCTTTTAATTCTTGTTATGCATTGCTTTAGTTTAAACTTCAATGTTCCAAACTTGGTACGAATATTTGTTGAAAATATCCTGATTAATATACTCACAAATATCCTATAAAGACTTTCGTCAAATAGGGTTTTTACAACTCAAATAATTTAGATAGAGTTTTTAAAGAAAAAAGGACAGTTTATTTTACATTTTATAATGTTTGTTTCGACTACATTGGTTTAACTAAAACACAGTTTTAGTTTTTAACCCAAGTATTATATCCCAAATATTCCAACCAAATATCCTGAAACATATTCCGAAAATACATTTTGAGAATATATCCTAAGAATATATCCTAATCAGGACATTTAGCCCCTTTTCAAACATAGTTTCAAAAGTTCAAATGATTTATATAAGGTCTACAAAGGAAAGATCATACCAGGAATAGAGTGTAACCCTATTTTCGAGCTTCAATCCTTTTGCAATTTTTTCCACTAAGATGTCCCCAGTCCGAGATACTTAGTACACTAGGTCCAAATTTGATCCTTTGAGCTTTAAACAATCGCCTCAGAAGGAATGTCCCCTGTGCATAAAGTCTTTGAACACTTAGAAATTTTCTGAACATCAGTTCCAACTATTTGAGCAGTTCTTGTGTTACAGGGGGTAAACCCTAAAACGTACTGGAGATAAATCCTTAGTATCCTGGGGATAAACCCACAAGTATCCTGGGGAAAATCCCAAATTTTCATGTCTACAGGCGGGAGTGTATAAACTCCAAGACTTAGAAACGTGATAACCTTTAAACTTTAGAGAGTATGAAAATACCCTTCCATGAGAAAGGGTGATCAATCCTCATATACCTTTAGGATCCAGGATATAGCCAACAATAACGAAATTGTCAACCACTTTTACATGGACTGGTCCCGCTATCTTGAACTATCCCTGGATAACTTGCGCTCCAGGCGAGGTGTTTAAACCCAATTCGAGAGAAAGGTGAATACCTTTAAACCAGTGAAGGGATCAGGATCCCTTAAACGTGAGAGAGGGGGCCAATCCTCTAATCTTTCGAAGTATCCTGAGTGTGTATCCTGGAGCTATATCCCGAAGCATATACTGCAAAACAATCGTAAACTAAGGTGCGTGTTAGCCTGGCTAACACCCCTCCGATGCTTAAGTCAGTAATGGGTTCAAAAGAACAAATAATATCAAACATATTAAAAGAGAAAGAATCCGTACCATTCTGAGTTAGAAATTAAGTTCCAAAATTACTTGAAATAGAGCTTTAGATGTATAGCATTCCAGTATCTTGGTAGCATATCCCCCTCCATATTCTTAAGTCGATATGCTCCTTTTCCTGATTCTGATTCGATTTCATAGGGTCCTTCCCACTTCGGAGCCAACTTTCCATCAGCAGGATTAGTAGTATTCTGAAAAACCTTTCTCAATACCCAATCTCCAACCTGGAACCTTCTAGTCCTTATATTCTTGTTATATGCTTTGGACATCCTCTGTTGATATGCTGCCATCCTTAGCTTTGCTGCATCTCTTGTCTCATCAATAGTATCCAATTCTTGGCATAGGGCTTCAGGATTCTTCTCAGGATCCCAGAGATTGGATCTTGCCGTAGGTACCACCATTTCTATTGGGATCACCGCTTCTGCTCCAAACACCAAGGAAAATGAGGTTTGGCCAGTTGCACTTTTCACCATCGTTCTATCAGCCCATAAAATAAAGGGTAATTCTTCCGCCCATCTTCCCTTCTTAGCTCCTAGTCTCTTTTTCAGGTTGTTAACAATTATCTTGTTCGAGGATTCTGCTTGTCCATTTGCTTGAGGTGCACTGGTGTCGATGTAATCATTTTGATTCCCCAACTTTTACAAAAAATTGTAGTTCTTTTACTTATGAACTGATATCCATTGTCACAAATAATCTCGGCCGGTACTCCAAACCTGGTCAGGATATTCCTTTTTATGAAGGATACTACTTCTTGGTCTCTAACTTGAACAATCAGCTTCAACCCATTTAGAAAAATAATCAGTCATTGCCAGCATGAAGACCTTTCCTCCTGGAGCCTTTGGCAATTTTCCTACTATATCCATTCCCCACTTCATGAATGGCCAAGGGGAAACGATAGGATAAAGTGGCTCAGCTGGCTGATGTAGTATATTACTATGTCTTTGACATGCATCACATCTTCGAGCATATTCTGCAACATCTTTCCTCATTGTTGGCCAATAATATCATGTTCTTAATACCTTTGAAAATAACGACCTGCCCCCAATATGGCTACCACAATCCCCTTCGTGTATATCCTGAAGCACTTCTTTAGTTTCGGGATCCTCCACGCACCTCAGATATGGTCTTGCAAGGGATTTCTTATACAAAACATTATTTATAATAGTGAATCGTGATACCTTCATTCTAAAGGCCTTAGGATTTTCTTCCTTTTGGATGTGTCCTTCCTTGAGATATCTCATGATTGGAGCCATCCAGGACTTAGGATCCTCCTCGGGATACTCATCATCAGGATCCTGAACACTTACTACTTCCTTATCCTGAGGATCCGTCGCAGGATACAGGATATGTAATATTGGTATTTGGGTTCCCTCTGGTATCTTGACTGATGATCCTAGATTCGCCAAGGCATCACCTTCAGCATTATCCTCCCTCTGTACCTGTTCAAGTGTAAAAACATCGAAATATCCTGCTAATTTTTTGAGAATATCGAGATACTCGATTAACTTCTCACCTTTAACTGCATAGGTCCCATTAAAATGATTAGTAATTAACAAGGAGTCAACAAATACTTGTAAACCCTTGATATCCATGCTCTTAGCCAATTCTAATCCTGCAATTAAAGCTTCATATTCTGCTTCATTATTAGTGGCAGGAAACTCACATCTAATAGCCTGGGGTAATATGTCCCCCTGTGGCGATTTTAGTAGTATACCCAAACCTACACCTCTTACATTAGATGCACCATCAGTATATAATGTCCAGGATTCTAAGTTTTCTCCTAGCTGTTGTACTTCTAAGTCTACTTCATTTTGAATATCACTACTGAAATCAGCCACAAAGTCAGCTAGGGCCTGAGACTTTATGGCATTTCTAGGTTCATATATTAAATCATAGGCACTTAATTTTACTGACCACTTAGCCATCCTGCCTGACATCTCAGGTTTCCTAAGCACATTTTTAACAGGATAGTTGGTTTTAACATGAATCCTATGTGTTTCAAAATAATGTCTAAGTTTCGTTGATGCCATAACTAGGGCTAATATCAATTTTTCTAAATGAGAATATCTAGTTTCAGCATCTACTAAACTTTTACTAACATAATAGACAGGATATTGCTGACCTTCATGATCCTTTACAAGGACAACACTTACTGCATTCCCCGATACTGCAAGATAGAGGGATAATGGTTCACCATCCTCAGGCTTCATCAATAGAGGTGCGGTCGAGAGATACTGCTTCAAATCCTACAAGGCTGCTTCATGCTTCTCTCCCCATTCGAATTTCATATTCTTCTTCACGATATCATAAAATTCCTTGCATTTTTCCGAGGATCTTGAGATAAATCTGTTTAATGCTGCTACTCGCCCCGTTAACCTTTGAACATCTTTCATATTTGAAGGTGACTTAATATCCAAGATAGCCTTTATTTGCTCCGGGCTTGCTTCTATCCCCCTTTTCGTCACCATGTATCCTAGAAACTTTCCTGCTCCCACTCTAAAATGGCATTTTGAAAGATTTAATTTCATGTTGTACTGATCCAGGATATCAAATGCTCCCTTAATATCCTGGAGGTGATCCTCAGCCTTCTTGGATTTTACTATCATATCATCGATGTACACCTCCATGGTGTCCCCCAATTTGTCTTTAAACATCATGTTTACCAATCTCTGGTATGTTGCACCTGCATTTTTCAAACCAAAAGGCATAGCAGTTGTTAGGGCGTGAATTTTATGCTAAGGATCATCTATCCTGAGACTGGGCATGGATCACGGATCCTTAATGGATGATGCAGGGAGTCTGAGGATCCAGAGTCTGAGGATCCAGGATCCTTATCAGAACTTATGATTTCAAACAATTGTCACGTTTTTAATGTTTATATGCAGTTAATGGACGACATGGGCTTAGTCTTTGCTGGAATCTCATGGAATATGCTTCATAGGCACGTGCTTAATGAAGAAATAACCGTTTTGGAGAACATAGGTGACCTCCACCTTTTTAGGAAAGTTTGTTGCTGGATATTTCTTATCTTTTAAGGGGAAAACAAGCTCATTTGAGGCATAAGTCGAACACACCACAGAAAAAACACACAACACTCGAATTCTCTGCAAACACTTAGCAAAAACACACACTTATACTAGCAATTCATTGTATTGAGCTTGTTTTCTTCCGAAGTTGTACAAGGATCATTATTATTTTTGCAATATATTTGGTGATCGGTAGTTTCCATCACCCGAGGTTTTTTATGCCGGAGATCTTCTAAAGATTAAGGGTGTTTTCCTCGTATAAATCTCGGTGTTCATCGTTGATTTCATATACTTGTCGTGCATACAATTAACCAAGCATCATACCTCACAAAATCAGATTTGGTTGCATTATCCTTGTGTGATTTTTGACTAAAACAGCAGTATAACAATAAATACCTGTTGGTGTCATGAAGGCAGTATCCTCCTGATCCGAGGGTTCCATCTAGATCTGTTGGAATCCTGAGGAGGCATCCATGAAGGTTAGCATCTCGTGACCAGCAGTAGCATCCACCATTGAATCGATATGAGGTAGAGGAAACGGGTCTTTTGGACAAGCTTTGTTCAAGTCTGTGTAATCTACACAGACTCTCCAATTCCCGTTTTTCTTTTGCACCACAACTACATTTTCCAGCCATTTAGGAAACTTCACTTCCCTAATCATCTTGCTCTTTAATAATCTCTCAACTTCCTCCTGAATGATAGCGTTCTGTTCTGGAGCAAATTTTCTTCGTTTCTGCTAGACAGGCTTGAAAGACCTATCAATTTCGAGCTTGTGAGTTATAATATCCTTCGAAATTCCTGTCATATCCTCGTGTTTCCACGCGAATGTTGACATCCTACATTTCAAAGAGTTAGTCAATTGGTTTTCAATATCCTGAGGGATATTGGTTCCTACGAGCACCGAGATATCCGGATTATCCTGATCCAGGATAACTTTCTTTACATCATGTTCTGAAGCCTCCATGATATCCTGGCCTCGCATCTTTAATTGCTATGCTGCATTAGGCTTGGTTGAGGATTTCATCGAGGATGAGTAACACTCTTTGGCTTCCTGCTGATCACTTTCCACGTTGACAACTGCCCAAGGGGTAGGGATCTTGATACATTGATGATAAGTTGACGGCACAACTTTTATATCATGGATCCATGGCCTACCCAATATGATATTATAGCAGGATAAGGAGTCCATGACACAAAAGCGCTGCATTGAGTTGGCCCCTTCAACATACACAGGCAACTTTATCTCTCCTACTGTATTCCTGGCTTCTCCACAAAAACCAACAAGCACAGTGGATTTCGAAGTAATGTCCATCGGGGATACATTCATCCTCTTCAACGTTTCCAGCTGAATTATGTTGACGGAGCTACCATTATCTACCAGTATCCTACGCACAAAATGGTTAGCAACATATAATGTTATTACCAGAGCATCATGGTGAGGATCCTGGACGGTATACCTGTCATCGCTATCGAATGTGATCACTTTGTCAGTCGTGAGGGTTGACATCCTGGTCGGCTTATCTCCCCTCTCTGCTTTGGCTTCCTTCGCGATGTCGGATCCTCCTGAAATAAAGTTAATTATTTTGGCGTCCGCAGGAGGTGATGCCGCTCGTTCAGGATCCTACTCAGGATCCTGACCTTTATTCTTCTTTCTGCCCAGGAGATCCTTCAGATATCCCTTGCTCAAGAGATAGCTTATTTCTTTCCTTAGAGCAATGCAGTCCTCAGTAACATGTCCGAAATCCTCATGGAAGGCACACCATTTGGACTTATCCTTTCAATCAGCTTTTTGTTGATTCTTCCGGGGCCATCTTGCTTTATCTCCTAAACCCTGCATAGCATACATCAACTCAGGTATATTAACAGAAAAACAATATTCAGACAACTCAGGATCCTCGTCTTCAACAGCATTCACTTTTTGGCTGCCATTCCTGCCATATGGCTTAGAGCGATATGGTTTAAACGAGGGTTCTGATTTCCTGTTGGTTGGCTCATAGGGTTCCTGGGGTCCTTGAGTTATCCAAATGAAGTAATTAAGTGAGGAAGGACGTTTAAGAGCCATTTTAAGGCTGATCCTGTTAAGGTAGAACCAAAACCCTTGCAGAGGCATGCTTCCTTGAGATCCGGAGGGATAGGGTTAATTTCCATCCTTTCCCTATACTGAGCAATATGTTCTTCAGGATCCGTAGTTCCGTCATAGAGCTTCATGTTAGGGGTCTGAAATCTTTTTGGGATTTCAGCATCACAAATGGGATACGCGAACCGGGATATCCTGTGGCTGTCCTGGGACACTTCTGGAATTGGCTGGACCACCCCAGGTACACTGGATATCATGTCCTTCAATTTCTGAAGCTCCCTAGAAAATGCTGATGTCACACCTGCATCCTGCAAAGATCCAATACCGTTAGTAGCAAGAGTATTATTATTATTAGACACGTTACCAGTCTGAGGATTCTAGCCATATCCTGAAGCATATCCTGTGCTTCTCACAGTTGACACCCTGACTGAAGAGGGTATCTCAGGAGTATGATTCTGGGAATGGCTGGGCACAATATTCCCCCTGCTATCCTCAGCATATACTGCAGAACTGAAGTTCAAAGCTCTGGGTTGCAAGGGAGTGACAGTATCCTCAGCAGGCCTGCTTGAGCTGGATTTCAAGAGTTGTATCTCTCTCGTCAGCATCTGGTTGGTCTCCTGCTACTGCCTCATCTGTTCCTGTACACTACCAAATAAATTTAGAATTTCTTCATTAGAGGCCAAAACAGGACCGGATCCCTGAATATTACGAGCGGGGATAACATCCCGAGCCACATGAATTTTAGTTCCTTGAGAAGAGGCTTGCGATCTCGGAGGAGGTGGTGGAAGCACCGAACCAATTGTTGCAGAGGTGGTAGCAGATATGGTGGAAGAGCTCATGTTTGATCTTGAGGCCATTGAAAATAATGTAGCAAAAAGTTTTGAAAATAGAAAACCAAGTAACGATTTTGCAAAAGCTTTTAGTAGAAATAGCACCACTTGCCCCACGGTGGGCGCCAAATTGTTTGGTCAAAAATTACCGAAGCAATTAAGTGATCAAATTAGTTAAGTGAGGTAGTGTGCCAAAAATGTGTGTTGAAAATATGCTAATTAAGTTGTTTGCAAAAACAGTTTTCAGGATACGGCTCAGGATATTGAGCTGTATCTACGATCAAACAATGAGCAAAAAAGGTAAAGGGTGACACAGGATATACGAGGAAAGCCCTTGATCAATCTAGATCGCCGGCATAAAACCTCGGGAGCTGACAATCGCAGCTGCCTTGTTCTTCTTATTCCTTCAAATATCAGGATACAGTGCAGGAAATGATGCGGATCAACTAAGTGTTACAATGTAAATTCGATACAAGTGTAAGTGTGTAGTGATTGTTTGCAAGTAGAGAAAAAGAGTGTGTGAGAGAGTGTGTCCCTAATCTGATCCGATCAATCCCTTTTATAGTAAAAGAAACCAACTAACTATCCTACTATTCCGGGATTCGGCGAATATTCCATATGGGAACGTTGTAGTCCACGTCTTCCGGCTTCAACGTCTATAATCCAACTGATTTGCCCGAGTCTTGAGGAGAAGAAGTCCACTTGAACGTTTGAGACTCGCACCTATTAATCTGTACGTGGGTTAATTAGTTATTACCAGGATATCGTACCAGGATGTTACCAATATCCTGATTCAGTATCCTGGTCACAATAAAACAAGCAAAGTTAGAATACTGCCCAGGATATATGAACAGAAAATCACCCATAACACATACATATATACATATACATACGGCACACACATATACACATATATGAACTTCCAAAAGTTCACTTTTCATCATATTTATCATCAATCACATGACTTATTTTAAAACCTTCTTTTATGATATCTTTCTAACACATGCATGTATACAACTTTCAAGATCCAACTCAAATCAATCAAAGATCATTTAATCAAAAATCAATACACAACTAAACACATACACACTCAAGCCTTCGGCCATATATACACACTCATACACACTTATTTTTACTTTGATTAAAATCTCATTCTTTGTTTGATTCAAGTTTGTGATTCATTCCAAGATTCAAGAGAAACCTTTCACTATTATTTTCATCAACAAGAATCAAGAACATGTTTAAAAAGAATGGTTTTATACCCTCAAGATTCAAGTGGGTTTTTGACAAAGTATGATGATATGAGGCTTGGTTCTTGCTTGTAACACCTTCAAATCACCATAGGAACTTCAAAAGTGCATGGAACAAGCATGAAAATGACTTGAATCTTGATGAAATGGCTGAAATTTCGAAAATGAGAGAGGGATAGGAGGTGTTCGGCTGAATTTTTAGAGAGAGAGTTGAAGTTGGGTTTTTGAAAAAATGTCTTGGTTTATGAGAAATATTGGATGATAAGTTTCCAACATAATCATTACACAATTTGCATGTTAAACATTTGTCAAGAGACAGAAAGTATAAGACTTTCTATGGCTGCCAACTATCATTTGTGTATACACCTCACACGTACATATGTATATATATTATGTTTATATATCAAAAACTGGTATTTTACTGGATACCGGGTATTTTATCTAGCGTTTTAACCCGTTTTAGGGCGTTTTAAATTATTTTTAACACTCTATAAAAATAAACTCACCAAAATATTACTGGACAATATTTTGCTTGCCTGGACTGGCTACGTTGTCGGTATTTGGCAGTATGCGCGCTGTGCTGCGCGGTACGCACTTAAAATCGCAAAAATAGGAATTTATGCGTTTTTTATTTATTCTTATCATTCTAGAGTAATAAACTCATTAAATTATTACTAGAATAATTATCAGTTGCCTTGACAGGCTGAGTTGACAGTATTTTTTCGGTATACGCACTGCATCGCGCGGTACGCGCTTAAACTCGAAAAATAGAGTTTCTTAGCGTTTTAATTTATTTTTCCTCACAAGTATGATTAAAATTATTATTCTAATCATAACAGACTATTTTTAGGATTTTAACACTGATCGGGTGGTCACCGATGTTCGTTTCGCATTTTAACCGTTACGCGATAAGCGTTTATCTTACCGTTGCCAACATAATTTTTACCAAAGTTTAAATTTACCAACTCATTAAATCTCACATATAAAAATCATAATCAATCAAATATGGCCTTTTATCTATTCACAACACGTGTTACAATTGTACGGTATGGCCTGAAAAGCCGGGTGTCACATGAGCTATATCCTGAAAACTATTTTTGTTAACAACTTGATCAGCATATTTTTCACGAATACTTCTAGCACATTACCTCACTTAACTAATTCGATCACTTAATTACTTAGGTAATTTTTTACCAAAACAAGTGGATTGAAACATCATGAGGTGGCAGCAAGTGGTGAGAAGAAGGTGGAGGATGCAGCGAAGGTTTAGGCTGCACAAATGGACGATGATGGAAATTTCTAGACGTGGCCGGAGCCCATTTTTTATGGTTTAATGGTTTTTTGGTTATGATGTTTTAAACAATGGTCTGTATGGTGAACAATAGTTTTTACGTTTAAGGATCAATGATCCTTTGGACAATAGGGGTAGCAAAGGTGGATGGGTCCTTCTGTTTATGGAGGATGAGGCCTTTGATGCCCTCGCCTTTTGATTTCTTGCACTCAATGAACCTTATGAACATGGACACCCTTTGGGTAGGCAATTTTGACAACCTTTAAAAGGGTTAACTATGATAAATAAATAAAACTTTAACCTTTTGACTAGCTTTGTGTTGTTTATCTTGCATACATTTAACTTTCAATTGTTATTGTACAACTTTTTAGATTTACAAGTTATTGGCAAAAGTGTAAAAATTAGTTTATGTCAAAAAGTTTAGGATATGATCAAGGATCAAATATCCTTTAATCAGAAAGTTTGGAAAGTAAGACAATTTTAGGATCATATATCCTGTAATCAATAAGTTTGAAAACTAAGACAATTTTAGGATCATATATCCTGTTGTCAAAGAATAAGGGTGATACTGATAAACTAAGAATAAAGTTAAAGTAAATAAGGATCATACCAGAGAATCCAAGTTAGGATCCTAAATCCTTAACACTTACAACTGAAATAATCAAAAGATAAGACGTTGTAGAAGGTTAGGATCCTGGATCCTTAACTATTCAGCTCTGGAAACCCGAAATATGAGATAACTTGGGACTAAGCCAATTGTAAAAGAAGATGTTAGTATCTGGGACAAGCCCAATAACTGGGGACAAGCCCAAAAACTGGGGACAAGCCCAAAGGATCTTGTGTAAACTGGAGTATGGCCTATACTGGCGACTATCCAAACTTAGTGACCTGAAAATGCCAAAACCTTAGCTAACGTGAAAACATTAGAAACCTTAGGAACGGATGTATGGTACGTCTACCATTATACTTAGGATCCTAAATACAGCCAGTACAATGAAATTGTCAACCCCTAAAGCGGATACTGGTCCCATTGCCTTTAACTGCACTAGGATAATCGTGCGCAACTGGCGAAGGTGTAAGAACCTGATTCGTAGAAGGTAATAGATACCTTAAACTGGGGACAAGCCCAAAAACTAGGGACAAGCCCAATAAACTGGGGATAAACCCAAAGACTTAGGAAACTTGAATAGATACTTGATCCTTTGTCAAGGATGCATCAACTTCTGCAAAATTCATAATTTAGTAAAGAAGGATAAAGGATCCTGGATCCTTCTCCTTGTAATCGAATAATTTAAAGGATTAGGTAAATTAAAATCAAATCATTACCAAAATGAAGATCATATATCCTCTAAGGATCCTTAATGTGTATTAGATGCGAAGATGGTCAAGGATCCTGGATCCTTCTTACATGAAGTATCTCTTCAAATGGATACCATTCCAAGCTCTTGGTAACAAATCACCTTCCATTGTTAATAAACAGTATGCCCCATTTCTTGCCTCAGCTTCAATTAGATAGGGGTCTTCCCATTTTGGTGCTAGCTTGCCATCAGCAGGATTTGTTGTGTTTTGGAATGCTTTCCTCAACCCCATGCACCAACTTGAAACTTTCTGATCCTGACATTCTTGTTATAAGCTCCAGCCATCCTTTGTTGATAGCTAGCCAATCTTATCCTTGCCAAATCCCTGATTTCTTCTATGGTATCCAAATCTTGAACCAAGTTCTAAGCATTTCCTTCAGGATCACGGATGATTGTCCTTGCAGTAGGGACTACCATCTCTGTGGGGATCACAGATTCAGCTCCAAACACTAAAGAAAATTGAGTCTGGCCAGTAGCATTCTTGGGAGTTGTTCTATCAGCCCATAACACATAAGGTAGCTCTTATGCCCATTTTCCTTTCTTGGATCCAAGTTTCTTCTTCAAGTTGTTGATGATAATCTTGTTAGATGATTCTGCTTGACCATTAGCTTGTGGGTGGACTGGTGTTGATGTCATCATCTTAATCCCCCAATTGTCACAAAAGTTAGTAGTTCTACTCCCAATAAATTGGGATCCATTATCACAAACAATTTCAGAAGGAATACCAAATCTGGTAATAATGTTTCTTTTAATAAAGGATATTACTTCCTTTTCTCTGACTTGTGCAAAGGCTTCAGCTTCTATCCATTTGGAGAAGTAATCAGTCATAGCAAGCATAAACACTTTTCCTCCTGGTGCTTTGGGAAGTTTGCCAACTATATCCATTCCCCATCTCATAAATGGCCAAGAAGAGGATATAGGATGCAGGAGCTCTGCTGGTTGATGAAGGATATTGTTATACCTTTGACAAGCATCACATTTATTTCCATAATCCACAGCATCCTTCTTCATAGTAGGCCAATAGTATCTTGTCCTAAGGATCCTTGAGAACAGTGCTCTGCCCCCAGTGTGGTTTCCACAACCCCCTTCATGAAAATCCTTCAGGACTTCTTGGATTTCTGGATCCTCGATGCACCTTAGATATGGGCCTGCAAGAGATCGTTTATATAACATGTTATTTAATATTGTAAATTGAGATACCTTGACTTTAAAAGCTCTGGGTTTTCTCCTGTAGGAATCTCTCCATGTTGTATATATCTCATGATTGGAAGGATCCGGGATCTTGAATGTGACTGTGCACCATCACTAGGTATGATTGCAGAATCCTCCACTATTTCCATAGTTGTATGATCCTCAATAGCAGGAGTCAAGATATGGATAATGGGAATTTTAATATCCTCTGGAATCTTCAATGATGATCCAAGGTTGGCTAAAGCATTAGCTTCTGCATTTTCTTCCCTAGGTACCTGTGTCAAACTAAAAGAAACAAAAGAGTCTGCCAATTTCTTGACTATCTCTAGATATTTTATTAGTCTTTCACCTTTAACAGCATAAGAACCATTAAAGTGGTTAGTAATTAACAATGAATCTACATGTACCTCAAGATACCTGATCCTCATGTGCTTGGCAATTTGCAAACCAGCTATTAAGGCTTCATACTCAGCCTCATTATTAGTAGTTTGAAACTCACAAGCAATTGAGTGGGGTATTATGTCCCTCTGTGACGATTTTAGTAGTATGCCTAGTCCAGTTCCCTTGACATTTTAAGCCCCAACTGTGAAGAGTATCCAAGGATCCTTAGTCTCTTCAATCTGTTGAACTTCCAATTCAGCTTCCCTTTGTAGATCACTACTGAAATCAGCCACAAAGTCAACTAAGGCTTGGGATTTGATGGCAGTTCTTGGTTCATATCTGATATCATAAGCACTAAGTTTGACTGCCCACTTTGCCATTCTTCCTTACATTTCAGGTTTTCTGAGGACATTCTTAATTGGATAGTTAGTCTTAACAATAATGGCATGAGTTTCAAAATAATGGCATAATTTAATAGATGCCATGATCAAAGCAAGGATAAGTTTTTCTAAATATGAATACCTGGATTCAGCATCAAGTAAACTTTTACTTACATAATACACAGGATGTTGGGTACCTTCATGATCATTTACAAGGACTGCACTTACCGCCTTAGAAGAAACTGCCAAGTATAAGGATAATATATCCCCCTTTTCTGGTTTCATTAAGGCTGGAGCTGAGGATAGGTAATCCTTAAGGGAATTGAGAGCATTCTCATGCTTTTCAGTCCACTCAAACTTCTTGTTCTTTCTCAGAATGTCATAGAATTCCTTGCATTTCTCTGATGACTTTGAGATGAACCTGTTCAAGGCTGCGATCCTTCCTGTCAATCTTTGCACATCCTTAGCATTGGCAGGAGACTTAATATTCACAATCGCCTTGATTTGCTCTGGACTCGCCTCTATCCCTCTTTTCGTCACCATATAACCTAGGAACTTGCCAGCTTTTACACCAAAGTGGCACTTTGAAGGATTCAATTTCATGTTGAATTTATCAAGGATATCAAATGCTTCCTCCAAATATCTAAGGTGATCCTCAGCTCTTTTGGACTTAACCACCATGTCATCAATATAGACTTCCATTGTGTGTCCAGTTTTTTCTTTAAACATCATATTAACTAGCCTTTGGTATGTAGCACCTGCATTTCTTAGTCCAAATGGCATAGCAATATAACAATAAATACCAGTAGGGGTCATAAAGGTTGTATCCTCTTGATCAGATGGTTTCATCTGAATTTGTTGGAATCCAGATGAAGCATCCATGAAAGTCAACAACTCATGACCTGCAGTAGCATCCACCATGGAGTCAATGTGGGATAATGGGAAAGGATCCTTGGGACATGCCTTGTTTAAATTAGTGAAATCGACACATAGCCTCCACTTTCCATTTTTCTTTTGAACAACAACCACATTGGCTAACCACCTTGGATACTTAACCTCTCTAATCATACCTTCTCTGAGCAGTTTATCTACCTCTTCCTGGATGATGGCATTCCTTTCAGGTGCAAACTTTCTCCTCTTTTGATGTATGGGTTTGAATGACCTGTCAATGCCAAGTTTATGAGTAATAATATCTTTAGAAATACATGTCATATCTTCATGCTTCCAGGTAAAGGTAGTTCTTCTCCTCTTGAGGAAGGATACTAGATCATGTTCAACATTGTCGAGGATCCCGGATCCTATGAAAACTTTGGATTTAGGATCCTGAGGATCCATCAGGATATCTTTCACATCTGGTTCTCTTTCCTCCAGGACATCTCTTGGAGGATACTTTAATTGCTATTGTTCCCTGGGTCTCGAGGCTGGCTTCATGGATGAAGTGTAACAACTTTTGGCTTCTTATTGGTCACTTTCTATCTTCACCACACCCCATGGAGTAGGGAGTTTCACACACTGATGATATGTAGATGGAACTGCTTTCATGTCATGTATCCATGGCCTGCCAAGGATAACATTACAACAGGATAAGCAATCTATAACACAAAATTTTTGAAAAGAATTAACTCCCTCTATATAAATGGGAAGTTTAATGTCCCCCAATGTGTTCTTGGTTTCTCCACTGAATCCTTCAAGAACCGATGATCTTGGGACGATTTCTGATTCAGGGATGTTCATCTTTTTGAGGACATCAAGTTGAATGATGTTCACTGAGCTTCCTCCATCTATGAGAATCATGCGAACAAAATGGTTTGATATAAACAATGTAATAACAAGACCATCATGATGAGGATCCTGAATATCCACACGATCATCCTCATCAAAGGATATAACTTTCTCATGTGTAAGGATTGAGGTTCGAATGGGCATATCCCCATTCTCCATCTTTGTCTCTTTAGCATGCCTCTTAGCTGCTGAAAAAGAAGTGCCACATATGTCTGATCCACCGGAAATGAAGTTGATAATTTGTGCATCAGCTGGAGGAGCAGGAGCTCTTTCTGGAATCTTTTCAGGATCCTGGATCCTTTACTTTTTTTCTTCCAAATAGCTCCTTAATATGTCCCTTGCTTAACAAGTAACCAATCTCTTTCCTGAGTGCTATGCATTCATCAGTGAGATGACTGAAATCTTCATGATAGACACACCATTTGGATTTATCTTTTGTAGCAGTTGGCTTATCACTCACTCTGGTCCATCTTGCTTTCTAACCTAACTTCTGCATTGCAAGGATTAGTTCATTATTATCAAAAGCAAAGCAATATTCAGAAATGGGTGGATAATCTTCATCATCCTCTTCTTGCTCCACTGCATGCACGTTTTGATTATCAGACTTGTTGTATGATTTGGATTTCTTGTTCCTGAAATAGGATCCTTGCTTCTTCTATTTTGAGGATCCCGACAGTCACTCTTGGATCCTTTTATCATCCTCTATGCGTGTAACACCCCGAAAACGGGTTTGGTAATCAAACCCCATTAATACTAATACACGGGTAAAATACCGTTAGCGGTAAAAGTAACCTGGTAAATATTAGGATTTAAATAAATAAACCTAATATTTAATAAAACGTGAATAAATGCTTCTAAGTAAATAAAGTTTATAAGAAGCCTGAGTTAACGGGACTTAAAATAAACTGAGTCATAATTTCCCCAAACCCACTAAGTTAACTAGGAATATTTAACCTAGTTGATAAGTGAGAATAGTGTTAGAAATAATTAGGTTGCGGCCTACTTAATAACTAACCAAACATGAGGGACCAAAGTTTGATATCTTGAAAATGGTTTTATAAGAAAAAAAAAAAAAACAAACACACATATATTTGTGTGCGAACGTGAGAAGCCAGGAACAAGCTCCCATGGAGCTCAACCCTAAAATTCAACAAAACCCTCAAATTGGAGGATCAAACAATGGCCAAATTCGGATTTGAACACATAGAAACGGTCACCAAGTCAAGGGGATCGTAAGGTATGTCGAATTTCTAACAATCTTGAAGTTGTGAAAATCGATTAACCTTGCATGATGCAATCTATGTATGAATTGTAGAGGTTGTGGCCGAATTAATGAAGTGTCATTGCTTAGGAACAAACCCTAAGTAGAAATTTGAAGAAAATTGCTATGATTTGAATAATTTGATGGATTACCACACTTAGACAAGTGGGTTTGGATTATTTAGTGAAAAGGATGATACACACATGTTAAAATCATCATATTTAATAGTTGAAGCAAAATACTTGAACAATTTGCAAGTTTGAGTATATGATCATAATTGCTATGAAATGGGTTTAGTTGATTTGATGAAATTAATGTTGTATTGGTATTTATAAACGCCATACTAACTCGTATGAATGAACTACTTGAACAAAATAGGGATTTTGTTAAGAGTTCATAATTGATTAGAAGTGAGTCTTGACACAAGAATTAAACTCATGATTCATGATTGAGTTTAAAGAGAAAAATAGTCAAAGAATCATAAGGTGTGAAAGTCATGATTTGGAATGACTAATCTAACAACCTTGTGAATAATGAATGATAGTTGGCGCTTAACAAGCTAGGTGAAGCTTGGGGAGAAAGCGGGTCGAACGAGTCAAGCATAAAGGAAAAACGTATTCGGGATGCAAGGAAAGTATAGCTTACACTAGTCTCATATTTTAGAATAGTCTCTTATCATAGTAGTTACGAATAAGATAAATACATAATTGAGGTATGATGTTCCGGCGTGTAGACGTACGGAACAAGATAGTCGAGCATGACAAGAAACCATGTTGATGGTTTAAAAGGAGTTAAATCGGTAATTCGATCATTTTATGACAAATGAAAAATGAACTTTTGAATGGTTACCTTATAGAGTAAACCAAAACAAACAATAAGGGTAGAACGGTAGATTGGTCACGCATTGATCATAACTATTAGTTTTGAAAGACATTGTATGACGTAAGCCATGATAGGCTAAAAAGCGTTAAGAAACGATTAATAAGTGAAATGACCGCACGGTGTAAATCGGAGCGATTCATGTAGATGAGATGGTAATAAATATCATCTCGCCAACATAATCGATCACTTAGACCAAATGGGTCAAAAGGTGAAGATATCACCCTTTGACAATAACGACTAATGATTATTGTCGAGTTATATTATTTCAGGAGTAAATGTCAAATGGGTATTAGCAACGCTATGAATTAGCGGTTATAAAAGCAAGGTATTAAAAACGGGTCAATATATTGATCCGCGCCAGGTATGTGAAAAAAGGGTAACACTCATTTAGAACATGTGGTTCAATGAGTGTTAAAAGAAGTCAAAATAAACATTTGGTTACTTGATAAGTAAACCAAATGTTTTAAGTAATGAACATTGTGTTTGGAAAGCTTAATGACTTTTCAAACAAAATCATTGGTTAAAAGAGGGATTATGGGTCAAATATACTTTCAAAAGTCCTTCATCGTAAATGATTGGCTAAATGGACTAAAACGCCCTTATAAGCTAAATTAGACAAACGACCTTTAAAGGTAGTTTCGAAACGAGTTTTATGATCAAATAAATAATTGGAATAGGTATAAGAAGCGAAAGATGTAAACCTTTGGTCAAATGACTCTATATGAGTCTTTGTCGTAAATTAGCAATCTGACGAGAAAAACTCGGATTATATAGATCACCTCATTAAGTCCACCACAAATATAGTTGTGGTGGAAGATTACTTGATAAGAAATGTTTTATAATAACGCTAGAAACGAATGAAAGCGTTTCATGCTCAAAATATGCCTAAATACCTTTAACGGGTCAAAATACGCATATGAGCGTAAACGGGTTTAAGATACGTAAGAAACCCGTGACTTGAACCTAATATGATAGGAATTATTGAAATTATGAATATCATGAGAATAACGATCAAATAAACATGTTTGTGTGATAAAATCACGAACGGGTCAAAATTTGGTAAAAAGGGTAATAAGTCGAAGACTTAAAAGTCTGAAATTTTATTAATCCGGATATTGGATTTTAACTCCATAAGATGGAGAATTAAATTACGGACGCGTAGGAAAAAGAATCGGGTAAAACGGATTTAAAACGAGAGAGTTATGCTCGTTTCCGTGAAATCGGGTCATGCTGGGAATGTACAGCAACAGTTTAAGCAACATTCTGTGAAAAAGAGGGCTAGGATTCACGCGTAGCCCCTAGGCGTTACGCGACGCCCCCTAGTTCCGGAAAAATTTTATTTTTTTGTTGTTTGACCCATGTAACTTGTTTAAACTTGTTATTTAACTACCAAAGCTAACTTTTATGTTGGTTTTGGTCACAGGTGAATGTCAAGAAATTTCCGGATGAAGATCAAGCTCAACGAAGAACCGATTACACGAGATTAAAGCTTCCGCACGGCGTTACGTCGTAACTTTTAAACGACGAACTCAAATTCATTACGATGTATATAAACCTTCATTTGTAAATGATTTAACTTAACCGTATTACTAAAAGTACATGTAATTATAATTACATGTTTGTTTTAATAAACTATACGAAAACCGTAAAATAAGAACAAGGGTGTTACAATGCGGATGAATCTAAGGGCCCTGGTTCTTACTTCATCAAGATTCCTGCAAGGGGTCATGACAAGATCATCATAGAAATGTGAATCCTTAAGTAAACCTAATTTGAAAGCTTCTACAGCTGTAGCAATATCCAAATTAGGAATCTCTAAGGATTCTCTACTGAATTTGGTTATATAATCTCTAAGTGATTCATTTTGACCTTGTGTTACCCTATATAGATCACTAGTTAATCGTTCAAATCTTCTACTGCATGAGAATTGGCTATTAAACAAGTTAACTAAGTTAGCAAATGAAGTAATAGAGTAAGGGGGAGACTTAGCAGCCATTTAAGAGTTGATCCTGTCAGTGTGTATCCGAAACCCTTGCATAAACATGCTTCTTTCAACATTTCAGGAATGGGATTGATCTCCATTCTCTCCCGGTATTGAGCCACATGCTCTTCTGGGTCAGTTGAGCCATCATACAACTTCATGTTTGGTGTTTGAAACCTCTTTGGTATCTCTGCATCACAAATAGGTGGTGCAAAACGAGATATCCTGTGACTCCCATCTGGAATTTCAGGGTTGGGCTTAACCACTCCTGGATATCATATCCTTGAGTTTTTGTAATTCCCTAGCCATAGCTTGGTTAATTCTTGTATCCTGCACAAAGTCATGGTTAGCATTATGAGAAGTATTTAAAGTGTTACCTCCCGATGGATTCAAGGGTGGAATTCCTGATGTGAATCCATATTGATGTGATTTCGGCATGATCGAGGGACCAGATGAAGCAATAGTTTGCATAGGTATGAAGTCTCCCAAGTGAATCTCTGAACTTCTGGGTTCTACACTCCTTAAGGATCCTTGATCCTGAAAGATGTTGGATCTTTGATGCACCAAAGCTGGGGGTCTTGGAGGATAATCCATGGATCCGTGAGCCTAAGATGAGGATCCTTAAACCTGAGATGAGGATCCTGGATACTGAGAGTAGGATCCTTGAACTGTCTGCGTTCCCATGTATCCTCCTGAACTAGAGAAGGATCCTTGATGCTGGAAGGAGGATCCTTGAGGCTGAAGAGAGGATCCTGAAGGCTGAAAGTAGGATCCTTGAGCCTGTGTCATTGCCCATGATCCATAGCGTGTACTCGATGATCCACCCTGGTATTGGACGCCTGATGTTGTGGAGTGCTGGGTAGTTATGACTGGAGAATCGAAATTCAGTGATCTAGGCATCAATGGAGAGTGATCCTCCGCTGATCTCTTCAATTTCTTGATCTCATCAATCTCACGAAGGATCCTGTCATTAGTTTTGTCCTGCTGCTGATCCATGATCCTGATCCTGAAGCACTTCTGAGGATCACTAACTGACACAGAAGTAAGGATCACCAAAGAGGATAACAATTGAGGATCACGGGTCATTAAGAAATCCTCCCCTAACAATTGCCCCCAAAATATAAGGAGTAATATTGTAAATAAACGAGTTGTATTTTGTTGATCTTATCCGTAACAGACTAACGGATAACTAGCCGTTGAAGACGGACTAGCCGTTGCAAACCTGACGTCACTGAAGTGACAATCCTGCAAATCATCATTATAAATAGGAGTTAGAGATAGGATCAATTTGCATTTAAATCCGAGAGAAACTCCCTTTAAATTCTCAGTCGAAGATCAATCAGGTATCTCTTCTCTTATTTCTCCTTCTCTTACTCTGTTTTTCTTTCTTTACCAACATCACGTTAAGAATGATGCTCCGGTCCTCCCCCGCCAAGGATCACCAGAAGGATAGCCCCTTGAAGAGTCAAGGGATCATCAAAGACTCGGTGAATGAGAGGTGTTGCTTTACCGATCCTCAAGTAGATAAGATCCGGCACTGCTTTCCGGCGAACGCCTTTTTCAAACCCTTCGATCCCACTGTTCTGAGCGACTACATTTCTGAAACATGGGTTGCCTTTCCGGTTACCCCATTCACCATAGGATACACCTATCCTTTTCCAGCTTTTACCCAATCCTTTTTCTCCCTTACCGGCATCTCCTACATCCAAGCTATGCCGATGATCTGGAGGGTCTTATATACCCTTGAAAGGATCATAGAGCAGGAAGGGATTGATTTAGGAATGTCGGAACTGGCAGAGATGTATGATCTCACGACGTTTGGATCCCACCGATATCTGTTTAAGCGAAAACCCGGCGAAGAACATCCCATTTTTAAAGCCACCAAGAACGATACAAACTGGAAACGACGCTTTTTCTTTGTCAGAAGGGATACCATTCCAAACGGAAAGGATCTACCAAGGAAGTGATCCACCCATGGTAGGACAGAGGGTCCTGAGAAGGATCACCAGGTAATCTTGCTCTTGTGATAGGATCACTAACTCCCTTTTGTTTTATGTTATGCAGCTGTCACTGTTTCACACCTCATACCGTCTCCTGATACTAAGGAAAGGCTTGCTGTTTTTAGAAGACTCGGTCCTGAAACAAGATCATTTAAGACAATCACCCAGGATTCTCAAGAGGTATCCTCAGGCTCAGTCACCATGTCAAGTAAGTATCCTGCTTTTTATATAGTTAAAGATTTAAATAAATAGTTAAATAGAAATAGGATAAGGATACTTATCTTGCTTTGGATGTGTAGGTGCCGGAAAAGCTTCCAAGCCTGCCTCCCAGTTCAACATGGCCGACCTTGACACTGTTCGATCCAGAAAGAAGAAGGCCATTGCCAGCCCTTGTGTCTCCATCCCCAAGGCACCCACTAAAGGAAAGGGCGGCAAGAAGAGGAAAAACTCCGAGATAGAGGACCTACAAGGCCTGCCACTGATCCGCCACCAGTTCCTTGAATACTTCAATGACGTGAGGATCACCAATTCTGCCTAGGTATCCTACTTATTTGAGGATCACCTGATCTTGAACTGCTTTGTCTTTTTTGCAGAAATTTGCTGAGATTGAAGACTACGTGGGGAGCGTTGAGGAACTGGATAAGAAGATTGCTGACCTCCAACAAGTTGCAGTGCTCAAGGATCTTAAGATTGCTGATCTCGAAAAAGCCCTTCAAGACGCCAAGACTAAGACAGCTAAGATCTTGATCGACATTGACTACGAGAAGTATGATCTCATAGAAGGTGCAAAGGTCTCCGCTGCCATCACAATGTACAAGACAAAACTGAAGATGGCCGAGGAGGCTCAAGATCCTAACTTCGACAGAAGCAGCTGGGATGTTGAGGGTTGGAAGGCGAGGTTAGCTGATCTGGAAGATGATGTGGAGGCTGAGGAGGTTTTGGCGATCGAGGCTGGAGGCAGTGGAAAGGATCAGGTGAAGGATACCGAAGCCGAAGGGGATGAAGATGCAGCGAAGGTGTAGGCTGCATGATTGGGCGATGATGGACATTCCTAGACGTAGCCGGAGCCCAATTTTTAAATTCAGTGGTAGTTTGTTTTGTGGTTGTGCTGTTTTAAAACAATGATGGTCTGTATTTGAATAATAGTTTTAGGATTAAGGATCTAGGATCCTTTAGACAATAGGTAGGATTACAAATGGTGGAGGGATCCTCTATTTGGGGGATGAAGCCATTGTGATCCTGCCGCCTTTTGATTTCCTGCACTAGCTATAACCGCATAAACAATTGACACCCGTTGCCAACCCATGTGGACGGGCCACGTTTTGCTGGTAGAAACGTGGGTTGGCAATTTTGACAACCTTCGATGGTTGAACTTTTGTTAATAAAATAACTTTAATCTTTTTTGGCTTATCTTGTGTTGCTATCCTTGTTTGTCCTTTTAATTTTCAATTGTTTTGATGTACACTTGTCTGAGTAAGAAAAGTTGAACAAATTAGATAAAAAAAAATTAGGATATGATCCAGGATCAAGTATCCAATAGTTGAAAAATTCCAAAAAGTGGTATATTTTAAGGATCATGAGTTCAGTTGTCAAAGTATTAGGGTTATTCAAATAATCAATGAATAAAATCAAAATAGTTAAGGATCATACATGAGGATCCAAGTTAGGATCCTAATCCTTAGTACTATAACCAGGATAACCATAGGACAAACCTTAGTAAGAGGTAAGGATCAAGGATCCTTGGTTGTTTAACTTTGAAGACCTGAAATAGAACATAACTTGGGACTAAGCCATTATAAGATAAAAGTTAGCAACTGGGGACAAGCCCAAAGGATAACTGGGGACAAGCCCAAGGATAACTGGGGACAAGCCCAATGATAACTAGGGACAAGCCCAAGGATAACTGGGGACAAGCCCAAGGATCACGTGTGAACTGGAGTATGGCCCTAACTGGCGACTCTCCAAACTTACTGGCATGAAAATGCCAAAACCTTAGCTAACGTGAAAACGTTAGAAACCTTAAGAACGGATGTATGGTACGTCTACCATTATACGTAGGATCCTAGGTATAGCCAGTACAATGGAATTATCAGCCCCTAAAACGAGTACTGGTCCCACTGCCATGAACTATACCAGGATCATCGTGCGCTACTGGTGGAACTGGGGTCAAGCCCAAATAACTGGGGTCAAACCCAAGTAACTGGTTGCTTTTGTGGATAATCATCCTTTTGCTAAGAGTACCTGAACCTTCAAAACTCAAAATCACGTGAAAGGGGGATAAAGGACGCAGGATCCTTATCCTTATGTGAAAAAGTAAGGAAATGAAATATTTTAAGATTAGAATGTTACCAAAATGAGGATCATCTGTGCTTTGAGGATCCTTTAAGGATATTTATCATGTGAGGATCATGGATCCTTATCACATGAAGTATTTCTTCAAATGGACAGCATTCCAGGCTCTAGGTAGCAAATCACCTTCCATTGTTAGCAATCGATATGCCCCCTTTCCTGCCTCAGCTTCAATCAAGTAAGGTCCTTCCCATTTTGGTGCCAACTTTCCATCAGTAGGATTGGTGGTATTCTGAAATGCTTTCCTTAGTACCATATCACCAACTTGGAATTTCCTGATCCTGACATTTTTGTTGTAGGCTCCAGCCATTCTTTGCTGATAACTGGCCATCCTTATCCTTGCCAAATCTCTGATTTCTTCTATAGTATCCAGGTCTTGAACCAAGTTCTCATCATTTTCCTCAGGATCACGAATACTTGTTCTAGCAGTTGGAACCACCATTTCTGTAGGGATCACTGATTCTGCCCCAAATACCAAAGAGAATGGAGTTTGGCCTGTAGCATTCTTAGGAGTTGTCCTATCAGCCCAAAGCACATAAGGTAGTTCTTCTGCCCATTTCCCTTTCTTGGATCCAAGCTTCTTCTTCAAATTGTTGATGATGATCTTATTGGAGGATTCTGCTTGACCATTAGCTTGTGGGTGGACTGGTGTTGATGTTATCATCTTAATCCCCCAGCTGTCACAAAAGTTAGTAGTTCTGCCCCCAATGAATTGGGAACCATTATCACATATAATTTCAGAGGGAATACCAAATCTAGTTATAATATTTCTTTTAATGAAGGATATAACTTCCTTTTCTCTGACTTGGGCAAAAGCTTCAGCCTCTATCCACTTGGAGAAGTAATCAGTCATAGCAAGCATGAACACTTTTCCACCAGGTGCCTTAGGGAGCTTACCAACTATATCCATCCCCCATCTCATGAATGGCCAAGTAGAGGATATAGGATGCAATAATTCAGCTGGTTGATGAAGGATTTTGCTGTGTCTCTGACAAGGATCACACTTCTTAGCATACTCCACAGCATCTCTCTTCATAGTTGGCCAATAGTATCCTGTCCTCAGGATCCTTGAGAATAATGCCCTGCCCCCAGTGTGGTTTCCACGATCTCCTTCATGGAAGTCTTTTAAAACTTCTTGGATTTCAGGATCCTCAATGCACCTTAAATATGGTCCTGCAAGAGATCGTTTATACAACATATTATTTAAAATTGTGAATTGAGATACCTTAATTTTGAAAGCCCTAGGGTTTTCTCCTGTAGGAATTTCTCCATGTTGTATGTATCTCATGATTGGAAGGATCCATGATCCTGAATGAGATTGATTATCATCACTAGGGATGATTGCAGAATCCTCTCCTATCTCCATAGCCACATGATCCTCGATAGCCGGGGTCAGGACATGGATAATAGGGATCTTGATATCCTCCGGGATCTTCAAGGATGATCCTAAATTGGCTAATGCATCTGCCTCTGCATTCTCTTCCCTTGGTACCTGTGTCAAACTAAAGGATACAAAAGAGAGTGCCAATTCTTTGACTATCTCCAAATATTTGATTAGCTTTTCACCTTTAACAGCATAGGATCCATTAAAGTGATTAGTGATTAACAAAGAATCTACATGTACCTCAAGATACCTGATCCTCATATGCTTAGCAATTTGCAAGCCAGCTATCAAGGCTTCATATTCAGCCTCATTGTTAGTGGTTTGGAACTCACAAGCTATAGAGTGGGGTATTATGTCCCCCTGTGGCGATTTTAGTAGTATTCCAAGCCCTGTTCCTTTAACATTTGAGGATCCATCAGTATAGAGTATCCAAGGATCCTTGGTTTCCTCTAGCTGCTGAACTTCTAACTCAGCTTCCTTTTGCAAATCACTACTGAAATCTGCCACAAAGTCGGCTAATGCTTGGGATTTAATGGCTGTCCTAGGTTCATATCTTATATCATATGCACTAAGCTTCACTGCCCACTTAGCCATTCTTCCTGACATTTCCGGTTTCCTGAGGACATTCTTGATTGGAAAATTAGTTTTGACGATAATAGCATGAGTTTCAAAATAATGTCTCAATTTAGTAGATGCCATAATTAATGCAAGGATAAGTTTTTCTAAGTGTGAATACCTGGATTCAGCATCAAGTAAACTCTTACTTACATAATAGACAGGATGTTGTGTACCTTCGTGATCCTTAACAAGGACGGCACTTACTGCTTTTGAGGATACCGCGAGATATAAGGATAACACATCTCCTTTTTCTGGTTTCATCAAAGCCGGGGCCGAGGATAGGTAATCCTTAAGAGCTCTTAAGGCACTTTCATGCTTCTCAGTCCACTCGAATTTCTTGTTCTTCCTTAGGATATCATAGAATTCCTTGCACTTTTCTGAGGATTTGGATATGAATCTGTTTAAAGCTGCAATCCTGCCTGTTAACCTCTGAACATCCTTAGCATTGGCAGGTGACTTGATGTTCACTATAGCTTTGATTTGTTCTGGACTGGCTTCAATGCCTCTCTTTGTCACCATATATCCTAAGAATTTACCTGCTTCAACACCAAAGTGACATTTTGAAGGATTAAGTTTCATGTTATATTTGTCAAGGATATTGAATGCTTCCTCCAAGTCTCTTAGGTGATCCTCAGCCTTTTTTGATTTTACCACCATATCGTCTATGTAAACCTCCATAGTTTGTCCAATCTGATCCTTGAACATCATATTCACTAGCCTTTGATAAGTTGCACCTGCATTTCTTAGTCCGAATGGCATAGCAATATAGCAGTATATACCAGTTGGAGTCATGAAGGCTGTATCCTCTTGATCGGATGGTTCCATCTGAATTTGTTGAAATCCAGATGAAGCATCCATAAAAGTTAACAGTTCATGACCCGCAGTTGCATCCACCATGGAGTCAATGTGGGGTAATGGGAAAGGATCCTTGGGACATGCCTTATTTAAATAGGTGAAATCGACACATACCCTCCACTTTCCGTTTTTCTTTTGAACGACAACCACATTGGCCAACCATCTTGGATACTTGACCTCTCTAATCATACCTGCTCGGAGTAATTTCTCTACCTCCTCCTGGATAATGGCATTTCTTTCTGGTGCAAATTTTCTCCTCTTTTGGTGGATTGGTTTGAAGGACCTATCAATGCCAAGTTTGTGAGTGATTATATCTTTAGATATACCTGTCATGTCTTCGTGTTTCCATGCAAAGGTAGTTTTTCTCCTTTTGAGGAAGGATATGAGGTCTTCCTTTATTTCGCCAAGGATCCCTGATCCTATATAAACTTTAGATTCAGGATCATCAGGATCCATAAAGATTTCTACTACATCCTGTTCTCTTGCCTCCAAGACATCCCTTGGAGGACGCTTTAATTGCTATTGCTCCCTTGACTTTGATGCTGGTTTCATTGATGAGGTGTAGCAGTTCTTAGCCTCTTGCTGATCACTATCAATCTTCACTATCCCCCAAGGACTAGGAAGCTTCACACATTGATGATAAGTGGATGGGACTGCCCTCATGTCATGTATCCAAGGCCTGCCAAGGATAACATTACAACAAGATAAACAGTCAATAACACAAAACTTTTGGTAAGAATGTAGGCCTTCGATATAGATTGGGAGTTTAATGTCCCCCAGAGTATTCTTAGTCTCGCCACTGAATCCCACGAGCACAGAGGATCTTGGTATGATATCGGATTCAGGAATATTCATCTTCTTGAGGACATCAAGCTGGATAATGTTCACAGAGCTTCCTCCGTCTATAAGGATCTTTTCCTTCGGAGAAACTGGATATTCGAATGGGTCTATCTCCATTATCCATCTTGGTTTCCTTTGCATGTCTTTTAGCTGCAGAGAAGGATGTTCCACAAATGTCTGATCCTCCAGAAATAAAGTTTATAACTTGTGCATCTGCTGGAGGGGCTGGAGCTTTCTCTGGGATCCTTTCAGGATCCTGAGTCCTTGACTTCTTTCTCCCCAATAATTCTTTCAAGTGCCCCTTGCTCAACAAGTATCCAATTTCTTTTCTCAGTGCGATGCATTCTTCTGTGAGATGCCCAAAATATTCATGATATGCGCACCACTTTGACTTGTCTTTAGTTGCAGCTGGTCTGTCATTTTTCCTGGGCCATCTAGCTTTATCACCTAAATTCTGCATCGCAAGGATTAGTTCATTGTTATCAACAGAAAAGAAATATTCGGAAATTGGAGGATAATCCTCATCATCCTCTTCTTGTTCAACAGCATGCACATTCTGGTTATCAGATTTGTTATAGGATCTGAACTTGTTGTTCTTGAATGAGGATCCTTGCTTCTCTTGCTTTGAGGATCCTGCTAACCTCTCCTGGATCCTTTTGTCATCCTCTAGCCGGATGAACCTAAGGGCCCGGGTTCTTACCTCATCTAGATTCCTGCATGGTGTCATAACAAGATCATCATAGAATAATGAATCCCTAAGCAATCCCATTTTAAAGGCTTCAACAGCCGTAGCTATATCCAGGTTAGGGATATCCAAGGATTCTTTACTAAATTTAGTGATATAATCCCTTAATGATTCATTATGACCTTGGGTTATCCTATACAGATCACTAGTTAAACGCTCAAATTTTCTACTACAAGAAAACTGGTTATTAAATAGGTTAACTAGATTAGCAAACAAGGTAATAGAGTAAGGGGGAAGACTTAGCAGCCATTTAAGAGCTGATCCAGTAAGAGTGGATCCAAATCCCTTGCACAGACATGCTTCCTTTAACCTTTCTGGGATGGGATTAATCTCCATCCTTTCCCTGTACTGTGCTATGTGTTCTTCAGGATCTGTTGAGCAATCATACAACTTCATGGTAGGCACATGGAACCTCTTGGGTATCTCAGCATCACAGATTGGTGGTGCAAAATGAGATATCTTGTGGCTCCCATCTGCAATCTCTGGGATAGGCTTGACCACTCCTGGGACACTTGATATCATATCCTTTAACTTTTGCAATTCTCTGGCCATGGCATGATTGATACATGTATCCTGCATAAGGCCATGGTTAGTGGTATAAGAATTATTGAAAGTGTTACCTCCCATTGGATTCAAATTAGGAAGAGCGGATGTGAATCCATATTGTTGAGGCTCTGGAATGACCGATGGACCAGTAGAAGCAATGGTCTGCATTGGAATGAAATCTCCCTGATGGATATCGAAACTCCCTGATTGCAACCTCCTTAAGGATCCCGGAATCTGGAAGGATCCCTGAAACTGAGAGGATCCTTGGACCTGGGAGGATCCTGGGACGTAGGAAGATCCTTGAACCTGGGAGGATCCTTGAACATAGGAGGATCCTTGAACCTGGGAGGATCCTTGAAACTGAGAGGATCCTTGGACCTGGGAGGATCCTGGAACGTAGGAGGATCCTTGAACCTGGGAGGATCCTTGAAACGGCCAGAATCCTTGAATCTGCTGCGCTCCTGAATATCCTCCTGAGCTTACGAAGGATCCTATATGCTGAGGATGGGATCCTGCTGGTTGCAAGTATGACCCTGAAGCCTGAGTCATTGCTGATGATCCGTAATGCACTCCTTTTGGCCCTCCCACATATTGAACATCTGAAACCGCTGAAGGCTGAGAAGTTATAACCGGAGTATCGAAATTCAAAGATCTGAGCATCAGTGGGGAATGATCCTCTGCCGATCTCTTATGTTTCTTGATGTCTCCAATTTCTCTAAGAATCCTTTCATTGGTCTTATCCTGCTGCTGTATATGCTCCTTCATCTGCAAAATCAGAGTAAACAAGTCACTAGTAGTAGGAGTATAAGAAGCAGAAGAAGTTGGAGGTTTTGAGAAAATGGGAGTTGGTTTCTTCTCGGCATTTTTCGGAGGTCCAGAAGGTGGTGGAGGCAAAGGTGGAATGCCCTGGGATGAATTGACTGCAGACATCGCACTGGACGTGTTCTTTAATGATGAAGCCATCTGCTTGGATGTAACGAACCGAAATGATCACAAAAATGAGAATTTCTTAGGAACGAAGCACCAATTTCCCCACGGTGGGCGCCAAACTGTTTTGGTCAAAAATCAGACGAGGATAATGCAACCAAACTCTTTGTTACGGGGTATGATGCTTGAATTGGTAAACAACAATGAGGATCACTATGAAATGAATTGCACAGGAGACGCAAAGATTTATACGAGGAAAAAGCCCTTTGATCAATGTATGATCTCCGGCATAAAAAACCTCGGGTGATGGAAACTACCGATCACCAACTCAAATTAAACAATAATTCTTTTACAACTTCGGATGATAGCGAGCTAAATACAAGGATCACTATAGTGTATTGTGTAGAAATGTATGAAGAAATGCTAAGTATTTTGCCGAGAGCTGGTGAGTGCAGTTGTACGAGTGTGTGTAGCCAAAAAATAGCCAAGTGTTGTCTAATTAGCTCGCTACCTCTTTTAAATTTAGTAAAATATCTAAATAACTAACTATCCGCAATTCATGCCTTCTCCCCACGATCTCCATAACGTTCACCATGGTCAAACACGTGCGGAATAGGCGTGGAATATTCTTCAGGAACGTTACCAAGACTAAGTCCAAGCTGGTATTCCTGCAAAACAATATCGAATTCAAAGCAGACAATCATTAGTATAAGGATCCTCAGGATGATCCATGATCCTGATCCTGAAGCACTTCTGAGGATCACTAACTGACACAGAAGTAAGGATCACCAAAGAGGATAACATTTGAGGATCACGGGTCATTAAGAAATCCTCCCCTAACACAAGTTACTACAGACCATTGTTCAAAACATCACCAAAAAAAACTATTAAACCATAAAAAATGGGCTCCGGCCACGTCTAGAATTATCCATCACCGCCCATTAGTGCAGCCTAAACCTTCGCTGCATCCTCCACCTTCTCATCACCACCTTGACCGCTGCCTCCAGCCGTTGCATCCTCGGGATCCTTGGCTCCACTGCCTCCTGCTTCAAGTGCCAGCACCTCCTCAGGCTCTTCATCATCTCTGAGTTCAACCAGCCTCTTGGTCCATCCCTCCAGATCCCACTCAGACCTATCAAAGGCAGGATCAGCAGCCTCCTTAGCCATCTGGAGTTTGATCTTCAGCATCACGACAGCAGCAGAGTGTTTAGCCCCTTCCATGACCTCTATCCTCTCCCTTTGGGCTGTCATTTCAGCAAGAAGCAGCTCCTTTTGCAGTGCCTTGTTCTCTTTTTCCAGCTGGAAGATCTTTTTATCTTTGGCAACTGCAATGGCCTGGAGGTCAAGACTCTTTTGTTCAGCTTCAGCCACATGTTGGTCAATGAGGATCTGGACTTTAGTGAATTACTGCAATAAAATAATTCAGTATTCAGGATCCTATATCCTCAAAAGAAATGTAAATTTAAGGATATGAAATCCTTACCTCGGAGACATATTCTAGAACCTGGTGTTCCATTAGAGGCAGGCCTTCAGCGGGTTCAGCAGGCTTCTTCCTTTTTAGTTCCTTTACCCCTGGTGCTGACTCCTTTGGTCTCAGGGATGCTTTGGCTTGCAGCCAGCTCCTTCTTAATAGACCTAAGGGATACATATTCCTGGATGTCACCCACACTGAACCTTGAAGCAGACTTGGAAGATTTGGCAGCACCTATAAATATAATTCACAGATAAGTATTCATATCTTATACTCATTTAAACACTTATTTACACATAAATATGGATACTTACTCGACATTGTGTAGGAACCGGAGGAGATTTCTTGATAATCCTTTGCTTTGGCTTGAAATGTTCTTATGGCAGGTCAAGCTTCCAGAAAGCAGCAATCCTCTCTCTTATGACAGGAGATTCTTGGATGTGAGAGAATGAGATAGCTGCACAATAAAAAGAATGATCAGTTATCCTCAATAGAAAAGAAGAATCCTACCATGGTCCTGGTCCAAGGATCCCATATCCTACCTTGGGTGTTCACTTCTTGGGAAGATGACTCCCATTTGGGATGGAGTCCCTTCTTACGAAGAAGAACTGGTTCCTCCAGTTAGAGTCATTCTTAGTGGTTTTCAGAATTGGATGTGCTTGACCAGGTTTGTGCTTAAAAAGAAAACAATGAGAACCATGGCTAACAAGATTATAAAACTGACTTAACTCAGATAAGCCTATATCAATCCCTTCTTGTTCAACAATATGTTCAAGCGTGTACAAGACTCTCCACACCATCGGCATGGCTTGGACGTAGCACAAACCGGTGAGTGTGAAAAAGCTTTGGGTTATGTTAGGGGAGGATTTTGCAAATCCTAAGGATCACGGGTCCTCAAGTGCTACCAGGATCATTGATCCTCAATTCTATTTGAATTAAGGATCCTCAGCAGGTGTCGCAGGATCAGGATTCAGGATCACTATTGTTATCCTATTACTAACAATTGTCTTCCTTGTACGTAAACTTGTTTTGCAGGAACGAGAGCATGGACCAAGTCTCACCGAAATTCCTGGAGTATATTCCCTCAATATTCCGCACGTGCTTGACCATTGTGAACGTTATGGAGATCGTGGGGAGAGTGCACAAATTGCGGATAGTTTGTTAACTTAGTTATTTCTAATTTAAAATGGGGATAACAAGCTTGATAGAACACTGAGCTAATTTTAGCAAAAACACACACTCTCGTAACAGCTCTCAAACAGCACTCAAACACTACTTGGCGATTTCATACACTTTTTTGCACATTGCACACTAGTGATCCTTGTAACAAGCTTGTTATCATCCCGAGTTGTAAACTTACTTTTGTTTAATCTTAGCTGGTGATCGGTAGTTTCCATCACCCGAGGTTTTTTATGCCGGAGATCATCTCTTGATCAAGGGCTTTTTCCTCGTATCAATCTCTGTGTCATTTGTTCATTACATTTCTGGGTGATCCTTAATATTGTTCATTGATTCAAGCATCACACCTCACAACAAAAGATTTGGTTGCATTATCTTTGCTTGATTTTTGACCAAAATAGTTTGGCGCCCACCGTGGGGCAATTGGTGCTTCGTTCTTGAGAAATTATTGTTCTTATGATCATTTCGGTTCATTACAACCAAGCAGATGGCTTCTTCAGCAAAGAACACTTCCAGTTCAATGCCGGCAATGAGTTCTTCACAGGGCGTTCCACCTTTGCCTCCACCACCTTCTGGATCCCAGAAGAATGCTGAAAATGCTGCAAAGAGACAAAGCCACATTTTTTCGAAACCACCAACTTCTTGTGTTTCCTCTAATCCTACTACTAATGATCTTTTTACTCTGATTTTGCAGATGAGAGATCGCATGCAAGAGCAGGACAAAACCAATGAAAGGATCCTCCAGGAGATTGGTGATATCAAGAAACAGAAGAAATCAGTGGAGGATCACTCTCCTTTTATACCAAGGTCATTGAATTTTGACACTCCAGTTGTAACTACCCTACAATCGGTAGTTCCAGACATCCAGTATCAAAGTGGTCCATTAGAAAGGCGTTATGGAACAGCAACTATGAGTTAAGCATTTGGCTCTCACTTCCAGCCTCAAGGATCCTGTTTTCAGTCATCGGGATCCTCTTTTCAGCATCAGGGATCCTTCGTCAGTTCGGGAGGATATATGGGAACGCATACGGTTCAAGGATCCTCACAAGTCCAAGGATCCTCACAGGTTCAAGGTGTGACAACTCGAAATTTAGAACCTTTCGTTGTATCTTGGTGTAACTTTCTTGAAACATTATGTGATTAGTTAACTTGTTGGTTTAATGATATAAGTGAACATCCTATGTGGTTATGTGTTATGCGTATATGTATGCTTGTATGTATAGTATGTGTATATGTTTAAGTGAGCCGAGAACCATGAACACGACTCGAGACCATGCGGTCTCGAGTGAACAATGAAACAGTGGGCCGGATGGGCCACGCACCTCATTTAACCCAACCGAAAGCCCATTAGGGTGCACCACTTGAAGCTAGTATATATCCTTGTTGCTAACCAACACTACCATCTTTGGACAACACACACACTCCCCTACTTTCTCTCTAGAAAACCTTAAACCCTAAGTCTCAACATCACCTCTCCTCCCATCCTTCTCTCGGATCCAAACCGGCAACACTAGGACTCTCGGATCGAGCTTGGGATCATCATTCGGAAGTTCACTCATCAACTCTTCATACCCTCACACTTAGAGAACCCAATCGGTTAGTGTTTTACTATGTATTAAGTATTATATGTGCTTGATGAATGAATGCTTGTCTTCATGTATAAATAAGTGGAAAAACGTATGATTATGGCTTCATCATATTCTCGGATGTGTATGTTGGTGATAATCGGTTAAACATGTCTTGATTTCGGATATATTGTATGATGAGTTAATGATATCTTGTGATTGAATGTGGTTTAACCATTGGTTGTTGATGTTCATGAAATTGGCTTGCATATGTATGTTAGATAATGTTCATATAATTGGATTATATACTCTTGTGTTAAGAACCGAATGCTCACTATTAGGGTGATTCATTGTGTTGATAAGTTGTTGTTCACGATTGTGTTTGATTAAGGTTTATACGAATGATGATGTTGAACTATTTGAATACATGAAGAACAACTTGAAGATGACATGAATATGTTATGAACATTTGAAAATGCTTGTTTGATCTGATTTGAATCAATGTTAGACAAATAAACATGTTTGTGAAACCTCATTGGATAGTACACCAAATCATGATATCCAAATTCTATTGGTTTAGTACAATGTCGGAAGTCAGCAGATGTTCCTGTCGAGACCCTCAGTCTCGACTCGAGAACACCACATAACAACTCGAGACCGTGGATTGCGACACAGGTTGCGAGTCGAGAACCCTTAGTCTCGACTCGAGACCATACTTCATAGGCACACAAACATCATGACTCGAGACCATGCTTGCGAGTCCAGTTGCGACTCGAGACCAATGCATGCATGACTCGAAAACTCATAGGCTTTAACCGAGATCGCACAGTCTCGACTCGAGATCGCACAGTCTCGACTCGAGACCATGTACGCACACTCGCTGGATTGGACTTGCATAGCTACGGGCCTAAGTTAGTGGGCTGAATGTATGGGCTTCCGTGTATTGTTAATTGTGTATGTTGTGCACTGTTTTGGACCTGCATGCTATTACGAGCCCAACTGTTTGGGCCGCACACTGAGACTTTGGTTGTTACATGAATGTTACTGTGGAACTTATTACGAACTGTTGATTTAAACCGCCATGTTTACGCGTGTATACCATGAATAATACCTGTATGCAACTTGCTAGTATACGTGTAGAACATACGTGCACTACTTGAATACGAACCTGACTTGAATGGTATCTATGTTAGGACGTAGTTGACCACTTACAACTTGATTGACCTTCCTGTGTATCTGCCGAGCAAACCAAGGTGAGTTCACACCCTCTACAAAGCATGGGATTCCCTGGGTTGGGAATGGGGTTAAGGAACGTGGATTCCTCGTCCTCCTTGGGTAGGACAGCATTGGTTCAGGAATGTAATTCCTCGTCCTCATGGACAGATAACTCGTACTAGACCAAAACTCTATCACGAAGTCCCTCCTTTTTATATCGACTTAATCGCCGGGCCAATGGCGAGCGGGTCATTAGTTAGATAGCGCTATTTGGGTCTGACAAACCTCACACCGTGCCGCAGAGGACGGGCGTGAACTAATGGATCTGGGGCACGTCAATGATGATAGACATTGACAGTTTCAGGGCACATAAACATGACTACAGTCAGCAGTCGATATGGTAACGAGTCTAGTATATACATGGGGTAGCCCCCACGGCCGAAATGCCAGATAACTAACACGGGGTAGCCCCCACGGCTGGATTGCCAGAGTAACCGGGAATAAACAAGTCACGTTTTTAACTATGGGGTAACCCCCATGGCAGGACGCCAGATAAAGGAAACTGTTTTTGAAACAACTTAAAATGAACACCCAACCGTGAACTCACTCAACTTGTTGTTGACTCGTTACTACATGCTTTGCAGGTCAATAGGTACTTAGCTGGAGCTTGCATGGAAGAGAGTCGTTGTGGGACATGGACAGCTGTGTGCCATGTTAAACCTTGAACAATTAAACTCATGTTTTGGTTTTAAACATTATGCTTCCGCTTGCAACTTAACTATGTTTTGTTTGGGCACCAATTGTATTGGTTAAACTTTTTATATCATTTAACTTGCATGTTCAATATGATTGGTGGCTGGATCCTGGTCAGTCACGCCTCCAAGCGGTGGTACTCCGCAGGTGGATTTTGGGGGTGTGACAGATTGGTATCAGAGCCATTGGTTATAGTGAACTTGGTTTTAATAAAGGAGAAACGTTTTTGGTAAAACCAGACTATAACCTGTACAGTGCTCAACGATCCACAACGACGCTTCACATGCAAGGCTCGACACTCTAGGTGATATGATCTATGTGTATATTGCCTACTTGTTAGTTACATAGTACATTACTCATGGTATGCTTGGTTAGTATAACAATTGTCGCATAAACACGTGTGTACTTACTCACTTCTGTCATCGCATTTTCGCGAACCCCTCTCACTCTCGTTCCTCTTGATATGAAGATCATGTCTGGACGCGTTAACCTGACACAAGCCCAGTTGACGGCTCTGATTAACAAACGAGTTGCTGCGGCACTTGCAGCTGCACACGTAGGAGGTATATCCTGCAGTCCAAACACATTCTAGGATCTTTAGATCCTACTCTCGTGAACCAACCTTTGTGTTAAAACTCTGTCTTTTCTTTCACCCACGATAGGTCAGCATGCTCAGCCACCCGTGTGCACTTTTAAGACTTTCATGGACTGCCGACCAACAACTTTTAGCGGCACTGAAGGAGCCGTAGGTCTCCTCCACTGGTTTGAGAAGCTCGAGTCAGTTTTCGAAATGTGTGAATGCCCTGAGGCGCGCAGGGTGAAGTATGCTACTGGTACTCTTGAGGGTTTAGCCCTCACATGGTGGAACGCTCAGGTCCAAATGCTGGGGTTGGTTGCTGCCAACGCCACCCCATGGGAAACTTTTAAGGAAATGATCAAGGAAGAATACTGCAGTCGTGATGACATTCATAAGCTGGAAGTCGAGTTCTTCAACCTCAAGATGACGGGGTCAGAAATTGAGGCGTATACTAAGAGGTCGAATGAGCTTGCCTTACTGTGTCCTACTATGGTGGACCCTCCATTTAAGCGAATTGAACTCTTTCTTAAGGGCTTGGTGCCAGAGATCCAAAGTCATGTGACTTCAGCAAACCTCGCCACCATCCAGCAAGTTGTTCAGTTGGCGCACCGTCTCACTGACCAGGCGGTGGAGCAGAACAAGTTGCCAAAGCGCATAGGTGTTGCAACTACTTCTGGTACCCCTAGTGATAACAAACGGAAATGGGATGGAGCTTCGAGTAAGGGGTCGACTTCTGTTCAGTCCCAGTCTCAGCAGAGAAAGACTGATGACTACAAGAGCCCTAGTCAGCAATCATCTGGTGGTCAAAGTCACGGTGGATACAAAGGGAATCACCCCAAATAAAGCCGCTGCAGCCTGCACCATAGCGGGCCATGCACCAGGGGCAACTGTCATCGGTGCAACAGGCCAGGTCACGCTGCAAAGGATTGCAGGAGCTTATACCCCGCCAATCAGAATCGTCAGCAAGCTCAACAGAACCAACGCAATCAGCAGCAGCAAGGTGATAACAAAGGGTGCTTTCAGTGTGGAGCTGAAGGCCATTTCAAGAGGGATTGCCCCCAGCTGAACAGGAACCAGAATAACAACAACAATAACAACAATCAGGGGAATGGTAACAATGGGAACAACAACAATGGTGCCAGGGGGCGGGCGTTCGTGATTGGCCAAGGTGAAGCAAGGAATGACCCCAATGTTGTGGCGGGTATGTTCCTTCTCGACGACTTTTATGTTTCAGTATTATTTGACTCAGGTGCCGATACTAGCTACGTGTCACTAAAAGTTAGTCAAATGCTTAAGCGTATTCCAACACCTTTGAACACCAAGCACACTGTAGAGCTAGCAAATGGTAAGAGTTTAGAAGCCACACACGTAGTCAAGGGTTGTAAACTTATTCTTGCAGACCAGACCTTCTCTATCGACCTTATTCCTATCATCTTGGGTAGTTTCGACTTTGTCGTTGGGATGGATTGGTTATCCCAACATTGAGCAGAGATTCTTTGCAACGAGAAGGTCGTTCGTATTCCAGGCTCCGGTAGTGAACCTCTCATGATTCGTGGCAACAAGAGGAGTGCCGTTGAGAACGTCATCTCTCTCCTTAAGGCCCAGAAGTGCTTGCGAAAGGGCCACACTGCCATTTTGGCTCTCGTTACTGACACCTCGGAAAGAGAGAAGAAGATAGAAGATTTTCCAGTTGTACGCGACTATCCGGAGGTATTTCCTGAGGAATTACCTGGCCTTCCGCCTCATCACCAAGTCGAGTTTCAGATTGAACTAGCTCCTGGGGCTGCGCCTATAGCTCGTGCACCTTATCGCTTAGCTCCATCAGAGTTGGAAGAACTCTTTACGCAACTGCAAGAACTCTTGGATAAGGGTTTTATTCGTCCTAGCTCATTGCCCTGGGGAGCTCCAGTACTATTTGTGAAGAAGAAGGACGGTACCTTCAGAATGTGCATCGACTACCGGGAACTCAACAAGGTGACGGTGAAGAATCGTTATCCTCTACCGCATATTGACGACTTGTTCGACCAGCTGCAAGGGTCGAGCTACTATTCAAAGATTGATTTGAGATCGGGATATCACCAGCTGAGAGTCCGAGAAGAGGACGTCTCCAAAACGGCTTTTAGAACCCGTTATGGACACTATGAGTTTCTGGTCATGCCTTTTGGGCTGACAAACGCACCTGCGGTTTTCATGGACTTGATGAACCGAGTGTGCAAGCCTTATCTGGACAAGTTCGTTATAGTCTTCATCGACGACATCCTGATCTATTCTAAGAGTCGGGAAGAACACGAGCAACATCTACGGCTTATTCTGGAACTCCTTCGAATAGAACAGCTTTATGCAAAGTTCTCGAAATGCGACTTCTGGCTTCGAGAAGTCCATTTCCTAGGCCACGTGGTAAACAAGGATGGGATTCACGTTGATCCATCCAAGGTAGACTCGATTAAGAACTGGCCTGCACCTCGTACACCAAAGGAAATTCGCCAATTTTTGGGATTGGCAGGTTACTACAGGAGATTCGTTAAGGATTTTTCCAAGATTGCACAGCCTCTCACCTCACTAACGCAGAAAGGCGTGGTTTATCACTGGGGAAATGCGCAGGAGTTAGCATTTCAGCACTTAAAGGATAGAATTTGCAGTGCACCTATCCTTTCCTTGCCGGAGGGCACAGACGACTTCGTGGTCTACTGCGACGCGTCAATTCAAGGTCTTGGTTATGTATTGATGCAACGAAATAAGGTTATAGCCTACGCCTCACGCCAACTTAAAGTTCATGAAAAGAACTACACTACGCACGACTTAGAGCTGGGAGCTGTTGTTTTTGCACTTAAGTTATGGCGGCATTAACTGTACGGTACCAAGTGCGCCATCTACACCGACCACAGGAGCCTCGAGCATATCTTCAAGCAGAAGGAACTAAATATGCGGCAACGACGATGGGTCGAGCTACTGAATGACTACGAGTGCTCGATCAGGTATCACCTGGGCAAGGCCAATGTTGTGGCTGATGCCCTCAGTCGAAAGGACACTGCGCCTAAGCGCGTGCGAGCTTTACAACTCACGATCCATTCTAGTCTTCCTTCCCAAATACGAGCTGCTCAGATAGAAGCACTGAAACCAGAAAACGTCAGGGCTGAAGCCCTACGCGGATCAAGGCAACGTCTAGAACAGAAGGAAGACGGTACTTACTACGTAACGGGACGCGTTTGGGTCCCACTCTATGGCAACCTACGAGAGCTTGTGATGGATGAGGCACACAAGTCTCGCTACTCGGTACATCCTGGTTCGGATAAAATGTACCACGATATCAAAACCACGTATTGGTGGCCTAGCATGAAGGCCCACATAGCAACTTACGTTAGCAAGTGCTTGACTTGTGCGAGAGTCAAGTCCGAATACCAGAAACCCTCAGGCCTACTCCAACAACCAGAGATACCACAATGGAAATGGGAGCAAATTTCCATGGATTTTGTTACTGGCCAGCCTAGATCTCAACGTGGTAACGACACTATTTGGGTGATCGTGGATCGACTCACAAAGTCTGCACACTTCTTGGCTATCAAGGAGACGGATAAGTTCTCCACTCTTGCAGAGGTATACCTCAAGGAAGTTGTTTCGAGGCACGGGGTGCCCACCTCTATTATCTCGGATCGAGATGCACGTTTCACTTCAGAACTGTGGCAAGCGATGCACAAATCCTTTGGCTCACGATTAGACATGAGCACAGCGTATCATCCTCAGACGGACGGGCAGTCCGAGCGCACTATTCAAACCTTAGAAGACATGCTTCGTGCATGTGTAATCGACTTTGGCAACAGCTGGGAAAAGCATCTGCCACTTGTGGAATTCTCGTACAATAACAACTACCACACCAGCATTAAAGTTGCTCCGTTTGAGGCATTGTACGGACGTAAATGCCGGTCACCTCTTTGTTGGGCTGAGGTGGGGGATAGTCAGATCACTGGTCCAGAACATGTGGTAGACACAACTGAACAAATTGCTCAGATACGAAAACGCATGGCGGCAGCTCGTGACCGTCAGAAAGTCTACGCCGATAAGGGCAGGAAACCACTTGAACTCCAGGTTGGGGAGCGGGTACTACTCAAAGTTTCACCCTGGAAGGGTGTGGTTCGTTTTGGTAAGCGAGGCAAACTTAACCCACGATACGTTGGACCTTTCGAAATCATTGAGAAAATAGGCAGGGTGGCCTACAGATTGAACTTACCAGCAGAACTCGGTGCAGTTCACAACGTTTTTCACGTGTCGAATCTGAAGAAGTGTCTGTCAGATGAGACCCACATAGTTCCTCTGAAGGAACTCACTATCGACGAGCAGTTACGATTCGTCGAGGAACCAGTTGAAATCACGGACCGGGATGTTAAGGTCCTCAAGAGCACTAGAATACCTCTCGTTCGAGTTCGTTGGAACTCACGTCGCAGCCCAGAGTTCACCTGGGAACGCGAAGATCGGATGAAACAAAAGTATCCCCAACTGTTCGCAAACAGTACACCCACTACTGAGGCTGAAGCTACGGAATTTCGGGACGAAATTCCAGATCAACGGGGGGTGGATGTGACACCCCAGGAAAACCGGGAAAACCATACAACTTAACTAGCTTCCTCAGTGAGTGCTTACCAAATTTCGGGACGAAATTTCTTTCAACTTGGGGATGATGTGACAACTCGAAATTTAGAACCTTTCGTTGTATCTTGGTGTAACTTGCTTGAAACATTATGTGATTAGTTAACTTGTTGGTTTAATGATATAAGTGAACATCCTATGTGGTTATGTGTTATGCGTATATGTATGCTTGTATGTATAGTATGTGTATATGTTTAAGTGAGCCGAGAACCATGAACACGACTCGAGACCATGCGGTCTCGAGTGAACAATGAAACAGTGGGCCGGATGGGCCACGCACCTCATTTAACCCAACCGAAAGCCCATTAGGGTGCACCACTTGAAGCTAGTATATATCCTTGTTGCTAACCAACACTACCATCTTTGGACAACACACACACTCCCCTACTCTCTCTCTAGAAAACCTTAAACCCTAAGTCTCAACATCACCTCTCCTCCCATCCTTCTCTTGGATCCAAACCGGCAACACTAGGACTCTCGGATCGAGCTTGGGATCATCATTCGGAAGTTCACTCATCAACTCTTCATACCCTCACACTTAGAGAACCCAATCGGTTAGTGTTTTACTATGTATTAAGTATTATGTGTGCTTGATGAATGAATGCTTGTCTTCATGTATAAATAAGTGGAAAAACGTATGATTATGGCTTCATCATATTCTCGGATGTGTATGTTGGTGATAATCAGTTAAACATGTCTTGATTTCGGATATATTGTATGATGAGTTAATGATATCTTGTGATTGAATGTGGTTTAACCATTGGTTGTTGATGTTCATGAAATCGGCTTGCATATGTATGTTAGATAATGTTCATATAATCGGATTGTATACTCTTGTGTTAAGAACCGAATGCTCACTATTAGGGTGATTCATTGTGTTGATAAGTTGTTGTTCATGATTTTGTTTGATTAAGGTTTATACGAATGATGATGTTGAACTATTTGAATACATGAAGAACAACTTGAAGATGATATGAATATGTTATGAACATTTGAAAATGCTTGTTTGATCTGATTTGAAACAATGTTAGACAAATAAACATGTTTGTGAAACCTCATTGGATAGTACACCAAATCATGATATCCAAATTCTATTGGTTTAGTACAATGTCGGAAGTCAGCAGATGTTCCTGTCGAGACCCTCAGTCTCGACTCGAGAACACCACATAACAACTCGAGACCGTGGATTGCGACACAGGTTGCGAGTCGAGAACCCTTAGTCTCGACTCGAGACCATACTTCATAGGCACACAAACATCATGACTCGAGACCATGCTTGCGAGTCCAGTTGCGACTCGAGACCAATGCATGCATGACTCGAAAACTCATAGGCTTTAACCGATATCGCACAGTCTCGACTCGAGATCGCACAGTCTCGACTCGAGACCATGTACGCACACTCGCTGGATTGGACTTGCATAGCTACGGGCCTAAATTAGTGGGCCGAATGTATGGGCTTCCGTGTATTGTTAATTGTGTATGTTGTGCACTGTTTTGGACCTGCATGCTATTACGAGCCCAACTGTTTGGGCCGCACACTAAGACTTTGGTTGTTACATGAATGTTACTGTGGAACTTATTACGAACTGTTGATTTAAACCGCCATGTTTACGCGTGTATGCCATGAATAATACCTGTATGCAACTTGCTAGTATACGTGTAGAACATACGTGCACTACTTGAATACGAACCTGACTTGAATGGTATCTATGTTAGGACGTAGTTGACCACTTACAACTTGATTGACCTTCCTGTGTATCTGCCGAGCAAACCAAGGTGAGTTCACACCCTCTACAAAGCATGGGATTCCCTGGGTTGGGAATGGGGTTAAGGAACGTGGATTCCTCGTCCTCCTTGGGTAGGACAGCATTGGTTCAGGAATGTAATTCCTCGTCCTCATGGACAGATAACTCGTACTAGACCAAAACTCTATCACGAAGTCCCTCCTTTTTATATCGACTTAATCGCCGGGCCAATGGCGAGCGGGTCATTAGTTAGATAGCGCTATTTGGGTCTGACAAACCTCACACCGTGCCGCAGAGGACGGGCGTGAACTAATGGATCTGGGGCACGTCAATGATGATAGACATTGACAGTTTCAGGGAACATAAACATGACTACAGTCAGCAGTCGATATGGTAACGAGTCTAGTATATACATGGGGTAGCCCCCACGGCCGAAATGCCAGATAACTAACACGGGGTAGCCCCCACGGCTGGATTGCCAGAGTAACCGGGAATAAACAAGTCACGTTTTTAACTATGGGGTAACCCCCATGGCAGGACGCCAGATAAAGGAAACTGTTTTCGAAACAACTTAAAATGAACACCCAACCGTGAACTCACTCAACTTGTTGTTGACTCGTTACTACATGCTTTGCAGGTCAATAGGTACTTAGCTGGAGCTTGCATGGAAGAGAGTCGTTGTGGGACATGGACAGCTGTGTGCCATGTTAAACCTTGAACAATTAAACTCATGTTTTGGTTTTAAACATTATGCTTCCGCTTGCAACTTAACTATGTTTTGTTTGGGCACCAATTGTATTGGTTAAACTTTTTATATCATTTAACTTGCATGTTCAATATGATTGGTCGCTGGATCCTGGTCAGTCACGCCTCCAAGCGGTGGTACTCCGCAGGTGGATTTTGGGGGTGTGACACAAGGATCCTCACAGATTCAAGGATCCTCCTTTTGAAGTTCCAGGATCCTCTCAGATTCAAGGATCCTCCTCTCAGGTTCAAGGATCCAACATCTTTCAGGATCAAGGATTCTTGAGAAGTATACAACCCCCAAGCATGGATGTTCATCAAGGAGACTTCATTCCAATGCAGACCATTGCCTCTTCTGGTCCTTCAATCATACCAGAATCCCGTCAATATGGATTCACATCTGCAATTCCTAACATGAATCCTCCAGGAGGTAACACTTTCAATAACTCTTATAACACTAACCATGGCTCTATTCAGGATACAGGTATCAATCAAGCTATGGCTAGCGAATTACAGAAGTTAAAGGATATGATATCCAGCATTCCAGGAGTGGTTAAGCCCATTCCTGAAATTGCAGATGGTAGCCATAGGATATCTCGCTTTGCACCACCTATTTGTGATGCTGAGATACCCAAAAGGTTCCAGATACCAACTATGAAGCTATATGACGGTTCAACGGATCCAGAGGAACATGTAGCTCAATATAGGGAGAGGATGGAGATCAATCCAATTCCTGAGAGGTTAAAAGAAGCATGTCTATGCAAGGGTTTTGGATCCACACTCACAGGATCTGCTCTTAAATGGCTGCTAAGTCTTCCCCCTTACTCTATTACTTCATTTGCTAATCTAGTTAATTTGTTTAATAGTCAATTCTCGAGTAGTAGAAAATTTGAACGATTAACTAGTGATTTATATAGGGTAACACAAGGTCAAAATGAATCACTTAGAGATTACATCACTAATGTTAGGGGAGGATTTTCTAACAATTAGTGATCCTTATTCGTTATCCTAATTAATGATCCTTACTTCTGTGATAGATTGTTTTCCTCAGAAGAGCTTCAGGATCAGGATCATGGATCACTTTAAGGATCCTCATACTGACGATTGTTTGTTTGTGTTTTGTATTACTTCGCAGGAGTAACAAGCTTGACTTGGTCTTGGCAACGTTACTATGGAATATTCCACGGGTATTTCGCACACGTTTGACTGGAAATGGACGTTGTGGAGAACGTGGGAGCTTGGCACAAAAGTCGGATAGTTGGTTATTGTAGCTAACTTCTATTTTTAAAGGAGTAACGAGCTAGAATTATAACACTTAGTCATTTTTCAGCTACACACACTCTCATACAATCGCACTCTTGAAGCTCTCGACGAACACTTATTAGTTTTCACCCACTTTTACACATTTCACGATAGTGATCCTTGTACCTAGCTCGTTACTATCCAAAGTTGTAATCATTTATTGATTTATTTGAGCTTGGTGATCGGTAGTTTCCATCACCCGGGGTTTTTTGTGCCGGAGATCAACTCTTGATCAAGGGCTTTTTCCCCGTATAAATCCTTGTGTCATTTGTGCAATTTACATTGAAGTGATCCTTGTCATTGTTTTTCATTTCAAGCATCATACCCCGTAACAGAGAGTTTGGTTGCATTATCCTCATCAGATTTTTTGACCAAAACAGTTTGGCGCCCACCGTGGGGCAATTGGTGCTTCACTCTTAGAAAAATTCGCATTTCAGTGCTCATTTCAGTTCACTACAACCAAGCAAATGGCTTCCTCAGCGAAGAATGCTTCAAATTTGATGCCCTCATTCACTTCTTCACAAGGCGTTCCCCCTTTGCCTCCACCACCTTCTGGATCCCAGAAGAATGCTGAGAATGCTGCGAAGAAACCAACTCCCATTTTCTCAAAACCTCCAACTTCTTCTGCTTCTTACACTCCCACTACTAGTGACATGTTTACTTTGATTTTTGCAGATGAAGGATCATATACAGCAACAGGATAAGACCAATGAAAGGATTCTCAAAGAAATCGAAGATCTCAAGAAACAAAAGAAAACGGCAGAGGATCATTCTCCACTGATGCCCAGATCTTTGAATTTTGATACTCCGGTGATTACTTCTCAGCCATCAGTGGCTCCAGATGTTCAATATGTGGGTGGACCAAAAGGAGTGCACTACGGAACAACAACAGTGACCCAGGCATCGGGTTCCTATTTCCAGCCAGCGGGATCCTATCCTCATCATATGGGATCCCTCACGAATTCAGGAGGATATTCAGGAGCGCAGCAGATTCAAGGATCTTCCTTTGTCCCAGGATCATCCCAGGTTCAAGGATCCTCCTTTGTTCCAGGATCATCCCAGGTTCAAGGATCGTCCCAGTTTCAGGGATCCTTCCAGATGCCAGGATCCTTGAGGAATTTGCAAACAGGAAGTTCAGATGTCCATCAGGGAGATTTTATTCCAATGCAGACCAATGCTTCCACTGGCCCCTCGATCATTCCAGAGCCCCAACAATATGGATTAACATCCATTCTTCCTAATTTGAATCCAATGGGAGGTAACACTTTTAATAATTCTTATACTACTAACCATGGTCTTATGCAGGATCCAGGTATCAATCATGCCATGGCCAGAGAATTGCAAAAGCTAAAGGATATGATATCAAGTGTTCCAGGGGTGGTCAAACCTATCCCAGAGATTGCAGATGGGAGCCACAAGATATCTCGTTTTGCACCACCAATCTGTGATGCTGAGATACCCAAGAGGTTCCATGTGCCAACAATGAAGCTGTATGATGGTTCGACGGATCCTGAAGAACACATAGCACAATACAGGGAGAGGATGGAGATCAATCCAATCCCAGAAAGGTTAAAGGAAGCATGCATGTGCAAGGGATTCGGATCCACTCTTACTGGATCAGCTCTCAAATGGCTGCTAAGTCTTCCCCCCTACTCTATTACCTCATTTGCTAATCTAGTTAACCTGTTTAATAATCAGTTTTCTTGTAGTAGAAAACTTGAATGATTAACTAGTGATCTATATAGGATAACCCAGGGTCATAATGAATCATTAAGGGATTACATTACCAAATTCAGTAAAGAATCCTTAGACATTCCCAACTTAGATATAGCCACGGCTGTTGAGGCCTTTAAAATGGGATTGCTTAGGGATTCGTCGTTCTATGATGATCTTGTTATGACACCATGCAGGAACTTAGATGAGGTAAGAACCTGAGCACTTAGGTTCATTCGGCTGGAGGATGACAAGAGAATCCAGGAGAGGTTAGCAGGATCCTCAAAGCAAGATAAGCAAGGATCCTCATTCAGGAACAACAAGTTCAGATCCTACAACAGATCTGATAATCAGAACGTGCATTCTGTTGATCAAGAAGAGGATGATGAGGATTATCCTCCAATTTCTTAATATTGTTTTTCTGTTGATAACAATGAACTAATCCTTGCGATGCAGAATCTAGGTGATAAAGCTAGATGGCCCAGAAAAAATGATAGGCCAGCTGCAACTAAGGATAAATCAAAGTGGTGTGCATATCATGAAGATTTTGGGCATCTCACAGAAGAATGCATTGCACTAAGAAAGGAAATTGGATACTTGTTGAGCAAGGGGCATCTAAAAGTATTGTTGGGAAGAAAAAAGTCAAGAACTCAGGATCCTGAAAGGATCCCTGAGAAGGCTCCAGCCCCTCCAGCAGATGCACAAGTAATAAACTTTATTTCTGGAGGATCAGACATTTGTGGCACATCCTTCTCAGCAGCTAAAAGGCATGCAAAGGAAACTAAAATGGATAATGGAGAAAGACCCGTTCGAACATCAAGTGTCTCCGAAGGAAAAGTCATAACCTTTGATGAGGATGATCGTGTTGATATCCATGATCCTCATCACGATGGTTTAGTTATTACTCTTTTCATTTCTAACCATTTTGTCCGCAGGATCCTTATAGACGGAGGAAGCTCAGTGAACATTATCCAGCTTGATGTTCTAAAGAAGATGGGTATTCCTGAATCAGACATCATACCAAGATCCTCCGTGCTCGTGGGATTTAGTGGCGAAACTAAGAATACCCTGGGGGACATCAAACTCCCAATATACATTGAAGGCCTACACTCTTATCAAAAATTTTGTGTTATTGACTGTTTATCTTGTTGTAATGTTATCCTTGGCAGGCCTTGGATACACGATATGAAGGCAGTCCCATCTACTTACCATCAATGTGTGAAGCTCCCTAGTCCTTGGGGAATAGTCAAGATTGATAGTGATCAGCAGGAGGCTAAGAATTGCTATACTTCCTCGATGAAACTAGCCTCAAAGTCAAGGGAGCAATAGCAATCAAAGTATCCTCCAAGGGATGTCTTGTAGGCAAGAGAGCAGGATGTGGTAGAAATCCTCATGGATCCTGATGATCCTGAATCCAAAATCTATATCGGATCAGGGATCCTTCGCGAAATGAAAGAAGACCTTGTATCCTTCCTCAAAAGGAGAAAGACTACCTTTGCATGGAAACATGAAGACATGACTGGCATATCTAAAGATGTAATCACTCACAAACTTGGCATTGATAGGTCATTCAAACCAATCCATCAAAGGAGAAGAAAGTTTGCACCGGAAAGAAATGCCATTATCCAGGAAGAGGTAAATTCTTAGGAGGCATTGAAGCTAGCCCGGAACAAATCAAAGCAATAGTGAACATCAAATCTCCGGCCAATGCTAAGGATGTTCAAAGGCTAACAGGCAGGATAGCAGCTTTGAACAGATTTATATCCAAATCCTCAGAGAAGTGCAAAGAATTCTATGATATCCTAAGGAAGAACAAGAAATTTGAGTGGACTGAGAAGCATGAAAATGCTTTAAGAGCCCTCAAAGATTATCTATCCTCAGCCCCGGCCTTGATGAAACCAGAAAAAGGCGATGTGCTATCCTTATATCTTGCAGTATCCTCAAAAGCAGTAAGTGCGGTCCTTGTTAAGGATCACGAAGGTACACAACATCCTGTCAATTATGTAAGTAAAAGTTTACTTGATGCCGAATCCAGGTATTCACACCTTGAAAAGCTTATTCTTGCATTAATTATGGCATCTAAAAGTTTACTTGTTGTTAAAACTAATTTCCCAACTAAGAATGTCCTCAGGAAACCAGAGATGTCAGGAAGGATGGCTAAGTGGGCAGTGAAGCTAAGTGCATATGATATAAGATATGAGCCTAGGACAGCCATCAAATCCCAAGCATTAGCTGACTTTGTGGCTGATTTCAGTAGTGATTTACAAAAAGAAGCTGAGTTAGAAGTCCAGCAGCTAGAGGAGACCAAGGATCCTTGGATACTTTATACTGATGGATCCTCAAATGTCAAAGGCACAGGGCTTGGAATACTACTAAAATCGCCACAGGGGGACATAATACCCCACTCTATAGCTTGCGAGTTCCAAACCACTAACAATGAGGCTGAATATGAAGCCTTAATTGCTGGTTTGCAAATTGCTAAGCATATGGGGATCAGGTATCTTGAGGTACATGTAGATTCATTGTTAATTACAAACCACTTTAATGGATCCTATGCTGTTAAAGGTGAAAAGCTAACCAAATATTTAGAGATAGTCAAAAATTTGGCACTCTCTTTTGTTTCCTTTAGTTTGACACAGGTACCAAGGGAAGAAAATACAGAAGCTGATGCATTGGCTAACTTAGGATCATCTTTGAAGATCCCTGAGGATATCAAGATTCCTATTATCCATATCCTGACCCCGGCTATCGAGGATCATGTGGCTATGGAGATAGGAGATGATTCTGCAATTATCCCTAGTGAGGATACTCAATCCCATTTAGGATCAGGATCATGGATCTCACCAATCATGAGATACTTACAACATGGAGAGATTCCTACAGGAGAAAACCCTAGGGCTTTCAAAATTAAGGTATCTCAATTCACAATTTTAAATAATATGTTGTATAGACGATCTCTTGCTGGACCATACTTGAGATGCATTGAGAATCCTGAAATCCAAGAAGTTTTAAAAGACTTCCATGAAGGAGATTGTGGAAACCACACTGGGGGCAGGGCATTATTCTCAAGGATCCTGAGGACAGGATACTACTGGCCAACCATGAAAAGAGATGTTGTGGAGTATGCTAAGAGATGTGATCCTTGTCAGAGACACAGCAATATCCTTCATCAACCAGCTGAATTATTGCATCCTATATCCTCCTCTTGGCCATTTATGAGATGGGGTATGGATATAGTTGGTAAGCTCCCTAAGGCACCTGGTGGAAAAGTATTCATGCTTGCTATGACTGATTACTTCTCCAAGTGGATAGAGGCTGAAGCTTTTGCTCAAGTCAGAGAAAAGGAAGTTATATCCTTCATTAAAAGAAATATTATAACTAGATTTGGAATTCCTTCTGAAATTATATGTGATAATGGTTCCCAATTTATTGGGGGCAGAACCACTAACTTTTGTGACAGCTGGGGGATTAAGATGATAACATCAACACCAGTCCACCCACAAGCTAATGGTCAGGCAGAATCATCCAACAAGATCATCATCAACAATTTGAAGAAGAAGCTTGGATCCAAGAAAGGGAAATGGGCAGAAGAACTACCTTATGTGCTTTGGGCTGATAGGACAACCCCTAAGAATGCAACTGGTCAAACACCATTCTCTTTGGTGTTTGGGGCAGAATCAGTGATCCCAACAGAAATGGTGGTTCCAACTGCTACAACAAGTACCCGTGATCCTGAGGAAAATGATGAGAACTTGGCTCAAGACCTGGATACTATTGAAGAAATCAGGGATCTGGCTAGGATAAGGATGGCCAGTTATCAACAAAGAATGGCTGGTGCTTACAACAAAAATGTCAGGATCAGGAAGTTTCAAGTTGGAGATATGGTATTAAGGAAAGCATTTCAGAATACCACCAATCCTGCTGATGGAAAATTGGCTCCAAAATGGGAAGGCCCTTATTTGATTGAAGCTGAAGCAGGAAAGGGGGCATATAGATTGCTAACCATGGAAGGTGATTTGCTACCAAGAGCTTGGAATGCTGTCCACTTGAAAAAATATTTCATGTGAGTAGGATCCTCATGGCACAGATGATCCTTACGTTAGGAGTATCCTCGAAGGATCCTTAAAATATCAGTGATCCTTACTTTGGTAATATCCTAATCTTGAACTATTTCATTTCTTTATTTTCTCATAAAAGGATAAGGATCATGTGTCCTTTATCCATCTCTCACGTGATTTCAAGTTTTGAAAGTTCAGGTATCCTTAGCATAACATTGGTTATCTGCAGAAGCAATCCGTTCCTTGGGTTTAACCCCAGTTATTTGGGCTTGACCCCAGTCCCGCCTGTAGCGCATGATGATCCTGGTATAGTTCAAGGCAGTGGGACCAGTACTCGCTTTAGGGGCTGATAATTCCATTGTACTGGCTATACCTAGGATCCTACGTATAATGGTAGACGTACCATACATCCGTTCCTAAGGTTTCTAACGTTTTCACGTTAGCTAAGGTTTTGGCATTTTCATGTCACTAAGTTTGGATAGTCGCCAGTTAGGGCCATACTCCAGTTTACATACGATCCTTGGGCTTGTCCCCAGTTATCCTTGGGCTTGTCCCCAGTGATCCTTGGGCTTGTCCCCAGTTATCCTTGGGCTTGTCCCCAGTTGCTAACTCTTATCTTATATTGGCTTAGTCTCAAGTTATGTTCTATTTCAGGTCCTCGAAGATAAACAACTAAGGATCCTTGATCCTTACTTCTCTCTAAAGTTTATCTTATAGTTATCCTTATTATGGTTAGGATCCTAACTTGGATCCTCAGGTATGATCCTTAACTATTTTTAATTCTATTCATTATTTATTTAAATAACCCTTAAAATTTGACAACTAGACTTGTGATCCTTAAAATATATTGCTTTTTGGGATTCTTTAACTATGGGATATTTGGTCGTGGATCATGTCCTAAATATTTTCAATCTGACTTATTCAAAATTGTTTATTCAATAAGTGCACATCAAAACAAAGGAGAATTAAGGAAACAAGAGGATAACAACACAAGATAAGCGACAAAAGGTTAAGATTTTATTTATTAACAAAAGACTAACCCTTAAAAGGTTGTCAAAATTACCTACCCCGAGCATCTACCAGCAAAACGTGGCCCGTCCGCTGGGGTAGGTAAAGGGTGTCCATGATAATAAGTTCAAAAAGTAGTGCAGGAATATAAAGGCGGCAGGATCACAATGGCTTCATCCCCCAAACAGATGATCCCTCCACCAATTGCAATCCTGCCTATTGTCCAAAGGATCATACATGATCCTTAATCCTAAAAACTATTGTTTAGTACAAACCATTAAATTGTTCGACATCACAACCACAAAAAACTACTACCAAATTTAAAAATTGGGCTCCGGCTGCGTCTAGGAATGTCCATCATCGCCCAATTGTGCAGCCTACACCTTTGCTGCATCTTCTTCCCCTCCAGCTGCGGTATCCTTCACCAGATCCTTCCCACTACCTCCAGCCTCGATCGCCAAAACCTCCTCAGCCTCCTCATCATCCTCAAGATCAGCCAACCTTGCTTTCCAGCCCTCAACATCCCAGCTGCTTCTATCGAAGTTAGGATCTTGAGCTTCCTGGGCCATCTTTAACTTTGTCTGATACATTGTGATGGCAGCAGAGACCTTAGCATTTTCTATGAGATCATGCTTCTCATAGTCAATCTCGATCAGGATTTTAGCCGTCTTAGTCTTGGCATCTTGGAGTTCTTTCTGAAGGTCAGCAATTTTGAGGTCCTTAAGTACTGCAACCTGTTGGAGGTCAGCAATCTTCTTGTCCTGCTCCTCAACGTTCCCCACATAGTCCTCAATCTCAGCGAATTTCTGCAAAAGAGATAAAAGATAAGGTCAGAACCAAGTGATCCTCAAATCAGCAGGATATGCTAGCAGGATATACAGGCAGATACGGTGATCCTTACATCATTGAAGTACTCGAGGAATTGGTGACGGATCAGAGGCAGACCCTGTAAATCCTCAGCCTCGGAGGTCTTTCTCTTTTTGCCACCCTTTCCTTTAGTGGGTGCCTTGGGAATGGAGATGCTAGGACTGGTAGTGGCCCTCTTCTTCCTGGATCGAACAACATCAAGGTCAGCCGTGTTGAACTGGGATACAGGCTTGGCAGATTTTCCAGCACCTACACATTCAAAGCAAGATAAGTATCCTTATCCTATTTCAATTTACTTGTTTATTTTAATATTCAAACTATGCAAAAGGCAGGATACTTACTTGACATGGTGATGGAACCTGAGGATACTTCTTGTGAGTCTTGGGTGTCTATCTTGAATGTCCTTGTTTCAGGATCAAGCTTCCAAAAAGCAGCAAGCCTATCCTTGGTTGCAGGTGTTGTGATGATGTGTGAGACAGAAATAGCTGCATAACACAAGACAAAAAAGGGGTTAGTGATCCTTATACAAAAACAAGACTACCTGGTGATCCTTCTCAGGATCCTCTGGCCTACCATGGGTGGACCATGTCCTTGGTAGATCCTTTCCGTTTGGAATGGTATCCCTCCTGACAAAGAAGAAGCGACGTTTCCAATTTGTGTCATTCTTGGTGACTTTAAGAAGGGGGTGTTCTCCGCCGGGTTTTCGTTTGAACAAATAACGATGAGAACCAAAGGTAGTAAGATCATACATCTGTGTCAGCTCTGACATTCCTAAATCAATGCCTTCCTGTTGGATGATCCTCTCCAGGGTATACAAAACCCTCCAAATCATCGGCATGGCTTGGATGTAAGAGATGCCGGTAAGGGAAAAGAAGGATTGTGTAAATTCTGGGAAAGGATAGGTGTATCCTATGGCGAATGGAGTAACTGGAAAGGCAACCCATGTTTCTGAAACATAGTCGCACAGAATAGTAGGATCGAAGGGTTTGAAAAAGGCACTCGCCGGAAAGCAGTGACGAATCTTGTCTATTTGAGCATCGTTAAAGCAACACCTCTCATTTGTGGAGTCTTTGATGATCTTTTGACTCTTCAAGGGACTATCCTTCTGGTGATCCTTGGCAGGGGAGGACCGAAGCATCATTCTTGAAGAGATGAGAGAAAGAAAGAAAAACAGAGCAAGAGAAGGAAGAAGATGAAGAGAGAATACCTGTTTATCTTCGGAATGCAGTTATAAAGGGAGTCTTTCTGAAATTTTAAATGCATTTGATCCTATCTCTATCTCCTATTTATAATCATGATCGTGCAGGGTTGTCACTTCTGTGACGTCATGGTTGCAACGGATAGTTCCACAATAACGGCTATATTTACGATAGTTAGTTGCGGATAAGATCAGGAAAATATAATTCGCTTATTTAACATATCACTCCTTATATTTTGGGGCAATTGTTAGGGGAGGATTTTCTAACAATTAGTGATCCTTATTCGTTATCCTAATTAATGATCCTTACTTCTGTGACAGATTGTGATCCTCAGAAGAGCTTCAGGATCAGGATCATGGATCACTTTAAGGATCCTCATACTGACGATTGTTTGTTTGTGTTTTGTATTACTTCGCAGGAGTAACAAGCTTGACTTGGTCTTGGCAACGTTACTATGGAATATTCCACGGGTATTTCGCACACGTTTGACTGGAAATGGACGTTGTGGAGAACGTGGGAGCTTGGCACAAAAGTCGGATAGTTGGTTATTGTAGCTAACTTCTATTTTTAAAGGAGTAACGAGCTAGAATTAGAACACTTAGTCATTTTTCAGCTACACACACTCTCATACAATCGCACTCTTGAAGCTCTCGACGAACACTTATTAGTTTTCACCCACTTTTACACATTTCACGATAGTGATCCTTGTACCTAGCTCGTTACTATCCAAAGTTGTAAACATTTATTGATTTATTTGAGCTTGGTGATCGGTAGTTTCCATCACCCGGGGTTTTTTGTACCGGAGATCAACTCTTGATCAAGGGCTTTTTCCCCGTATAAATCCTTGTGTCATTTGTGCAATTTACATTGAAGTGATCCTTGTCATTGTTTTTCATTTCAAGCATCATACCCCGTAACAGAGAGTTTGGTTGCATTATCCTTATCAGATTTTTTGACCAAAACAACTAAGTTTAGTAAAGAATCCTTAGATATCCCTAACCTGGATATAGCTACGGCGGTAGAAGCCTTTAAAATGGGTTTGCTTAGAGATTCATTGTTCTATGATGATCTTGTTATGACCCCATGCAGAAATCTTGATGAAGTAAGAACCAGGGCCCTTAGGTTCATCCGTCTAGAGGATGATAAAAGGATCCAGGAGAGATTGGCAGGATCCTCAAAGCAGGAAAAGCAAGGATCCTACTTCAAGAATAACAAGTTTAAGTCCTACAACAAGTCTGACAACCAGAATGTGCATGCAGTAGAGCAAGAAGAGGATGATGAGGATTATCCTCCAATTTCTGAATATTGTTTTTCTGTTGATAACAATGAACTAATCCTTGCATTGCAGAATCTAGGTGAGAAAGCAAGATGGCCAAGGAAAAGTGATAAACCGGCCGCAACAAATGATAAGTCCAAGTGGTGTACATATCATGAGGATTTCGGACATCTCACTGAAGAGTGTATTGCACTCAGAAAAGAAATTGGTTACTTGTTAAGCAAGGGGCATTTGAAGGAGCTTTTGGGACGAAAGAAGTCAAGGATCCAGGATCCTGAAAGGATCCCGGAAAAAGGATCCTGCTCCTCCAGCAGATGCACAATTTATAAACTTTATATCCGGTGGATCAGACATTTGTGGTGCTTCCTTTTCAGCAGCCAAAAGACATGCCAAGGAAACCAAGATGGATAATGGAGACAGACCCATCCGGACCTCCACTGTCACCAAGGATAAAATTATAACTTTTGATGACGATGATCGTATTGATGTTCAGGATCCTCATCATGATGGTCTTGTTATTACTCTGTTTATTTCTAACCATTTTATTTGCAGGATCCTGATAGATGGAGGGAGTTCAGTAAACATCATTCAGCTTGATGTCCTCAAGAAGATGAACATTCCTGAATCAGAAATTGTCCCAAGATCCTCTGTTCTTGTGGGATTCAGCGGAGAAACCAAGAATACATTGGGGGACATCAAACTCCCTATCTATATTGAAGGACTCAATTTTTATCAAAAAATTTGTGTTATAGATTGCTTATCTTGTTGTAATGTTATCCTTGGCAGGCCATGGATACATGACATGAAGGCAGTCCCATCTACTTATCATCAGTGCGTGAAGCTTCCTAGTCCATGGGGGGTGGTGAAAATTGAGAGTGACCAGCAAGAAGCTAAGAATTGCTACACATTATCAATGAAGCCGGCCTCGAGACCAAGGGAGCAATAGCAATTAAAGCATCCTCCAAGAGATGTCTTGGAGGCAAGAGAACAGGATGTGAAGGAAATCCTTATGGATCCTCATGATCCTGAATCCATAGTCTTTATAGGATCAGGGATCCTCAGCAACATTGAACAGGATCTAGTATCCTTCCTTAAGAGGAGGAAAACTACCTTTGCCTGGAAGCATGAGGACATGACAGGTATATCTAAAGATATAATTACTCATAAGCTTGGCATTGACAGGTCATTCAAGCCTATACATCAGAAGAGGAGGAAGTTTGCACCTGAAAGGAATGCTATTATCCAGGAAGAGGTAGATAAACTACTTCGGGCAGGTATGATAAGAGAGGTTAAGTATCCAAGGTGGATAGCCAATGTGGTTGTTCTACAAAAGAAAAATGGGAAGTGGAGGGTATGTGTCGATTTTACTGATTTAAACAAGGCATGTCCCAAGGATCCTTTCCCATTACCCCACATTGACTCCATGGTGGATGCTACCGCGGGTCATGAGTTGTTAACTTTTATGGATGCTTCATCTGGATTTCAACAAATTCAGATGGAACCATCTGATCAAGAGGATACAGCCTTTATGACCCCAACTGGTATATATTGTTATATTGCTATGCCATTTGGACTGAGGAATGCAGGTGCTACTTATCAAAGGCTAGTCAATATGATGTTCAAGGAAAAAATTAGACACACTATGGAAGTTTACATAGACGACATGGTGGTTAAATCCAAGAGAGCTGAGGATCACCTTAGAGACTTGGAGGAAGCATTCAATATCCTTGATAAATTTAATATGAAACTAAATCCTTCCAAGTGTCACTTTGGTGTTGAAGCAGGTAAATTCCTAGGCTATATGGTAACAAAAAGAGGCATTGAAGCAAGTCCAAAGCAAATCAAGGCTATTGTGAATATCAAATCTCCTGCCAATGCTAAGGATGTGCAAAGATTGACAGGCAGGATCGCAGCCTTGAACAGGTTCATATCCAAATCCTCAGAAAAATGCAAGGAATTCTATGACATTTTAAGGAAGAACAAGAAATTTGAATGGACTAAAAAGCATGAAAATGCTCTCAAAGCTCTCAAGGATTACCTATCCTCAGCCCCTGCCTTGATGAAACCAGAAAAAGGGGATATATTATCCTTGTATTTAGCCGTATCCTCTAAAGCAGTAAGTGCGGTCCTTGTTAAGGATCACGAAGGTACACAACATCATGTCTATTATGTAAATAAGAGTTTGCTTGATGCTGAATCCAAGTATTCACATTTAGAAAAACTTATCCTTGCATTAATTATGGCATCTACTAAATTAAGACATTATTTTGAAACTCATGCCATTATTGTTAAGACTAATTTTCCAATTAAGAATGTTCTCAGGAAACCTGAAATGTCAGGAAGGATGGCAAAGTGGGCAGTGCAGCTTAGTGCATATGATATAAGATATGAACCAAGGACTGCCATCAAATCCCAAGCCTTAGCTGACTTTGTGGCAGATTTTAGTAGTGACTTGCAAAAGGAAGCTGAGTTGGAAGTCCAACAGCTAGAAGAAAGTAAGGATCCTTGGATACTTTTCACTGATGGAGCCTCCAATGTCAAAGGAACAGGGCTTGGAGTACTACTAAAATCGTCACAGGGGGACATAATACCCCACTCCATAGCTTGTGAGTTCCAAACTACTAATAATGAGGCTGAATATGAAGCCTTGATAGCTGGTTTGCAAATCGCTAAGCATATGAGGATCAGGTATCTTGAGGTACATGTGGATTCATTGTTAATTACTAATCACTTTAATGGATCCTATGTTGTTAAAGGTGAAAAGCTAATCAAATATTTAGAGATAGTCAAAGAATTGGCACTCTCTTTTGTTTCCTTTAGTTTGACACAGGTACCAAGGGAAGAGAATGCAGAGGCTGATGCATTAGCCAATTTAGGATCATCCTTGAAGATTCCAGAGGATATCAGGATCCCTATTATCCACATCCTAACCCCTGCTATCGAGGATCATGTAGCCATGGAGATAGGAGAGGATTCTGCAATCATCCCTAGTGATGATACACAATCTCATGCAGGATCATGGATCCTTCCAATCCTGAGATACATACAACATGGAGAGATTCCTACAGGAGAAAACCCCAGGGCTTTCAAAATCAAGGTATATCAATTCACAATATTGAATAACATGTTATATAAATGATCTCTTGTAGGTCCATATCTAAGATGCATTGAGGATCCTGAAATCCAAGAAGTCCTAAAGGATTTCCATGATGGAGATTGTGGAAACCACACTGGGGGCAGGGCATTATTCTCAAGGATCCTGAGGACAGGATACTATTGGCCTACTATGAAGAAGGATGCTATGGAATATGCCGAGAAGTGTGATCCTTGTCAGAGACATAGTAATATCCTTCACCAACCAGCAGAGCTTTTGCATCCTATATCCTCTTCTTGGCCATTTATGAGATGGGGAATGGATATAGTTGGTAAGCTTCCCAAGGCACCTGGTGGAAAAGTATTCATGCTTGCTATGACTGATTACTTCTCCAAGTGGATAGAGGCTGAAGCCTTTGCTCAAGTCAGAGAAAAAGAAGTGATATCCTTTATTAAAAGAAGCATTATTACTAGATTTGGTATTCCTTCTGAAATTGTTTGTGACAATGGATCCCAATTTATTGGGAATAGAACTACTAACTTTTGTGACAACTGGGGGATTAAGATGATAACATCAACACCAGTCCACCCACAAGCTAATGGCCAGGCAGAATCATCCAACAAGATCATCATCAACAATTTGAAGAAAAAGCTTGGATCCAAGAAAGGGAAATGGGCAGAAGAACTACCTTATGTACTTTGGGCTGATAGGACAACTCCCAAGAATGCTACTGGCCAAACTCCATTCTCTTTGGTATTTGGAGCAGAATCAGTGATCCCTACAGAGATGGTGGTTCCTACTGCAAGAACAAGTATTCGTGATCCTGAAGTAAATGCTGAAAACTTGGTTCAAGACTTGAATACTATAGAAGAACTCAGGGATTTGGCAAGGATAAGGATGGCCAGTTATCAACAAAGGATGGCTGGAGCCTACAACAAGAATGTCAGGATCAGGAAATTCCAAGTTGGTGATATGGTATTAAGGAAAGCATTTCAGAATACCACCAATCCTGCTGATGGGAAGTTAGCACCAAAGTGGGAAGGCCCTTATTTGATTGAAGCTGAAGCAGGAAAGGGGGCATATCGATTGCTAACAATGGAAGGTGATTTGCTACCAAGAGCTTGGAATGCTGTCCACTTGAAGAAATACTTCATGTAATAAGGATTCATGATCCTTAGCTAACAAGTATTCTCGAAGGATCCTTACAGGACAGGGGATCCTCATTTTGGTAATGATCTAATCTCAAACTATTTCATTCTTTAATTGTCCTATATACAAGGATAAGGATCCTGGATCCTTTATCCTCCTTTCACTTGATTCTGAGTATTGCAGAAGGTTTAGGTATCCTTAACAAAGGATTGAGTATCCACAGAAGTATCCAGTTATTTGGGCTTGACCCCAGTTATTTGGGCTTGACCCCAGTTATTTGGGCTAGTCCCCAGTTTTTGGGCCTGTCCCCAGTATCGCCAGCAGCACACGATGATCCTGGTACAGTTCATGGCAATGGGACCAGTACTCGCTTCAGGGGCTGACAATTTCATTGTACTGGCTGTATCCGGGATCCTACGTATAATGGTAGACGTACCATACATCCGTTCCTAAGGTTTCTAACGTTTTCACGTTAGCTAAGGTTTTGGCATTTTCATGTCACTAAGTTTGGATAGTCGCCAGTGAGGGCCATACTCCAGTTTACACAAGATCCTTTGGGCTTGTCCCCAGTTATCCTTTGGGCTTGTCCCCAGTTATCTTTTGGGCTTGTCCCCAGTTATCCTTTGGGCTTCTCCCTAGATATCCTTTGGGCTTGTCCCCAGTTATCCTTTGGGCTTGTCCCCAGTATATTGGGCTTATCCCCAGAATTGTTGGGCTTGTCCCCAGTTACTAACTCTTCTCTTATATTTGGCTTAGTCCCAAGTTATATTCTATTTCAGGTTTTTGAGGCTAAATGACCAAGGATCCTTGATCCTTACCTTCTGCTAAGGTTTGTCTTTTGGTTATCCTGATTATAAATATTAAAGGGTTAGGATCCTAACTTGGATTCTCAGGTATGATCCTTGATCCCTTTTATTTTAATCATTATTTATATAAGTGACCCTTATCCTTTGACAACAGAACTAATGATCCCTAAGTTACATAACTTTTTTGAATTTATTGACTATGGGATATCTGATCCTTGATTATATCCTAAAACTTTTAAACATGATTTACTAAACTTTTATCCTTTACTTACAAATTCAAAGGAAGTGAGTAACAAGAATGGGAAAATAAAGAATTCACAGGGATAACAACACGGGAAATAGCCAAAAAGTTGAAGTTATTTTTATTCACAAAAGTTAACCCTTCAAAGGTTGTCAAAATTACCTATCCCAAGCATCTACCAGCAATACGTGGCCCGTCCGCTGGGGTAGGTAAAGGGTGTCCATTGTTAATAGGTCTTCGAAGTGCAGGAAATAAGAGATGGCAGGATAACAAGTGGTTTCATCCCCCAAACAGAGGATCCCTCCACCACCTATTATCCTACCTATTGTCTTAGGATCCATGATCCATAACCCTAGAAACTATTGTTCAAAATACAACCCAACATTGTTTAAAACACCATAACCAAAAAACTTTCAAATCCTAAAAAATGGGCTCCGGCCACTTCTAGAAATATCCATCATCGCCCATTTCTGCTGCTCACACCTTGGCTGCATCACCACCAGCATCACCACCAGCATCATCACCAGCCTGATCCTTCCCGCTGCCACTCGCCTCAATTGCCAAGACTTTAGTAGCCTCCTCCTCTTCGTCCTCAAACTCAGCCAGCTTTGCCTTCCATTCGTCCTTGTCCCAAGTGGTCCTGTCAAAGTCAGGATCCTCAGCCTCCTGAGCCATTTGCAGCTTGATCTTATACATTGTGATGGCAGCAGAGACTTTGGCATCTTCCAGCAGGTCGTGCTTCTCGTGATCAGCGTTTATCTGGGCCATGACCACCTGCTGCTTTGCCAAGTTCAGATCCTTCTCGAGGCGGGAGATGGTCTGATCCTTAGCTAGGAAGATCTTTTGGAAGTCCCTCTGTTTTTGGTCAGCTTCCTCAGCATAAGCATCCAGCAGCATCTCGATCTCGGTGAATTTCTGCAAAAAGACAAGGTAAAGTTTAGGATCCTTGATCCTCAGATGGGCAGGATAATCAAGCGGGGTCAGTGATCCTTACATCAGCAAAGTATTCTTGGAACTGGTGGCGGATAAGAGGCAAGCCTTCAAGATTTTCAGCCTCAGAGGCCTTCCTTTTCTTTCCTCCCTTGGAGGTGGTAGGCCTTGGAACCACAGCACTCGGGCTAGCAGCAGTCTTTTTCTTCCCAGACCTGGGACCAACAGTAGTAAGATCGGTGACACTGAAGCGGGTGGCAGACCTTGAGGATTTTCCAGCACCTGTCAATCCAAAACAACAGATAAGTATTCTTGTTTTATTTACATTTTTACATTTACTTAAATACAGACTTGGATACTTACTTGACATTGTAACTGAGCCTGAGGATACTTCTTGAGAATCCTTGGTGTTTGCTTTAAATGATCTTATTTCAGGATCAAGAATCCGGAAAGCGTCGATCCTCTCCTTGGTCGCAGGTGATGTAATGATGTGTGAAACAGAAATAGTTGCAAAATAGAAACAAAGGGGTTAGTGATCCTCAGCGGAGACAGGGTATCCTATGATCCTTTTATAAGGATCCTCTATCCTACCATGAGTGGCCCATGTTCTGGGGAGATCCTTCCCATTAGGGATAGAATCCCTCCTGACGAAGAAAAAACGTTTCTTCCACTTGTTATCGTTCTTGGTGGTTTTCAGGATTGGATGAGGTTCACCGGGTTTATGCTTGAATAGAAAGCGATGTGAACCATGGCTCACAAGGTTGTATAGTTCAGACAACTCTGACATTCCCAACTTAATATCCTCCTGCTCAATGATCCTTTCAAGGGTAAATAGAACCCTCCACATTATTGGCATAGCCTGGATATAGGATATACCGGTAAGGGAGAAGAAAGATTGGGTAAAATCAGGAAAAGGGTAGGAGTATCCTATCGAGAATGGGGTGACTGGAAATGCAACCCAGGTTTCAGAGATAAAATCACTCCAGGCGGTAGGGTCAAAGGGTTTGAAAACAGTGCTCACCGGAAAGCAATGACGAATCCTGTCGATCTCAGGATCAGTAAAGCAGCAACGTTCCTTCAGAGAGTCTTCGATGATCCCTTGGCTTTTTAAAGGACTGTCTTTTCGATGGTCCTTAGCAGGGGATGATCTTAGCTTCATTGCGATTCGGAGATTTTGAAGAAAACAGAAACAGAGTAAGAAGGAGAAGAGAAAGAGGAAAGAGAAGTACCTGCTTGATCTTCAAATGTGGATTTAAAGGGAGTCTCGCTCGAATTTAAATGCACATTGACCCTTATCTTTAACTTCAATTTATAATCATGATTCTACAGGGATGTCGCTTCAATGACGTGTGATCGGTAACGGCTAGTCAGATTATAACGGCTATATATCCGTTGGTTTGTTACGGATAAGATCAAGAAAATATAACTCGACAATTTACACTTTACTCCTTATATTTTGGGGGCAATTGTTAGGGGAGGATTTTGCAAATCCTAAGGATCACGGGTCCTCAAGTGCTACCAGGATCATAGATCCTCAATTCTATTTGAATTAAGGATCCTCAGCAGGTGTCGCAGGATCAGGATTCTGGATCACTATTGTTATCCTATTACTAACAATTGTCTTCCTTGTACGTAAACTTGTTTTGCAGGAACAAGAGCATGGACCAAGTCTCACCGAAATTCCTGAAGTATATTCCCTCAATATTCTGCACGTGCTTGACCATTGTGAACGTTATGGAGATCGTGGGGAGAGTGCACAAATTGCGGATAGTTTGTTAACTTAGTTATTTCTAATTTAAAATGGGGATAACAAGCTTGATAGAACACTGAGCTAATTTTAGCAAAAACACACACTCTCGTAACAGCTCTCAAACAGCACTCGAACACTACTTGGCGATTTCATACACTTTTTTGCACATTGCACACTAGTGATCCTTGTAACAAGCTTGTTATCATCCCGAGTTGTAAACTTACTTTTGTTTAATCTTAGCTGGTGATCGGTAGTTTCCATCACCCGAGGTTTTTTATGCCGGAGATCATCTCTTGATCAAGGGCTTTTTCCTCGTATAAATCTCTGTGTCATTTGTTCATTACATTTCTGGGTGATCCTTAATATTGTTCATTGATTCAAGCATCACACCTCACAACAAAAGATTTGGTTGCATTATCTTTGCTTGATTTTTGACCAAAACAGGTTAAGAAAGGGAAAGGATATCTGAAGCCAATCTGGAAAGGGCTTGCAGGAAAGGTGATCCAGACATCAGAAATGCAATCACTCTTCATGGAAGAGTCAAAGGGTCTAAAAATGGTGCCTTCTGGAAAACAATGACGTAACCGATCAATCTCAGGATCGGTGAAACGACAGAGTTCCATTGAAGGGTTTTTAGTTATGCCCTGACTCTTCGGAGGGCTCTCTTTTTTGGGATCCTTAGCAGGGGAGGATCTGAGATTCATCTTTACCATGGATTAATCGAAGAACAGGGTACCGGAAAGAAGAAAATTTAGAGAGAAGGAAAGAAGAGATACCTGATGAAATCTTCGAATGAGGATTTAAAGGGGAAGGGTCTCGAATTTAAATGCAATTTTCATCCTTATCTCTAACCCTATTTATAATGATGATTGTTGCAGGAAGTCTTATCGCTGATGTCAGCATCGCAACGGCTATATCCATAAGCAACGGCTAGTCCGAATTAAATTGAAACATGACAATCTAATTGGATATCAACTAGTCATGTTTGGGGGCAATTGTTAGGGATAGAATTTCACAGAAGATGTTGCAGGACTAAGGATCCTAGATCCTCATTATTATCCTAACACTAACAATTGTTTCCATCATTTTTGAACTTGTTTTGCAGGTGTATTCGAATAGGACTTGGTCCAATCGAGATTCTAGGGGAATATGCTTGGTGTTTCTGCACGTGCATGAACTCTTTGACCGTTATGGTGATCGTGGGAGGCTTGCACCATTTGCGGATAGTTAGTTAGGCTAGATAATTTCTATTTTTAATTGAGGATACAAGCTTGATTTAGATATTATTAGCAACACAACTGCACTACACTCGAACTCTCAAGAACTCTCTTCGATTATACACTTTTTCACACTAGTGATCCTTGTACCAAGCTTGTTATCATCCCGATTTGTAATCTTTCTTGGTTTAATATAGTTGGTGATCGGTAGTTTCCATCACCCGAGGTTTTTTATGCCGGAGATCATTTATTGATCAAGGGTTTTTTCCTCGTATAAATCATTGTGTTCACCACTCATTTCATATATTTGTTGTTCATACATTTGACCATTTAACCAAGCATCATACCTCACAAAATCATATTTGGTTGCATTATCCTTGTGTGATTTTTGACCAAAACAGGTATATGGATTGTCACACACCATGATTGTACTAATAGGCTTCAAACCACTACGTTTATTAAGAACACTCACAAGATCGAAGACCAAAACCGAATCACAAGCCCCATTACCAAGAATAAGGGTAGAAAGAATTATCAAAGACATAACACAACTCTTTGCCAAAGTTTAAACATTTAATTCAAACCAAGCTTCATTTATAACCTAAGCAATACAAGGAGTCTAACCATGAATGGCCAATTTTTTAGGACAAATGAGCGCGTGCCAGGTAGCTGTTTGGCACAAATAAAAAATATATCGAGCCAAACAATTAAAACAAAGTACTACCATAGTTTCGTCACAAAAAAAAAAATTAAAGCGATAGGATGACTATAAGTCTACACTAGGGGGGGGTCGTAATTTGACATGAAAACAAAAACGATGGCAAAATTGTAAATCTAAACTAAGGGCAAAATTATAATTTCGCTGGGAGAAAAAAAACAAAACAAATGACAAAACAATAAATTTAAATGGGGTACAATGTAATTGGACCAAACCAATGGGAAACTACAGGGAAAGTGCCAGACAGTTGTCTGACACTATTCCCCCATATACATGGTTGATGGCCTCCATTTTTGACCGATCACAAAAGTATATTATACCCCATCGGGGGGAAATGTCAATAGAATCAAGTATATCAAAAGTGAGCTTTAATTCAGAGATACGGAAGTCAACAAAAAGGGAATCTTGATAGTTGTTAGAGTAAATTACTGTTTTGGCCCCTTTGGTTTAGCTAATTTAACCATTTCAGCCTAAAAATGAATCTTTTAACATATAAGACACCGAGATTGCATTTTATAACGGTTTTAGCCCCTGACACTAACTTTGTTACTTTTCTGCAGTTAAGTGTAAGAGTGATTAGGTCATTATATACTTTAGGGGCTATTTTTGATAATTACAAAGTTCTTTTAATATTTAAGAGATTATTAATGTAATTATTCAAGTTTTTTTTTATTATTTTTTTTCACAATTATTATTTAAAAAATACGTTTTAAATATACAAATAAATATGTATTTCCATTAACCGTTTCTTTTTATAAAAGTCGTTTTAAAAAATAATTTGTTATTTTACATTTTGTTTAAACCATCTTTCGTTTTTTTTTAAATTGTTCCGTTTTAACTTTTAAATCATTTGTTTTTTAAAAGCGTTCTTTTTAAAGTTGTTTGTCTTTTAAAAATTTTTTAAACACTTTATTTTATACCATTCTTTTTAATATCATTTATTTTTAAACATTTCTAAATTACTCACTTTATAAGTCGTTTATTTTTAAATTTTACCAAATGACGTGTATAAAAAACAAAAGAAATGTAAGATTTGAAAAAAAGAAACATTCTAATAAAAAGTTTGCAAAAGATCGTTCTTTTTTCAAAACTTTTTTTTAGAATGATTTATTTCTTTTTCAAATCTTCCATGATTTTACCGTTTGTTTTTTCAAAATTCATTATTTTTTAACCTTTCGTTTATTAAATTCGTGTGTTTTTTAGTTCCATACACTTGTTAACTTTTTTTTTGAGGTTTGGCTTTTTTTTATAAACATAATTTTTAATCTTCGTTTTTTAAACCACCCGTTCGTTTAAAATCGATCGTTGTTAAATTCCTTCGATTTTTGAAATCGTTCATTTTCTTAAGTTCTTTTTCCATAACGGCTATAAGTAAACTAAATACAAAGTTTAAAAATGAACGATTTCAAAAACGGTTCTAAAAGGAACGGTTTAAAAAGAAACGCTTTTAAAAAATTAACGACTTAAAATAACGAATTGTTTAAAAAAGTTTAAAATAATGATTTTAGAAAGAACGGTATAAAATGAATTATTTAAAAAAACCTTAAAAGACAAACAATTTTAAAAGACAAACAACTTTAAAAAGAACGATTTTAATAAACAAACGGTTTAAAAATAAATAATTTAAAAACGATAGGCGGTTTACAAAAAGGTTACAAAACAAATGATCTTAAAAACGACGTATATAAAAACAAAGGTTTAATGAAAATACATATTTATTTGTATATAAAGCATATTTTGTTAAATAATAATCGTTAAAACTAACTAAATAATAAAAAAACACTTAAGTAATTGCATTAATAATCTGTTAAATATTAAAAGAACTTTGTAATTATCAAAAACACCCCCTAAGGTATATAATTATCTAATTACCCTTACACTTAACTGTCTAAAAAGTAACAAAGTTAGTGTCAGGGGCCAAAACCATTATAAAATGCAATCTCGGGGTCTGATATGCTAAAATATTTATTTTTGGCTTGAAATGGTTAAACTGGCTAAACCACACGGGCCAAAATAGTAATTTACTCTAGTTTTTATTAGGATTAGTTTCATATATGCCCTTACAAACTTGAAAATTTTCATATATACCAAACAAAAAACAAAAACAAAAAATATCATATATGCCCCTTACAAAAACTAAAAATATAATATATGCCCTTACAAAATAGTTTAAATATCAAATATACCCAATTTATTTAAAACAAATTAATAAATAATCATTTTACACTTATTTTTTCAACTTCTAAGTTTTCATATATGCTCATCTTATAACTTCATATTTTATATAACACATTTTAAGCTTAAATTTATTTTTTTCATAAATATAAGTATTATCCGTATATATAATATTTAAACTAAATAAATTAAGTTAGAAAAAAAGCAAATATAATATTTGAAGTTAAAGGTAACGTATGAGATTTCAAAGTTATAGAAATATAAGGGTAAAATTGTATTTTATTAAATTGTTTTTAATGAATTTGGTATATGTGATATTTCAACTACTTTATAAAGATATATGATATTTATAATTTTACAGGGATATATATAATATTTTAAAAGTTTGTAGGGATATATAGGAAATTGCTCATTTTTTATAAATTAGAAAAAAAAATAGAGATTTAGTTACGAATTCAGTGAATAACTAGGATTGCGACCCGCCGCAATGCGGCGGGGATTCTTTAGTTATAACAAAGTGGATCTAGGACCCGCACGTTATGTTAAACCTGTCAAACGGGGAAAAAATAGACGATGTAAAAACGTTCACCCACACACGCACGTTGCGTCGTGTTAACTCGCAAAATTTAGAACGAAACGTAAAAACGTTAAACCAAAGACGCACGTTGCAATGTGTTAAGTCACAAAATTTAGAACCAACCATAAAGCGAAAAATTTGCGAAAAATGAAAACTATAAAAGACCAAAGTTTGAAAGTAAAAAAAGTTTTGAGGATAGATTGCAAAACATAAATTTTTTTGGGTTAAAAGTAAAAAAATAAATAGTTTTGGGTTAAAAGTAATTTATGACATGCTTTTTGGTGAAAAGTAAAAAAACCAGTTTTTTTGGAAAACCGCCAAAGCCAACGTTACGACAACCATATGCATAACCATTTTTTTTCTTTAGAAAACCCTCAAAGCACAACCCGTGTTGCGGCGGGGTGTAAAACGGTGTCAAATAGTACCAATGTCACACAACCGTCATCGACCACCAACACTGACTCGACCTAGGATATGCGTGTTGCGACGAACCTTTCAAACGTGGAAAAATAGAGGTAAAAACGTTGAACCACACATGCACGTTGCGTCGTATTAACTCGAAAAATTTAGAACTATACGTAAAACGAAAATTTGCGAAAGATGAAAACTATAAGTGAAAAAAGTTGTGAAGTTAAAACCAAACTATGTAGGGTTAAAATTGTAAAAGATATAAACCTTTGGTTGAAAAGTAGAAAATCAACTTTTTTTTTTTTTTTTGGAAAACTTCCAAAGCATAGGTTATAACTTATTATGCATATACATGTTGCTAATTTATATGTTAACTAGGGTTAAAACCCGCCCGCGGCGCGGCGCGGGTACATCGTAGATATTGAATGGATTAGTCCAAACGTTATATGATGCATTAACCATATGAAAACACACATTTCGACGTATCCAGTTGAATTCAGTGTAACCTGTATAAGCATTGTGATTGGATCAAACGTAATGTAAATGGAATTCATATCGAACAATCATAACGTATTATATGTGACCCAACTCATACATAGAAAATGTAACAGGTATGAAGGAAAATATGCACATGTAATCGAAAGGGATTAATTAGAGCTTTCGAAAAAAGGGAGAAAAAGAAACCATAATTTGACTCCACTCAGTTCGAAACTAACTTTACGAAACATACATAAAATAAACACGAAAACATATTATATTTGAACTAAATCATTTCCCAAAAAAGTTTACGTCAAAACGTAGAACTTGACTTTATACCAAAACGTACGTAAAAATATGCACGTAAAAATGGTTTCTTTAAACGAAAACGTATTATATTTGACTTGACTCGTCTATAAAAAAAGTTTACATCGGAATATAGAACAAATCATATTTATACATACCCGTACATAAATATGCACATAAAAAATAGTTTTTAAGTAAAGGAAGAATAGAGGTAAATCGAAAGAAAATATTATTAAAAATTTAATAGGTTAAAAACGTTCGTAAAAGCGTGCCAAGTAGCACCAATGCTACAACGACATCGACTCTCAACATCGTAAAAATAAAATAGATAAAATGGTAAAAATTACACAGAATGAAAAGGAGACTAAAATCGTTGAACCACGCACACCCGTTACAGTGTCTTAATGCGAAGAAATTAAGCAGAAACGTAAAACGTAGAAAATAATAACTTAGTTGATCTACGACCCGCCCGTTGCGGCGAACTTTTCAAAAGGGGAAAAATGGATGCGTTGTAACGGGTCTGTCAAATATGAAAAAATAGAGCAAAAACGTTGAACCTCACATGCACGCTACGACATGTTAACTCGCAAAATTTAGATCGAAACGTAAAACGAAAAACTTGCGAAAGATAAAAAGTATGAGAGACCAAAGTTGTAAATAGCAAAGTGTTTTGTTAAATTATAAAAGATGGAAAACTTTGAGTTAAAAGTAAAAAAAAATTAAAAGGGGTTAAAATGTAAAATGTAAAAGATAAAACTTTTAGGTTGAAAGTGGAAAATTAAGTTTTTTTTTTTTTTTTTTTGAAAAACTCTTCAAGCACAAGTTACAAGTGCTAATGCACAAAAAAGTTACTAACTTATATATGGAATAATAATAATATTTGATCAACAATTACCAAACTGCCCTTGAAAGTTCTACGAAATTACTTCAAAAATGCCATCGTTGCTTTTTCTTTGATTTGGGCAGCGTAATCATGCGATTTAGCCTATACCAACTTGGCAACTTCACTTTTGCAATTCGTTGGGTAAGCCCATGTATTTGAATCCAATTATAATATGAATACATTTCTCGCAATATATAAATAAAATATTATATAATACGACATCAGACGTATACAGGGGAAGTTAGTAGGGGATACGAACCGAGATTAAAGATCAAGATACGAGTCGCTTACGCAAACGTGTCAGTTTTTCGGTTTGATTACTTTGTGTTTTCAGATTTATAAACATGATTGGCTACTCGTTTTAGATCTGTTTATTTGCATTCTTGACTATGATTCTTGGCTAGTTATTTTTCTACTCAGGTTTGTGATGAATATTTATTGATAATCACCAATTTCTTGGTATTTAATAATTCATTGATGGAGTAAATATTAAAGTAAGAGACATAATTATTTTTTACTAGATGTGTATGCATACTTTATTCTAATTTATTATCTTATATATGTTCCTTGTGTGTTTTTGTGAATGTCTTTCATGTATAGAAGCATGTTAGGTTACCTACTTTATGTTTGTAACTAGTTTATGGTTTATGAAACACGTATTCCATAGGAATATTGTTTAGTAATTTAGAGGAGTTTAGTGTTTTACCTATTCTTGAGACCGAAAGGAGATAAATAGTTAGGATTGTCTTTGGTGTTAGGTATTTAGGTGCTGTGAGACCTAATCGATGTCGTTTGGTCGGTAAAAAAATGTATAAATAAGTAGTAAGTGGAAAGTCGAGTCGTTTCACCAAGTAATTGGTGGTCAGTTCAGTTTTGATTAAATTGCTAATTATTAAAAGAAACAAATTGATTTTTTTTTTTTTTTTTTTGCCGAGTGGGTTTGAAAGCAACAAACTTTAACTTTTGATTTAAAACAGTTGTGCGAAAATAATCTTCTCCTGGCTTCGGGTTTGGTGACAACAATTAATTTAATTAACTAGTGGGAAGTCATTAAGGGTGACTACGTGTGTTATTAATCATGTGACAACCCTTATAATTACAGATATCCGTACAATTAATTAATGATTATTACGTGCTTAATGACTGTGCTTAATTACAACTGATGACTTAAACCGCTTTCTGATTTCTGTATCATACGTACATATGCATCACATTTCATACTGTCACTCCATTCATTACATACACACTTTAGTGACATGCTTGATGCACAAAGCACAGTTAGCACAATGAACGGATAACTCAGAAATATACTGACAGTGCCAGTACATAGACAGACAGTGTTTTGAGACCCAGTATGGGCCAGGGACAAGGTACTACACCAGTATGGTGTGTGGGGAAGTGAGGACCATAAAACTGCGTCACTAGGTGATAGTTTGAGTGCCGGAAAGTGCCTAAAACACACTTTAAGTGCAGAATTCTGCATTTTCAGCAAAAATTCAGCATTTTAACATACTAGTATTATGCAGAAAATTGACTAAATGGTCCTGAATGCTTTCCTAAGTGTTGGGAATTAAAAGTGTCACAAAAGGGTACCTAAAGAACACTAAACGGAATAACTTGACACTTTAACGAACCGGTATCTAACCGAACAACCGGACATTACCCGAAACACCAAAATATTACTAGAAGCATTGTTTTAATATCTCTGGGCTAGTTATAACCCCCGAACATCATATTACATGTTTTAAACACCCAACATGCTTAACCTTGAATTTTAACACTTTTAACCTATTTGACTTAACTTAACCATGGTTAAGGCTTAACCATACCCCCCCCCCCCCCTTCACCTACGGTTATGGTGGTGGACCCACACCATAACCTTATTTGATTCACCTTGATCTCTTTCTTGATTTTATTTGATATTATTAGATATTCCTTGGATTTGGAAGATTCACCTAGATCTTGCTTAGATATTCTTGGATATTATAAGTACTATCATCATCAAAATGTTACAAATAACCCCCCCCCCCTTTGCTTGTTTACGATCACAAAGGACCCACAAAAATCCCCACCATAACTTCCAAGATTTAATTTTATATTTTATTTGATTGTTACTAGTTGGAGTGAACAAGATATTAAGACATGAGATTATAAGCATGGCTTCCAAAGATCATAACATCACTTCACAATCTTCACACCCCATCCCCCACATCTCTCCCTCTCCCTTTCGGCCTCACCATAACCGCCACCATCACCACCATAACTCAACCATCTTCTTCCATTTTTAAGCTTCATTCAAGACTAGAAGGTGATTCAAGGGAGCTTGTAACTTGTGGATCATCAAGGAGCTTCATTACTTGCTTTTTCACATCACTTTTCATCATATTTTCACTAGAGTTCTTCCCTAGCCTTTGTGCTAGTTGTAAGTCCTTGTTTAACCTTTGCTTATTTCTATTTTGAGTAGTTAAAAGTTATAGTATGTTGAAATTTACAAGAACACTAAAAGGGTTTAAACAAGAAATATGAACATAAAGTTTTACACAAGGATGAAACATAAAGAAATGTTATTAGTAGGATGTTGTTATGAATATGTTGTTAATTTCTTAGTGATTCTTGGTTATGTGATGTTAATCACCATATGGAGTTTGTTAAATGATGTTTAGAAGCATGATTTAACAAGACTAAGAGGTGATTATGTGATACATGAAATAATCATATTCTAGTTTAAACATGAACTTGAAAGAAAATGATTTTCTTAAAATATAAGTGAACAAAGTAAGTTGATGATCATGTAGATCCGAGTTTTACAAAAGACTTTTCTAATTAAACCAAGTTCAAGAACCGATTTTTGGAAAATCAAGACTTTTACATACACTTACACCATTATTGGAAATAAAATAAGTGTGAAAACATTTTATTTACAAGAAGAGTTCAAAAGGTTAATTTTTGTAAAAATTGTTTACAAGTTGTAAACACTAAACTCTTTTAAGAAAATGATTTTTAAAGAAATGAATACACTTTGGAAGGTAACTAAGTCCACTAAACGCTTTACCAAGTTACTACGCGTTTTTGTGATATATCAAGTTCATGATTAATTTGAAACGCATATAGTTTTTGCTCTTGGTAATTTAAAATTGTTTAAGGATTGATTGTCGATTGATTTTGAAAAGAAAATGATATGCTTAATAGCATGGACACCTCCGTTTTTAGGGGAAACTATGGCGAAATTTTCTAAAAATATAAACACTTAGAAACTATTTTCTAACAAGTGTTTACAAGTGTGTTTTAACTTTGTTTTTCGAAAGTAAACTTCGCCATAAGTTTTGTTACAATATTTCAAAGTGTCGGAGGAGGGTTTTCGTAAATAAAAGCGGATAAATATATATTTATAGTATATATTTTATACTAAAACGCTTGTGTGAATATTTGTTCGATTTGCGAACTAGTTATATTATTTTAGGGCAAAATAATATAACTTATCAAAACCCCATCACATTTATAACCCCAGAATAATACCAAAAATTACAAGGAATAAATATTTAAGTTACATACTTATTATTGTGGAACCAAACGCAAAAACGTAACTTACGAAATATTCCGGAAAATACTTTTACAAATATATTCTTGGGTAAATATTATTTTGGGATACAAGGAGTGAAAATATATTATCTTTGGGAAAGATATATTTTGGGAATACATTATTTTCGGCAAATAAGTTATTATATATTTTTTTCTAAAGTGGGACTTGGGAATATATAATGTCAAGACTCTAATCACAAAATACTCCCATCCTTAGGAAGGAAATGCGAATAACAATACTTGAGTAGTATTATTACAAATATATTAAAAACACTTTAAAAACGTAACTCAAAGGCACTAGTGAATACTAAGACAAGGCACGACCCGCTCGTCTAATAGACCATAGTACGCATGTAGGTAGTCGTGCGTTCTAGAGGAAGCTTCAAGTTACGAGCATAGAAGACGCAATATAGTGAGTTCATGTCCCCCTTTTCTTTTAACTGTTTTCAGTTTTATACTTCGGGGTGAAATACATGTTACAATTATACAGACATTTTTATACATGGTATGGTTAGCTTAAGGAGGGCATACTACTTAGATCATGTGAGTGGGTAGGCGGATACTTAAGGCCTTTAATCCTCGTTGTAGGACCGAGGGACATAAGTGATAGATCTATTCGGGTGTAGCGAGCCCCACTCCTGAGTCCGCTGAGTGGACCATGAGGTGACTATGTCTTACCGATGAAATCTGCGAGGTTTGAGTCTTCCTGCATCACTTCACACATATCAATGGCCTTGTAAACCATTGGTGATCTCTTTTTCCTTATTGCTACATACCAGGGACTTTCATACATACGGACATATTTCAAAGGTTTATTCATACACATATACACATGAACTCGCTCAACTTTTGTTGATTTTTCAAACTACATGTATTTCAGGGAACTAAACGGATCTGGCAGGTGTATGCATGTGTCTACAAGTTGCGTGTTAAATAAAGGATGTCATCCGTGGTCATAGAGTTTAAAAGATGTATCCTATTCCTGGACGGGATACATGTTTCTAAACTCAGGATTATTTAAAGTCTTTTGATGAGTCCATGGGAACTCATTTGAACATGTTATGGTTTGTAACTAATTGGCGTCAATGTTTTCAAGACAATGGTATTGTGGTATTTTCTAAACTTTATTAATGGATGAAAATCCTTTGGTTTTATATAGCATTGTTATGATTGATTGCTATGGTATTAAGAAGTCACACCAAATAACCACGCTTCCGCAAAAGTCAGGGTGTGACAGCTTGGTATCAGAGCCTCGATCGTAGCGAACTAGGATTCTTTCTCGAGTCTAGACTACGATCATTAGGGCTCTCACGAAAATGCTTTTCACAACATGTTTTCATTGCATGCACAAAACATCCAGATCCAGGGAACAAACATTTTTACAAACAAAAGGCACAAATACACACTTCAAATTTTATGTTTGTAATTCAGTCTTAGAGACTGAGGGAGTTCAGCCTTAGAGGCTGGGGAGGTTCAATCCTAGAGACTGAGGGAGTTCAGCCTTAGAGGCTGGGGAGGTTCAGTCTTAGAGACTGAGGGGTTCAATCTTAGAGATTGGGAGGTTCAGTCTTAGAGGCTGGGGAAAAATTTAGTCTTAGAGACTGGGAGGTTTGGTCTTAGAGACCAGGGATTTAGTCTTAGAGACTGGGAGGTTTGGTCTGGTCTTAGAGACCAGGGATTTAGTCTTAGATGTCACACCCCCAAAATCCACCATGCGGGGTACCACCGCTTGGAGGCGTGACGTGACCAGGATCGAGCCACCAATCATATTGAACAACTCAATTAAGTAAATAAAACCAATCATAATACGATTGGTGACCAAAGCTAGTTAACCTTGTTTGGTTTAAACAGCGGAAGCATAAACGTGAGTTTAAAAGCATAAGTCCATAGTTCATAAGTTAAAGTTTCAAAAACGCAAGTTTAGTAAGTTCATAAGGATTCAAACATTAAGCACGGAACATAACAGTCCGTACATCACAACGACTCCTTCCCCGTGCAAGCTCCAAGCATTTAGCGACCTGTAAGGCATGTAACAACGAGTCAACAACAAAGTTGAGTGAGTTCACGTTTGGTTGTTTAGTTTTAAGTTGTTTCTGAAAACGTGGTTTGACTTTCGTTGGCTTATTTGCCGTGGGGGTTACCCCGTAGTTGAAAGTATGTTTAACCATTTCTCTTTTTCTTTACCCAATCCATAACCATGATCAGTGGGGGTTTTCCCCGTTTGAACTACTAGACGGAGTGATATCGACTGCTACGCAAATAAGTTGTGCCCTATATCAGTGTCTATCATCACTGACAATCTGCCATAGTCCATTAGTACACGCCCGTCCGACTGGCACGGTGTGAGGTTTGTTAAACCTAATAGCGCTATTAACTAATGACCCGCTCGCCATTGGCCTCGTCGATTAAGTCGATATGAAGAGGGACTTATTGATAGAGTTTTGTCTAGCTAGTTTTAAGGTTGTTGTCCTGCACCAGGAGGACGAACGTACGTATTCTGCACCAGGAGAATTCGTAGGTTTAATAATGGCATCCACTCTCTGGAGGATGGCCGTACATATCCTACCCAAGGAGGATATGTAGATTCAGTTTTAATTCTTTAACCCATTCCCAAACCACCGGGAATCCCATGCCTTAGAAAGTGTGTGAACTCACCTCGGTTTGCTCGGTTAGATTCTCAATATAGCTAACAGTCAAGGTCGGTCAATCACGTCCTAGTATGATTTACCAGTTAGTCATTTAGTGGCTTTCAAATAGAACACAAAGTTCCTACACGTATCTATCACATAACATGCATCACTGTAACGGTTTATGCCCATCTAAGTTTCCCGTCCATTCCCCACTCAAAATCAAACATACGATAATGCACATAACATATATAACATGTCAAATCATTCACAGATAGCATACTCGACATTTAGACACGCAAATCACTACTTATGTCGTTTCAGCATTAATACTCAAAACCGGCTGTTTTCGGACATTTAAATAAAATAGTTAGATTATTCCAAAAATTCCCAAATTTTTATAGAACGTCATAAACATTCCATATTTTATTGTGTAAAAATATCAGGGTCCAGTTCATCACCAATATTTTATAAAAATTCATATTCGGGACTGAACTCAGATTTATGTATTTCTGACCACAGTCCACGAAACAATTTATTAAAAATTCGTCGTAAGTCCGATTTGCGAAATTCCAGTGGGGTAATTACAAATACTTCAGTTATCATCTACAGTAGAATTTTCATGGTCCGATTCATCACAAAACTCAGGTTATGACTGAAAGTACGACACCCATTTATTGCTGTCAAAATTCAGCTTAAGTAGCTGTTACAAATTAACACTTTAAAAATAGTAAACGGAGTCCAAAAATTACGATTCCGGTGCCATTAGAACCGTATTTCATAATAACATATTTTAGATTCAAAATATCAATTTTTCGTTGAGGTTAAGACCTGTTTACAGCCAACAGAAGTGGGCTGTAAAAGTTGGACAGATTCTGATTTCAAGTGTTTAACCATCTAAATCATGTTCGATCGATTCCGTTAACGAGTTTAGTGACCACAACAACATCATGTACTAATATCATTCAGTAAAGCATCAGATAATCACCCAATCATCCTAATCACACAAGATCTACATGATTTACACACCTATCTTCTCTTTATTCATCTTATTCATCTTTTATCCAAGACTAATGTAAGTTCTTTTAGAGTTTCATAAGTTTTTAACCATTAATCATCTATTAACCATAAAATACATGAACAAGATGAAGATTTAAGAAACTTACTACTAGCACAAGGCTAGGGGAGTTCGAGAGTAGAAAAGTGGTGGTTAATAGCTAACGAAGAAGGTCCTTCAAGTTCCGTGAGCACCGAGCTTCCTAACTTAGCTCCTTGCACCTCTAGATCACCTTGGTTTGTAAGAGAAGTAGTTGATAATGGAGGTGTTGTGGTGTGGTGCTTGGGCCGTAGGTTAGAGGAGGGAGGAGAGTGGTGTTTTGTGTTGAAGGTGATGATGAGAATGTTACTTATAATCTCCAAGTGTTATTACCCAAAGGTTCAAGTGTCCACCAAAGTACAAGCACAATCTCCCTAAGTCCAAGAAAGGTTTTCATGGGGATTTTAAGAAGATTACAAAAATCTTTGAAGTGGGGCCTATGTGAACCGATTTCTTGCAAGGGGGTGGGGTTAAGTGCAAATTTGGGGACAAGTAGGTGATTTAATGGAAGGTTAGGGTGTAGGACTTGTGTTTAGTGTGTTTCATGTATTATGCATTGTGTTAGTGTGTTCGGGACCATAACTAGCTCAGGAAAAGTGAAACAATGTTTCTGATAATATTCTAGTGTTACGGGTAAAGTCCGGTTGTTCGGTTTGACACTGTTCCGTTAAAGTGCTTAATTAATTCGTAAAGCGTCCTATATATATATTTTTGTAACGTTTTTAATTTTCAACACTCAGGAAAATATAACGGACTATTTAGTGACCTTTCTATACACTATTAGTATATTAACAAGTACATGTAAGTATAACACAGATATCAGAAGCAGTTAAATGATTCAGCACAGTCATCATGCACTTTAATTTTCATTAATAAATTGTACGGAATACATGGGATTTTTAGGGTTGTCACATTCTCCCCCTGTTAAGAGAATTTCGTCCCGAAGTTTAGCACCTGGTTACTGAGGAAGCTAGTTAAGTTGCGTTGTTTTCCTGATTTTTCCTGGGGTGTCACATCATCCCCCCGTTGATTTGGAATTTCGTCCCGAAATTCTGCGGTAGCTTCAGCCTCAGTAGTGGTTGCGTTTTTCTTAAACAGTTGGGGATACTTGAGTTTCATTTGGTCTTCTCGTTCCCATGTATACTCTGGGCCACGACGAGCATTCCAACGAACTCGGACGAGAGGTATTCTTGTGTGTTTGAGGATCTTAACATCTCGATCCGTAATCTCTACTGGTTCCTCGACGAATCGCAGCTGGTCGTCGATTGTGAGTTCCTTGAGAGGAACTATGAAGGTCTCCTCTGACAGACACTTCTTTAGATTTGATACGTGGAATACGTTGTGAACTCCGCTGAGTTCTTCAGGTAGATCCAACCTGTAGGCGACTTGGCCAATTTTCTCAATGACTTTGAACGGTCCGATATAACGCGGATTGAGTTTGCCTCGTTTGCCAAAGCGGACTACACCTTTCCAAGGTGAGACTTTGAGTAGCGCTCGATCCCCAACCTGGAGCTCGAGTGGTTTTCTTCCCTTATCAGCATAACTTTTCTGACGGTCACGAGCTGCCGCCATTCGCTGTCGTATCTGAGCAATTTTCTCGGTGGTATCTACCACATGTTCTGGGCCAGTGATTTGGCTGTCACCAACTTCTGCCCAACAGAGAGGCGATCGGCATTTGCGTCCGTACAATGCCTCAAACGGAGCGGCTTGGATGCTGGTGTGGTAGCTGTTGTTATATGAGAACTCCACTAGCGGGAGGTGCTTCTCCCAGCCGTTACCAAAATCGATTACACATGCCCTAAGCATGTCTTCAAGGGTTTGGATGGTGCGTTCAGATTGCCCATCCGTCTGTGGGTGATAAGCGGTGCTCATATCTAAACGTGAGCCAAAGGACTTGTGCATTGCTTGCCACAGTTCAGAAGTAAAACGTGCATCACGATCAAATATAATAGAGATTGGCACTCCGTGCCTTGATACCACTTCCTTTAGGTAAATGTCTGCAAGAGTAGAAAACTTATCCGTTTCTTTGATAGCCAGAAGATGTGCAGACTTGGTTAGTCGATCTACGATCACCCAAATGGTATCGTTTCCGCGTTGAGATCTGGGCAGGCCGGTAACGAAATCCATGGAAATTTGCTCCCATTTCCATTTCGGGATCTCCGGTTGTTGAAGTAGGCCTGATGGTTTCTGATATTCAGACTTGACTCTCGCACAAGTCAAGCACTTACTGACGTAGGTTGCTATGTGGGCTTTCATGCCAGGCCACCAATACGTAGTTTTGAGGTCGTGGTACATCTTGTCTGAACCAGGGTGTACGGAATAACGAGACTTATGTGCTTCATCCATCACAAGCTCGCGTAAGTTGCCACAAAATGGAACCCAGGTGCGTCCGTTAACATAGTAGGCACCGTCTTCCTTTTGTTCTAGCCGCTGCCTCGATCCTCGTAGGGACTCAGCCCTGATGTTCTCTGCTTTCAATGCTTCGACCTGGGCATCTCGAATCTGAGCAGGAAGGTTAGACTGGATGGTAAGCTGTAATGCTCGCACACGCTTAGGTAAAGTATCCTTTCGACTGAGGGCGTCAGCCACAACATTGGCTTTGCCCGGATGATACTTGATAGTGCATTCGTAATCATTCAAGAGTTCGACCCATCGGCGTTGTCGCATGTTTAACTCTCTTTGCTTGAAGATATGTTCGAGACTCCTGTGGTCGGTGTAAATGGTGCACTTGGTACCGTACAGGTAATGTCTCCATATCTTAAGCGCGAATACAACTGCTCCCAGCTCCAGATCGTGAGTAGTGTAGTTTCTTTCGTGAACTTTAAGTTGGCGCGATGCGTAGGCAATGACCTTGTCACGTTGCATCAATACGCAACCAAGTCCTTGGATGGAAGCGTCGCAATAAACCACGAAATCATCGGTGCCTTCTGGCAATGAGAGGATAGGCGCGCTACAAAGTCTATCCTTTAGATGTTGAAACGCGGACTCCTGTGCATCACCCCAACGATAGATGATGCCCTTCTGAGTCAGTGAAGTGAGAGGTTGCGCAATCTTGGAGAAATCTTTTATAAACCTTCTGTAATATCCGGCCAAACCCAAGAATTGGCGGATTTCTGTTGGTGTGCGGGGTGCGGGCCAGTTCTTGATCGATTCAACCTTAGATGGATCCACATGAATTCCATCCTTGTTTACCACGTGGCCTAGAAAGTGGACTTCGCGAAGCCAGAAATCACATTTCGAAAACTTGGCATACAACTGTTCTTTTCGAAGAAGTTCCAGCATAAGTCGTAGATGCTGCTCGTGTTCCTCCTGACTCTTAGAATAGATCAGGATATCATCGATGAACACAATAACGAACTTATCCAGGTAAGGCTTGCACACTCGGTTCATGAGATCCATGAAGACTGCCGGTGCATTCGTCAGCCCGAATGGCATAACCAGAAACTCGTAATGGCCGTAACGAGTTCTGAATGCTGTTTTGGAGACGTCCTCATCTCGGACTCTCAGCTGATGGTATCCCGATCTCAAATCAATCTTGGAGTAATAGCTCGACCCTTGCAACTGGTCAAACAAGTCGTCAATACGTGGAAGAGGATAACGATTCTTCACAGTCACCTTGTTAAGTTCGCGATAGTCAATACACATCCTGAAGGTACCGTCTTTCTTCTTCACGAACAAGACTGGAGCTCCCCAGGGTGAAGAGCTAGGACGTATAAAACCCTTTTCCAAGAGTTCTTGTAGTTGTGTGGACAGTTCTTCGAGTTCTGATGGGGCTAGACGATATGGTGCTCGAGCTACTGGCGCTGCTCCAGGAGCTAGCTCGATTTGAAACTCAACTTGGCGATGAGGCGGAAGACCGGGTAATTCCTCAGGAAATACCTCGGGAAAATCGCGCACAATAGGGATGTCTTCAATTCTCTTCTCTTCCGTTGATGTGTCAGTAACGAGTGCTAAAATGGCAGTGTGGCCCTTTCACAAACACTTCTGGGCCTTAAGGAAAGAGATGATGCCTTCGACAGCACCACTCTTGTCGCCACGAATCATGAGAGGTTCTTCACCAGAACGAGGAATGCGGACGATTTTCTTCTTGCAAACAATCTCCGCTTGATGATGAGATAGCCAATCCATCCCAATAACAACGTCGAAACTACCCAGTGTGATAGGAATAAGATCGATAGAGAAAGTCTGACCAGCTAAGACGAGGTTACAACCTTTAACTATGTGTGTGGCTTCAAGACTTTTACCGTTAGCTAGTTCTACCGTGTGTTTGGTGTTCAAAAGTGTTGGAGTGCGCTTAAGCAATTGACTAACTTTTAAGGATACGTAACTAGTATCGGCACCCGAATCGAATAAAACAGTAACGAAGAAGTCGTCAAGAAGAAACTTACCCATCACAACGTTGGGATCGTTCCTTGCTTCTCCTTGACCAATCACGAACACACGACCCCTTGCCCCGTTGCCATTGTTGTCTCCCCCATTTCCGCCTCCATTGTTGTTCCCATTGTGGTTCCCATTTCCTTGGTTATTGTTCTGGTTTTGGTTTAGCTGGGGGCAGTTCCTCTTAAAGTGGCCTTCAGCGCCACACTGAAAGCATCCTTTATTTCCCTGCTGATGCTGTTGCTGGTGGTTCTGTGGGGCTTGTTGTTGTTGTTGGCGATTCTGATTCGCAGGACGTGGGCTCCTGCAATCTTTGGCTTCATGGCCCAGCCTGTGACATCTCTGACATCGACCTTTGTTGCACTGCCCGCTGTGATGCTTGTTGCACCGGTTGCACTTGGGGTGGTTTCCTCGGTATCCACCCTGTCCTTGATTACCAGAAGATTATTGACCGGGACTCTGGTAGTCATCACTCTTTCGCTGTTGAGACTGAACTGAAGTAGACCCCCTTCCGGAGTTCCCATCCCATTTTCGCTTGTTGTCGGTAGGTGCATCAGAAGTAGCTGTGGCACTGATACGTTTGGGTAGCCTGTTTTGCTCCACCGCCTGGTCGGTGAGACGATGAGCCAACTTGATAATTTGCTGAATGGTACCCAGGTTGGCTGAAGTTACGTGACTTTGAATCGCTGGTGCAAGGCCCTTGAGGTAAAGCTCAATACGTTTGATGGGAGGGTCCACCATAGTTGGGCACAGGATGGCCAGTTCATTCGACCTCTTGGTATACGCCTCAATCTCAGATCCTGTCATCTTCAGATTGTAAAATTCCACTTCTAGCTTGTGGATGTCATCCCGACTACAGTACTCCTCTTTGATCAGCTCTTTGAAACCATTCCAGGGCGTGGCATTAGCAACTGCCAGCCCTAGTAGTTGAACCTGTGCCTTCCACCAGGTCAACGCAGCTCCTTCAAGTGTTCCGGTAGCATATTTCACCCTACGGTCTTCGGGGCATTCGCACATCTCGAAAACTGTCTCAAGCTTTTCAAACCAGTGAAGAAGGCCCACTGCTCCTTCGGTGCCACTGAAAGTGGTAGGTCGACAGTCCATGAACGTCTTGAACGTGCACACAGGAGGTTGAGCATGTTGACCTGTTGCGCGAGTATAAAAGACAAGATTAAGCACGAGGGTTGGTTTGCGAAGGTAGGATCTAAATGTCCTAAGGTGAGTTGGTATGGCAGGTTATACCTCCTGCAGGGTTAGCTGCGAGTGCCTCCGCAACTCGTTCGTTGATCAAAGCCGTCAACTGGGCTTGAGTGAGGTTGATACGTCCTTCGCGTCCGCTCATGATCTTCATAATGAAGCAACGTAAGTGAGGAAAGTGTCGCGAAAGTGTGTAAGTGTGTGGGACGACATTAGAGAGTAAGCACACAAGGTTCAAATAGCAATTATCACGTTATCTAATGCACAGTGAGAACTATCTAACCGACAATATAACATAATCATACCACTTATGGTGTCGAGCCTTGCACGTGGAGCGAAGCGTCGTTGTGGATCGTTGAGCACTGTACAGGTTATAGTCTGGTTTTAATAAAAACTTTTTCCCTTATTAAAAACCAAGTTCACTATAACCAATGGCTCTGATACCAATCTGTCACACCCCCAAAATCCACCATGCGGGGTACCACCGCTTGGAGGCGTGACGTGACCAGGATCGAGCCACCAATCATATTGAACAACTCAATTAAGTAAATAAAACCAATCATAATACGATTGGTGACCAAAGCTAGTTAACCTTGTTTGGTTTAAACAGCGGAAGCATAAACGTGAGTTTAAAAGCATAAGTCCATAGTTCATAAGTTAAAGTTTCAAAAACGCAAGTTTAGTAAGTTCATAAGGATTCAAACATTAAGCACGGAACATAACAGTCCGTACATCACAACGACTCCTTCCCCGTGCAAGCTCCAAGCATTTAGCGACCTGTAAGGCATGTAACAACGAGTCAACAACAAAGTTGAGTGAGTTCACGTTTGGTTGTTTAGTTTTAAGTTGTTTCTGAAAACGTGGTTTGACTTTCGTTGGCTTATTTGCCGTGGGGGTTACCCCGTAGTTGAAAGTATGTTTAACCATTTCTCTTTTTCTTTACCCAATCCATAACCATGATCAGTGGGGGTTTTCCCCGTTTGAACTACTAGACGGAGTGATATCGACTGCTACGCAAATAAGTTGTGCCCTATATCAGTGTCTATCATCACTGACAATCTGCCATAGTCCATTAGTACACGCCCGTCCGACTGGCACGGTGTGAGGTTTGTTAAACCTAATAGCGCTATTAACTAATGACCCGCTCGCCATTGGCCTCGGCGATTAAGTCGATATGAAGAGGGACTTATTGATAGAGTTTTGTCTAGCTAGTTTTAAGGTTGTTGTCCTGCACCAGGAGGACGAACGTACGTATTCTGCACCAGGAGAATTCGTAGGTTTAATAATGGCATCTACTCTCTGGAGGATGGCCGTACATATCCTACCCAAGGAGGATATGTAGATTCAGTTTTAATTCTTTAACCCATTCCCAAACCACCGGGAATCCCATGCCTTAGAAAGTGTGTGAACTCACCTCGGTTTGCTCGGTTAGATTCTCAATATAGCTAACAGTCAAGGTCGGTCAATCACGTCCTAGTATGATTTACCAGTTAGTCATTTAGTGGCTTTCAAATAGAACACAAAGTTCCTACACGTATCTATCACATAACATGCATCACTGTAACGGTTTATGCCCATCTAAGTTTCCCGTCCATTCCCCACTCAAAATCAAACATACGATAATGCACATAACATATATAACATGTCAAATCATTCACAGATAGCATACTCGACATTTAGACACGCAAATCACTACTTATGTCGTTTCAGCATTAATACTCAAAACCGGCTGTTTTCGGACATTTAAATAAAATAGTTAGATTATTCCAAAAATTCCCAAATTTTTATAGAACGTCATAAACATTCCATATTTTATTTTGTAAAAATATCAGGGTCCGGTTCATCACCAATATTTTATAAAAATTCATATTCGGGACTGAACTCAGATTTATGTATTTCTGACCACAGTCCACGAAACAATTTATTAAAAATTCGTCGTAAGTCCGATTTGCGAAATTCCAGTGGGGTAATTACAAATACTTCAGTTATCATCTACAGTAGAATTTTCATGGTCCGATTCATCACAAAACTCAGGTTATGACTGAAAGTACGACACCCATTTATTGCTGTCAAAATTCAGCTTAAGTAGCTGTTACAAATTAACACTTTAAAAATAGTAAACGGAGTCCAAAAATTACGATTCCGGTGCCATTAGAACCGTATTTCATAATAACATATTTTAGATTCAAAATATCAATTTTTCGTTGAGGTTAAGACCTGTTTACAGCCAACAGAAGTGGGCTGTAAAAGTTGGACAGATTCTGATTTCAAGTGTTTAACCATCTAAATCATGTTCGATCGATTCCGTTAACGAGTTTAGTGACCACAACAACATCATGTACTAATATCATTCAGTAAAGCATCAGATAATCACCCAATCATCCTAATCACACAAGATCTACATGATTTACACACCTATCTTCTCTTTATTCATCTTATTCATCTTTTATCCAAGACTAATGTAAGTTCTTTTAGAGTTTCATAAGTTTTTAACCATTAATCATCTATTAACCATAAAATACATGAACAAGATGAAGATTTAAGAAACTTACTACTAGCACAAGGCTAGGGGAGTTCGAGAGTAGAAAAGTGGTGGTTAATAGCTAACGAAGAAGGTCCTTCAAGTTCCGTGAGCACCGAGCTTCCTAACTTAGCTCCTTGCACCTCTAGATCACCTTGGTTTGTAAGAGAAGTAGTTGATAATGGAGGTGTTGTGGTGTGGTGCTTGGGCCGTAGGTTAGAGGAGGGAGGAGAGTGGTGTTTTGTGTTGAAGGTGATGATGAGAATGTTACTTATAATCTCCAAGTGTTATTACCCAAAGGTTCAAGTGTCCACCAAAGTACAAGCACAATCTCCCTAAGTCCAAGAAAGGTTTTCATGGGGATTTTAAGAAGATTACAAAAATCTTTGAAGTGGGGCCTATGTGAACCGATTTCTTGCAAGGGGGTGGGGTTAAGTGCAAATTTGGGGACAAGTAGGTGATTTAATGGAAGGTTAGGGTGTAGGACTTGTGTTTAGTGTGTTTCATGTATTATGCATTGTGTTAGTGTGTTCGGGACCATAACTAGCTCAGGAAAAGTGAAACAATGTTTCTGATAATATTCTAGTGTTACGGGTAAAGTCCGGTTGTTCGGTTTGACACTGTTCCGTTAAAGTGCTTAATTAATTCGTAAAGCGTCCTATATATATATTTTTGTAACGTTTTTAATTTTCAACACTCAGGAAAATATAACGGACTATTTAGTGACCTTTCTATACACTATTAGTATATTAACAAGTACATGTAAGTATAACACAGATATCAGAAGCAGTTAAATGATTCAGCACAGTCATCATGCACTTTAATTTTCATTAATAAATTGTACGGAATACATGGGATTTTTAGGGTTGTCACATTAGAGACTGGGAGGTTTGGTCTTAGAGACCAGGGATTTAGTCCTAGAGACTAGGGAAGTTGGTCTTAGAGACCAGGGAGTTGGTCTTAGAGACCAGGGAGTTAGTCTGAGAGACTAGGGAGTTCAGTCTAAGAGATTGGGTGGGATAGTCTGGGGAAGACTAGGACGATTACTTGCTTACATTGTTATCACATACATGCTTAATTGCTGATTATTGATAAACGTGCATATGTGGAAACGGTTTGCATACGCTAACTAATAGTGATTACTATGGAAATACATACTATGACTACCATGTACCGATACACATGCCGCCTTGATCAAGAAGCGGGTTGTCAAACATTGATGACCCTATGGCCGCCGCCACAAATAATGAGACTGCACTTGCGCCGGAGATATTTACGTCAGACACTGAGAGTGATCTTGATATGCTGACCAAGGGCAAGGACGACTTACAACAGTCCGCGCTACCAGATTTTGGGGATGATTTATCCTTGCTGAAGGCTTCTCTGACAAGAATCCTCCTATTACTCTTGTTCCGGTCCATGACCACTTCATCACTGGTCATTCCGATAGTGAACACACCATGGCTCCGATCCTTGACAATGCGCCTCCTGTGGATATTCCTTCCGAATGTAGGCTACTCAACGTATAATTGACGATGACATTGGCGTGTTATTGATGGTCCTTCCGATAAAACTTACGAGGATGGAAAGTTAGACGAGAACGTTGTTAGTAATTTCACTTTTTGAGACCCCTGTTAACAAGCTATCCTCTGATTCTAGCATGCATTCAGACTCCTTTGAGTCTGTGACATCTGCAGCCTTACAAACAGCTGGATTACAGTTTTCTACTACTGACGCAGACGACGATGACATGGTTGCTGCACTATCACCTGCTCGAGGCACCACACCGTTACATGACCCAGAGCCTGCTCTTGAGCTAGCTTCTGCACCTTTTGGGTCAGCTTGATGTTTCACCTGCTGAACCTGCACCTTTACTTGATCATGACCCTATTTCTTTTGGTATACCGGACATTACACCCCTTATATCTGACCCAGTACCTGTGCCTGATGATCTCCTTATCGGTCGAGACGTTTATTCCTGCACCTTCACCCGCTGATGTTGCTCTTGTGAAGACCGACGTCCATTGCACCAACATGCCTAACGCTTTCTTCAAGACATACCTGCACCCCGGGAAGGTACCCCAGGTCAGCACCCGTGTAACGATCCCTTTTGCTACAACAGCATTTTCTACGACCTCGCAGGCCGCACCGGTTGCTACATTCACCTCTACATCGCTGGATGAGCCATTTCGATGGTTCTTATCATACACTACGCTAATGTTAGACCCTTACACTATGGAGGCTACACCAGGGATGAATTGCTCCTATAACATCAGCTACAGTTTGAGAATAGGAGTCGCAGAATGTTGGAGCTTGGGCTGACACCACGTCCTCCACCCTGTCTATTGCCAGCATACTTTGATCTTCCACATTTATCAAAAGCGGCAGAACAGATAATTACTTCGACGTGTACACAAGCCCGAGGAGGAAGTCCACGCATGTTAATAGTTTACTTTTCTTTCGTCCTCCACCTCAGACACCGGTATAGTGGTTTCTGGATTTTGCGGATTGCATTACATTTGGGGTAAAGACACTAATGATAAGCCGGGATTGTGGAGACTTTGGGAGACCACATCTGATTACGTAATTTTGATACACTAATATACTTAATGGACAAGGGAAGGGTGACCCTGTGTCCCTATTGATGTGATACATTTTGGGAGACAATACAGTGGTGGTCAGGGAATAATAAGAGCCCAGTCAACATTAGACATGCGACAATACTTTGTGGCCAATAACCGACGAAAGCTCAGTCGCTATGTCTTCGTTAAGTACGTTATTGATATATATGTGTGTGTTATAATTATAACGCTACGTGCGTGCTTGCTTACTATGCTCTCATTAAACAAAATTACCAAATTACTTGGTTATGCTATGATTATACTATTGCTTGATTGGTTGATATAAAATACATGTATGTACATATGACCTCGAAACAACTATATGCATCCCCTGAACAAATATAACCTGACCTAACCAGTCTTCTTCTTAGAAGATGTCGATACAAGGGAACATCGCTACCAACAACCCTCCGCCAACAACAGCGGCAGAACTACAAGTGCGCATCTCACAGGCCATTGCACAGCTCGAGGCCCTTCGCTCCGAACACAGCGAGGGCTGCACCTACAAGCGGTTCTTAGACCACAAACCTCGAAAATTCGACGGCACCGGGGGTGCCTTAGCCTTCGTGCGCTGGGTTGAGAAAATGGATTCTGTCTTACGATTTAGCAAATGTGCCCCAAAACATCAGGTCACGTACATAGCTGGACTATTTGTAGATGGGGCTATGTCATGGTGGAACCTTCATGTTCAGACAATGGGCGAGACCGCTGCGTATGCTTTGACATGGGACAAACTGAAAGAACTGATGCGTAAGAGATATTGCTCGAGGGCAGAAGTCCAGAAGTTGGAAACTGAACTGTGGAACTTGAAAATGGAAGGACCAAAGATAGCTGAGTATGTGCAGAGATTTAACGATTTATCACAAGTTGCTACGCTCCTGGTGGGGCCAGAGTTTAAGAGAATCGAACGTTTCATAGGGGGATTGGCACCTCAGATTCTAAGTCTGGTAACAACATCTAAACCTTCAACGATCACCGAGGCTATCGACATGAGCGTGGCGCTCACTGAAGAAATGGTTAGACTAGGAAAATTTTCTATTATGGAAGAGAAAAAGGAGACTCCTGTAGAGTCATCCGGAGACATCAAGAGAAAGCTCGCAAATTTCAAGAAGGTTACTCGGTCAGGTAACAAGAAAAAGGCCAAAAAGGGAAAAGACTACATGGGTATCCCACCTAAGTGTGACAATTGTCTACGTTATTATGTCGGGCGATGTAAATATGGGAAATGTGATAACTGTGGCAAGAGGGGACATCCTAAGGAAACTTGTAGGCAAGATACTGAGCATAGAAATGGAGGCTAGGATGGTAGCCAGAATCACGGAGGAAACAACGATGACGACAACTATCAAGGAAGGATGAGTGACAAACAAAAACGTGCTCAAGGTTGCCTTAACTGTGGGAGCAAAAAGCATTTCAGAAAATATTGCCCTAAAAATGATCAGGCACAAGAATGAAAGCTCAACACCGAAGCTAGGAAGACACGCCAGGAATTCAAGCGTGGATATCGGTACATCCCATAATAGTCAACATTATGCGTCTGTGCTACTTGATGTTATTACAAATTTTAGCTTCAGAGATTGAAAGTGTACTTGGTTTAGTAGCAAGTAAATTAGATAACTCGCACTCGATGGAACTAGCTAGGTGAAGCTAGTGGAAGCCAACGCAGTAACTAGAAACGGCAAGATAGAACCCGGAGAGCGTAAGTTTACGCTTGATCGGCTGCCAGTTGAGTTGGGAAACTTCGACGAGGTAATTGGGATGGGTTAATTGCCGAGTGATCGAGCGGAGATTGATGTCCGCATCCCGATGGCGAATAAAGGAACGATCGTGACTCATGAAGCAGGATACGCCCCTACAAATTACTAATTGCTGGAAGGCACGAAAGTTGTTGTGTAAAGAATGTGTTGTTCTCTTGGCTCATGTCGGGGACAAGGGAGCCGAAGAACCAAAACTCGAAGATATTCCTGTGATAGGGAAATATCCTAAAGTCTTTCCCAAAGACTTCCCAGAATTATCTCCTCAACGATTAGTCGAATCTCGCATCGATTTAATTCCAGGCATCGCACCTGTAGATGATGCACCGTAGCGACCTACATCCTCGGAGATGCAAGGATTGTCAGAGTAACCTCAATAGTTGTTGGAGAAGGAAGATAACAGACCAAGTTCCCATTTTGGGTAACCCCAGCTCTGCTCGTCAAAAAGAAGGACGTAATTTTCAAACGAGCATCAACTACCAGGAGCCGAACGAGCTAACCCACAAGAGTGAGTAACTCTTGCTGAGAATTAACGAATTTCTTACTTAACTAACTGTGAGGATCCAACTACTATTACACGACTGATCGATGATCGAGTGTCATTAGCTGTGAATTCGGGAATAAAGTATACTGGGAAATTGTGGAACAATAACTTGTTTTAAACGTACACGAAAATGGTGTTTCCTACACAATGCACAAAACAGAGTTGAGGATCTAGAAAACATATACCTAGGACCTTTGGGAACCCAGGTCCAAACTTGTAAAGGTTGTTACTTAGAAACCATATCTGTTAACTCAATCAAACACCATTAACCTGACATATATGCCATTTCAGTTAACAAAACAGATAGTACTTCAAGTTCTTTTGTTGAACTCCTCACTTTTTCTTCTAGCAAGTAGATGTTTGCATCTCTACTCCCCTTAATGGTAGTTGCATCGCATTGATTTTCCTCGCCGAGAGCGAACACCCATTTGCTTCGAATACTTGGTCGTTTCTCCATTTTAGCAAACACTCATTATTTCGTTACTTGAAAACTCACAAGTTACGCATGCACCATCTGCTACGCATGCGGTTTCATTTCAAACGCTTCATTAAAGTTCAAATATTATGTTGCTAAATCTAATTATTGGTTTGTGATTCGAATGACCTACATTATTGTAATTGTTGACTCTTTTGCTATCAAGTCAACACACTCTCTTGAAACTCCTTTTATTTCAAGTTACATTCATGGTTTATTTTTGTTACCATGCCGAGATTCCTTTGTTGGTACATACGTTTATTGTCAAGTTACGTTGAAACCCAGTTTAATTGCTTGAACTTATCCATTTTGCATATTCAGTTTAAGACGGCATATGATGTATTGGGAGCATCATATTCAAATACTTTTGCAAAGATTCTTTCATTACGAGTCGTAGTAGATTCGGTTGGTCTACGACTCCATAAATCGTTTGATTGGTTTGGATACCTTGCGGTGATATTTTCACAGAATTGAAGCTTGTGCTAATTGGGTTACTCACTTCATACACGGATTTAAATTATTTATTTGCTCTAAATCCGTCTCGTTTATCACGATTAAAACAGTCTCAACACAGTTGTGTGTCAAGGCAATGGTACATAGATTCATTTCATAACACAATGTACCTCCTAACGATTCTTTCATTGTCTATCGAATCCCTTGCGGTACTCAATACTTTTTCACCTTCGATCAAAAACAGTGGCTCTTTGATGTTCCATATTTAACTAAAAAATATATGACATTGTGTAAATCAAATCTTCAGATTGTCTCTGTACACTTTCATTTGATTTCAGGCACGGTGAACTTGTTCAGTCACCACTATTATTGAATCTCGTCATTTCGACACCTTGTGGTGTCATTAGCTTGTGCTAATCATGGTCAATTGTTTCACACGAAACTACATATACTTTTGTTTGACTTGTCATTTAAACATTTCCGATGCAACTACGAATTAAGACAATAATACACCAGATTCGCTTGTATTTCATTCGGTGTATCTCCGAAAATTTAGGAATGTCAACACACTAAACCTTACCATTCATTTACTCGTGAGTTGACAGATCATTTTACTATTACATTTTAGTTGTTGACTTTGAATTTATATAGCGGATGCTATGGTTAGTGAAAACTCGTTTGCATATTGCGATCGATCGTCTGAGAATCTTACTGGTCAAAACTCCTCTTTTATGGAACCCTGTTAGCTGGATTACACTAGACTATACGTCAAGTACGTCATGTACCTTTGACATCAAATGCTAGAAGCATATACCTTTTAACCATTGGATTCGTGTTGTTATATATTCTTGGATTCACCTGATGTGAACAAGGTTCGAGTCGGTTTGGTGACTATCTACCTCAGTATTATTCGTATACATACACGCATAATGAAACCCTAAGGAGTTAAGGTAGTACAAAATTTCGGGACGAAATTTTCTTAACGGGGGGAGAATGTGACAACCCTCATAATTACAGATATCCGTACAATTAATTAATGATTATTACGTGCTTAATGACTGTGCTTAATTACAACTGATGACGTAAACTGTGACATTCGCCACAAAACCAGGTAAATTCTAATTTGAATTACCCAGCTTACACGATTAACAAACTGATACTGATTATGCCTCGGTTGGATCCAAAGGCACGTTATACATAGCATATGAGAAAAAAAGGACCAAAAACAGTTACATTGGGGCCATTGAATTCAGAAAACGGTCGTAGGAGCCATAGGCGAACCTAGGAGTACAAAAATGCTCAGACATGATCCGTAAACTATAACATAGGATCATTGATGCTTTATTGGGTAGAAAATGCGTTAAACAAAACAGTTTCCGGTTAGCGGAACGCCTTTAATTTTGACGCGCACTGTACAATCCAAACATGCGTTGTAACATCAGTTAAGCCCGAAAAAGACTAATATAACCTAAATACAAGATGTTTTGAGTAATAACGTCCAAGTGTTCGAGCTTTTGCGTCGGTTGGGTTCGTTTTAATTTTCTGCGCAAAAACGCCTATAAAAACGCCCCGTTTTACGAATTTTTACCGCACCCGGGGAGCGTTTAAGACCCGATAACAAACCTACACATAAAATATCAGCTGAACTTTATCACCAACATTGAAATGAGGCTTTGACCAAGTCAAAGGAGGACAAAAAGTCCACCTTTGTGGCCGATTGATTTCCACACAATAAACCAAACACACATACACCTCCATCACCTTATTTCTAACCACAAATATCACCAACTATATAATACGAACAAGCTCATTAGAGCAGAATTTTTGCACACCAAAGCTCAAGAACACTAAGTTTCGTAAGTTTTTCTTTTCTTTTTTTTCTTTACTTTATTATACCATAATTATGTCTATTTTAATCCATACAAGGCCAACCTTATGGCCATACAATCTGTATTCAAGTGGTATTCATGTAACAAAGAGTTTTGAAATTGGTTTGGGTGAAAAAGATCGAGTTTTGCATAAAAACGTCAATTATACGACGTAAAAATCGACTACTGAAAACAATAGAAAAAGAACTCTAAATGGGCTTAATTGATGATTTCAGTTGCATGGTTGTTTTGTACATGTTGTGTAGGTACTATACCCAGAAACTCGGCGCAAACGGATCTAAGAATCTAGGCCTAACGAGTGATACGCGGAAAGGTATAGTAATTAGGCGAAATTTTAAGATTTATAGAAATTGTTTTGCCTACAGATTTGGACGTGGGTACTATTTGAACTTGAGATTTTAGGACATGGTTTGGGACTATATAAAAATGATCTCGGCAAAATTTGGAAATTTTTGGCCAAACGAGAAATATTTGGCGAATTTATTATTTTTAAACAACAATTAAATCAGAAAAATAGTTAACAATTTCAATAAATTCCGAATTTTTTCAGAATGATCACATATACTATGGGTAAGCTTCACACAAAAATTTAGGCTCAACGGATAACCCGAGCTACAGTTTTAAAATTTCATGTTTTACGAGGTTTTCGGTATTTTAAAACCGGGTTTAGAAAATTTTCGTGAACTTCAAAATTTTACTGGGAGTTTATATCTATATAGAGAGTGTTCAGTAAAATTTTTGGAATTTTTAGAGTTCGGATGGTCATTTCGCCAAATTAAACGGTTTATATACGATTTAAACCATATTTATTAAATTAGTAAATAATGTTTAAAAATTATAAAAATAATTTATCTGGGAAATTTATATCAGAACTAATTTCTAAAAAAAAAATTAGAATTTTATAAATTACGGGTGTATTTTTATAAAATTACGCGTTTAATTATTATTTTTAAATAATAATCGACAAAATTTAAACGCGTAACGAACCCACCAAAGTTTTTATACCACTCCGGTGATATTTGGTAATAATTGGAAAGTCAAGAATAAATCCCGACCCCTCCAGGCTAAATTGGATTAGAACAGTTATATTACACGCTTATCCGGTAAGTAACCGACTTTAAATATGGAAACACTTATTTGGGCGACATAGACCCTCCAAACACCTGAACTCCCTTAGTATAAAAATAATCATTTTTCATATACTAAAATATGGTATACTTTGTTTAAACATATCATTTCCCGAACACCTCGAACAAACAACATTGTCTGGCACGGTAAATGGTGTCCGACGTTCAAACCTGATTTCAAAACGCCGACCATGTCCAACCTCATGTTCTAATTACCCTAATTTGTTCCTGGACCTTGAAACCTAGTCTAACCTATCCTACAGACATTAACCGTATGATACTGGTATTAGGTGTGGATTAGCATACTTTGATAGCCTAGTACATGTGCAACATGTGAGTTTCACTAACCCTCTCTTTTTAATACATGTTTTACTGTTTTCATAGAGGGTTCATTTGATTAACATACTTGTGCACATGCAAACTGTTTGATGCTATTTATCTGAGTAGACACCTAACATGCTTAAATCCCCACAAGCAAGTTATACAATGCCGGTGAATACTGTGGATAGTGCTATTTGGCCTGACAAGCCTAGACCGCCCTGAATACAAGGCTATATGCCAGTTGCGCAAACACGCGGTCGCACATATTCATAACGAGTTATGATGTGTTAGGAGGCATAGCCACATGGGGTATTTGGTTATTGGTTGTGGTTGATGTTGGCCACGGTGATTGGATACTGGTCTCGGCTTAACTTGTAACTCAGAGAAATTTTATCACATGTGCAACAAAACATTTTCAAATATATTTTGAAAACAAACAAACTTGTGGAACTCGCCAACTTTTTGTTGATGTTTTCTTTTAAAAATTAACTTTTCAGGTAACCAGGACACTACGTGACGACCCCTTTTGTGTTAGCTGCTTGTGAAGTTTATGTGTGATACTATGTGGAGAGAGGCATGCTACTTAGCTAAATAAAACGGTTCATGGAAACTCACGTAGTATTTAGTTAAAATATGTAACAGTAATGTGTAATAGCGACACGTAAAACAATGATGTATCATATTGTTTAATTAATGTTTAATAGAGTATCTTTATAACAATGACTCAAACCAGAAGTGTCTGTTGCATCCCTTGTTATCGTTTCCGCTGCTAGTCGGGGTGTGACAGAAGATGGTATCAGAGCCATTGTTTATAGAGAACTAGGTTGTCATTAGAAAACCTAGACTATAATCATTAGCTCAACAATTGGCCATAACCAATTAAAATTGCTTATTAGTGTGATTATTATTGGGATGATCTGGTCGAGCAAATAAATTATTACGGTCCGGAACGTAATAACTTATATGCTTGTACTTAAGAGTTCCAAGAACGTCACTAAGAGAGGAGTATTAAATAATGTGAATTTGCATATGCATATACGTGAATCTGATTGTTTGTGTGAACGTGCATACGTGTATAAAACTATTAATTGTTTTAGTGGTTGTTAGAATTTGGCGTCATTAGTGTCCTTTCGCAGATATCATGTCTGACAGTCGTAGTAGATCTTAGGATGAGTCGATGATGGATCCGGAGTAGTAGGAAGGAGATGAGGAGGAGGGTGATCAGGTTGTCCCTCGATATTCTCCGGATTTATCCAGATATGTGTGTGGTACTCCACCTCCCCTACACCCACCTGTTACAGGACAATCTAGTCATACCAATGATGTTAGTGATGACATAGTTTCCCATGAGGATACCAGTAGTGAGCATACACTGAGTCAGGCACATAGGTCACCTCCACCTAGAGAACCCGCTCCACCACGTAGGTATTTTCGTCAGACTACACGTCGTAGGGTTCCTACACCTAACCCTGCATTCTCACCATCCCCACGTACCTATGAGAGAGGAGAGCCATCCTACGCAGCTCGAGGTATCCCTATGCCACCGAGAGCTAGAGCTCCTACGCCACCTAGGACTGGATGTTTAGGTTTCCTGTTCGATCAAGTGGTAGATAACACCATAGCTCTGACTGATGAGATACACCGTAGGAATGAGATCTACGATTACATTATAGTTATGTAGCAGGCGGTTATCGATGCAGCATTCTATGTCATATTTAGTTTATCGTGATGGTCGTAGAGAGGGGCAGATGCAGCTTTGCATGGGTGTACTAGCGATCGTAGTGATGCTAGTGCTGTGGCTGATTATGCGTTCGTGAGGACAGTAGACAGTGGTAGCATATGTGTATATGTATATCTTTTGCACCCTTTCAAGCACTAGGCTTGCATGCCTATGTCGAGATTGGGGATACTATATATATTATATTTCCTTTTCGGATCTTAGTGATCCTGGTCTACACGATGCCTTAGTGGCTAGCTCTTGGATGCAATCCTTAATAGATTACGGTTGTATACCGAATTTTGTCATGTACAATGGCTGGTATGTATGATAGTGGTTTCTTTTATGCGTTATATACATGCGTTGTTGCTATGTTTTGGATGCACATATTTTCTATGTTTTGGATGCACATGGTTGCTATGTTTGACATATATGCTGGGATGCGTGCGTTTGTTATGTGTGAAACGTGTGCAAATGGGTTGATACGATACCAATCAATGTGTGTTTGCATGATTTTAGAAATGGCCCCAAAACAAGCTAATGTGATGTCCGAGGCGGACATAGCCCAACTAATAGCGCAACAACTTCAGGCCGCAATTCCTACAATTATTATCCAAGTAACTGCTGGCGTTAATACGGGGTTACATAATAATCAACCAAACCCTGGTAATCCTAATCCTGATAACCATCCCCCGCAACGTCCTTGTTCTTACAAGGAGTTTATCTTCTGCAACCCTTTAGAGTTTCACGACACTGAAGGACCTAATGGGATAGTTATGTGGATTGAGAAAATGGAAAAGGTTATAAATATTAGTAATTGCCCGGACGACTGTGTTCTTAAGTATGCCACAGGTACATTTCGAGACCATGCGTTGACATGGTGGAATACAGTTATTCAGATTCGTGGTCAGGAAGCCATTAACCAAATGAGATGGGCGGAATTGAAACAGATCGTGATGGACCAATTCTGTTTTAAGAATGAAATTCAGAAATTAGAACATGAGTTTTGGAATTTACGAATGCAAGGCGCCGACCACATCGGCTACACCAATAGATTTCATGAGTTAGCGCGACTGTTACCCGATATGGTGAGACCGGAACATAAGCGAATTGAAAGGTATATATGGGGTTTAGCTCCGGAGGTTAGGAGTATTGTGAATTCAGTTGATCACCCCATGATGCAAAGTGCAGTGCAGAGGGTAGGCACTATTACTTTTGACATGGTACGAAGAAATATACTGAAGATGCCCAATGATGAAACAAGTGGGAAGCGGAGTGCGGATGAGTATAAGGCGGAGAATAGTCAGGGTAATAAGCGTAATAAGACCACTACCATAAATTATATCTTGACAGTAACGGAGAAGAAACTAGGATGATACAAGGGAAATCTTCCCGAGTGTAACAAGTGTGGATTTCATCATGTAGGTAATTGTCGTATTTGTAATAAATGTCGTAAACCCGGAAACTTTGCAAGGGAATGCAAAGCACCCATAGGAAACCTGCCTGGACAACCAAGAACCCGTCCACAAACACAACAACAACCCCAACCCTTACAACAACGTCCCCAACAGCAACAATAGTTAGTGCCACTCCGAGCGTGTTACGGATGTGGTAGTACCGAACACTTGAGGAACCCATGTCCCCAGGTTTACCGTGGAACGGGTGGAAGGCTGGCCCAAGGGCAGTCATCCAATGCGAACCAGGCTAGAGGACGTGCATTCATTAAGAGAGCTGATGATGCACAACAGGACCCTAACATCGTCACAGGTATTTTCGAAGTTTCAGGACATTACGCTTCAGTATTATTTAATACTAGTGCCGATAGAAGCTTTATCTCCCTTAAGTTTCAATCTCTTATTGGAATATTGCCCAGTGAATTAGGATATCCTTACCCTATAGAATTTGCCGATGGCAAATTTATAACTACTAACGAAATAATTCGAAACTGCATAATAACCTTCAACAATCATCAGTTTCCGATTGTCCTTTTACTGGTAGAATTGGGAAGTTTTGATGTAGTAATAGGAATGGATTGGTTGTCGAAATTTAAGGCAGAAATCATATGCTTAGAAAAGATTGTTAGGATTCCATTAACAAGTGGAGAAGTGTTAGTAGTTCAAGGTGAGAAACCTGGTAGAATATTATCATTAGTATCCCATACTAAGATGCAAAGTACCTTCTTAAAGGCTGTATGGCATACATGGTAAATATGAAAACCAAAGATCCTAATGAAAAGTGAATTGAAGATATACCTGTAGTTTGTGAATATGCTGATGTATTCCCTGATGAATTACCCGGATTACAATTACCTCGACAAGTTGAATTCCGTACTGATTTGATCCCTGGAGCAGCTCCTATTGCCAGACCACCTTATAGGTTAGCACCCTCTAAGCTACAGGAATTGTCTAGTCAATTACAGGAAGTACTAGACAAAGGTTTTATACGACCTAGTTTTTCACCTTGGGGAGCCCCGGTATTGTTTGTTAAGAAAAAGGATGGAAGTTCTCGTATGTATATAGATTATCGAAAACTAAACAAGGTTACCATTAAGAATAAATACCCATTACCATGCATATACGATCTATTTGACCAACTGCAGGGAGCAAGTTGTTTCTCCAAAATCGATCTAAGATCGGGATATCACCAAGTTAAGATTAGAGAAGACGATATTCCGAAAATTGCTTTCCGAACTTGTTATGGACATTACGAGTTCTTATTATGCCTTTCGGGCTAACTAATGCGCCTGTGGTATTTATGAACCTTATGAACCAGGTCTGTAAGCCATTTTTAGATAAATTTGAGATAGTCTTCATAGATGACATTTTATCTACTCTAAGAGCAAAGAAGAGCACGCACAACATTTGCGACTAGTTTTAGAGCTACTTAGACACGAGCTGTTGTACGCGAAACTTTCAAAATGTGAATTATGGTTGGAGGAAGTCCAATTCTTACGTCATGTAGTGAATCACCAAGGAATTCAAGTTGACCCCAGTAAGATTGAGGCTATTAAGAATTGGCAAGCACCGAGGTCGCCTACAGAAATTCATCAATTCTTAGGCTTAGCCGGTTACTACCGACACTTCATTGAAAATTTCTCAAGCATTGCGCAATCCCTAACCCTCCTAACTTAAAAGGATAAAAAGTTTGAGTGGGAAGAGGAACAAGAGGCAACTTTTCAGTTGTTAAAGCATAAGTTATGCAATGCCCCGATTCTTACCTTACCGGAGGGAAATGAAGATTTTGTAGTTTATTGCGACGCATCTCGTAAAGGTTTAGGATGTGTGCTGATGCAAAGGAATAAAGTGATTGCCTATGCCTCCAGACAGCTTAAAATACATGAAAAGAATCATGCTACGCATGACTTAGAGCTTGGAGCCGTAATTTTTGCACCTAAGATATGGCGAAACTACTTGTATGGGACTAAGTGCACTATCTACACGGACCATAAGAGTTTGCAACACATCTTTGATCAGAAAATGCTAAACATGAGGCAGAGAAGGTGGGTGGAGTTATTGAATTATTATGATTGTGAAATTAAGTATCACCCGGGTAAGGCCAATGTAGTGGCAGACGCATTAAGTAGAAAGGAACGTATAAAACCGCTTCGAGTACGGGCTTTAATGATTGTGCAAACGAATCTCAAGGAACAGATTCGTATGGCCCAACGTGAAGCTCTGGGCGAAGCTCAGTTGTTAAACGAGGAACTACATGGGAACGAGAAGGACTTTGAGGTTAAGACTGACCAAGTGTTTTATTTCAAAGACCGATTATGGATCCCAAAGTGACACAATTTACGGGAATTGGTTATGGATGAAGCACATAAATCTAAGTATTCAATTCATCCCGTTACTGACAAGAGGTACCATGATCTAAAGGAGTTTTATTGGTGGCCTGGTATGATGAAGGATGTGGCGATATATGTTAGTAAGTGCTTGACTTGTACTCGAGTCAAGGCAGAATATCAAAAACCATCTGGAATGTTACAACAACCTGAGATTCCCCAATGGAAGTGGGAACAAATCACCATGGGTTTTATAACTCGTTTACCAAAAACACCAAAAGGTCATGATGGTATTTGGGTAGTCGTGGATAGGCTAACCAAATCTGCGCATTTCATACCCATTCATACTAGTTACAAGATGGAAAAATTGGTGGAACTTTACACAAACGAAATTATAGCTATACATGGAGTACCAGTTTCAATTATTTATGACCATGATAGCCGCTTCATGGTTCAGACTTTCATAGATATGTTTAATTCAAGGAAAGTGATATGAATCTCGCATATCTTGATAAACAGAAATTTAATAACGTATATGGGTGTGGTGGATACGCTGTGGTACTTCCTATATATAAACACCGAGCTACATTATCAAGGTACCGTTAATCAAGGTATATGAGTTTCATGAGTTTCATGTTATGATCAGTTCTCCGATTTGTTATGCTTTGGCCGGTATTGCGTCTTGACTTCGACCTTGTTTCATGCGGTAGGTTCATACTTTCTTAAACTCATTATCGCATGCTCTAATATATGTTACCCACATCTCTTCCCTAACAAGAGGAAATTTAGTAATTGAATTTCGGGGATGAAATTTCTTAACTGGGGGAGAATGTGACATTCGCCACAAAACCAGGTAAATTCTAATTTGAATTACCCAGCTTACACGATTAACAAACTGATACTGATTATGCCTCGATTGAATCCAAAGGCACGTTATACATAGCATATGAGAAAAAAAGGACCAAAAACAGTTACATTGGGGCCATTGAATTCAGAAAACGGTCGTAGGTGCCATAGGCGAACCTAGGAGTACAGAAATGCTCAGACATGATCCGTAAACTATAACATAGGATCATTGATGTTTTATTGGGTAGAAAACGCGTTAAACAAAACAGTTTCCGGTTAGCGGAACGCCTTTAATTTTGACGCGCACTGTACAATCCAAACATGCGTTGTAACATCAGTTAAGCCCGAAAAAGACTAATATAACCTAAATACAAGATGTTTTGAGTAATAACGTCCAAGTGTTCGAGCTTTTGCGTCGGTTGGGTTCGTTTTAATTTTCTGCGCAAAAACGCCTATAAAAACGCCTCGTTTTACGAATTTTTACCGCACCCGGGGAGCGTTTAAGACCCGATAACAAACCTACACATAAAATATCAGCTGAACTTTATCACCAACATTGAAATGAGGCTTTGACCAAGTCAAAGGAGGACAAAAAGTCCACCTTTGTGGCCGATTGATTTCCACACAATAAACCAAACACACATACACCTCCATCACCTTATTTCTAACCACAAATATCACCAACCAGCTATTATATAATACGAACAAGCTCATTAGAGCAGAATTTTTGCACACCAAAGCTCAAGAACACTAAGTTTCGTAAGTTTTTCTTTTCTTTTTTTTCTTTACTTTATTATACCATAATTATGTCTATTTTAATCCATACAAGGCTAACCTCATGGCCATACAATCTGTATTCAAGTGGTATTCATGTAACAAAGAGTTTTGAAATTGGTTTGGGTGAAAAAGATCGAGTTTTGCATAAAAACGTCAATTATACGACGTAAAAATCGACTACTGAAAACAATAGAAAAAGAACTCTAAATGGGCTTAAATGATGATTTCAGTTGCATGGTTGTTTTGTACATGTTTTGTAGGTACTATACCCAGAAACTCGGCGCAAACGGATCTAAGAATCTAGGCCTAACGAGTGATACGCGGAAAGGTATAATAATTAGGCGAAATTTTAAGATTTATAGAAATTGTTTTGCCTACAGATTTGGACGTGGGTACTATTTGAACTTGAGATTTTAGGACATGGTTTGGGACTATATAAAAATGATCTCGGCAAAATTTGGAAATTTTGGGCCAAACGAGAAATATTTGGCGAATTTATTATTTTTAAACAACAATTAAATCAGAAAAATAGTTAACTATTTCAATAAATTCCGAATTTTTGCAGAATGATAACATATACAATGGGTAAGCTTCACACAAAAATTTAGGCTCAACGGATAACCCGAGCTACAGTTTTAAAATTTCATGTTTTACGAGGTTTTCGGTATTTTAAAACCGGGTTTAGAAAATTTTCGTGAACTTCAAAATTTTACTGGGAGTTTATATCTATATAGAGAGTGTTCAGTAAAATTTTTGGAATTTTTAGAGTTCGGATGGTCATTTCGCCAAATTAAACGGTTTATATACGATTTAAACCATATTTATTAAATTAGTAAATAATGTTTAAAAATTATAAAAATAATTTATCTGGGAAATTTATATCAGAACTAATTTCTAAAAAAAATTAGAATTTTATAAATTACGAGTGTATTTTTATAAAATTACGCGTTTAATTATTATTTTTAAATAATAATCGACAAAATTTAAACGCGTAACAAACCCACCAAAGTTTTTATACCACTCCGGTGATATTTGGTAATAATTGGAAAGTCAAGAATAAATCCCGACCCCTCCAGACTAAATTGGATTAGAACAGTTATATTACACGTTTATCCGGTAAGTAACCGACTTTAAATACGGAAACACTTATTTGGGCGACATAGACCCTCCAAACACCTGAACTCCCTTAGTATAAAAATAATCATTTTTCATATACTAAAATATGGTATACTTTGTTTAAACATATCATTTCCCGAACACCTCGAACAAACAACTTTGTCTGGCACGGTAAACGGTGTCCGACGTTCAAACCTGATTTCAAAACGCCGACCATGTCCAACCTCATGTTCTAATTACCCTAATTTGTTCCTGGACCTTGAAACCTAGTCTAACCTATCCTACAGACATTAACCGTATGATACTGGTATTAGGTGTGGATTAGCATACTTTGATAGCCTAGTACCTGTGCAACCTGTGAGTTTCACTAACCCTCTCTTTTTAATGCATGTTTTACTGTTTTCATAGAGGGTTCATTTGATTAACATACTTGTGCACATGCAAACTGTTTGATGCTATTTATCTGAGTAGACACCTAACATGCTTAAATCCCCACAAGCAAGTTATACAATGCCGGTGAATACTGTGGATAGTACTATTTGGCCTGACAAGCCTAGACCGCCCTGAATACAAGGCTATATGCCAGTTGCGCAAACACGCGGTCGCACATATTCATAACGAGCTATGATGTGTTAGGAGGCATAGCCACATGGGGTATTTGGTTATTGGTTGTGGTTGATGTTAGCCACGGTGATTGGATACTGGTCTCGGCTTAACTTGTAACTCAGAGAAATTTTATCACATGTGCAACAAAACATTTTCAAATATATTTTGAAAACAAACTTGTGGAACTCGCCAACGTTTTGTTGATGTTTTCTTTTAAAAATTAACTTTTCAGGTAACCAGGACACTACGTGACGACCCCTTTTGTGTTAGCTGCTTGTGAAGTTTATGTGTGATACTATGTGGAGAGAGGCATGCTACTTAGTTAAATAAAACGGTTCATGGAAAATCGCGTAGTATTTAGTTAAAATATGTAACAGTAATGTGTAATAGCGACACGTAAAACAATGATGTATCATATTGTTTAATTAATGTTTAATAGAGTATCTTTATAACAATGACTCAAACCAGAAGTGTCTGTTGCATCCCTTGTTATCGTTTCCGCTGCTAGTCGGGGTGTGACAGAAGATGCTTGTACTAGGTTGTCATTAGAAAACCTAGACTATAATCATTAGCTCAACAATTGGCCATAACCAATTAAAATTGCTTATTAGAGTGATTATTATTGGGATGATCTGGTCGAGCAAATAAATTATTACGGTCCGGAACGTAATAACTTATATGCTTGTACTTGAGAGTTCCAAGAACGTCACTAAGAGAGGAGTATTAGATAATGTGAATTTGCATATGCATATACGTGAATCTGATTGTTTGTGTGAACGTGCATACGTGTATAAAACTATTAATTGTTTTAGTGGTTGTCAGAATTTGGCGTCATTAGTGTCCTTTCGCAGATATCATGTCTGACAGTCGTAGTAGATCTTAGGATGAGTCGATGATGGATCCGGAGTAGTAGGAAGGAGATGAGGAGGAGGGTGATCAGGTTGTCCCTCGATATTCTCCGGATTTATCCAGATATGTGTGTGGTACTCCACCTCCCCGACACCCACCTGTTACAGGACAGTCTAGTCATGCCCATGATGTTAGTGATGACATAGTTTCCCATGAGGATACCAGTAGTGAGCATACACTGAGTCAGGCACATAGGTCACCTCCACCTAGAGAACCCACTCCACCACGTAGGTATTTTCGTCAGACTACACGTCGTTGGGTTCCTACACCTAACCCTGCATTCTCACCATCCCCACGTACCTATGAGAGAGGAGAGCCATCCTACGCAGCTCGAGGTATCCCTATGCCACCGAGAGCTAGAGCTCCTACGCCACCTAGGACTGGATGTCACACCCCAACCGATGGCGGAAACATCGGGATGAGACGAAGTGTGTATAGATTGCAAGAGACTTCATAACACTATGTGACAATATTTAATTGAATTCAAATTTCATTGCAAGTGCTAAATTGTCATACAACATTTAAAATAGAAATAACAACATTGTTCAAATTTCAACATAACATCAAAAGATAAATAAATTAAAGGTGTGTATCTAGTCCACCCTACACTTGTTTCATCATTCATCCATACTTCATTAATCAACCTGCAACATGTATTAAAATAGAGTTTCAATGCAAAAGCAAAGGCGAGTATACAAGTTTAACTACATAGCATAATAGAATAAAAACTCAAGTCCAACATGATTCATAATATGTGATTACTAGTATGCAATTTTGGCGTACAATATGATCAAACCCGAGAATACAACGCATAAAAGAGCCTAATCCCAAAAGTTTAGCGGGGTGGTAGTGTTTAACTTAACAATACCCAAAAGTATAACGGGCGGGGCGTTAATCCTATAGCGCTATAATTGTTAAGGTGGGTGAGCAAAGTTAATGAGCATATAACGTTCCAAAGCGTTCACATAGCATACGAGAATAACAAGTAAATCACAATAGTTTCATGTTTAATCATGGATAGAGTAAGTTTAATTGAGTTTAAAAGTTGTTTGCATAGATATACATGTTGCATCCCAAAGTGTAAAGGGGAAAAAGGGATCGACTATACTCACGGTGGTTGCAAGCTTTCCTACTTGAAATCCCGCGAGTGAGTTGGTGGATGGATTAGTTTGGAGCACCTAGTCCTTCTACACGAGGAAACATAGGTGTGTGAGTTTGGCGTTTAACGGAAGATTATAAATTTGGACTTTAACATGACATAAAGTATGATATTGAAAATAATCATCTTTAACTTTATAACCCTTGTATGACACTATGTAACCAATATGGTTAGAATGTTTTTCATGGGTAGTACACCCATTAGAATCATATCAAGGTTTTAAAGTCTTAGATGATATTCTACTACTTTAACATATAAACACAAGTTCAAAATTAAAGGTTCGAATGAGTATATATACATATCTAGGTTACATATTATTTAGTCCAATAATTCATGTAGGAGGTAGAAGATTAGGATCTTAATTTAGGCACCTCGAGTTATCATGGAAGTCATGTATGGGGTAGGAAGAACAAGCTTCCGTTTAGGAACCCCTTGAATGTTCACGACTTCACTTGATGTAAAAATAACCAAGGAGGGTCAAGAACTATGATTAATACAAGTATGTAAATGAACTAAGCTAAGAGAAATCATCAAATCATGTGAGGATTGTATGTAGGACAACCCAAGTTGTTCCATAATCACTCATTCATCAAGATCTAAGCTTGACATGATTTGTGGGTTAAATACCCTAACAAAACAGAAAGTTTATGAGGTTTAATCCTCTGATTTTAAGTGTCTCAACCTTGTTTTTAAGCCCAACTAATCATTCATTTGATTATGATCATTAGGACATAGGGTTGAGATGAGAAAACTCAAGTTTGACAAGTTTAAACAAGTTTTGAAAGAGTTTAAAACATAACAGAAAGTTTATGGACATTTTTAGGGCAATTCCAGGTCTGATTTCTCCAAGGAGAGATCAAGGAATCAAACCCTATGATTATCCAAGCAAGTAGGAAGAAGAATCAAGTGATTTGGTTGAGAAATGAGCAAGTTATACTCACTTTAGTACAAGAGTATGAATCTGCCCGAATTTCTGAAATTTGCAAGAACTTGAGAGTGATTTTGAAGGGATTTGAGAGTGATGAAAGTGTAGAATGGCTTGGAGAAGGGTTGTATTTATAATGGAAGAGTTTGGAGGTGATTGGAGGTGTTTAGAGGTGGATTAAAGCTGATTGGAGGTGTTTAGAACTTGGGATTTCGTGCAAATTCGCGAGCTGTCAAAGCTACTGTCCCGCCAGACCCCTTACGGACCGTAAGGGTCATGGCTTACGGTCCGTAAGCCTTAGTCAGATGCACATAATTTTTATTTTTTGTTATTTCAATTTGTAACTTGTTCCAATGTCACCTAATACGGGTTTTATGATTTAATTAGTGTTCCTAGGCATATGTAACATGTTCTAAAGTATGCCCAAGTGTAAATTGAGTATGACTAAGCATAAGTTTCGCATAAAATATAAATGTCACGTGTTTATTTGTTTAACATAAGTTCGCGAACATCCCGAATAAATACCAAATTGTTTCTCAATTCAAATGCTCAATCATGAATGGAATATATATATATCACGAGTTTAAATAATTTCAAGTTTAGCACTTAGTTTCCAAGGATAATGAATAATCAACAATTGTTCCACCAGTTCAAGTGTACGAGCATATATAAAGTGTGTATAACAAAATACGAGTTTCATTAATGATCTAAGTCTCGGTTTTACAATGATTACAAAGAAAGAATGATTACAAGAATACAAGGTTTCCAAGAATAGAAATACGAACAAAACTTTCTATAAATGGAAAGTACAAAAGAGCCGGGCGTTACAGTCTCCCCTCCTTTAGGAAATTTCGTCCCGAAATTTAGGAAGACGTAGGGAAAAGATGAGGGCACTTCTTCTTCATATCGCTCTTGAGTTCCCAAGTGAATTCAGAGCCACGTTTACCTTCCCATCGAACCTTGACGATAGGAATTTTACTGCGCCTCAATAACTTGACTCCTTGGTCCATGATTTCGACGGGTTTCTCCACAAAATGCATAGTTTCGTTGATTTGGAGATCTTTGAGAGGAACATGAAGTCCTTCATCAGCGAGACATTTCTTTAGATTGGAGACATGAAACGTCGGATGAACGTTGTTGAGTTCTTGAGGTAAATCGAGTCGATAAGCCACCTTACCAATCCTTTCGAGTATCTTGAAAGGACCAACATAGCGAGGGGCAAGCTTTCCTTTTTTACCAAAACGAACCACTCCTTTCCAAGGAGACACTTTAAGTAGAACATGATCCCCAACGTTGAATTCCATAGGTTTGCGTCCCTTGTCAGCATAGATCTTTTGACGATTGCGAGCCTTGAGTAGATTATCACGGATTTGGAGAATCTTATCCGTTGCTTCTTGTATGATCTCAGGGCCAGTAAAATGTTTGTCACCAATCTCGTGCCAGTTTAAAGGAGATCGGCACCTGCGACCATACAATGCCTCGAATGGAGCCATTTGAATACTGGAGTGGTAGCTATTGTTGTACGAGAACTCGACCAAAGGTAAATGCACATCCCAACTACCACCAAAGTCGATGACACAAGAACGGAGCATGTCCTCTAGGGTTTGGATAGTACGTTCAGTCTGTCCATCCGTTTGAGGATGAAAAGCCGTACTGAGATTCAAATGAGTACCCATAGCGGACTGAAAAGTTTGCCAGAGACGTGAAGTAAATCGACCATCGCAATCAGAAATGATGTCGAGAGGAATACCATGATGGCGTATGACTTCATCGGTATAGATGCCCAAGTCGTTCAACCTTGAAATCTTCACGAATAGGAATGAATTGAGCGGACTTGGTCAAACGATCGATGATCACCCAAATGCTATCGTGACCAGAGGGGGTACGAGGGAGTTTAGTTATGAAGTCCATCGCAATGCTATCCCATTTCCAAACGGGGATTTCAGGTTGTTCGAGTAGACCGGAAGGTCGTTGATGCTCAGCTTTGACTTTCGAACAGGTAAGACACTTAGAAACATACACGGCAATGTCTCTCTTCATACCGGGCCACCAATAGGATGTACGTAGGTTATGGTACATCTGTTCAGCACCAGGATGAATTGAGTACTTGGATTTGTGTGCCTCGTTCATAATGAGATCACGAAGATTGTCGCGATCTGGTACCCAGATGCGATCACGACAGTAGAGTAGGCCGTCAGATTTTGAAGAGAGTAGGTCTTCAGAAGCTCCACGTATTTCTACAAACATGGTACCTTCGTTGATAGATGAGTACTGTGCTTCACGAATGCAATTGTGAAGATCGCTCGAGATATGAAAACAACGAATGTAGTCTACATGAGTCTTACGACTAAGTGCATCGGCCACGACATTCGCTTTACCAGGGTGGTAGCGAATCTCACAGTCATAGTCGTTAAGTAATTCCACCCAACGTCGTTGACGCATATTAAGCTCTTTTTGGTCAAAGATGTGTTGTAGGCTCTTATGGTCAGTGAAAACCACGCACTTTGTACCGTATAGGTAGTGTCGCCAAATCTTTAACGCAAAAACAACTGCGCCAAGCTCGAGGTCGTGGGTAGTATAATTTTTCTCATGTATTTTGAGTTGGCGACAGGCATAAGCGATGACTTTGTCTCGTTGCATGAGAACACAACCAAGACCACGATTTGAGGCATCGCAATACACCACGAAATCATCATTCCCATCAGGGAGAGCGAGAATAGGAGCGTTGCAAAGCAAGTCTTTGAGAGTTTGAAAAGATTTCTCTTGTTCAGGACCCCAAACAAAAGGTTTCTCTTTTTGAGTCAACGAAGTGAGAGGAACGGCGATTTTTGAAAAGTTCGAGATGAATCGGCGGTAATAACCTGCCAATCCTAAGAAGGAACGGATTTCAGGAGGTGATTTAGGCGTGGTCCAATTCTTCACAGCTTCGATTTTTGAAGGGTCGACGTGGATCCCTTTTTCACTAACAACGTGCCCAAGGAATTGGACTTCTTTGATCCAGAACTCGCATTTGGAAAACTTAGCGTATAAGCGTTCAATACGTAAGAGCTCGAGTATATGACGAAGATGACGTTCATGATCGGCTCGAGATTTAGAATAAATGAGAATATCATCAATGAAGACAATCACGAAACGATCCAAATAAGGCTTACAAACACGATTCATGAGATCCATGAACACAGCGGGTGCGTTGGTCAAGCCAAAAGGCATAACCACGAACTCGTAGTGTCCATAGCGAGTGTGAAAAGCGGTTTTGGGAATGTCCTCTTCGAGAACCCGAAGCTGGTGATAACCAGAACGAAGATCGATCTTGGAGAAACAGGTAGCGCCTTGAAGTTGATCAAAGAGATCGTCCATACGCGGAAGAGGGTAACGATTTTTGACGGTGAGTTTGTTAAGCTCGCGATAGTCGATGCACATGCGGAAAGAGCCATCCTTCTTTTTGACGAAAAGCACAGGAGCACCCCAAGGTGAGGTACTTGGATGAATGAAACCCTTATCGAGGAGTTCTTGAAGTTGCGTAGATAATTCTTGCATCTCAGAAGGTGCAAGACGATAAGGGGCTTTGGCAACAGGAGTCGCACCAGGTACGAGGTCAATACGAAAGTCAACAGATCGAGGTGGAGGAGGACCAGGTAAATCCTCAGGAAAGACGTCAGGGAAGTCGCGCACCACTGGAACATCACTTATACTCTTTCCCTTGCCCTTTTCTTCCACAACGTGGGCTAAAAAGGCAAAGTACCGTTTGCGTAAGTACTTGTTCGCTTGTGTGCAGGACATCAACTTCAGTCCCTTTGAAGGTTGGTCTCCATAGACGTGCAAAACATCACCAGATGGAAGGGGTAAACGAACGTATTTCTCGTGACAAGCGATTTCAGCATGGTTCTTTTGGAGCCAATCCATGCCTATGATGACGTCGAAACTACCCAGTTGCATGGGTATGAGGTCGATAGGGAAAACGTGTTCGTTAAGAGTAAGACGACAATCACGAAGAACGGAATTGACTAAGATGGACTTGCCATTGGCGACTTCAACGGAAAACGACTTAGGTAGCTTAGAGCGTGTGCAATTTAACAATGATTCGAAATCTAAGGACACAAAGCTTTTGTCCGCACCAGTATCAAACAGTATTGAAGCATAAAGATGGTTAACAAGGAACGTACCGTTAACGACATCATTGTCGTTGCGCGCTTGATTTGCGTTCAGATTGAAAGCGCGTCCACGAGGAGGTTGTTGTTGCTCTTGGTTCCATTGTGGGCATTGAGGACGAAGATGATTAGTATCCCCACATTTGAAACAAGCCCTAGCTGGTCTTGAGTTTTGAGGAGCAGGTGGAGCTTGTTGTGCTTGCTGAACTTGTGGTGCTTGCTGTTGATAGTTGCGGCAAAAGGCGGTGTCATGTCCATAACGGTTGCAATTTGTACAACGACGACACCTGGCATTGGCGGGATGATGGTAATTACAAGTGGCACACTTGGGGTGAATCCCAGTGTACGACTTTTGGGTGTTATCGGGAGCAACAGGGTTTGGGTTAACTGGTGGCACAGTCGCATTGCAAACAGGGTTCGATTGCTTTCGCTTCTTTCCCCTATTGTTACTCGACTGTTGGGTAATTTGGTTGGCTGGCTTGAAAGAGCCGGGGTTTGCGGCTTGCTTATCGCGTACACGGTTGTTATTCAGGGAAGCGGCCAAACGATAAACAGTTTCGATATTGTCGAGTTTGGCAGCCTCGATCGTATCGCGCATAGCAGAGGGTAACCCATTGATGTACTTCCTTATCTTACGATCGGTGGTCATAACGAGGTGAGGAAGAATGAAGCTAAGTTGTTTGAAATGGGTGGTGTAAGCTAGGTTCTCATCTCCCACTTGCTTTAGCGCCCAAAATTCTTCCTCTAGCCTTTGTTGCTCATGCGGAGGGCAAAACTCGTCCATCATTAGGGCCTTAACTTCTTCCCAAGTCAACGCATAGGCCAGTTCGTTCGAGCGGATGTTCCTTTCGTTCGTCCACCATTCGAGAGCTCGGGCTTGGAATACCCCAGTCGCACTACGCGTTCTGAGCTCATCGGGGCAATCACTGTTGATGAACGTGACCTCCATGCCATCAAACCACTCAAGCATGGCGGTCACCCCATCATTACCGGTGAATGGCTTGGGATTGCACGATGAAAAGTTCTTGAAGTTGAACGGAGCGGGCTTGCATATTTCGACCTTAGAGTCGACGGAAGAGTGAGAGTTTCAGAAGCTTGAATCTCGGTGATGACCTTTGGAACGACGCGCGCAAATTGATCGGCCATGAAAGCCATCATCTTCTTCGTAGCACGGGACTTTGACTTCTTAGACGAGTTGGAGTGACGAGAAGACATCTAAGATTCAAAAGAACGAATAGGTGAGACTTGATCATAATGTTTGTTTAAGAAAATTGTTTGCATAAAATGATTCACATAGCATATCGTGTCACATAGCATAAAAGGTTCAAATTAATTCACATAGCGTAAAGAGTTTAAACGTCTTATAAAGCATAGTCATGAGTCCAACATAGCATAACATGGATAAATGGAAGCATTGTAAATTTAGTTTGTTCACGAGGGATTATTATTGTTTGTGATTGCGATAACGTGCGAAAAGATTAAAACGAAATTTTGAAATGAACGAACGTTCAAGTATAAAATCACATATAAATTGAGATACATAAAAGAGAGGCTCGATAAAACATTGGATTGTTTCGGGTAGAGAAACGTCGACTATTCCAAAGTGGGTCGAAAGTTCTTTCGAATTAGAGAAAGCGTGCTTTGGCCTATAGGTAAGATACTCTCGTCGAGAAGCGATTAACGGTATCTTACCCTTCCGGTTACTACACATCTCTAATTGATTGAAACAATCGGGACTTTGGCGAGATTGAAAATCGAGGAATGGGACTTAATCGACGAGATGCGGGTTTCACCCCTAACTTGACGATTTCGTACCCTAAATGTGGTTGGTACTTGTCGGGTCAAAATAAAATTTCGACACTATGACAAGGGTCCACTAGAGTTGAAATGGAAATTACCATTAAGTTGTGGATTTCACTCCTAGCTTAATGGTGTAATTTCGTGCAAAAGTAGTTTAAGGTAGAATGAGAGTCGTTTACCAAATTGTGGGTTTCACGCCTATTTTTGTAAAGTTGTCTCGTTTGTGTTACAAGAGTATACAAATAAACAAGAGTGTATTCATGTTAACCTTAGGAAAGGCATATAAATTTAATCAACAAGAAGTATAGCTAGGAAGCATGCATGGTAGAGTACAAAAGTTTTAAACAACACATAAGAGGCAAAATTCCTAAAAACTATAGATTAGGGCAAAAGCATGGCAATTTTCCTAATTCCCTATAGTTATGGCTCTGATACCAATCTGTCACACCCCAACCGATGGCGGAAACATCGGGATGAGACGAAGTGTGTATAGATTGCAAGAGACTTCATAACACTATGTGACAATATTTAATTGAATTCAAATTTCATTGCAAGTGCTAAATTGTCATACAACATTTAAAATAGAAATAACAACATTGTTCAAATTTCAACATAACATCAAAAGATAAATAAATTAAAGGTGTGTATCTAGTCCACCCTACACTTGTTTCATCATTCATCCATACTTCATTAATCAACCTGCAACATGTATTAAAATAGAGTTTCAATGCAAAAGCAAAGGCGAGTATACAAGTTTAACTACATAGCATAATAGAATAAAAACTCAAGTCCAACATGATTCATAATATGTGATTACTAGTATGCAATTTTGGCGTACAATATGATCAAACCCGAGAATACAAAGCATAAAAGAGCCTAATCCCAAAAGTTTAGCGGGGTGGTAGTGTTTAACTTAACAATACCCAAAAGTATAACGGGCGGGGCGTTAATCCTATAGCGCTATAATTGTTAAGGTGGGCGAGCAAAGTTAATGAGCATATAACGTTCCAAAGCGTTCACATAGCATACGAGAATAACAAGTAAATCACAATAGTTTCATGTTTAATCATGGATAGAGTAAGTTTAATTGAGTTTAAAATTTGTTTGCATAGATATACATGTTGCATCCGAAAGTGTAAAGGGGAAAAGGGGATCGAGTATACTCACGGTGGTTGCAAGCTTTCCTACTTGAAATCCCGCGAGTGAGTTGGTGGATGGATTAGTTTGGAGCACCTAGTCCTTCTACACGAGGAAACATAGGTGTGTGAGTTTGGCGTTTAACGGAAGATTATAAATTTGGAGTTTAACATGACATAAAGTATGATATTGAAAATAATCATCTTTAACTTTATAACCCTTGTATGACACTATGTAACCAATATGGTTAGAATGTTTTTCATGGGTAGTACACCCATTAGAATCATATCAAGGTTTTAAAGTCTTAGATGATATTCTACTACTTTAACATATAAACACAAGTTCAACATTAAAGGTTCGAATGAGTATATATACATATCTAGGTTACATATTATTTAGTCCAATAATTCATGTAGGAGGTAGAAGATTAGGATCTTCATTTAGGCACCTCGAGTTATCATGGAAGTCATGTATGGGGTAGGAAGAACAAGCTTCCGTTTAGGAACCCCTTGAATGTTCACCACTTCACTTGATGTAAAAACAACCAAGGAGGGTCAAGAAATATGAACTAAGCTAAGAGAAATCATCAAATCATGTGAGGATTGTATGTAGGACAACCCAAGTTGTTCCATAATCACTCATTCATCAAGATCTAAGCTTGACATGATTTATGGGTTAAATACCCTAACAAAACAGAAAGTTTATGAGGTTTAATCCTCTGATTTTAAGTGTCTCAACCTTGTTTTTAAGCCCAACTAATCATTCATTTGATTATGAGAATTAGGACATAGGTTTGAGATGAGAAAACTCAAGTTTGACAAGTTTAAACAAGTTTTGAAAGAGTTTAAAAATAACAGAAAGTTTATGGACATTTTTAGGGCAATTCCAGGTCTGTTTCTCCAAGGAGAGATCAAGGAATCAAACCCTATGATTATCCAAGCAAGTAGGAAGAAGAATCAAGTGATTTGGTTGAGAAATGAGCAAGTTATACTCACTTTAGTACAAGAGTATGAATCTGCCCGAATTTCTGAAATTTGCAAGAACTTGAGAGTGATTTTGAAGGGATTTGAGAGTGATGAAAGTGTAGAATGGCTTGGAGAAGGGTTGTATTTATAATGGAAGAGTTTGGAGGTGATTGGAGGTGTTTAGAGGTGGATTAAAGCTGATTGGAGGTGTTTAGAACTTGGGATTTCGTGCAAATTCGCGAGCTGTCAAAGCTGCTGTCCCGCCAGACCCCTTACGGACCGTAAGGGTCATGGCTTACGGTCCGTAAGCCTTAGTCAGATGCACATAATTTTTATTTTTTGTTATTTCAATTTGTAACTTGTTCCAATGTCACCTAATACGGGTTTTATGATTTAATTAGTGTTCCTAGGCATATGTAACATGTTCTAAAGTATGCCCAAGTGTAAATTGAGTATGACTAAGCATAAGTTTCGCATAAAATATAAATGTCACGTGTTTATTTGTTTAACATAAGTTCGCGAACATCCCGAATAAATACCAAATTGTTTCTCAATTCAAATGCTCAATCATGAATGGAATATATATATATCACGAGTTTAAATAATTTCAAGTTTAGCACTTAGTTTCCAAGGATAATGAATAATCAACAATTGTTCCACCGGTTCAAGTGTACGAGCATATATAAAGTGTGTATAACAAAATACGAGTTTCATTAATGATCCAAGTCTCAGTTTTACAATGATTACAAAGAAAAAACGATTACAAGAATACAAGGTTTCCAAGAATAGAAATATGAACAAAACTTTCTATAAATGGAAAGTACAAAAGAGTCGGGCGTTACACTGGATGTTTAGGTTTCCTGTTCGATCAATTGGTAGATAACACCATAGCTCTGACTGATGAGATACACCGTAGGAATGAGATCTACGATTACATTATAGTTATGCAGCAGGCGGTTATCGATGCAGCAGTCTATGTCATATTTAGTTTATCGTGATGGTCGTAGAGAGGGGCAGATGCAGCTTTGCATGGGTGTACTGGCGATCGTAGTGATGCTAGTGATGTGGATGATTATGCGTTCGTGAGGACAGTAGACAGTGGTAGCATATGTGTATATGTATATCTTTTGCACCCTTTCAAGCACTAGGCTTGCATGCCTATGTCGAGATTGGGGATACTATATATATTATATTTCCTTTTCGGATCTTAGTGATCCTGGTCTACACGATGCCTTAGTGGCTAGCTCTTGGATGCAATCCTTAATAGATTACGGTTGTATACCGAATTTTGTCATGTACAATGGCTGGTATGTATGATAGTGGTTTCTTTTATGCGTCATATACATCCGTTGTTGCTATGTTTTGGATGCACATACTTTCTATGTTTTGGATACACATGGTTGCTATGTTTGACATATATGTTGGGATGCGTGCGGTTGTTATGTGTGGAACGTGTGCAAATGGGTTGATACGATACCAATCAATGTGTAAAAATCATGACTTTTACATACACTTACACCATTATTGGAAATAAAATAAGTGTGAAAACCTTTTATTTACAAGAAGAGTTCAAAAGGTTAATTTTTGTAAAAATTGTTTACAAGTTGTAAACACTAAACTCTTTTAAGAAAATGATTTTTAAAGAAATGAATACACTTTGGAAGGTAACTAAGTCCACTAAATGCTTTACCAAGTTACTACGCGTTTTTGTGATATATCAAGTTAATGATTAATATGAAACGCATATAGTTTTTGCTCTTGGTAATTTAAAATTGTTTAAGGATTGATTGTCGATTGATTTTGAAAAGAAAATGATATGCTTAATAGCATGGACACCTCCGTTTTTAGGGGAAACTATGGCAAAATTTTCTAAAAATATAAACACTTAGAAACTATTTTCTAACAAGTGTTTACAAGTGTGTTTTAACTTTGTTTTTCGAAAGTAAACTTCGCCATAAGTTTTGTTACAACATTTCAAAGTGTCGGAGGTGGGTTTTCGTAAATAAAAGCGGATAAATATATATTTATAGTATATATTTTATACTAAAACGCTTGTGTGAATATTTGTTCGATTTGCGAACTAGTTACATTATTTTAGGGCAAAATAATATAACTTATCAAAACCCCATCACATTTATAACCCCGGAATAATACCAAAAATTACAAGGAATAAATATTTAAGTTACATACTTATTATTGTGGAACCAAACGCAAAAACGTAACTTACGAAATATTCCGGAAAATACTTTTACAAATATATTCTTGGGTAAATATTATTTTGGGATACAAGGAGTGAAAATATATTATCTTTGGGAAAGATATATTTTGGGAATACATTATTTTCGACAAATAAGTTATTATATATTTTTTTCTAAAGTGGGACTTAGGAATATATAATGTCATGACTCTAATCACAAAAATACTCTCATCCTTGGGAAGGAAATGCGAATAACAATACTTGAGAAGTATTATTACAAATATATTAAAAACACTTTAAAAACGTAACTCAAAGGCACTAGTCAATACTAAGACAAGGCACGACCCACTCGTCTAACAGACCATAGTACGCATGTAGGTAGTCGTGCGTTCTAGAGGAAGCTTCAAGTTACGAGCATAGAAGACGCAATATAGTGAGTTCATGTCCCCCTTTTCTTTTAACTGTTTTCAGTTTTATACTTCGGGGGTGAAATACATGTTACAATTATACAGACATTTTTATACATGGTATGGTTAGCTTAAGGAGGGCATACTACTTAGATCATGTGAGTGGGTAGGCGGATACTTAAGGCCATTAATCCTCGTTGTCGGACCGAGGGACATGAGTGATAGATCTATTCGGGTGTAGCGAGCCCCACTCCTGAGTCCGCTGAGTGGACCATGAGGTGACTATGTCTCACCGACGAAATCTGCTAGGTTTGAGTCTTCCTGCATCACTTCACACATATCAATGGCCTTGCAAACTATTGGTGATCTCTTTTTCCTTATTGCTACATACCAGGGACTTTCATACATACGGACATATTTAAAAGGTTTATTCATACACATATACACATGAACTCGCTCAACTTTTGTTGATTTTTCAAACTACATGTATTTCAGGGAACTAAACGGATCTGGCAGGTGTATGCATGTGTCTACAAGCTGCGTGTTAAATAAAGGATGTCATCCGTGGTCGTAGAGTTTAAAAGATGTATCCTATTCCTAGACGGGATACATGTTTCTAAACTCAGGATTATTTAAAGTCTTTTGATGAGTCCATGGGAACTCATTTGAACATGTTATGGTTTGTAACTAAATGGCGTCAATGTTTTCAAGACAATGGTATTGTGGTATTTTCTAAACTTTATTAATGGATGAAAATCCTTTGGTTTTATCATATAGCATTGTTATGATTGATTGCTATGGTATTAAGAAGTCACACCAAATAACCACGCTTCCGCAAAAGTCAGGGTGTGACAAATCCTGTGACAATTGAAGATCTAAATTTAAAGTGTTCGATGCAACAACTCTCAATTAATAATTTGAGCAAATCAACAAAATCAAATCTTTGACGTGAAAACCCACAAATGGGTTTTATACAACTTAAGAGGTTAACAAATTCACTCCCAAAATCTAGTCAAAACAAAATATAAAAGTTCTTTAGAACAAACCCTACATCGGAAGAAAATCACCGAAAATTAGTTGCGCATGGTTGTCATCTTGTTGCTTTGATTTCTGTGCTCAGCCACAAAAACTACGAACCTAGAGATCCTCCAAACAGCCATCAACAAACTTACGAATAATGATACTCCAAAAAGTTGTCGTCTAATAATAATCTCCAAGAAAATCACGACCTGTTTTCTAAGGCTAGAGGGTATGGTGATGGTCCTCCAAGTGAGGATGATCCGCCACGTAGGCGCCACATCATAGTCCTCCCAAGGATGGTCCATCCCACAAAACTAGAGGGTATGGGAGGATGATCCTACCCCACCACTATGTACAAGTACCACTAGCCTAATGTACAAATCACTAAGCCTAAGAGTTGCAACTTGATAAAAAGGGGGGCCACCATATTGGATTGTCCTGAACGTCCATTCCTCGACGTTGAAGACAGGGACCGGGGGGGATGGGGTGTAGCCGACGCCGAACCAAGACGGGGATGGGGACGGTCCCCATACCCCATAGCCTAATGGGCCTCATTGAGTTGAATTAATTATGAACTCAAATAATACTAATTAAGCCTCAAAGTCAACGTAGCCGTTCTTTTTGAATTCCCCCATCTGCTCCTTTTGTTCCAGCCCAATTAGACCAAGCAGTATAGGGGCCGGCTTAGGCTCGGCGAAGCCCTGCGCCGATCCCCCACACCGCCCCCTCGTGAAAACCGGCTCCCACAAGACGGAGAGGACAGGCCTCTCTCCTCTCTCCTTCTCTCACATATACCTATACATACATACATATATATATAAAGAGGTTCATCCCCCACCCCATAGGTCCATCACCCTCAAGCCCTTCCTACGTGGCGGTGACGTGACGGCCCATTCTCTTGAGGATGGGGCTCTCCTTACCCTCTAGTCTTATAATACATGCCAATTTGAAGCCCATGCTCATCACTTAATTCTTAGTCCACAAAAGCAATGCCAACTCCCCTGTACAAAATCATGAACAATTATAATATAATATAATATAATGCATTACCCCAATTGTTCTTGACACTTAATAATCTTTATATCCAGAGATGGACCCATATAGAGTGGGTCGTGGTCCCTGGACCCCAATGTTTTTAAAAAAATTAGTGGATTCGGTATATTAAATTGTATAAGGACCCCTTAAATACAATTAGGTGGACACCATAGAAAGAAAAGGAAACTTGGTGTAGTGCTAAATCCCTTTCTTTATCAACATGAGGTCATGGGTTTAATACTTGTATAGCTTGTTTTTCTTATCTTTTTTTTAAATCTAGTTCAACCTCGCTATGAACCGACCCGAACGAGGACCGGCCCGAAAATTTTAACGTTTTGTTACGAAAATTTTTAACACAAAAAAAAAATGGACCCCATTGAAAAAAAATCATGGGTCCGCCACTATTTATATCTCGTATCTAGTATAATTATATCATTTAAGTACGTTTTTTCTATATAACCTACTATATGCAAAAAAAACAAGAAAAAATAATATAGTTTATACTAAAATCGATACATTTATATTATAGTTAATACCAAATAACATGTACCTAAAATGTATTGATCAAGACCGATAAAAGATCTTGCCTGGTATTTTTTTTGTTTTCCTGAGTTTATCAAGTGTTTTTTAGGTTATCATGTACACTCTAGGGTGTATTGTGATTAGTGAGACTGAGAGTAGATCTAGTCTATGGATACGTTAGTATTGTTGGAGAGACTGGGAGGTGATCTAACCTACATACCAGTGAGCTCTAGTTGACCTTTTAGGATTTTTAAGAGAAGTTATTGAGACCGGGGGGAGATTTAGCTTATTTTTAATCTAAAAGAGTGATCTCATCATTAGAATACGGTTCCATCATAGTTACCATTGATAAGAGAAAACCCAAAGTTACAAATAGGATTCCAAACTTTGGTAGTACCTTCTCATCCTTGATTTCACCCTACGTATCTTAGTTGCGTCTTGTTAGTTCAGTTATCTTAGTTAAATCCCTATATTTAATAAAAACACCAAAAAACCCAAATAAACCAGTTAAGTAATTAGTTGAGTCAGAGTCTAGTTAGCGTCGCTAGTGTCTCATGGGTTCGATATTCGGACTTCATTGAGCTTTACTACATACGATAGGTATACTTTCCTTTCAGTGGTCGAGCATTTAGAGAGTCTTGGTTTATAAATTTAAAATTAGAGCGCCTAAATTAGATTTGTTTTATAGATCATAATTTACACATCAGTGGCTCGTTGACTTATCCCCTTCACCGCAAATCTTACACGTGACCGAAGGGATCTGGACATTTCTTCGCCTCAAATCTATTGCAGTTAGGAGCCGGTCTAAAACGACCCGCTAAACCAGGAAAGTCACCTTAAGCGGTACCTATCCGTTCCAAGTAAATTCGATCCCAATGTTGGTGAAGGACTGCTTTTGTATAACTTTTCTTATGTTGTGAAATGAAAAACTGCCAAACGATTCCAGCAGCCATCTCCAAATGTCATGCCCGGGCCAAATGAGAAGGCGTCCACTGCAGCAATAAGGTCGACCAGTTCAACCAGCTCTGTTTGACTAAGCGGCTGCCTAGACAAATTAAAGTGTAGTTCGGCTAGGTATAGTTAAATTATAATAACATTAACATATGTATTATGAAATTATTTACGGAACCTATTTTATTTTATCGTTTGTTTTAATATGCGGTCACTCATCTAAATAAAATAAACAAAAATTACTAGATTGTGGTTGGTTACTCTTTTTATTTTTTCAACTTTAAACAAGTTATAACATTAAAAAATATTTAACATGTAACATCCAAATCTTAAAGACGTCACCAAATCTTAAGATGTTTATGTATGTGGTGAATGCAGGTAGGGTGGACATAATATTATTATGAAGAATAGAGGATTGAAGATCGAGTCAAGAGCAAGGATTGTACGGGAAGAGTGGTCACTCAAATGGAGTTTTATATTTTAATTAATATGATTTAAAAAGAAAGGATGTTGTAAACCCTTTAGTAAAGTTCTATTTATTCTAGTAATAAACTCCAAGTATGTTACACGGTTAATAAAGAAAGAAAATTTTGGGCTCATATTTTCGTTACATCGTTTTCAAGTTATTACATGTTAGGACGTTTCAAGTTGGTATCAGAGCCCTGGTTTAAGAGAAATCAAGTAGAAGGAGGTAAATACTTGAACTCAAACCTGTGTGCTCTTGTGACAAGGAACCCGTACAATCCAAGACTCGATCAAGGCCTAAAGGTAAAAGCGAACGTAAGTATGTATTAAAGTATGTATTTGAAAGAAAACTTTAAATAAAATATAATAATAGAATGGAAATGAGTTATGAAAAATGTTACACGTACCGAAACCTAATTCTTCGGACATAAGGTGTCAATTACACGAAGACACGAAACAAGTATGTAGATTGTGTACCTGGCCAGTACACAAGAAACATATGACGTTCGTGAGACCGTGATAATTGTTACAGGTATGTCCGTTAGAATTAGGTAGTAGGTGGACGTGAGGGTGAAGGGAAATGTAAGACTCTCAGAGATTTGAAAGTACCAAATATACATGAGAAGTATGAATGATATGTTAGAATCCGCGAGACGAATTCGAAACATGAAAGGAATGAAAGTATGAATGATATGTTAGAATCCGCGAGACGGATTCGAAACATGAAAGGAATGAAAGTATAAATGATATGTTAGAATCCGCGAGACGGATTCGAAACATGAAAGGAATGAGAGTATGAATGATATGTTAGAAACCGCGCGAGGGATTCGAAACATAGAAGGGAATGAATAATAAGACTGAAAAGTTCGAATGTGTAAGTAATTATAGGCTAAGCAAGTAAATATTCGTTAAAAGCGGATATTATCCAAGTTATATCTTACATACATACATATATATATATATATATATATGTGTGTGTGTGTGTGTGTGTATATACAAACATGTTTGTATGTAAGAATGGTAAAAAGAGACGAATGAGTCATGCGGGTCAAATGGTGATTGCCATTTAAACCTAGTATTTAATGTTTTGTTTTGACAAGTTTATGTTTATAGGTAAGCGTAATGAATGGGCATGCATTGCCACAAATTGGAAAGAAATAACCAACACAAGGTATGGATAATGAGTCAGTGGTTTTGACTTTCGTCAGGTATGTATGAAAGATTATGATTTCGGTAACAACTTATGGCTCGACTAGAGGGATTCAAATTCGAAGGAATGAAAGGTTTGAATCCATTGACGGATTCAAGCATAAAAGAATACAAAGAATGAGAGAAAGGTAATATGTGTAGGCAAATACAGACCTAATACAAGAGAGTAATATGTAAGAATGAAAAGACCGAAATCCTTAAGTAAGTATAGCATAGCGGTTAGGCGCTAAAAATAGCATTGTTAGGATAACCATATCGCTTGACTAACAAAATGCATATGTATGTGTAAGTGCATGAATGAACACGTGAAGGATAAGTCATAGTTGATTATTAAAACGTAAATAAGAGTACATTAATGGTTTGACTTTCTATAAGTCCAAACAGAGTTGAGATTATTAACTAGAGAGCAAGTAATAGTAAAATAATATGAAAAGTTCGGTTAATTAAACAAGCAAAAACCGACAAAAGTTGTAGTATCAAGGAAAGCATTAGTTGAGAAGAGTACTGAGTAAAGTTATGTGATAGACATATTGGAAATTAACTCATGAGAGAGTTCTACGTAAGCAATGAAATGTATAATGTGGTATGCCCAGTAAGTTAAGGATTTATGGAAGAATATGGGTGAGTTAGCACCGAGTAAATTGAATAACTGAATGAATATGATATGTTAAGAAACGGTCATATGTTGATCCGTTGCGAACGGGTCAAATAAATGAAAATGTTATGCTAAGGAATGGTCATGTATTGACCCGTTAAGAATGGGTCGAGGGAACTAATGTTTTAAAAGAATCTAGAAAGGGCCAATATGTAAACAAGTTAAATTGATAAATGGCATACTCGAAGAAATTTGAATGATATGTGCTAACCGTTAATATTACAGATGAGAATGGTGAAATTCTTGGCATGATAAAAGTAGTAGAGCTGATGAAAGGATGCTCAAGAGCAGGAACTTAATACATGAATGAATGAAGTCAATCCTGGTACGGAAGGTACTAAGAAGAAGCGGATTGACCCGGCTTATGGATCATTGAATTACGCAATGATGAGGAGGTCAGTAAAAATGTTTAACTCATGATTGATAAGTAAGAATTGATAGATAGAATGCTATCCAATAATAAATGAACGGCAAAATAAGTATGGTATAATATGTAACGTATGACCTTTAAAGGTCAATTTAGGAGGAAATTTCAACCCACAATTGTGGACGTTAAGAGGAAATATTAAAATTTTTGAGTAAAAATTTGGGGGTATAAAAGAAACCAAGAACGACATTAGTAATGGATTAATAATAAGTAACCAGTGGTAACATTAAACTCGAATGAATGTCAAGAAAATTGAGTCCGTAGATGGTCCAAGGTATTATGTGTTAAAGAAAGTGCCTAGAAAGGTTGCTAAGGTAGAATGCCAAGTTAAAAACCACAATAAGTATTCGTGGGGCTAATCCCAGAATGTAATATTTTCTTTGTAAATATGTGAGGTAGGGATAGTATCACCCACCATGAATGATAAATGTCCGAAAGTTTAGTTTCTAAGGTGAGGACAAGATATACTTTTATGGTTGTAAGTGAATCCTACCACTATATATAAGTCGCAAGTAATGAGCACTATGAATAAAAAAAAGAAAAAAGAAAGAATGGATTGGGAGTAGTTTTGGCCAAGTAGGGATGAGGAAGGTTTCGGGGACGAAACCTCCTTTAAGGGGGTAGATTTGTAACATCCCAAAACGCGAATTTTAAGACTCGTTAGAATGACACTATGTTCAGTTTAAATAAATATAATAACCAAGTTATTAAACTTGGTTAAATGTCTAACTAAACAACCAAAGGAAGGAAATTGCTACAATTATGATCAAGTAACAACTAGAGGGGCCAAGGTTGTTAAAAAGGGGAAAGTTTATATTAATTAAAAACATAATTAAAACCCAAAAAAACACATTGAGTGTGTGTGGGTGTCGATGTGCGACCAGGAGAGGAGAAGAAAGGGGGTCTAACCCTAGATCACAAAATCCATCAAATTGAAAGGGGATTTAAGGGCTAAATGAATGCATGAACCAAGAAAGTCGATCACCTAAGTGTTTCTAACATCAAGTAAGTCGAATTTGGTGTTTTGATGATGTTTGATTAAGTGGGCTTTGTGTAATCCGAAAATATAGTGTAAGATTAAACATGAATGTTTGTTATGATGAATGTGTAGATGCTAAAATATGTTTAATTTTGACTATGGTGATGATTTGGGAAAAACCCACTTGTATTAGTACTGAAGATGATGATAAAGCCGATTATTAATGTTCAACAGATGTGTATTGTTGATGAATCATGTTGTATACAATGAGTAATTTTAGTTAATTTGAATATAGTATGAAGGTTATATGATCCTAGTTGAATTTGATGATCTATGCTATGAATTAGGAGGATTATGCAATAAAATACTTGTACATTGAGCTTTGCATGTTGTATGCACATCAAGTGTTTGATAAAATGTCCAAGTGACCAAAAATAACAGGAATTGTATGCACATGATGGATATTATATGTAGAATGTGATAATGATGTTATTGGTAGTAGATTAGCATAAAGAATGTGTTTTACACGGAGTATACGTGGGAAATTAGTTTGATGAAATGGTTTAGTAAGAAACACGCATTAGAAGGTAGTGCCATATGCTAGTTGAAATGTTAATGAAGCCGAATGTGAAATGTAAATTGACATGATCATTCATATGTATAATTTTATATGCTAACAAGAATGTGGATGCAATGAAATGAAAATATAGGGATCATGTCAAGATGGATGGAAGCATAAAGGGCTAACGGGTCATGAGGACATGAAGAAACGAGAGCGAAGATGGATGCGTAAGGTAAGTAAATTCCCGGACTTCCTCTTTAGCAGTAAATGAAATTATTGGAAAATGTTATTGATAATTGTCAGTAGTTATATTGAGATGTGTTTTTTTAATGATGATATCAAGTAAGGATATTAAGTAAGTGACTTCCGGAATCACTTCGTAGTTGTTGATGTAAGGTAACGACTAGTTAATTAAGCATGATGACGATTGAAGTTGCGTATGGTTTTGGTTGTATGAAATCACGGATTTTTACTACGTAGACCGAACGGGTCAAAACAAGGTAGTATTGATATGTCAGAATGATGTTTAATTAATGGCTACGGTATTATAACCGGGTAATGGGTAGAATTTCATATAAGAATGCTAATCGAGAAACTGAGGCGGTAATATACACAAAAGATTCGGTTGTTAGTTATAACTAACGAATAAACCAATTTGTGAATGGAACTTTATTATCAAAGCATGTTTTCGTAGGAATGAATGAAGTGAATGAGTTTAGCGCATACCACGTATCGGGTGAGTAAAACCCCAAGTACGATACTCCAAATAATGTAAAAGTGTTATAGTTATAACATTCATGTGAACCTTAAGTTTAAACATATGAGTTGTTTACTAAAAACATGAACGGGTCGAATATTATGTAATTGACTATTTAGTTGAAGGCACATAAGTTAAGAAACTTTCCCTAGTTCGGATGTTAGAAGTTGAGTCGTATGATAGATGACTAATTAACGATCATGTAAGAAGAAACGGGATGCAAAACGGATCGAAAACGAGAAAGTTATGCTCGTTTTTGTGAAGTTTAGTGTTGCTGGAAGTTGCTGCATTCAGCAGCAAACATTCTGGAAAATAAGGGGGTCGCGCCACACGACAGCTAAGACAAGGAGCCATCGCGCGACGCGACGGCATGCTGGGTTGGCGAAAATTGTTTATTTAGTCTGTTTTGTCTCGTGAACTCGTTTTAACACGTTTTAAGTTATGTATGACTAATCCCTCTTATGTTTTGTGAGTTGTAGGCTTAACCACCCGGTTACAATTGTAAACGCTTATATATATATATATATATTCCGTTAGAAAAATAATTTCCTTCCGATAGTCGGGATTGCTAGGTAATTATGAATAGAAGAAAGAATGCCCGTAGCCTCGTATGTATGTGATCTATTTATTGGGAGGCTTGTACTTAGGGTATCTAAGTAAACCCTTTTGGATGTCTTATGTAGTGTGTATGCTTGTATAGTTTGTACATTCGTTTATGTGTACATAATCATGTAGTGAAGTACGTGTTTAGATTATATGTATGATTGCGTCTGCGTACGAAGTGGGAATTATTACTTACGAATGAATGGGATATGTGTGTATGTTTGAGTGTTAAGTTACTAAACCGGGATCTTTAGTATGGAACAAGAATGCAGGTACGCCATTAAAGACCTTGTGAAGGTTCAAAGAATTGGAATGCATGATTATACCGGGAAAGCTTATTTGAAGAGACTGGCGTGAGAAGAAGGAATATGGAGTGTGGTTAATTGTTTGCATATGTTTAATTTAATAAAGACGTCACCAAATCTTAATGATGTTTATGTATGTGGTGAATGCAGGTAGGGCGGACATAATATTATTATGAAGAATAGAGGATTGAAGATCGAGTCAAGAGCAAGGATTGTACGGGAAGAGTGGTCACTCAAATGGAGTTTTATATTTTAATTAATGTGATTTAAAAAGAAAGGATGTTGTAAACTCTTTAGTAAAGTTCTATTTATTCTAGTAATAAACTCCAAGTATGTTACACGGTTAATAAAGAAAGAAAATTTTGGGCTCATATTTCCGCTACGTCGTTTTCAAGTTATTACGTGTTAGGAAGTTTCATAACATTTATAAAATAGTTACTAAACACCCTACCACCTCTCTTTTTCCCATCAACATTTCTATATCCAACATATTTAGCCTTTCTCATCTAAACATGACGATCGACCACTTTTGTTACTACACAACTTGATCACCTCAGCCACGTCTCTTTTCTACCGTGACACCATTACCTCTTCACCCTAGAACCATACCAAAAGACGTCAAAATCGTCTACCAATGACAAAGAACTTTACACTTGTGGCTTGGAAACGAGCTACCGCCCTCAAGGAGAAAGCTGCCCCTCAGGAGTTGATTACTCCAATCAATTTTTGGAACCCAAACCTCATGTTAATCGATTTTGGGTCTTTTATAACAATCGTATATGTTTTTTAATCAGTACTAACAAAAACTTAATTAGTTCTTATAGTAAATACTACTAATTCATAAATAACTTACACGATAATTAGTTCTTATAATAAATACTAATAATTCATAAATAACTTACATGATGACATAAATGTTGGATTGTAGTTTAAATAAGTAGTCCTGTTATGGTGTATGACACCATTGGGCACCCGTCACCGACTGGTCTCATGACTCTGTTTAAACCGCACACTTATATAGTACATGCTAGTGATGATTAACTGTGATGATAATTATAAATGTGTATACTTGTTAGTATAACGTACAATAGTTGATACTTGTACATTACTTGATGAATACGTGTTAGATACGTGTAATTAATACGTGATTACTTGTATACTGTCCTGATAAGTGGTAACCATAATAGGACGTGGTTGACCAACTTAGGATAAACGCTTTATCTACCAAGCAAAGCAAAGGTGAGTTCACACTAAAACTAAAAGCATGTATTCCCGGTGGTTTGGGAACTTCACATACCGAGGTAACAATATGGTAATTCAACGATACTCATAATTCATGTCTCAGCTTACTAAGCGAAACTCTACCATGAAAGTCCCTATTCATTTATACCGATTAATCGTCGGGGGCGAACGGGATATTAGTTGATAACACTATTAGGTTTGACAACCTCACACCGTGCTGGGAGCCGGGCGTGAACTATTATCTGGAAATCCGGTCAATGATGGTAGACATTGACCAAAGGGCAAAATCAACAATTACGTCAAAGTTTCGGTGCTACACTGTTTAGTAGCTCCCCATGGCATGTTTTGATAACATGGTGACTACATAAATTAACGTTTTTGGGATAAAACGAGAAAACCTTTTTCGAAAACCGTGAACTTCCCAACTTTATGTTGACACCCTACTGCATGCTTGCAGGTTTTTAGGTACAACTACGGACAAACAATGCAAACGGATGGAGCGTGTAAGTTGTACGTTTTGTACATTCATCTAAATTGTGTTCCAAACTGCAAAGGGGTTTATCTTTTATTTCCGCAGCAAACTTAAATTATATTTTTGAAAACTTCTAAATTAAATCACTAATTGTATTATCTGTAACAATTTACAAATTTCGCAAAATGATTCAGAATAATTAGTGGCTGCTTCCTTGGCAGTCGCACGCCTCGCGGTAATACTCCGCATGTGAGATTTGAGGGTGTGACATAACCCGTTAAATTATATCAATTACCCACCAGTTTACCAACCTGCTAGCAATGCAACGAAGTTGTCAATACGCTTGATAAACGACAAACAATTCAAATATAATAAACATTTCACAAAATCAACACAAGTGGTCAAGATTTACCAGTTAATAAGAATCATAAAAATAAAGTCTAATGCAAAACGAGACAGTCCTTTATCCGGGCGAAAGCAACAAGCCTTTACTCCCGCATGCTCATCATCTTGTATCGTGAACTCCAAGAATCTGCCATCAAAAACTCTCTTCTAGGCTATGTCTCAAAGAAATTCAGCCGTCAGACCTGGGATATCTCCAGCAGCCGTCTGCCAAAGATAATCCCCTCTTTCTTATGCGACGCCCCTTTTATTCTTTTCTACTCTTCGTTTTGTAATGGCCCACTCAGTCCATTAAGATTTCTTTTGAAATCCATTTAAACTAACTTGCAGCCCATAATTTATTTATTTTCGATGGCTCACTATAACATGATTCAATCCATATGATGTTGGTGAGCTACGAAGTCAAACTCCATTAATTGTGATTTTCGATCAAACTTCAAACATTATTTTAGATTTCTTTTAATGGTCATGTGTTTTGATTATAATTTAGTATATGTAATATTTCTTCAGCTAATATATCCTTGATACACTTTAACCATATTTGATCATTAGCATTTCCTTTTGTTTTATTAATTATCATTTATTGTATCTAGGTTAGTAGGATCGTGTTAACCCGTTTTCACCTTAAACACCCATTATGATAAAGCATGTCAACAGAATATATTTGATACATGGTTGCAAAAGTCGCTAGGCGCTCCCTTGTCGGTCGACCGGGAGTTGAGAGTACTCGGCCTAGGCGGAATGTACTCGGGGAGTACTCGGACATGTTAAATTATAAAGAAATTGGTTTTTGGAAATTATATATATGTCAAATAACATAAATTTACTAATATCTAGAACAAAATACGTGAAAATGATATTAATTCTTTAATATGATAGGCATGGACATTATGTTTTATTATTTTTTTAAGTCAAACTCGGCCCGAGTTGACCTACTAGATACGATTTTGGCCGATGTTGACCGTGTTTGATCGATTTCGAGTAATTAGGCGGAGTCAAAGAAAGTCGCCTCGGCAGCCTACCTTGTAGTGACTACTCGGCCTTGGAAACCTTATTTTACAACCATGATTTGATATAAGATCAATGCAATTTTATTGTAATTAATATGCGATAGAGTGTACATAAAATGCACCGATCAATGTTAATGACATGTTGATATTCTCTTTGGAACATATATTTCGATTGTTATACAAAGTGACAACATCATACCGTACAATAACGAACCCATTTGAATTGAACCGAACCAATACTGATTTTTATATATATATACTTGACACTCATTTTCATAGATATCGTCTTTTTTTTCACATTCTGATTAAAGATAATTTGATTGTAAAGGACCTTAAGATTTTTTGAAAGTTAAAAGCTAATATTTTCTTTTATGTTCAACTAGGAATGTCCGCGTTTAATTGTGTCACAACGATATTGTCCGGTGTAAATTTATGTTTGTGGTTTAGGCCGATGTAAAACACGTAGCGATATCATGTTTGACATATTTATTTCGATTTTTTTATCGAGTGTCATTGCCTAATAAAACCGAACCGATACCGACCGTACCATGCGTAGCGCGACATTCTTACTACTTTACTAACATATCACTAACATATGTATAGAGGTGTAAAACACTGAAAAAAGGATCATGATATTCACACACGCTTTCTTATTTCCACACCCCCCAAAGCGTCGCGCCTTGGCCAAAGCGCGGCGTTTAGGGTTCTTTTCCAGACAAAAGGTGATGTGACTGTGATACTAGGTTATATTCTGTACGAGGTTGTCAGATGTGTCACGCGTAACCCTAAACGCCGCTCTTTGGCCAAAGCGCGGCGCTTCGACCCCAAATTCTGGTGCTTTTAAGAGGCTGGCCATGCATTCGATATTCATTCAAAATTCGAAAATCGCAAACCGAGTTTCATTCTTTCTGGTGTTTTGTTGTTTTAGTAGCGTTTCGTCAAAATACGATGTCGTGGTTTAGCAACTACCTTTTCGGTGAATACTCTGACGAGTTTGTTGTTCCGGATTCTTACGAGGGAACCGCTATTTCTGCCTCGTACGATAAACCGATCTCTTCCAACACGAGGGAGGAGGAGGTTGTATCTGGCATTCGTTATCGTGACAATACGGTGTAGCTGGACTTGAATATCCCTGTGGAAGACTCGTACGCACAACACGACTATTCGGATTACGGATACGAAGGTGAACCATATACTCAGGTTGAATATCCAGCGGGCCTTACGTTACTGCAATCGCGCGCTTTTTAGGGATCGTGCCCGAGAATGACCCGCTGCTGTCCCTGGCCATTCCGTCGACGAGATTAGGCCGAGCGTCAGTATTGAGCATGTGTTTGATGCACAAGCTTGACGGGATTGGCATGCGCTTTCGAACGCGCGATTACCATGTTTGGGAGCCCGAGGTGTTGCCGGAGGTGATCCCAGTAGTCAATGAGCTTAGGGAGGGAGTACTAGTGCCTCCGGCTGTTCAGCAGGCGGCTCGGCAGGCTCAGCGTGAGGCTCTGGGTCTGGATGAGCCTAAGGATCAGGCTTAGCCTCCGTCGCCGCCGCATTCGCCTCTGGCTGATCACGTCGTTTACGACGAGATCCCACCACCGCCCCCACCTCCGCACCCGTCGCAGTACCCACAACATATCTTTGCAGACCTGCCTCCTATTGCGCAGGCGGTGGCTCAGGACTTCGATCGGCGCCTCCAACATTCTGCCCGACAGCAGACGTGGATCATAGAGATGCTCATGGAGATCCGGACTCATTTGGGATTGCGCCCCATCCACTGCCACCGTCCCCACCGCCAAAGTATCAGTAGCTTTAGTTTTTATTTTGTATTAGACATTCAGTTGTACTTTTTGTTTTGTATGTACAAACTGATTTTATATATATTTATGCAGTTGATCTTTTATTTACACGATGTTTGTTTCGATTGTTTGCGTTTATTTCATACGTCTCTTTCGCAACTTATTGTACTGTGTTTTAATTAAATATGTTCGTGTAATTTAACAAAATAAAATCAGTTAACATTTACAAAAACAATGGCATAATGAAACGTATCTTATAGACGACTGTTATAAATCAACTATAACCGGTACACTCATGTTAAACGACCATTATAAATCAACTTTATATTATATATGTTTTATAAAAATAAAACAAAAATTTACAACTTTTTAACAAAAAACACAACCAAATACAACGAAACAACAAACCAACACTCCACCAAAACCTCACTTTTTCCACCAAAAAACAATCAGTCAAACCTAAGCGTCGCGCTTTAGCCAAAGCGCAACGCTTAGGTACGAGGTCAACAGACAAGGACTGACATGTCCAGTCCTTGTCTGTTGACTTTACACCAAAACGCTGTGCTTTGACCAAAGCGAGACGTTTTAGCGTGTGTGAATAGTCAAGGGGCGTGTGTGTGAATAGTCTGGGACCTAAAAAATGGTTGATTAATTTTCTCATATATTATTTTTTAATTTAATTCAAAATCTGAAAAATGTATTTTCAATCGTACATATTTCGCTATCTACTAGATTTGATTATTAGAAAACAAGGGTACAGTGTAGTGTGTAGGTGGTACAGTGTAGTGTGTAGGTGCACTTTAATGATGATTGTGATTTGTGACTGCACCCTGATGTGTCCATCAATACCTCTGTTTTGGCCTCTACTTTTTCTCATTCTTATTCCAATAATACCCCTATCTTGAACCTCACAAGTCACAATGCAGCAATGCCTATTTCGTTGCTTTCAGGACATTAGGGCTATATTTGGAATTTAGTAGTTTACTCAAAACAAACTTTATTCCAAGTCCAAACTGGCGACCGGACTTGGAATGTCCGAACAAGGCCCACGTTACCGGGCTATTGTCTCAATATTTTTTTTAACGAATAACACAATCAATCTCGAGCACTCTAGAGTACTTATGAATCAAACGAAGTACTTTGAAAGTAATCCGAGTCCACCACCAATTCTGAGAAAAACCCGATAATCTACCCGTCCGTAGGCACGGTGGTAAAATTACCAGTAAAACCCGTTTGGCTTAAGGATCGATCCGAGTCCACCACCAATTCTGAGAAAAAACCGATAATCTACCCGTTCGTAGGCACGGTGGTAAAATTACCAGTAAAACCCGTTTGGCTTAAGGATCGAACTCAGGTTTGGCACGATGGTAAAATTACCAGTAAAACCCGTTTGACTTAAGGATCAAAGCCAGGTTTCTCTTGGTCTCCTGTCATTGCCCACCAGTGCCTCACTCTACACCAAGTGGAAGTTAAACCTGCATTTTCCAAGAGAATTACAAGCTTTCTACCACTTGATCTAGAGATATGGCGATAATGTCTCTTTATTAAAAGAAAAAAACAGGAATTTCATACCAAACCAACAAAATTATTTTTGTTCTATTATTCTTTTGCAAAGCATGCAATTTTTATATGTTCAGCGAACAGTTCGTGAACCGTTCGGCGGGAAGTTCGTTTATGTTCGTTCTTTTAATAAACGAAGGAACATGAACAAGAAATTTCGTTCGATTAGTTAAATGAACGAACATGAACAGAGGTCTCGTTCGTTCGATTGTGTTCGTGAACGTTCGATAAGGTGTTCGTGAACATGTTCATGAACATTCGTTGATTTGCGTTCGTTTATGTTTGTATGTTTGTGTTTTAATTAAAGAACTTTGTACTTTTTTATATTATTAAAATTTTATTTATTTTATTACCCTAACAATTAAACTAGGAAACCCACTTTCACATTGTTTATGTATCATTTTCCTTTCATTTCTCATTATTTACATCGGCGAATACAATCGACATCCGTTCCACAATAAGGGATTCAAGTTCGAGTGCTACTCTCTGGGCCATCTATCTTAATCCTTCGTCGCATTCGCAAAATTTATTTGTGTTTGTTTGTGTTTGTGAACCGTTCGCGAACACGCTCATTTCCTTAATGAACGAACACGAACATAAAATCTCGTTCGGTAAGTGTTCATGAACCGTTCGTGAACACATTTATTTCCTTAATGAACGAACACGAAAAAGGCCTTGTTCGTGTTCGTTCGGTTCGTTTACAGCCCTACACACACTTAACACATCAGAAAGCTACGATAAGTTAAAGAAAAAGAATACAGTGTTAAGGTTCTATTCGAGATGAACTGGTCTGGTCTCCAAAGAAAGTAACACAGAGAAAGAAATCGAATGAGATAATTGTTTTCGTGTCCATTATTAAAACAAGGGAATATACAATCGGTTTGAGAATGGAAATATGGAAATGCAAGCTACAATCAAAATAAAAATAGGAAAATGACATAAAACGGAAAATTTGCGGAAAATAAAAACTACAAAGGATCAAAGTTGAAAGTAAAAAAAGTTGTGAGAATAGATTGCAAAAGATAAAAAGTTTTGGGTTAAAAGTAAAAAAAACAAATAGTTTTGGGTTAAAAGTAATTTATGAAATACTTTTAGGTGAAAAGTAAAAATAATCAATTTTTTTGGAAAAACCGCCAAGGTTACGACAGCCATATGCATAACCATTTTTTCTTTGGAAAACCCCCAAAGCACTTCGCGTTGCGGCGGGACGTAAAACGGTGTCAAATAGTACTAATGTCACACAACCGTGATAGACCACCAACATTGACTCGACCTAGGATCTGCGTGTTGCGACGAACATGTCAAACATGAAAAAATAGAGGTAAAAACGTTGAACCACACATGCACGTTGCGCCGTGTTAACTTGCAAAATTTGAAACAAAACATAAAAAAGTTGAACCACACTCGTACGTTTCGTCGTATTAACTTGAAAAATTTAGAACTATACGTAACGAAACGTAAAAACGTTAAACCAAAGAGGAAAAGTATAATTGACAAAAGTTGTGAAGTTAAATTGCAAATAATGAAAAGTTTTTAGTTAAAGTTAAAAAAAACAAATTTCGTAGGGTTAAAATTGCAAAAGGTAAAAATCTTTGGATTAAAACTAAAATATCAAGTTTTTTTTTTTTTGAAAAATCCCCAAAGCACAAGTTACAAGTGTTTATGCATGAAAAAGTTACTTATTTATATATGGAATAATAAGGTTTTGTAAAAATAGTTTACAAAAAGGAGATTACTCACATTGCTAGTTTAGAATTTTTCCTGTGGTTTCCTGGTTATAATCTAATAAATTAAACAATACACACGCATTAGTATAATAACCCAATATTTACATTAGTTATACCCTCCCCGAGACAGAACTCCAACGACTACGTCAGACAGAGCCTCGACAGCCTTTACGGAGCGCTAGATCAATCGGGCAGCGTATTTAATACGTAACCGGGGGTTAAAATACTTACAACGAGGCAGAACTTTGCTATTTTAGTGGGTATAATGCCCGGGTATAGTGCCAATTTTGAGAGAGAATTGTGTGAATGAGCGACGGAAAATGAAATCCGATCGATCCTATTTATACGATCTGATCTTGACTTCCTCGCGCCCAGTGAAGGAGTCAGTTAAGGGCTTCGCGGCCCGTGACGTAGGGGTATAGGGCCTAGCTTTGATTCGTCACACGTGTAGCCTTTCCGGGTGTCGTGCCACGTGGCACACCAGGGTTTCGTCTGAGGGTTGATCTGTCGCGCCCCGCGTAAGCCGAAGGCAAAGCCTTCGCGGCCCGCAAGTGCCACATAAATTTCGTTTTTATTTAATTTTTATGAAATTAAAGGTATTTAGGATCATTATACGTATACGGGGTGTATTTTAAGACGTATAGGGATATTATAAATATTTTAGGGGTGTCGGAAATATTTTAGGAGGGTTGTTATATCCTCCCCACCTTGTTTTAGAACTCGTCCTCAAGGTCTACTGGAACAGGTGTGGATATTTCCTCTGCATCTCTGATTCAAGCTCCCATGTGTACTCTGGTCCTCTCTTGGAATCCCATTTCACTTTGACTAGAACTAATCTCTTCTATTTAAGATTCTTGACTTTCCTGTCTTCAATTTGTAGAGGCTTTTCTAAAAACTTGAGCTTTTCATTTACCTCTATGTCCTTAAGAGGTACCACCAATGATTTATCAGCTAAACACTTTTTGAGATTACATACATGAAATACATCATGTATTCCTGCCATTTCCTCTGGCAGTTGTAGCTAAAAAGCTACTGGTCCTATCCTTTTGATATTCTCAAAGGGTCCAACATACCTGGGGCTTAGCTTTACTCTTTTGATGAATCTCACCACTCATTTCCAAGGAGAAACTTTTAATAAGACCTTGTCTCCTACCTAAAATTCCAACGGCTTTCGCCTGTTATCAGCATAACTCTTTTGTCGGTCGCGTGCTGCTTTTAATTGTTCATTGATTTAAATAATCTTGTCTGTTGTTTCTTGTACTATCTCTGGTCCAGATAGTTGCTTTTCTCCAATTTCTGCCCAACAGACTGGGGTTCGGCACTTTCGTCCATAAAGTGCTTTGAATGGTGCAATATTGATACTGGTATGATAGCTGTTGTTATAAGAAAATTCTATTAATGGTAAATGATCGTCCCAATTTCCTCCGAAATCAATTACACAAGCTCTAAGCATATCTTCCATTTTCTGTATCGTCCTTTCGCTTTGTCCATCCGTTTTAAGATGATAAGCTGTGCTTAGATTTAGCTTGGTTCCCATTGTTTTTTGGAAACTTGTCCAAAAACGAGAAGTAAAACGGCTATCTCTATCAGAAACAATAGATAAAGGAATTCCATGTAATGAAACTATTTCATTTACATATAACTTGGCTAGTTGTTCCATACTGAAAGCTTTCTTCATTGGTAAGAAATGACCAGATTTAGTTAATCTATCTACTATCACCCAGATTGTATCATTACCTTTTCGTGTCTAGGGTAATTTGGTAACAAAGTCCATTGTTATCAATTCCATTTCCATACAGGCATTTCCAATTGTTGTAACAAACCTGAGGGTTTATGGTATTCAACTTTGACCTGTGAACAAGTTAGACACTTGGCAACATAAGCTGCTATATCCTTTTTTATTCCTATTCACTAGAAATTCTTTCTTAAGTCTTGATACATTATATCACTTCCAGGATGTATCGTATATTTAGACTTATGAGCTTCTTCTAATATTCGGTGACGTAGGTTTCCTAATTTAGGTATCCAAATCCTTTTCTAATGGAATCTCCAAATTCCATCTGTTCCTTGTTCTAATTCCTTGATCATTCCTTTCAAATTTTCAGTATCATCCTTGATTACTGATTCCTGTGCTTTTCTAATCTGTTCGTTTAAATCTATCTGCAGATTTAATTTAAGAGAACGTACTCTTTTTGGTTTTTCATGGTATTTTTGACTTAAAGCATCGGCCACTACATTAGCTTTTCCTGCATGATACTGGATATTACAATCGTAATCACTAAGAATTTCCATCCAGCGTCTTTGTCTCATATTTAACTCTTTTGCCCAAAGACATATCTTAAACTCTTATGATCGGTGAAAATAGTAAACTTACTACCGTAAAGATAATGTCTCCAAATTTTCAGGGCAAAAATTATGGCTCCTAATTCTAAATCATAGGTGTGACAATTGTCAAATTTGCATGTATCCGTACAATTATTAAACAGTAATTATGACTTAATGCCTGTGTTGATTTACAATTAATGACATGAATTGCTTTCTGATTATTGTCATATACATACATGTGCATCACATATTGCATAATGTCATATCATTACTGCATGCAACACTTATTGACTCAAATGATGCACGAAACAAAGTTAGCACAGTTATCAGACAAATTAGAAAAATGCTGACGAAGTTCAGTATATAGACAGACATGGTATTGAGTCACAGAATGAGCCAGAAACCAAGAGTTACACTAGTATAGTGTGTAGGAGAGTATGGATCATAAAACTGCCTTCCTAGTGATAGTTTAAGTGCCGGAAAGTGCCTAAAACACATAGAAACTGCAGAATTCAGCAAAATTCAGCATTTAAACAACTAAATATCATGCAGAAATATGGTTAAATGGTCCAGAATGCTTTCCTAAGTATCGGGAATCAAAACTGTCACAAAAGGTATCACAAAGCACACTAAACTGCATAGTTTAGCACCTTAACGAACCGGTAACCAACCGAACAACCAGACACTACCCGAAACACCAAATTTTCACTAGAAGCCTTGTTTTATCATTTCCGAGCTAGTTATGGTCCCCGAACATCATAACACACTATATAACATCCTAATAACTAAACACCTAACCAAACCTTTAGATTCTAACCAAAATTCGCATTTCGAGAATTTAGCATAAAGCTTTTCTTTTCTCAGCAAATTTAGAAGTGCATGCAGATGCGCTACATGTTCCTCTTTGCTTTTAGAGTAAATGAGAATATCATCTATAAAGACAATTATGAATTTATCCAAATATGGCTTACATATTCGGTTCATCATGTCTATAAATGCGGCTGGAGCATTGGTTAAACCAAATGGCATGACAGTAAATTCATAATGGTCATACCTTGTTATGAAAGCGGTCTTAGGAATGTCCTCTTCATGTACCTTTAATTGATGATATCCTGAGCATAAATCGATTTTAGAAAAGAATCGAGCTCCTTGTAATTGATCAAACAAATCATCGATTCTCGGTAATTGGTACCAATTTTTAATTGTGACTTTGTTCAATTCACGGTAATCAATGCACATTCGCATTGGCCCATCTTTCTTTTTGACGAATAAGATCGGTGTTCCCCAAGGTGATGAACTTGGCTGTATGAATCATTTCTCCAACAGTTCGTCTAACTGTTTCTTTAGCTCTTGCATTTCTGCGGGTGCCAAACGGTAAGGTGCTTTAGCAATTGGTGTGTTCCGGGTAGCAGATGAATTCTGAATTCGACTTCTAGGTCTGGCGGTAGTCCGGGTAGTTCTTCTGGAAATACATCTGAAAATTGGGATACTACAGGAATATCTTTTAATTCCTTTCCTTTAGTGTGAATGATTATGAAAATCATATACACTAGTGCTTCTTTTCTTGCACAACTTGCAGTTTCATCACATAGATGAATTTCGTGGGTCTAGTTGGCTTATCTCCTATAATTGTGATCTTTTCACCTTTTGGTGAATTTACTTGGATTGACTTTTGATCACATAGAATACTGGCTTTATTGGCTATTAACCAATCCATTCCTAATACAATATCAAATCCTACCAGATTCATTGGGTAAAGGTTTGCAATAAACTTTTGATTTAAAAATTCTATTCTTGCTCCTTGCAAGATTTCAGAAATCTTAATGGATTCTCCATTGGCTGTTTCTACTAGGCATTCTTGTTGGAGTTTAGTTAATGGTTGATTGAGAAGTTTGAAAAACGAAGTATTAATAAAACTTTGGTTCACACCAGAGTCAAACAATACTTTGGCAAAAACATCATTAAATAAAAACGTACCGGCAAGCACGTCCGGAATCATTTTGGCTTCTTCTGCAGTCAGAACAAATGCTCTAGCATTCTTAGTAGTCTTGTTGTTCGTGGCTGGAGCTAGTTTCGGACAATTCGGCTTAATATGGCATTGTTCTGCACAATTGTAGCATATCTTATTGTTGGGTTTCTTCTTCCAGTCTTCTTCCTTGTGTCCAGATATTTTGTAGAAATTGCAGTATATGGAGCATCTCCCAGAATGCTTTCTCTTGCAGTACTTTTAGTAAGGAGCAGAAGTAGAACCTACATTTTTCCCACAGTTGGAATTACCGTAGCGAAATTCTTGAGTAAGCTTTTGGGCTAGGTTCTTCCTTTGGTTTTCTTCTTGGGTACGCACTAATTCGCCAGTCAAGGTATTTGCTAGTTCTACAACTTCTTCTATGGTTTGTGGTCTAGCTCCCTTGACTACATGTCTAATTTCACTGATTAATCCCCAGATATAACGGGAGACTAACACTGGTTGTGGTGATACTAGGGTTGACACTATTCTAGCATATTCAAAGAATGTAGTAGTGTAACCCTTACTGTCTACTCCAGTCATTCTAAGGTTTAAGAATTTATTGGCTATCTGTTCCTTTTCATTGGAGGACATAATTTTCTTTCCACCATGTTCTTAAACTCATTTCATTCCATACTATAGACCCTGTCACTTCCCCTAGATTGGAGAATAGTGTTCCACCATTCTAGAGCTGCATTCTTAAATAAATTAGAAGCAAACATGGTTTTATCTTCTTCTGTGCACTTGCTTATTTTTAAGACTGCCTCAGTCTTTTCTATCTAGCGTAGAGCTGCAATAGCCCCTTCATTGCCAGAGAATTCTATTGGTTTGCAGGACCATAATTCTTTGTAAGAACAACCATAAGACATGGTTCTTCTTCTTTTTGGAATTGACAATTTAAGTAATGGCCCATTGTTCACGCTGTGACTAAGTTCAGTATGTGTTCGCTTACTTCTACCATTACTGTTATTATTTTCTGCTTCCCTAACATTTTGGATAATTGCTGGCATAGCATCTCTAATTCCTTGGGTTACAATGTGTCGAATTTCACTGTTATTTATTTGGTTAGCATTATTCTGGTTTTCCTGAGTTGCGGCGTCGGCCATCTGGATTATAAACATTTACCAAGTATTAATATCACAAAACAATATCCAATGCAAACAATCACACAACAAACATATTCATCCAAAATCGTCAGACATTGTGACCTTTACTCTGTTTTATATATATATATATAGTGGAGAGTTCAAATGAGAAGAAAAAATAGCTTAAGAATAAAAAGAACAAAATCAACCAATGGAATTGCTTTATTTTATAAGGGTAGTAAGGTAATTTAAACAATTTAATTAATTTATTACTACCCTATAATTAAGCTATTCAAATTAAATAAATATTGATTTCAAATTTAACCCCAAATATGTACGTACACTTGAAATTTCTATATTGTTTTATACGTTTACACATTCACACACCAATTTGTTATGTGTATTTACTACCTACACAGACTAATATATCAAGTGTGTTTTTCTACACAGACAACATTTCAATATAACACCCTGCACCTACACACACCAACATTTTAAATGTGTTTTCATGTACACATAATAATTAATCTTACAACTAGCAACAAGTACCTACACACACCAACATATTATGTGTCTATCATACATACACAACAATCTCACAACTAGCAACATGTCCCTACATAAACCAATCTCATTAAGATTATTCCTACACGCAATATTCTAACAAACATCGATTGTTCCTACACAAAATATTCTAACAATTGTCCTAAGTGTCCTACACAAAATATTCTAACAAATTTCCTAAGTGTAATAGTGACTGTGGATGAAATCTTGGTGAATGTGGTGTTCACTGTGTAACTGTCAAAGAATTAATTATGTACTATACACCAAAATGTCTAGTATACCCTTTCATTTAAAGAATTAATGTAAAAGAGTTACATATTCACCCAAATGTCATCTTCATTCACAACTTTTGATCAAATAAATTGTAAGGCTAAGATTAATTTTAAATTCTTCTTAAAAGAATAGTCTTCTCAAATGAACCTCCCCATATATATATATATATATATATATATGCGTCTAATACAATACTAGTAGGCATCAGTAGCTATATGATTATCTATTTTTTTCATCATACAAATATATATTATATATATATATATATATATATATACATATAGGGGAGGGCTATATAGAAAACCCTTAAGTTTTTAGAAAACTCTGAAAACTCAAATCTCCCCCCATTTTTACCCAACCTCCCGACATTTTTTTTTTTTTTTTAAATAACACATGTTATATACATGTTTTAAAGTGTTTTGGGCCAAAAAAAACAAAAAAGCGCCGAAGGGATGTTTTTAAAAAAAATAAACAAATTTCAGCATGCTTCGGGTGACTAACATGTGTTAGGCACAAAAGGCAGAAACTTGCTGAAATTTGTTTTTTTTTAAAACATTCCTTCGGCGCTTTTTTGTTTTTTTTTTTTGGCCCAAAACTCTTAAAAACATGTATATTACATGTGTTATTTTTTTCAAAAAAAATGTCGGGAGGTTGGGTTTTCTAGGGTTTTCTCAAAATGGAGGGTTTTCTACCTAGCATTACATATATATATATATATATAGGACAAAGATCCGTTAGGAACCACCTCTTATTGCGAGAACCGCGAGAACCAATGTGAACACAACCAAAAATGCCTAAAAATAGCTAAAAATTACACAAATTTTTTTTATTTTTTATAAAAAAATCACTACTTTTCGAAGCAAAAAAAGAAATAATTTTTTTTAAATTTTTTTTGGGCTACTAAAAGTAGCGATTTTAACATAAAAAAATTTAAATTTTTTTTTTATAGATTTTTTAAGGTTTTTTGGGGGTTTAATTTTTAGCATTTTAGCTTGGGGGTGGGGGGGGGGGGGGGGGGTTTAGGTTTTTTTTTTGGGCGGGGTGGGGGTTAGATTTTTTTAGGTTTTTTTTAGCTATTTTAGGTTGTGTTCACATTGGTTCTCGCGGTTCTCGCATGAACCTTACCCTATATATATATATATATATATATATATATATTGTTACTACTTAATGGGGGTCCATCCAAAACTGCATGTTACGCTCGTCATACTTCCAAACGAGCCTCTCACCTATCTGTCTCATTCTCTCACTTTCTTCTAATATCTCCACACCAAAGGTTCGGAGTTCTTGCACATTCTCAGTACTCATGAGTGGTGCGGGTGCTGGTATTGGTTCAGGGTATTGGGGCATAGGTTCCTCTCGTCGGTATGGGTTCTCTAGGATCTCCCTAATATATTGTTCATTATCAAAATATGGGTCTAGAGGATCCAAGTTGGGATAGGGTGCTACTGGGTTTTGCATGGGTTCCTCTATTGGGTAAAGTTGTTGGTAATCCCTATGGTCGTCAAACCATGGGTCATAGTCTGGGGGATGGGGTGCTGGTACCCTAGGAATCTCAGTTGGGTCAAAAGCAGGTGCTGGAATTTGATCTACTGGGTTTGGCTCAATTTCCATAGGTTGTGTGGGAAATAGTGGTAACGGCTAGGGTGCTATGAGTTGTTCCAAATTCGGGTCTGCAGCTGTAGTTGCTAATATATGAAAATTAGTTAATCTCCGCTGCTAAGGCCCGCTGCTGTTGTAACTTTCTCATCCTTTTTCTACGTTCATGAGCTCCTTTGCTGAACCATCCTCTCTTCTTAGGAGGGAATGGCTCCTTAGATTGTGCATTGAACACGAAAATCCCTTCTTCAGTATCAGCCGAATACCCCGAAGGGGTAGGCTGTGAAGACGTACCTTCGTCCCTAGGTGAACTGGATAGTTGACGGTAAGCGTCCGAAGGTCCTTGGTCACTTATACTGTAAACTAACAAATTGTCAAATAACACAAAATAATAATTTACACGTATGCACATAGTCTCATTGATTATTTCCTAACAAAATTAACAATTTCAATGTCAGCAGAACACTTCTTTGGCTGAGATTAGTGGATGTAGCTCTGATACCACCTTCTGTTGCAACCCCCGACCCCTGCCTCTTGAGGCGGGCGGCCGCGGCCTACTCAGAGATGGTGGTATCGGTGTTTATCATTATTTGGCAGCGGAATTTACATCAGGACTGTAGTTAGGAAATATTTTATCAGAGTAAAATACCATATTTTTATAATAAACATATTGGGATAAACCCAAGTTTTTATTACAAACATGTTTATAGGGATAAACCCTATTGTATTGAATAAGAATCTTTCTTTATTTAGGTAACTTTTATAGCCACATTTTCCAAGCCTTCAGTGCTCTCCAGCTGGCTTCTGTTTTGGCTTTCACATTTTGTTACCTGAAACGCGTTTTAAAAACAGTTGTCAGTGGGAAATACTGGTGAGTGAATCCCAATTTAATCAAGAAGTATTTTATCCTTTAACAGTATTGAGAGCGATTACAATGTTTATATCTACACAATTACTCATTCAGTAGTGTCAATCCTGACTGGTGGGTCATATTACACATTGGCTATCACGTTGTCCAATGGTGACGTGTTACACATTTTGTATACAAAACCCCAACATACCGGTAGTAATTGAAGAATTACAAAGACTCAATCACTGCAATTTATAATTTAAAATAAATAAGATTTTGTAAAAATAGTTTACAAAAAGGAGATTACTCACATTGCTAGTTTAGACTTTTTCCTGTGGTTTCCTGGTTATAATCTAATAAATTAAACAATGCACACGCGTTAGTATAATAACCCAATATTTACATTAGTTGTACCCTCCCCGAGACAAAACTCCAACGACTACGTCGGGCAGAGCCTCGACAGCCGTTACGGAGCGCTAGATCGATCGGGCAGCGTATCTAACACGTAACCGGGGGTTAAAATACTTGCAACGAGGCAGAACTTTGCTATTTTAGTGGGTATAATGCCCGGGTATAGTGCCTACACTATAGAATTTTGAGAGAGAATTGTGTGAATGAGCGACGGAAAATGAAATCCGATCGATCCTATTTATAGGATCTGATCTTGACTTCCTCGCGCCCCGCGAAGGAGTCAGTTAAGGGCTTCGCCCGCGACGTAGGGGTATAGGGCATAACTTTGATTCGTCACACGCGTAGCCTTTCCGGGTGTCGTGCCACGTGGCACACCAGGGTTTCGTTTGAGGGTTGATATGTCATGCCCCGCGTAAGCCGAAGGCAAAGCCTTCGCGGCCCTCGAGCGCTACATGAATTTCGTTTTTTATTTAATTTTTATGAAATTAAAGGTATTTAGGGTCATTATACGTATATGGGGTGTATTTTAAGACGTATAGGGATGTTATAAATATTTTAGGGGTGTCGGAAATATTTTAGGAGGGTTATTATATTACACATGAAAGACGTACGCGTCAATATAAATGAAAACGTTAGATCGAAAAGAATGAATGAATGCCTTGAAAGCGAAACTAAGTTTGTTTGGTCTAAACCAATTAACTAAATAAAGAAGGTTTCGGGGACGAAATCTCTTCAGGAGGGTAGACTTGTAACACCCAAAAAACGGGTTTGGTAATCAAACCACGTTAATAGTAATGACGGGTAAAATACCTTTAGTGGTAAAAATTAACCCGGTAAATATTAGGAATTTAAATGAATGAATTAGATATTAATTAAAAGAAGGATAAAAACCTCGAGGAAAAACAATGTATATAAAACGCCCGAGTTAGCGGGATTTAAAATAGAATGGGTTATGACTATCCGAACCCATTAAATTAACTAGGAATAATTAACCTAGTTAGTAATATGCGATTAAGTAATAAATAATGAATTATGGCTTCTTTTGAACGAAATAAAACACGAGGGACTAATGTTGCTAAGTGGGCAAACTAGTTTTATTAAAAATAAGAAAATAAAACACAACACAAGTGTGTGTGTGTGCGTGGGTCGACCAGAGGAAAGGAAACAGGGAGCAAAACCCTACACTGCCAAGAATCATCAAATTGAAGATCGATTCGAGCCCGAAATCAACGAATAAACACATATTAGTAATCCCCTAAGCTAGGGGATCGTAAGGTATGTCGAATTTTTGACATTTATGAAGTTGTGAAAATTTATTTAACTTTGCATGATGCGATTTTAGTATGAATCGTTGAAGCTAGGGCCGAATTAGTGATGTATACTTGCTTAGGAATGAAACCCTAAGTGAAGAGTCTACATAGGTTGCTATGATTTGAATAATTTGATGATTTGCCACACTTAGACAAGTGGGTTTTGATTATGTATTGAAGATGATGATATACACATGTTTAAAATCATCATATTGGATAGTAGAAGCAAAGTACTTGAACAAATTATAAGTTGAGTGTATGCTTATACAAGAATTGAAATGGGTTTTTAAATGTTATGATCAGTAATTTCATCCATGTAAATAGATGTATGTAATTATGTTATACACTAGTTCATAAAAAGAACTTGATTAGATAAGGTGTTCGAATGAATGCTATGGTATAATGAAACGGGTCTCACTTTTAGAAGAGAACCCTTAGTTCTTGCGAAAATAAATAAATAAGTTAGATTTAATAATCGCTTGAACTAATTGAGATATTGGAAATATAATGAACCGGGTAAAAGATTTGTTAGACGGTGGCTTAAAAGAACGCCTACCGGGTGATTAGAGAAAATGCTTAAACTAGTTGATAAACCTGAATGTGCATTTTATATACTAATGGGCATTTGACTTTTTAAAAAGTCAATCTGACCTACAATACGATGAATGATAATTTTTATATGAAATACGTAAGGTGGAATAGTCATAATTGATGATGACTAATCTAACCGTCTTACGAATCATGATGATAGTTTGACGCTTGACAAGCTAGGTGGAGGCTTGGAAAGGAAGCAGGTCAAACGGATCAAGTGTAAAAGAAAAGCGTGCTTCGGATGCCAGGTAAGTAAGAGCTTACACCCTTTTTATAATACATCAGTTGTGTGTGTTGAAAATGAATAAAGAAAAATTAACGATAGAATTATAATGTTCCGACATAAACTATATGAGTCTGAACAAGTGAAAATGGTGAGAAACCATAAACAATGGCAAAAAGGGTGAATTGGTAAATTAGTCATGTAACGATGAACTAATAAGAAATTTTGAAACATTACGCCATGGTAAATCGGAATGGGTAAAAAGAGCAAGATGGTTATTGGATATCATCTCATAAAGGAAAATGGCCATTCGGACTAAACGGGTCAAATGACATTGGCAAAATCATTTGACAATATTAATTGATGATTGCTTGTTGAGTTTTGTGATCACAGGAAATAACACATGTTTGCGTTACTTTAACTAGAAAGATTTAAAGCAAAAGTTATGTATACGGGTCAATGCTATGACCCGAGCCAGCTACGCGTAATTAGATTTGTGGTTAAAGAAAAATGGTATTTTGGTCAAATAATTGGTAGAAGTTCTTCGTCATAAAATGAGGAACTAAAAATTGACCAAAACGCCCTTGATAGGTAAATCGGGCAAACGACCTTTAAAAGTTGTTTAGAAATAAGCATTATGATCAATTGATTCCTTAGGATAAGTATAAAATGAATGATACGGAACGTTGGTGTCCAATGAATTTAAATGGGTATTTTTCCACAAAAATGTCAACCAAGTGGTAAAAACTCGAAATAAACGGTTTGCCACGCTAATCCACCACAATTATAATGTGGTGGAAGGCAAGTTGATAACTAAAGGTGGTGTTAGGATATAGGCTAAGAAAAAGTGTGATTTAAGCTTAAAAGTGTTAAATACCCTTAACGGGTCAAAACGAGTATATATGCAAAACGGGTTAAGATTTCATAAGAAACTCGTAATTTGAACCTTGATGTAACACCCCGAAAACGGGTTTGGTAATCAAACCACGTTTATACTAAAAGACGGGTAATTTACCTTTAGTGGTAAAAGAAACCCGGTGAATATTAGGATTCTTAAATAAACAAGAATTTGCTAACTAGGGATTTTAACCTAGTTAGCTAATAGTTTAGAAATAACTTATAATAGGGTTAAAATTAACCAAAGTTATTATAGAAACTAAAGTGGAGGGATCTAAGTTGTAAAACTTGAAACTAGAATTTGTTAAAACAAATTAAATAAAAACCAAACACACAAATTAGTGTTTTGGTCGATCAGAAGCGCAGGAGAGCGACCAGGAACTCTCATCAAACCCTAACTCCACAAATTTGATCAATTGAAGGCTAATTCCTGTCCCAAATCGAAATCTGAACATAGATACGTGATCCTCATCACAAGGGGGTTACAAGGTATGTAAAATTTGGTGTTAATTCACTGTTTGAAAATCTCATGAAATTGGGAAATCTGAAAATTTATGATGCATGTTTGTTAATTGCATGGAATAGGAACAATATAGTGTCTAGGAGTAAGCCCTAGACAAGTATATGTTGAAATCATGCTTAGCTCAAGTTTTTGTTGATACTAAATTCATGTATGAGATGTTTTTAGGGTTTTGATTGCAAAAAAATAGTGTTATGATGTCAAGAACAAGCTTAAATTGAAAGCTGAATTCAAACGATTCTTGATCAGAATTTACAGCCGATTTGTATTGGCTGTAACCTGGACAAAAAGTGATAAAATAATGTGTTTCTTGAGTCTAGAATGTAATTCCAGGAAATATCTTTAAAACCCCACTGGAATCGCATTTTTTTTGACGAAAATCGAGCGTTTTATGAATTTTTCCGTATCAAAGGTTCAAGCTGCGTTTTCTGGCAGAAATTGCAGCCCATCACGAATGTCATAACTCAATTTAGGAATTGAGTTATGATCTCAAATTCTTACTGTAGAAAGTTTTAAGCGATTAAAATAATCGCCAATTGGAATTTCGTCAATCAGATAAACGAGGAATTTTTAATGAATTTTTCCGTAAGCTGCAGTCAGAAGTGACGAATCTGATTGCAGCTTAGTAAATGAATTTTCACGAATTTTTTGTAAAGAGTTAGATCTTGAAATTTTAACTCAAGGGCTAACCCTCCGAGAGGTACGCCACATAAAAAATCATAATTTTTGAAGACTTGTAAACAGGTTAAACAAGTCACCAAAAACAGCCAATTTTCATTGATATGAAATGCCTAAATGAAATCGCGGCTTACTAGTTAGTATGTAAAAATTGATTTTTGTTAAGAGTTCGGATGAAATATGCCTAAGTGAGTTCAATGAACCAAATGTGCATATGAATATGTTGGTAAGTCAATTGACTTTTAAAAGTCAAACTAACCAATGATAAAGTCAAATAGTAGTTTCGACATAGAAAATACGTGAGGTGGAATAGTCGTGAATTGAAATGACTAATCTAACCACCTTGTGAATGATGATAGTTTGTCGCCTAACGAGCTAGGTGGAGGCTTGGGAAAGAAGCGGTCAAACGAATCAAGCACGAGAAGAAAAGCATATTCGGATGCGAGGTAAGTGGAGCTTACGCCCCTTTACATTGCTTGCAAAATTACTTAATTTCAAGTATTGCATATGAATGCTACTAAGTGGTTGGTATACAATGTTCCGACACGATTCAATGAGAGTCGGAACAAGGGAAAATGGTAAGAAATCATGAATCATGGTAAAAGGAGTAAAAAGGTAAATTAGTCATGTAATGACGAACAAATAAAAACGGTTTTAAGTAAAACAAGTTAAAGGAAAACCGGGTTAGGTTTAAAGGGATGAAATGGTAACTAAGTACCATCTTATATGGATAAATGGCAAATTAGACTAAATGGGTCAAATGGTGTTGTTAGCACCATTTGACAATTACATTTGACAATCGCTTGTTGAGTTTTGTAATCACAGGAAATAACATAAGTATGCGTTGCTTTAACTAGAAAGATTTAAAGCAAAAGTTATGTAAACGGGTCAATACCTTGACCCGAGCCAGGTACGTTTAAATAAGCTTTTGGTTAAACATACAATTTTTGGTCAAATATTTAGCGAAAGTCCTTCGTCGTATAGTGAGGGACTAAAGTTGACCAAAACACCCTTGAAGGGTATATCGGGCAAACGACCCATAGGGGGGTTGATTAGGAACTTACATAAAGATTATGGAATCATTAAATATGAATAAAAGTCATAGGAATTCATATTCGTGGGTCAAATGCTCAAAAACGGTCATTTGCGTAAAATGATCAACCAATGGGTAAATTTGGGAAAAAGGGATTCATTATGTTAAATCCGCCACAAAATAGTTGTGGTGGAATATTTGTAGTTAATTAGACATGGACTTTTGTGGCGTCAAAAGAAAAGCACAAGTTCTAGACTAAAATGCGTAAATACCTCAAACGGGTCAAAATAAGCATATGGGTGAAATGGATTAAAGAAGGTATATAATTCTATAATCGGAACCTAATATGTTAGACATTATTGAATTTAATAGGTTTGTGAGAAATAAGGGTCGAACAAACTTGTATGTTTGATAAAATCACAAACGGGTCAAATTTTGGTAAAAGAGTATTAAGCCGAAGACTTAAAAGTCTTAAATTTTATCAAGCCGGATATCGGATTTTAACACCATATGATGGAGAATCAAATTTTAAACATGCAGGAAGAAACGGTAAGTCAAACTGATAAGCGGTTTGAAAGATACGAAAGATTTCGTGTCAAATTACGGCAAAATGGAAAAGCTGCATACAGGGCCCACCGTAACTTACGGTGCCACCGTAAGTTACGGTGGAGCTGATATGGTTACGGTGGTAACCTACTGTTGTACGGTAGAAGAGTATGAACTCAGGGGCCACCGTAACTTACGGTGCCACCGTAAGTTACGGTGGAGATTATTTTCAAGTCCTTGTTTTCTTTTGAACATCAATTGTTTCCCGTACTCGTTTGGACATGATTTAAACCCCGTAAGACTAAAGCATTTCATGTTTATGAAATGTAGGTACACTTTGGGATGCCGGAAGACGATCAAGCTCAACGAAGAACCGAACACAATATAGATACACGCTTCCGCACTTTGCTACGTTGTAAATTTTAAACAACGAATTCAACCACGTGATGTAGAATAACTTATGATTTGTAAAAGTTTTAGTAAACCCGTATTTCCGATGTATATGTAATTGTAATTACATGATTGTTTTCGTAAAAGATTCATTAAACCTTAAATTAACTTAACGGGTGTTACACTTGAAAATTAGTAAACTGATATAACATGATGTCCATGGTATTTTAAAGGTAATAAACAAGTTTGTTTTATAAAATCACGAACGGGTCAAAAGGTGTCGTAATTGAACTTCAAGCCGAGAGCTTGAAATCTATAATTTTGTGAATTTAGATGTTGGGTTTTTACTCCATGAGATGGAGAATTAAATTACGAATGCGTAGGAAAAAGAATCACGCGAATTGGATTAGTAGATCAAAAGTTATGACACTTTAAAGTTTGGTTTTCGACTAAAAACATAGCTGGGCAGATATGCAGGTCCCAGATACGGACCTGCTGGAAAGTGGACTCCCCCGCGGCATGCGAGGGAACAACTAGAAGCTGGCGCGTCACGCGACAAGAAGTCGCGGCCCGCGAGAGCTGTAAAACCTGGAAATTTGTTTTAATATGTTGTTTGATGCTATGACCTTGTTTAATCCTATATTTAAGTTATCAAAACTAACTTCTAAGTTGGTTTTGATCGTAGGTGCATTTTAAGAGTTCCCGGATGAAGATCAAGCTAGAAAAATGAACCGAACACACCTCTCAATGAAGCTTCCGCGGTTGTTTTTGTTTTGTTTTATAAAAAATGGATTATGTAAACACATTCAACTATGTTTTGGGATGTTGTAAACATGTTTAAATACTTATAATGTAAAAGTTTTGTTAAGTGGCATTTTTCATATAAAATGCTTACTCTAATGTTATAGTAATGTTAAAAAATCACTATGGGTGTTACAAGTAGGTATCAGAGCTCATGGTTAAAGTGTAAAGCGTGTTTGGTTCGAGGCTTGATCGCAAAATCCGGTAAGTATATTTTATTAATGGTTTAGCATGTTGAAGTGTTGTAAACAACACATGGGGTTATCATATAATATACATTACCCCAATCAAATCGATAAAGGAATCGGTATAGTCAACGAAATTACGTGCGTTGACACGTATAGTAGAAAAGCTTTGTATTATAATACGGGGGTTTATTAATGTTGAAATTACTAACTTTTGTAAATGTTTAGTTGAAGGATACTCGCATCTGAAGATGGCGAGAGTGTAACAAGTGACGGATATGACAGAGGAACGGTCCGAAGTATGACAAGTAGAGTATGCTCATCAAGGACCTAAATCACGAAACGATCGTGAACAAGGTTAATGGCAAGGAAAGGCCGTCAGGGCAAGGATTACCAGGTGCACGCTTTTAAATTTAATCGCACAACTAGTAATATGCAACAAACATGTAGGGAATGACGGTTGCATATATCTGATAAAACCTGAAAAACCTGAATAGGATATCTATTCAGGATGATGCTTCCAAGAGAAGTTTAATAGAAACATGTGTTATTCACGATGATGAATAACAAAGAAATAATAGGATTAGTTCACATGGAAACTTGGACGGGGGATAATTATCCAAGTGGAAAACTCTCGATATAATGCTATAGAGAAAAGTAGCGATCACATTAACGAATGTGATTATATAATAGTTCGATAGAAAGGAAAAACATTTTATATGTTCGATTATAAAACTAGTAAAACTAATGATTGTTGTTTAGCAATTAAATAAAGTTTTACTAAATGAAATCAGGGATATGAAATAAATAGAGGTGTTACTTACATAGGGCGTGATGTTAAAACTATAAAAAGGTCATGTGTGTCATGTGTTAATCGCTTACTCTAGCCAAGTAAGTAATGGCATATAATACCATGAACTTCTTGCAGTGGACGCATTTACGTCCCATGTAGTAAGGACGAGGTGAATGGGACGAACTAAAAAGGTACCCAAATGAATCAAATAGGCAAGATGTTTGATAATAAATGTAAACGCAAGTCGGATGACGGAAGCGTATTACGTTAGAGTAACGAGCCCGAGAGAAGGGACAAGAATCAAAGTAAATGAAAATACAGACCGACTAATAGGAATGCTAAGGCATAGAGATAAAAGTTTGACTGTCACAAGTGATGAAATTCACATGGACAAGTCAAATGAATTAAATAAAGAATAAAGGACTTGACTGAATAAAAGTGATGGATTTCGCTAAGATGACCAAATAAATTAGAATGACGTCAAAAACCATATAAGAATGGTTACTTGATGATGACTTCGGTAAAGATACCCGATGGATGGATAGGATTTTGAGTGAACGCGTAAACCAAGAAACGGGAACGCGGATTGAAAGTCAAAAGACTCGGAATGAGAGTTATGACTAAAGGATGACAAGATTTTTGCAAACATAAATTTTGATAATTACATTCAACTATTTCAAAGTTGGACGGGTCGAATAAAGAACAAAGTTTGACACTCATAAGTGATTAAATTTCACCCAAAATGAGTCAAACGAGTTAATTAAGGAATAACGCTTGATATAGTAAGGAAAACGCAAACCGGTGAAACCAGAAAGCTAAAACATTAAGATAAAAGAACCCGGGCAATAGGTTGTAAGGAAACATTGGTATGAACCGGGTGACGGTAAGCGTAGAACGAACCGACCTGTAAATGACGTAAAAAGTCATAAAGTCGGAAGAATAGTCTAGAATGAAAACAAATGTAGCCTTAGACTACGGTTAAGATCTATAGAACTCAAGGAATGAAAATGAATGATTTCAAAACTTAAAAGGGGTGCGTTGACACCGAAAGTATATTTTAGGACGACACAAGTAAAAGATAATCTACGAGAGCATCATAACCTTTGAGATAATAAGTAGTGTTAAGGTCTATGGGACCAAAAAGACCCTTGGGTCACAAATAAAATGAAACAAACCGTTGGGGGTCTCACCTTAAAAAGGTGAAAATCTAAAGAAAAAAAAGCCTACGAGGCTATGTAAAAGAACCTACGGGTCACTTGGGTAAAGCGTGGAAAACTGGTTACAATTCTCCATGTAAAATAATCACGGTTAGGAATAAAACCTAGACGGAAATTCCTAGACATGAGAAAAAGACGTAAGACAGAGAAGACGTAAACTAAAAATTTAGTTTTTAGTCAAAAGCAACATTTTAACAAACATAAGTAGTATGAGGGGATTTACAAAAATCTTAAACCCACTTATGGCCAGAGATGGAAAAATAGTATACCCAGATGACGTGGTATGCAGTGACGACGACTAATTAGTCTAGCCGGCAAAAGTATTCAAAGTTAAGAAAATGTTATGACAAATACAAAGCGCTTGTTAATATAAGACAAGCGCGGGATAAACCGGTTAACAGACTGATGAGACTAAGTGGTCAAGTGACAACTCGGTCAATAAAGATAAAGGATATAAGCTGAAAGTAACGGCCCGCGAGGCCTTACATGTCGCAACCCCCGACCCCTGCCTCGGGAGGCGGACGGCCGCGGCCTACTCAGAGATGGTGGTATCAGTGTTTATCATTATTTGGCAGCGGAATTTACATCAGGACCGTAGTTAGGAAATATTTTATCAGAGTAAAACACCACATTTTTATAATAAACATATTGGGATAAACCCATGTTTTTATTACAAACATCTTTATAGGGATAAACCCTATTTTATTGAATAAATTGTCACACCCTGACTTTTGCGGAAACGTATGATGTGTGACTTGCTCAATATCATTGCATACAATTATAATAAACAACTATATGATTAAAACAAGATGTTCATCCATTCATAAGATTGAAATATTACTAACATAAGTCATTTAAGTTTCAACCAAAACCCTCAAGTTATGATACAAAACAAAAATGGATGACATCTAAACTTGAAATTTACGTCTTGAAAACAACACCAGCGCCCAAGATCCAACTTGTTTCCTGAAATACATGTGAGTTTTGGAAAATCGTTAACATAATTTTGGTGTGAATTCATGCAGTTTTGTATAAACATTTAAGCATTCGTTGTAGAAAACATGGTATGTAATTGTACTGAAATAAGTACTTCTGAAAATGTAAGGAAATCGAGATCGCTAATGGTTTGCAAGGCCATTAACATGTGACACGACATAGGAATCATCCAAACCATAGGCATTTTTACTTGTCGATTCACGACTAGAGACACAAAAGCACTTGGTAAAAGCGTGGCCAAGAGTGTGGTTGCCTGAAACCCATTAGATCTAACCTTTTGTTCCGCGGTCTTGGTATGTAACTGATTAATGGTGCTTATGGCACCCTATTCGTGACGTGATCTAAAGTATCATTCCTTAGTTTTTGTATTCAACATACCATAACACATGTATTTTCCCCAAGTTTAGAAAACAAGTAAAAGTTTAAAAGTGGGGACATGAACTCACAACTTTGCGTATCCTGCACCTTAAACTTCACCGGTTGGTTTCGTAGCGTCGTGACCTATACGTGTTCTATTATGTTAGTCACTAGATTTGTATCACACAAGTACAAGTCACCATCTTTCGTTTATGTATATGTTCTTTGTATGTTTAATCTTTGTGAGGGTCATGCCCTTGCTTGTCGGGTCTTGCCCGTTGATTATATATTGTTTATTTGTAAATATATATTTTCCTCTTAAAATATATATTTGTTTATAAGTCTTTTTGTCAAGGTAATAAGTTGTTAAAAATGATTTACATTTTTAACTTTTCAAGTATGTTACTTATATTATTTTCCCAAAAATAAATATAAGTATTTTGTGAAATAATTTTCTCAATATTATTTTTGTACAAGTATACTTAGGAAAGTATAATTGTATTTTATGTAAATACTTGTGTATTTTGTATTTTTCACCAAAAATCAATACCTTGATTTTTATTACTTTCCGGAATTAAATTTCTTAAAAATAATATATTTTAAGACTTGTATGAAATATATATATTTTTTGTCATGTTATAATATATATATATATATATATATATATATATATGGTTAGTCTTGTTATCCACCCGATTTTGTATAAATTCCAATACTTGGTATAGGTTATATATTTGTCCAAAAATATATATTTAAGTTCATAGTGTCCAAATTAAATAATATGTTAAGAACTATATTTTCGCAGATATATTTTCTTGTATTTGTCCATGTATTTCCTAGTGAGGAATTTTTGTATATGTGTATAATTATGTATTCTCATGTATTTGTATGTGTATTTTTGTATTCATACTCCATGGGAGTATTTAGTATATTTTCAAGTCCCTAATACACTACTACGTATAATACACATAATATACACTTAGCACAAAATTTGGTGATCACTAAATATATATATTTTTCCCTAAAAATATACATACTTAATATTACTTTTAACTTGAAGAAAAATCATTATTTCTTACAAAAATTAGGGAAACCTTGGTAAATATTTTTAGGAGAATTTTTAGGGGATAAGTTTCACCAAAACTTATATTTTCTAAGTGTCAAAATTTTATAAAAATCTGGACATAGATTCCCCTAAAACTACTTTTATGTCTACTAGAAAGATCATCATTTTTAACATCACGATTGACCATGGATCTTTCAAGATCCAAGCTTAATAGCTTTAGATCTTTTATAAACAAGCTTTATGTTAAATTTTTAACAAACTTTCCATGAGTTTTAGTTTCAAAAATTAGTTCTACACACACTTTATTACTTCAATATTACAAGATTATGCATAAAAATTCATTTTTCATGTTCACACAATGCTTCATATGTTCATCTTCAAGTTTAGCCATGGATCCTTCAAGATCCATGCTTAAACTTGTTAGATCTAAGCTTTAACATACTTGATCTAAACATAAGCACAAGATATATCATCAACAACTTCATTACATACACTAAAAATTCGTGTAATCACTTGTTTTCTTCATAAATATGTTAGATCTTCTCATTTTCTTCTTAAAAAGTTAAGTTGTTTAGATGGTGAAACTTGTACATAACATACACATGACTTATTTTAGTGATCAAGAAGCTTACTACTAGCTCTAATGACTAGAGAAGTGGCACAAGAATGAAGATGATGATCAAGGAAGAAAATGAGAGGTTAAAAGCTCCAAAGTGAGGTCCTTCCACTTCTAGCACCTTACACCTTCTTAGATAAGCTTCTTACACCTCCTAGTGACCTTGGATCATGAGATTGGAGCTTGAAAATGGTGGTGGTATGGTGGTGAGTTTGAGCCGAGACCAAGAAGGAATGGGAGGAAGAAGATGAAGTGAATAAGGGTTAGTGGACAAAGTGTAGTCACTTATGGTCTTTTATAAAAGGTTTCCAACATAACAATCTTCTTTAGAGATTCTATGCACACAATTTAGGGGACCAAGTTAATTAAAATAATAAAAGTCATGTGGGACCCTTTGGGTCCGTTTGCAACATGAGGCGGGGGGGGGGGTAATATTTTGGAAGTTAAGGGTTTAAAGTGCAAACGAGGGGGTTTAAGTGAGTTTAAGTGTGTTTAGGTGTTTTTATGATTTTTAAGGTGTTTTAGCACCAATACTTGTTTAATATCATAAAAACATTACTTCTAGTCAAATTTTGATGTCCCGGTTATTGTTCGGTTATTCGGCTCGATACGGTTCGTTAAAGTGCTGAATTGCGCAGTTTCACTAAGTATGAAGCACCTTTTGTGGCAGTTTCAAATCCCGAGACTTTGTAAGTTATACTAGACAATAAAACATAAATTCTACATGATATTAATGTGTTAAAAAGATGACTATAGCTGAATTAGTGCTGATTTATGCAAAATTTTGCATTTAAAGTGCGTTTCGGGTGCTTTTTAGTGCATAGTTTAGCTTCCGGAAAGTTTATATGTTAACCCTTGTATCCACACTTGGATTTTCATGTATTTTAGATGTTGGACCTATTCCTAGGCCCTAATTCTAATATCTGACTGCTTTCTGCAGAATTGCTGACACAGCGTGTCTTACCGGTGAGTTTACTAGTCTTTCTGACGCAACGCTAAAAGTGATGCATAAAGCAATATTTGAAGTATAAAACATGCATGAATTCACATGTATAGCATGTAATCAGACAATGTTGACATTTAAGCACATAATTGCAGATATTAAATAATAATTAGACTGTACAGAAATTACCGTTTTTGTGCCAGTTGTCACAGTCTCCCCCCGTTAAAAGAATTTCGTCCCGAAATTCAGGCTGAGATATCTCCCGCAGGAGCTTTCTCGAAAAGGTGGGGGTACTTGGGCACACACTCAGGCAAGCCACGAATGTACTTCGGAATGGCTTTTTCTGAAGTGTTGACTTGACTTGGGCAGATTACGCTAAGTTGTTTGAACCTTGCGGTGTAGCCAGCGTTGTCACTTCCGTCTTGCTTGATTTCCCAAAATTCATTCTCTAGCTTCTGAACTTCGTAAGGAGGGCAGTACTTTTTCTTCATGAGCTCTTTCAGCTCATCCCAAGAGAGAGCGTAAGCTGCCGAGATTCCACGTTTGTTACGTTCGGCGGTCCACCAGTCAAGTGCTCACGATTGAAATACTCTGGTAGCGTAAGTAGTACGTAAACTATCGGGACACCCACGCTGACGAAGGGTAACGTCGATAGAATCGAACCACTGGAGTAGCTGGAACACACCTCCTTCACCCGTGAACTCCATTGGGTCACAGGCTTTGAAGTGTTTGTAGAGGAAAGCAGATTGCGGCGCTTCCGTCTTAGAGTCTTCCGAGGCTCGAGAGTTGCTGAGAGAGTGCACTTGAGCGACAATTTGAGGAATGATCTTGACCACTTCCTTGGTCACAAGCGAGGTAATCCTCTTATCGGCGTTTCGTTTGGCTCTTCTCCTAGCTGTTCGTCTCGAGGTAGAGTCGTTGGAAGGCATCTAGATAGAGAAAGAGATTTGGAGTGAGATTCGATCATAATGATTTGATTTTTGCGATTGAGTGCGATCAAAACTTGTAGTGAGTAGTATAATGGATTTCACATAGGAGCCACATAGGAGACACGAGATTCCTAAGTTCTCACAAAATTGATTTGTTTTGTATATATAAATAGTTGTAGTTTGTACTTACACACACACACATGTCGGGGTAGTATGCGCGAGGACGTGATGAAGAGGGAGAGAGCGAGAGCGAAAACGAGCAATTAGACATTAGTTTTGTTGCGAACATTCGGTTTTCGTTTTAGATTGCGATGGCTGTGCGAGTTGTGCGTTTTGTAAAACAAGGAGCGAAAGCTGATAAATCAAGAAATCGATACGGCGTAAAAAATAGACACATAAAACGTAATTGAGTTCGTTAAAGAGTAAAACCGGCGAGTCGTAGGCTTGGTAAAATAATCGGAGTGCCTCGGGTGTTTAGGCGTCGTCTACCCAAGGTAACCCAACTATACCCAACAAGTTCGTGCACGCGCGTTGACCTAGAAGACTTATGCTTCCACTGGGATGCCGCTCATGGCATTCATCCTCCTTGTCATCACGTGGCTCGAGTCATTGTCATGGTCGAGTCCTTGGTGAGAGCTTTTGAAAACCATTTTTATATAGAGTGGAACGGTTTATTAAGATACGAGTTTTACCCCTGACTTAATAACTTCGCTCCTAGCTGTGGTTGTGCTCTTCGAATAAATTCGGGAGTCCCACTAGATTTTGAAATAGAGACTTTCGTCGAGATATGGATGTCACTCCTAGCTCGACGAAGAGTTCTCGTGCTAGAAAAATACGATGAGTGAGAGATCTCATCGAGAGTTCTTGGTTTTCACACCTGGTCTCGACTGGATCACTCGGTTTTGTTATGCGAGTATTTTCGAAAACGTGTGCATTGTTTCAGCCTTAGGGAAGGCTAAGTAGTATTTCAGCCTTAGGAAAGGCTTCTTCGTGTGAAGCTGTAGTACGCGATGTTCACACAAGGCTGTAGCTTTTAGCAATTTCGATCGAGAGTATCAAGTAGGCCCAATACAAACCCTACTGGGTTCGTACGAGTCGGCCTGTTGGTACTTAGACTATAGACTAGGTCAATTTCTAAGACGTCGACCTGGACTAGGTTGAGTCTTGCCTAATTCCCTATAGTTATGGCTCTGATACCAATCTGTCACACCCCAACCGATGGCGGAATCATCGGGGCGCGGCACTAAGCGAATCAGATTGCTCAAGAGAATCCATAACAACTATATTGCGATAATATTTGTTACATTCGTTATTCCATACTAACAAATAATACAATCACATAAGTTATCACAGGTTTCTTGTCCACTCGAACAATACAAATCCGACAACCTAGATTTTAGGCGAGTTTCTAGACTTCCTAGCTTGATTTGATGTAGGTAGCGATCTAACCTGCAACATACGTTAAAACAACGTCAATACAAAAGTATTGGCGAGTATACAAGTTGGATAATGTAGCGATAAAATAGTTGAAAGTGTTGCGAATTACCAAATGCATAAACGAGATACCACAACATACATGCAAAAAGACAGATACTACCAGCTAAGTCACTCGAGTTGCGATTGCGATTGCTATTCATCCTAACTAGACCCCGTCGGGTGCTATAGTACTATACTAGTTAAGGCGGGACCTCGCGAGTATAAGTCCTGACGCATATGTAACTAGCATCACGTATAGATATGCATAACAGTCATTCGCAAGTGATAAATAGTTTGATTGAATAATTTGTTTGCTAAGTTCGATTTATTAGGAACGTATGTTACACCCAAAAATGTGATTAAAAGGGGTTCGAGTATACTCACAGTGCGTATTCAGCGAGGACACGGCTTGATTGGTTCGGTTGCGAGCGCGTCTGAGTTGGCCTAAACATCGTATGGTATCGTAAGCGATGGATGGTAAACGCGAAGAGTCGAGTAAACGGCCGAGTGTTAATCCGATCGGATGTCAATCCGGTCGGATGAGATTATCCGGTCGGATGACCACACCTGGTCAGATGAGCTTACTTGGTCGGTTGACCATATCCGCTCGGATGAGCTTTATCCGGTCGGATGAGCTTGTCTGATCAAATGATTATATCCGCTCGGATGAACTATCCGGTCAGATGAGCTTATCTGGTCGAATGACTATATCCGGTCGGATGAGCTATCCGGTCGGATGAGCTATCCGGTCGGATGAGCTTATCTGGTCGAATGACCATATCTGGTCGAATGGGCTTATCCGGTCGGATGGACTTTTTCGGTCGGACGGGCTTATCCGGTCGGACGATACCGAAACTGGTGGACAGTTCGTTCCAACGTCCTGGTCAACTGTAACTGGTGGTTTTTGGAAAGAATACGAGTGGTTTGACTGAGACGGTGTGACATTGTGTTAAACAGATGAAATTCCATCAGTTCCGACCCGTTCCAACGGCCGGGAACCACCCCGTTCCATCAGATCTGGCCGTTCTTGACGGTTTCTCCATGTTCAACCCGAAATCATACAATACTTGATTAGATACAAAAATTTTAGGTGAGATTGTATAAAAACATGTGGAAATCACTCAGATCTGAGTTGTTTATGGTAACAATGTGGTCACACTTTGAAGTTCAAGTGAACTCTTGATGACATCACCTTTGAACATCTCAATTTAGTAGATTTCACGGTTAAAAGTTGAGTTTTAAAAGATAGAAAGATGTAGAATTGAGTGTAGATCTTAGAAGTACAAGTTTTGGGTTGAGATCTTACCAGAATCGCGAGGAATCAAGAGAAAAGGGGTCCAAGAGCGTGTTGGTCGAGTGGGAGCTGTCTCATCACTGTTCAAGTGAAGTGACATTTAAAAGTTGAGTTTTAAAAGATAGAAAGATGTAGAATTGAGTGTAGATCTTAGAAGTACAAGTTTTGGGTTGAGATCTTACCAGAATCGCGAGGAATCAAGAGAAAAGGGGTCCAAGAGCGTGCTGGTCGAGTGGGAGCTGTCTCATCACTGTTCAAGTGAAGTGACATGCTACTTATAGGCAAGAGAGGAGAGTGGAGATGATGTGGTGTGTTGGGTCGGATGGCTCATCCGTTCGGATGGCAATCCGTTCGGATGGCCTATCCGTTCGGATAGCCATTCCAGTTGGGTCTTCGGTGCGGAGAATTTCATTGTTTCGATCGTTGCGATGGTTTTGGGTACGCGTTTCCTATATTTATTATTACTATATATTTATTTATTCATAAGGGCCGTATGTACGTATTCATATTATATATTTAATTATTCAAAGTTGTGATACAATAACTGGGTTTTGTTTCGAGTATGCGATTATTTTGCGACGCTTCATGGTCATCGAGGAGGGTAGAATAGGTCCTCTCTCAATGTCATCGTGAACGTTAATGTGTGTTCTGAGTAGTGAGTTACCCTGCGACACATCACGGCTTATCAAGGAGGGTAGAATTGGTCCTCACTTGACATCTTCGTGGTTGTCAGCAATTGCAATGCGACGTGATAGCGATAAAGTATGCGAAATATGCGAAAATATTGCGATATAGCGATATATGCGATGTAGGTACATTATGATCCGAATCTCTGGTGCTAGGCGTAACGAGTATAGCGAGTAGTAACAACACACAAAAGTGCGGGTTGTTACATTATTTTAGATGAAGCTCATAAATCGAGGTACTCGATCCATCTAGGGTCGGACAAGATGTACCAAGATTTGAAGGATTACTATTGGTGACCAAGACTTAAGAGTGATGTTGCCATCTATATTGGAAAGTGCTTAACTTGTGCCAAAGTGAAGGCCGAGTATTAGAAGCCTTCAGGTCTCCTGCAACAGCCAGAGATACCCATGTGGAAGTGGGAGCAGATTTCTATGGATTTCATAACCAAGTTACCCAAAACTCCCAGAGGTCATGATATGATTTGGGTAATCGTGGACCGATTGACAAAGTCTGCGCACTTCTTGCCGATTAGAGAAAAGGATAATACTGGTAAGCTAACTGAGCTGTACCTCAGAGAGATAGTGGCACGTCATGGAGTGCCTATCTCAATAATATCGGACAAAGATGGACGGTTTGTGTTGAGGATTTGGCAATCCTTTCAAGAAGCTTTTGGTTCTCAGTTGAATCTGAGTACAACTTTTCACCCGCAGACGGACGGACAAAGCAAGAGAACGATTCAGACGTTGGAAGATATGATACGTGCTTGTGTAATGGATTTAGGTGGCAGTTGGGATACTCATCTGCCTTTGGTTGAGTTTTCCTATAACAACAGCTACCATACAAGCATCCAAGCTGCACCATTCGAGACTTTCTACGGACGTAAGTGCCGATCGCCGTTATGCTGGGCAGATGCATGTGACAGACAGATGGTTGGTCCCGAACTGGTCCAAGAAACAACTGATAAGATCACACAGATCTGAGAGCGCATCAAGGCGGCTCGTGATTGACAGAAGAGTTATGCGGACCAAAGACAAAAACCCTTGGAATTTGAAGTGGGTGATATGGTTTTGTTGAAAGTTTCACCTTGGAAAGGTGTGGCACGCTTTGGGAAGCGTGGTAAGTTAAACCCACGTTATATCGGGCCATTCAGGATATTGGAAAGGGTTGGTACTATAGCATACAAGTTGGAGCTACCAGAAGAACTAAATGGTGTTCATGATACATTTCATGTATCCAATTTGAAGAAAAGTCCAACTCAAGAGACGGTTGTCATTCCTGCGGATGAAGTACACATTGACGACACACTCCACTTCACCGAAGAACCCGTTGAGGTTACCGATTGGAAGGTTAACAAGACTCGGAGGAGTAGTGTTAAAATTGTCAAGGTTCGATGGAATGCACGTCACGGTCCAGAGTTTACCTGGGAACGTGAAGATTGTCACATTTGCATGTATCCGTACAATTATTAAACAGTAATTATGACTTAATGACCGTGTTGATTTACAATTAATGACATGAATTGCTTTCTGATTATTGTCATACACATACATGTGCATCACATATTGCATAATGTCATATCATTACTGCATGCAACACTTATTGATTCAAATGATGCACGGAACAAAGTGAGCACAGTTATCAGACAAATCAGAAAAATGCTGATGAAGTTCAGTACATAGACAGACATGGTATTGAGACACAGAATGAGCCAGAAACCAAGAGTTATACTAGTATAGTGTGTAGGAGAGTATGGATCATAAAACTGCCTTCCTAGTGATTGTTTAAGTGCCGAAAAGTGCCTAAAACTCACATAAACTGCAGAATTCAGCATTTAAACAACTAAATATCATGCAGAAATATGGTTAAATGGTCCAGAATGCTTTCCTAAGTATCGGGAATCAAAACTGTCACAAAAGGTATCACAAAGCACACTAAACTGCATAGTTTAGCATCTTAACGAACTGGTAACCAATCGAACAACCGGACACTACACGAAACACCAAATTTTCACTAGAAGCATTGTTTTATCATTTCCGAGCTAGTTATGGTCCCCGAACATCATGACACACTATATAACATCCTAATAACTAAACACCTAACCAAACCTTTAGATTTTAACTAACATAACTAACTAATCTTTACAAACTAACTCTAAAGACCCCCCCCCCCCCTCATGAACACAGTTACAAGGTGGCCCTACACCTTGATTTTATTTTGTTATTTTAATAGATCATGTCTCCATCTTTTGTGAACATATTAACCATTAGAGAATTATATGTTGGAGGATATTATAAGTGACCTTAAGAACATAAGCTTATCATTCTCAAACTCACAACACACCTGAATTCTCTCTTCTCCTTCCCTCTACTCTTGGTCGTAACCGACACACACACAACCACCATCATCATTCAATCTTCATCCATTCTCTACTCATTCAAAGGTGTAAGAAGCATCACAAAGAAGCTAGGAGCTCTTGGAAGTTGAAAGACCTCTTGCAAGTGCTATTAACCACCTCATTCATCATCATCTTCATCTTGTGTTCATCCTAGCCTTGAGCTACTAGTAAGATCATCTACATCTCATTTTACATCTTATTTAGTTGGTTAAAAGATGAAACAAGAAACTAAACATGAAGAACACTAATGATCAAGAACTTAAATCATAAACATAAGACTAAAAACCATAAGAATACATGTTGTTAAGTGTTGTTATGCTTCTTGATTGATGATTATTTGTGTTTATGATGTTAAACATCATATGATCTTGCTAGATGGTGATTAAAGACATAATCTAGAAAGATGAGAGGATGATTATGTTATAGGCCAAGTGATCATCCTTATGTGAAACATGAACTTGAAAGATTAAATGTTTATCTTGAAGTATGATGATCAAAGTGTAATGTGAGTCTTGTAAATATGTGATTTCAAGAATAATTTTTCAAGAAACCAAGTTAAAATACAAGATTTACATAAACTTGGTTCTTAAAGAAACTAATCACATTTTTAGTGGTTAATCAAGTGTAGAAATATATATTTAACAAGAAAAATTCAAGAAGAAATATTTTTAGAAAAATATTTTACAAGTTGTGAAGATCTAGATTCTTCAAGGATGATGTTATTAAATAAACAACCACACTTTAAGGAGTAACTAAGCCTACTAAACACACTAGTAAGTTACTACAAATTTTTATAATTTTTCAAGTTCATGAAGTAGTGATTAATGCTTGATTTATGGCACTTGGTAAGTAGTGTTTGGTTTGTTGTTGATTGTGTTGATTTATAAAAGAAAATGATATGCTTTGAAAGCATTGAAACCTCCATTCTTAAGGGGAAACTATGGCAAAAATTTTCTAGAAATTAAACACTTAGAAAAATATTTTTAAACAAATATTTACAAGTATATTTTAACCATGATTTTTCATATAAAGTTTGCCATAATATTTGTTACAAAATTACAAAATATTGGAGGTTGGTTTTTGATAATAAAAGTGACTAAATATGTATTTAGGAGAATATATATTTAGATGTCACCATGTGTGTGATTATTTGTATATTATGTGTATTAGTTATATTATTTTAGGGCTTGAAATAATATAACTCACCAAAATACTAAGAATTACAATACAAAATATTACCAAAATTCCAAGAAATGAATATATAATTTATACCCAAAATATTGGAGAAACCGAACAAGGAATATAACTTACATAAATATTCTAGAATTAAATTCATGTGTGTATTTTGGTAAACGGTATTTTGGAAACCAAGAGAATAAAAATATGATTTTTACAATTATTACAAAAATATATCATATTTTTTACAAGAAGAAAATATATTATTTTTGAGTGAAGAAAAATATATATGTTTTCTTGAAATTATTAGAAGATATATTATTTTTGGAAGGAAATATATATTTTCTTAAATAAACGTAGAATACTTTATTTTTGAGTGAAAAATGGATTAATAAATATTTTCTAAGTTAAACTTGAAAATATATGATTTTGAGGTTTAAATGAAAATACAATTATTTTTGCCAAGGGAAAAATTCTATCTAAGTTTTCTTAAAATATATATTTTGAGAATATATATTGGTGAATTTTTTATTAGAAATATTATTCTGGAGAAATTAATACAAAAATTAAGTATAAGAAAACTTAATAAACACAATAAAAATACGTATTCTAGTACGTATAAATACACCGGAATACGCCACCGATACTTGGCAAAAATATACAAGTGTAAGAATACGAGTATGAATAATTATGTACCTTGGAATAATATTGATGACACAAAGAAACGTAACCCAAAGATGCTAAATAAAGACTAAGGTCAAGTCACGACCCACCCGTCTAATAAACCGTAGTACGTTTGTAGGTAGTCGTGCACACTAGAAGAAGCTTTGAGTTACATTGGATTCGAGACGCAAGACTGTGAGTTCATATCCCCCTTTTCTCTTAACTGTTTTCGGTTTTATAACTTCGGGGGTGAAGTACATGTTACAAAATGTTTACAAACGTTTACATATGGTATGGTTAGCTAAGGAATGAACTGTTAGATCATGTGAATGGGTAGCCCACACTTAAAACCATTAATCCTCGTATAAGGACCGAGGGACATGAGTGATAGATCTATTTGGGTGTAGCAAGCCCCACCCATGAGGACCGGGATTTGGCCCATGAGGTGACTATGTCTTCCAGCCGGAAGCCCGGTACAAAATCTGCTAGGTTTGAGCCTTCCTACGTCGTTGCACACATGTTAATGGCCTTACAAACCATTCATTGATCTGTTTCCTTATTGCTTTCATACCGGTTTACAAATACATACATACTTACACTGATTACAAGGTTTATTCGTGCACACATACAAAACACATGAACTCGCTCAACTTTTGTTGATGTTTTCAAACTACATGTATTTCAGGAAACTAAATGTGGATCTGGCGGGCACTGAAGTTTTCAAGTCGTGTCTTTAATAAAAGATGTCATCCAATGTTGAAGGGTTTGAGTTATATATTTTATCCTGGATAAGATACATGGCTCATAACCTAGTTTGTTAGTGTCTTTTGTGAAGTCCTGTTTGGAACTTAAAACTTTGTTAATGTTGTATTTTGAACATGAAGTCTGTGTTTGGGATTTAAAACAATGTTGTTGGTAATATTTGAAACTTATCTATGGATGAACATCTTAGTTTTATCATATAGTTGTTTGTTATGGTTGAATGCAATGATATTAAGCAAGTCACACATCATCACACATAATCACGCTTCCACAAAAGTCAGGGTGTGACAATGGGTTGTATAATTCTCTTCATGATTCTTAAGTTGTCTAGAGGCGTAGGCTATAACCTTTTGACATTGCATCAATACACATCCATAACCTAACTTAGAAGCGTCACAATAAACTACGAAATCTTCAGTTCCTTCCGACAATGCTAATATGGGTGCGTTGGTTAATATTTGCTTAAGGATTCTAAAGGCTTCTTCTTGTTTTGGTCCCCATTCAAACTTAACAGACTTACAGGTTAGTTTCGTTAAGGGAATGGCTATTCTAGAAAAATCTCGGATAAATCTTCTATAATAACCGGCTAGTCCTAGGAAACTTCTAACCTATGTTGGTGATTCAGGGGTTTTCCATTTAGTAATTGCCTCGATCTTTGTGGGATCCACATGAATTCCTTCATGATTAACTAAATGTCCAAGAAATTGCACTTCTTCTAACCAAAATTCGCATTTCGAGAATTTAGCTTAAAGCTTTTCTTTTCTCAGCAAATTTTGAAGTACATGCAGATGCGCTGCATGTTCCTCTTTGCTTTTAGAGTAAATGAGAATATCATCTATAAAGACAATTATGAATTTATCCAAATATGGCTTACATATTCGGTTCATCATGTCCATAAATGCGGCTGGAGCATTGGTCAAACCAAATGGCATGACAGTAAATTCATAATGGTCATACCTTGTTCTGAAAGCGGTCTTATGAATGTCCTCTTCATGTACCTTTAATTGATGATATCCTGAGCGTAAATCGATTTTAGAAAAGAATCGAGCTCCTTGTAATATATCAAACAAATCATCGATTCTCAGTAATTGGTACCGATTTTTAATCGTGACTTTGTTCACTTCACGGTAATCAATGCACATTCGCATTGACCAGTCTTTCTTTTTTACGAATAAGATCGGTGCTCCCAAAGGTGATGAACTTGGCTGTATAAATCCTTTCTCCAACAGTTCGTCTAACTGTTTCTTTAGCTCTTGCATTTCTGCGGGTGCCAAACGGTAAGGTGCTTTAGCAATTGGTGATGTTCAGGGTAGCAGATGAATTCTGAATTCGACTTCTAGGTCTGGCGGTAGTCCGGTAGTTCTTCTAGAAATACATCTGAAAATCGGGATACTACAGGAATATCTTTTAATTCATTTCCTTTAGTGTGAATGGTTATGGAAATCATATACACTAGTGATCCTTTTCTTGCACAACTTGCAATTTTCATCACAGAGATGAATTTCGTGGGTCTAGTTGGCTTATCTCCTTTAATTGTGATCTTTTCACCTTTTGGTGAATTTACTTGGATTGACTTTTGATCACATAGAATACAGGCTTGTCTGGCTATTAACCAATCCATTCCTAATACAATATCAAATCCTACCAGATTCATTGGGTAAAGGTTTGCAATAAACTTTTGATTTAAAAATTCTATTCTTGCTCCTTGCAAGATTTCAGAAATCTTAATGGATTCTCCATTGGCTGTTTCTACTAGGCATTCTTGTTGGAGTTTAGTTAATGGTTGATTGAGAAGTTTGCAAAATGAAGTATTAATAAAACTTTGGTTCGCACCAGAGTCAAACAATACTTTGGCAAAAACATCATTAACTAAAAACGTACCGACAAGCACGTCCGGAATCATTTTGGCTTCTACTGCAGTCAGAACAAATGCTCTAGCATTCTTAGTAGTCTTGTTGTTCGTGGCTGGAGCTAGTTTCGGACAATTCGGCTTAATATGGCCTTGTTCTGCACAATTGTAGCATATCTTATTGTTGGGTTTCTTCCTGCAGTCTTTTTCCTTGTGTCCAGATATTTTGCAGAAATTGCAGTATATGGAGCATCTCCCAGAATGCTTTCTCTTGCAGTACTTGCAGTAAGGAGTAGAAGTAGAACCTACATTTTTCCCACATTTGGAATTACCGTAGCGAAATTCTTGGGTAAGCTTTTTGGCTAGGTTCTTCCTTTGGTTTTCTTCTTGGGTACGCACTAATTCGTCAGTCAAGGTATTTGCTAGTTCTACAGCTTCTTCTATGGTTTGTGGTCTAGCTCCCTTGACTACATGTCTAATTTCACTGATTAATCCCCAGATATAACGGGAGAGTAACACTGGTTCTGGTGATGCTAGGGTTGGAACTATTCTAGCATATTCAAAGAATGTAGTAGTGTAACCCTTACTGTCTACTCCAGTCATTCTAAGGTTTAAGAATTTATTGGCTATCTGTTCCTTTTCATTGGGAGGACAAAATTTTCTTTCCACCATGTTCTTAAACTCATTCCATTCCATACTATAGACCCTGTCACTTCCCCTAGATTGGAGAATAGTGTTCCACCATTCTAGAGCTGCATTCTTAAATAAATTAGAAGCAAACATGATTTTATCTTCTTCTGCGCACTTGCTTATTTTTAAGACTTTCTTAGTCTTTTCTATCTAGCGTAGAGCTGCAATAGCCCCTTCATTGCCAGAGAATTCTATTGGCAGAGCCTCGACAGCTGTTACGGAGCTCTAGATCAATCGGGCAGCGTATCTAATACGTAACCGGGGGTTAAAATACTTACAACGAGACAGAACTTTGCTATTTTAGTGGGTATAATGCCCGGGTATAGTGCCTACACTACAGAATTTTGAGAGAGAATTGTGTGAATGAGCGACGGAAAATGAAATCCGATCGATCCTATTTATAGGATCTGATCTTGACTTCCTCGCGCCCCGCGAAGGAGTCAGTTAAGGGCTTCGCGGCCCGCGACGTAGGGGTATAGGGCCTAGCTTTGATTCGTCACACGTGTAGCCTTTCCGGGTGTCGTGCCACGTGGCACACCCGGGTTTCATCTGAGGGTTGATCTGTCGAGCCCCGCGTAAGCCAAAGGCAAAGCCTTCGCGGCCCGCGAGCGCCACAGAAATTTCGTTTTTATTTAATTTTTATGAAATTAAAGGTATTTAGGGTCATTATACGTATACAGGGTGTATTTTAAGACGTATAGGGATGTTATAAATATTTTAGGGGTGTCAGAAATATTTTAGGAGGGTTGTTATATTACATATGAAAGACGTACTCGTCAATATAAATGAAAACGTCAGATCGAAAAGAATGAATGAATACCTTGAAAACGAAACTAAGTTCGTTTGGTCTAAACCAATTAACTACGTAAAGAAGGTTTCGGGGACGAAATCTCTTTAAGGGGGGTAGACTTGTAACACCCCAAAAATGGGTTTGGTAATCAAACCACGTTAATAGTAATAACGGGTAAAATACCTTTAGTGGCAAAAATTAACCCGGTAAATATTAGGAATTTAAATAAATGAACTAGATATTAATTAAAAGAAGGAAAAAAAACCTCGAGGAAAAACAAAGTATATAAAAGGCCCAAGTTAGCGGGATTTAAAATAGAACGGGTTATGACTATCCGAACCCATTAAATTAACTAGGAATAATTAACCTAGTTAGTAATATGTGATTAAGTGATAAATAATGAATTATGGCTCTTTTCGAACGAAATAAAACACGAGGGACTAATGTTGCTAAGTGGGCAAACTAGTTTTATTAAAAATTAAAAATAATAAAATAAAACACAACACACACACTAAGTGTGTGTGTGTGTGCGCGTGGGTCGACCAGAGGAAAGGAAAAAGGGAGCAAAACACTAAATTGCCAAGAATCATCAAATTGAAGATCGATTCGAGCCCGAAATCAACGAATAAACACATATTAGTGATCACCTAAACTAGGGGATCGTAAGGTATGTCGAATTTTTGACATTTATGAAGTTGTGAAAATTTATTTAACTTTGCATGATGCGATTTTAGTATGAATCGTTGAAGCTAGGGCCGAATTAGTGATGTATACTTGCTTAGGAATGAAACCCTAAGTGAAGAGTCTACATAGGTTGCTATGATTTGAACAATTTGATGATTTGCCACACTTAGACAAGTGGGTTTTGATTATGTATTGAAGATGATGATATACACATGTTTAAAATCATCATATTGGATAGTAGAAGCAAAGTACTTGAACAAATTATAAGTTGAGTGTATGCTCATACAAGAATTGAAATGGGTTTTTAAATGTTATGTTGAAATCAGTAATTTCATCCATGTAAATAGATGTATGTAATTGTGTTATACACTAGTTCATAAGAATAACTTTATTAGATAAGGTGTTCGAATGAATGCTAGTGGTATAATGAAACGAGTCTCACTTTTAGAAGAGAACCCTTAGTTCTTGCGAAAATAAATAAATAAGTTAGATTTAATAATCGCTTGAACTAGTTGAGATATTGGAAATATAATGAACCGGGTAAAAGATTTGTTAGACAGTGGCTTAAAAGAATGCCTACCGGGTGATTAGAGAAAATGCTTAAACTAGTTGATAAACCTGAATGTGCATTTTATATACTAATGGGCATTTGACTTTTTAAAAAGTCAAAATGACCTACAATACGATGAATGATAATTTTTATATGAAATACCTAAGGTGGAATAGTCATAATTGATGATGACTAATCTAACCGTCTTACGAATCATGATGATAGATTGACGCATGACAAGCTAGGTGGAGGTTTGGAAAGGAAGCATGTCAAACGAATAAAGTGTAAAGGAAAAGCGTGCTTCGGATGCAATGTAAGTAAGAGCTTACACCCTTTTTATAGTATACATCAGTTGTGTGTGTTGAAAATGAATAAAGAAAAATTAACGATAGAATTATAATGTTCCGACGTAAACTATATGAGTCGGAACACGTGAAAATGGTGAGAAACGATAAATAATGGCAAAAAAGGTGAATTGGTAAATTAGTGATGTAACGATGAACTGATAAGAAATTTTGAAACATTACGCCATGGTAAATCGGAATGGGTAAAAAGGGCAAGATGGTAATTGGATATCATCTCATAAAGGAAAATGGACATTTGGACTAAACGGGTCAAATGACATTGGTAAAATCATTTGACAATATTAATTGATGATTGCTTGTTGAGTTTTGTGATCACAAGAAATAACACATGTTTGCGTTACTTTAACTAGAAAGATTTAAAGCAAAAGTTATGTAAACGGGTCAATGCTATGACCCGAGCCAGGTACGCGTAATTAGATTTGTGGTTAAAGAAAAATGGTATTGCGTAATTAGATTTGTGGTTAAAGAAAAATGGTATTTTGGTCAAATAATTGGTAGAAGTTCTTCGTCATAAAATGAGGAACTAAAAATTGACCAAAACACCCTTGATGGGTAAATCGGGCAAACGACCTTTAAAAGTTGTTTAGAAATAAGCATTATGACCAATTGATTCCTTAGGATAAGTATAAAATGAATGATACAGAACGTTGGTGTCCAATGAATTGAAATGGGTATTTTTCCACAAAAATGACAACCGAGTGGTAAAAACTCGAAATAAACGGTTTGCCACGCTAATCCACCACAATTATAAAGTGGTGGAAGGCAAGTTGATAACTAAAGGTGGTGTTAGGATATAGGCTAAGAAAAAGCGTGATTTAAGCTTAAAAATGTTAAATACCCTTAACGGGTCAAAACGAGTATATATGCAAAACGGGTTAAGATTTCATTAGAAACCCGTAATTTGAACCTTGAAAATTAGTAGTCTGATATAACATGATGTCCATGGTATTTTAAAGGTAATAAACAAGTGTGTTTGATAAAATCACGAACGGGTTAAAAGGTGTCGTAATTGAACTTCATGCCGAGAGCTTGAAATCTATAATTTTGTGAATTCAGATGTCGAGTTTTTACTCCATGAGATGGAGAATTAAATTACGAACGCGTAGGGAAAAGAATCACGCGAATTGGATTAGTAGATAAAAAGTTATGACACTTTAAAGTTTGGTTTTCGACTAAAAACATAGTTGGGCAGATATGCAGGTCCCAGATATGGACCTGCTGGAAATTGGACTTCCCCGCGGCACGCGAGGGAACAACTAGAAGCTGGCACGCCACGCGACAAGGCGTCGTGGCCCACGACCGAGAGCGAGTAAGCTCTCGTGGCCCGCGAGAGCTGTAAAACCTGGAAAATTTGTTTTAATTTGTTGTTTGATGCTATGACCTTGTTTAATCCTATATTTAAGTTATCAAAACTAACTTCTAAGTTGGTTTTGATCGTAGGTGCATTTTAAGAGTTCCCGGATGAAGATCAAGCTAGGAAAATGAACCGAACACATATCTCAATGAAGCTTCCGCAGTTGTTTTTGTTTTATAAAAAAAATGGATTATGTAAGGGACGTTGTAAACATGTTTAAATACTTATAATGTAAAAGTTTGTTAAGTGGCATTTTTCATATAAAATGCTTACTTTAATGTTATAGTAATGTTAAAAAATTACTATGGGTATTACATTTCATTATTGTTTTTCTTATAGAATGTTGAATGTCAAGTCTAACATGGATACATTCATTTCGAAGTATTCCAAGAAGCGTTCGGAAATTCCTACTACGAATAGGTATGATATCTTAAATACCAATATTTTATGTGTTTTTGTTTAAAGTTGTTGACATTTGGAATTCATGCATTTTTGTTCTTTTGTACAATAGGTTGTTAGACTTTATGCAAAACTTTGTTTGCTCTGTTATTTCCTATTTCCTCATCGTCTGTCCAATTGGGTACGTATTTCAGATTCACGTTGTGTACCGGAGTTGATTACATAATGGTAACCTTAGTACTTATTGTTTTTATTAATTGTCTTTTCTTATGCTAACAGACAATTGCTTATTATTGTTGTAGATTAACTGGCATACGCAATTCCAAAATGGTCGGTGTTTTTTTGTTGTATCAACCGACATGCGTAACCGCTGATTAAGCCCTTTTGGTCATAGCCGGTGGTGGGAAAAAAACTATCACCAATGGGGTGGTGTTCCATTGGCAAAGACAAAACCTTTAAACACCTTGGGGGGAGAGGTCTTGGGTTCATGTCCCATAGAGCACAGAAGAAATTTGCCGTTTAAAAAAAAACCTTTTGTAGTACGTAAAAATTCAGTTGAGCTTATTGTTTTTGTAAAAGTGTTATTTGTAACAACTTTACTTTATATAATGTTAATTTACAACAATTATGTGTATGGTTGGTTGTACTCTATGTTTTCTTTGTACTTTATAAACTAAAATCATGTAACAATAATTAGCGGTTCGTATGTCCTACGAAAAGTTTACGTTTAAGGGGGGTTGGGGCGCTCAGTGATGGCACATTGTGAGTGTCTCACCACACGTGGAACACTGCCGCTACTCAAGGTGACCACGCCTGGTGGTGATAACGCGTGAAGATTTATTCCCAAACACTCCCTGCTTCATTCTCCTTCACATGATATCATGGGTGTGGTGAGTGATGGTCACTCTTACTAAAATCCATCACTAGTGATGTAACCAAATTCAATAACATGACGGAACATGACTGGGTGTGGTGAATGATGGAAAATAGAGTGCCCCGACCCCTGATGTGTTTTCGGCGCCACACAAGTGAACATAAATTTAGTTAAACTTAAGTTACAAACTTGAAAATCTAGAAGTCAAATAAAATCATGGGCTCTATTTTTTTTTATTTTTTTTTACTGTATCGATCTAATTATCTATAGCTGGACATGACTTAAAAAAAAGTAAATATTCGTTCACAACTAACCATCGTCTCTCTCTTTATGCCATCTCATTCAACCGTATATATCATCAAGCCGTCACCGGAAACGTAAACCACAAACAAAATGGGCAAGACTAAAAGATTCTTCAAAGCATTCTTCAAATCCCAAACTCACCACCATCTCGCCGACCCATTACTCAATCGATCACCTGACACGCCACCTCGTTCCTCCACCACCGCCGTCGCTCACTACGATGTTTCCGGCCAACGGGCGGCGGTTAAAATACAATCTTTCTACCGAGGTTATCTGGTAATTTTTCATCATTGTTTTTTACCACGGCAAAACTTTTTGTCCGTTTACAACCTCTTCTTGTTCTTATGTAATTTTTTAAAATCATCAATGACAAAAATAAACTTTTTTTTAATATAAATAAAAATAGAGTAAAGCTCAATTTTCGTTTGCTGATTTTAACACTCTCAGTCTAATAGTTTGAAAATTGCTCTTATCATTCATTAGTTTGCTGATTTTAGCAGTTTCAGTCCACACTGGTGTTAGGTTTTAACAGCCCATATCATTAACGGTGTGGACTGAAACTGTTAAAATCATCAAAACTAAAACCGTTAAAATCAACAAACTAATGGACGATAAATACAAATTTTAAACTATTGAATTTAGAGTGTTAAAATCAGAAGATTGAGGTTTATAAATAATTAAATATTACTTATAAAACAATTTATGACACCCATTTTTTCAACATATATATCTGAATAAAAGTCACCCATTTGAGTAAAAATAAGAAAGTCACCCATTTGGTTCCCAACAGGCAACAACAAATGAGGTTATCTCTTTTTTTTTTCTTTTATAAGTAGTGTGAAATGTCGAAACTATTTATGAAATGAATTTATAGGCGAGGAAAGCATTACGGGTGATAAGGTCACTGGTGAAGCTTCAGGCAATGGTGAGGGGTCGCATTATAAGGAAACAAGCTGCTAATGATTTGAGAAGGTTGCAGGCTTTGGCTTGTGTCCAGGCCCGTGCGCGAGTTCAGGTTACCGAGTCACGCCAATTGGGCACCAAGGTTGCTTCTTCTTTCCATGCAATGACCATTTTACGACACTGGGTTGTGCTCGGGTTGACCCGAGCATGACCTGTTTAATTTAATGGTTTAACCCACCAACATATTTAATTCCACATGGTCGACTCGCCTATCTGTTAAAATTAAATAGATTGACCTTTTAACGTGTTTTGACTCGTTTAACCCATTTATGCAACCCGTTAACAACGTTTACAAATTGTTTACAACCCAACTTACATGTTTAGATAATTATTTAACATCTAACTTTATATCTACAGTTGAAGAAAGCGGAAAACGCTTCCAAGGCAAGTCCACTTAAAGGCTCGGTCTGCATATCAAAGCTTTTGGGGTTGCTATAACTTATAGACCAGCATGTTATCATTTTGTGAATGTAAATGATAAACATGTAATTTTTGGGTTCTTTGAAACCATAACTCTTTATCTACGTTTGGAAGCCTTTAGCATCCAAATGCTTATGCTAGATGTCAAGAAAACAATCTACGTATTACTATAGCATCATGGTACATGTAACCAATTTTTGTAAATGCAATATCTATCTATTAGGCTATGTAGCACGGCAACGGGTACGGGACTGGGGTTCGGAGACGATACGGGTACGCGTAACGGCAAAACAGAAAAATCTAAAATACTGATACGGCAAAAAAAATAAAGATATATTAAACAAAGTCCAAAATATATTAAACAAAGTCCATATAATGTGGTATGATCTTAAACTTTGTGCTATTTTTTAATGGAAAAAAACTAACTTTTTACTAAACTCTTCGTTAAAAGTTTAGTGCTAAGAGTGTAATAAAAAAAACCAGTGGGTGTAAAGTGACAAAAAGACAATTTATTAAAAACTCGACAAAAATGAGAGCGCCGACCCTTTCTTTCTCATCTTCCAACATTTGTGGGTGCTTTACCTATACAGAACTACTATTCCGGCGAGATTCTTTAGACGCAGAATGACCAGAGCTACGGTTTCTCCGGCGAGATAATCCGGCAACAATGGATACGTTTGGTTGCCATCCCCCGATTTCAGGATACGTTTTGAAAACGTCCCCAGTCGTCCCCGCAGTGTTTTCATCCCCAAACCATCCTCGGGACGGGTACTAGAGGCTCATAACCATCCCCGTGCTTCAAAGCTATTAGGCTTCTAAGTTCTAACAACGCAATTTTTTTAGTTACAATTCAAAAGTAGGCTTTCACATGAAGCTTTTCAGTTTAATGCAAAAAGAACAAATCATTATTTACATACTACTAAAATTTATTATAAAAAAGATTTTAATTAATGAAACCACCATAATCTAAGAAATAAATTATGAGTTAACCATTGTCATTATAATACCTTCACAATTATTTCAGAAAAAAAATATATATTATCTCCGTATAAATTATGGGTTAACTATTGTCGTTATAATACCTGTTTTGACTCGTTTAACCTGTTTTGACTCATTTAACCCATTTATGCAACCCATTAACAATGTTTACAAATTGTTTACAACCCAATTTACATGTTTAGATAATATCTAACATCTTAACTTTCTATCTACAGTTGAAGAAAGCGGAAAATGCTTCAAAGGCAAATCCACTTAAAGCCTCGGTATGCATATCAAAGCTTTTGGGGTTGCTATAACTTATAGACCAGCTTGTTATCATTTTGAAAATGAGAATGTATATGATAAACATGTAATTTTTGGGTTCTTTGAAACCACAACTCTGTATCTACATTAGGAAGCCTATAGCATCCAAATGTTTATGCTAGATGTCAAGGAAACAATCTACGTATTATTATTGCATCATGGTACATGTAACCAATTTTTGTAAATGCAATATCTATTTATTAGCCTTCTAACAACGCGTTACAATTCAAAAGTAGGCTTTCACAAGAAGCTTTTCAGTTTAATGCAAAAAGAGCAAATCATTATTTACATACTACTAAAATTTATTATAAAAAAGATTTTAACTAATGAATCCACCATAATCTAAGAAATAAATTATGGACTAACCATTGTCATTATAATACCTTCACAATTATTTCAAAAGAAATATATTATCTCCGTGTAAATTATAAAAATATGAATATTGTTTTTTTTGTCATTTAGTCTATTTCGTTATTTATTGTAAACTTTTTCATTTACAACTTATTTAGTTAAAGTTTAACTATTGTATTTTTTTTATTTTACTTTAAACAAATCATATTACTACCCTTAAATAGTTTTTTAACAAACATTTTAATACTGTTTTAGACATATTTTTAATTTTTTTTCTTTGCTTTAACTGGTGTGGCGAATGCTTTTTTTATTTTAGTTTTTTTATCGAACGCGTTGATACTCTTTTGAACATATTTTTTAACTTTTCTTTTTCTTTGCTATAACGAGCGCATCAAAACTGACCGAGTTTCTATCGATTTCTTTTTCGTTACCTTTGTTATTTACTATACTGTTTTACCTTTTTTTATTATTTGATGTTCAGAGCCGAGTTACGATACAAATAGCATAACCCATTTAGATATCATTTTATTTAATTTTACAAATTTATTTATCGGTTTTCATGGTATGCTATACGTTCTGAATTTCAATCGCGTCTCTGCGCAACGCGTGAGTAAATTGTTGAATCAGTTCTGTTTAAACATAATAGAAAACATGAAAACATACCTGTTACAGCAGACAGTGCAGAGGAGAATCCAGTGAGAGAAGAAGCCATAGAGTTCGACATCTTAGTCAAGGTGATCTGGTTCCTCCTTAGGGTGCAAACTGATGATGGTGATGATGAAACCGAAAAGGGTATCGGTTTAGGAGAGGGAGGTCGATATTGATGTTATGAGAATTAGGTTATGTGTCTAACCTTAGAACCTTTACATAAGTCTCCTTATATAAGCACCCAAGAGGAAACCTAATTAGTTAATAAGGGTAATATGGTGCATCAATAATTACCAACTAATTATTTAATAGGTTATTATATATTTTGATCTATATTATTTAAATGATTATAATGGCTACTAGATTAAATATTAAAACATAATATATTAATCTTACATTCTCCCACTTAGCCGAGTAATCATTTACTATGAGTATTAGATAAGCCTGATCAGGAGTTAACACTCATTTTAGCCTTAAACAAGAATTATAGCAGAGAAATACAGCCTTTGAATCATTATGCGACTCATAACCCCCATTAGTCATAACATACCCTTAATTTAAAACCTAATCGTTATGATCAAAATACGCATAAGCCCTTTGTTTGATTTGTAACTTTATTTGTCTATATGCCATTATACCGGTTGAACATATTCTAAGAGACATACAAAATCAAACTGAGCAAATTTCATTAATCACAAAACATAAGCTAGTACAATATGCTAAACAAGGTCTTTACTAAATCCCATATTCCGAACATGTTCTTCATAAACTGTCACACCTCGATATTTCCACATATTACCGGTGGGCCCGGCGGGGAGTATCGTGACGTAGTTGATATCATCATTGTCAATACACACAATATAATAGCACAGCGGAAGGCTTGGTGAATAAACTATTACAAACCATAATGTCTGAGTGTCCAAATGAAAGAATATACAGACTGGGTTGTAATAAGATCCACAGGCGGATTATAAATAAAATACAAGAAACGGAAATAACAGACTCCAGGTATCTAGGGATTTGCAAGATCCTCTTATATGACACCTAGTAGCTCTAGCCTATTTACGAGAAGTACCTGTCAATCAGTCTTTAGAAAATACGTCAGTTTACACTGGTAAATACAATTAACTGACTCATTTGAAAACATTTATGAAAATTGATATAAGTGCACAAGGCACAAATCATTTAAAACTTGGGACAATTATTTAAGATAATCTTGTATACAGATTTATATGTTTGTCATACAATTGGGGCCGGTTGGAAGCCGGTCTTGATTAACCGACTCACCACTTATAGAACCCACAAAGGAGTTATCCCCAACATGTGGGTTTATATTTTAGCATTTGCATTAGTCAGGTGTATGCCTACACCCCGTGCATAGGTCGTGGCCATTTTCAAATGAAATGATCCGAGGATATCCAGGACACAGTCGTATTAACCCCCAATGCTTATGTTATCAAACAAGACAGATTAAAACGGGTTATGTAATTTATTAATCACAATTCGATTAAATGATTTCATACCCGACCAAGTGATATTATTATAATACCATATCCCAAGCCCGTAAAAGGGAAAATAAGTTAAAAGTATTTACCTGAGCTAAATGTGAGAAGTAACTCAGCCGTATATTCCTAAAGCATTATGATAATACCTTCTACTGAAGCTACTCAATATGTATGGAAGGTTTAATAACCTATTAGGATGTTAACGGGTCTTTATTTAAGTCAAGGACTTAGACCGGCTAGCTAGAAAGAAACTTTACGGTTCTAAACGCTAGATTAAGCGGAGACTGGAATAGAATATGGTTTAGACCCAACAAGTCTAGATACTTGTATAATATAGGTAAACTAAACACATTCTGGAATTTGAGGATTTAATGATAAGGTTAAACCCGTTTCGGCTATTTTACGTAAACTAGTCACACAAACCGATCCGAACGCATAAATGCATAACGGGTAACCAAATGAATTATATACAGGTCTCAATTGTTATTATGCTTAAAATATGTTAATACATCAGTAGGATGTTAACATATTTGCCCAAAAAGTATTTAAAACCAATTTAAGTCCCGTAAGGGCATTTTGGTCATTTTAATGATTATAAAAGAGATTTTATAACAAACTAAGGTTCTGGTCTTTGTTAATCAGTAAAAATATTTATTTCATCACATTACATTAGTAGGATATTATACATATGTGAGGTTTACCATTTATGGCCAAACTATGCCTCGAAAGGGCATTTTGGTCATTTCACATATGCTTTTAAGGACATTTTTGGAAGTCTGAGTTCATGACTTATGCTTACTGTAATAATATTGAAATTTGTTTAAAAATTCAGTAGGTAACAAGTCTTAGGTGTTAAATATGGTTATAAACCATACTATGCACCTAATTAGTGTAAAACTCGCTAATTGACGATAATCAAGATGTTTATGTAAATCTGAGATTTTGATCAGTTTTAAATGCTCAAAATAATTTATTTAATGTATGAAATCAGTAGGAAAAGGTTTGGCATTCATATCATTTGTTAATCTCATTTTATTCATGAAAAGGGTATTATCGTCATTTACCGAATTACACAAGAACTCTATGATTTAATCAGATTATAATCTGACCAAAAATCCTAAAAATCCTTAAAAATAATATCTTAACAGTAGGTAATGAGTTTTGGTTCAAAATCCAAGTTTAAACATGTCTTATGCAAGATATCGCAATTTAATTAATAAAAAGCTTCTAATTACGATATTGAGCATAACTTCTGTTTGAGACCAAGAACTGATGTCAAATTTTCGGGACAAGTTTATATATCAGTAGCAAAGGTTTTTATCCTCTCACATTTCTAAAAATCTCAATTATATGTCAAAAGGGCATTTACGGCATTTATAAGCATATTAACAAACAAGAGCATATAATTCAAACTACTAAGGACCAAGGAATATAACTCCAGAGGGTTATACTACTATATAATGTGGTCCTAATGGAAGCTTAAAACATGGGAGAATTAAGCTTAATCGGGTCAGAACTGAAAGTCAAAACAAAAGTCAAGCTTTTGCGACTTTCGGTTATAAACTGACCTTAAACTGATAATTGTCGGGTTAGACCTATTTAAACATGTTCTAATACTAATTACCAAGTTATTAGAATGTTAAAATATAATTTATAACCTCTGTTTTATTAGTTTAAATCATTTTTAAAGTTTATGTCCAGTTTGACTTTTTGACTAACTAGTTTGACCCAACAATTAATTAGTCAAACGAAATCATTAGGAGATGTCCTTTTAAGGGTTAATCACCTACCTTAATATGGTCCCATAACCACTTTTATTTTGGTCAGTGGCTAGGCCATTTATGATTAAACTGAAAGTCAAAGTCTAATTACGATATATTTGACTTTTCGGTTTTTAAGCTAATAAAATGAACTAAGCAGGGATTAAGACACTTACATAAGGTCCTAGCTATCTTTTCTACACTTGTTGATCTTCTCCTAGTGCTTGCTATCTCCAGAAATGAGCTTTGAAGTTGATGCAACCAAATGAGCACTTAAACACAACAACTAAAGTGTCTTTATATAGCAAGATACCATGCATTAAGATGTTTGCAGATGTTTTGGAGGCTTCTAGGATCACCCCAGGTGTCCTAGTGGTAATACAATACCGTCATACTGCCCCTGGTAACAATTAGAATGAAGTTAAGTCGGTTCTGAGCTGAAACTCGCAGATGTCAACATTTTTCTGCGATAGGTACTTCTACGCGGGCTGAGTAAGACTCAGCAAGAGTCTACGCGGCCGCGATGACCTTCTGATCAGGTTAAAACATTTTAAATTTTGGCAGTTTCAGTCCCTGGCCCTTATAAACTTAATGTAACCTCATTTTTGGCATATAAGGCCCTTGTAGTTAGTTTGTAGAGGTTCAAGGGAGTATATCCAAACTCCGTTAGGCCCGGTTTCGTTAAATATCACCATAAACACAAGTTTCATCATATTGGCACTTTTCACCCAAAGTCTTGAAAACTTGCTTAACGATCTCGAAACCACTTGAAATTTATACCACTTATTCTTGAGAGTATATTTGAATATTTTGAAGCCCCGGGTTCTATAAAAGGTCACTCAGAGGTAAGAATTAACATGTTGACACGTTTAACCCTTGTAGTTTATAATCTTCCGATTATTTTCTTGAACGACTTCTTATATTCAATTAATCGCTCATTTAAGAATATATTCTTCGTATATGGTCATTCAGAGGCACAAGTTTGGCATGTTGACACTTTTAGTCCCTTCGCATACATATTTTCACTGTTTGTCAACTTTAGTCCTTCAAACTCAATCTTTCACATATTTAGAGTTTAGGACACCTGTCTTTACATAATTGGACACGTTTTACATGGTGTTACATCCTCACCCCCTTAAAAGAAATCTTGACCCCTAGATTTACTGGAATAAGTGAGGGTACTTCTGTCGCGTAGTGGACTCAACTTCCCACGTATATTCAGGGCCTCTACGGGCATCCCGTTTAACCTTTACTATAGGTATGTGCTTCCTTCGGAGATTTTTAACCTGACGATCCTCGATCGATATAGGTCTTTCAACAAACCTCTGGCTTTCATCAATCTGTACGTCTTTATGAGACATAGCTAGCGATTCATCCGCTAGACATTTCTTGAGATTACAGATGTGGAACACATTATGAATTCCACTCAGCTCTTCAGGCAAGTTTAGCTTATAAGCTACACTGCCGACACATCTGATAATCTCGAATGGTCCGATATATCTAGGGCTTAGCTTGCCCTTCTTACCAAAACGCATCACACCTTTCCAGGGTGATACTTTTAGTAAAACTTTGTCACCCACCTCAAACTTTAGAGGTTTCCGCCTTTTATCAACATAACTTTTCTGCCTATCCCTGGCAGCATTCAGGCGATCCCGAATTTGAACCATCTTGTCCGTCGTTTCCAGAACTATATCAGGTCCTGATAACTGAGCTTCTCCTACTTCGGCCCAACTGTAACACCCCGTGTTTCGAAAGCCAAAGTCAAAGTCAAGGTCAAAGTCAACGACCGATCGCGCGACTTGACTGATAGTGAATTTCTTTTATGTGTTCAACTTTAGTTGTATTATGTGGAGTAAGTGTCAATAATCGCAGTAATCGACGTGTGTTATTCGTTATTTAATCGACGTACGACTGTGAACTGTAGGAAGTAACAATGCGATAAAGTCAACTAAACGCTGATCAATCTAATTTAATCAACATCGAATCGCAATCGAACTCGCAACTCGAATTACGCATTTGGTTATGGTTATACGTGTGTGTGTGCCTTATGTGTTACTTGTGCATGTTTATTTATGTTATGTGTGGTAATCAATCGAAACGCAATCGAATCCAATCGCAATCGAATCGTAAACGCCAAACGAATACGAAATAAGGATGATTGTATGTTAGATATAGTAGTTGGGATTAAAAGTAATTTGATAGGCAACTCTATCGCATCGCTCACTCGAATCACATCGCAGCGCGCTACACGCTAATCGAAACGGCAAAACTCGTCACGCCGAGCACTCGAACCAGATGCCAGCCGACCGAACAGCCACCCGGCAGGACTGCCACCCGAGCTAGGTGCCATCCAACCGAGGAGCCACTCGGCCGGGCTGCCACCCGGACGAGATGCCAGCCGACCGACCAACCCTTTCCATTTTGGGAATCCTATAAATACCCCTTGTCACTCTCAAACTTTCTACTTTTGGTAACTGACGTCCGACCAGCTCGTGCTCCCCACCTTTTCTTCGATTTCTCTTAATTCCGGTAAGATCTCGTCCTAAATCTTGTACTTCCTTAATCTACACGCACTCCTACACCTTTCTACCTTTTGAATCTTAACTTTTAACCGTGAAATCATCAAGATACAAGGTGTTCTAGGATGACGTCATCATGTGTTCTTGAAGAACTTCATGTTTTGGCCTCAATCCACCAAGAACAACTTAGATCTAACCGATTTCGACATAAACAAACAAAGATCTTTCATAGATCTAAACATATTCACGGTGAAAAGAATTGAGAGAAGGTTTTCCAACTTTCTTTCAACTCTTTTACACTCAATGCACTCAAAACCGATAGGATCGGAGCTTGCATCGACTTACCACTCATTCTCGTGGTTGTGATTGGTTCAAGATCCGTATTCTATCCACGAGATTATCGATTTCGGGTTAAACATGGAACATCATCTCGAACCGCCCGCTGATCGGGTTTGGGTGATTCATGTCCGATCAGGAGCACCAAGTATTGACGAGGTTTCTGTTGCTTAACACATTATCAAAATATCTCGATAAAACGATAAACCATCAAAACAACCAAGTGTAAGACGAACAGGTCGACCAGGACGGAGTGCCGTCCGATCGGACTATTATCCGAACGGACAGCCACTCGTACGAACGGCTACCCGTACGACTTGCACCTTGGTCCCACGCTTAACTATTTTTGCCAGCATTTGAAGTCTGAATGTTGAATGAATTGATGTCCGATTGGACTACCATCCGATCGAACTGCCAATCGAATCATGAGACATTTAAACTTCAACACTTAAACAAATTCCAACATGTTCAATGCACAAAGGATGCCACCCGATCGAACAACCGTCCGATCGAGTGACAACCTGCTGTGAACTTGTTCTCACTGAAGTGCCCAACCGAACGGGTTGCCATCCGATCGAACGACCGTCCGATCGACCGACCTGAAAGGTAGAGATACTTCAATGTTTTCAAAATACTACAACGAAAACTTCAAAAGACAAGCCATCATACACGAACACATCCTTCTCAAAGGAAGAATCAATCCACTCGAACAGTCATCCGACCGGATGACCGTCCTAACGGACTATTAACCGCACGACTGGCCATCCGATCGGATTACCATCCGATCGAACTGTTGTCCGACTCACTTGTACCTTGCATCGTTTTACGCGTCGCTTATCGTTATGCTATCAATCTGTTCAGGCTAACCCTACTCTCTAGCGCTTCCTTCAATCCATCAATCGCTGTGAGTATACTCGATCCCTTTTTGCTTTACGCACTTTTGGGTGTTACATACGTTACGAATATTGAAATCACATCAAACACACTACTCAATACTATTTAAACGCTAACCATTCCTGCATGTTATACGTGGCTTAATGAATGCTTGTTTGTTATGTTTACACATGGAATGCTGTCTACCTGCCTTAGCAACGATAGTACTATAGTTTGGACTCAGCACCCGTTCACTCGGGGGTTGTTAAGGACAATTACTTGCATGGATTACGGTGGTAATCATGTATCGCGAACTGCCTCAGGCAGTCAACCCGCAGTCATTGGTATCGATAGATCTATGTTGATAACTAACGTGCTTCATTTCACTATGCGTACGTGCTGGTTATGCGTAATCAATTTCGAACTCTAATATGCTATTATCAAACTTGTATGCTCACCTTTACACTATGTGTATTGACTGTTACTTTAACGTATGTGACAGGTGCTTAAGTTGTTTATATGCTTAGCTTGCTGTGAACTTGAGGCAAGGAAAGGTCTAGGATGCTCTCTGTGCTGTGATGAAATCGAAGCTAGGAAAAGAGGTCCTAGAAACCAATAAATAAACTATCTATGTATAAATCTGAGTTGTCGGAACAGAATTTCTTGACTAGATTTGTCTGTAATAATTTGTTTGCCTTTTAAGACATGGTATGGGACATGTTACTTTAAATTAATTGGTAATGATAATTGTTATGGAAACTTCTAGACAATCTGTTTCGCTCAGTGCCATACCCCGATGTTTCCGCCATCGGTTGGGGTGTGACACCAACAAACAGGCGTTCTACGTTTCCTTCCATACAATGCCTCAAAAGGCGCAGCCTGAATGCTAGTATGGTAGCTATTGTTATAGGAGAACTCGATCAAAGGTAGGTGGTCATCCCAAGTACCTCCCAAATCAATAACACATGCTCGAAGCATGTCTTCCAGGGTTTGAATTTTACGCTCACTCTGCCCATCTGTTTGAGGATGGTAAGCTGTGCTAAAATTCAAACGAGTGCCTAATGATTGTTGGAAACTTTTCCAAAAGTGAGAGGTGTATCTAGTATCTCTATCAGAAATAATAGACACCGGCACTCCGTGGAGGGATACAATCTTATCCACGTATAACTGGGCTAACTTGTCGGAGCTATGAGTCTCCTTGATGGGTAAGAAATGTGCTGACTTAGTCAATCGATCAACTATGACCCATATAGTATCGTTTCCATGCCTTGTTTTAGGTAACTTGGTTATAAAATCCATGGTTACCATTTCCCACTTCCATGTGGGAAGTTCTGGCTGTTGTAGCAGGCCTGATGGCTTTTGGTTTTTAGCTTTAATCTGAGCACAAGTCAGGCACTTAGCTACATGTGTGGTAATAGATTTCTTCAAACCTATCCACCAATAATTAGCTTTCAAATCTTGATACATCTTGTCACCTCCAGGGTGAACTGAGTATTTGGAGTTGTGAGCTTCCTGGAGGATTATATCACGAAGCCCTCCATGAATAGGAACCCAAATTCTTCCATTCAATCTGAGGATTCCGTCCTTTCCAGGTGATAACTGTTCATAAATTACACCTAACTTTTCATTTGGAAAATTAGCTTCCACAACAGCTTCCTTCTGGACAGCTAACAACCTTTCATTCAGGCTATTCTTCAGTTCAATGCTCTTGGCATTAATCCTGATAGGTTTGACTCTTTCCTTTCGGCTTAGAGCATCAGCGACTACATTCACTTTGCCAGGATGGTAGCGAATTTCACAATCGTAATCATTTAAAGTCTCCATCCAACGGCGCTGTCTCATATTGAGCTCTTTTTGATTGAATAAGTGTTGGAGACTTTTGTGATCTGAATAGATCACGCATTTAATTCCATACAAATAATGTCTCCACAACTTTAGTGCGAATACAATGGCACCCAACTCCAAATTGTGGGTGGTGTAATTCTTTTCATGCACCTTTAGTTGTCGTGATGCATAGGCAATCACCTTGCCTTTTTGCATAAGTACACAACCCATACCGGTGTGTGACGCATCACAGTAAACGACAAACTCTTCAATTCCTTCGGGCAATGTCAACACTGGAGTGTTGCTCAATTTCTGCTTAAGAATCTCAAAGGATTCTTGTTGTTTTGGACCCCAATCAAATTTTACATTCTTACGGGTCAAAGAAGTCAATGGTGCAGCTATCCTCGAGAAGTTCTCAATGAATCTTCTATAATATCCAGCTAAACCCAGAAAGCTGTGAATTTCTGAAGGCATCTTCGGTGCTTCCCAGTTCATAATGGCTTCTATTTTGGCGGGATCTACTTGGATGCCACGCTCACTAACAACATGTCCAAGGAATTGGACTTCACGAAGCCAGAACTCACACTTGGAGAATTTAGCATATAGCTTCTCCTACCGAAGCAATCTTAAGATACATCGAAGGTGTTTCTCGTGGTCGACTTGGCTACGAGAATAGATAAATATGTCGTCTATAAAGACAATGACAAACTTATCTAAGTATGGCTTGCAAACTCTATTCATGACATCCATGAATGTTGCTGGTGCATTAGTTAGCCCGAAAGGCATTACTAAGAACTCAAAATGTCCATACCTTGTTCTGAACGCTGTCTTAGGCATATCTTCAGTTCGGACCTTGAGTTGATGATATCCGGATCTCAAATCAATCTTCGAGAAGAAGCTCGCCCCTTGGAGTTGGTCGAATAAGTCGTCGATCCTGGGTAAGGGATAACGATTCTTGATCGTTACCTTGTTTAGCTCACGGTAATCAATGCATAGGCACATTGATCCATCCTTCTTCTTCACAAATAATATAGGAGCTCCCCAAGGCGAAGAGTTGGGGTTGTATAAAACCCTTTTCCAGTAAGTCATCCAATTGAGTCCTAAGCTCTTTCATTTCAGTAGGCGCTAGACGATAAGGAGCTCGTGCAATTGGTGCAGATCCTGGCAGAATGTCTATCCTGAACTCAACTTGCCTCTCTAGAGGTAATCCAGGTAATTCATCAGGAAAGACATCAGGATACTTGGAAATAATTGGAATATCTTTGATCTTAGGCTTTGGTTCATCAACAGTCACTTCTGCCATGTAGATGACACATCCGCTCTTCAGATACTTCAATACCTTGAGAATAGAAACATTGTTGGGCAAACCATATTGTGTATCTCCTTGAATAGTGATAGATTCACCAGCAGGGGTTTTGATGTTAACAAGCTTTTTATCGCTGGCAATTTGGGCTTGGTTATGCGACAACCAATCAATGCCTAAAACCACATCAAAACCAGCCAATTTCATTGGTAAGAGGGATAGCGGGATAGAATGGTTCTTAATGGATATAGAGCATCCATCAAGAAGAGTTGAAGCTGTTTCTAAGGTACCATCGGCAAGCTCTACCTCATATTTTATGTCTAGAGTCTTAATAGGCAGATTCAGTAACTTACAAACTTATGGTCTACGAAGGACTTATCAGCACCTGAATCAAATAAAACTATAGCATAATTATTATTAATGAGGAAGGTACCTGTTATGACATTCCCGTCATTCACCGCCTCCCTTGCATTCATCTGAAAAACCCTAGCATTGTTTTTCTTCGCCTCCTCGGGCTTCTTAGCATTCTTGGGGCAATTGGTCTTGATGTGCCCCTTTTCGTTGCAACCGTAACAGGTTTCATCCTTGATGTTTCGGCACTCCACAGACTTGTGCCCTTTCTTCTTGCAAATCCCACATGGTTTAGCTTGTGGGTCCTAGTTGCACTTCCCAAAGTGCCTCTTGTTGCAAGTCTTGCACCTGGGCTTGTCACCTGACTGCCCTTTCTTGGAACCAGAGTTCCCTTTTGTTCTTCTTATTCGACTGATGGGAATGGTCTTCCACCCTCTTTCTTTTCCCGTCATCAGTGGTTTTCTTTGCCCTACTCCTCACAACATCAAGAGTAAGGGACAAAGATAGATCTACAGCAGATCTATAAGTAGTAGGCTTTGAAGCCTTGACATTTCCTTTCACTTCAGGTGCTAAACCATCGATGAAACGCGCAATGCGTTTGGGTTCTGGGGTGACCAAGTATGGTACAAGCCTCGACATTGAGTTGAAACTGGTCACGTAGGACCTACAATCCAAGTCCTTCATCACCAAAGTGAGGAAATCAGTCTCTATTCTCTCGACTTCATGCTGAGGACAGTAAGTGTCCTTCACAAGATCAACAAACTTGTTCCATGAAAGGTTATACAGAGGAATCTTTCCAGTGGATTGCACCAATGCTTTCCACCAAGTGAGGGCGTCGCCCTTGAAAGATTGCGACACAAACTTAACTATGTCTTCCTTAACACATCCACTGATGTCAATCACAGTCTCCATTTCATCTAACCACTTCATACAGTCTATTGCTCCATTTTTTCTCCTGTGAAATCTCTCGGTTTAAATGAGACGAAATATTTATAGGTACAACCCTTGGTGTACCTGGGAGTCTGTTCGAGGACAACCTGCCTCTGTGGTTCACTTCTCTGATTAGACGAGTGTTGAGACTCATTCTTCTTCAGTGTATGTGGTGTGTGCGTATATATACATAATTTTGCAATGAATTTACACACGATTGGGTTTTAAATTTATAAAAGTGATAATTACTTTTACATCAAAACACACACGAAAGAGGCAAGTGTACCCCGTCATATATGTAATAAAGTATCGGTAAGAACCAAGTATCGATCCAAGGAAATGGGCGGAGAAATAATACTAGACCTTTGTCACTAAACTACCGGTAAAAACATAGGTTTGGTTGATTTAAACTAAACTAAAGTAAACATAACCAAATACATAATAAAAACATAATAGATAGTAGATAAAAAGCCTTGCTAAATACACAACCACAGCATGTCAACTAAGTCAGTTTTGGCACTAGAAGCATTCGGTCAATTTTCCAATTTAAAACAATTAGTATCCCTTTCGGGAATCCTAACATGACAATCATTCGGAAAGCTAAAACGATAAACACACTTTAACCACCTAAGATTGTTCTTTAACGTGCAATTGATAAATGTCTATGAAAATCTCTTAAAAATAAGTTAGTCAGCCGTTAGGATTGTTCTAACCTCACTTAAACAAGGAAAGCGACACCGATAAACACAATGCAACCACCGAGACAAGCATAAACTAGATTAAATCACAACCAAGTTCATTTTACAAATCTTGCACAAAAATTCACTAAGATAGCAATTTTGGCCTAAACTACTAACTAAGCTAACAAATCATGGCAAGAATTTATAACGACACCATCTAACCCGTTAAGGTCCTTCCGTGACGGCAAGCTCTCTTGATTAACAATAATTACATTTTATTAAATCACTAACCATTTCTAGTATCATGATGCATACATTTAAACCAAGTTAAACTAGTTAACCAAATTCAAAGTTTACTAATACAAGATTAATTAAGCTTCATTTTTCAACTATCTTAACTAACCAAGCACCAATCATCCAACATAATTACTTATAATCAAGAATTCAATATCAATAACAAGGTTGCAAACTAATCATCAAAGATAATCATAGAAAATACTTCAAGTGTCATTACAAACAAAGTTTAACACACTAATGGCAATAATCTAGCAAGGGATTGTTTGTGTTTTTGCCCAAAGGCTACAATAATACATAAACAATAATCTAAGTACTTGAAAGATTAACAAAAACATGGAAATATTAGAAAATCAAACCATAAACAAGTACTAGACTAAGGATCCGGGTAGTAATCGAGCTAAACGAGACAATGTGGCTTGATTCCGGATGAAAGCTAATGCCTCCGGAGCCTGAGAAGCTCTCCAAAAATCCAGAATCCCGAACAGAAGGTTTCTGCTGTGTTTTTATACTTTTTGCTGTTGCACGGTCGTTCTCCATATGGAACGACCGTGCACTTTATGCAATTATTGGAGATGGGTCACCATACTGCATACGTCATCAGATCGTTGACCAGATTCGAAATGGCACGACCGTTCTTTGTGTGGAACGGTCGTTCAGTTCCGGGCTACTTGTTGCACGCCGAGTCGCACCGGTCGTTCATCACCGAGACACTGTTAGTTCCTCGGATACGCACGGTCGTTCCACAGATGGAACGTCCGTTCTTCACCGAGCCGCGTTGTTTCCTAGAACGCCCAGTCGCACAGGTCGTTCATTTCCGGGTTGATCAGCTTTGTCGGAGATGCACGACCGTGCATCAGGTGGAACGGTCGTTCCACAGGCCCAGTTCAGAATCCTTAACAGAATGTCCGCAGCTTCGTCGTTTTGTCCGGAAAGTCCTCGTTTTCGCTATCATCTTGGCTGGTATGCTGTTTTAGGCCTGTAAACATAAATGTAGATAAATAAGTATCCGAATGACGGTTTTACGGCCAAAAACGCATAAAATAGGGGTAAAACGGGGGACTAAAATATGTGTAAATTAGAGTGTATCAAATCTCCCCACACTTGAACCTTGCCTGTCCTCAAGCAAGCTAAACTAAAAAGCAATAAAAGACATAAACAAACAAGAACGATAATTTACACACTATTTTATTGAAAACTAATATAAACGGTTAGACGGTTTGTCGAAAGACAACATCAAAAGACTCAAACCCAACAAGCATATGCAATTAAAAAGCGACAACCAAAAAGCCGTGACAAAACATTTAATTGACTCACATGTTAATCTTTACACAACTCACAATGTTCACACACACTCGGTTTTATTTATGAAACATACATAAAATGTGCATGCGTAAACACTCAACGCCTAGTCAATGAAATGTGCAATATCATAAGCTTGTTATAAGATCTCGTCTCCACCAACTAACATGCAAATAAGTGTAAATCAAGAGGTCTTTACGGGTTATAACGTTAGGCTTGGGCGAAGGGTATGGAAGTGGACATTTAAAATGGTGAAAATGGTTAAAACTCGGTAGTAGCGTTTAACTAGCAACAAAATAGTACAACTATACATACAAACGCCTTAAAAAGGCGACTAAAGCGCAATCGAGCTTATCAACGAAATTTTAACATTTAAGCATTCAAAATTGCTCGATTTCTATCAACTTCACCCTATTTTAGGGTGTTTTATTTTCTGTTTTTTTTTTTTTTTTTTATAAAGCAAACTATACAATGAAATATAAACAATAACAAGCTAGTTAAACTATTATTTTAACCGAGTTTCAACACTAAAAAGGTTTAAAAACATAAAAAGGCTAAATTTGGTTAAGTAGGCGATAATGTGGGTAAACAAAGGTGAACGGGAAGGCTCGACATGGTTAATCCTAAAGGGTAATATAAGGTGAACGGGAAGCACAACACAAAGAACAAGGTACACAACAAAGGGGTAAACTAAGTGCCTCTATCACGTTTACACAAATCCGCACGTTCATGGTCTTAACAAGCATACTAGTGACAAGTTCTAAATTGCACAAAACATCCGGCTCACTCCTATATCCGTAATGAACAAATATATAACAATCTAGGCTCAAATATGCTCACGTAACGAAAGTAATGGGTAAAAGTGTGAAAACTATCATGTAAGTCTTTCTTTGTTTGTCACGCTTTCCGGTTTCCTTTTTTCAAAAATATTTTGCTTGTCGAGTTTTTATCAAGTCCGATGCTTTCTAAAACACAACCAACCGGTTTATTTACCAACATATATACAAAACACAAGTATTTTTTTTAAAATAATTTTCTGATTTTCTGTTTTTTTTTATATATATATAAGAGGACAAACAAAGCTAAGTTAACAACGTTAACCCCCTCCCCACACTTGAACTTCGCATTGTCCCCAATGCGAGACCCGAAATATAGAGAAAGGGATAAAAATACTCCCCTCAAGATGATGTTGAGAGAATAGAGACTGATAAAAGCAAAGTACTGAAAGATAAAACACCACCAACTGTTGTCACCACCGCCAACTACTCATCATCATCATCATCATGTCTCGTGCCAGATGGGCCCTGATCGCCATAGCCAGGGGGTTCCACGGTGGGAACTCCGGCGGGTGCTGAAAATAGTCGGGGTATGCATGATGCATCTCCCCGAAAAGATAAGAAAACCCCGCTGACACCCCCTGGTATAAAGTATCCTGGCGATGCTGAAGCTGGTCATGTGTGGCCCTAATCTCTGCCTGACTGGCCCTAATCTCGTCCTGGCTAGCCCGGACCTGGTCCTGGCTAGATCTAATCTCGCTGAAGTAGGTACCATGCTGCTCCTGCGTCACACGCATATCCTGGAACTGCTGGTAGAAAGTGGGCCAATCCTCATGCTGATGAAATGCATGGTGCTGCGGCGAGTGTGGTGGTGTCTGTGGCTGGTGCTGCTCACCCATCTCAACATCCTCCTCTTCCTCCTCATGTTCCTCCTCAGCTGGAGGTAACGGGTCCCAGACCTCGCCATTCAATCCCCTCAACCTATCTCCCCTCTCAAGCTCTACAATCACCCCCATGAACTTCAGAGACCGGATATCAACATGCACCCCCTCGGTAATCAACGTGAGACCCCTAAGCACCCCCGGCGTCATATAGCGCTCATTGTACGCTATCTCGGTTACATACGAACCGCCATGTATCTCACTATTCTGGGTCCGCCCCCGAACACTTGACAAAGTACTCAGCCATTCGCGCGGCGAGGCTGATTGGTGCTTTGTCAACCAACGCATATAGAAAGAGCAAATCAGGTGTTGGACAGTTACCTTGACTGTCCATGCGTCCGCATATCGAATTGGTGAATACATGGTGCATCACTCGCACCAGAGGGTCTCGGAGTCGCGAAGCCTTTGACATCCGTGGGTTGTAGGGGTCCCCAATGGCATTTTCTGCCCAGAATGCATCCCGCGCTGCATCATTAGGGAAGTTGAACTGATCGTTGAAGACGTCGGGATCATCCATGTCCTCCCGCGTATAAATCCCAAGCCGTCTACCTAATCGACCAACCGACCATGTATGCCAACGTCTACATAACTTGAAGGTTACCCGCTCCCTGTAGCGGAAATCAGGCTCTGTATGTGCAACAGGCCTTTCATAGGCATACGACGCGAAGAATTCAATCGTCAACTCCCGGTACACGGGTCGGTTGCAACCGACCAAATTTGCAAGCGTGCGAGTCATCATTTCATCAAGTCAGTCATATTGATTGAGCTCCCGCATGACCTCCCAGTCCAACCATCGGGGGACTCCAAACTGCCCCCGTCTCGCCCACAATGCATTGCGCTTCGGTATGCATAAAGCTTCTCTCTCAATGTTGGGGTCAAACTGTAGGAAGGGATGGTTCATCTGTAATGGGGAAAATTGTTAGAAAGACAGAAACAGGAGAGAAATGAGTTGAAAACAAGCGAGCAACCAATTATGAAGAAACTGTCTAACTGAACTGGGCGAATGGCACGGTCGTTCTTCGGGACGCACGGTCGTGCGTCACCGAGAACTAACAGGCCAAGCCCACCGATATCGAGAACAAGCCGGTGAGGCACGACCGTTCCACACGAGGAACGACCGTGCGACTCCGAATCTGCAGACTTCGACCCCTGAACTTAGAACAATCTGAACTTTACAAAATTTCAACAAGTATTGGGTCAACAGGGGTCTGAAAGTCAACCGGGTGTTCACGATACTTCGATTCAACAAGGGTTAGGGTTTCGATTTGTTTATGAAGAGAACCCTAAAAATTTCCTTGAAGAATCGGAAGAAATCTACACTAGAAAGCAAGAAAACAAGAAATCTACAACTAGGAACGTACCGTGCGAAGAAGGGTGTTAGATCATGCGAAAAATCGTGCGATATGGTGAAAAATCGCCCTGGAACGGTCTGCAGCGGCTAGGGTTCGCGAATGAGGGATTTTGCAGCAGAAGTTGGTATATATAGTGTGCAAAATGACAAAATTGCCCTCAGCCTGTGGCACGGTCGTTCCTGGCATGGAACGGTCGTGCGTCACCGACATCGTTCAAACCCCACAGCGTGTTCTCGGAAATGTACCGAGGGTGCGATCCAACGTGCCGGCTTGCTCGGAATCGCACGGTCGTTCCTCGTGTGGAACGGTCGTGCATCAGCTGCAGATACAGAATTTCTGCAGAAGCTATTTCCAGCAACCGTTTCGGCCGTTTTTCGCCGTTTTTTCGACACACCAACTGTTCTAACAATATTGCAATACAGAACCTTCGCCCGGTACGTATGGAAACTAAACAAACTAACGTAAACTACCTAACTAACCTAAATTACGCTAAAACTACAAAAATATAAAAAAAGGACTATTTTACCCTTACAGCGCCAAAGACGCTCCTGCTGCATTTTTGTCGGCGAGTCAGCAGCGTAGACTCATGCTAAATTTTTGTCGACGAGTCGATAGCAAGACTCAAAGCTAAAAACTAGAAAAACAACTAAAAAGTACGAAACTACCCCTAAAGCGCAAAATACGCTCTTGCTACATTTTTGATCTGCGAGTCAGTAGCGTAGACTCTCTCCTCCCCACACTTATGATGTGTGCGGGGTTTGGAGTTCAATCATCTCCACCGCCGATTCTATCGGCCCGGCAACGTACAACTTCAACCGGTGACCATTTACTTTAAATGTAACGCCATCCGCGTTCTCTACTGCAACAGTACCATACGGAAATACTTCCTTAACCGTGTATGGTCCTGTCCAGCGTGAATGAAGCTTCCCAGGAAATAAGCGCAGCCTAGAATTGTACAGAAGAACAAGATCACCCGCTTGGAATTCTTTATGGTCCTTCAAGCGTTTGTCGTGAAGTTTCTTCGTGCGCTCTTTGTAGAGCACGGAGCTTTCGTAGGCTTGGTGCCGCAATTCTTCCAATTCATGAATTTGGAGAAACCGGGCTTCACCTCCGGTTTTTAGGTCCAAATTTGCGGTTTTCAATGCCCATATAGCCTTGTGCTCCAACTCAACCGGTAAATGGCATGCCTTTCCGTATACCAACCTAAAGGGGGTGGTCCCTATAGGGGTCTTATAAGCTGTACGGAATGCCCATAATGCCTCATCAAGCTTGTCCGACCACTCCTTGCAGTTCGCTCCAACCGACCGCTCAAGGATGCGCTTAAGCCCACGGTTCGTGACCTCCACCTGCCCGCTTGTCTGCGGATGATAGGGCGTGGACAAACGGTGATGCACACCGTATCGGGACAAAGCCTTTTCAAGCTGTGTATTGCAAAAATGAGTCCCTCGGTCACTAATGAGCGCTTTCGGAGCGCCAAATCGGGCGAACAAACTCTTAAGAAACCTCACAACTACTCTGGCGTCGTTAGTGGGTAAGGCTTGCGCCTCCGCCCACTTTGATACATAGTCAACAGCCACGAGTATGTACTTGTTTCCACGTGAGGGGGGGAATGGTCCCATGAAGTCTATCCCCCAAACATCAAAGACTTCACATACCTGTATCCAGTTCTGGGGCATTTCGTCGCGTGCCGATATGTTCGTCGCCCTCTGACAAGCATCGCACGCCTTCACCCAACCCTGCGCGTCACGGAAAATGGTCGGCCAGTAAAACCCGGAATCCAACACCTTCTTCGCGGTGAAGTTGGCTCCGTGGTGGCCTCCGGTAGGTCCCTTATGACACTGGCGCAGAATGTCGGTCGCCTCAGACCCAGATACACTTCTCCTAATCACCTGATCAGCACCCACCTTGAACAAGAAAGGGTCGTCCCATATGTAGTGCTTGAGATCCGAAAAGAATTTCCTCTTTTGCTGGTGAGTCAACCCTTTAATCAGAATTCTACAAGCAAGATAGTTCGCAAAGTCAGCGAACCATGGCGACTCATCACATATCTCAACACCCATCAAAGATTCGTGTGGGAACTTGTCATTGATTGAATCCCAACGCGAATCCTCGATGTCTCCATGCTCTAACCGAGACAGATGGTCGGCAGCTACATTCAAAGCACCCTTTTTGTCTTGTATCTCAATATCAAACTCTTGCAGCAACAGGATCCATCTGATTAGACGCGGTTTAGCGTCCTGCTTGCTGAAGAGGTATCTAATGGCTGCATGATCAGTGTATACAACGGTTTTTGAAAGCACTAAATACGATCTAAACTTATCAAATGCGAAAACGACCGCCAAGAGCTCTTTTTCAGTCGTGGTATAATGCTCTTGAGCGCCGTGGAGAGTTTTACTCGCATAGTAGATCGGATGGAAGTGCTTTTCCTTCTTTTGACCCAGAACGGCCCATATAGCGTAATCACTCGCGTCGCACATGATTTCAAACGGCAAACTCCAGTCCGGTGCGACTAAAATAGGGGCCTCTACCAACTTTTGCTTGAGGAGGTCAAAAACCCTCAAGCAATCATCTCCAAACACGAACGGAGCATCTTTCTCTAACAAACGAGTCATGGGTCTGGCGATTTTGGAAAAATCTTTGATGAATCGCCGATAGAACCCGGCATGACCGAGAAAGCTCCGTATAGCTCGAACAGAGGTGGGGGGCGGAAGTCGTGATATAACATCGACTTTAGCTGGATCGACTTCCATGCCCGCGTGAGAGATTTTGTGTCCCAAAACTATGCCCTCCTTCACCATGAAGTGGCATTTCTCCCAGTTCAGGACCAGATTGGTCTCCTCACACCTCTTCAACATTCTTTTCAAATTTTCCAGACATTGATCAAAGGAATCCCCAAATACCAAAAAATCGTCCATGAACACCTCCATGGAATCCTCAATCATGTCGTGGAAAATTGCGACCATACATCGCTGGAAAGTAGCCGGCGCATTACACAGCCCAAACGGCATACGCCGGTAGGCGAATGTACCGAAGGGACATGTAAATGTGGTCTTCTCCTGGTCCTCAGGAGCGATAGGAATTTGAAAGTAACCCGAGAACCCATCCAGAAAACAATAATATAACTTCCCTGACAGACGCTCCAACATTTGATCAATGAATGGAAGCGGGAAGTGGTCCTTGCGGGTGGCGTCATTGAGTTTGCGATAATCAATGCAAACCCGCCATCCAGTGACCGTCCTGGTTGGAATGAGCTCATTCCTATCGTTTGTGACCACAGTCATGCCCCCCTTTTTGGGCACCACCTGCACAGGACTGACCCAAACAGAGTCGGAAATGGGATAGATCATACCAGCATCTAACAACTTAATCACTTCCTTTTTAACGACCTCTTGCATGTTCGGGTTCAGCCGCCTCTGGTGCTGCGCACACGGCTTGAACTGATCCTCCATAAGAATTTTATGTGTACAGAAGGAGGGATTTATACCTTTTATGTCCATGATTTTCCAAGCGATTGCTTTCTTATGAAGTTTCAACACATTAAGCAGTCTGCTCTTCTCTTCTCCCGCCAATCCAGATGAAATAATGACAGGCAAATGACGCTCCTCATCAAGAAATGCGTACTCCAGGTGCGGTGGGAGCTCTTTAAGCTCCAAGGTAGGAGGATCTTCCACTGAAGGCTTCGACTTCACTTCACTCTCGCGATCAATTTCTGTGAAACGATCCGGACTCTGGGGACCATCATCACCAATCTGATAGACTGGCTGCTCTAAATAGTGGCCCTCCTGCGTAATGCCATCTAAGTCCCCACACAACAGATGTGTGTCCGAATCTATCTCCTCGATCGTACCCTGGAAATGCGTGCTCACATAAGTGTCAACGATGTCAACATAATAGAGCGCGTCGTCCTGATTCTGAGGATGCTGCATAGAACGTTTAATGTCAAACGTCACATGCTCATCATCTACTCGAAGTGTGATCTGGCCCGCCGCCACGTCCACAATCGTCCGGGCGGTATTCAAAAACGGGCGTCCGAGTATCAGAGGCACTCTCGAGTCCTCATCCATGTCCAGGATAACAAAATCCACGGGAAATACAAACTTGTCAATCTTAACAAGCATATTTTCTACAAACCCGCGTGGATACTTGACAGAACGATCCGCAAGTCGAATACTCATCCTCGTAGGTGACGGCTCACCTAGATCCAACTTTGTAAAAACCTTATAGGGCATAAGGTTTATACTCGCTCCTAGATCTGCTAACGCATTACTGACAGACAGATTGCCAATGAGGCAAGGAAGCGTGAAACTGCCTGGATCTCCCATTTTTGTAGGCAGGCGATTCTGGAGAATAGCAGAGCAGCTTTCATTCATAACCACACAAGACATGTCCTCAAGTTTTTGCTTGTTTGAGAGGATGTCTTTCAGAAACTTCGCATACTTTGGCATCTGTGCCAAAGCTTCAACAAACGGTATGTTTATATGCAATTGTTTAAACATTTCGAGAAACTTACCGTTTTGTTCATCCATCTTCTGCTTCTTCAACCTTCCTGGGTAAGGCACTGGAGGCTTGTAACCTGTGACCGGCTCCTGGACTTGTGCTGTACTTGCTGGGCGTAGCCTGGCATGCACCTCATCCGGTGTGTCGGTCGGGACCGCTTCAGTGATCGGTGGTGAGTCCGATATGACGGGTCCGGTAGGTTTTCCACTCCTGGTCATCACCGCATTCACATCTCTGTGCGGGCCCGGGTTTGTCTCAGTATTGCCCGGGAGACCACCCTGGGGTCTCTTTGACATCATCTGTGCCAGCTGACCAACCTGATTCTCTATGTTCTAAATCGAGGCCTTGTGGCTCCTCATTTCTCCCTCATGAGAGAGAAAACGATCCTCGCTCTGCTGGTAGCGTTTTTCAGCTAACTGATTCGCGCTCGAGGAGCTAGTAAGAAGCTGGGACATCATCTCCTCCAGCTTAGAACTAGACTGAGGGGCCTGCTGCTGGGAACTACTCCCAGAGCCCTGATTCTGATGCGGGTATGAACGCTGTTGGTAGGATTGGTTGTACTGCTGGAACTGCTGACCCTGACCCTGCTGCTGCTGCGCTGGAGCGCGCGGAGTGAATCCCAAAGGATTTTGATTGCCTGTGTTCGCACGCCACCCAAAATTTGGGTGATTTCTCCAACCGGGATTATAGGTGTTACTGTAAGGGTTGTTCTGCGGCCTAACTTGATTACTCACAAAATCTACCTTTTCATGGCCCTCGTATCCGACTCCCTGAAAACATGCCCCAGGCTCGTGTGACACACCACACTGGTCACAACCCGAGCCCGCATGCGCAATCATCTGGGACCTGTTGAATCTCGATGCGAGAGCCGAGATTTGTGCAGTAATGGCCGTATAATCGTCTACAGCATGCACTCCTGCACGAGATCCTGATGATGATGATGTAGCCCGACTTCTATCTCCTTCACGGCGAGAGCTCGACTTCAACGCAGCCTTTTCAATGATATCGTAAGCCTCATTGGGCGTCTTTGTCCCCAAATCGCCTCCTGAATTAATATCTAATCGCTCCTGCGTATTGTAGCTAAGCCCCTGATAGAATGTCAAGACTAGCTGTCTCTTGGTGAACCCATGATGTGGAACATCAAGTAACAGATCCTTGAATCTCTCCCAAGCTGCATGCAACGACTCCCCTTCATCCTGACGAAAGGTCACCACTCGGTTCCTTAACTTGGTTGTCTTCTCGGGTGGAAAGTACTTTTCCATAAATAGCTCCGCCAACCCATTCCAGGTCCTGATGGACCCAGCTGGCAGTGACATAAGCCACGCTCTGGCTTTGTCACGTAGTGAGAAAGGGAACAACCGTAACCGAACGGCATCCTCCGAAACATCCCTCATTTTAAACGTGGAACAAACTTCGAGAAAAGCCGCAATATGTCGTCCGGGATCCTCATGTTCGCGTCCGTCGAACTGCACCGAATTCTGCACCATATTAATTATACTAGATTTAATTTCAAAATTAGGTGCATCTATAGTAGGTCTAAGGATACTCGGCTCCAGGCCTGTCGCTCCAGGCTGATTAGACTCATTCAACGGTCGCTCATCGTCTGCCATGATTATGTTTCCTCCTGAGCCCTCGGCTTCAGTAGGTACCACCGAATCCGGCCCACCACTGGTGAGCAGTAGCCCAACCGCACGCCCTTTTGCGCGAAGACGCCTCCGAAGATCACGTTCGGGTTCATCTGACGGTTCAACAAGTTCTGGAGCGGAGGTCGAGAACATCAACCTGCAAACGAAAATTTGACACGGTGAATATTTTATTAATTAAATAATGCTGTTTTTTTTTTCCAGCTGAATAGAAGCAGAAAGTTATTATAAATGGGCTGAAAATTAAAAAAAAAACCGAAAAATGGGCCCGAAATTTTATAAAAATTCAACACAATAAATAAATGAATCGACTAATACAAAAATGGCTTTAAAGTCTCCATCCAACGGCGCTGTCTCATATTGAGCTCTTTTTGATTGAATAATTGTTGGAGACTTTTGTGATCTGAATAGATCACGCATTTAATTCCATACAAATAATGTCTCCACAACTTTAGTGCGAATACAACGGCACCCAACTCCAAATTGTGGGTGGTGTAATTCTTTTCATGCACCTTTAGTTGTCGTGATGCATAGGCAATCACCTTGCCTTTTTGCATAAGTACACAACCCATACCGGTGTGTGACGCATCACAGTAAACGACAAACTCTTCAATTCCTTCGGGCAATGTCAACACTGGAGTGTTGCTCAATTTCTGCTTAAGAATCTCAAAGGATTCTTGTTGTTTTGGACCCCAATCAAATTTTACATTCTTACGGGTCAAAGAAGTCAATGGTGCAGCTATCCTCGAGAAGTTCTCAATGAATCTTCTATAATATCCAGCTAAACCCAGAAAGCTGTGAATTTCTGAAGGCATCTTCGGTACTTCCCAGTTCATAATGGCTTCTATTTTGGCGGGATCTACTTGGATGCCACGCTCACTAACAACATGTCCAAGGAATTGGACTTCACGAAGCCAGAACTCACACTTGGAGAATTTAGCATATAGCTTCTCCTACCGAAGCAATCTTAAGATACATCGAAGGTGTTTCTCGTGGTCGACTTGGCTACGAGAATAGATAAATATGTCGTCTATAAAGACAATGACAAACTTATCTAAGTATGGCTTGCAAACTCTATTCATGACATCCATGAATGTTGCTGGTGCATTAGTTAGCCCGAAAGGCATTACTAAGAACTCAAAATGTCCATACCTTGTTCTGAACGCTGTCTTAGGCATATCTTCAGTTCGGACCTTGAGTTGATGATATCCGGATCTCAAATCAATCTTCGAGAAGAAGCTCGCCCCTTGGAGTTGGTCGAATAAGTCGTCGATCCTGGGTAAGGGATAACGATTCTTGATCGTTACCTTGTTTAGCTCACGGTAATCAATGCATAGGCACATTGATCCATCCTTCTTCTTCACAAATAATATAGGAGCTCCCCAAGGCGAAGAGTTGGGGTTGTATAAAACCCTTTTCCAGTAAGTCATCCAATTGAGTCCTAAGCTCTTTCATTTCAGTAGGCGCTAGACGATAAGGAGCTCGTGCAATTGGTGCAGATCCTGGCAGAATGTCTATCCTGAACTCAACTTGCCTCTCTAGAGGTAATCCAGGTAATTCATCAGGAAAGACATCAGGATACTTGGAAATAATTGGAATATCTTTGATCTTAGGCTTTGGTTCATCAACAGTCACTTGTGCCATGTAGATGACACATCCGCTCTTCAGATACTTCAATACCTTGAGAATAGAAACATTGTTGGGCAAACCATATTGTGTATCTCCTTGAATAGTGATAGATTCACCAGCAGGGGTTTTGATGTTAACAAGCTTTTTATCGCTGGCAATTTGGGCTTGGTTATGCGACAACCAATCAATGCCTAAAACCACATCAAAACCAGCCAATTTCATTGGTAAGAGGGATAGCGGGATAGAATGGTTCTTAATGGATATAGAGCATCCATCAAGAAGAGTTGAAGCTGTTTCTAAGGTACCATCGGCAAGCTCTACCTCATATTTTATGTCTAGAGTCTTAATAGGCAGATTCAGTAACTTACAAAACTTATGGTCTACGAAGGACTTATCAGCACCTGAATCAAATAAAACTATAGCATAATTATTATTAATGAGGAAGGTACCTGTTATGACATTCCCGTCATTCACCGCCTCCCTTGCATTCATCTGAAAAACCCTAGCATTGTTTTTCTTCGCCTCCTCGGGCTTCTTAGCATTCTTGGGGCAATTGGTCTTGATGTGCCCCTTTTCGTTGCAACCGTAACAGGTTTCATCCTTGATGTTTCGGTACTCCACAGACTTGTGCCCTTTCTTCTTGCAAATCCCACATGGTTTAGCTTGTGGGTCCTAGTTGCACTTCCCAAAGTGCCTCTTGTTGCAAGTCTTGCACCTGGGCTTGTCACCTGACTGCCCTTTCTTGGAACCAGAGTTCCCTTTTGTTCTTCTTATTCGACTGATGGGAATGGTCTTCCTCCCTCTTTCTTTTCCCGTCATCAGTGGTTTTCTTTGCCCTACTCCTCACAACATCAAGAGTAAGGGACAAAGATAGATCTACAGCAGATCTATAAGTAGTAGGCTTTGAAGCCTTGACATTTCCTTTCACTTCAGGTGCTAAACCATCGATGAAACGCGCAATGCGTTTGGGTTCTGGGGTGACCAAGTATGGTACAAGCCTCGACATTGAGTTGAAACTGGTCACGTAGGACCTACAATCCAAGTCCTTCATCACCAAAGTGAGGAAATCAGTCTCTATTCTCTCGACTTCATGCTGAGGACAGTAAGTGTCCTTCACAAGATCAACAAACTTGTTCCATGAAAGGTTATACAGAGGAATCTTTCCAGTGGATTGCACCAATGCTTTCCACCAAGTGAGGGCGTCGCCCTTGAAAGATTGCGACACAAACTTAACTATGTCTTCCTTAACACATCCACTGATGTCAATCACAGTCTCCATTTCATCTAACCACTTCATACAGTCTATTGCTCCATTTTTTCTCCTGTGAAATCTCTCGGTTTAAATGAGACGAAATATTTATAGGTACAACCCTTGGTGTACCTGGGAGTCTGTTCGAGGACAACCTGCCTCTGTGGTTCACTTCTCTGATTAGACGAGTGTTGAGACTCATTCTTCTTCAGTGTATGTGGTGTGTGCGTATATATACATAATTTTGCAATGAATTTACACACGATTGGGTTTTAAATTTATAAAAGTGATAATTACTTTTACATCAAAACACACACGAAAGAGGCAAGTGTACCCCATCATATATGTAATAAAGTATCGGTAAGAACCAAGTATCGATCCAAGGAAATGGGCGGAGAAATAATACTAGACCTTTGTCACTAAACTACCGGTAAAAACATAGGTTTGGTTGATTTAAACTAAACTAAAGTAAACATAACCAAATACATAATAAAAACATAATAGATAGTAGATAAAAAGCCTTGCTAAATACACAACCACAGCATGTCAACTAAGTCAGTTTTGGTACTAGAAGCATTCGGTCAATTTTCCAATTTAAAACAATTAGTATCCCTTTCGGGAATCCTAACATGACAATCATTCGGAAAGCTAAAATGATAAACACACTTTAACCACCTAAAATTGTTCTTTAACGTGCAATTGATAAATGTCTATGAAAATCTCTTAAAAATAAGTTAGTCAGCCGTTAGGATTGTTCTAACCTCACTTAAACAAGGAAAGCGACACCGATAAACACAATGCAACCACCGAGACAAGCATAAACTAGATTAAATCACAACCAAGTTCATTTTACAAATCTTGCACAAAAATTCACTAAGATAGCAATTTTGGCCTAAACTACTAACTAAGCTAACAAATCATGGCAAGAATTTATAACGACACCATCTAACCCGTTAAGGTCCTTCCGTGACGGCAAGCTCTCTTGATTAACAATAATTACATTTTATTAAATCACTAACCATTTCTAGTATCATGATGCATACATTTAAACCAAGTTAAACTAGTTAACCAAATTCAAAGTTTACTAATACAAGATTAATTAAGCTTCATTTTTCAACTATCTTAACTAACCAAGCACCAATCATCCAACATAATTACTTATAATCAAGAATTCAATATCAATAACAAGGTTGCAAACTAATCATCAAAGATAATCATAGAGAATACTTCAAGTGTCATTACAAACAAAGTTTAACACACTAATGGCAATAATCTAGCAAGGGATTGTTTGTGTTTTTGCCCAAAGGCTACAATAATACATAAACAATAATCTAAGTACTTGAAAGATTAACAAAAACATGGAAAGATTAGAAAATCAAACCATAAACAAGTACTAGACTAAGGATCCGGGTAGTAATCGAGCTAAACGAGACAATGTGGCTTGATTCCGGGTGAAAGCTAATGCCTCCGGAGCCTGAGAAGCTCTCCAAAAATCCAGAATCCCGAACAGAAGGTTTCTGCTGTGTTTTTATACTTTTTGCTGTTGCACGGTCGTTCTCCATATGGAACGACCGTGCACTTTATGCAATTATTGGAGATGGGTCACCATACTGCATACGTCATCAGATCGTTGACCAGATTCGAAATGGTACGACCGTTCTTTGTGTGGAACGGTCGTTCAGTTCCGGGCTACTTGTTGCACGCCGAGTCGCACCGGTCGTTCATCACCGAGACACTGTTAGTTCCTCGGATACGCACGGTCGTTCCACAGATGGAACGTCCGTTCTTCACTGAGCCGTGTTGTTTCCTAGAACGCCCAGTCGCACAGGTCGTTCATTTCCGGGTTGATCAGCTTTGTCGGAGATGCACGACCGTGCATCAGGTGGAACGGTCGTTCCACAGGCCCAGTTCAGAATCCTTAACAGAATGTCCGCACCTTCGTCGTTTTGTCCGGAAAGTCCTCGTTTTCGCTATCATCTTGGCTGGTATGCTGTTTTAGGCCTGTAAACATAAATGTAGATAAATAAGTATCCGAATGACGGTTTTACGGCAAAAAACGCATAAAATAGGGGTAAAACGGGGGACTAAAATATGTGTAAATTAGAGTGTATCAAATCTCCCCACACTTGAACCTTGCCTGTCCTCAAGCAAGCTAAACTAAAAAGCAATAAAAGACATAAACAAACAAGAACGATAATTTACACACTATTTTATTGAAAACTAATATAAACGGTTAGACGGTTTGTCGAAAGACAACATCAAAAGACTCAAACCCAACAAGCATATGCAATTAAAAAGCGACAACCAAAAAGCCGTGACAAAACATTTAATTGACTCACATGTTAATCTTTACACAACTCACAATGTTCACACACACTCGGTTTTATTTATGAAACATACATAAAATGTGCATGCGTAAACACTCAACGCCTAGTCAATGAAATGTGCAATATCATAAGCTTGTTATAAGATCTCGTCTCCACCAACTAACATGCAAATAAGTGTAAATCAAGAGGTCTTTACGGGTTATAACGTTAGGCTTGGGCGAAGGGTATGGAAGTGGACATTTAAAATGGTGAAAATGGTTAAAACTCGGTAGTAGCGTTTAACAAGCAACAAAATAGTACAACTATACATACAAACGCCTTAAAAAGGCGACTAAAGCGCAATCGAGCTTATCAACGAAATTTTAACATTTAAGCATTCAAAATTGCTCGATTTCTATCAACTTCACCCTATTTTAGGGTGTTTTATTTTCTGTTTTTTTTTTTTTTTTTATAAAGCAAACTATACAATGAAATATAAACAATAACAAGCTAGTTAAACTATTATTTTAACCGAGTTTCAACACTAAAAAGGTTTAAAAACATAAAAAGGCTAAATTTGGTTAAGTAGGCGATAATGTGGGTAAACAAAGGTGAACGGGAAGGCTCGACATGGTTAATCCTAAAGGGTAATATAAGGTGAACGGGAAGCACAACACAAAGAACAAGGTACACAACAAAGGGGTAAACTAAGTGCCTCTATCACGTTTACACAAATCCGCACGTTCATGGTCTTAACAAGCATACTAGTGACAAGTTCTAAATTGCACAAAACATCCGGCTCACTCCTATATCCGTAATGAACAAATATATAACAATCTAGGCTCAAATATGCTCACGTAACGGAAGGAATGGGTAAAAGTGTGAAAACTATCATGTAAGTCTTTCTTTGTTTGTCACGCTTTCCGTTTTCCTTTTTTCAAAAATATTTTGCTTGTCGAGTTTTTATCAAGTCCGATGCTTTCTAAAACACAACCAACCGGTAAATACAACTCAACTGACTCATTTAGAAAAGAGTTTGAAAATTGATTTGAATGCACTTCGGTAAAAATATCTTTTATAACTTGGGACAATTATTAAAATAATCTTGTATACAGTTTTACTTATTTGCCGTCCATTAGCACCGGTTAGAAGAGCCGGTTTAAGTTAACTGACACGCCACATGTATAATGCCCACAAGGTTGATTCCTTTACGTGGATTACCAGTTTTTACATAATGCATCTGTCAGGTGTACGCCTACACCCCGTGCTTAGGTCGTAGCCATTTCGTAAAATGATGCCAAGGATATCCGGGACATTGTCATTTAACCCCCAAGGGCCATACATAAAACAATACAGAACAAAGCGGGTTATGTAAATACATTAATCACAATCCGGTTTAAATGACTACATACCCAACCAAGCGGTACTTTTATAGTGCCGTATCCCAAGCCCGTATAGGGAAAATAAGTTAAGAGTATTTACCTGAGCAAAGTATAAATCAAATACAGCAAATGCAAGTACTTTTACTGGGCTCCTAATCTGGAACGAAGGTTTATAATAACCTATTAGATTTCTAACGGGTCTTTAATTAAGCCTAGGCTTAGACCGGTTAGTTTTAAAGATACGGTTCGTACGCACGATAAGCGAAAACCGAATAGAATGTGATTTAGACCCGTCAAGTTTGAAGACTTGCTTAATATGGGTATTTTATACACATTCTGGATTTTGAGATAAAACCGATAAGGTTTGACCCGTTTCGGCTAATTTATGTAAACTAGTTACATAAACCGAACCGAACGCGTAATAAGCGCAACGGGTATCCGTAAGAGCCATATACAGGTTCCCTAAGTTAATATGCTTCAAATATGTTGTGACATCAGTAAGATGTCTTTTATTATGCCCGAAACGAATTTAAACACAAACTATGCCTCGTAAGGGTAGTTTGGTCATTTTCAAGGTTATAAAAGAGTCTAAGTATTAACCTGAGTTACAGGTCTGATGTAATCAGCAAAGATAATCAATTTGCTAAGTTATATCAGTAGGGTATTGTATATATGTGAAATTTATCAATTATAACCAAACTATGCACCGTAGGGGCATTTTGGTAATTTCACATAAGCCGAAAAGCTCAAAACTGAAGTCTGAGTTAAACCACTTTTGCTTACTGTTAAAATATTATAATTTACCTCAAATATCAGTAGGTATAACCCTTTGTATGTTTAAAATAGTTTTAGTTCATACTATGCGTTAAAAACGCTTAATAAGGCGATTAGAAGCCGTTTCCGGATTCTATATAGAAATCTGATATTTTTATTATTCCAGGAGGATTAAAATAATTTATTTATCATATGTAATCAGTAGCAAAAGGTTTGGAGTCAATTAGATATGTAAAACTCATTTTATAGCCCGTAAGGGCAAAACCGACAATTACCGGATTAAGCCTACGACTATAAGTTATGCTCAGCCTAAAATTAATTAAAAATCTTCAAAAATCCCAAAATAATATATTACATCAGTGGGTAATAAGTTTGATATCAAAAAGTAGGCTTAACTAGGCTATACGCTAATTATGTCGTTTAATTAACATAAAGCTTTCAATTTACGCTAATGAGCATAACTCTCAAACTACACCTCAAACTGATGTCAAACTTTGGGTACAAGTTTATATCAGTAATTAAGGTTTCTACACTTTTACATTTTCAAAAATCATATTTTAAGGTGAAAAGGGCATAATGGTCAACATATGAGCAATTAACGAAATCATGCGTATTAATTGGTTAACTAATGAACCATGGTGTATAATCACAGAGGGTTATACTAGCATGTAACCTGGTCCAAATGGAGCTCTAAGGTATTTCTAAATCATACCAAAACGGGTCAGAACTGAAGTCAAAGCAAAAGTCAAAGCTTTGCGACTTTCGGTTCCGAACCGGGTCTAAACAGTAAATTGTCGGGTTAAACATGTTTAGACATGTTCTTAAACTAATTACCAAGTTATATTAATGATCAAACAGGTTGTATGTGTTCTACATTGCTAATTATGCATAAATTAGAAATTAAGTATCCTGTTGACTTTTTATTAGCAAGTTTGACCCGACATTTGACCTAGTTAGAGTGGGAATCAGGGGGGACCCTTTTAAGGGTTTATTACCCACATAATTACCAACTTATAACTACTTTCAATTCGACTAATCACTGGACCATTAGTGATTAATCTTAAAGTCAACCGTTAATTACGACGGTTTGACTTTTAAGCTAAAACTAAGCAAAAACTTAACTAAGGAAGGTTAAGCAAACTTACAAGAGTCCTATGAACGACCAGAGATCACTTGAGAGAAGTCTTGTGCTCCAGAAGTGATCCAAAGTGCAGATGGAAGGTGTGAAGAACTTGGTTGCAACTCATGGCCTTTTATAGTGATCAAATCACCATAGATTGTTGACACACAAGTCTACAACTGGCCACAACACATCCACAAGTGTCCCTAAGGTTCTAGGAGGCACTTAGGGGTCGCCCATGATGAGAAAATATCTGTTAAAGGTCGGTTGAGCGCGTTTACAGGCTGCTATTTGAAGATTCTGCATCTGGGCGGTCCAGGCGGCCCGCGTAAGATGTTGTTATGGGCTTACGCGGCCCGCTTGGGTCTTCTGATCAGACAAAAACGTTCTCAAGATGTTGCATCTCGTCTCTTGGCCCTTCCGAAAGGTCAACTAACGTATTTCTTGCAATTTGAACCCTCTATTTTGACATATAAGGGCTTCTAGACATTTACCCTCTTTGTTAAGTCCTCGGTTAGTTTTATTGTTACCCGAAAAGTCCTAACTTTCAACGTTGACGCTTTAACCCCTTGTAGACGAATTTGATCATAACTTTCTCATACGATAACAAAACTTTATGAAATTTATATCGTGCATTCTAGTGAGCATAATTAACCGTTACAAAGCTTCGGGTTTGTCAAAAGGTCACTCAGAGGTATAACTTAAACATGTTGACACATTTAACCCCTGTAGTTTGAAATCTCTCACTTTTAGCTTCGTATGATCCATGATATATTCGTTTGAAGGTATGAGCATCATGTAGGGTTAATTTACAATATATTTATTCACTGTTGACATTTAGAACTCGTATATTCATATACTTTCCATGATTGTCAACTTTAAATCCTTCTATAACATTCTTTCACACGTTCACACATATGACACGTGTCAACTCATTATAGGACGTGAATTTTCGAGGTGTTACATCCTCACCCCCTTAAAAGAAATCTCGACCTCGAGATTTACTGAAACAAATGAGGGTACTTTTCTTTCATTGTGGACTCAACCTCCCACGTGTATTCGAGACCTCTACGGGCATCCCATTTTACCTTTACAATAGGCACATGCTTCCTTCGAAGCTTCTTAACCTGTCGATCTTCAATCGACAATGGTTTTTCCACAAATTTCAAGCTCTCATCTATATGCACATCTGTATGTGGTATAACCAGTGATTCGTTAGCGAAACACTTCTTCAGATTGCAGATGTGGAACACATTGTGAATTCCACTGAGCTCTTCAGGTAAGTTTAACTTATAGGCAACTGACCCGGCACGTTCGATGACCTCGAAAGGTCCTATGTATCTCGGGCTTAGCTTGCCTTTCTTACCAAATCGCATCACTCCCTTCCAGGGTGATACTTTAAGTAACACTTTATCACCTACTTCGAAGTGAAAAGATTTACGCTTTGGATCTGCGTAGCTCTTTTGCCTATCTCGGGCAGCTTTGAGACGGTCACGAATCTGGACAATCTTGTCCGTCGTTTCAAAGACTATCTCCGGTCCTGATAATTGGACATCTCCAACTTCCGCCCAACAAACGGGCGTTCTACACTTTCTACCGTATAAGGCCTCGAAAGGCGCAGCCTTTATGCTGGTATGGTAGCTATTGTTGTAGGAGAACTCGATCAATGGTAGGTGGTTATCCCAATTACCACCTAAATCAATTACACATGCGCGTAGCATGTCTTCCAAAGTTTGAATAGTACGCTCGCTATGACCGTCTGTCTGAGGATGGTAGGCCGTACTGAAATTCAAACGCGTGCCCAAAGATTGTTGGAAGCTTTTCCAAAAATGTGACGTGTATCTAGTATCTCTGTCAGAGATAATAGACACAGGTATGCCATGTAAGGCTACAATCTTATCCACGTATAGTTGGGCTAACATATCGGAGCTATAAGTCTCCTTGATGGGTAAGAAATGTGCTGACTTAGTCAGTCTATCAACTATAACCCATATTGTATCATTTCCTTTCCTTGTCTTAGGTAACTTGGTAATAAAATCCATAGTTACAATTTCCCACTTCCAAGTAGGAAGTTCAGGCTGTTGTAGCAAGCCTGACGGCTTTTGATGTTCTGCTTTGACTTGCGCACAAGTCAAGCACTTAGCTACATAGGCAGCTACAGACTTTTTCAAGCCTATCCACCAATAATTTGCCCTTAGATCCTGGTACATCTTATCAGCTCCAGGATGAACGGAATATTTAGAACTATGGGCTTCCTGGAGGATAACATCACGAAGTCCTCCATAAATTGGGACCCATATTCGTCCATTCAATCTCAGAATTCCGTCTTTGCCAAGAGATAACTGCTCCTCAGTTACTCCTAGCTTTTCATTAGGATAGTTAGCTTCCAACACAGCTTCCTTCTGTGCAGCTAACAACCTTTCAGTCAAACTGTTCTTTATCTCCATGTGCTTGGCGTTGATTCGGATGGGTTTCACCCTTTCCTTTCTGCTCAAGGCATCAGCGACTACATTCGCCTTGCCGGGATGATATCTGATTTCACAATCATAATCATTTAAAGTCTCCATCCAACGGCGCTGCCTCATGTTTAAATCCTTCTGATTAAACAGATGTTGGAGGCTCTTGTGATCAGAATAGATCACACATTTAATACCATACAAGTAATGCCTCCACAGTTTTAGTGCGAATACAACGGCACCCAACTCCAAGTCATGGGTGGTGTAATTCTTTTCGTGCACCTTTAACTGTCTTGAAGCATAGGCAATAACCTTGCCTTTCTGCATAAGCACACACCCCATGCCAGTGTGCGATGCATCGCAGTAAACCACAAAATCTTCTATTCCATCTGGCAATGTCAGTACTGGGGCGTTGCTCAACTTTTGCTTTAGGATGTCAAAGGACTCTTGCTGCTTAGGGCCCCAAACGAACTTTACTTTCTTCTTAGTCAAGGAAGTTAGGGGTGCAGCAATCCTTGAAATTTTTTCAATGAAACGCCTGTAATATCCTGCCAATCCCAGGAAGCTACGAATCTCCGTAGGCATCTTTGGCTCTTGCCAGTTCATAACTGCTTCAACCTTAGCGGGATCCACTTGGATACCACTCTCACTCACCACATGTCCAAGGAATTGGACTTTTCGAAGCCAAAACTCACACTTGGAAAATTTGGCGTAGAGCTTCTCATGATGTAGGAGTTTGAGAATACAGCGAAGGTGTTTCTCATGGTCAGCTTGGTTCTTCGAGTAGATAAGAATGTCGTCGATGAAAACGATGACGAATTTATCTAGGTACGGCTTGCAAACGCGATTCATGAGATCCATGAACGCGGCAGGTGCATTAGTGAGCCCAAAAGGCATCACTAGGAACTCGTAATGACCATAACGAGTCCTAAATGCAGTTTTATGTACGTCTTCATCTCTAACCTTCAGTTGGTGGTAGCCTGACCTTAAGTCAATCTTCGAGAAATAACTTGCCCCTTGCAATTGATTGAACAAATCGTCGATCCTGGGCAAAGGATACCTATTCTTTATCGTGACCTTATTAAGTTCACGATAATCGATGCACAGACGCATCGATCCATCCTTCTTCTTTACAAACAAGACTGGCGCTCCCCAAGGAGACGAACTAGGTTTAATGAAACCTTTAGCTAGCAATTCATCCAGTTGTGTTCTCAACTCCCTCATTTCTGTTGGTGCCAGCCTATAAGGTGCTCTAGCAACTGGTGCTGCTCCAGGGATGATGTCAATTCTGAATTCCACTTGCCTATCTGGTGGTAACCCAAGTAGTTCTTCCGGAAAAACTTCTGGGTATTCATAAATGACGGGGATGTCTTCCAACTTCGGTTTTGGCTCATCGATAATTACTTGTGCCATGTAGACGACACAACCCTTCTTTAAACACTTGGAAGCCTTGAGCATAGTCACTTGCTCAGGCAGTCCATATTGGGTATCTCCCCGAATGGTAAGTGATTCACCAGACGGAGTCTTTATCACCACTTGCTTTTTGTTGCAGACAATTTGGGCCTGGTTATGAGATAACCAGTCCATACCCAATACTATGTCAAAACCAGCCAACTTAAAGGGAAGTAGAGACAGAGGAAAAGAGTGGTTCTTAATAGATATAACACATCCATCTAACACAGTAGAGACGGTTTCTAGGGTGCCATCTGCTAACTCCACCTCATAATTCACACTTAAGGTTTTGACAGGTAATTTCAGCAATTCACAAAACTTATTATCAACGAAAGACTAATCAGCGCCTGAATCAAAAAGTACTCTTGCATAGACATCATTTACAAGGAAAGTACCTGTAATCACGTTGTCGTCTAGAACCGCTTCCCTTGCATCCATTCTAAAGACCCTAGCATTGGTCTTCTTGACCTCTTCAGGCTTCTTGGCGTATTTAGGGCAGTTGGTTTTAATGTGCCCTTTCTCATTGCAGTTGTAGCATGTGGCATCTCTTATCTTCTTGTACTCTATCGACTTGTGCTCTTTAGACTTGCATATCCCACATGCAGGTGCTCCTGACTTAGAATTGGACTCAAGTCTGCACTTTCCAAAGTGGCGTTTCTGGCAAGTCGTGCACTTTGGTTTTTCCTCTGTTCGCTGACTATTCCTTCCAGAACCAGACTTCTTAGAGTCGGTGTTTCCCTTGTGCTTTTTCTCTGACCCTCGTGAGTTATCATCCTCACGCTTCCTCTTACTTTCTTTAGATTTCTTTAGCGATCTCAACCTGACCACATCTAAAGTAAGGGATAAAGAGAGATCAACAGCTGACCTAAATGTAGCAGGTCTTGAAGCCTTAACACTGGCTTTGATTTCTGGGGCTAAACCCCCAATGAAGCGAGCAATTCGCTTGGGTTCTGGTGTTACAAGGTAAGGAACCAGTCTGGACAGGGTATTAAAACTGGTGAGGTAAGCTTGACAATCTAAGTTTGTCATCACCAATGATAAGAAATCAGATTCAATTCTTTCGACCTCGTGTTGAGGGCAGTAGTTCTCCATAATGAGAGCAACAAATTGTTCCCATGACATGTTGTAGAGCGGGATCTTCCCAGCAGCTTGAATGAGAGACCTCCACCATGCAAGTGCCTCTCCCTTGAACGATTGGGATACATACTTCACTACATCCCTTTCAGTACAACCGCTGATATCGACAACCGTGTCCATTTCATCCAACCAGATCATACAATCAATTGCCCCCTTCTCCCCGGTGAAATCCTGGGGTTTGCAGGAAACAAAGTATTTATAGGTACAGGACTTGGTACGCGGTTTGTTATCGAACACTATCCTCTTGGATGGAACACTGTGTTCATTTGATGAATGTCGATCATCATCCTTCTTTGGCTCCTCTTTCTTAGAAGGCGGCTTGTTATGAGGCTCTGAATGAGTTTTAGGGACAGACTTAGAGTGGGGTACAGATGAGGCTCGACTATGCGTCCCACTATACTCCTTAAATTGTTCTTCTACAGCTTTAGATACAGTTGTATCAATTAGTGTACGAAGCTCTCCTTTGGTTATATTAATCCTATCATTATCATCGCGGTTTTCCAAAGGATGACTGTTTATCTCTTCAGAGTCAGCCATGTAGTCTTAGTTGCTACAAAAAGAAGATAAGGGCAAGGTTTATTTAGAAGCCCATACAGTACTATCGTTCTTAAACGATTTATTAACCATGCTTTTAATACACATTTTAGTTAATTTGTTAAATATAAAAATTGTTCAGGATCTTTATGATAATCCTAAATTATAAGTTAATAATAGCACAAAAGGCCTAGTCACGTAGACAAGTTTAATTTATAAGCCATGATTTCAGAGAATTGAGGCATTAAGGTTTGAATCAAAGTTCATTACCTTTTCTTGACAGGGAGTTGTAGGCTACCACTGTCTTTAGTCTCAAAGGACGTTAATTATAGCCCGTGGGCACTTCATCCATAAGGGATGATTATATAAATAAGGGAATTTAGATTAACCCATTAAAAATGACCTATGTGATTTTATCGTGTCACATCTTGTCAAGCATGATAATATGCTTTTAGATATAAAAAAAAATTGAATCTCTTGAATAGGTTCTACCATCTTGGCCTTGTCTGCAGTGACATTCAGGCTAGGTTTTACCTTTTAGATTCTTTTTAATAATAATTAACGCAGAACAATCCTAAATTGAGGTGTTAACAAGGATCTTAATCTAATTGAGGAACTACCATCTTTGCCCTGTCTCAAAATAGCACGCGGCTAGGTCTTGTCCTTTTTAGATTTTGCCATTTTATTATAATGGTAGATCTTATAATATAGGAATGGTATTTTTAAATATAATCGTTCCTTTAAAATTTAACAAGTATAGGGTTGCCCTAAACGGGACTTCTAATAAAATGACTTGCCCATGCAAAGGCTAATCAGAAAAATAACAAGGAAGTAATTAAAAGACAATGAAACGAATTTGGATTAGTCTTATGTTCTTGTCTAGACTCAAGAATGTGCAACTGTGTAACTGAGATTAAACACAAAGGCTAGTGTTTAATTCACTCAGTGTTGGCTCTGATACCAACCTGTCACACCCCGAATTCCACGTGTCACCGGCGGGCCCGGTGGGGAGTATCGTGACGTGGTTGGCAACATAATAGTCAAACAACACAATATATAAATGCACAGCGGAAGCAAAAGATAAATATATTACAATCCGAATATAAAGTAATATCCCAGTATTACAACGGAAAGTAAAGGATCCACAGGCGGATCAATATAAAAAGAAAACTGTTCAACAGACTTTGACATCTAGAGCTTGCGAGACTTGAGTAATGATGCCTGGAGTAGCCAGCCTATTTCGTCTAGCACCTGCACTTAGCCTTTTTGGAAAATACGTCAGTTTACACTGGTAAATACAACTCAACTGACTCATTTAGAAAAGAGTTTGAAAATTGATTTGAATGCACTTCGGTAAAAATATCTTTTATAACTTGGGACAATTATTAAAATAATCTTGTATACAGTTTTACTTATTTGCCGTCCATTAGCACCGGTTAGAAGAGCCGGTTTAAGTTAACTGACACGCCACAGGTATAATGCCCACAAGGTTGATTCCTTTACGTGGATTACCAGTTTTTACATAATGCATCTGTCAGGTGTACGCCTACACCCCGTGCTTAGGTCGTAGCCATTTCGTAAAATGATGCCAAGGATATCCGGGACATTGTCATTTAACCCCCAAGGGCCATACATAAAACAATACAGAACAAAGCGGGTTATGTAAATACATTAATCACAATCCGATTTAAATGACTACATACCCAACCAAGCGGTACTTTTATAGTGCCGTATCCCAAGCCCGTATAGGGAAAATAAGTTAAGAGTATTTACCTGAGCAAAGTATAAATCAAATACAGCAAATGCAAGTACTTTTACTGGGCTCCTAATCTGGAACGAAGGTTTATAATAACCTATTAGATTTCTAACGGGTCTTTAATTAAGCCTAGGCTTAGACCGGTTAGTTTTAAAGATACGGTTCGTACGCACGATAAGCGAAAACCGAATAGAATGTGATTTAGACCCGTCAAGTTTGAAGACTTGCTTAATATGGGTATTTTATACACATTCTGGATTTTGAGATAAAACCGATAAGGTTTGACCCGTTTCGGCTAATTTATGTAAACTAGTTACATAAACCGAACCGAACGCGTAATAAGCGCAACGGGTATCCGTAAGAGCCATATACAGGTTCCCTAAGTTAATATGCTTCAAATATGTTGTGACATCAGTAAGATGTCTTTTATTATGCCCGAAACGAATTTAAACACAAACTATGCCTCGTAAGGGTAGTTTGGTCATTTTCAAGGTTATAAAAGAGTCTAAGTATTAACCTGAGTTACAGGTCTGATGTAATCAGCAAAGATAATCAATTTGCTAAGTTATATCAGTAGGGTATTGTATATATGTGAAATTTATCAATTATAACCAAACTATGCACCGTAGGGGCATTTTGGTAATTTCACATAAGCCGAAAAGCTCAAAACTGAAGTCTGAGTTAAACCACTTTTGCTTACTGTTAAAATATTATAATTTACCTCAAATATCAGTAGGTATAACCCTTTGTATGTTTAAAATAGTTTTAGTTCATACTATGCGTTAAAAACGCTTAATAAGGCGATTAGAAGCCGTTTCCGGATTCTATATAGAAATCTGATATTTTTATTATTCCAGGAGGATTAAAATAATTTATTTATCATATGTAATCAGTAGCAAAAGGTTTGGAGTCAATTAGATATGTAAAACTCATTTTATAGCCCGTAAGGGCAAAACCGACAATTACCGGATTAAGCCTACGACTATAAGTTATGCTCAGCCTAAAATTAATTAAAAATCTTCAAAAATCCCAAAATAATATATTACATCAGTGGGTAATAAGTTTGATATCAAAAAGTAGGCTTAACTAGGCTATACGCTAATTATGTCGTTTAATTAACATAAAGCTTTCAATTTACGCTAATGAGCATAACTCTCAAACTACACCTCAAACTGATGTCAAACTTTGGGTACAAGTTTATATCAGTAATTAAGGTTTCTACACTTTTACATTTTCAAAAATCATATTTTAAGGTGAAAAGGGCATAATGGTCAACATATGAGCAATTAACGAAATCATGCGTATTAATTGGTTAACTAATGAACCATGGTGTATAATCACAGAGGGTTATACTAGCATGTAACCTGGTCCAAATGGAGCTCTAAGGTATTTCTAAATCATACCAAAACGGGTCAGAACTGAAGTCAAAGCAAAAGTCAAAGCTTTGCGACTTTCGGTTCCGAACCGGGTCTAAACAGTAAATTGTCGGGTTAAACATGTTTAGACATGTTCTTAAACTAATTACCAAGTTATATTAATGATCAAACAGGTTGTATGTGTTCTACATTGCTAATTATGCATAAATTAGAAATTAAGTATCCTGTTGACTTTTTATTAGCAAGTTTGACCCGACATTTGACCTAGTTAGAGTGGGAATCAGGGGGGACCCTTTTAAGGGTTTATTTCCCACATAATTACCAACTTATAACTACTTTCAATTTGACTAATCACTGGACCATTAGTGATTAATCTTAAAGTCAACCGTTAATTACGACGGTTTGACTTTTAAGCTAAAACTAAGCAAAAACTTAACTAAGGAAGGTTAAGCAAACTTACAAGAGTCCTATGAACGACCAGAGATCACTTGAGAGAAGTCTTGTGCTCCAGAAGTGATCCAAAGTGCAGATGGAAGGTGTGAAGAACTTGGTTGCAACTCATAGCCTTTTATAGTTTTCAAATCACCATAGATTGTTGACACACAAGTCTACAACTGGCCACAACTCATCCACAAGTGTCCCTAAGGTTCTAGGAGGCACTTAGGGGTAGCCCATGATGAGAAAATATCTGTTAAAGGTCGGTTGAGCGCGTTTACAGGCTGCTATTTGAAGATTCTGCATCTGGGCGGTCCAGGCGGCCCGCGTAAGATGTTGTTATGGGCTTACGCGGCCCGCTTGGGTCTTCTGATCAGACAAAAACGTTTTCAAGATGTTGCATCTCGTCTCTTGGCCCTTCCGAAAGGTCAACTAACGTATTTCTTGCAATTTGAACCCTATATTTTGACATATAAGGGCTTCTAGACATTTACCCTCTTTGTTATGTCCTCGGTTAGTTTTATTGTTACCCGAAAAGTCCTAACTTTCAACGTTGACGCTTTAACCCCTTGTATACGAATTTGATCATAACTTTCTCATACGATAACGAAACTTTATGAAATTTATATCGTGCATTCTAGTGAGCATAATTAACCGTTACAAAGCTTCGGGTTTGTCAAAAGGTCACTCGGAGGTATAACTTAAACATGTTGACACATTTAACCCCTGTAGTTTGAAATCTCTCACTTTTCGCTTCGTATGATCCATGATTTATTCGTTTGAAGGTATGAGCATCATGTAGGGTTAATGTACAATATATTTATTCACTGTTGACATTTAGAACTCGTATATTCACATACTTTCCATGATTTTCAACTTTAAATCCTTCTATAACATTCTTTCAGACGTTCACACATATGACACGTGTCAACTCATTATAGGACGTGAATTTTCGAGGTGTTACAGACTAGGTACAGAAAATAAAATGTCCTCACAGGAACTTGATTGAAAAATACAATACAATACAAAATAAAGTAAACAACTTTCTATTTCTTTTTGCCTTTGATGAGACTCGCAAGGCCCTTGAGAAAGCTGTTTGCTTCTTGTTGGTTTCATCTGCTTTTCGCTCAACCCTATCCAACCTCTGCATAATTTCTTCAGTTTGCACCTGTTGAGGAGGAGGAGGTTGCTGGTAAGGTGGGTATTTATACCCTTGCACTGGATATCCAGTTGGATAAACTGGAGGATAAGAAGAAGGATAAAGTGCATTGTACTGAGCTGCAGTAAGATATGGATCTTGGGTTCCATAACCCGCAGAAGTTGGGTATTCAAAGGGGTTATACCCAGACGAACCTGGGTAAGTCGGTATCGTGTTTTCAAAACCCACTGGCGGTGGCGGTGGTGCATAAGAAACCGGCGGAGGATCGTCTTCTGGCACCGCATGCGAGGGTCCACCCAATTGTTGGTCCTTGGGGATAGGAGGGTATGAGCTTGAACCTTGAGGGGAACTGAACCGTGGTCCCCTTCGCACGGATATTCTTGCATTCCTCCTTTGCCTCGGCGGCACGGGAGGTGGTTGAGGTGGTTCCTCAACGGGTAGAGGTGGTGGAGAAACTGCTTGAAGATGCGGCTCATCCAAAGGAGGTTGAGCAGGAGAGTTAGGATATGAAGGGGTAAATGCCCATTCATGTTGGTTCCACCTTTCGGCAAATGAGTCGGGCCCTCGGTACGGCGATCCTTGGTATGGAGAATCGCTAGAGATGTTGATAGGGTAACCCGGTGTTCTGGTTTGCAGATCTGGATCAGGGTCGTCATCCATTTCCATCTCCTGGGAAAACTGATCCTCGGGTCCTAGTGGATTGAAACCCAGAAAATCGTTGACATAGTCGTTAGGGTTGAACTGGGCTGGAGAATAAGTGGAATCGGAGTGATGGAAAGAATGGGAGTGCAAAGAATGGTAAGATTGGTGCGAATGGTGAGAATGGTGTGAATCTTGTGTGTGATGGGAATGCTGGGGCTCGTCTGGAACAGGCTGCCCAAATGATGGATGAAACGAGGGTAATGAACTCAACGAGACCGAGTGTCTCTCGGGTTCAAAAGAATGACCCCAATGGTCACAAGAATCCGTGCTAGAAAATGTCGCAGACGGAGTGCGCCTATGGGAAAGTCCTGCATGTCCTGATGGTCCACCTCTCATTGGACCCTTTCCCTTGCCTCGTACACGTGGTGGCATTATCGATAAAACCTGTCAAAACAAGTAAATAAAACATAAACAACAAAAGGAAAGTTAAGAATAAATCCTAGGTCATTAGCCTAGACTCGGAAGTCTAAGGAATGTACTTATTGTGTCATTGAGATTAAACACAAAAGGTTAGTGTTTAATTCACTCAATGTTGGCTCTGATACCAACCTGTCACACCCCAGATATTTCCACAAATTACCAATGGGCCCGGCGGGGAGTATCGTGACGTAGTTGATATCATCATTGTCAATACACACAATATAATAGCACAACGGAAGGCTTGGTGAATAAACTATTACAAACCATAATGTCTGAGTGTCCAAATGAAATAATATACAGATTGGGTTGTAATAAGATCCACAGGCGGATCATAAATAAAATACAAGAAACGAAAATAACAGACTCCAGGTATCTAGGGATTTGCAAGATCCTCTTATATGACACCTAGTAGCTCCAGCTTATTTACGAGAAGTACCTGTCAATCAGTCTTTAGAAAATACGAAAGTTTACACTGGTAAAGACAATTAACTTACTCATTTGAAAACATTTATGAAAAGTGATTTAAGTGCACAAGGCACAAATCATTTAAAACTTGGGACAATTATTTAAGATAATCTTGTATACAGATTTATATGTTTGTCATACAATTGGGGCCAGTTGGAAGCCGGTCTTGATTAACCGACTCACCACTTATAGAACCCACAAAGGAGTTATCCCCAACATGTGGGTTTATATTTTAGCATTTGCATCTGTCAGGTGTATGCCTACACCCCGTGCATAGGTCGTGGCCATTTTCAAATGAAATGAGCCGAGGATATCCAGGACACGGTCGTATTAACCCCCAATGCTTATGTTATCAAACAAGACAGATTAAAACGGGTTATGTAATTTATTAATCACAATCCGATTAAATGATTTCATAGCCGACCAAGTGGTATTATTATAATACCATATCCCAAGCCCGTAAAAGGGAAAATAAGTTAAAAGTATTTACCTGAGCTAAATGTGAGAAGTAACTCAGCCGTATATTCCTAAAGCTTTATGATAATACCTTCTACTGAAGCTACTCAATCTGTATGGAAGGTTTAATAACCTATTAGGATGCTAACGGGTCTTTATTTAAGTCAAGGACTTAGACCGGCTAGCTAGAAAGAAACTTTACGGTTCTAAACGCTAGATTAAGCGGAGACTGGAATAGAATGTGGTTTAGACCCAACAAGTCTTGATACTTATATAATATGGGTAAACTAAACACATTCTGGAATTTGAGGATTTAATGATAAGGTTAAACCCGTTTCGGCTATTTTACGTAAACTAGTCACATAAACCGATCCGAAAGCATAAATGCATAACGGGTAACCAAATGAATTATATACAGGTCTCAATTGTTATTATGCTTAAAATATGTTAATACATCAGTAGGATGTTAACATATATGCCCAAAAAGTATTTAAAACCAATTTAAGTCCCGTAAGGGCATTTTGGTCATTTTAATGATTATAAAAGAGATTTGATAACAAACTAAGGTTCTGGTCTTTGGTAATCAGTAAAAATATTTATTTCATCACATTACATTAGTAGGGTATTATACATATGTGAGGTTTACCATTTATAGCCAAACTATGCCTCGAAAGGGCATTTTGGTCATTTCACATATGCTTTTAAGGACATTTTTGGAAGTCTGAGTTCATGACTTATGCTTACTGTAATAATATTGAAATTTGTTTAAAAATTCAGTAGGTAACAAGTCTTAGGTGTTAAATATGGTTTTAAACCATACTATGCACCTAATTAGTGTAAAACTATCTAATTGACGATAATCAAGATGTTTATGTAAATATGAGATTTTGATCAGTTTTAAATGCTCAAAATAATTTATTTAATGTATGAAATCAGTAGGAAAAGGTTTGGCATTCAAATCATTTGTTAATCTCATTTTATGCATGAAAAGGGTATTATCGTCATTTACCGAATTACACAAGAACTCTATGATTTAATCAGATTATAATCTGACCAAAAATCCTAAAAATCCTTAAAAATAATATCTTAACAGTAGGTAATGAGTTTTGGTTCAAAATCAAAGTTTAAACATGTTTTATGCAAGATATCGCAATTTAATTAATAAAAAGCTTCTAATTACGATATTGAGCATAACTTCTGTTTGAGACCAAGAACTGATGTCAAATTTTCGGGACAAGTTTATATATCAGTAGCAAAGATTTTTGTCCTCTCACATTTCTAAAAATCTCAATTATATGTCAAAAGGGCATTTACGGCATTTATAAGCATATTAACAAACAAGAGCATATAATTCAAACTACTAAGGACCAAGCAATATAACTCCAGAGGGTTATAATATTATATAATGTGGTCCTAATGGAAGCTTAAAACATGGGAGAATTAAGCTTAATCGGGTCAGAACTGAAAGTCAAAGCAAAAGTCAAGCTTTTGCGATTTTCGGTTATAAACTGACCTTAAACTGATAATTGTCGGGTTAGACATGTTTAAACATGTTCTAACACTAATTACCAAGTTATTAGAATGTTAAAATATAATTTATAACCTCTGTTTTATTAGTTTAAATCATTTTTAAAGTTTCTGTCCAGTTTGATTTTTTGACTAACTAGTTTGACCCGACAATTAACTAGTCAAACGAAATGATTAGGAGATGTCCTTTTAAGGGTTAATCACCTAGCTTAATATGGTCCCATAACCACTTTTATTTCGGTCAGTGGCTGGGCCATTTATGATTAAACCAAAAGTCAAAGTCTAATTACGATATATTTGACTTTTCGGTTTTTAAGCTAATAAAATGAACTAAGTAGGGATTAAGACACTTACATAAAGTCCTAGCTATCTTTTCTACACTTCTTGATCTTCTCCTAGTGCTTGCTATCTCGAGAAATGAGCTTTGAAGTTGTTGCAACCAAATGAACACTTGAACACAACAACTAAAGTGTCTTTATATAGCAAGATACCATGCATTAAGATGTTTGAAGCTGTTTTGGAGGCTTCTAGGATCACCCCAGGTGTCCTAGTGGTAATACAATACCGTCATACAGCCCCTGGTATCAATTAGAATGAAGTTAAGTCGGTTCTGAGCTGAAACTCGCAGCTGTCAACATTTTTCTGCGCTGGGTACTTCTACGCGGACCGCGTAAGACTCAGCAAGAGTCTACGCGGGCCGCGATGACCTTCTGATCAGGTTAAAACATTTTAAATTTTGGCAGTTTCAGTCCCTGGCCCTTATAAATTTAATGTAACCTCATTTTTGGCATATAAGGCCCTTGTAGTTAGTTTGTAGAGGTTCAAGGGAGTATATCCAAACTCCGTTAGGCCCGGTTTCATTAAATATCACCATAAACACAAGTTTCATCATATTGACACTTTTCACCCAAAGTCTTGAAAACTTGCTTAACGATCTCGAAACCACTTGAAATTTATACCACTTATTCTTGAGAGTATATTTGAATATTTTGAAGCCTCGGGTTCGATAAAAGGTCACTCAGAGGTAAGAATTAACATGTTGACATGTTTAACCCTTGTAGTTTATAATCTTCCGATTATTTTCTTGAACGGCTTCTTATATTCAATTAATCACTCATTTAAGAATATATTCTTCGCATATGGTCATTCATAGGCACAAGTTTGGCATGTTGACACTTTTAGTCCCTTCGCATACATATTTTCACCGTTTGTCAACTTTAGTCCTTCAAACTCAATCTTTCACATATTTAGAGTTTAGGACACGTGTCTTGACATAATTGGACACGTTTTTACGTGGTGTTACATAAACCTTAGGAGGGAGACCTTTATTCATCGGATCCGCAAGCATATCTTTAGTACTAATATACTCGATACAAAGATTATTTTCCTCAACTCGTTCACGTACGAACATATATTTTGTATCGAGATATAAACCAGCTCCAGTCGAACTGTTACTATTCGAGAAACTAACGACAGCTGAATTATCACAGTAAAGCTTCAATGGTCTAGAAATGGAATTAACGATTTTGAGCCCAGTGATCAGATTTCTAAGCAACATTCCATGACAGGTTGCGTTATAAACAACAATGTACTCTGCCATCATTGTGGAAGTTGTGGTCAACTGTTGTTTATGACTCTTCCATGAGATAGGTCCGCCTGCTAACATAAAGATATAGCCCGAAGTGGACTTCTTGTCATCTTTGCATTTGGCAAAGTCAGAATCAGAATAGCCTACCACTTCTAAATGATCACTCCTTCTATAAGTCAGTTTATAGTCTTTCATCCCTTGCAGATATCGAAGTACCTTCTTAGCTGCTTTCCAGTGATCTAGGCCAGGATTAGTCTGATAACGGCCTAGCATTCCCGCAATATAAGCGATATCTAGGCAAGTACAGACTTGAGCATACATCAGGCTCCCGAATACTGACGCGTAAGGTATCTGGCTCATTTGCTCCTTCTCAACCTCTGTTGTCGGACACTGGAATGAACCGAAAACATCTCCGTTAACTACTGGAGCGACAGAGGGTTTGCATTGTTGCATTTTGTAATGTGTAAGGACACGATCTATGTAAGCCTTTTGAGACAATCCTAAGATCCCTTTGTGTCTATCTCGGTGAATTCCGATGCCAATGACGTAAGAAGCATCTCCGAGATCCTTCATGTCGAAGTTATGCGACAATAACCGCTTCGACTCATGCAACATGTCTAAACTATTACTTGCCAATAGAATATCATCTACGCAAAGGACAAGTATAGTAAAGTTGCTCCCACTTATCTTGAGGTAGGTGCATTGATCCACTTGATTCTTCATAAAACCTTGTTTCTTCATGACTTCATCAAACTTGAGGTACCAGTAACGTGATGCTTGTTTTAACCCGTAAATGGATTTCTTCAACTTAAAGACTAGATGCTCCTGACCTTCAGGTTTAAAGCCTTCAGGTTGTTTCATGTAAACATCCTCCTCTAAGTCTCCGTTAAGGAAAGCGGTTTTAACGTCCATTTGATGCAACTCTAAATCAAAATGAGTTACTAGGGCCATAACGATCCTTAATGAATCTTTACGAGAAACAGGTGAAAACGTTTCTTGATAATCAATTCCCTCTTTCTGAGTGTAGCCCTTTGCAACCAATCTCGCTTTGTAGCGTTCAACGTTCCCATTCGGATCCAGTTTTGTTTTGAACACCCATTTACATCCTATGGGTTTGACACCATTGGGTAATTCTACCAAATCCCAAACGTCATTTTTCTTCATGGATTCAACCTCATCAATCATCGCTTTATTCCATTCAGAAGACTGATCACTGCTAATGGCTTCATTGTAAGAGATAGGATCATTGAGCTTTCCGGGATCCATTTCAGTCAGGTAGGTAACATAATCATCCCAATTAGTAGGCCTTCTTTGCCTAGATGACCTCCTGAGTGGATTATCGGGTTCAACGTTGTCTTGGTTTTGAGTGTTTGATGTGCCTTCGTCATGAGGTATAATGGGTTCTGATTGTGGAGATAAATTTGTAGTTGGTGCAGTAGATTCAGGTACAGTAGTTGCATTGGGTACAAGAGGGTTAATCGGAGTAATGGTAAGCGTCGAGTATCCCCCCCCCCCCGCGTCTTGTACTTCTTGCAATTCTTCGTAAAGGTTTGTACTGCTCCCACTGACCTTGAAATCCTCCAGGAACGCAGCACACTTGGTTTCAACAATATGGGTTACGTGGGAAGGACAATAGAAACGATAACCCTTTGAATTATCAGGATACCCGATAAAGAAACAGGTAATTGTTTTAAGGTCAAGTTTCCTTAGGAAAGGATTGTAAAGTTTTGCTTCAGCAATGCTGCCCCATACTTTCATATATTTAAGACTCGGTTTCCTTTCTGTCCAAAGTTCATAAGGAGTTTTAGGGACAGACTTAGAAGGAACTCTATTGAGTATATGAACAGCTGCTTTTAACGCTTCAGTCCAGAGGAATAATGGTAAATTAGTGTTGGCTAACATACTGCGCACCATGTTCCTAAGGATACGGTTTCTTCTTTCAGCGACACCGTTCTGCTGAGGTATACCAGGCATGGTGTATTGGTTCACAATCCCCTGGCCCTTACAAAACTCATAAAATGGACCAGGAGCTTGACCCACATCAGTATGTCTTCCATAATATTCACCGCCTCTGTCAGATCTCACAACTTTAATCTGACGATCTAATTGCTTTTCAACTTCAGCCTTATAATCTTTAAAAGTTGTAAGAGATTCAGACTTTTCCTTAATTAGATACAAGTACATGTAACGAGAATAATCATCAATGAAAGTGATAAATGAAGTATGTCCTGTTATGCCAGCGATTTGGTAGGGACCACTAATGTCAGTATGAATGAGTTCTAATAAATTAGAGCTCCCAGTGGCACCTTTCTTATTCGCTAATGTCATTTTACCTTTAAGACATTTGACACATGTTCCAAAATCAGAAAAATCGAGAGGAGGTAAGACTTCATCCTTTACGAGACGATTTAATCGTTCTCTTGAGATATGGCCTAAACGTTGATGCCACAACATGGATGAAGTCTCTAAGTCTCGTTTCTCTTTCATCTTTGTGAGTGATTCACTAATATTATATGACAACAAAGATTTGGAAAAAATATCATCTAGTTCTAATCTATAGAGACCACCATCCAGAATACCAGTACCATAAAGAACAGAATCATAGAGGATAGAGAGTTTGCGATGAGCATGGGAAACAATAAAACCGTCCATGTCTAACTTTGGTCCTGATACAAGGTTCCGAGTTACCTCAGGAACATATAAGGTATCATAAAATTTAATACATAAACCAGTTTTCATAAATAATTGTAATGTTCCAATGGCCTTCACTTCTAATTCTCGATCATCCCCAACCTTAAGCGTTCTTTGGTTTCTTTCCGGCTTCCGGATTGTAAGGAATCCCTGAGTTGAATTGGTAACATGAACCATAGAACTAGAATCAAACCACCAAGAATTAGCAGGAACATTTAAATTATAGGACTCAAGTATCATAAAATAATCGTTACCTTTCTTAGCCAACCACTCCTTAAAGTCAGGGCATTCCTTTTGCATGTGTCCTGCCTTTTTACAGAACTTGCAGTGGATTCTGCCTAAGGAGTTCTTAGAGCTGGAAGGTGCACTTGTATTAGTATTGGGCCTTTGGACTTTAGAAGCATCCTTCCTCTGATGATTGTTCTTCCTTTTCTTAGAGTTGGAGGTGGTGAAGTTAGCAACATCAGTAGTGCGATCCATCCTCATACGCTCTTCCTCCTGTACGCACATAGCGACCAGCTCACTCATCGTCCATTTGTCCTTATGAGTGTTGTAATTGATCTTGAATGCTTCAAAGGACGAAGGAAGCGAAGTAATGATGAAATGAACAAGGAAACCATCACTGATTTCCATTTCTAGCCCCTTCAGCTTATTGGCCATGTCATTCATCATCATTGGCCATGTCATTCATCATCATGATGTGCTCGCAAATGCCGCTCCTCCCATCATAGTTAGTTGTCACCAGCTTGAGAATAAGGGTACTAGCGTGTGCTTTAGACGTCCCCTTGAATTGTGCCTCCACAGAAGCCAAGTAGGTTTTAGCATCTTCAGAATCAGGAATGGCTCATCTGATTGCATTGCTTATGGACTGCTTCATGAACATGAGAGACATGCGGTTACAAATAGTCCATTTTTCATGAGTTAACTGCTCAGCAGTAGTACTTTGAGGAGTAAGGTCCGCTGGCTTATTCTCTCTTAGAGCATAGTCAAAATCAAGCAATCCAAGCGTAAGCATGAGAGCATCCTTCCATGCAGCAAAGTTATCACCAGTCAAAGGTGGAATCCCGCAATTAGGTGCTGATAGTGGAAATAAGATGAGCAAGTTATGATACTAAGGAAGAAGTCCTAATGTGATCTAAGGGCAAATTATACTAAGGCAGGCATAAGTAATGACCATTTTACATTATGAAGTTGTGATATTGTCTATTACTAACATCAAAATAACAGACTTAGTTAAAATTCTACTTAAACGAAGACAAATCAGCTTTGGCCAGAAGTGTAATCATTTAAGCGTATGTGCAAAGTGATTGTAACAAATCAGCTTTGGCCAGAAATGAGACAATCACTTTAGTTATGCACTTGTTAAGTATGCTATACATGAAAGAATTAAATCAGTTTTGGCCAGATATTAAGACATTCACGTTTGTAATGCACACTTAACATAACTTTCGTAATACTTGAACGATAAGTAGATGTATCAAATCAGCTTTAGCCAGAAATGATACATCAAAAGCTCATTCAAGTTAAGCTATTTTGGTTTTGTAAAACATTATCTGATTCTGATTAATTAACTAAGTATTTACAAAACCAATTATTTAATAGCAAATCACCTGTTAGCGCGGATCGAACCAATTATCTGATTCTGATTAATTAACTACCAATTATTTAATAGCAAACCACCCGTTACAAAACCAATTTTAGTTCACATTAAACAGCCTAAAATAATGAGGTTTCGAGTGATATCTCGACTCAGTTATGAGGTCTCGAGTGAGATCTCGAGTCAAGTCTCGACTCATCTTGTAACATTTTGAGGTCTCGACTCATTAAGGTCTCGAGTCGCAACCTCAGTGTCTCGAGTCGTAATCATGGTCTCGACTACTGTGTTTTATGAGATCTCGACTCCTTGATGAGGTCTCGAGTTGCAACCACGGTCTCGAGTTGTGAAGATTGAAGCCCTTAGTCGAAACCTCAGTGGTCTCGAGTTGTAAAGATTTGAGAACACTTATGATTTCGAGTCGAGACCTTGTGGTCTCGAGTCGAGATTTTGGTCTCGGGTCGTTAAAAGGGATCTCGAAACTCATGTTAACAGTTGTTAATGTAAAAATAACTGAAAATTCGATTTTTAGGGATTTTGAGATATGGTTTCCTGTTTTAGTGATGATCTAATTTTATCAAATATTTCAAAATTATAATATGTTTATCTTTTAACAGTTTTCGAAAATCTTTAGAGGACAAAATCAGATCAAAATAGGAAAAAACACTCAATAATCCGAATCATATTCCAAAACATAAAGGAATTTCAAATTTGGCTAAGAACACATGATGAACCCTAAATATAAGAACAAAATTCTGGAACCCGAAACCTGAATTTTAAGAGTTCTCTAAACAGATTTCGGATATAAGTTTATACGTTTTGATTTCAAGACATTTAAAACATATTCTTTTCCTCGAAACAGTGATCTCGAGTGGTCCTTTATGACTCGAAACCGGCTGTTAGTTTATTAAGTTATAAAAATTCCGTTTTCCAGATTTCAATCCCAGAATAATGGATACGAAAACAGAACTGACTAATCAACATATGCTCTGATACCACATGTTGAATCAGTTATGTTTAAACATAATAGAACGAAACCTAGAAATCGATCACTGATCCAATTTGAGTACCTCTACAGGATAGACCTCAACAGAAAACTGAAGAGTAACGGCAGCAAGCGATTGAGTTCAGTAGTTCCTCATATAAAATTATTGACTCTAGAGATATAGTAATATGGAGAATACAAAATTGTTTCAAGCACCGACAGAACCGGAAGCGCCCCTTCTTTCAAAGAGAAGAGGACGGATTATTCACATTTCATTTGATGGTCAGAGGCGAATTGAAAGCTAAGCAGTGGTAATTCTAAAGATTCCCGGGGGGAAAAATAGAAACATGAAAACATACCTGTTACAGCAGACAGTGCAGAGGAGAATCCAGTGAAAGAAAAAGCCATAGAGTTCGACATCTTAGTCAAGGTGATCTGGTTCCTCCTTAGGGTGCAAACTGATGATGGTGATGATGAAACCGAAAAGGGTATCGGTTTAGGAGAGGGAGGTCGATATTGATGTTATGAGAATTAGATTATGTGTCTAACCTTAGAATCTCTACATAAGTCTTCTTATATAAGCACCCAAGAGGAAACATAATTAGTTAATAAGGGTAATATGGTTCATCAACAATTACCAACTAATTATTTAATAGGTTATTATATATTTTGATCTATATTATGTAAATGATTATAACGACTACTAGATTAAATATTAAAACATAATATATTTAATCTTACATAAATACGACCCTAGTTTAATTTAATTAAAGTGGCATTTAACATGTAAAAATACTGTAATTCATTGACATGGATAATTTTTAATATGTTAGTATAGGTTTGTATCCAAAGTGATAAAAAAGTAATGGGGTAATGTTTCGTTATTAAAAAAAGAAATACAATTTCATAACTTTTACGTATCTAACGAGTGTGCTAGTAACGCGATTATCATTGAATTTTCTAAAACGTGCATTTTAAAAGTGTTCAAAGACTAATACATCAATATATAAGAATGGATATTTTTTTCGCACGAAATAAGAACTATATTGATTTTTATTATACACTAATCCTTAAAAATTTAATGTTTTAATACAAATTTTAGCTATGATACAAACTAAATGTAAAATCTGTGTAAAAACACGGGTAGTCTTTAAATTTTACATACCAAATTTCTCTCACGAGTCCCATTAATCACATACAATTCGCAAACACCTAAAATATATTGATTTTTATTATACATTAACCCTTAAAAGTTTTATGTTTTAATATAAATATAAATTAGGGCTGCAAACGAATCGAACGAACACGAACAAAGTCTTTTTCGTGTTCGTTCATTAAGAAAATAATGTTTTCACACAGTTCATAAAAATACTTACCAAGCGAAATTTTCTGTTTATGTTCGTTCACTAAGGAAATTAACGTGTTCACAAACAAAAATGAACACAAGTAAAATCGATGAAGACGACGGAGGCTAGAGGTGAATGGCGGTAGGAGCCACGCTGGAACTTGTAGCCAAATCGTTGAAAGGTTGATCATATTCTTCGATGTGAATAATGAGAATGAAAAAGAAACGATGCATAAACAAGGTGAGAATATGATTTCCTATTTTATTTTTGTTAGGATATTTTTAGGATTAAAGAATGTCAAATGTTTAGATACAATAAACAAATGTATAAAAAATTTAAACAACATAAAGAGCTAAACATGAGCAAACGTAGATGAACGGGTATTCACAAACATAAGTAAACGAATGAGACCTTTATGTTCGTTCTCATTTATTTAACTAATCAAAGAGAATGTGTTATTCATCTTCATTTATTTATTAAATTAATGAACAAACTTAAATAAAATTTTCACCGAACATTTTACAAAGTGTTTGCTAAACATTTGTTCATCTATAACCGTAATACAAATAGCAATATACAATAACTAATCATGTTAATTATAAATGGCCGGGGGTATCACGTACGGATGGAAGATATATAGGCAATGGGCAGTCGAGTGGCCTATGGGCTATGGCCTTAGCTGTGTGCATCATAAGACCATGCGTAGTGGGGCAATATTCACCCTTAGGCGTTTTGCGCCATGTGACAACCCAGTCAGCAATGGGGCATTATTTTGCGTTTTCTAAAATGAGTGTAATGGGGATGGGGCATTATTGGGCAATATGTTTTGTAGTAAAATAAAATAAGAAAAAACACCTAAAAATCTTATTGGCCAAGCAAATGGAATCTCTAATTTGATTGGCTAACCTTTTCCCCATTCGGCGTTTTTCAAACCACGCCAATGAGCATTTTTTGCAAGATAACGCCCAATCACGCCCAGGTGTAGTGGTGAAGGGGCGTTATTGGGCGTGATTGGACAATTTAAAAAAAAAAAAACGCCCCACTACGCATGGTCTAAGTCTCATCAAATCTTTGTATGGATATACAGTTTACTTAAGATTTGTAGAGTTTTTTCCTAAATTAGTGTTGTGAAAAAAATATTTATCAAAATGGTATTTCCTAAAAAGTATTTATCAAATTGGTGTTTTTTATTTATTTTGCATTTATCTTTTATTCTCTAACAAACGTATTAGATTTTTTTTATATTTTTTCTGTTATTCTTTCATCTACTTTTTATTTTTTTTATTATACTTTTAGTGTTTTTATTCAGTTTAATTTTTTCTTTCTTTCAAAATAGTTTTTTTTACCGACTCATTGTAATTCTTTTCCTTTTGTTTTCTGTATATGAAGTTGTTTTTTGTATCATTTTAAATTTTAAGCAGATACCTTTGTTATTATCAAACGAAGGTTAAACTCCTTTTACTTATTGGGGAATTGGTTTTTAATAAACCAACCTTTGTCAAATTGGTAATTAATAATCCAACATACAGACTTGGTGTGTAATAATCCAACGTTTCAACTTGTTGGTACTCAATAGACCTCCGTTAGTTTTTTTTAACTCAAGTTAGTTTTTTAAGTTTTATTTAGTACACAAACAGTCCCTGTAGTTATAATTTACTAGTTTTAAGTTTTATTTATTACACAAACAGTCCCTGTAGTTATAAAAAAATTCATAAAAATCAAAAAAATTCAAAAAAATTCTAAAAAAATCAAAAAAATTCAAAAAAATTCTAAAAAAATCAAAAAAATTCAAAAAAATTCTAAAAAAATCAAAAAAATTCTAAAAAAATCAAAAAAATCATAAAAAATCATAAAAATTCAAAAAAATAAAAAAAACTCTAAAAATCATACCGTTTCGACCCGGACCGTTTTCGACGCGGACCGGTCCGGGTCGAAATGGTATGATTTTTAGAGTTTTTTTTATTTTTTTGAATTTTTATGATTTTTTATGATTTTTTTGATTTTTTTAGAATTTTTTTGATTTTTTTAGAATTTTTTTGAATTTTTTTGATTTTTTTAGAATTTTTTTGATTTTTTTAGAATTTTTTTGATTTTTATGAATTTTTTTATAACTACAGGGACTGTTTGTGTAATAAATAAAACTTAAAACTAGTAAATTATAACTACAGGGACTGTTTGTGTACTAAATAAAACTTAAAAACTAACTTGAGTTAAAAAAAACTAACGGAGGTCTATTGAGTACCAACAAGTTGAAACGTTGGATTATTACACACCAAGTCTGTATGTTGGATTATTAATTACCAATTTGGCAAAGGTTGGTTTATTAAAAACCAATTCCCCTTACTTATTTCATTGTTTATAGTTATTTGGGATTATAGTTCATGGCTGAGATGGTTTGATTGAAGAAAACAAAAGGAAAAAAATTATAATGAGTCGTTAAAAAATTATTTAGGAAGAAAAAATATTGAATTGAAGAAAAACACAAAAACTATAATAAAAAAATTTAAAAAATAGATAAAAGAATAACAGAAAAAATATAAAAGAATCTAATACATTGGTTAGAGAATAAAAGATAAATGCAAAATAAATAAAAAACACCAATTAGGTAAATACTTTTTAGGGAACACCATTTTGATAAATACTTTTCCCAATGACACTAGTTTTGAAAAAAAAAAAAAAAAAACCTCAAGATTTGTAGACCCTTTAGGCTGACACTACAGAAATTGTTTCACGTGACAATATGACTTTTATTTTTTCCCTTCTCTCTCTATATCTATATACACACTATATTATAGGGTCATGCTATTTCCACACGCAACAAATTATTTTCACACTTCGAAGCGCCGCGCTATGGCCATAGCGGGGCGCTTCGGTCGACAAAAGGTGATTTGATCGTTTGACTAACATGAGTTGCAGAGACATAAAGTGATACGAGGTCGCAGAGTCTAGTGAACCCTAAGCGCCGCGCTTTGGCCATAGCGCGGCGCTTCGACCCCAAATTTTCACTTTAAAAAGGCCTCACCTGCTCAGACACGGAACATTCAAGTTTTATGCGATATTGTTACTCTACTATATTGATTTTGGAACATTCAACATACGCGTGATTTTGTTGTTTGTCGATTTTCTTTGCTCTATTAGTTACATCTCTTGAAAAAACGATGTCGTGGTTAAACAACTATATTTTCGGTCAATATTCTGACGAGACAGTTGTTCCTGATTCTTACGAGTGGACCGCTATTTCTGACTCGTATGAGAAACCGGTCTCGTCCAACTTGAGGGAGGCAGAGGTTGTATCTGGCATTCGTTATCGTGATAACACGGTGACGCTGGATTTGAATACCCCTGTGGAGGACCCTTGCGCACAACAAGGTTATTCGAATTTCGGTTACGGTGGCGAGTACAGCTTTGTACAGCAGGAGTGTGGTCCAAACGACAGTTACGGTTGTCAACAGAGCTTACAAGGTTATTCGAATTTCGGTTACGGTGGCGAGCACAACTTTGAACATCGAGTATATTCGGAGGTTTAGGGGCCGTGATGGGCTGATTTGGCATCCGGAGGTGATGCCGGAGGTCATCCCGGTTGTTATTGAGTTGAGGGCTGGAGTGTTAGCCCCTCCTGATGTTCAGGCGGCCGCTCGGCAGGCTCAGCTACAGGCTCTGGGACTCGATCAGTTCCCGGTCCAGCCTCAGGATGAGGCTCAGCCTCAGCCTCAGGCTCAGGCTCAGGCTCAGCCTGTATTAGAGGATCCGGCTCAGGAGGAGCATGTCGAGGAGATCCCGGTACCACCAGTTCAGCCAGCTCCTGAGCCGCCACAGTACCCGCAGCACGTTTACGCTAACCTGCCTCCGGTAGCGCGTGAGGTGGCTCGGGACTTCGACCGGCGCCTCAGACGCCAGGGCGCACGCATTGACTGGATCATCGAGACGCTTGTTTCTCTACGAGAGCTCGCTGGGTTGCCTCCACTTCCCCTCCCACCGTCCCCACCGCACGAGGATTAGTACCTTAGTTTGTTTGTATAGTGATTTGTTATGTATTATGTACTCAGTTGTACCTTTTTGTTTTGTATGTACAAACTGATATATATTGCAGTTAATCTTCTATTTACATCACGTTGGTTTTGGATTGTTTACGTTTAATTCTTATGGCTTTTTGTACATTTTATTTAACGTGTTCGTTTAATTTAACAAAATAAACAAGGTTAACAGTTTATAAGAACGCACTTATATTATATACGTTCTATAAAAATAATGACGTAAAAAAACGTAATTATAAAACAACTATGAATTATATGTAACTAATATTTTATAATAATAATAAAACTCAAATACAATTTTTTCCTCCAAAAAACACTACCAAACTAACCCACATCCCACCTATTTCAAAAAAAAAAAAACAACACAAACACCTGCACACGCTGTTTGTCTTTTTGCACACTCAAAGCGCCCCGCTTTGGCCATAGCGGGGCGCTTTGGCCAAGGTCAACAGACAAGGACTGACAATCTATTGACCTTGGCCAAAGCGCCCCGCTATGGCCAAAGCGGGGCGCTTTGAGTGTGCAAAAAGACAAACAGCGTGTGCGAATAGACCAACCCATATTATAAGGGGTGGTCATGGTAGACACTTGATGATTGCAACTGATGAGTGATGGAACAAAATTGTAAGCCCTTTATCACGCGTGATGGAGCTTGAAAACGTGAAAGGTGAGTAGAGCTAACTTCTTTATAAAAATACAAAAAAAAAACATTGGTGGTTAAACCTAACCTGGACTAAAAAATGTTTGACCGTGAACGTGCGAAGTCTTCGAATCTATCCCAAACATCAAGTGCACCTACTTTGGTGAGGAGCCTTTTGTTCTTGCTTATCTAAATATTAAAAAAAAAATGTAAAAAGGATTAGAATAGAAACAACATGTACATATTAGGTATTAACCTAAAAGCCACAAAACTATCTAAGCTAATATATAAATCCCAAACCTCATAAACCATCACCACCCATTCCCCACTACTAAAATTCTTAATGCGGTAACACAGTTCGGTTTTGACCCCTTCATCTTCACATCGGTCGGGTTAGAATCTGTGGTGTCGGTGCCGGCGCCGGAGAAACTATTAGATGAGGAGCAAGCAACTTGTCAATCTCTCTTGTCTTAAGCTTCTCATCACATATTCTCTCTTGTTCGTTGGGTTCTGCAAGCAAATGCAGTATGATTGTAGTTAAAACAAAGGAATATGGTGATGAATAGTCTTTGTTACTCATCTAACTAATTTGCCCCATATTTCGTTATAAAAAGCGGAAAGGATATAAGAAACAAAACTTTTTTGTGGCTTAGAAGCCGAATTCATCTAGTTCCCAAACATTCATAACCTCCATTCAAAAATCTAATCACAAATATTAGGGGTAATAATACCAACCGTCAATTTGGTTAATTCGTTCACATATCTAGGCTATCAATATCATCTTCCAACTGATATAAACTACTGACATGTTTTAAATAAAACCCACTGCAATAAACTTAAACATGGTTACTGAACTGTGAGACATTTTTATGCTACAAAAGGGAAATTACGATAGCTGATGCAGTCTGGAAGACTGTTTGACTGGAACATATCATTCTTAATTCTACAAAACACCTGTTCGAAAACGACTACCAAACTGCAATTAAACCAAACCAAATCGAATTGAGTAGGGGTAGGGTGGTGTATGGAATCCATTTAGTTCGGACATAATCCAAATCGAATCCAATAGGTCTAAATCGAAAGAAGTCAATAAAAAACACCAAAATTTCATTGTGGCATTTGATCGAGCAACCTACGTGCACTTCAATGAAATATGTTTCAACATATAAATCAAAATACCAATACACTCAAATGCAACAAACCATACAAGCATCCGTTGAAATCTAAAAAATAAACCAAAAAGAAACAATTTTACCATACCTCTAAACAAATACCACCTACAATTGATAGAATCAAGCAGACAATGGCTGAATGTTGTTCATGTAGTCTAAAAAAAAGAGCAGCAATCAGTAGTGAAGAATAAGATACAGAGAGAAATAGAAAGCAACAATCAATCGATTTTAGAGTGGATAGAAACAACTTTGAACAAAACCGACTGGATAAAAACGTACCTATTGAAATCGCTGGTGACAGAGTGGCGTGTCGCAACCCCCGACCCCTGCCTTGGGAGGCGGGCGGCCGCGGCCTACTCAGAGATGGTGGTATCGGTGTTTATCATTATTAGACAGCGGAAATTTCATCAGGACCGTAGTTAGGAAATAATTTATCAGAATAAAACATCACATTTTTATAATCATAAATATATTGGGATAAAACCCAAGTTTCTGTTACAAACATGTTTTTAGGGGTAAACCCTAATTTATTGAAATAAAACATCTTCTTTATTTAGGTAACTTTTTTTATAGCCACTTTTCTAAGCTTTCAGTGCTGTCCAGCTGGCTTCTATTTGGCTTTCACATTTTGTTACCTGAAACGCGTTTAAAAACATTTTGTCAGTGGGAATATTGGGGAGTGAATCCCAATTTAATCAAGACAGGTTTTATCAGTTTACAGCATTGAGGGCAATCCAGCAATTACATTTGTTTACATCTACTTTAATTACCACCCACGGTACTATCAACCCGACTGGTGGTCATGTTACTACTCACAGTGTAGTAAAAAAATTTGTATACAAAACCCCAACATACCGACGATAATTGTAGAATTACAAATACTCAATCACTGTGAAATATAATTTAAAATATTGAGGCTTTGTAAAATAGTTTGCAAAAAGGAGGATTACTCACATTGCTAACTTAGGGTTTTCCTTTGTGACTTCCTGGTTTTAATCTATTATATAAACAATTCACACGCGTTAGTATAATAGCCCAAATTTTACATTAGTTATACCCTCCCCGAGACAGAACTCCAACAACTACGTCAGGCAGAGCCTCGACAGCCGTTACGGAGCACTAGATCTATCGAGCAGCGTATCTAATACGTAACCGGGGGTTATAATACTTACAACGAGGCAGAGCTTCGCTAATTAGGGGGTATTATGCCCGAATGTTATGTCTACACTACAGAAATTGAGAGAGATTTTCGAATTGTGAATGATCTGCAACTAAAACCGATCGATCCTATTTATAGTGTTGATACAACACTTCCTCGCGCCCCGCGACGGACGAAGATAGGGTCTTCGCGGCCCGCGAGCTACGTGTCGTAGGCCCTAGCTTTGACCAATCACCGGGTAGACTTGACACGATGCTGACACGTGGCACGTTAGGGCTCCGCCTGGTGGTTTAGCTGTCGCGGCCCGCTACGAAGCTAGCTAAGGGCTTCGCGCCCCGCGAGCGACCATAAAATTTTGTTTTTATTTTATTTTTAATTATATAAAGGTATTCGGGAGCGGTTTTCATATACGGGGTGTATTTTAAGGCGTATAGGGACGTTATAAATATTTTAGGAGTGTCGGAAATTTAGGAGGGTTGTTATATCTTCCCCACCTTGTTTTAGAACTCGTCCTCGAGGTCTACTGGAATAGGTGTGGATAATTCCTCTGCATTTCTGTTGTAGCTGATAAGCTACTAGTCCTATTCTTCTGATAATCTCAAAAGGTCCAACGTACCTGGGGCTTAGCTTTCCCCTCTTGATGAATCTCACCACTCCTTTCCAAGGAGAAACTTTTAATAAGACCTTATCCCCTACCTGTGATTCCAACGTCTTTCGCCTGTTGTCAGCATAACTCTTTTATCGATCGCGTGCTGCTTTTAGCCTTTCCTTGACCTGAATAATCTTGTATGTTGTTTCTTGTACTATCTCGGGTCCAGATAGTTGCTTTTCTCCAATTTCCGCCCAAGACTGGAGTTCGGCATTTTCGTCAATATAGTGCTTTGAATGGTGCAGCATTAATACTGGTATGATAGCTTTTATTGTAAGTAAATTCTATTAATGGTAGATGATCGTCCCAATTTCCTCCGAAATCAATTACACAAGCTCTAAGCATATCTTCCATTGTCTGAATTGTCCTTTCGCTTTGTCCGTCCGTTTGAGGATGATAAGCGGTGCTTAGATTTAGCTTGGTTCCCATTGCTTTTTGGAAACTAGTCAAAAAATGAGAGGTAAAACGGCCATCTCTATCGGAAACAATAGATAAAGAAATTCCATGTAATGAAACTATTTCATTTACATACAACTTGGCTAACTGTTCCATACTGAAAGTTTTTCTCATTGGTAAGAAATGAGTTGACTTGGTTAACCTATCTACAATCACCCAGATTATATCATTACATTTTCTTGTCTTGGGTAATTTGATAACAAAATCCATTGTTATCAATTCCCACTTCCACACCGGTATTTCTAACTGTTGCAATAAACCTGAGGGTTTCTAATGTTCAGCTTTAACTTGTGAACAAGTTAGACACTTGGCAACATAAGCTGCTATATCCTTTTTCATTCCTATCCACCAAAAATTCTTTCTTAAGTCTTGGTACATTTTATCACTTCCAGGATGTATTGTATACTTAGACTTATGGGCTTCTTCTAATATTCGGTGGCGTAGGTTTCCTCGTTTAGGTATCCAAACTCTTTCCTTATGGAATCTCCAAATTCCATATGTTCATTGTTCTAATTCTTTAATCATTCATTTCAATTTTTTCAGTATCATCCTTGATTACTGATTCATGTGCTTCTCTAATCTGTTCATTTAAATCTATCTGCAGATTAAATTAAGGGAACGTACTCTTTTTGGCTTTTCATGATACTTTCGACTTGAAGCATCAGCTACTACATTAGCCTTTCCTGCATAATACTGGATATTACAATCATAATCACTAAGAATTTTCATCCATCGTCTTTGTCTCGTATTTAATTCCTTTTGCCCAAAAACATACCTTAAACTCTTATGATCGGTGAAAATGGTAAACTTACTACTGTAAAGGTAATATCTCCAAATTTTAAGGGCAAATATTATGGCTCCTAATTCTAGATCATGGGTTGTATAATTTTCTTCATGATTCTTAAGTTGTCTAGAGGCATAGGCTAAACCTTTTGACGTTGCATCAACACACATCCATAACTTAACTTAGAAGCGTCACAATAGACTACAAAGTCTTCAGTTCCTTCTGGTAACGCTAGTATGGGTGCGTTGGTTAATCTTTGCTTAAGAATTCTAAAGGCTTCTTCTTGTTTTGGTCCCCTTTCAAACTTAACAGATTTACAGGTCAACTTAGTTAAGGAAATGGCTATTCTAGAAAAAAATTTAATAAACCGTCTATAATAACCGGCCAGTCCTAGAAAACTTCTAACCTCTATTGGCGATTCAAGGGTTTTCCATTTAGTAATTGCCTCAATCTTTGTGGGATCCAGAATTCCTTCATGATTGACTAAATGTCCAAGAAACTGTACTTCTTCTAACCAAAACTCACACTTTGAAAACTTGGCATAAAGCTTTTCTTTTCTCAATAAACTTAGGAGTGCATGTAGGTGTGCTGCATGTTCCTCTTTACTCTTAGAGTAAATGAGAATACCATCTATAAAGACAATTATGAATTTATCCAAATATGGTTTACATATTCGGTTCATCATGTCCATAAATGCGGCTGGGGCATTGGTTAAACCAAATGGCATGACAGTAAATTCATAATGGCCATACCTTATCCTGAAGGCGGTCTTAGGAATGTCCTCTTCCTGCACCTTTAATTGATGATATCTTGAGCGTAAATCGATTTTAGAAAAGAATCGAGCTCTTTGTAACTGATCAAACAAATCATCGATTCTCAATAATGGGTACCGATTTTTAAACGTGACTTTATTCAATTCACGGTAATCAATGCACATTCGCATTGACCCGTCTTTCTTTTTGACGAATAAGATCGGTGCTCCCCATGGCGATGAACTTGGCTGTATGAATCCTTTCTTTAACAGTTTGTCTAACTGCTTCTTTAGCTCTTGCATTTCTGCGGCTGCCAAACGGTAAGGTGCCTTGTCAATCGTTGTTGTTCCTGGTAACAGGTGAATTCTGAATTCGACTTCTCTGTCCGGCGGTAGTCCTGGTAGTTCTTCTGGAAACACGTCTGAAAATTAAGATACTACGGGGATATCTTTTAATTCCTTTCCTTTAGTGTTAATGATTATGGAAATCATATACACTAATGACCCATTTCGTGCACAGCTTGCTGTTTTCATCACAGAGATGAATTTGGTGGATCTAGTTGGCTTATCTCCTTTAATTGTGATCTTTTCACCTTTTGGTGAATTGACTTGTATTGACTTTTGATCACATAGAATACTGGTTTTATTTGCTATTAACCAATCCATTCCTAATACAATATCAAATCCTGCCAGATTCATTGGATAAAGATTTGCAATAAACTTTTGATTTAACAGTTCTATTCTTGCTCCCTGCAAGATTTCAGTAATCTTAATGTATTCTCCATTTGCTGTTTCTACTAGACATTCTTGTTGAAGTTTAGTTAATGGTTGATTGAGAAATGTGCAAAATGAAGTATTAATAAAACTTTGGTTCGCAAGATTTCAGTAATCTTAATGGATTCTCCATTTGATGTTTCTACTAGACATTCTTGTTGAAGTTTAGTTAATGGTCGGTTGAGAAATTTGCAAAATGAAGTATTAATAAAACTTTGGTTCGCACCAGAGTCAAATAATATTTTGGCAAAAACATCATTAACTAAAAACGTACCGGAAATCACGTCCGGAATCATTTTGGCTTCTACTGCAGTCAGAATAAATGCTCTAGCATTCTTAGTATTCTTGTTGTTCATGGCTGGAGCTAGTTTCGGACAATTTGGCTTGATGTGATCTTTTTCTTCATAATTGAAGCATACCCCATTACTTGGTTTCTTTCTACAATCTTCTTCTTTGTGTCCTGGTATCTTGCAGAAATTACAGTATGTGGAGCATCTTCCTGAATGATTCTTCTTACAGGCTTTACAGTAAGGTGTAGAAATAGAACCTATGTTTTTCCCACGGTTGGAATTACCGTAGCAAAATTCTTGGGTAAGCCTTTGAGCTAGGTTCTTCCTTTGGTTTTCTTCTTGTGTACCAGTTCATCAGTCAAGGTATTTGCTAGTTCTATAGCTTCTTCTATAGTTTGTGGTCTAGCTGCCTTGACTACATGTCTAATTTCACTGATTAATCCCCAGATGTAACGGGAGATTAATACTAGTTCTGGTGATGCTAGGGTTGGCACTATTCTGGCATATTCAAAGAATGTAGTAGTGTAACCCTTGCTGTCTACTCCAGTCATTCTAAGGTTTAAGAATTTATTAGCTATCTGTTCCTTTTCATTGGGAGGACAAAATTTCCTTTCAACCATGTTTTTAAACTCATTCCATTCCATATTATAGACCCAGTCACTTCCCCTAGACTGGAGAATAGTGTTCCACCATTCTAGAGCTGCGTTCTTAAATAAATTGGAAGCAAACATGATTTTATCTTCTTCTGTGCACTTGCTTATTTTTAAGACTGCCTCAGTCTTTTCTATCCAGCGTAGAGTTGCAATGGCTCCTTCATTGCTAGAGAATTATATTGGTTTACAGGACCAGAATTCTTTGTAAGAACAACCATAAGACATGGTTCTTCTTCTTTTTGCAATTGGCAATTGAAGTAATGGTCCATTGTTTATGCTGTGATCGGGTTCAGTAGGTGGTCGTTTATTCCCACTATTACTTTTATTATTTTCCGCTTCCTTAACCGTTTTGATGATATATGGCATTGCGTCTATAATCCCTTGTGCCACTATGTGTTAGATGGCACTGTTATCTACTTGGTTTCCGTTATTATCGTTATTCGGATTTTCTTGATTCACTTCGTTGTCCATCTGGATTATAAGCATTTACCACATATTAATATCATAGGACAATATCTAATGCAAACAATTACACAACAAGCACATTGATCCAAAATCGTCGTACATTGCGACCTTTACTCTGTTATATATATATGCGTCTATTACAAACTGTAACTGAAATTTAAAGTACAATACTAGTATGCATCAGTAGCTATTATCTATTTTAAGGGATATATATATATATATATATATATATATATATATATTATTACTATTACTGATAAGGGTTCATCCAAAATTGCATGTTACGCTCGTCATACTTCCAAACGAGCCTTTCACCTATCTGTCTTATCCTTTCACTTTCATCTAACAACTCCTCACCAAACGTTCGGAGTTCCTGCACATTCTTAGTACTCATGGGTGGGGCTGGTGCTGGTATCGGGTCAGGAAACTGGGGCATCGGTTCTTCGTGTGGGTATGGGTTCTCTAAGATTTCCCGGATATACTGGTCATTATTCCAATATGGATCTAGAGGGTCCAGGTTGGGATAGAGAGCTACTGGGTTTTGCATGGGTTCCTCTATTGGGTAAAGTTCTTGATAATCCATGTGGTCGTTAAACCATGGGTCATAATCTGGGGGATGGGGTGCTGGGACACTAGGGATTTCAGCTGGGTCAAAAGCAGGTACTGGAATCTAGTCTACTGGGTTTGGTTCAATTTCCATAGGTTGTGTGGGAAATAGTGGTAACGGCTGGTGTGCAATGAGTTGTTCTAGATTTGGGTCTGCAGCTGTGGTAGCTAATATGTGAAAATTAGCTAATCTCCTATTGAGTATATCCTGGGTTTGAGTATTCATTTCTCTATTGGCCGCTGCTAAGGCCCGCTGTTGCTGCAACTTTCTCATTCTTTTTTCTACGCTCGTGCGCTCCCCGACTAAACCATCCTCTCTTTTTGGGAGGGAATGGCTCTTCGGACTGTGCCTTAAATACAAAGATCCCTTATTCGATGTCAGCTGAGTACCCCAAGGGGGTAGGCTGGGAAGAAGTTCCTTCGTCCTTAGGTGAACTAGACAGTTGACGGTAAGCGTCCAAAGGTCCTTGATCACTCATACTGTAAACTAACAAATTCTCAAATAACACAAAACAATAAAATATGCACGTAGTTCCGTAGATAATTTCCTAACATAACAGATAAAATTTTGGTGTCAGCAGAACACTTCTGTGGTTGAAATCAGTAGTTGTAGCTCTAATACCACTTCTCTCGCAACCCCGACCCCTGCCTCGGGAGGCGGCCGGCCGCAGCCTACTCAGAAATGGTGGTATCGGTGTTTATCATTAGTAGGCAGCGGAAATTTCATCAGGACCGTAGTTAGGAATTAATTTTTCAGAGTAAAACACCACATTTTTATAATAATAAATATATTGGGATAAAACCCAAGTTTCTATTATAAACATGTTTTTAGGGGTAAACCCTAATTTATTGAAATAAAACATTTTCTTTATTTAGATAACTTTTTTATAGACCCTTTTCCAAGCCTTCAGTGCTGTCTAGCTGGCTTCTATTTGGCTTTCACATTTTGTTACCTGAAACGCGTTTAAAAACATTTTGTCAGTGGGAAATACTGGTGAGTGAATCCCAATTTAATCAAGACAGGTTTTATCAGTTTACAGCACTGATGGCAATCCAGCAATTACATTTGTTTACATCTACTTTAATTACCACCCATTGTACTGTCAACCCGACTTGTGGCAATCCAGCAATTACATTTGTTTACATCTACTTTAATTACCACCCACGGTACTGTCAACCCGACTTGTGGTCATGTTACTACTCACAGTGTAGTAACAAATTTTGTATACAAAACCCCAACATACCGACGATAATTATAGAATTACAAATACTCCATCACTGTGAAATATAATTTAAAATATTGAGGCTTTGTAAAACAGTTTGCAAAAAGGAGGATTACTCACATTGCTAACTTAGGGTTTTCCTTTATGACTTCCTGGTTATAAACTATTATATAAACAATGCACACGTGTTAGTATAATAGCCCAAATTTTACATTAGTTATACCCTCCTCGAGACAGAACTCCAACGACTACGTCTGGCAGAGTCTCGACAGCCGTTACGGAGCACTAGATCAATCAGGCAGCGTATCTAATATGTAACCGGGGGTTATAATACTTACAACGAGGCAGAGCTTCGCTAATTAGGGGGTGTTATGCCCGAATATTACGTCTACACTACATAAATTGAGAGAGATTTTTGAATTGTGAACGATCTGCAACTGAAACCGATCGATCCTATTTATAGTGCTGATACAACACTTCCTCGCGCCCCGCGACGGACGAAGACAGGGTCTTCGCGGCCCGCGAGCTAGGTGTCATAGGCCCTAGCTTTGACCAGTCACCGGGTAGACTTGACACGATGCTGACACGTGGCACGCTAGGGCTCCGCCTGGTGGTTTAGTTGTCGCGGCCCGCGACGAAGCTAGCTAAGGGCTTCGCTCCCCGAGAGCGACCAAAAAATTTTGTTTTTATTTTATTTTTAATTATATAAAGGTATTCGGGACCGGTTTTCGTATACGGGGTGTATTTTAAGGCGTATAGGGACGTCATAAATATTTTAGGAGTATCGGAAATTTAGGAGGGTTGTTATATGGCGGCGGCTGTGGAAGAGGTGGACATGACGGTGAAAGCAAGAATCACAAATATAGACAGACCTTCATTCCAAGGAAGGATCGATTGGTTGGTTGCCATTAGGGGTTCGTGAAGGAAGTCTCTGATGGAAAGAGAGATGAAGAAAAATATATCTAGGAAGGAGAGGATGTGAATCTTGGGTTTCAGAAAGCAGCGTATGAGGGAAGTCTCTGATAAAAAGAAAGAAATAGGAGAATGGATATCTATAAATGAAAAGGGAGACCCGGAATTTTGGGCTGGAAAAGTAACCTGAGATGCAATATCAAGGTGACATGTGAACCAAATTCTTTTCATTTATTATATACAATAGATTGTCTTTTCTTATCCTAACATACAATTGCTTATTATTGTTGTAGATCAACCGGCATACGTAATTCAAAGACGGTTGGTGTTTTTTTTTTGTTGTATCAACTGACAGGCGTAACCGTCGATTAAGCCCGTTTGGTCATAGCCGGTGGTGGGAAAAAAACTATCGCAAAAAGATGATACTAATCCTTTTGTAGTACGTAAAAATTTGGTTGAGCTTGTTGTTTTTGTAAAAGTGTTATTTGTAACAACTTTGCTTTATATAATGTTAATGTTAATTTAAATCAATTATGTGTATTGTTGGTTGTACTTTATGTTTTCTTTACCTTGTACTCTATAAACTAAAATCATGTAACAACAATTAGCGGTCTGGTCCGTATGTTCTATGCAAAGTTTACGTTTAACGTGTTTACAGTGCCACACACGTGCATAAATTTAGTTAAACTTAAGTTACAAATTAAAAATCTAGAAGTCAAATAAAATCATGGGCACTAGTTTTTTTTAATTTACTGTATCGTTCTAATCATCTATAGCTGGACATGACTTAAAAAAAAGAGTTAAATATCATTTTAGTCCTTGTGTTTGGGTTATTTCACCAGTTTAAAACAAAGTTTCATTTTTCGTCTGTAAGTTCAAAAAAGTTTTACTGTTGCCATTTTAGTCCACTGGGTTAACTTCATCCACTTTTTCTATTAACGAGAAGACCAATTCGGTCATTTTATATATAATTATTTTAACTAAAATGAAAATTCCGCCATATAAAATGATAGAATTGCCCTTATTGTTAACATAAATAATGGATGAAGTTAACCCAATGTATGGCAACGATGAAATCTTTTTGAACCCACAAGCGAAAAATGAAACATTTAGATTAAACTATTAAAATGACCCAAACATATGGACTAAAATGGTATTTAACTCTTAAAAAAAAAGTAACATTCAACCATATATATCAAGCCGTCACCGGAAGCCTAAACCACAAACAAAATGGACAAAACTAAAAGATTCTTCAAAGCATTCTTCATATCCCAAACTCACCACCATCTCTCCGAACCATTACTCAATCGATCACCTTACACGCCACCTCGTTCCTCCACCACCGCCGTCGCTCACTACGATGTTTCCGGCCAACGGGCGGCGCTTAAAATACAATCTTTCTACCGAGGTTATCTGGTAATTTTTTTAGTCCCTATCATTGTTTTTTACTACGGCAAAACTTTTTGTCCGTTTACAACCTATTCTTGTTCTTTTGTAATTTTTTTATACTGAAAAAATCATCAACGACAAAAATCAATTTTTTTAAATATAAATAAAAATAGAGTAAACCTCAGTCCAACAGTTTAAAAATTGTATTTATCATCTAATAGTTTAAAAATTGCATTTATCATCCATAAGTGGTTTGGACTGAAACTATTAAAATCAGCAAACTGATGGATTGAAACTGTTAAAATCAGCAAACTAATGGACGATAAATGCAATTTTCAAACCATTGGACTAGGGGTGCAAACGAGCCGAGCTCGAGCTCGACCAGCTCGTTTAACATATGAAAGCTATTTCTAAAGCTCGAGCTCGGCTTGAAGGTAATTTTTCAAGCTCGAGCTCGGCTTGGGCTCGACTAATATTTATTAAATAATTTATATTAATTAATTATAATTATTATTATACATATAATTTAGTTATTTTTATATTTATATAAATGGTAATTATTATTATATAAATATATGTTTAATATATTAATAAAAAATATATAATCAGAAGTCTCGTTTCGTTTAGACTCGCGAGCCGGCTAACCGAAGCTCGGGCTCAGGCTCGTTTTATTAAATGAGCTTGTTTTTAGGCTCGGGCTCAAGCTCGTTTAAGCTTGGCAGCTTTTTTTCGAGTTGCACCTAAATCAGCAAGCCACATATACGAAAATTGAGGTTTACTCTAATATGGTCCAAACATCAAGTAGCTTATATATATTACTAATAAAACAATTTCTCACACCCAGTTTTTTTACATATATATCTGAATAAAAGTCACCCATTTGAGTAAAAAATGAGGTTCTCTTCTGTTTCTTTTATAAGTAGTGTGAAATGTCGAAACTATTTATGAAATGAATTTATAGGCGAGGAAAGCATTACGGAAGATAAGGTCAGTGTTGATTCTAAGGAAAGAACTTGTTTTGAGAAGGTCGCTGGCTTTGGCTCATGTCCAGGCTCGAGCCCGTGCGCGAGTTCAGGTTACCGAGTCACCCCAATTGTGCACCAAGGTTACCATTTTACGAGTCACCCCAATTGTGTACCAAGGTTGCTTCTTCTATCCATGCAATTACCATTTTACGATACTGGGTTGTGCTCGGGTTGACCTGTTTAATTTAATGGTTTAACCCATTAACATGTTTAACTAAATAGATTGACCTTTTAACCTGTTTTGACTCGTTTCACCCATTTATGCAACCCATTAACAACGTTTACAAATTGTTTACAACCCAATTTATAACATTTAACTTTATATCTACAGTTGAAGAAAGCAGAAATCGCTTCAAAGGCAAATCAACTTAAAGGCTCAGTCTGCATAACAAAGCTTTTGGGGTTGCTATAACTTGTAGACCAGCATGTTATCATTTTGTGAATGTAAATGATAAACATGTAATTTTTGGGTTTCTTAGAAACCACAACTCTTTATCTACATTAGGGGGCTGTTTGGCTAAGCTTATTTTAATGACTTATTTACTTATTTACTTTTTGAAAAGTTAAAAGGTGTTTGGGTTAGCTTATTATGTGAGAGGAATAAGTAAATAAGTCATTCCATTGTGACTTATTTGCTTTTCAAATAAGCAAATAAGTAAATAAGTCAAAAAAATAAGCTTAGCCAAACAGCCCCTAGGAAGCCTTTAGCATCCAAATGTTTATGCTAAGATGTCAAGGAAACAATCTAGGTATTACTATAGCATCATGGTACATGTAACCAATTTTTGTATGCAATATCTATTTATTACGCTTCTAGAGCATTCACATCCAAGGAATCATATTATGTGTAGTGTTTTTAAAATATGAAGAGTATAGAAAATGGTTGTGAGTGGAGGAGAGAGAAAATGCTACTGTTGTATATTTGGGGGATACTGTTCCCCCTTATAATTTTTTAATATATTTTGAAAGTGGTTGTGAGTGGAGGAGAGAGAAAATGTAATGATAAATGTATAAAAAAATATTATTTAATTGAAAAGGGGAGATAAAATGTAGTGTTTTTTAGTGTAATGCAAAAAGAACAAATCATTATTTACATACTACTAAAATTTATTATAAAAAAGATTTTAACTAATGAAACCACCATATAATCTAAGAAATAAATTATGGGTTAACCATTGTCATTATGATACCTTTAAAATTATTTCAAAATAAATATATTATCTCCGTATAGATTATAAAAAATGAATAGTATTTTATTTTTGTCATTTAGTCTATTTTTTTATTTAGTGTAAACATTTTCATTTACAATTTAGGTAGTTTAACTATTGTATTTTTTTTATTTTACTTTAAACAGATTACATTTCTACCCCTGAATAGTTTTTTAACGAACATGCTAATACTGTTTTAGACATATTTTTAACTTTTCTTTTTCTTTACTTTAACGGGTGTGGCGAATTTTTTTTAGTTAAGTATTTTTAACGAACGCGCTGATACTCTTTTGAACATGTTTTTTAACTTTTCTTTTTCTTTGCTATAACGAGCTCATCAAAACCGACCGAGTTTCTATCGTTTACCTTTATTATTTACTATATTGTTTTACCTTTTCTTATTATTTTGATGTTCAGAGCTGAGCTACGATACAAATAACATAACCCACTTATATATCATTTTATTTAATTTTACAAATTTATTTATCGGTTGTCATGGTATGCTATACGTTCTGAATTTCAACCGCATTTCTACGCAACGCGCGAGTAACTACGACCGTAGTTTAATTTAATGAAAGTGGCGTTCCACATGTACAAATACTGAAATACATTGACATGGATAGTTTTTAATATGTTAGATAGTATAAGTTTGCATCCAATGTGATTAATTAAAAAAAACAATTTCATAACCTTTACGTATCTAAATTGTGCGAGTAACACGATTATCATTGAATTTTCTAAAACGTGCATTTTAAAAGTGTTCAAAGACTAATATATCAATATATAAGGATGGATATTTTTCGCACGAAATAAGAAATTTATTGATTTTTATTATACATTAACCCGTAATAATTTATGTTTTAATATAAATTTAAGAGTAAACTGGCAAAATGGTCCATAAGGTTTGATCACTTTTGACACTTTAGTCCAAAACTCCAACCTTTTGAATATGGGTTTCTGTGGTTTCAATTTTGTTTTCATTTTCATCCAAAATCAAAATCTTTTCAGATTTTTCAGTTAAAATCCAGTTTTTTTGTCCTTTTCCTCCATTTTAATGAAGGGCAAAATGGTCAAATTTTTCAATTTATTATAATAAAACGTTCAAAAATCATTTTGCCTTTCATTAAAAGAGAGGAAAAAGACAAAAAAACTGGATGTTAACTGAATAAACTGACAAGATTTTGATTTTGGATGAAAATGACAACAAAATTGAAGACACAGGGACCCAGATTCAAAAGGTTTGAGTTTTGGATTAAAGTGACAAAAGTAAACAAATCTCAGGGACCATTTTGACAGTTTACTCTAAATTTTAGCTATAATACAAACTAGATGTAAAACCTGTGTCTTTAAATTTTACATACCTCACGAGTCCTATTTGTCATATACAATTTGTAAACACTTGAAATATATTGATATTTATTATACATTAACCCTTAAAAGTTTTAATATGAATATAAATTAGGGCTGCAAACGAATCGAATGAACACGAACAAAGTCTTTTTCGTGTTCGTTCATTAGGAAAATAATGTTTTCACACAAATCATAAAAACACTAAGCGAAATTTCTGTTTATGTTCGTTAATTAAGGAAATTAACGTGTTCACAAACAAAAATGAACACAAGTAAAATCGATGAAGACAACGGAGGCTAGAGGTGAATGGTGGAAGGAGCTACGCTGGAACTTGTAGCCAAATCGTGGAAATGTCGATCATATTCTTTGATGTGAATAATGAGAATGAAAGAGTAACGATGCATAAACAAGGTAAGAATATGATTTCCTATTTTATTTTTGTTAAGATAATTCTAGAATTAAAGAATGCCAAAGGTTTAGATACAATAAACAAATGTAGAAAATTTTTTAAACAACATAAAGAGCTAAACATGAACAAACATAGATGAACGAATGTTTACAAAAATAACTAAACAAACGAGACCTTTATGTTCGTCCTTGTTCATTTAATTAATCAAACAGAATGTCTTATTCATCTTCACCGAACAATTTACAAAGTGTTTGCTAAACATTTGTTCATCTATAACCGTAATACAATTTTTTTTTTGAAAGGCAAACTTCATTAGAAACCGACCCAACCACAAAACGGGGCGGCCAAGCAACAAACAAAAACTAACGTTACATAATTACAAACAGATTAGCAATATACAATAAGTAATCATGTTATTATAAGAGTGCTACTTTCTACACCTCCTAATTACTTTTTACACCCCCTCCTCTCACATACTTACAGGTGGGGCCCGTGTGGGACCGGCAGTTTTCCTCTCACAAGGGGGTATAATCAGGAGAGGGAGGGGGTGTTTAGAATCAGCCTATTAGGCATTTAGGCCGGAGGGTGTGGGGGCGCCACCCCCGCCAGGTCAGCTGCTATAGCGCCCCGGGGCGCTATCCACCCACACAGCCCGAATTAAGGAGGGGGCGCCATACATGGCTCGCCAACATGGTAACGAGGGAGGAGGGGGTTATCAGCTGAGGCCCACTTGTTTGCACCAATCAAGTTTTTTTTTTCTCTATAGCGCCCCCTATGGCTTATACCACACCCTCCATGTTAAAGAGGGGGTTATAAAGCCACTTGGCTGACGTGGCGCCTACGTGACGCTGAGATGTCCTTTATAACCCCAACCCACACCCTCCAGCCTTATAAATGGCCAGGGGTATCACGTACGGATGGAAGATATATAGGCAATAGGCAGTGGAGTGGCTTATGGGCTATGGCCTAGCTGTGTGCATCATAAGTCTCATCAAATCTTTGTATGGATATGGATGTATGTTTGTAGACCCTTTAGGCTGACACTATAGAAATTGTTTCACGTGTCAATACGATTTTTTATTTTATTTTTCCCCTTCTCTCTGTCTATATGTGTCTATATGCATACTATATTATATTGGGTGGTCTGGGTCGACACTTGGATGATTGCAACTGATGAGTGATGGAACAGAATTGTAAGCCCTTTATCACGCGTGATGGAGCTTGAAGACGTAAAGTGTATTGCGTGCGTGATAGGAAAATGTGTGTGCGGTTTTTACTTTGGTGTTGAGGTGCCGAGTTATAATTGGGTATGAGTAATGAATAATAACCATTGCAAATGTGATAGAATAAAATGTCATGGAGTGAGTTATCAAATAGAAATTATGTGTGATGAGTGATAACCACCTGACGGCCCGACTAGACAATGTGAGATGAGTTTTCCACCCACCTCAACTGAGTGATTCCCTAAATATCGCTCCCTACCGCCAAAGGAGGGCATTATAATCCTCTCCACCAAGCCCATAACGGACATTAAACGTTTTAAATGGTGGGGCCCCTTGATTAATGAGGTTGTAGATCAAAATAAAAATAAATACATTTCTTTTTCATTATATATATAGAGAGAGAAGATCAGGAAAAAATGGTTGGAAGTGTGAAAACGGTGAGAACAGATCCTGGTCGAACACGTGGCAGATGACGCTAAATGATATGCAGGGGTACGATTGTCATTGTCTATGTTCTCCTCCATAAATCGCGTTATAACTATGTTTCAAATAAAACTACAAAAAAAAATCGTATTAGCAGTTACCTCATTTCCAAGCTTTCGAGATCTATGGCGTCTAACGTGGATTCCGTTCTACAAAGTAATCTTTGATTACGTTTTCATATGTGTTCTAGCAAATCATGCAACACATATGTAACAAATATGACGTTTTGTTCTTTATGCGTGTTTCAGTGCCGTTTTTTTTCAAAGTAATATTTGACAATGCATTTATGTTTCAATGGCGTTCTTCATATATCCAATATTTGGCGTTCTTCATATATCCAATATTTGGCGTTTTCATTATTTGTTAACAAATAGTAAGGACTAATATTGGCGTTTTCATTATTAATGTTAATTGTCATTTGCGATCTAATATATGCTTATTGTTTACAGTCAATTACATTTTACACCTGATTAGTTTTGAATGTTTTGGAGTACTATTTGTAAACATTAGTTCTTACTATTTGTTAATTTGTAAACATCAGTTTTGTTAATTATGACGTTTTCATTATTGTTTTGGTCAAAAATCAAACAAATGAAAATGTAACCAGATATGATTTTGTGAGGTAGCGGGCTCGTATGTTTGATAATTGAATGAACAAATGTGACATGTAATGAACAATGAACATAAGGATTTGTACGAGGAAAACTCCCTTGATCTCAATGTGATCTCCGGCACAAAAAACCTCGGATAGTGAAAACCATCACTATCAAATGTATTAAGCTAACAAGAGTTTACACTTCGGAAGTTGATCAAGTGTTGTGCAATGCTTGCTAAAGTGTAAGTGTATTCGAGAGCTAATGTTCGCGAGAGAGTGTGTGTCTGCTAAAGGTAATTCTTGTTATCTAAACTTGATCAACCCCTTTAAAATGAAAATAATAAACAAGTCCGAAAAAGGTGCAAGACCACGTCCAAGATGTTAACGTTGACTTGATCAACTTCCGAAGTTGTAAACTCTTGTTAGCTTAATACATTTGATAGAGATTGTTTTCACTATCTGAGGTTTTTTGTGCCGGAGAGCTAATGTTCGCGAGAGAGTGTGTGTCTACTAAAGGTAATTCTTGTTATCTAAACTTGATCAACCCCTTTAAAATGGAAATAATAAACAAGTCCGAAAAAGGTGCAAGACCACGTCCAAGATGTTAACATTGAACCATTTCCACGCGTGCAACATCTTCAACGATTCCAGTATGATATTCTCGCCATGTCTCAGTCCACATTGCCCATGACCTGCATGCCATTACGGAAATATACAAGGAACAACTGTTAGTTAAGTTATAAAAATAATCAGGATCCATGATCCTCAGACTTCCTGCATCAGAGTTTAAGGATCAGTGATCCAGGTGGGTCTAAAGCTATGTGATCCATAAGTATTAAAATTAACCCCTAACAATTATCACGTTTTATTTGTTAATTATTATTAATTATTCAACTTATGGCGCTTTCATTAACACGTTTTATTTAATATTGTTAATTCTTCATATTGTTAATTAATCAACTAATGGTGTTTTCATTATGGCGTTTTCAATTATATGTTTACTAGTCTAAGAATCCGCGAGTTTCGTGGGTGGCTTAACACCAACTAAACACATAAAAAAATTCTAAACGTTAAAGCGTTAACCTGTGATTTCGTAAGCCTAATATTTTGAGACCGTTGACCACATCCCAATAGTACATCTCCCTAATGATCGTTACATATTAAGTTTTTGTCAACTAAACCTTCATGATGTTTTCATGCCTTTTGGCCAATATGACTTGCACCGACAGTGTTAACATCTAAATATACATTACGACATGAACGTAGAGTCATTGATAACACACACCAATACATCTTCGTAAAGCTACTAACGAACATTGTGCCAAAAAGTTGTACGTGAGCCGAATCCACAAAATGTGTTTAAAAATTGAAGTCCCTTTCAATGTGTGCAATAAAACATGTTCATGTTAAAAAGGAACATCAAACCTAATAAAGAAGAAAATTTGTTGTATTTAAAAAATAAGAATAGCTGATAAACCAGCAAGTTACGATACCCCGGTCACGTGCAACAACTCCCAGTGTAAGCAACAACGTTTCAAAAGCACTTCTGGTATGCCATACATCTCAAACAATTCTTTTATGGATTCTCCAAGATGAAGAAGATCGTGACGGCAAGCATAAGACTTAAGTTCATCTTTCAATAGCTGAACATTCTATACTATAAGTTCAAATAACTAAGTATGAAGAAGAAGTCGATAAAGTATTCTAAACCATTATAGTTTGCTGAAAAGTAAACAATACCAGGGTGAAAACAAAACAATGTTGGCAATAATAAGACTTAGACCATTGAAATATGATACCATATAAACAAACTGTTCGAAAATTGTACGAAACAAAATACATAGTAGGATCATAATAATGTCGAAACATTGTACGATGACAAAAAAACGTTGAACATCATTACTACCGGGAGAGAATTGTTTACCACATGTATTAACTACAAAACAAACATTCTCTAAATGTTGTGGTTAGAGATGAGCAACCTATTCAGATTTCTGTTATAACGAAGATCAAACTAACCACCATCCGCCAAACCAACTTGCCGCATAAAGTTTTGCCATCCTCTTAATGCATACCGAATCCTGCCATGTGCAGTTTCGTCCCGGATCTCCAAAGTCATTGAAAATCCGTCTTCAGTTTCAACTGTCATTTCATCAAGGACGGACAAATCAACGTTCATGGCAAAGGCCTTTGGGAAACGCTGCATTACAATTCCATAAAAGTACATAATTAAATGGTTAATAACAATTCAAACTTTAAAAAAATTCCATAATATTAAGTTAACGCATTTAGAAAATGAGAGACTTACAAAACGAAAAGTGAGACGCCATGTCAGTTCGTAATCATCGGCTTGATCAACAACTGGTGGAACATCTAAAATCTCTTGTTCAAAGAGAGGCTCGACTTCTACAACCGGGACATCAGGAGGAGCATTTACCACATTATCTTCCAAAACAACTTCATATTCAAAGTACACATCATCATTACCATCGTCCTCAATCTTAACAAGTTCGACAACTGGTAAAGCATGGTCCGAAGTTAGTGACTGCAGACCGTTAGGACGGAACAGTAAAATTCTAAAAACCTGATCCTCAAGCAACTCAAAAACCATAAAATCACCAGTTATTAAACAGAGATCCTTTGCAATTTGAGAAAAATCAACAACATAATGGTTAATATCCCAAAGTCTACTTATGCTAACATTCCACATATTATCGTCGCCAAAAAGGATAAGAAAATCATCAAACAAATTATCACCATTGAAATGATGTTGCATAAATTCCCTGGGTAACCACTTCAGTAGAAAGAAAATATATTAATAATTATAAGATGTAAAGGTTTTTCAAACATAATACACAGTGTTTAAAGCTTACCAGATTGTTGTTCTGAGGATGTAACATAACAATATGGAACTTTGAAGAATTCATCGTGTGTAGATAACTTTTGAAGTGAGTTATTCTAAATGATAGTGAATCCATATTTTGGAAAACAACAAAATCTCCGTCTTCTATACCAAGTACACTGACGACAGTCGGCCACCCGTTCGAAAGACAAAAACCGTTTGTAGACTCATTGATATTAACATCAAACATTACAGTTTCATCTGTAATCAAAAGAACAGTACCGGTCGAGTAGCCCTTTAAATCATATAATCTGTTGTACCAAGTTGGCAGGGGCTGTAGAGATCAATGAAATAGTAAAATCGTCAAAACAACAAACATGTAAGATAGACTTCATATTAGTTAATTTGTCAGGTAACGATATAAGTTATGAAAATCAAACATATAACATGTTCTATTTTAGTCCTGTCCTCTATATAAACAAAAAAACCACGCTCCATAACTATGAACAAAACAAAAATAACATTAAGATAACGATAACAAATCCTGTAAAAAACCACATTAACATTAATGATTGAATTCTACAACAGAGTAAGGATGTGTGAAACAACAAACAACGGTGATATATAAGTTTATGATAACCACTAAAGAAAGTTAAAACATCACATTTAAAGCAAAGATTCCCAAAAAACAAAGGATACCGATTAAATTCGAAACATATAAACAGATTTGCTATTATATAGACAACAATGAAAAAAGATTATAAATGAAGCTATTAAAGACCAACTAACTTTTCAAGAACAGATAACAAAAATCATGTATAAAAAAACCCCAATTTTGTGTTTAGGGTTTAATGATTACTTGAACACACAAAATTATAGTTAACTTTTTGGTGTTTGAATCGGTTTAATCTATGCCATACAGAAACACAATAAAAAATCACCAACAATCTAAACAAAATTACATTCAACATTAGAAACTTTATAACAAATTAGGAGGAAAATTACACTAAGAACAGTCGGACGGAGAAACCGATGACATTCAAATAGATAAGAATCATTCACTAAATCAATAATCTACAATAAATAATTAAACATAATGTTAAAATAGAGGTACTGGGAACAAAAACGGCAGAGAAACTTGAACTTGAGCAGAGAGTGTAAGTCCCGAAAATATGGATCAAACAACGATATCAAACGATCAACAAGGATAGGCGGAATCCAAGCTTGATGATCTTCAAGAAATAATCAAGAACAAGATGAAGATTTGAAGATTTGAAGATTCAAATGCTTAAACTTGCATACAAATTAGAATTGTCTAATACAAGTTTCTAAAACAAATGAACCAACCATGAACCTCATTTCTATTTCCTATTTATAGGGAGGGTTTCCCTCAAAACCCTAGGCCCATTATCCCTAAGCCCACTCTAATACCCCCACTTTCTAGAAGCTTGGTCCATTAGCCTATAAACCTACTAATCCATAAACCTATAAGGCCTAACAATCTCCCCTAGGTTTACTGGATTAGTTGCTGAATCCGTTAGGAGCACCACCAGGCAACTGAACGGATTAGCAAACAAATGATTCTTGATTACGTTCTTGAACTTCTTCTTGTTGGCAGCAAAACGCAGGGCTGCTTCGACATGCTCAGAGAAATCAGCACCTCTGGAACTTCCTTTATTGAACCTGATGCCGCTTGAGCTTTCTGGTTGCAAATGAATTGTTTCAGGCAGATCGAGATCGAAATTGAATTTTAAATCATAATCGAGATCTTGTGTGCTTGTTACTTGAGTAGCAGCAGTGACTTGTGGGTCGGTGGGCATAGTAGACTTTGGTTATGAGCTTGGGCCAGTAGAATGAAAATCAGGAGCTGTTTCGGTTCTTCGTTTCTTGTTGGATGCTTCTTCAGCATCATCTGTCGAATCATCTTCAATACGAACTTCTATTTCAGGAATAGGTACGGAAGGAGGGTTTCCGACACTATCCTTCAAGAATTCAATTAGGGCTTGTAGGATTTCAACAGTCATTAATGGTTGATTCTCGAACAGGTTCCTCAGCTTTCTCAGATTCAATCACTTCCGCATCACTGTCGTCATCAGATTCGTCTGAATCTAGAATTTCTGGTTCTATCTCAGCTTTCTCATCAACAAGTGTCTGTTGCATGTCATGTTCTTCAACTGTGGCATTCAAAGGCTTTGGGTTCAAAAGTATTGGAACCTGCAAACCTTGTAATTTGAATGAATGATTCGAGAAGATAATGAGAGGTTCTGAAATGATAAGGAAATGAGATTAGTCTGAAATGTGACTCGAATGAGAAATGGTTGACAATTTATAAAGTTTCGGATTGGGCCTGAGATCAAACGGCCAAGCCCCAACTCGGAACAATGGTCCGAATTACATTCGAGAGCAATGAGCTGGGTCTACTTCGTTTTATCCGAAATAGTGGGCCCCAATCCGAAACAGTGGGCCAGACTATTACTTTAATGTTTTGCTTTTTCAAGACAAAAAACATCTTTCTCAAAATTAACGATCCAACCAATCGAGCAACCCTTTTTTGAACATAGAAATAAGAAAAATAATAATAACAAAATAAAATAATAATAATAGAATAATAGTGGAGAGGTAATATAAGGAGGAATTGCCATGGGATCAAATCGTTTTCGAACCGATTAAGGAACATTTTTCAGCTCTCGCTTACTTAGACTGGTCCACGCGATTGTTAATATATTTGTCCTCTTAAATCCAACGCTCAACCTTCAACTTTAAACCTTGTGATACGCTTAAGGTAGATTTATACTATGACATCCGTGTGTCCCATTCCAAGGCATACCCCCGCGATCAAGGTAAGCACAACAGTTCATCGTAGCAGGTGAGTATACTGAGATCATCCTTAAATTTTCAACGCCAGACTTCCTGGTGAACAGGTCAGTACTTCCATATAGCAGAGAGACCAGAGAAGTTCTGACGAGGACGAGACAGATACCTTTAACAGTACGGATTTGGCATTAATAGCACACGAAATTCTCCTTTTAGTGAGATTTTCTTCCGTTTTCAGGTTTTGGCCCTTTTGTGGCTCTTTTTCAAGATATCCTGACTGTGCCCAGGTCTGCATATAATCTGGATGCAACTGAGGGACAACCCTGATATCCCGGATGATTCATCAGCATAAAGACCCGAAACCTCAGACGTTGGCTATCTATCAACGCGGGATTTAAGACCATGAAATCATACACCGTTGATCTGTTACTCACGAGATATCTAGTCCATTAGGTTTATATAACTTGGTATCTTTTATCCTTTTGAGCGTTAGACCTATCAACACATCGCAGTGGATCCTAGCCTTTTCAACTTCGATACCTTACATGTGTTAATCAAATTCTTTAGCACGAAAATTCATTTCACTTCCCAAGCAACTATTTCTCCCCCTCAAACAATGCGTATATACATATATGGTTTTTTTTGCTTTTCTCCCCCTCAAACTATGCATATGTACATATATATCCCTCTCCCCCCTAAATTTGTGTATCACACTTTATGCGCAAATTTACTTATTTATTTACCTTAGAATAGAAGCCATGGTTTTTTTAATCGCTCAGTCGGTGATACGTATCATTTTCAAAAGATCTACAAGCACATTGAATCTCGAGATGCTGACAGGTTTTGTAAAAAGAACCACTGAAATAACTCCAGTGTGGATCTGTTTAAGTTTAAGCAATCCGCTGTCATAGCAATCTCGAATAAAGTGCACCTTGATATCAATGTGCTTGGTTTTAAAGTAAAAGACAGGGTTTTTGATAATCTGGATAACGGCATCATTATCAAAATAAGTAGTAGAGTTTAGATAAGTCAAACCGTAATCCTTGAGCTGGTGTTGTATCCAAAGAACCTGAGAGCAGCAGGCAATAGATGATGCAACGCACTTTGCTTCCGCTGCAAATGTGAGCTGTTGCTTCTTGCACTACCATGAGATGAGACTGTCTCCCAAGAATTGGCATCCAGCCGATGTACACTTCATATCCCTGTCCATCTTTGAATCTGTCATATCGAATTTGGCAAGAACGTCGTGAACATATTTGCTTTAACAAATCAAGATTCCTTGATTGTTTTGACAAACTTGCAAGACCATAAACATTGTCACTTCTCCCAACGAGCTCATTTCAAACTTCTATCTCATTATCCGAAAATACGAATGGCCTCTAGACGTGCCACCGGTGCGTATATCTCATCATGATCCAGACCTTCAACTTGTTCGAAACCTTGAACTGCCAATAGTGCCTTGTTCCTCACGATCACGCTGGGATCATCCAGTTTGTTTCTGAATACCCTACGAGTTCCAAGAGCACGTTTTCTTTTGGTGAAGAGAACCTCCATCCCTTTGTCGCACATCAGAGATACGCTCAAAAGGTTGTGCTTTAGTTCAGGGACATAATTGACGTCTGAGAAGATGAGAACCCCGTTTTTGACAGTGCCCTTCCTGGTTATTCTTCCAGTTTCCATCCCGCGAAGTTGACAAATCCACCGTCGAATATAATTTTTTGTTATTCAACTGGGATAAGTCTTCTGTCACGTGTCTGGAACAACTACTATATATAAACCAAGGTCTAATGATCGCCCTCCATAGCCGTTCCTGCACACTTAGCAGAATTAATTAGAAACTGGAACCCAGGCCATTGTTGACCTGAGTTGACCATCGCTGTCTGTGTATGAAACCTCAAGAAAGATCATATAACTTTTGGTAGAATTTGAGGTTTGAGGTGAAGACGTCGATGTTGACAGTTGTGAACACTAAGACTGGTATCCAGCAAGAACCTTGGGCTTCCAAATCTTAGAGTCAGTGTTGTTGTTTGAAATATTTTTCTTTACAGATGTGACTTTTGACTCTATTTGCTGACTTTGGAACCCATTTGTGTTTGAAAACCTTTGATTGTTCTTTTTCGCCAGATTCCAGTCTCCATCAGAAGGCTTGACTTTAGAAGGTCGAATTTTGACAGATTGAGGATGCATAGCCTTCTGATGATACGTGTTGCCAGAGTAGTAGGGAGGATGAACACAGTTTCTTGCAATGTGTCTCGGAATTCCACAATTAAAACACGTTTGCCTTTTTGCGAAAAAGAAATTTAGTTCTGCTTGTGTTATTCTCGAGAACTGATCATGTCTCTTCTTTTCATTTGACTCTGACTGCTTGTGTGCATGCTTGATCTTAATCTTGGATGAACCTTGCTCACAGCTGTCAGCACAAGATTAAGTATCCGCTACCTTACCCTTGAGTTTGGGTTCTGTTTGCTTGAGATTTGGGTTTTCCCTTTTAACATTCTTTCTCTTTGGCCTTCTGTTTCTACGTGATCGCTTGCTTTTAGGGGGAACAGATTCAGTTGATTATGTTTTGTTTAGGTGACCTTTTGGATTGATAGTTGAACTGGCTGTGGAAGTGACTTTCACAGATCCCTTTTCCTCAGAGACCATGTTTTCAGGAGATTCTGCAAAGAAGGTTTCCACAATAATTTCTTCTATAGTTTCATCATCTGATTCAACCGTGGAATTGATTTCCATTGATTCGTTCTCCATAGGGTTCATGTTTCCATGGGTTTCTGTAGAATTGGACTCTATGGATGTCTCTTCTTCAGTCTGATCAACCTCTGAGCTCTCGACATTAGACGATTCCGGTAATTCAGATGATGAGCAGTCAGTGTCTAAGACAGTTTGACTCTCTTCTTTTGCAATGCTGCTAGATTTTGATTGTTCATCACAATCGGAACCACTTGAAGATTTGAACTCATTATCTGAGATTACCGAATCCTCTGTTTGGCCGCCAAGATTGTCAGAAGATCCCTATTCAACAACAATCTCTTCATTATTACAATCAAAAGTATCAAGTTTTTCATCATTGCATGGAGCTTCTGATGTATCATTCGATGTTTCAGGCATACAAGAACAATTTCCTGAATCATCAGAATTGATTTCTTAGTTATTTGAAACAGATGTCTCAAGTTCCTCAGTCGACGCATCAGGTTCTCCTGTCAAAACATCTTCAACATTTTCAACATTCTTAACATAGTCATTTTTATCACAAGCATAATCTAGAATAATAGCACCAGATTCATCAGTCTTAGTGGGAACACCCCGAGTCTCAGCAAACCAAGAAAAAACACAATTCCAAGCATAAAGGTCATTTTTATCAGAAATAACATTATCAGAAGCATGTTGATGTGATTCATCATCCTCTTTAGACTTCTCTTCAGTTCTTACTGACTCTGCACACAAACTAGAACAGTTAGTATTTTCAACAGAATCAGAATTTGGTGAACTTTCCTTCATCTCCTGTGGGTGTGTTAACTGGTTCCGTTTTTGTTTCAGTTTCAACTTCTTTATTTGTTACTGTTTCGTTTACATGATCGGACTTATCCGCTGATTCATTTTGAAAATTTTCATTTTTGACAAAATTAATTGGTTTCTTGAAATCAGCTTGTTGATCATTTTTAAACATTGATGGTTCATGTGGAACATAATCACTAGGCTTGCTATACATCATTTTGTCATAATTTTCCATCTGTTTGTAACACCTCGGAAAATCACGTCCAATGATGTATTGACACGTGTAATAAACCCCAATGAAGTCAAACATTGAATTTAAGGGACTAATTTTTCGAAAAATCAAAAACTTTGATTATGAAAGGATTGGAAGTGTAACATACCTAAAATAAGTTTCTAAATAACCTCTCACGATGATTATATTCACAAATGAGCCACTTGTCGGTCGAGTGTAGCCGTTTGCGTAATTAATTGAAAGTTTGCGCAATGAAGGGTTAAAAGCGTCAACATGTTAATTCTCACCTCTGAGTGACCTTTTAATAAACCGAGAGCTTCATGATATTTGATTATACTCTCGGGAATGTCAAACATTGGCCGTCTAAAGCTTTTATGCCTATAATTAAGGTTACGTGCAACTTTGCAAGTTAGAGGGACTAAAAGCGTCAATATGTTTAATTATACCTCTAAATGACCTTTTAGTGAACCCGAAGCATCGTGATGTTTGATAATACTTCCAAGAATGCCTAATATGGATTAGGTGAGGCTTCAATGCTATTAAATGATGAGATGCGCAAGTATGCGCAATAGAGGGACTTAAAGCGTCAACTTTTGAATCTACGCCTTTCGGTGACCATCTAAGCGAACGAAAGCGTAGTAATATTTAAGTATATGATTGGGAAGGATAGATATGGGCCATGGAAGGCTTGGATATCATTAAACAGCATTTCACGCTACTTTGCGCAATTAAAGGGCTATTTGCGTCAAATGGCAAAAGTATGCCGATTCGTAGGGTATCGAACCTTCCGGAATATGACCAGGAGTTAAACAGACCCTATTTATTCTTTATATAGCTTAGATATAGGCTTAGAGGTGTTTCGTGCGCAAAAATAAACTTTTATGTCATGCAGGGACTAAAAGTGTCAAAAAGTGCACAAGTTTGCATTTTCGCGCGTATCTCACATTCTGAATATCTTCGGACACCCAAAAATTTATGTAAGCACTAAAATATTTTAGTTTAGTGATCGCCATGATAAATTTTCATTCGTCGCGTAATTTGGACCGTTTTTCGCGTCCGTTCGTGTTTCGTCGTAATTAGACGAACAACGTGACCATACGGCCAAACGGACCGACATCCGACATGTTTTTGAGCATGTTTCACTTCCCCTATGTTTAAACATCATAGTGGAGCCTTAAAACGAGGTTAACGGGCTTTTAATGTGCCAAAAATGACCTTCCTTGCAAACAGGGACCAAAACTGCCATCTTTTAAACTTGTGTTGCTGGTCTGGACTGGGAGGCGGGCCGCGTAAGGCCACACAGATCCTCACGCGGGCCGCGAGGCCTGCACAGAATGCAGAACAGCTGGTAACAGCCTGTTCGTTGCTGGTTTTTGCTCAAAACTGGTTCCTAACTCACAAAACCGACTCTAGGGGCAGCCCATAGATTTTATAAATGGTTTTACACCTGGCCTAATCTGGTTATGACCTCCCGACACTTGTCGCGATCTCGTGAGGTCCCGAAAACTATATAAAGGAGGTAAGTTCACTTGATACTTCACTTGCATTCTCAATTCTGGAGCTCTCTGGTCAGCAACAAGGATTCGTTAGGCTTCCTAGTCGTGATTAGGACTCTTGTAAGTATTCTTAACCCTTTCTAATTCGCTTTAGCTTAGTTAATTAGCTATTGGTCAAACCGTCGTAATTTAAATTTGAATTCGAGATTAAATGAAATTTACTCAGTCATTTCTCGAATTGAAAGTACCTATAAGTAGGTATTTATGTGGGTAATAAACCCTTAAAAGGGTACTTTCAGATTCCCACTCTAACTATGTTAATTGTCGAGTCAAAGCTTACTTTAAAAAGTCAACAGAAGGTTTATTCTCAAATTTAAGCATAATTAGCAATGTAGGATACATGAAACCTGTTTGATCATTAATCTAACTTGGTAACTAATGTAAGAACATGTTCCAACATGATCAACTCGACAATTTTCAGTTTAAACCCGGATCGGAACCGAAAGTCGCATAAATTGACTTCTGCTTTGACTTTCAGTTCTGACCCGTGTATGCATGTTTAAGATCTGCCTTAGAGCTTATTTTGGACCAGGTTTCACATAAGTATAACTCTATGAGATTATACAACTTGGTTCATTACTTATCCGATTCATATGCATGTTTCCGATTAATGCTTAAATGATGACTATTATGCCCTTTTGACTATAAAACGTGATTTTTGAAAAAGTAAAAGAGTAGAAACCTTAGTTACTGATTTATAAACTTGCACCTAAAATTTTACATCAGTTTGAGGTATAGATTATGAGTTATGCTCATTAGCGTAATTTGAAAGCTTTATGTTAATTAAATGGCGTAATTATCATATAGCCTATTTAAACCCACTTTTTGATATCAAACTTTTTACCCACTGATGTAATATAATATTTTGGGATTTTTGAAGATTTTTATTTAATTTTTGGCTGAGCATAACATAAGTCTATAAGTTTAATTCGGTTAATGCCGGTTTTGCCCTTTTAGGCTATAAAATGAGTTTTACAAATCCTTTTGACCCCAAACCTTTTTCTACTGATCTAATATGATAAATAAAATATTTTGATCTTTCTGGAATAATAAAAATATCAGCTTTTCTTTGAAAACCCGAGAATGGCTCCAAATCGCCTTTTTAAGCGTTTTTAACGCATAGTATGTACTAAAACTATTTTAAACATATAAGGTTGATACCTACTGATATTTTTAGTATATTAACAGTAAGTAAAAGTTTTTAAACCCAGGTTTCCAGTTTTGACCTTTTAAGCCTAAGTGAAATTACCGAAATACCGCTAAGGTGTATAGTTTGGTTTTAAATGATAAATTTCACATATAGGTCATACCCTACTGATATAACTAAGTAAATTGAGTATATTTACTAGAAAAATCAGACCTGTAACTCAGATTTATAAATAAACTCTTTTATAATCTTTAAAATGACCAAAATACCCCTACGGGGCTTATTTTGAGATTAAACTCGTTTTGGGCATAATGGAAGATATCCTACTGATATCACAACATATTAAAGGCATATTAACTTAGGAAACCTGTATATGACTCTTTTGGTTACTCGTTACGCACTTGTCGCGTTCGGATCGGCTTATGTGACTAGTTCGCATATATTAGCCGAAACGGGTCAAACCATATCATTTTTGTCTCAAAATCCAGAATGTGTTTAAGTTACCCATATTAAACACGCATACAAGCTTATCGGGTCAAAACCACATTCTAAAGCGGTCTTGCTTTATCACGCGTCTGACCGTATCTTCCTTTTGAAAAACTAACCGGTCTAAGTCAAGACTTAATTAAGACCCGTTAGGAATCTAATAGGTTATTAAAAACCTTCGTTCCAGATTTAGGAGCCCAGTAAAAGCTATCTGTACTTGCTGATTTGATACGGATGGGATTGAATTTATATTTAGCTCAGGTAAATACTTTTAACTTATTTTCCCTATACGGGCTTGGGGTACGGTATATAAAATACCGCTTGGTCCGGCATTGAATCTTTAATCGAATAGTGGTTAAATCCTTGATATGCTACGTTTTGAAATGTTTTGTTTGCTTAAAGCCTTTGGGGGGTTAATGACCATGTCCCGGATATCCTTGGCATCATCTTACGAGATGGCCACGACCATAGCACGGAGTGTAGGCGTACACTCGTCAGTGCCTAACCAAATAATGTGGAGTGTCTATTAATCTTTAACCCGGTCTACGGATCGGGCTACTGAACGCATAAGTAACATGTAATTCGCTTACAAGATTATATTTACATAATTATCCCAAGTTATAAAATATTTTGTGCCACGTGCATTCAAATCAATTTTTAAACCTTTTCAAAATGAGTCAGTTAAATTGTATTTACCAGTGTAAACTGACGTATTTTCCCAAAAAGGTTAAGTGCAGGTACTAAGCGTAATAGGCTGGCCTCTCCTTAGCATCATTAAGAGTCTCGCAAGCTTGGATGCAATAAGTCTGATGAACTATGTTTTCTTTTTAATTGATCCGCCTGTGAATCCAACTTACATTCCGTTGTAATATTAAATATTACTTTTGAATCGGTTTGTAATATATTTATCTTTTGCTTCCGCTGTGCATTTAAATATTGTGTTGTTTGACTATGATGATATCAACTACGTCACTATACTCCCCACCGGGCCCACCGGTAATACGTGAAAATATCGGGGTGTGACAGGTTGGTATCAGAGCCAGGTTGAGTGAATTAAACACTAGCCTTTTGTGTTTAATCTCAATGACACAATAGCACATTCTTTGACCTTCTGAGTCTAGACTTAACATAGGAATACTCTTGTCTCTATTCGGAGGATTATTGCTTTCTCTTCTAAATATTTTGATAAGTCGCCAAGCAAAGAAGCCGTAATGGAAATTCTCCCCATTTGAAGCCTAGGAAAGGCCGAGCTTCGTGTTGCGACTAGGATTATCATACAACCAAGGAGAAGACATTTAGAACTAAAATGAAGAAGAAACTCCTTTTGCTGAAGTTCGTTTCCTTAGTAAGTCCTTATAAGGGCATACTTATCTTTCAGTCCCTTCTTGGACAACATCATTTCATTCAAGTCCCGCATAGGGAAATTCTTTACCTCTTTTAAAATCATTGGGATGTTTTACCTAAATTTCATTTATATCATTATATATGAATATAATATATGAAATAAATTAAAATAACATTTCTTTTATAAGATCTACCATTATAATAAAATGGCAAAATCTAAAAGGGACAAGACCTAGCCTCGTGTCATTATTAAGACCCGGCCAAGATGGCAGTTCCTCAAATTAGATTCAGATCCTTATTAACATCCCGAGTTAGGATTGTTATGCGTTAATTATTAAAAAGGAATCTTAAGGGTAAACCTAGCCTATATGACGAGGCCAAGATGGTAGGACCTATTCAAGAGATTCAAATCCTTGTTAACATCTATAACATATTAACTTTTCTAGCAGACGTGGTTCGATAAAGTCACATAAATCATCCTCATACTGGATTCTCCCGAAATCCTTTCTTATTTTGTGATTTAAACATCCATTAGGGATATAATGCCTATGGGCTATAATTAACGTCCTCTGAGACTAAAGACAGTCGTAGCTTACAACTCCCTGTCAAGAAAAGGCGTGAATACGTTCAAGCCTAAATACCTTGATTCTACAAAATCATGGTTTATAATTTAAAGTTGCCCTTGTGACTTGACTTTTTGTGCTATAGTTATATTTTAATTAAATACAGGATAATTATGATAAAAATCCTGAATAAAAATAAATATCATTCCTTTCCTGCCAGTATAAATATTAAAAGAGAATCTTAAAAGGTTTGACCTAGCGTGAATGTCATCGAAGACCTAGCTAAGATGGTAAAACCTGTTTAAAAGAGATTCAGATCCTTATTAACACTTGTAAACGTGTTAACACTCCCGACAGCAGTGATGCGATAAAATCACGCTTGTCATCTTTATATTAGAAACTTCCAAACCCCTTATTTAGCCTAAATGATAAATAGGAATCATGGCTAATAAACGTCGAACATGATGTACGCATCTAAACATCCATCTGGGATGTATACCTACGGGCAAAGATGTATACATGAAAAAGATAGTTTTATTTCATAACTTCTTGTCAAGGCAATGAATTACGAAATTTTCCGATCCAAAGGAATCATTGATTATGTTTTAAAATTTCCCTAGTGACAAGGCATCTGTGCCATCGAAAAGTCCTTTGGAACAAGCCGTTGTGCTATATAAGATGTCAGTATGACATTGACAGTCGTGACTTATGTCCCCTGTCTAGTAAATATGAAGGATTATATTCCGTTTATACGCCAAAGATGGTTTATTTAAAAACTTAGGCAAAACATAATCAACTAAATTAAATACTATCTATTGGCCATATGGTTAATTACACCATGGCTATTTATTCATCAAATTTGACAATTCACTATATAATTAAACCAATTATTACTACTTGGGTTGTAGTCTTCAAGCTTCACCATGGCTGACCCCTCTGAAGCTCACAACCATCCAATTGATCAGAATGATGATGTAAGACTGAATTTAACAAGCTCCGAGTTACAGGCTATGATAGATACAGCCGTAAACAACGTTGTGGACCGTGTGTTGAAGGATCATAAGCGAAAGTGCGATGATACCCCAAATAAAGGTTGTAAAAAGGGTAAGACCAGTTCAAGCTATAACCAGTCCAAACCAAAGGATGCAAAACCCGAATGTAAAACCTGCGGGAAGAAGCATTTCGGAAAATGTTTCTATGATCAGACCGGGGGATGTGTCATCTGTAAGGAGACGGATCACAAGACCCATGAATGCAAGGACTTGAAGGGCAAATAGCAGACCGGAGAAAAGACCAGATGCAAAACCTGTAGGAAATACCACCTCGGGAAATGCGGATATGAATCTCAGCCTCTACCCTGTGGAATCTGCAAGTCCAAGGAGCATAAGACCTTGGATTGCAAGAGAATGGGAGACGCAACCTGCTATGGTTGCAATGAGAAAGGGCACATTAAGACCAACTGCCCTAAATACGCTAAAAAGCCTGAGGAGGCTAAGAAGATCAAAGCTGGAAGCTCTCAAATGGATACTCAAGAGACTGTTCAGGATAACAATGTCACAACAGGTACTTCTTTATCAATAACGCTCTTGCTAGAGTATTATTTGATTCAGGTTCAGATAAGTCTCTCGTAGACAATAGATTTTTTTAAATCATTGAGTCTGCCTGTTAAAACTCTAAGCGTTAAGTATAAAGTAGAATTGGTCGATAGTACCTCAGAGAATGCTTCAGCAGTATTAGATGGATGTTTTATATCCATTAGGGATTACTCTTTTCCACTGTCTTTGTTCCATTAAATAGAGGGACACGATATAATAATAAAAGAAGGGCTGGTCATCCTGTAACCAAGCCCATGCCTTATGTGATGAGAAGCAAGTAGTTATTAAGACTCCTTATGGTGAGCCTTTGACCATTCAAGGAGGTACTAGGTATGGGATGCCCAAGCACTTGTTAAATTTGGTATTTAAGACCAAAGATTCGAGTATGGAAAAGCTCAGAAGAGACAGACAACAGACGTGATGCTGGAGATGCGACAAGTGATAATAGTGCATCCAATATGAACCTCAATGTTAATGGAGTTAATCTCCAAAACTGTGATTAACGCAGCTGTTGGAAAGGCTACGAGAAAAGTCATGAAAAGGCTTGAGAAGCCGAATGATGTTCGCTTTAAAACACATGTTACTGCTCATAAGAAGAGCTATATTCATACTTCAGATGCGAAGAATAACCCAAATGAAATCATATGTGGCAAGGAGCCCATTCTTTAGGATGTACTTAAAAGTGCTCGTCTCTTGGAAGTCAAGAGACTTCAATAGTAAAAAGGGACCATCGATTACAAGAAATTGTTGGATGTTGTAGGAACCATTAGGTATGTCAGCAGTTATGCTGGAAAGCACACGGTAAGGTATGCATCACAATCATTCGATGACAATACTCTTGATTAGTGAGGACATTATTGAAGTCCACAAGAAAGATCCTCTTATGCAATATGGGATCGTCTAAGTTTTAAGGACCTTATTAGAAAACCTATTAGCTGCTTCACGAAATGGAAAAAGATGGAATAAGAATTTTCCGACTCCCCCATAAGAGTTATAAACTATCGGCAGTGTGTTGCAAACCTTGGCTCATTGTTTGAAATAGTGCCCTTATTCGGTTAACCTAGAATTTAAGCATAATGCACTATATAAATATTATGATTTAGCGTCGGCAATAAGAGGGCACATTAAGGTTTCAAAGCCTGCTCATTATAAATCCATCATGGATCTGCCTCAGCTACCCGCATTTTATAGATTAAGAAATAACCAGTCAAAGCTGAGACTGCCGAAAAGTTTGTCAAAGATTTTACAGCTAAGTTTAAAAGGATTAAGAACGGAGGCGTTTAACCCTCCTGATGCATGATTAGAGGCAGTTCACATTAATAATGACACTAGATAAATCCTTTATTGTGATTTCATTGCTAAGAGTTATGTTTGGATTCAGATACCGCTAAGTCTCTCATAAGACCATAAGCTTAGCAAACTTTTAGAAACTTTCCGTAAGAACCCCAGATGTTAAGTGTAAGGTAAGACTTACAGGCGAAATCATAAGAACCATTTCTTCTGTTCCTGTTAGAAATCTCTAATTATGAAATTCTAGAAGTGTCATCTCTCTGAGAGGAAGTGTGTCAGCATACATAGTTGATATCTCTTTGATCTCTATCGATTGCGAATACCAGACAATATGATAAAAGCGCCATATGAAAATTGATATATCTTAATAAGTTCCATAGATTGCTTCCATGCCTGATCAGTATGGAGGTTTAATGCATGGAACCACAAAGATATTCCGATGGTCATATGGTACTAAAATCAGCTAAAGGTATTCAAAGAAGATATCCAGAATGGAATTGTCTAGGTAAATGTCTTCGATTAAAGAATTCGTGGACTCGTAACATAAATGTGTCACTTATTTGACACAAGCAATGATGGATGAACTAGAGCCTGAGATATGGAAATCTCTGTAACCTCCTTATATCCTGATTATCTTCTCCTAAGATTACCCTGTTTACCGCCTAAGAGGTAAGTAGAGTTAAGATTTATATCCCATTTAGGGTTGTAATATTGTGAAATCTCCAAGACGGCTGGTACCATCATTGGAAGAATCGAAACCCTGATTAAGTAAGTTTTAAAATAAGGGTTCATATAGCCTAATTCAATATTCTGAGAATTCGGCTTAGTTAATTAAGAAAGACGGTTCATTTTGCTTATGCATTGATTACCGCAACCCTAATTAGGCAACAATTAAGAATTTGCCATCAGCTACCCAGGATCGTCGATTTGTTCGACTAACGGCAAGGATTAGCTATTCCTTAAGATTAGTTTTAAGCAATGGTTGGAATAACCATCTCACTTTAAATTAAGCTTTTCTATAATAGTTGATATACAAGTATCAAGGCTGCTCCTTTGAAGACTTTGTATAGATGGAATGTTAAACATCTATTAGTAAACAGAAGATTGGTAAGTCCAATTATCAGGATCTGAAAGTTGCCTTGGAAACAACGAATAAGATTATACAAATTCATAATCATCTGTAAGTTGCCAATATTCGGTAGAAAATCAAGGGTAATAAGAATAGCAACCTTCCTAAGTTCTTGTTAAGGAATAAGGTTCGACAAAAGGTATCACACAGAAAGGGTGTGCCAATTTGTTAAATTATCAGGCTAGTTAAGCTCTGAATATATATATAAAATCATTCGAAAGAATCGAATGTATCAAGATCAAATAGCTTATAAGCTAAAACCTAATTAAGGAGTTTGGCGGAACTCGCAATGCATTACACACTAAAGATTTGAGGACGTGTTTCACCAATAAGTCGAGAGGCACTATCGCATAATGATATGCAAATTTATGATATGATGAGAAACCTGCATCGATTGAGGACCGACAGGTTAAGAAGCTCCAAAAAGGATATATGTACCCATTATAGAGGTCAACTTGGGAGCTTGGAGAAGCTCCAGATATGCTATAGAAGTTAAGTCCATTATGTGACAAAAAGTACTTCCAGCATTTTAGCAAATCTCGAGGTCGAGATTTATTTTAAGGGGGTGAGTATGTAACACCTCGGAAAATCACGTCCAATGATGTATTGACACGTGTAATAAACCCCAATGAAGTCAAACATTGAATTTAAGGGACTAATTTTTCGAAAAATCGAAAACTTTGATTATGAAAGGATTGGAAGTGTAACATACCTAAAATAAGTTTCTAAATAACCTCTCACGATGATTATATTCACAAATGAGCCACTTGTCGGTCGAGTGTAGCCGTTTGCGTAATTAATTGAAAGTTTGCGCAATGAAGGGTTAAAAGCGTCAACATGTTAATTCTCACCTCTGAGTGACCTTTTAATAAACCGGGAGCTTCATGATATTTTATTATACTCTCGGGAATGTCAAACATTGGCCGTCTAAAGCTTTTATGCCTATAATTAAGGTTACGTGCAACTTTGCAAGTTAGAGGGACTAAAAGCGTCAATATGTTTAATTATACCTCTAAATGACCTTTTAGTGAACCCGAAGCATCGTGGTGTTTGATAATACTTCCAAGAATGCCTAATATGGATTAGGTGAGGCTTCAATGCTATTAAATGATGAGATGCGCAAGTATGCGCAATAGAGGGACTTAAAGCGTCAACTTTTGAATCTACGCCTTTCGGTGACCATCTAAGCGAACGAAAGCGTAGTAATATTTAAGTATATGATTGGGAAGGATAGATATGGGCCATGGAAGGCTTGGATATCATTAAACAGCATTTCACGCTACTTTGCGCAATTAAAGGGCTATTTGCGTCAAATGGCAAAAGTATGCCGATTCGTAGGGTATCGAACCTTCTGGAATATGACCAGGAGTTAAACATACCCTATTTATTCTTTATATAGCTTAGATATAGGCTTAGAGGTGTTTCGTGCGCAAAAATAAACTTTTATGTCATGCAGGGACTAAAAGTGTCAAAAAGTGCACAAGTTTGCATTTTCGCGCGTATCTCACATTCTGAATATCTTCGGACACCCAAAAATTTATGTAAGCACTAAAATATTTTATTTTAGTGATCTCCATGATAAATTTTCATTCGTCGCGTAATTTGGACCGTTTTTCGCGTCCGTTCGTGTTTCGTCGTAATTAGACGAACAACGTGACCATACGGCCAAACGGACCGACATCCGACATGTTTTTGAGCATGTTTCACTTCCCCTATGTTTAAACATCATAGTGGAGCCTTAAAACGAGGTTAAGGGGCTTTTAATGTGCCAAAAATGACCTTCCTTGCAAACAGGGACCAAAACTGCCATCTTTTAAACTTGTGTTGCTGGTCTGGACTGGGAGGCGGGCCGCGTAAGGCCACACAGATCCTCACGCGGGCCGCGAGGCCTGCACAGAATGCAGAACAGCTGGTAACAGCCTGTTCGTTGCTAGTTTTTGCTCAAAACTGGTTCCTAACTCACAAAACCGACTCTAGGGGCAGCCCATAGATTTTATAAATGGTTTTACACCTGGCCTAATCTGGTTATGACCTCCCGACACTTGTCGCAATCTCGTGAGGTCCCGAAAACTATATAAAGGAGGTAAGTTCACTTGATACTTCACTTGCATTCTCAATTCTGGAGCTCTCTGGTCAGCAACAAGGATTCGTTAGGCTTCCTAGTCGTGATTAGGACTCTTGTAAGTATTCTTAACCCTTTCTAATTCGCTTTAGCTTAGTTAATTAGCTATTGGTCAAACCGTCGTAATTTAAATTTGAATTCGAGATTAAATGAAATTTACTCAGTCATTTCTCGAATTGAAAGTACCTATAAGTAGGTATTTATGTGGGTAATAAACCCTTAAAAGGGTACTTTCAGATTCCCACTCTAACTATGTTAATTGTCGAGTCAAAGCTTACTTTAAAAAGTCAACAGAAGGTTTATTCTCAAATTTAAGCATAATTAGCAATGTAGGATACATGAAACCTGTTTGATCATTAATCTAACTTGGTAACTAATGTAAGAACATGTTCCAACATGATCAACTCGACAATTTTCAGTTTAAACCCGGATCGGAACCGAAAGTCGCATAAATTGACTTCTGCTTTGACTTTCAGTTCTGACCCGTGTATGCATGTTTAAGATCTGCCTTAGAGCTTATTTTGGACCAGGTTTCACATAAGTATAACTCTATGAGATTATACAACTTGGTTCATTACTTATCCGATTCATATGCATGTTTCCGATTAATGCTTAAATGATGACTATTATGCCCTTTTGACTATAAAACGTGATTTTTGAAAAAGTAAAAGAGTAGAAACCTTAGTTACTGATTTATAAACTTGCACCTAAAATTTTACATCAGTTTGAGGTATAGATTATGAGTTATGCTCATTAGCGTAATTTGAAAGCTTTATGTTAATTAAATGGCGTAATTAGCATATAGCCTATTTAAACCCACTTTTTGATATCAAACTTTTTACCCACTGATGTAATATAATATTTTGGGATTTTTGAAGATTTTTATTTAATTTTTGGCAGAGCATAACATAGGTCTATAAGTTTAATTCGGTTAATGCCGGTTTTGCCCTTTTAGGCTATAAAATGAGTTTTACAAATCCTTTTGACCCCAAACCTTTTTCTACTGATCTAATATGATAAATAAAATATTTTGAGCCTTCTGGAATAATAAAAATATCAGCTTTTCTTTGAAAACCCGAGAATGGCTCCAAATCGCCTTTTTAAGCGTTTTTAACGCTTAGTATGTACTAAAACTATTTTAAACATATAAGGTTGATACCTACTGATATTTTTAGTATATTTTTATATATTAACAGTAAGTAAAAGTTTTTAAACCCAGGTTTCCAGTTTTGACCTTTTAAGCCTAAGTGAAATTACCGAAATACCCCTAAGGTGTATAGTTTGGTTTTAAATGATAAATTTCACATATAGGTCATACCCTACTGATATAACTTAGTAAATTGAGTATATTTACTAGAAAAATCAGACCTGTAACTCAGATTTATAAATAAACTCTTTTATAATCTTTAAAATGACCAAAATACCCCTACGAGGCTTATTTTGAGATTAAACTCGTTTTGGGCATAATGGAAGATATCCTACTGATATCACAACATATTAAAGGCATATTAACTTAGGAAACCTGTATATGACTCTTTTGGTTACTCGTTACGCACTTGTCGCGTTCGGATCGGCTTATGTGACTAGTTCGCATATATTAGCCGAAACGGGTCAAACCATATCATTTTTGTCTCAAAATCCAGAATGTGTTTAAGTTACCCATATTAAACAAGCATACAAGCTTGTCGGGTCAAAACCACATTCTAAAGCGGTCTTGCTTTATCACGCGTCTGACCGTATCTTCCTTTTGAAAAACTAACCGGTCTAAGTCAAGACTTAATTAAGACCCGTTAGGAATCTAACAGGTTATTAAAAACCTTCGTTCCAGATTTAGGAGCCCAGTAAAAGCTATCTGTACTTGCTGATTTGATACGGCTGGGATTGAATTTATATTTAGCTCAGGTAAATACTTTTAACTTATTTTCCCTATACGGGCTTGGGGTACGGTATATAAAATACCGCTTGGTCTGGCATTGAATCTTTAATCGAATAGTGGTTAAATCCTTGATATGCTACGTTTTGAAATGTTTTGTTTGCTTAAAACCTTTGGGGGGTTAATGACCATGTCCCGGATATCCTTGGCATCATCTTACGAGATGGCCACGACCATAGCACGGAGTGTAGGCGTACACTCGTCAGTGCCTAACCAAATAATGTGGTGTGTCTATTAATCTTTAACCCGGTCTACGGATCGGGCTACTGAACGCATAAGTAACTTGTAATTCGCTTACAAGATTATATTTACATAATTATCCCAAGTTATAAAATATTTTGTGCCACGTGCATTCAAATCAATTTTTAAACCTTTTCAAAATGAGTCAGTTAAATTGTATTTACCAGTGTAAACTGACGTATTTTCCCAAAAAGGTTAAGTGCAGGTACTAAGCGTAATAGGCTGGCCTCTCCTTAGCATCATTAAGAGTCTCGCAAGCTTGGATGCAATAAGTCTGATGAACTATGTTTTCTTTTTAATTGATCCGCCTGTGAATCCAACTTACATTCCGTTGTAATATTAAATATTACTTTTGAATCGGTTTGTAATATATTTATCTTTTGCTTCCGATGTGCATTTAAATATTGTGTTGTTTGACTATGATGATATCAACTACGTCACTATACTCCCCACCGGGCCCACCGGTAATTCGTGGAAATATCGGGGTGTGACACTCTTGCTCAATGATAGGCAGTCTGGATTAATTATGATTATATGGTGGCGGAACCTGTGTTTATCCCAATCCCAATCCCTTTCCCTTGTTTTCTTTATAAGCAAGTTGCACGTTGCACAGATTACGATCTGTGTCACTGGAACTATCAAACTTTTTGATGTTTAACTCATTTTGTCTGTACTTTCCAGTGAGGAGCTCTAGCTCAGCCTTCACAGAATCACATTCAAGAGTTTTGACTGTGAGTCTATGTTTGTAGTCGTGAACCCAACAATGCTGTTGGTTCACATCTCTGTGAAGTTGAGCTATGTCCTTCTTAAGTGCCTCAATCTTTTCATAGAGAATTTTGTTATTCTCTCGAAGACTGATGTACTTTCCCATCACATTGTTGTAGTCAGTGATTAAAGCTGAGTTTTGAGATCTCAACAAAGCAACTTTCTTTCTACAATGTTCAGTACATAAAAGGGAATTTACCGTTGATGTGTGTAAAATGCAACATGTAAATTACATCAAATGAGGTATAAAACTAACCCTTTTTTAGTACTAATGTTGGAAAAAGTGTGATTTTGTCTTCCTTTTGTATTTTCAGGATTAAATGAGCTCAAATGAATAAAAAAAATACAGCTAAATCTAACATGAATACAAGAAAAGGAATAAACGTGGCATGCCCGACCCCTCGACAACATCTTCCCAAGCAAAAACAAGACAACAGAAGGCTGAACACGCCCCGTGCCCAAGTGTCTGCAGAAAAGATAAAGTTGTAGAAGCTTCTATTTCCCAACAAGGGGGCGTGCCCAGCGGACACGGGGCCGTGGTCAACACTAAGATTCACAGAATCTGAGCAAATATCGATAGTACAGATACGCTTCTGTACACGGGGCCGTGCCAAGCGGACACGGGGGCGTGGTCAACTAATGCAAACAAACTGCAATTAATGAAGAAAGAGAAGATGGATGGACACGGGGTCGTGCCCAGCGGGCACGGGGCCGTGTACGGGCTTCTGTGCAGCCTATAAATAGAGGTGCTTGGTTCACTTCAAAGGCATCCCTTGACAAACCACCTCTCTCACACTTCACCCACCCTCCACCACCATCACAACCCACATCCACCACCATCATCCATCATAGAGTGTGTGTAGTAGTCTTGGGATCCAAGATTGATAGTAAGAGTTCTTGACAATCAAAGGCCATGTTTTCCTAAGTCTCTTACATCACTTGGTGAAGACAAGCATTTAGTGTAATACTTTTTATTTTTAATCTTTTCGCACTTTTTATTTGGTTTTGTATTAATGACTTTAATAACTAGTTTCTTATGTTGAAGGTGAAACTTCTTTATCATTTGTTCGCGGTGTCTTGGCGTTATTTTACTGTCTATATAAAATAAAAGATTTACACCATTCATATCTCCACGGTCTATATGGAGATATGTTGGCTACCTGGTCGGGGGTTAAGGGAATGGTTTGGTAAGGTTCTTGCCTTGTTTAGTGTATAGATCCTGCAAGGACCTAGGTCAAGCTTACTAGGACCTCCTTCAATACCCACTGGCATTGGATGGCGGGGGTGCGAATGGCTTGATCCCCTCATATGTAAACTTTTATTAATGCATTAACCCGGCTACTTGGGATTGTATCCCTGCTGACTCAAACCACTTAGCCGAGGGTAACGTCACCTTCAAAAGAGGGGCCTACCACATTACGCATTAATAACTTAATTAATTGTCTTCCAATAATCCAACCCTTTAGGATTGTATCCTTGCTGACTCGAACTACTGGGTTGAGGGTAACGTCACCTTCAAAAGAGGGGCCTACTACTATAACTAAGATAATCTCTTAAAAAGTGCAAAAGTGCGGAAATAATCAAAGGTTACACTAAAGGTGAGTCGGATCCAAGTGATTCATCTTGTCTATCTGTTTTTTTTTATTTTTTTATTTTCAACATTTTTTAGTTTTCATTTTCATGTTAAAACCTTTTTCTAAAATTTTGATTTGATTAGACGTTGAGGATAAACCGGTACTAAAAGCTCTTGTGTCCTTGGACGACTTTGGTATCTTACCAACGCTATACCACGCTCACGATGGGTACACTTGCCCATATGTGTGTTTAGTGTTAGTAAAATATCGTGTTTTATAAATTTAAAACTTGACTAAAAGTGTTAAAAAGGGCTTAAAATATACATAAAAACGTATACACGACAACACGCATCAAGTTTTTGGCACCGCTGCCGGGGACACAAGGATTTTAAGAAAGCTTAAAATCGATGGCCTAATCAGTTCTTCAAAACCTTTTAGTTAGTTTTGCATTTACAGTAGTTTGAACACGGGCCGTGCTCACTGAACACGGGGCCGTGCTGCACAATTTTTTTCAAAACACCCAGATACAGAGTCTGAACACGGGGTCATGCTCACTGAACACGCCCCCGTGCTGCACAAAACCAGTTAGTTTTATTAAAACTGCCAGATACAGAAACTGAACACGGGCCATGCTCACTGAACACGGGACCGTGTCCAGCCTCTGTTTCCATTTTTATTTTTGTTTTCTGGTCTCGAGACTCTGTTGTGGTCTGCTGAGTGATTCTTATGGATCAATACTCAGGAGATTACGATTACACCTATGAGGAGGATGATTATAGGGAAGACTATTACACCATTTGTGGTAACCCTCACTCGGTACAATATTGTGACTTATTTCAACCATCCCCTTCATACACCTACTATGAGGAGCCCAGGTACGAGCCGTTAACTTCATACACATCCTATGAAGACCCAAGGTATGAACCTTCTCCCTCATACTCATATTTTGATGAACCAAGGTATGAACCTTCATACTCATACTTTGAGGAACCAAGATATGAGCCTCCACCTTCATATGCTTACTATGAGGAACTATGGCGTGAACAACCCACCTCATATGAGTATTATGAAGAACAAAATTACGACCCTTATCTATCATATACTTACAATGAGGAACAATGGTGTGAACCATCTACTTCATATGAGTATTATGAGGCGCCAAGGATCGAACATCCGGATTCAAGCTTTGAGGATCCAGATCCTTATTCCATCACCCACATAACCGATAAGATAATAGAACACATTAAAACTATCGAGCGCTGCATAAAAGAATCCGCGCAAGGGAAGAGGAGTCCCGCGCAAGGGAAGAATTAACTTGTAATAAGGAAGAGATAGTTGAAAATGTAAAAATGGAAGAACAAGTAAGTGAAAAGCCGACACATGAGTTAAACAACGAAAAAGGTGAGTCCGACAACGTTAAAATTCAAGAAGAGTCTAATTTTGAGAAAATTAATCTCTTGCCAGCTTCTTTCGAAAATCATTGTTTAGTACCTACTCATGCTAAGTTTTTAAAAGAGTTAAACACTAACACTAAAATTGACGAAACGGTAAGCATTAAGTTAACAAATGATCAAACTTCGCTAATAAAAGAAGACCCATTTGAAATTAACATTAGACCGGTTCCATTTTTTTTCAAAATTCCTTTATTAGTAACATTACAATTGTTTTTTTCTCCACTTCAAATACCCATTTTTCTATCTAATCGGAAAGTAATAAAATCAATAGGGGTAGTTGAGGATATCTTGGTCCAAACCAATCAAATGGTAATCCCAACCGACTTTGTCATCCTTGATGACGCTCCTCTAGTGTTGGGACGACCTTTTGTAAAAACCCACAAAGCTTTGAAAAATCGGAAGTACAACAATTTATCTATTCAATTAGAGGCATTTAAAAATAGTGTCGATCTTGAGCATTCAATGAAATATCCATTCGGCAATAATGACCCCCTAATTGAAGATGAAGATGAACCACCCGATACAAGAGAAGAAATTGACCACTTTGTTGAAGAAGAGGTCGCCATAGAACAAACCTTTGTGGTTCTTGATCAAAATGAGCAACCGAATAAGGAGTCTTCTAAAGACCCACCTCTTGAGCTCAAAGAACTTCCAAAAGGTTTGGAATATGCTTTTCTAGACAAAGATGGTAAATTACCTGTAATTATTTCGTCAAAATTAACTAGTTTAGAAAAAGAAAAATTAGTTATGCTTTTGAAAAAACACAAAAACACGATCGCTTGGAAACTTGTAGATATTAAAGGAATAAGTCATTCCATGTGCACGCACAAAATTTTAATGAATGATGACTACAAATCGGTAATACAACCACAACGTAGAGTAAATACAAATGTCCAAGAAGTGGTTAAAAAGGAAGTCATCAAATTACTTGACGCCGGACTCATTTACCAAATTTCCGATAGTCCTTGGGTAAGTCCCGTCCAAGTAGTTCCAAAGAAAGGAGGTATGACGGTAATAACTAACGAGAAAAATGAATTAATCCCAACGAGAACCGTCACAGGATGGAGGGTATGTATAGATTATCGTCGATTAAATGAAGCAACAAGGAAAGATCACTTTCCTTTGCCTTTTATTGATCTAATCTTAGAAAGATTATCCGATCACAAATTTTATTGTTTCTTAGATGGTTTTTCAGGTTACTTTCAAATCCCGATAGCACCCGAAGACCAAGAAAAGACAACATTCACATGCCCCTATGGAACTTTTGATTATCGACGCATGCCTTTTGGTCTATGTAATGCCCCCGCAACCTTTCAATGTTGCATGGTGGCCATCTTCCATGACATGATAGAAAAGACGATGGAAGTCTTCATGGACGACTTTTCTATCTTTGGAGTCATATGGCCAATGCCTCGATAACCTTGAATGAATGCTATCCCGATGTGAGGAAACTAACCTCGCCCTTAACTGGGAAAATGCCATTTCATGGTAACAGAGGGAATAGTACTCGGTCACAAAATCTCAAGCAAAGGAATGGAAGTTGATCGAACAAAAATATACACTATTTCTCGATTACCACCTCCTTCCTCCGTTAGAGCTATCAGAAGTTTCCTAGGGTATGCCGGATTTTATAGACGATTTATCAAAGACTTTTCTAAAATCTCAAGGCCTCTAACAAAATTACTTGAAAAAGATGCCCCTTTCATCTTTGACAAGGATTGCAATCAAGCATTTCTAACACTATAAGAAATGCTAGTCAATGCACCTATCATGATAGCGCCTGATTGGAAATTACCCTTCAAAATCATGTGTGATGTAAGTGACTTTGCAGTTGGAGCCGTCTTAGGACAAAGAAAAGATAAGCATTTTCACCCAATTTATTATGCTAGTAAAACACTTAACGATGCACAAGAAAATTACACAACAACAGAAAAGGAATTACTAGCCATGATCATGCAGCCATTCGATATCTCTTCAAGAAACAGGATGCTAAACCACGTTTGATTCGATGGATTCTACTCCTCCAAGAATTTGACATCGAAATCAAAGACAAAAGAGGAGCAGAAAACACCGCAGCAGATCATCTTTCATGCTTGGAAGACCCAGCTTTGGAGGCAACTAGGGACGAGCAAATCAATGAAAAATTCCCAACGGAGTCCTTGGAAATGGTGGAATACCGAGAAGAGCCATGGTACGCCGACTATGCTAACTACCTAGCTAGCGGTATAGTCTCAAAAGGATGGCCACATCATCAAAGAAAGAAATTCTTTGCCGATGTAAGGCATTATTTTTGGGAAGATCCTTCTCTTTTCAAAATCTATGCCAATCAACTCATCCGCCGATGCGTACATGGTAGTGAAGCAAGAAGAATTCTCCGCCATTGTCATGAAGGTCCATGCGGAGGACATCATGGTGCCACTAGTACCGCATGAAAGGTATTTGATTCAGGATTTTATTGGCCAACCATTTACAAAGACGCTCAAAGTCTTGTCAAGACATGTGACGCTTGCCAGAAATCAGGTAATATTTCTTCCAAAAACGAAATGCCACAAAATGGCATTCTTGTTTGTAAAATTTTTGATGTGTGGGGACTCGACTTCATGGGACCTTTCCCACCGTCAAAAGGAAACAAATATATACCTGTGGCGGTAGATTACTTGTCTAAATGGGTTGAGGCCGAGGCACTTCCAACAAACGATGGAAGGGTCGTGGTAAGATTCCTGAAAAGATTATTCTCTCATTTTGGAACACCAAAAGCATTAATAAGTGATAGAGGTACCCATTTTTGTAATCATCAACTTGAAATTTTTTTAACAAGGTATGGGGTCTATCACCGGGTCTCAACAGCATATCACCCTTAAACACACGGACAAGCCGAAGTGACTAATAGAGGTTTAAAAAGAATATTTGAAAAAACCGTAGGGTTAAATAAAAAAGAATGAGCCGATAAATTAGACGATACTTTATGGGCTTTTCGAACAGCGTAGAAAACAACAATAGGTACAACCCCATATAAGCTCGTCTATGGAAAAAGTTGTCATTTGCCAGTAGAAATAGCACACAAGGCCTACTGGGCAATTAAAAACGTAAACTTAGACTTAGAAATTGCCGGTAAAAATCGATTTTGCCAATTAAATGAATTAGACGAATTAAGGAATTATGCATACTCTAACTCCGAAATTTTTAAGGAAAGAGTGAAGAATTTGCATGATAAACACATTAAACCTAATGAATTTCGGGTAGGAGATCAAGTTCTATTGTTTAATTCACGACTTCGATATTTCCTGGTAAATTAAAGTCTAGGTGGTCAGGACCCTTTTCTATCACCCATATTTTCCCACACGGTGCAGTCGAAATTAAATCTCGGAATGGAATTCCATTCAAAGTCAATGGCCAACGGCTAAAGCTCTATTAAGGATTTATTGAGGATGAGGAGGAAGAAATCTCGCTTCAAACGGTCGAAGAATGAAACAAAGGTTCAAGCGTCAACATCGTACCTTGTAAGTTATGAACATCGGGAAAACATCTAAATCGGTAAGATTTCTAAAACCAAGTTTTGGGAAACAGGGCACTCACACGAGCACTTAAAAAAAATTTAATTGCCCGCCCACGGGGCCGTGTCCGTGCAACTATCGGGATAAAACCCCCCCTTTTCAATCAGTTTCTTCATTCCACACGCCCCGTTTTCCCAAAAACTCTCTGGTTCCGACGAAAATTCCTGCAGATTTCTACATTTCCCCTCCTTCTAACAACGTCAAGGTATGATTCTATCCTTCTAATTAGTTAGATTAAGTACTTGCATGTAGTTTAACATCAAGATTTGGGGAAAAATCTAGGGTTCTACAACTTGAACCGGATCGAACTCCAAATTTTTTCATAAATCTGTTAGCATTAGTATAGATACATGTTATAGGAAGTAAATAAACTTGTATTGTTTGTAGATTTGCCTGATTTCTCACAAAAACCCCAAACCCTTGTTTTTGAACCTAAAAAGATAAAATTGAAGGGGTAAACGGGTTGTTTTGGGAAAAACGGCACTTGGGGTTTCATTTTCGGGGAAAACCGCCCCTACTGGACCAAAAATTTTCAAGTTTTCAGGACCGGATCGAAAAATGAGAATTTTGGGAAACAGACACCTGGACACGGGGTCGTGCTCAACGAGCACGGGGCCGTGTCGAGCTACTTTCAGGCAAACATGGGGCGTGTCCACTGAAGATGGGGCCGTGTTCAGCGGACTGTTTTCAGTTTTCTTTGAAAAATTTCACGCTTTCGTGCTAATTGTTTGGTGTTTTCTTTCAGATGGCCAAGAAATTCACCAGATTCTACGCAAATGAGTTGGCTGCTCAAGCGCGGTATGATGTGCTAAGAACTAGGACCGAAGAGAATCCCAGACAAGTGTGCATGGACACTCTTGAAGCAGTAAACCAGATAGACCATTTCAACACCATTGTCACCGGCCCGCTACGAGTGGCTCTTTGCACTCGACTTCACTTCGTGCATGAATACAACATGGAATTGTATAGCTCGTTTGTCCTTAAGTCACGAGCGTAACCGTTTGACAATGAAGGTGTAGGATCGTATTCGGCCCTGTTTGAGTCGATCAGAAGAATTCCTATCCAAAACAAGAGGCGGAAACTAATTCTTTGGTGCGATTTCAGCTAGATTCACTTTAAACTGTTGTTGTATTGATCTTGAATGCGATTACAAGCTCTGACAACACTTCGGCAGCACTTCGTGGCTTACCGGAAGAGAACACCTACAACTATCTCTATCTGATTTCGCTTATACAACCCCTATTTATAGGCTAACAGATTTCGCTTTTATGTACATGACATATAAGCGAAACCTCATAGTTACCATATAAGCGAAATCAGCCAAGGACACATAAGCAAAACCTATTCTATCATATGTTTCTTGGATTTTGTGCCATTATCTAATCTAAACTCTACTAGACTCAATATAAGACGTAGTCGACAGACGTAGTGCACCAACAAACTCCCCCTCGGATGTTGACGGAGTCTTCAATGTCGAGTCTTCGATTGTCAACCTACAGTCTTTATCAGTCTTCAATCTTCCTCTGAAGTATTTGTCATTGCAAGAATCCTTCTTCAAACTTTATCATCAACAAACTCCTCTCTCTCGCATGTTGAATCTTTAAACTTTATCAGCATAAGCAAATCCAGAATCAGTACTGGCTTTCTCTGCTTTATCACGGTGTCTTCAGACTCCCCCTCTCAATCTGCTGGGATCGTAGTCTGGAATTCACAAGATCATAACCTGGCTTTCATCCTCCTCTGGATCGAAACCTGGCCATCCTGCAAAAACTCTACCCAAAAATAAATTTTCTGATAACCATTTGTGGATAAGATTTTCAAATCTAATTTACCACTTGCAGAAATAACATTTTTATTGCAAAACATTTTCTCATTTCATTACAACAATCTTCAAATACTTTCACCCAAACCATTTGTTCATCATGTTTAGCACTCGGAATTTTGAAAATCAGCTTTCCAAAATCAGTTGTCGAAAATCTTTTGGAATTTTTCAAAATTTATGCTAAAACACACTAAAATCTTTTTGGATTTTCTGAAAGAAAATAACTGACACCACTTGTAGAATCAAGAAAATGCAAAAATGAAATATATACAAACAATGTTTTTGTGAGTTCGTGCAAGAGGATCATATCAGTTTTTGAGACAAATCACCAACACCGTTAAGCTTTATACATTTTAAGTTTTAAACGATTCACCTAGATTGTCAGTATACTGGTCCATTTAAATTTTCACACAAAGTTCAACTGTTTCGAGATACGAAATTAATGTCTTAAGAACTTAAACTCAATCGCGTGTCCCACCTCAGAATATACTCCCGTATCCAGATCCCAATATTTAGTCTTACAGGTAATTATGACACAAATGATATCTGTAGGGGTTAATAAATTATGAAGAATCATGAGAGCTCAGGTCAGAACTACCGTTCAGCAGAAAGATCATGACTCAACTTTTGGGTGTGTCCCCTTTAGAGGATCTTTTTTACAACAGCATTGCTAAGCAATTTTATTGTCTTATCATATATGCTGAGGGTGATGCTATGTTTCAAGCATTGCGAAAAGTATTATTCGAGGACTAGGTCAGAACTTCCATTCAGCAGAAGTCCAGGAATAATACCCCAGATATCACTGAGTATAAAGACCTAGTATATCAGAAAAAGGAATCTTTCAAACGAGATTTCGGGGGTTACCCATATATCCGAGAAATGTTCCCCACGATATAAGCAAGTTTGAAATTTAGATTTATATCTCGTCACAATCTACTAAATGTGCAAAAACCTACTGGCACATCATCAATGAGATCGTTTATCACATTTTAACTTTCCATTTCTTTAGCGTGTTGTGACAGTCCACTGATGTACTATCATTTCCTCTTTTATGCAACAAAAACTCATTTTTCATTTTATCATGTTTTTGGCTTTTTCAAATTTTCTAATGTTTTTGTATTTTCTGAAATTATACTCCCCCTAAAATACAAATACATCTAAAGGAAATTTGAAAACAAACTGTACAAGTAATGTGACAACTGATATCGAATTGCCTCAATTCGCCATCCACTTGACATAAACAATCAGAACTCCCCCTCACAACAAACTATTTTCTCATTATGATCTCAAAACACTTAAGTTTGTTTTAATCAAAATGATTTTTCCGGAAAATAAGTTTTGTTGATTTTACCATTTGTAGGTTAGGAATTTGGTTCATCACATTGTTTTTCAACCACTTGTAGAAAATCAGATACAACTTAATGTCCCTGATTTACCACTTGTAAGATCAATCCAATCAAGCATTTTCAACCAAACATTATCTGTTGGTTGAATTCTCAAGGTGCCGATACCTACTCCTCACTTACCAACCTGGGAGTTCCGGCTATTCCTGCAGTATGAAATGCCAAAAATTTTCAATTTTTAAACAAACAACATAAGAATGATGCCGATTCATGCTCCGCGATTACCAACTTGGGAGCTCCGGCAAGTCAGGTTTTTAATGTTTGAAAAATATATCCACCCAAGCCTGACCTTCCTTGGGTGTAACAACATTTTCTTCTTCATCTTTTCTTTCAGCGAACCTGTGAACTCCTCTTTTGGCAGCGTAAAATTCTTTAACACCTTTGGCCTTACCATTGACCATTTTGCCAAAAATGTGTTTCACAGTTCCATTGAAAGCCTTATCAACATCAAATTTTTTCTTGTCAGAATAAAATTGATTTGAAATTTCAACTTTCCCAACCTTCTTTTTAAAATTTTCAGCTCGTAGAGGTGGAAAATTCACATCATCCACATTCGGAACTGATTTCTCAACCTTTTCTTTAACAACTTTTGGCTCCTCTGATTTTGTGGAATCAGATTCATCACCAGAACTGTTTCCTGAACCCTTAACAACCCATTTTTGATTTATCAGATTTTCTTTTCTTTTAACCACATTCTTTGAACATTCACCAATCTCAAAGGTTGAATTTTCAAAGCCTGTAAATTTTCTGGTTGTAAGTTCAGTTTTCTCAACAACTTTTTCTTTCATTTTACCAGAGACTTCCTGTTTTGGTTTGAAAGTTTTCGGATAATTTCTAGCGATATGACCAGCAGTTTTGCACTGAAAACAGGTTCTCGTCTCTGTAGTCTTCTGAGCAATACTTTTCTTCATCTCATCTTGCTTCTTTGCAAGGAATTCTTGATTTGTCTGCTTTCTGAATGCTTGCTTTTTCTCATCATCTAAAGATTTTCCTGAAACAAACACAGTTTTTGATTTAGAAAATTTTTCATTTTTATAATTTTTAGGTTGATTAAATCCTAATCCTTTCTTTTTGAAATTACAGTTATGGTTTGGTTTCTTGTGAAAACCAGAACCAGAACTATAACATTTTTTCTTGTTAAATCTTTGTTTTACTCTTGAGGTGTAAAGTCTTGGTTTTTCAGAAAGATTAATATCTTTTATTTCAGAAATGTTGATTTCTGTTAGTTTGAAAACTTGTTTAATCATTTCAGTTTTAACACCTCTTATTGGAAAAGCTTCATCAGAATATAATTTGTCAGAATCTTTCAAAGTATATGCCACTTTGAATGATTCATCATTCAAATTAGATTTTGATATAAAAAACTCTTTATCATAAACCCGTTTGTCCTTTTTGACTGTTGACTTTGATGCATCGGACTCAGATTTTGACTTGGATTGGACTCCGGTTTTGACTCCTCACAGTCATCTTTATCTAACACCTGATCGACCACACTTTTTATCAACTTTGACTCACGATCAGTGTCGGATGACGTGTATGTGACATCAATATTTTATGGCAAGTTATCCAACGGCCCAGACTCCCATTGTAAGTTTATTGCCTTATCGACTCTTTCGGAATTTGGATTTCGAGGTGAAAATCCATTTTCGACCGGGGGCGGACATCTATTGTAGACCACACTTGGTTTCTTACCAGAAATCTTCACTTTATCTTTGTCTTCTATCACAGATTTCTCTTCTTCTGAAGTCTTTACTTCTTCAAAAGTCTTCAAATTCTCCACAACCGGATAAATCCTGTTAACAACAAAAGTAGAACATGAGTAACTTTCTAATAACATGTTGACTCTTTCAGTTTCGATTCTTTGTGTTTCTAGCTTTAATTCCAGCTCAGCACACTTCTTTATGTGAAAATTAACATTATCAAGCTGTCCTAAGTAAGCTCTCTTCAGTGTATTCATTGCCACAACTTGTTCACCATTTGAATCAGTATACTTGTTGATTTCTCTGTTCATTGTATCATAGGATTCTTTTAATCTGTTTATATTGTGCAACAACTCATTGTTCTGCTTGATTAAAGAATCACAGTTCATGCACTTTTCAGGAACTTTAACAGGTTCTGCATCAACTTTGACTTCAAATTCAGGAACCTCTTTGACTGTTATGTTTGATCGTAAAAATTCAGCTCTTCTCTTTTTCTCAGTTTCTGCCTTAGCTTTTAATCTCTCTTCCTCTTCTTCCTCTTCTTCAAGCTTTCTCCGTCTTGCTTCAGCAGCTTCCATTACTTTTCTGCACTTTTCGGCACATTTCAAATCGTAGGCATTTGCAATGAAAGCTTTAGCATATGAAGTGTCTTTGGACATCTCTTTGGCCATAAGTTCTTGATCTGAACAAAAATCGTCCCAACAGAAACCTTCAGCCAGTTTTTCATCATCTTGTTCTACCAAACACACTTTGCTGTTTGTTGGAAGATATTTATCCCAGGTAAAATTATCATACTTGCCCTGATTAACTAGACATGCTCTTTTTGACCCTTCAATCACATCTCTCCCGTGTGCAGTTTGTGCCTGATGCGGTGCTGGTGGTGTGACTTGATGATAAATCGCCTTTTTGTGATAATCGTTGTTTCCAAAAGGATTTTGGGCTCCACTAGCTTCACGATTTTTGCACTCCCTCTTGAAATGCCCCTTTTCCCTGCAACGAAAACATGTAACTTTAGATTTATCAAAGCCTAAAGTTGAAACATTTGCATCACGAAAATCATCTCTTCCCGTAATTTGTTTAAACTTCTCAGCTCGTCTCAACACACTTGCCATGCACCATTTAATGTCCATCAATTCCATTTCCTCAGCATCTATTTGATCGTAATCCTCTTTCGTGAGCATTGGATTACCGATCTTTCCGACCACAAAACTACTATAGGATTCTAAAATCATTCCCAATAAAGACATTTGATTTTTAGCAACCTCGTCAGTATAATCTTGATCATTTTCAAGACTTAGAACAATATTGCACTGAAGTTTTCTTCCATTCTTAGTTGCAAAAATGTTTGGATCAAATGATGAAAATCTAGTGCTGCTTGATCCCTGGGATGATTTCTTTTCAGAAGAATCTTTCGCACTGTAAGCAGTTTCGACTTTTGGAGAAAAATTTGACTTTTCGTTGACACCACCTTTGTAATACAAGCTGATATCCTGTTCTCCATCGTAGTTCTTCATCCTGGCAATCTTCCTTTGCTCCATCTCTTGAGCTTCCAGGTGTTTGATGAAGTCTCCCAGTGTCAAATTTTTATAATCCTTTCTGTTGGATCTCAGCATCATCAAAAATGTTCCCCAAGTTTCATGAGGTAGCGCATCTGCAAGTTTTTCAATCAATTCATCAGTGTCCTTTTTAATACCAAGTTTTGTCATATTTCTCACCAAGTTACAATATCTATCAATTATTTGCTTGGTGTTTTCAGATTTCAAACCACGGAATAAATCGAATTCTTTCTTCATGAGCGACATTTTGTTTTTGAGCATATCATCACTTCCAACAAATTTTGCTTCCAATTCTGTCCAAATTGAATAAACAGTTCCATCATGTTGAAGCAGTATTAAGATATCTTCTTTTATCGCTTGCTGAAGCAGACTCACCATCAATTTCTCATCCCTATATTTCTTTTTATCTTCAGTACTCATTTCCCTAATTGTTAACTGAGCATTATTCCTTGTGGGCCTAACATATGGTTCCTCAGTGTGTTCCCACGCATCCAAATGATAAGCTTCAACCCAATTCCCAAACCGTTCGGACCATGCGTTGTAATCATCAATATCCATGAGTTTAGGCGGTTTCTGAGATGTTCCAGTTTCATTTTCATGCAAAGCATTCTGTGTGATTGTAATCGGGCTAGCAAATGCGTTATAGAATACGTTGTCCATTGTTCAATTGTTCAAAGTTCACAAATTTTCAAGGTTAGGCAAAATCAGATCCTTGGAGAGAAATCCCAAAGTGACTTTAAAGCGAAATCAGGCTTGATGGTCACAAGAGCGAAATCACACTGTGCCTTATGAGCGAAATCAACTCTTTTACCCTTGGAGCGAAATCACAAATGTTACAATAAGCGAAACCCTAGTTGTCACAAAAATGAAACCCCAAGATTGTCACAAAAGCGAAACCTCAAGATTGTCACAAAAGCGAAACAAGCTTTGATCCTTGGAGCGAAACCCTCAATTGTCACTGGAGCGAAACCTTGAGTGTCTCAAGAACGAAATACCAAAGTGTCAGTATGAGCGAAACTAACTGATGACGTCACTTTTTGCACGAGTCACTTGGAGCGAAACCCTCAAAATTCAAGTTTTTAATTCGATTTTAGCTCTGAAACTTTTAAGGATTTATTAATACAAGATTACGAGTGCTGTGTGTGAAATTGAGCTTGTTTTACCGTGAAAAATTTTCAAAAATGACAAAGAAGGTGTAGAAAATCAGAATATGCAGCTGAAATGACAAGAACTCTTCCTCCTGAGCTCTGATACCACTTGTAGGATCGTATTCGGCCCTGTTTGAGTCGATCAGAAGAATTCCTATCCAAAACAAGAGGCGGAAACTAATGCTTTGGTGCGATTTCAGCTAGATTCACTTTATACTGTTGTTGTATTGATCTTGAATGCGATTACAAGCTCTGACAACACTTCGGCAGCACTTCGTGGCTTACCGGAAGAGAACACCTACAACTATCTCTATCTGATTTCGCTTATACAACCCCTATTTATAGGCTAACAGATTTCGCTTTTATGTACATGACATATAAGCGAAACCTCATAGTTACCATATAAGTGAAATCAGCCAAGGACACATAAGCGAAACCTATTCTATCATATGTTTCTTGGATTTTGTGCCATTATCTAATCTAAACTCTACTAGACTCAATATAAGACGTAGTCGACAGACGTAGTGCACCAACAGAAGGGGTAGAGTTCCGTTGTGGAGGAACCACGTACAGGATCTCAATCGCTCAATTTGGGGCACTGGTCGGGTTGTACTCAGAAGAGGATGCTGGGGATGAAGAAAACACCGGCGGCCTTCGCGAGATCCCGGAAAATCAACGCCAAGCTGCTTGGGCTCAAATCGGGGAAGGTAACTACAACCCGAGCCGAAATAAGAGCAAACTGTTAAGGGACCCCCTCTACCGCTACATCCACAGGGTCCTTACCTACTCTCTCAGCCAGAGACATTATAGCAGTGGTGTTATAGGGCTACGGGATCTGCTAGTTCTCCATTGCATCCAGAACCGTATCAACCTCGATGTTCCACACCCGTTACTCCGTAACATGCACTTGAACCAACATGCTACTCCCCCGACTCCTATCTTCTTTGGAGGGTGGATTTAAAGCCTTTTTAAACACTTTGTGAGGATGCCGAGGTCCTTTCAAAAGGGACCATGGTCGGGAAAAGTGGACATGGTCATTTGCCGTTCCATGAACTTCATTTATGAAGCGGATGACGAGACGGTCAGATTTCAAACAGTTCCAGGGCATGCATGGAATCCTCAAGAAGCTCTGGTCCAACACGCTCCACACATCCAACCTCCTCCCCAGTACCATTACCAGCACCATGGTGATCCAGGTCAATCCTCCTCTCAAGGAGGCGGTTTTCCTAACTTTCAAAGTTTACATGATTTATTACAGGAAAACCTTATGTGCACTAGGAACACCTACAACATGGCCAGCAACACATACGCCAGGGTCGGAGTGATAGAGAGAAATATCTCTGACATGCAGGATGACATTGGGAACATCGGGGAGTATATGGCGGGCCACGGAGGGAACGATGATGATGATGACGAGGACATAGATTGAGCGGGAGGAGTTGAAGGTAGCATCACACGGTTGGAGGTCTCACAGGTTAACCCCTTTATCTCATGAACAATTGCATGGCCTGCGTGCCATTTGTTGAACAATTTACTTCCCTTAACACTTTTTAATTTTCTGCATTTCTTTTCTTTTTAACTTGTGATGTGGATGATTAAACTTTGGTAATTTAGGATGTTTGTTATTGTTTGGTGTGGTATTTATTAGTAAAACAGGTACCAACAAAGCTTAAGGCACTAAACATTAGTGCTACTAAAGCCGGGATAGCAAAACTGAAGGCGGAAACCTGTTTTACATTTTTGCAGTTTGTCCACACGGGGTCGTGCCCAACCGACACGCCCCCGTGCCCATCGCCCAGACCTGCTGTTTGTCTAAATCATGCAGACTTTTGCCCAACATGGGGTCGTGTTCACCAGACACTCCCCCATGTCCACCTTCTGTAAGCTCCCGTTACTGGCAATCTGACCATGGGGTCGTGCTCATCCGACACGGGCCATGTCCAGATGCCCGGTAATATAAAATTTTGTTTTTAACACACTTTTTACATATTTAATCAACCTAAAAACTTATTTTTGGGACACATTGAGGACAATTTGTAATTTAAGTGTGGGGGGATGCTAAAACCTTGAATCTTGCAAGTCTTAATTACAAGCCTTACACAAAACTCTATTGGAACCGCTAAACACCCCAAATTTTTTTCAAAAACTTTTCATTTTTTTACTTCTCTTGGTTTAAATTGGGAATAACAAGTTCTAAAAAGGTTATATTTTTACAAATTTACAACCGATAGCGTTGTGATAAAAAGAACCAACATAAGAAAAATTATGAAACGGCATGACAAATCTAGTTAAAATTTGATTATATATACTTGATCACATTAAAAACCCATTCCCACAAAAAAGTGAGTTTTGAGCCTTTAATTGAGCATACAAATACACATCTTTAGACTAAATGCTCATTTTTCGTTTCTTGTGTGAATAGCCGCTTGGTTTCTTACGACTCTAGAACTTGCCATGACGATACATTCCCAGTCCTTACCAACTTAAACCCAAATAAGTAAATGATGGAGGCATTAGGACTAACCCTTTTTCTTTCAACACCATTTTTTTTCTTTTTTTTTATCACCTACCCAAAATCCTCCTAGTTAACCCCTTTGAGCCTAAACCTTTTCATTTCTAAACCCACAAAACAAACACCCTTTACCCACCAAAATCCTTTATTTTAGTAACAAGCTCAGTTTTCATGTGACATTCCTTATAAAAAAAATGATGACGAAGTCTAGCAATAAACAAACAAGTTCATCAAAAGAAATTTTGTTTGAAAAATGCTTCGTTTAAATGAAAAGTCACAAAAATAAAATTTTACGAAAACCGACGCTTTTTACGCCTTTCGCCCTTTTCTACTAACCACTAACCCAAAACCACCTACCTTTAACCCAAGCCTAACCCTTCCCCCAAAAGTCCTCTTGATATTTACAAAGGTTTATAGTTAAAAAGGAGGAGGATTGATTACTTGGCAAGCATATGGTAGAAGTAAGTTCCATGCCGGTCTCGAGTGTTTCACAAAAATACATCTTCGGCCGAGTGTTGAGTGATCTCCCGTGAGGTATGTGAACTTGTATATAAATGGAATTTTAAAGAGGCATGTTATGCGCAAATAAGTAATTTCCCTTATGTAATGTTCTAAATAAATCATAACGAATAGGATTGTAAATAAAATAAAAATAAAACCTAATAAAAATCTTGGAATCCCGACATTCAAGACAAGCCCAAAACTTCTCTTTTACCCATTCCATTTGGGTGTGTAAGCCACATTGAAAAGAGTTTTGCTTGAGGACAAGCAAAGATTCAAGTGTGGGGGTATTTGATGTGTGTAAAATGCAACATGTAAATTACATCAAATGAGGCATAAAACTAACCCCTTTTTAGTACCAATGTTGGAAAAAGTGTGTTTTTGTCTTCCTTTTGTATTTTCAGGATTAAATGAGCTCAAATGAACAAAAGAAGCAAAAATACAGCTAAATCTAACATGAATACAAGAAAAGGAATAAATGCGGCATGCCCGACCCCTCGACAACATCTTCCCAAGGAAAAACAAGACAACAGAAGGCTGAACACGCCCAGTGCCCATCGGACACGGGGGCGTGCCCAAGTGTCTGCAGAAAAGACAAAGTTGTAGAAGCTTCTATTTCCCAACACGGGGGCGTGCCCAGCGAACACGGGGCTGGGGTCAACGCTAAGATTCGCAGAATCTGAGCAAATCTTGATAGTACAGATACACTTCTGCACACGGGGCTGTGCCCAGCGGACACGGGGGCGTGGTCAACTAATGCAGACAAACTGCAATTAATGAAGAAAGAGAAGATGGATGGACACGGGGCCGTGCCCAGCTGGCACGGGGCCGTGTCCGGGCTTCTGTGCAGGCTATAAATAGAGGTGCTTGGTTCACTTCAAAGGCATCCCTTGACAAACCACCTCTCTCACACTTCACCCACCCTCCACCACCATCACAACCCATATCCACCACCATCATCCATCATCCATCATAGAGTGTGTGAGTAGTATCGGGATCCAAGATTGATAGTAAGAGTTCTTGACAATCAAAGGCCATGTTTGCCTAAGTCTCTTACATCACTTGGTGAAGACAAACATTAAGTGTAATACTTTTTATTTTTAATCTTTACGCACTTTTTTTTTGGTTTTGTATTAATGACTTTAATAACTAGTTTCTTATGTTGAAGGTGAAACTTCCTTATCATTTGTTTGTGGTGTCTTAGCGTTATTTTATTGTCTATATAAAATAAAAGATTTACACCATTCATATCTCCATGGTCTATATGGAGATATGTTGGCTACCTGGTCGGGGGTTAAGGGAATGGTTTGGTAAGGTTCTTGCCTTGTTCAGTGTATAGATCCTGCAAGGACCTGGGTCAAGCTTACTAGGACCTCCTTCAATATCCACTGGTATTGGATGGCGGGGGTGCGAATGGCTTGATCCCCTCATATATAAACTACTATTAATACATTAACCTGGCTACTTGGGATTGTATGACTCAAACCACTTAGCCGAGGGTAACATCACCTTCAAAAGAGGGGCCTACCACATTACGCATTAATAACTTAATTAATTATCTTCCAATAATCCAACCCTTTAGGATTGTATCCTTGCTGACTCAAACTACTGGGTTGAGGGTAACGTCACCTTTAAAAGAGGGGCCTACTACTATAACTAAGATAATCTCTTAAAAAGTGCAAAAGTGCGGAAATAATCAAAGGTTACACTAAAGGAGAGTCAGATCCAAGTGATTCATCTTGTCAATCTGTTTTTTTTTATTTTATTTTTATTTTCAGCATTTTTTAGTTTTCATTTTCATGTTTAAACATTTTTCCAAAATTTTGATTTGATTAGACGTTGAGGATTAACCGGTACTAAAATTTCTTGTGTCCTTGGACGACCTCGGTATCTTACCAACGCTATACTACGCTCACGATGGGTGCACTTACCCATATGTGTGTTTAGTGTTAGTAAAATATCGTGTTTTATAAATTTAAAACTTGACTAAAAGTGTTAAAAAGGGCTTAAAATATACATAAAAACGTATACACGACAATACGCATCAACCGTCTCGGAGAGTGATTTTGGTTCCTCGGTCATCGCCATCAAGCACTGATGAACCCTTTCCACAGTAGCAGTTTCAGACAGCTCCATTGATTCCACTTGAGCAACTGCATCAGCCCAATTGAAACCATTCTGCTCCTGTGCGATCAAAGCTCTTCCAGCTCCAGAGTTTCCCTGTCCAGTTGAAGTCGAACTCTCAGCAGGAGTAACGGGAACCATAGACCTTTCCTTGTTCCTTGCAGCTGCCGCCGAGCAACTTCATAACCTGCAGGAACCTTTTTGCAATCCCTAGCAAAGTGTCCCGGTTCATAGCACCTGTAGCACCTCAGCCTGTCTCTTAGCACTCCAGGACGAGCATTCATAGGACGACGCCCATATTTCTTAGCCACATCCAGTTCGTCCAAGTCTTCTTCAACAACTTGATTCACATCTAGTGTTATCTCTCCTGAGTGTATAAGATCTCCTGCTAAGAAAGCATTGAAACTGGAGATCATAGAGGCTACAAGAGCAAGTTTTTCTTCATTTTGTTTGGTAAGGAAAGCCATGTGGTCCACTGAAGGTGATGATGGGGTTTTCTGAGGAACAGACTGAGTGGTCGAACCAAAGGCAGCATTAGCATGTTGTGGATGGGGCTGAGATTGCGATTGCACATTTGTGACATTGACAGCAGGAGCTTGAGAAGTAGGAAGAGACATTCCATACACATAGTTGGATTTTGGTGCAGCAATATGACTGAAAACAATGTTTGGGTTCTGATTCATAACTCCATGAACAGGGCTGAAAACCAGATTTGGATGAGCTTGAGACATCAATGCTGCGTTGTTGGGGCTAGTCATTCCAGCGGCCATCAGTGAGTTCCTGTGATTCATTTCTCTTTGCTGATTGTCGATCTCACAAGACTTGATAGTAGCAATCAGTTTCGTAAGTGTCATTTCGTTCAGATCCTTGGTATGATTGATCATAGAAACCTCGGCATCCCATCCTTTAGGCAGAGAGTTAAGCAGCTGACGATTCATTCCACTGTTTGAGATGTTGATTCCAGCACTCAACATCTATGACACAAGTTTGAAAAATCTCCTAATTTGATTCTCAACAGTTTCTCCATAAATGTGGTTAAACGAACTGAACTGTTGGTTCATCATGTTGATTCTGCTATCTTTCATGTTAGCATTTCCTTCAAACAAGTGTGTCAGTTGAACCCAAATTTCCTTCGCAGTTTTCCAGTTTCGAACTCCAATTGAAATGTCTGGACCAAGAGCCATTGAGAGAGTTCCATAAGTAGCTTCATCCTCAGCAGCGACCTTTCTGTTTTCCTCAGTGTAAATGTTTTCTGGTTTGGGAACTTGGGTTTGAGGGTCATCTTCAGTAGCGTACATGATAGTGCGTGGTCCATTCTTGATGCTTCTCCAAACATGAGGTTCTTTCGCCTTACAGTATTGCTCAAACCTAAACTTCCACTCATAGTAGTCGTCTCCATACAGAAACCTTGGAACTTTGGTGGACGTTCCGATAACTTGATCAAGTTCTTGATGGAAAGCCAAAGACTGAGTCTGAATGGCAGCAAGGGTAGCATTAGCGAGATCAGCTGCGGTCACAACGCCGTTTATAATACCGGTTTGGTTCAACATGATGTTTCAAAAGTCTGAATAGTGGTCCAAAATGCAGAGTCCAAAATGGTTACTGATCCGAAATGAACAGTAGTCCGAGATGGGTTTTATCCGAAATGGATTCTGTCCGAGATGGTTTATATCCGAAATGATATGAGTTCGAGATGAAACACAAGTCAATCTTCAAACACAAGTGATCCGAGATGACTAAACACAATCCGGAATCTGATGATTCTATCCGTGATCTGATGATGACAGTCCGAGATCTGATGATGATGGTCTGAGATGGCTTGATGATGATCCGAGATGCCTTGATGATGGTCCAAGATGCTTTAATGATGGTCCGAAATGACTTGAAGATGATCCGAGATAAGGCTATCTTCAAGTCCGAGATGGCTAATGATGATCCGAAATGACCCGGAATGCGATGAAGACAGTCCGAGATCAGATGAAGACGGCCCGAAATGCACCGAAACAGTCCAGAAACCTCTAGAAGTCGGAACAGGAGCTCAAAAACGGAACAGTAGCAGTATCCAGCAACGCGATATCAGATCTAAGCCTGGAAATCAGGTTTGCAAGGCTCTGATACCAATTGTAAGTCCCGAAAATACGGATCAAACAACGATATCAAACGATCAACAAGGATGGGCGGAATCCAAGCTTAATGATCTTCAAGAAATAATCAAGAACAAGATGAAGATTTGAAGATTCAAATGCTTAAACTTGCATACAAATTAGAATTATCTAATACAAGTTTCTAAAACAAATGAACCAACCATGCTCCTCATTTCTATTTCCTATTTATAGGAGGGTTTCCCCAAAACCTTAGGCCCATTATCCCTAAGCCCACTCTAGTACCCCCACTTTCTAGAAGCTTGGTCCATTAGCCTATAAACCTACTAATCCATAAACCTATAGGGCCTAACAGAGAGCGAAGAAGATGATGGACTTCGACTGAAACAGAGACGGATGAAGTTGTGTGTCTTTCAAAGGTGAAAGTATTATATTGTGGATATTTATTCATCACAGTGTTATGTATGGTAACACAAATCTTTGTAAAAAAATTGAAAGATTGATGCGATTGTCTCTAGAATAGAGAGAAGCGATGATGAAGGTGAAGTTATGACAGGGGAAATGGGATTGGGATGTAAGGTTTTCACGCTAAAAGAGAAAAAAGAGAAGGAGCAATTGTTTTATATTGGCAATAAGACGGGTAATTACAGGACAAATGGCAAAACATGTTTTCTTTTCAAATTTTATGAGTATAAAAGTTAGCACTATTGAAATAATCATTTGAAAAATATAAAGGCTCAAGTACTAATGAAATTAGTAAAGTACATTGAACTACCAAAACAAAGTAACAAACAAATCATAAGTCATTAAACACTTCTTTATACACCACATTTGATGTTTTATTTGTAGGCTTCCCATCTTTGTCTAATATTAGCAGTTTAACACCGTCTCTTGTTTTAACTCTAGATAACGCGGCATACAACTGACCATGCGTGAAAACCGGTTGTTTCAGGTACAGACGAACCCTAGAAAGTGATTGGCCTTGGCTTTTGTTGATAGTCATGGTAAAACATATAACCACCGGAAATTGCCTTCTTTGAAATGAGAAAGGAATCTTCTTGTCTGAAGGCACTAAATTAAATCTGGGAATATAGGTTCGAGTGCCAATATTCCCTCCAGATATTATTTCAGCCTCTATTACACGGTTATATAACTTTGTAACCTTCAACCTTGCCCCATTGCACAAACCATTTTTTTTTGGTCAATGTTACGTAATAACATGACTGGCACACCAACTTTTAGCACTAACCTGTGATTTGGTAAGCCTGAAACTTTAAGCCCATTGAGAACATCCGGTGTGTATAATCTTTCTTGTGTTGAAGTAACATTTTCACAGCGACAAAGACGGTCGGAGCTTAGATACTCTCTTTCTTTACCCAAAAATAACGCTAACAACCTATCATTAATCTCGTTAACAACCTCATTCTTAGGCGCAAGTATACCCCTCTCACTAAAATAATTAGGACTGCCGAAGTTCTCAAGAATTGAAGGATAAACAAATTCGATCGGGCTGGAAATGGGATCGGAAGTATCCTTAGTTAGGAGATCAGTTGGTATTTCAATTGTCGCTTCTCCATCATTAGGACCACCAACATTTCCCTCTCCTATATCCAAAAGCCATTTAGCAAAACTATTTATTTCCTCAATCTCGGATGCAGATCTTCCAACGGTTAACCTCATATTCCTTGACAACGTTAGCAACTTACATTTACTCCACGAATACGACGAACTTAATGGTGCATTCACTGTTTCTTGTCTTCCACCATTTGGAACAACGAGAAGGACTTGTCTAAAATCCCCACCACCAAATGAGATTTCAGAATTTCATGAGGTGTCCAAATTGAAAATGTCATTCATTGTTCTGTCCAATGCTTCAAACGCATGTTTATGGACCATAAGTGCTTCATCCCATATAATCAATTTGGTTTGATGCAACAATTTAGCGACATCACTATCTGGTTTTATATGACATACCGAATCCTCATTAAGATTCAAGGGAATACGAAATCTGGAGTGTGCTGTCCTACCGCCTGTCAATAATAGTGATGCAATTCCACTTGAAGCAACATTTAATACAATTTCTCTCTTTGATCTAAGTGCCCAAGACAATGTCTTCCATAAAAAGGTTTTTCTGGTACCACCATATCCGTAAACAAAAAATATCCCTCCAGTGTTACCATCGACAGCTTTCATTATCTCTTCAAACACCGACCTTTGTTCATCAGTTAACATATTCAACTGATTAACATATTCCTCTGCGAGATTTGATACATCGTAAGTAAGCTCCTCGTTAATCAGAAGATTGTCGAAATCAGATAATGAAGCAGAATCTGGAAAAGGCATTGTTGAGAAGTTCCGTAGCGATGAGCTATTCATACCTAAAAACTTTTGAATTTCCAACAAAGTGTAGTTTTTAAGTTGGTCGTCTGGAATTGATAAAGCTGTAACATGTTGAAATATAACTCAGTGAGTATGAAATTTTATTTAAAAAATGTATGAAACAAAATGGAAAAAGCAAACTGGCTATTCTAAAGTTTTATAATATTATATTTTATTTACATAATCTTCATCGAAAGGTGAGTGATACAAAGATGTACCTTCAATACGATGTAATTTACTGTATCAGTAGATGAAGTCATCTGTCATGTATTTCCATGTGCTTTCCCATACAATCTCCGGTCTTGACATAGTGTTGGACAATAGCATCATACCAAATAAAATACGGATATAAGAAGTTGTTGTTTCGTTTGCTTCTTTAATTGCTTCGATGCACTCTTTGTCATCATCTAAAAGACCAAGTGCAAAACACGCATCTATAAATGTATCATATACATGAGCATTAACAGTTTTGATATCGTCAAATGACTTAGGTCCTTTGACTTTATTAAGCAGGATTTTTAAAAAATATGTTTCACCAAGTGAGGGAGCAATAGTATGAATTCTGCCAATTGAGTTACCTTTTTTCCGAGGTTCCCAACAACGTTTTTCAATCTTCCATACATACCAAGTTGGAAACTGAACATAAGTTAGTGTATGGGCCAAATGGTCATCCGGGTCTTTGTTACGTTCCATCCAAGACAGAAACATAGAACACTTGACAGATGGTCTGTTCAGAACATAATTGATGTCTTCGTCTGGTCCAAATACAACAGGTTGTAGCCCTGGAAGATGGAATGGAAGCCTGATAACAGAATGATACCTGTAATTTACATCGTAACTAAATATCCTACATGATGCCTCGTATGCTGAGATATACCTACAGTCATAATACTCTTTAATCTCATCTTTTCAGGTTGTTCATTCTAATTATCGCTATGCAAAACAACAACTGTTGCTCTATCAGGCCCTTTGTTGATATATTTAAACAAATACTTAATTGACCCGGCTTGGTTGCACCACTCAACATTTATATGTGCCTGATACTTTTTCAATAGCTTTTTGTTGTATGGTACAACACTTCTGTTATCTAACTCGATCCGGTTCTTGACAACTGTTGCTCCATCATCTCTCCTTCTATATAATGGGAATCCATTTGCGTCAATTGTGGTAGTATCTTGAAATCTTTTTGGAAAACCTTTTGAACAGTGTTTATCAACCATACATGGGCAGTTCATAATAGCATTACCACAGGGACTGAGAATCATATAATCCTTCACAAGCGTATACAACTCTGGGTCATCATCTCTGTTTGGAATTTCGGCACATATGAACAGCTCAACTTGGTCCAGTCGGAAGTTTCGCTTCATGTTCCATGAATAAGAACAAATGCGCATGAGGCAAGCCTCGTTTTTGAACCTCGATTGTATAAATAACTACATAAAAAATAATTAATAACAATACATGAAAATGTAACAAATATTAAAAAAAAAATAAAGTAGGTTACATACTTGGTGTAGCGTTTCCGAACATATGACGTTCCTTTAAATCTTTATAAATAGCATCCAACTTCACTTTAATTAACCTGGATAGGATATCGGGCCTATCTTCTGGATTAAGGGTGGTGTCTTTAAGAAACCGTTTTACCTTTGGCCACTTGGGATTGCATGTAATGGTTTTAGAAAAATCCGGATAACCGAACCATTTACATAAAGCCATAGCATCTAAATAGTTTTGCATCATATATCTAGCTCCACCGGTAAACGAAGAAGGCAATATAAGAGGTTTACCAACCTTAGATATATTTTGCTGGCCATTATCTCTCAATTTGCGAAGACTTTCATAGGTATGAGATCTTAGATTTTTTTGTTGAAAAAGTATATAGTTAAGTCTCTCGCTCTCAATCATCGTATAAGCATCAACCAAAAATTGTTGTAAAAGTCTCCTTGAATTTAGAATCAGTGAGAACTGGTTTATTCAATCTTGAATACGATATGAAAAGAACTCTCTCATCATACAATTTGGACGCTTCTTGTTGGTTACATCTACCACACCTCTATGAGGGATGTCAACTCTGTAACTATCATCTCCATATGGGAACATAATTGGGTATTGAAGAGCAAGGTAAGAAGGATGTAATTCACTTATTTGTTTAAGACTCCCTGATTGAGTTTCGACAACAAAATCTCTGTTCTCAATTGCGTTTTCAACATCTCCAACAATTAGAGCAGCAACCTCACTAGATGTTGGTAAGTTATACATTCTACCATCCTTGTCCCTTTTTCCAAAAAGTCGTACCTTAAGACTAAGCTGGGGATCGTCATGAAAACAATCACTAACCATCCTATAAACTTTAACCAATACATTATCGGAGTCTAAGACAGACTTTATATGTTGTATCAACTGACGATCAAGATCCGCAGAAGAGGATGCAGATGACTCCTTAGAACGACTGTTTGGACATATTGTTTATGAACGAATTATTAAAAAATAATTTATAAAAAATTAACAAAATTATAATGTGCGATACTTACCTAAATATCAATTCTCTGTTTGAAACCTCATTTTCAGTATCGTATATGTACAGCTGGCAAAACTTTGGTTTCTTGTCATTCTCTGGCAATAGACTTCCAATAGTATGATAGTTTTCACCGCTAATCCTGTAGTATAAATGGGCCGTTACCTCTATTAACAGTCGGGTCCACCTTACCACCCATTGAGGTGAATGCGAACATAGAGTTATAACGGCGAATGTTTTACAAAAAATGCTTGCTTTCGTTATCCAAAGATGTAAAGAGTATCAGGTAATTTGGTTGTGCATCTTTATAATCAGGTAGCTCTACTTTGGCGTAACCACAACATGAAAAATAACTCATTTTCCCATTCTCGGTTTTGCCTCTCCCCTTTTCTACATCCCATAACTTTGCATTGCATACTTGACACGTGATACACTGGTCACCATGATCTAAATAATCTGTAGATTAAATTGGAAATAAAATAAATTAAATTAATCCATGTATTTCAAAATAAAACAATGTTATACAAAATAATGTCGTAAATATACTACTTAAGCGACTACCTGATGAAACACCTTTAAAAGGATCCTGATCTAATGCTGCCGCTGTAGTCAAATCAACCATTGGTATAGGAGATGTAATTCGTGATCTGCCTAATAACTTACATTTTCCAGGAGATAGCCTTGGAGACGTTTGGCGTAGAATAGGAGTTGTAGTAGCTGATGTTGTTATGTTTGGAGAAATAGAAAAGCGACGGATGATAGTTGAAGGGGTTTGGTTGTTTGAAGCAGAACTGACATCACCTAAATAATACAACACAAATAACGTAACTTATATGTTTGTTAGTTGTCACATTTGATGTAAAATACAACTTTTAAAAGTGGGGTACAGTATTACTTGTAAGTATTAACAAAAGGATATAATTGCCATTTTGTGTGTTGCAGTGAACGGATCTTGGATTAGAAGAGGATTGTAAATTGTTCATGGAAACGGATTTGCCTCACGTGATAGGAGATTTTTTACTATCTAAATACAGTCTCCTTAATCTCCGTCTCTCTTTAGTGTAACTTTCATAACTTTGTGCGAAAACAACTGATAAAAGAAACACAGTATATAAATATTTATAGACATTTATATGTCTCAACAACTTTAAGTATGCAAGTTTAAATAGTATGCAAAGTTTAAAATAAATAAATAGCTTAACCTGGTGACATAGTCAACGCATACTGTGAAACCGTCAGCGTGTGCAAGAAAATGGACGACGAATTAGAAGTCGACGTTTCATTTGTTTTAGACACCGGTAAACCGTGTGATACATTAGATCTTTTACTATCCAAATACAATTTCCATAGCTTAAGCCTCTCCCGGCACTCGTCTTGTGTAACTGCTGGAGTTAAAACTGTATTAACATCAAAAACCAAAGAAACTATATAGTAGCATTAGTTGTATAACAAAAAAATTTTAGTAAAAGTAAAATAAATTTAGCACAACATCAAAATTAGGAAGTCATTTGAATACTGGGAAATGCTCAAAGACATTAAGTATACGATGCACACCAGGTGTTCGAACAAATGACTGTATGAGAAATTTTGTACTTAACGAAAGCATCATTCTGTTAAAGTAGAACAACAAACAATAATGAGGTGTTTTATACGATTAGGTTGAATAAAAAGGGTTAGAAATTTTGATATGTTTATGTAATAAAAGAAAGTGAGTAAAGTAGAATAGAAATATAAAATCGCGAGGAATGGTCTTATGCAACTTATGTATGTTTGACATTCTTTTAAACTACAACAAAAAGAAAAAAGAAATAAATTTGCATTACTAAAATGGGTTAACATTTTAAATGATTCGTAGAATGGCTGGAGCTGAAAACGACGTTGTCGTCGTATCGGATTCTGAAGACTCCTCGACAACATCAGAGGAATTTGATGCTGATGAACCTGAATCGCTGATATTTTTTGTGCCATACACCAAACGCTTTGTAAGTTCCGACACAATTCTATGTTAATAACCGTCTAAGATGTTTACATCATTTGGTTAACTTTTGTATAGTTGTACTACAAAACATCATTAATGGAAATTATTATTATGTTTTGTAATTTACAACGCATACCGATGAATCCTTGAAAGTTAAGATCGTCAAAAGGCAGGATGTGGAGACAACACATGATGTTAGGGCAGAGCCAAATAAAAACAGTATCAAGTACGTTGTTAAAGGCTGGGTGAAGTGGGTTAAAGATAACAACATAAAAGAAGGTGATCATTGCACGTTCCAGTACTTTCCAGATTTTGGTGTTTTGTTCCTTACTGATGTTTTCTGCTAGTGGTGATGTTTGAAACTTTGAAACAGGGTTGAACCATAACATATGGTAGTTTTGGTTAACGAAGAGAGTTAGCGTAACTTATGTAGTGTTAAAAGTTGTTTTGTAGTAGCTTAACATGTTTGATAGTAACGAACTTTATGTAGTTTCGACGGTTACTATATAACCATGTTTATAAATATCTACGTTTTCTAGTTTTAGGTTATATGTTATATTTGCTACATTGTTTAGGTGTTCAAGTCAATTGACAACCATAAAATCGATATACATTTTTAACTGAAATTTAAATATTCGGAACATAACTTAGTAACATAGAGTAAGTGAATACCATTGGTAATGTCTGAAAAAGGACTTCTTGAGATGCCAGCTGCAACATGTAAATAAATGACACATAACATAAAGATCGCATATCTAGATTGTTATTGTAGGTATACAAAATATACTAACATTATAAGAATCCAAAAATGTTACCTATTGAGTTGTTTATATTCAATGGATTATTGGACGTAGATGCAGATCTACGCTTGGATTTTCTTGAAGTGACTGTCAATGTCATAAAGAAAAATGAATTACATTATAATCGTACATAAACATACCAACAATGTGAAAGATAAATAAAAACTCACAGCCTGAAGTGTTTTCCTTGTTTGATTGATTTCCTAAAGAATTCGAATCATGCTTTGACCGTTTATACATCACTGAAGACGTTATTGGAACAAGTAACTAATCGATTGTTCAAACTGGCTTACAATACCCTTGTAGTGAAAGGGATGTATTGGTTGAACTACAAACTACAAATGAGATTAAGAGATTTATATGTTGTAAATTTTGTTTTTAAGGAAATATTTGTAATCTAAACATTTAAGTATAGACATTAAGATATTAATGATTAATTTCTTAATATTGGAAAGTCAAAACTTTGAATACTATATTTTAATTCAAATTAAAAAAACGTATATAAAGTTTCTAAACATATTCCTTTTCCAACCTTCAAACTATAATATACTTATTAATGGTTAATTTCGACATTTAAAACATCATATAATTTAGTACTTACCAAATATAAATGTCTTTTATATGGCATGTTTTCAATTACAATAAGTAAATATGGAAAGGGAATAAGATTTGACAAATCTACTACTTCTAATAAAACAAAATAATCTTAGGCCACATGGCATATACTTAGGCTACTTGATGCCACGTGTCATCTGATGGTTTCTTTTTTTTTTTTTCATTTGAGCGGCAATACGTGATGGGACGCGGGATCCATAATTCTTCGGGTCGGATTTTGGATCATATATAATTGTTCTCAAAACCTAAATGTCTCATTCTTCTCCTTCACGCCGCTTTGTGATACTCATACGCTCAATCTCTGCATCTTCTTTGAATTCATCCTCATTGCTAGATCTTCTTCTTCAATCCCCTGTCGCATAAACCCTTCTCCCAATGATTCCTATAGATCCATACACCGACCAAGCATAAATTCTATTAATCTTCAAATAGAATCGGCGGCGTTAGGGTTTTGTTGAAGAAAATACAAATTGTATTTATTTTGTTGATTCAAGCATAAATACGGATTCCTCAGGAGCTGGTTGGATTAGTCCCGTGAGTTCATCTCTCTTGCTTCTTATTTGATTGCAAAAACTAGGGTTAGGGTTTTGATTTTTGTTGATTTAAGCACTTACCATTTTTTTTGTTCAATTTGTGTGGTTTCAGTAGACAAGAAAACCTGAAACAAACAGGGAATTAGGGGTTTCAGAGATAACTATAAGGAAATTTGGTTTCTGGTAAGAAATTGGTATTAGTTGTAGATAGTAACTTACATTTGAACAATTTAAGTTCTGATGTGTAACAATTGTTTGGCCATTTCACATTTGTTTTGCCAAACATTGATTTAAGAATGATGTGTTTGTGGTTTTATGTTTCATGAATACGCAACTTGCATCATACTCCAGGAATATGATTTCTGGTTGATGACAGTTTGGGCATATTTGCATTTAGTTTAGATGCCACATAACTTGAATCTAAAGTTGTGAATTTTCAATTGCAATTCTTTAATAAAACTTGCTATATGTTCCTCTATGATTAAGTTTTCGTGTTAATGAATTATGAATGATATATCCATTCCCATTATTATCATCAAACAAATAGGTTGATATTTGTTCATTTACATATACGGGATTTCATCTTTTTTAATGTTCTTGAAGGAATTTATTTCATTTTTGTTTTTAAACTACGAATTTTACATCTAGACTTCCACAGCAGCATGGCCCACAAAAATTGGAACATGTGCATTTGATGACAAGAGTTCCGGTTCCAGTGGTTATAAATTAGGACTCATGTATACTATGCACCCTTGCTCTTTTGCAGCCTGCTAACTTTTTTAGTTTCCTACCAGAGATTTACATGTCCTAGAAAGGTTCTTTAATTGGCTAAGAAGTCGTCATGTTTGTATTAGCGTTAATACTTTGAGACGTTATTAACTTTTATGAATTATGGTGCAGGACGACATGACTTATTGGCTGGTTGGCTTCAATGCAACTTTGGCCCCTGTTCACGCCCGAGAACTTGGATCAAAACCAGATTTGTTTCAGTCCAATGGCGAAAATACTCGGTCAGTATGCCATCATTTTCTTGTGAACTTATGCAAATATGTTGTTTTAGCACTTTGTAGACGTGTTTTGAACTTTACCATTTGAATCGTTTTGTTCATGTTCAGATATGTTGCAACTGATCTGACTGCTGATATGATTGTAAGCGTTGGAGACGTTAAATTTTACGGCCACAAGGTTTGCTACTTTCTACTCGCTAATTGAATTAAAATCAAGGTATGTTAGGTTATAGAGTTGTTTTTGGTCACTGCTTTTTAGGGTTGGTTAATTATATCCATTTTTTTCTAGCGTATAATGTGGTTCATATCGAAGGAAGAAATCTGAAATCTACAGAGGGAAGCTAGCTTAATGGTTTTGTTTGAATCCAGGAAGAATGATATGAAACTGCAGGTGTTGGGGGGGGGGGTACAGTCAATTTGTGATCTCTATTCTCATTGTTAGATTAATTAGAGTTTAAGGTTTCTCTTGATAAAATATGGGAAGAAAGTTTCTCGAAGAATGATGTGTTTTGCAACACTATTAAAGAAGCATTCGAGTATCTATCAATCTACGTCAGGTACCGTTTTTGTTATGATTTAGGAACTAAAATTTACAATTAAATGTGTTAGTGTAACTAACAGAGTATTATTATATGTTATCTTCAGAACCGCCCTGCTGAACTGATTGCAAAATATTTATTTGGGTTTATGTTTTGAAGAACATGGATCTTGCTGAACGGTTGTTGACAAGAAAGTCTACTTACAATCTTGATATGCTTTTAACATTTTTACTCCTATTTTTAGGTTTTGTTATTTATAAATTTTTATATTTATATAGGGTCTGGCATTAGATATCCAAAGTTCATTGATGCATTAAGAGATTTGGATGACCATCTGACAATGGTGCACCTGTTTGCTGTCTTACCTGCCGTTGAAAGAGAAAATATCCAAGCAGAAAGAATCCACAACTATAGAGGGTATGTGTTGTCTCTTTCTTTGATGCTTTTGACTTCACAATTTTGGACTTGGCAATTGATTTAGGGCATTAAAATTAGTCGATCACTAAAAGTTGAGTAAACTATCATGTACTCAGATCTACTAATGGAAACCACGTATAGCATGTGTTATTTGTAGTAGACTTAGTAGATTCGGCATACTTATGGTTGTTGGTTTGATGAAATTGGCGAAAGGGTCAACATTGAATTTCAATTTGAATTGATAAAGACAGTTTTTTCATGCAGACCAAGTGTTTGCCGAAATGTCTCTAACAAAACTTACTCATTGCTACAAGAATAAAAATAACAAAGGTTTTAAAGTGAACTTTTACCACTTTTCAACTTAAATATCAAGGAGTTTGGAGTGCACAGCTGTCGGAATAAGTTTGACTTGGTTTGAGTTGTTACCCTTCCAATTGTTTAACGAAGTGATATTAGGTGTATAATAATTTATTTAATGTGTTGTCTTTTATGGGGATGGTCGGATGGATTCTCCAGTAGTAAGGCCACTCGGTGTGGGGCTCGGCTTGGCCCAACCTGGACCGTCGCCGGGCCTCAACGCCATCCCGGGTGGTCTGTCGTCGTCCAATTCATCGAGGCTGGGACGCTGGAGACGGTCACAAAAGGACAAAAAATTTATCCGTTTGACAACGGCTATTATTTAAAAACAAAATTCAATTTTCATTTAATATTATCCAACGTGCAAATTGTTTAAAACTCAAAAAATTAATAAATTTACATATAAATACACCCAAAACACCCCATTTTTTACCCACGTCAACCAATTCTCTCTTTCAACTTTATACAATCTTTTACTTTTTATACAATTCTTCTACTTTTTATAAAACTCTCTACTTTTTCCATGGATCCATACAACACGAACAAATGTTAAAAAACTAGATGAATTTAAAAAATAAATAAATTAACTATGAGGGGTAGGGTCATCACCCATTTCCTTGGTTCCATCCTTGGAGGGGCATTCTCCAAGGACTATGGCGTGGCGCTGAGGTGGAGGGTCATCCTCCAAGGACTACCCTCTCCCATACCGAGTAGGCTAAGAACTTATTTCCAAATGTTTTATAGCTACATGCATCAACATAAGATGGCCATGTATCTCAAGTTTTCCATAAGGTTAGTAAATATCTCACACAACGTGTTGAAAAGAAAAAAAGAACATTTTCTTTGTATTTTTAAGACTAGATATTAAATTTTTTATTTTACATCCTGCCAAGTAATTTTTTCTTGAACTGTTAGACATAAAACGAGTTCATTGGCGTTGCAGATTCAGAAGTCGCAGCTCGGCTGTAAACAATTTGTATGATGTGGTGGTAAGAATCAAGCACTCTTTCATGATGACATCATCTACTTATTTACCTTTCACAAACTTTAGTTTTGCGCTCCTTAATTTCTTTTGTATAAATTACACTATTACAGGGAAGAAATGAACAGTTCAAAAGTCACCCAAAAGTGTAATCTTATAGTAATGTTGACACGCTTAACTATTAACAATAACTTCAAATTCTGGGAAAAAGTGTAATCGTATATTGTTTGCAAAGCGGGCCAGGTTGCAGCTTATGTACTATTGCTTAGACTTTCTATCATTTGTTGGTAATAGGTCTTTTGTTGGTAATAGCTAACATTGCCGCATGCATTTTGCTTCAGCAGGTTGCGTTTTGAATGTTGCTAACGGGTCAAACAATGGATCCAATTTTGTTCAGATTGTAGCTTCATATCGTGCATTTCACTCGCCGCCGATCCTCATGGGCTCATTCCCTTTCTAGATCTGAATGGACCACCACAGCCCCTCTGTTTCTTTTACCGCGGTACACGACTCAACAGTTGCCCAAGATCTAACGAAACAGTCACATTTGGCCGTCGATTCTTCTCCAACGGAAGTCCAATGCCGTTGCCACTGAACACCAACACTACCAAAGGTTGTAGGGAGTGGAAGTACAGGGTGATTAGAGAAGATTGATATAACGTTAGTTGGCCGCATACCAGAGAAGACTTGATGGAGCTTAACCAAAGCTAATGGAACAGAAGTTGTAGAGAACATGATGAAGTGATAAAAACAAGATTCTTTCATTTAGTCTAGAACTGATTTGTTATTTAGTTTTTTGTTATGTATTTTTTTATGGTAGTCTAATATGTCTCAATAGTTCCTTGCTACTGATAATTTCTTTATAAATTAAATATATAAATGGTTTGCCTTTTGAAAAAAAAAATTAGCTTTCTTGGTAACCAACACTTCACTGCCAGTTTTCACTTCAACATGAGTCCTTTGGAGAATTGATTCAATAATTGAAGTAGGTTCCTAGGTGTTTTTATAGTGTTTTCTTTAAAACCGTTTGTTTTTTTTTTCTTTTAGTCTACCTTTCTACTTGCAAAATTTACTTCGATTAAGCTTACTTGCAGACTTATTTCATGTTAATTTCACATTTCAAATTATCGCACACAAGAAAAACAGTGCATGCTTTACCAAAGTGAAAAGCTATTGTTTCTACATCTAACACCCCCAAACCAAATGCTGCTCTAATCAAGTTTGTGAATGTTTTGATGCCCATGTTTGATACGCGGAATATATTATGCCATTTAGATCACATCAAATACCCAAATACAAGTCAGACTTTTGCTTGGTTTTTTTCTTTAAAGTCAACATTGGGGGTTGTATTTAGTTAGTGATACGGTATTCAGTTTGTGTTTTCATCTATGTTTGGTATTGGTAAAATTTCATATGACATCTCTTTGATACACTTATAATTAATGTAAGTTAAATTTTCCCAACCCTTGAAAGCATATATCATTTTGGCATTCCATTACTCATATTATTGTTTCATTTTATTTTAGTTTTTACAATATTTTTTATTATGTCACTAATATATTTTACAATAGGTTTAGTGTATAGTTTGATGGCATGATATTATTCAAGCCGAACATATTTCATTATGTGATGATTGTTTTATCAAGGGGTCAAAAACGAATGCGGGGTTATTGCTTACGAGGCTCCAGCAAGGAGAAGTATTAGAGAAATAGCATTTTTATTGATATTATATCATTTACTTATCTTTTCCGTTTTATTTATATCGATACTATGTTTGATGTTTTGTATTTACTGTATCAACTTCAAGCTTCAATAATAACCATTGCCATTAGCATACTTTTGTTATGACCATAATACACGTATAATAAATTCACGCGTACAGTTTCTTTATGATCAATAACATAATTTTTTTTCTAAAAGTAACAAACATATCATTTTTCAACACCGTGAAATAAGGTGAAGGGTAGCTGGGGAATTGGAGAACAAAACAGATAATCCACACTTAATTAATTCTTTTGATATCCGTTTGTGTAGATCAGTTACTTATTTTGTCAATAGATAAATCTTTAATAGATTTATAATAATCGAAAATCGTTAATGGATTTTTGCCGTTTGAAAACATGTCTTTTTATTTTATTTAATGACATAGTTTGAACCTTGGGCTATAGAACCCGTAATCGCTTATTTCAACATCTGTCATCTTACTTGGTACATGGTTTGATTCGAAACTCAACAAACTTTAGATGCCTTACCATATTTTTAGTTTAATTTTTTAAAGTTAGATTGAATCTAACTTCGTTTGATACATTACGTACCCGCGGGTAGAGAGATGGATTTCCTTACTTGAACGTTTATTTCTTTCAAAGGATTATTTCCAACAATTTTAAGTTATATATTTGTGTGTTAAGCCACCCGCGAAACTCGCGGGGTCTTAGGCTAGTTTAAATACATAATGTTAAGTAAAATTGTTTTTTTTTAATATTTTTGAATTATGGAAAGGGATTAAGATTTGACATCAAACGTTACTGTAAATAACAACTACATTTCGATAAGATGTTCAACACAAAAAGTAAACATTAGATTGAAAGAAAAAAATTTATGGATCATTTTGAGCATAAACTTACATTGAATGAATGATCGAATCTTAAAACCAATATGACGTGGTTATGGGATGTTTTTGTTCTACAACACAGTAGATTCAACGTACCCCTATGTCTTTTATAAATCATAACTACATTTCATGACATGTCCAATAAAAAAACTAAAGAATGAATACAAATTAAATGTAACATACGTATAATAAATTTAACTTATATTCATAAACCTTTTATGTAAATTAAAAGTCGATATGATTATATAGTTGCTTGTTAATATAAAAACAAAACATAAGTAAACTTTTTTCTAATTCACACATGATTAGAAAGTTTCAAAATGCCTTCAGGATACGAAATTAAAATTATTAACCATCAACATTGTCTTTAACAAACCAAATGAAATACATTAAGCAATAGCGAAAACAAAAAATTGAAAAACAAAAGTCTTATTTCAACCAAGATTGCTCAGCAACGTACATCCGACTTTTCACGTTTCGAACCTCAAGAAGTGTCTAGCCGAAGAGAATTTTCATGTCCCTCTTGAGGATTTGCAAGTGGACGAAACATTACACTTCGTGGAAAAGCCAGTAGAGGTCATGGACCGAGAGACCAAGAAACTCCGACGCTCACGCATTCCTATAGTGAAGGTTCACTAGGAAGGCAAACGCGGCGCCGAGTTCACTTGGGAACTCGAGAGTGATATGAAAGCTAAATATCCACATCTCTTCGCTACGCCTGCGCCTTAATTTCGGGACGAAATTCCCTAAAGTAGGGGAGGCTGTAACAACCCGACTTTCCGTGCAAGTCAAAGTCAAAGTCAAGGTCAAGTCATGTTGTTACTCAAATCTGACTTTTCTTACTTAATTATTGCTTTGTACTCTCGAGATTCGATAAACGATATATTGGTTAACGCTATTTTAAACTACGATTTACTACTAAGTGGAGTAACAATGCGATAAACGCAGAAATCACAACTAAACGTTATTTTACTAAATGCTATCGCATCGCAAATCGAAACGCAGCTATTGGTATTGTTCTATGTGTGTGTAATTATGTGCTTTACTTATGTGTGACTCGTATATGTTTTGGGATGTTATTCGCAAATGCAATTGCTACTCTATCGCAACGCAATCTCATCTAAAGACTCGAAACACAAATTTAACTTTATGCTTTTTTATGTGTTATGTTATTTGTGTAACTATTTGTTTAATGCTATCGCAACGCTTACTCGCAACTCGCTTAAATGCAACGCAACACTCAATGCACGAAACGAAAGTCGGAAAACCAACTCGCAAAAGCCGTCGGATCGAATAACCAGTCGATCGGATGGTCATCGTTCCACCGCCTTATCTCCCTCTCACCTATAAATATCCACCTGTCACATCAATTGTTCATTGATGTGACAGCTCTATCCAACCCAACTCGCTCCAGCTCGTTCTAAGGCACTTTTCTCTCGATTCCAAGCGATTTCCGTAAGTTTTCTTCCTAAATCTTGTACTTCCATCTTCATTACACACATCTCCATCATCTTCTCCACTAAAATCACAACTTTTCACCATGAAATCACCTGATTTGGACTGTTTTAGGGTGACGTCACCTTGGGTTCTTATGAACACTGAAGTGTGACCTCATCTCATCAAAGTTGGTTCAGATCTAAAGGATTTCTACACACTTTTACACTGATTTCGACAAGATCTAAACATTTTCAACTGGATTCAAGCTTTTCTTCAACATTTTTCACTTTTCACTAAAATACGATGGAATCTAGACTCGTTTAGGATCTCTACTCATTCTCTAGTGGAGAACCGGTCTGAGAACAATTTTCCACCGAAGAAGACAACCGATTCACGGGTTGAACATGAAACTCCATTAAGAACAGTTAGGCTGATCGAATGGGGTGGTTCTCATCCAATCGACGGGGCTGGGCTTAGTGTGGTTTCCGTTGTTTGACACGTCATCATACCGTCTCCGTCACAGCTCAAAACTTTTTAACTTGGAAAATTTCACAAAGTTTCAAAACATCAGATCGCCGATCGAATAGCCATCCGATCGAATGACTATTCGACAGGTGACTCGCCCTTTATCAGTAAGTTCAATACTTAAATAATTTGACAAAACTTCTGTCACACCCCTTTCTGCGGCGGAAGCACGAGGTGTGATCATGAAAGGTTCTCATTGCATACGAAAGGTAAACATACTACATGCTCATGAAAATAACTTCAAATACCATAATTTGAAAACATACGTTAGTGTTTACATCGCGAGATAGCATAAAACATTGTCTTAAAAAGTTTACAACTTTATTTAAAGATAAACATAAGCGACATCCACGAGCATGAGTAAGACCGCGCGCACATCCACTTCTAGTTACCTGAAATACATGTGAGTTTTGGAAAAAAAATGTCAACATAATGTTGGTGTGAATTCATGCAGTTTTTGTATTTCACGTTTGTATACTTTGTATGAAAACATAGTTTGTGTCATGTATAAATCAAGTTTTTATACAAAAATCAAGTATTCATGTGTACACCACGTACTCATGTATAATTCAAGTTTACTTGTGTACCCCACGTACTCAAGTATAAATCAAGTTTTTATACAAAAATCAAGTATTCGTGTGTACACCACGTACTCATGTATAATTCAAGTTTACTTGTGTACCCCACATACTCAAGTATAAATCAAGTTTTAGTATGGTATGAATCTTATGTAAATAAAGTATTCCTGTATGTATCAGGATTGTTAATGGGTTGCAAAGCCATTAACATGTGACACGACATAGGAAGTCACCAAACCTTAGGCATTTTTCTAGTTGGCATATTCTGAGACACAAAAGCACTACTCGGTACTCGTCCTCACCAAGAGTGTGGCTGCCCGGCACCCGTTAGATCTAACCTTTTGTTCTGCGGTCTAGGTATATTGTTGATTAATGGTGCTTATGTACCCTATTCGGGACACGATTTCTCGTATCATTTCTCATAACGCATCATACTTGGTACTCGTTCTCACCAAGTGCGCTTCTTGTTACCATACCATCTGTAAACATAGTAATATTTGTAACATGTATTTCACCCCCGAAGTTATAAAACTGAAAACAGTTAAGAGAAAAGGGGGAGCATGAACTCACAAATTTGCGTTCCTTGCGTCGTAAACTCCACCAGATTTGCTTAATTAACGTCGTGACCTATACGTGTTTTCTTAACGTTAGTCACTAGACTTGTATCGCACAAGTACAAGTCACTATCTTTTGTATATGTTTTTGTGTTAAAAATATTTTATATTTTTAACTAAGTGTCGTACTTATATTATTTTCTCAAAAATAAATATAAGCTTTCTGTATTTTGCACTTTGCACCCGAATTATGTATCTTGTATGTTGTATGTGTATTTTTGTGTTTTTACTTCTCAAGAGTATTTAGTGTATTTTCAGGTCCTAATACACTAGCACGTATAACACATACTACGTACACTTAGCACAAAGTTTGGTCATCAAATAATACATATATTTTTCTCAAAAAAAATATACATACTTAATATAAATTTTAATCTTGAAGAAATCATCATTTCTTATCACCAAAAATTAGGGAAACTTTGGTAATATTCTTAGATACATTTTTAGGGAATAAGTTTCTCAAAAACTTATATTTTTTCTAAGTGTCAAAATTTATAAAAATTTTGACAGAGTTTCCCCTAAAAATGGAGGTTTCCCATGTTTTCAAAACATGTGTTTATTTTCTTTTAATTCATCAACAACCAATTTTTCAACAACAATCAACAACAATATATATACTAATTTCTCTATTCCATGAACTTGAGAATTTATAAAAAATGTGTAGTAACTTACTAGTGTAATTAGTAAGTCTTGTTACCCCTTAAAGTGTAGTAGCTTCTTTAAAAACTTTATTTTTAATGAGTTTAAGTATTCACAACTTCTAGTCATATTTTCTAAAAATATTTCCTTGTGAAATTTCTTCTTACACAAGTGTTTCTACACTTGTTTACCCACTAAAAATGTATTAAATTTATGTAAGATCCAAGTTTTAACGAAACTCACACTTTTCACTTGGTTCTTTCGAAAAACCACTTGTAGATCTTTAGATCTACAAGCTTGTAACCTTATTTTCCAAGAAAAATTACATTTATTCAAGTTTCAAGTTCATGGGTGGATGGTTTCATCATCCTTCATATTTCTAGCATTTACATCTTGCTAGTTCATGTTCTTAAACATGAACTAGTATGTCTAGATGATGATCCATCCTACTACTACTAACAAGCATCATCAAATAATCATAATTACACAAGATTCACATGATTTACCCATATATCTTCTCTTTATCCACCATTTATCACTTTATGTTCAAGACTTAGCTTATGTTCATTAGAGTTTTCATAATTTAATCATTCTATCATCTATTAACCATTAAATATAAGAACAAGATGAAGATTTGAAGCACCTACTACTAGCACAAGGCTAGGGAAGTTCATGAGTATAAATGTGGTGGTTAAAAGAAAATGAGAGTGGTCCTTCAAGTTCCGTGAGCACCAAGCCTCGTTGATGACCTTGCTACACCTTGAAGTACACTTGGATCTCTTGAATGAAAACCGAAAATTGTGGTGGTATAAGGGGGGTGTTCGGACGAGACCTATGGAGGGAGGAGGAAATGTGGTGGTGTTGTGAATGGTGAAGATGAAATGGGTTATGGACTTGGGGTTTTTATAAAGTTCTTCCAACATCTTTTTATTCATTGGTCCATATGTTCCATAATCTCAAGACATATCACTTAAAATATTGAGATAAAATCCACCATGTGGAACCCATGTCCCAACCGGTTATGGGGGGGGGGGGGGTGTATTGGTTGGATTCTAATTTGCTAGTTACTTAAACTAGTTAGAAGCTTGGTGATTTAATTAGTGATTTATGTGTGTTATGGAATGTATAGTGTGTTAGGGTGTTCGGGGACCCTAACTAGCTTAGAAAAATAAAAGCAATGCTTCTAGCATTATTTTGGTGCTCCAGGTAATGTCCGGTTGTTCGGTTAGATACCGATTCGTTAAAGTGCTAAATTACACCTTTTAGTGTCTTTTTAGTATCTTTTTGTAACACCTTCAATTCCCGACACTTAGGGAAATATTCTGGATGATAAAACGAAATTTATGCCTAATATTTATGTTGTTAAAAGCTGTTTAGAGCTGAATTTATTAAAATTTTGCACTTAAAGTGCGTTTCGGGTGCTTTTTAGTGTTTATTTTTGCTTCCGGAGAGTATATATATTAAACCCTTGTATGTGCTCTTGGGTTTTAATGTATTCTTGTTGTTGGACCTACACCTAGGCTCCAATTTTAATGTCTGACTGCTTTCTGCAGTTCTTGTTGACACTGTGTGTCTTACCTGTGAGTTTACTAGTATTTCTGACGCAACGCTCTCGTTTATGCTTAAAGCAATATTTTGTAGTATACAACGTGCATGAATTCATTTGTTTATCATGTAATCAGTCAATGTTGACATTTAAGCACATAATTGCAGTCATTAAATAATAATTAAAGTGTACGGAAATTACCGGTTTGGTGCCAGTTGTCACAGTCTCCCCCCGTTAAAAGAATTTCGTCCCGAAATTCAGGCTGAGCTAACTCTCGCAGGAGTCTTCTTGAACAGGTGGGGATACTTTTCCTTGAACTGGTCTTCACGTTCCCACGTGTACTCGGGTTCGTGCTTAGAGTTCCAACGTACTTTGACAAGTTTAAGAGTGCTCCTCCTGGTCGTGTTGACTTTCCAATCTGTAACCTCAACAGGTTGTTCTGTAAATCGGAGGGCGTCATCAATATGTACTTCATCCACAGGGATGATCACGTCTTCTTGTGTTGGACTCTTCTTGAGATTGGATACATGAAACGTATCATGTACTCCATTAAGTTCTTCCGGTAATTCCAACTTGTATGCCACGGTACCAATTCTTTGCAAAATTCTGAATGGTCCGATGTATCGGGGATTCAGCTTTCCACATTTTCCGAATCTTACTACGCCCTTCCAAGGTGAGACTTTTAACAACACTTTGTCTCCCACCTCGAATTCTGATGGTTTTCGTCATAGATCAGCGTAGCTCTTTTGTCGATCTCGAGCCGTCTTAATGCGCTCTCGGATCTGCGTAATCTTGTCGGTTGTCTCTTGTACAAGTTCAGGGCCAACCAAACGTTTATCTCCAGCGTCTGCCCAACATAAGGGCGATCGGCACTTGCGGCCATACAGAGCTTCGAACGGTGCGGCTTTTATGCTTGTATGATAACTGTTATTGTAGGAAAACTCAACTAAAGGTAGATGAGTATCCCAGCTGCCGCCTAGGTCCATGACACATGCGCGAAGCATATCTTCTAACGTTTGTATAGTCCGTTCGCTCTGGCCGTCTGTTTGTGGATGGAATGCCGTGCTTAGATCTAATTGAGATCCAAAGGCTTCCTGAAATGATTGCCAGATTCTTGAGACAAAGCGTCCATCTCTGTCTGAAATAAATGAGATTGGCACTCCATGTCGTGCCACAATTTCTCTTAAGTATATCTCAGCAAGCTTTCCAGTGCTGTCTTTTTCTCGGATCGGTAGGAAGTGCGCAGACTTCGTTAACCGATCGACTATCACCCATATCATATCGTGCCCTCTCGGGGTCCTGGGTAATTTTGTTATGAAGTCCATTGAGATTTGCTCCCACTTCCACATGGGTATCTCTGGTTGTTGTAGTAGGTCGGACGGTTTCTGATATTCGGCCTTAACCTTAGCACAGGTTAGGCATTTTCCAACATAAACAACAACGTCGCTCTTGAGTCTCGGCCACCAATAGTATTCTTTCAAATCTTGATACATTTTATCTGATCCTGGATGGATCGAGTATCTCGATTTGTGCGCTTCATCAAGGACGACGTCTCGTATGCCACCATAGAGCGGAACCCAAATACGCTTCTTAAAGTGTAGGGCTCCCTCTTCATTTGGTACCATATATTTCAACATACCCCGGAGGTATTCAGCTTTACGGTTTTCTCCCTTAAGAGCTTCTTGTTGTGCGTCACGAATATGTGCAGTGAGGTTCGTTCGAATCGTCATTTCTAACGCTCGAACCCTTAGGGTCTTAACCCTTTCTTTTCGACTTAGCGCGTCTGCTACAACGTTTGCCTTTCCAGGATGGTACTTAATCTCACAGTCATAGTCATTCAGCAGCTCGACCCATCGTCGTTGTCGCATGTTTAATTCTTTCTGATCAAATATGTGCTGTAGGCTTTTGTGATCTGTGAAGATTGTACATCGAGTACCATATAGATAGTGTCGCCAGATCTTTAAGGTGAATACCACTGCGCCTAGCTCCAGGTCGTGAGTGGTATAGTTTCTTTCATGCACCTTCAATTGTCTTGAAGCGTAAGCGATAACTTTCTGGCGTTGCATAAGCACGCAACCCAAGCCTTGTCGTGAGGCGTCGCAGTATACCACGAAGTCATTAATGCCTTCGGGTAATGATAGTATCGGTGCATCGCATAGCTTGTTCTTGAGTAGTTGGAAGGCTTCTTCTTGTTTAACACCCCAGTCGTACTTCTTGTCTTTCTGAGTAAGGGTCGTTAGCGGTTGGGCTATCTTTGAGAAATTCTCGATGAATCGCCGATAATAGCCCGCTAAGCCCAAAAATTGTCGAACTTCAGTTGGGGTTTTGGGAGCTTCCCAATTCTTTATTGCTTCAATCTTGGATGGGTCTACATGAATGCCCTTCTCATTCACAACCTGACCAAGAAATTGTACTTCGCGAATCCAGAATTCGCACTTTGAGAACTTCGCATAAAGTTTCTCTTTCTTCAGTAGTTCCAAGATGGTTCTGAGATGTTGCTCGTGCTCTTCTTTCGTTCGCGAGTAAATCAGGATATCATCGATAAATACAATCACGAATTTATCGAGATGTGGTTTGCATACGCGGTTCATCAGATCCATAAAGATCGCTGGTGCATTCGTCAGCCCGAATGGCATCACAAGAAATTCGTAATGCCCATATCGCATTCTGAAAGCAGTCTTTGGCACGCTTTCTTCTTGGATTCTTAGTTGATGGTATCCAGATCGAAGGTCGATCTTGGAATAGTAGCTGGATCCTTGCAATGGATCAAATAAGTCATTAATCCTCGGTAGTGGATACCGATTCTTGATCGTGAGCTTGTTTAGTTCCCTGTAGTCGATACACATCCGTAGAGTTCCATCCTTCTTCTTTACGAACAATACTGGAGCTCCCCAGGGCGAGAAGCTTGGCCTTATAAATCCTTTATCCAACAACTCCTGGAGTTGTGTAGATAATTCTTACATTTCGGATGGTGCCAGTCGATAGGGAGCCTTGGCCACAGGAGCGGCTCCTGGAACCAAGTCTATATGAAATTCGACTTGTCGTTGCGGAGGTAGTCCTGGCAGATCTTCGGGAAAAATATCAGGGAATTCCTTCACCACAGGAATGTCCTCGAGTTTCGGCTCTACAGCCTTCTTGTCTACAACGTGCGCTAGGAAAGCAACACATCCTTTCCTTAAGCGCTTTTGTGCCTTCATGCAACTGATGATTCAAAGAGGCGCGTTTCGTCTTTCTCCATGTACGATGAGAGTTTCATCATTCGCCAAAGGGATGCGAATGATTTTCTCGTGACAAATAACTTCAGCTTTGTTCTTGGACAACCAGTCCATTCCGACTACTATATCGAAGCTACCCAATTGAATAGGTAAGAGGTCGATGCTAAATCTTCGTTCACCAAGTTCTAATGTGCAGCCTCTAACAACTTCGCCCGATTCAACGAGTTTACCATTGGCTAGTTCTATGGAATAAGGAATTTCTAATCTACTAGATTCTATTCCAAGCATGCGTTTAAATTCCACAGACATGAAGCTATAATCGGCGCCAGTGTCAAATAATATGGATGCAAAGTGATTGTTAATGAGAAGCGTACCGGTGACCACATTAGGGTCCTCGCGTGCGTTCTTTGCTCCAATCACAAATGCTCGAGCCTGAGCATTGTTTCCCTTTGGGCAGTCCTTCATGAAATGATCATTGCATCCACAACTGAAGCATCCTTGGTTCCGCCCCTTCCCGTTACCATTCTTATTACCAGCACCATTTCCATTCCGGTGCTTTCCTTTTCCCCAACAGTCTTCTGTTTGATGACCCAACCTACCACATTTGTCGCACCTTGGAATGCGACAAGCTCCTTCATGATGATACTTACATTTTTGGCATTTAGGCATGGTGCCTTGGTATCCTTTGGTTGCAAGGGTTTTCGTCTCCTGAGGCGGGTTAGTGTCGTGCTTCTTGCTGAAACCTTTGTTGTTGCGAGTTGCTTGGTTCAGGTTTGCATGTTTCCTTTTCTTGTCACCGGACGACTCAGCATATGTCTCGGTCTTCTCTGTTGGATTCAACGATAACTTCTTCATACGAACACAATCTTCAGTAAGGCTGACAGCCAGAGTTACAGCCTCGGTGATTGTTTAAGGTTTGGCCGAAGTTACCATGCTGCGAAACTCTGGGGCCAATCCCCAAATGTAGCGTTCAACACGCTTAAATTCGGGAGTCACCATGTAGGGAAGCACTCTAGACAGATCGTGGAACCTTCGAGTATAACCATTAATGTCAGCACCTTCCATGGTCAAGTGCCAGAACTCCATTTCCAGCCTTTGGAGTTCAGCACGAGAGCAATACTTCTCTCTCATTCTTTCCTTCAGTTCATCCTAAGTTAGGCCATAAGCGGCATCATCGCCCAAGGTTTGGGCTTGCAAGTTCCACCAAGTCAGGGCTTCATCGACAAACAACCCAGTAGCAAAAGTGACTTGCTGATCCGCGGTACACTTGCTCATGCGGATAGTAGCTTCAGTCTTCTCCGTCCAGCGTACAAATGCTACTGCACCTCCTGTGCCGTCATAGTTCATTGGCTTGCAGTCGAGGAACTGCTTGAAAGTGCAGCCTGGAATTGATTCAACCAATTAACATGTGAGCAATCGAAGAAATAATGAAACAAAGACCGTTCATAAATTTCTCCATGCTTAGCAAATCGTCTTAAGGTTACCTTGAGCTGCGTTTCCTCCAGATGAATCTCCATTCCCATTACGTCTAGCGTTGCATGGACCGCCACTGTCTTGAGTTCGGTTTACCTCGTATTGGGCGATAGCAGCAGAGATCTGTTCTTCCAGTAGAGCGTTCAGCTCTTCAGCAGTCCTCGGTAGAAGAGGAGGAGGGGGTTGATCATCATTGCGAGCATTCACAGCTTTCCTGGGTGCCATGTTCTGACAGAACATAACACAACAGGGTTAAACATTTGTTTGATATCGTCATACTAGAAAGTAGTAGCATATACATTCACAGGTATATACCACATAAGTGACATCAAACAATTATTACTCTAGCAGAGTACTTAGTAGGCTTGCACTGAGGGAATCTACACGTGACAAGACTTGATGTGGTTCTTGTGCACTGAATTCCATAATTATGTATGCATCCATAATTACGTAACTCCTTGCACAGTCCTCATAGTTTGTTTCTTCCTCGTATCTCTTCCTTCAGATGGGCCATCGCTTTCAGGTAAAGTCACGTATACCTATAACGTTCTACTTCTAGTATATGTATATGTCAATTATCACACATAATTGCAAGTAATTCTTAATCACAGCCAAGTGCTACTTCAGTGCACCCTAAGTCTCGTAGTGTCTTTTCTGACTCTTTGTAAACAGTTTCAGGTAGTGGATGTCGCGGGACGTTTTATGCAATGAAAACTCTTTGAAAATTTGTTCTCGTGAAAGGATCCTAGAGATTGTAGACTAGACTCGAGAAGGAATCCTGGTTCACTACAATCGCAGCTCTGATACCAATCTGTCACACCCCTTTCTGCGGCGGAAGCACGAGGTGTGATCATGAAAGGTTCTCATTGCATACGAAAGGTAAACAAACTACATGCTCATGAAAATAACTTCAAATACCATAATTTGAAAACATATGTTAGTGTTTACATCGCGAGATAGCATAAAACATTGTCTTAAAAAGTTTACAACTTTATTTAAAGATAAACATAAGCGACATCCACGAGCATGAGTAAGACCGCGCGCACATCCACTTCTAGTTACCTGAAATACATGTGAGTTTTGGGAAAAAAAAAGTCAACATAATGTTGGTGTGAATTCATGCAGTTTTTGTATTTCATGTTTGTATACTTTATATGAAAACATAGTTTGTGTCATGTATAAATCAAGTTTTTATACAAAAATCAAGTATTCATGTGTACACCACGTACTCATGTATAATTCAAGTTTACTTGTGTACCCCACGTACTCAAGTATAAATCAAGTTTTATACAAAAATCAAGTATTCATGTGTACACCACGTACTCATGTATAATTCAAGTTTACTTGTGTACCCCACGTACTCAAGTATAAATCAAGTTTTAGTATGGTATGAATCTTATGTAAATAAAGTATTCCTGTATGTATCAGGATTGTTAATGGGTTGCAAAGCCATTAACATGTGACACGACATAGGAAGTCACCATACCTTAGGCATTTTTCTAGTTGGCATATTCTGAGACATAAAAGCACTACTCGGTACTCGTCCTCACCAAGAGTGTGGCTGCCCGGCACCCGTTAGATCTAACCTTTTGTTCTGCGGTCTAGGTATATTGTTGATTAATGGTGCTTATGTACCCTATTCGTGACACGATTTCTCGTATCATTTCTCATAACGCATCATACTTGGTACTCATTCTCACCAAGTGCGCTTCTTGTATTCTTATATCTCATCACACTTGGTACTCGTTCTAACCAAGTGTGCTTCTTGTTACCATACCATCTGTAAACATATTAATATTTGTAACATGTATTTCACCCCCGAAGTTATAAAACTGAAAACAGTTAAGAGAAAAGGGGGGCATGAACTCACAAATTTGCGTTCCTTGCATCGTAAACTCCACCGAATTTGCTTAATTAACGTCGTGACCTATACGTGTTTTCTTAACGTTAGTCACTAGACTTGTATCGCACAAGTACAAGTCACTATCTTTTGTATATGTTTTTGTGTTAAAAATATTTTATATTTTTAACTAAGTGTCATACTTATATTATTTTCTCAAAAATAAATATAAGCTTTCTGTATTTTGCACTTTGCACCCGAATTATGTATCTTGTATGTTGTATGTGTATTTTTGTGTTTTTACTTTTCAAGAGTATTTAGTGTATTTTCAGGTCCTAATACACTAGCACGTATAACACATACTACGTACACTTAGCACAAAGTTTGGTGATCAAATAATATATATATTTTTCTCAAAAAAATATATACATACTTAACATAAATTTTAATCTTGAAGAAATCATCATTTCTTATCACCAAAAATTAGGGAAACCTTGGTAATATTCTTAGATACATTTTTAGGGAATAAATTTCTCAAAAACTTATATTTTTTCTAAGTGTCAAAATTTATAAAAATTTTGACAGAGTTTCCCCTAAAATTGGAGGTTTCCCATGTTTTCAAAACATGTGTTTATTTTCTTTTAATTCATCAACAACCAATTTTTCAACAACATTCAACAACAATATATACTAATTTCTCTATTCCATGAACTTGAGAATTTATAAAAAATGTGTAGTAACTTACTAGTGTAATTAGTAAGTCTTGTTACCCCTTAAAGTGTAGTTGCTTCTTTAAAAACTTTATTTTTAAAGAGTTTAAGTATTCACAACTTCTAGTCATATTTTCTACAAATATTTCCTTGTGAAATTTCTTCTTACATAAGTGTTTCTACACTTGTTTACCCACTAAAAATGTATTAAGTTTATGTAAGATCCAAGTTTTAACGAAACTCACACTTTTCACTTGGTTCTTTCAAAAAACCACTTGTAGATCTTTAGATCTACATGCTTGTAACCTTATTTTCCAAGAAAAATTACATTTATTCAAGTTTCAAGTTCATGGGTGGATGGTTTCATCATCCATATTTCTAGCATTTACATCTTGCTAGTTCATGTTCTTAAACATGAACTAGTATGTCTAGATGATGATCCATCCTACTACTACTAACAAGCATCATCAAATAATCATAATTACACAAGATTCACATGATTTACCCATATATGTTCTCTTTATCCACCATTTATCACTTTATGTTCGAGACTTAGCTTATGTTCATTAGAGTTTTCATAATTTAATCATTCTATCATCTATTAACCATTAAATATAAGAACAAGATGAAGATTTGAAGCACTTACTACTAGCACAAGGCTAGGGAAGTTCAAGAGTATAAATGTGGTGGTTAAAAGAAAATGAGAGTGGTCCTTCAAGTTCCGTGAGCACCAAGCCTCGTTGATGACCTTGCTACACCTTGAAGTACACTTGGATCTCTTGAATGAAAACCGAAAATTGTGGTGGTATAAGGGGGGTGTTCGGCCGAGACCTATGGAGGGAGGAGGAAATGTGGTGGTGTTGTGAATGGTGAAGATGAAATGGGTTATGGACTTGGGGTTTTTATAAAGTTCTTCCAACATCTTTTTATTCATTGGTCCATATGTTCTATAATCTCAAGACATATCACTTAAAATATTGAGATAAAATCCACCATGTGGAACCCATGTCCCAACCGGTTATGGGGGGGGGGGGTGTATTGGTTGGATTCTAATTTTCTAGTTACTTAAACTAGTTAGAAGCTAGGTGATTTAATTAGTGATTTATGTGTGTTATGGAATGTATAGTGTGTTAGGGTGTTCGGGGACCCTAACTAGCTTAGAAAAATAAAAACAATGCTTCTAGCATTATTTTGGTGCTCCGGGTAATGTCCGGTTGTTCGGTTAGATACCGATTCGTTAAAGTGCTAAATTACACCTTTTAGTGTCTTTTAAGTATCTTTTTGTAACACCTTCAATTCCCGACACTTAGGGAAATATTCTGGATGATAAAACGAAATTTCTGCCTAATATTTATGTTGTTAAAAGCTGTTTAGAACTGAATTTATTAAAATTTTGCACTTAAAGTGCGTTTCGGGTGCTTTTTAGTGTTTATTTTTGCTTCCGGAGAGTATATATATTAAACCCTTGTATGTGCTCTTGGGTTTTAATGTATTCTTGTTGTTGGACCTACACCTAGGCTCCAATTTTAATGTCTGACTGCTTTCTGCAGTTCTTGTTGACACAGTGTGTCTTACCGGTGAGTTTACTAGTATTTCTGACGCAACGCTCTCGTTTATGCTTAAAGCAATATTTTGTAGTATACAACGTGCATGAATTCACCTGTTTATCATGTAATCTGTCAATGTTGACATTTAAGCACATAATTGCAGTCATTAAATAATAATTAAAGTGTACGGAAATTACCGGTTTGGTGCCAGTTGTCACAACTTCAAAGAATATCACACTTTAATCGAATAGCCATCCGATCGAATGGCCATCCGTCCGGATGACCATCCGATCGAATGACTTGAACTATACTACAACGAAAACTTCTAAAGTTCAAAACATTTTACAATCACACTCTCATCTCATTCGAATGGTCATCCGTCCTTGATGACCATTCGTCCAGATAACCATCCGATCGAATGACTCTCATCCGATCGACTCACCATTCGATCCAACGCACTGTTACACACTGTTCAACGCTTACGCTATCATTCTATGCTCAGGCTAATCTCCCCGCGCTCCCTTCAATCCAAGTATTGTGTTTACTAGCTAAACACAAACTGTGAGTATACTCGAACCCTTTTTCTCTTAACGCGCTTTTGGGTGTTACATACGTTATCAATATCAAATCACATCAACACACAACACAAACACTTTGAAACGCTAACCGCTCTCTCATGTTATACGTGTTTTCGATGAATGCTTGTATGTTATGTTTACACAGTGATTGTTGCCTGACACCTTAGCAACGATAGTACTATAGTTTGGACTCAGCACCTGTCGTGGACAGGGGTTGTTAAGGGTTTTACTTCACATGGTCACAGTGGTGATAATGTGTTGCGCGTTCTACACTCGCAGTCATGTCGGTTGCATATGTCATTGTCGATAGCTTACTTGCTTCACATTTCTACGTGTTACATGTTGGTTATGCATAAACGCTTTCGCTATACTATATGCTACTAAACTTGTGTACTCACCTTTACACTCTGTGTATTGTCTTTATTTTAACGTATGTGACAAGTTGATTAGGATGCTTTGCTTGGTGAATCAAGTAGGTGGTCTAGAAACCCACGAATAAAATCTGAGTTGTCGGAACAATTTATTTGTCTTTGAGAACAATGTCTGTAATAACTATTTATGCTTTATATGTTATTGGTATGGGACTTTAACGTTAAATATATCGTAATTAATAGATGTTATGGATTCTCTTGGACAATCTGTTTCGCTCAGTGTCGTGCCCCGATGTTTCCGCCATCGATTGGGGTGTGACACATAATAATAATAATAATATTAGTATGTGAATAAAACCGAATAAAATTAAAAAGAAAAGTTAATATTTATATATCATTACAGGCCTTTTCTTAAAATCAATAATCTCTTGGATGACACTGTTGATGAATACGCGTGTAACATTGTATAAATTGGAAACATACAGGTTTCCTGTGGAGTGTCAATATAATGTAAAACGAAAACCAACAGTTACTATATAATAATTTTAAAGAACTAACTACAAAAGTAAATCGAATAAACTTATAGTATACCTCCCCAAAACCTGTATTTTCCAAACTGTACAGCAACGACCACATTTTTCTCTTGTTGATTGATCCTTTGAAACTCTAATATTTGATCAGCATATCCATCCCACAGGGTAACAGAAATTTGGGCGTGTCTAATAAAAATAAATTGTGTCGGTTAATAAAACAACATAATATATATATTATAATGAGACGGTTTTATATTAAGTATTTAAAACAAAAACATATGATTGATTAATTTAATGCAAATCCTCAATCATGAAAGTGATTTTCTTCTCATCCTTCCCATTTTTACTTTCCTCTTTTGATTCAAAAGGGAAACTCTTAACCACAAAGCCAATGACATCTGAAAAAACAGTTAAATATAAATGTTTAATAGATATATGGTAAAGTAAACACAAATAGAATCACAATTCTGTTTATAAAAAAATACCGATAGGACTTTTAAAAGTCTTTCCGTCGTCGTTAGGGTCTTGTTGTATAGACTCAAATGGGGCAAAAGAGAAGCCCCATTCAGATCCAACAGACTCATTACATGCAGTAACAATTGTGTTGCCGTTCAGATTGATTTTCAACACACTTTCTACATACTTCACCTTCTGACGATTCTCACCCAATGATGGTTACGAATTGTTAAACATTGGTTCTCTTTCAACAAAGATTCATACTCTGAACATGTCTTTGTCTTAACAAAGGTTTGCATCTTAGTGCCCTAACAAAAAAAAAACAAAAAAAAAACGATCAAATAAAGCATACTTAGGCAGTAAGATAAATGGTTTTGAAGAAAGAATGAGATACACTTACAATTTCATCCATGAAAATCATATCATAGCAGTAGACCTTACGTGGATTGTTGAAAGTTGGTCGGGTCCATAGGCGAACAATGCGAATCTTAATAGTGTAATAGGTTGTTGTTCCATTTCTGTATTAAAAAAAGTAAATAAGTTTAAATACAGAAAACATAAAAAATACAGGATTATTGATGCTCACAAATGAGAAAGATCAAGTATTATACATACCTCAGTGTTGTACTTTCTGTGAACGATGTCAGAGAATTGGTTTGATATTTGAAATGATCAAACAAACAGGTATTTATTTACCTTCAATAGTTATTTTCAGTTTGGAAAGGATTTGTCAAATTAATATAGATTTTATGTTATTTTTTTTTTATGTTAGTATGGTCATATCTATAGAAACTTTTTAGGTTACCTAAATACTAACAAAAAAATAAGCAAAATTAAGAGTATCATTTTGGTAAATAAAAAAATTAGGGAATAAATTTCTAATCTTATAAGAAATTTAGGTGGCTTTCTATAATTATAAGCACTATAAATAAGGAAATACGTTAAATTTCTACATTTCTTAAATTATTAAAAAAACAATATGCAGAAACATAGATTAACATATTTTAGTAGAAGTTGTTTAGAAAGTTCCTAAAAATATTAATATAATCATTTATATTATTAACATGATTAACATCATTTACGAATCTTCTAAAATTATAAAAATACAGTCAACTAAAATTCGAATTAATTACATATTATTTCAATAAATATATCAACCTATTTTAGGCTAACTTAGTTATTTAAAGGAATACTATCAATTACACATATATATGAATCACTTCCCTATTTAATATTTAAATTTTGTATATATATTTTTGTATATATATAACACTGATTTATATAAAGACTGTTATAATGGTTTTTGAAAGTTGTTTCTATATGGTTTTTTATCTATCTTTTATTGAACATTCTAATAATACAGAGTCACATTTTAAAATATTTATGATATTACGATAATTGATGATGCGAGAATGGGAATACAAAGTAGTTAAAACATAGATTAAACTTTTTAGACATGGAGTATTTGATAATCATATATTATATTATATATTGTCATTATAATCGTTGAAACCACAGGTAAGATATAATAAGATGTAATAACTTTAACTTCAAAACCATAAACCATGTTAAAAACTAATAACCATAACGAAGTTAATATCTATCATATGAAAACCAAAAAACCAAACCTAAATGTCAAAGAATTAATCAGTACGCCTCATGTGAGGTACAACCAATTCAACACTCAAGACTTGGTCAATTTCATCAAAAGAATAGTAAACCGTGTCACCCACCTTAATGCCAGCAGATTTCATGAATCTCGACTAACTGGTTAACACATAACGAAAACCATTGTCTTTCTTTTCACGTCTGGTACCGTTAATAAACTCCTTTTGCGGACTCTGATGCAGAAGTCTGAGGGTGATAGGTTTTAAACCAAAATCAAGTTTAGCCATCCTCGAAACAGTATCAGGCAGTCTCTGTATTGTTTTAAAAATAAAATTAATAAGAAGATGAATCTAAAAAGAATTATGTATTGTTATGTCAATAAAAATATATGTAATATTTAATATTTAGTAGTTACTAAAATAATATTAAAACTTACAAAATATGTAGCATCCATACGAACAAACTAATAACGACGACCATGTGGTTGTTCAGCAACAGCAGGCACTGCAACTGAAATCGGAGAAACATCATGTACAGAATCAATAGGTGCAACTACAGCCTGCAAATTACATATAACATTTATTATATTAACAATACAGTAATTAAATATATAAAGATGCATCCAAATGTATACTTACCTCCTCGACATCTACATCAGCAAAATTCTTTTCAACACCGTGTTTACCAAAAATTCTTAAATGGAAATAATTACCAAAACATTTTGTAAATACCAAATAACAACCGGCCTCCAATTGAAACTAGCTAACAATTACATCAATACCATTGGTAAAACCGACTTTACTATCAACCGTTTCAATCTTAATGTGAAACGTTTTGTTGCCTATATATATAGTTGAAATTAAATCATTTGATGTATAATCATAGCACTTGGGCATGATACACTCAGGAATGACCTGTAGGAATGATAACAAAAATAATAAAAATGTTAGTTTTCTAATCAGTTCAGAAAAGGTAAATATATTAAGAAAAATAAACATAAAGTAAAAAATAATCTTACACTAAAGTGAGATGTTGTAGATACCAGAGATTTCCAGAAAGAGCTACGACTCACACCATCAACGAAATATGTTAGTTTGAATGTAGTACAATCTACAGGATTGAAGATTACCAAACATCCTTTTTTTAGTCGTAAATGTATGACAACATTCGAACAACCATGGAAAAGGAAAAGCTTTCATTTTGCTTCGCTTAAACAAACAATAAATGTTCGGCCATCCTCAATTTGTAGCAGAACATTTGTAGGCGCTTTATCCGTACCCCACAATTTACACGCGACGTCAGATGGAATCGCCTTATAAAGCAAACAATCCAAAATGAATTATAATTATAATTAAAATATATAAACAATACAATAATAATAAATTGTCTTTCATGATAACAAAAAAAAAAGACTGTATAATTCATGTAAGAATTTCTCAATTACCAGAATAACTTCGTCCGCTCGAGTCATATGCCTACAGAAGGAAGGATCTCTGATACTGATTCAAAAAATAAGATATTAATAAACCATAACATGTTAATGTTATTGTTCAAAACAAATGATAACATGAAAAACGAATACAGATTCTACAAATCAAACTACATAACTTATACCAAATTTGAAAAATCTCAGAAAGACGTTAAACATAAAGAATGTAAAGATAATGAATACAAACACATATATCACATAACATACATAATAACATCATATATAAGAAAATAATAAAAAATAAAAAAACAAAACATAAAAACAATGACATCAAGATGTTATTAGCAGGAAATCTAATAAACAAATCCTAAAAATTAAGATAACAAATAAAGAATCTAAAAAGTAAACCTAAAGAATTTAACAAAATAACAAATATCTCAATAAGACGAAAATCATAAACAATAAACAGGCAACGAATAAAAAGGCAGATTACATAAAGATACCAAAACATACGATAAACGAATAAAGTTTACATAAACATACCAAAACAGATCTTACACAATAACAAAAAAAAAAAACAATAAGATGAAGATGTTATAATAAACAGATTAAACAGAAAAATATAATAAACAAATCATAACAATCCAAAAAATTAACAAAATTTTGCACAGAATCTACATATTAGCCACAGAAATTCAAAGATATAATAAAAAATCTAATGAAGAAGGAAAACAAAAAATACCTTGATAAAATTTCAGTCATATTGAAAACCTACAAACACATGTTACATAAACACACCAAATCAGATTATATATTATAAAATATCAAAATAAGAACAAAACAACAATGTGATGGTGTTGTTATAAACAGAAAATGTATTAAAAAATAGATAAACTACAAAGTAAATTAACAGCAATTGATATTGAATTAGAATATGATGATTAATGATTATGAACTTGTACCGTCGATGTTCGATATACAAAATCACTATATGGATTTCAACTTAAACAAAATAAACACAACAAAATTAAATCAACAGATATACAAAATCAAATCAAAGAAAAGACAATAATCAATAACAATGATTTCAAGTTAAACAAATCAACGAATCAGAATAAAAAACACAGATAAAAAAAATCGAATCAAAGAAAAAACAATCATCCATAACAATCGGACATAGGGCTTTTTAATAACAATCCATATACATGAATAGGCTTCATAGTTTACAGAATCAAATCAAATAAAACAGATTTTCCATCACAATCGGATATAGGGTTTTGTATAAACATCAACATCTATCAATTTCTATAACATAAACATACTTTTAATACACAAAATCAACGGATGAACACATAACGGATGATTACACAAAGAATGTAAGAAACGCACCTTACAGATTTGGTTGACGATCGACAAAGTTCTGAAATCGATGAACAAAAATATGAAATTGATGAAGAAACTGAAGAATATGTAATCATTTATATATCTAGCTTCGTTGACAACAATCATTGTTATATATGGAAACCGATTCGTATTCTTGGAAGAAGATTAGAGAGAAGATGAACAAGACGATTTTGTAGAATTGGGATTTATTATGTCGAATAGGATGAGAGGATGAGAAGCGTGATTAAAGAGAATAGGTATTACCGCTCAATTGAAAAAAAGAGGAGACCATCAGATGCCACGTGGCATCAAGCAGCCTAAGTACATGCCATGTGGCCTAAGATGGTTTATCTTTATTATTATTTATAGATTAGGTCTTGTTTATTATTCAATTAATGGCGTTTTGATTGATAATGACGTTTTCTATTTTATGGCGTTTTTCTTAAATTGTTTGCATTGTGTTTTCTCATACGTGGGTGTTTCTTCGAATGAAAGATTTTGCCCCAAAACTGGTGTACCGTTTATCAATCCTGGCGTTAGTGAAGAGATAAAGCCCAAAATGGACATGATATTCCCAAGCCTCGATAATTGTTATTCATTGTATGTTAGGTATGCTACGGCTTGTGGTTTTTCTGTCAGGAAAGGGACTTAAAAGATAAACGTCAAAGGAGAAAAACATATTAAGTATTACATATGTACGACATCTGGGGTATATAAGGATAAGAAGGTTGATACGTTGGACCCGAATCAAAGGAAAGGATTGTGCGATCCAACTTTTTCAAAGAGGACTGGTTGTGGAGCACATTTATGTGTAATATTTGAGACTGGATCATGGAAGGTCTATAAGTTTGTTGAGGAGCACAACCATGATTTTGTTGAACAACCTGATAAGCATTTTCTTCCATCTGAACAACACCTCACAACCCAGAAGCATGTTATACATACCATGTCTAAGTTGAATTTGGGACCGGTTAAGGCGTGTAATGTTATGAAGACTTGTTTTGGCGGTTTTGAAGACGTGGGTGCAAGTAAATTTGATTTTAAGAACTACAAGAGGCAAATTAACTTGTTTATAGGAGAATACGACGCTGAGATGGTTGTAAGACATTTGGATGAAAAAAAAATAGTCCCATCCTAATTTTTCGTATGATTACTTCACAGACGAAGAGAATCGTTTGAATGGACATTTTTGGTGTGATGATCAATGCAAACGTAATTACCACATGTTTGGTAATGTGATTTCGTTTGATGCCACGTATCGTTCAAACAAGTAATGTTTATAATTCTATTTTTCTGTTTTTTGGCTTTTTCACTGTTTAGATGCATTGGCGTTTTGTTCTCGTTTCATTTTCTCAATGGCGTCTTCATATGCAGATAATCTATGGTGTTTGTGAGGTTCACTGGTATAGACAATCACCGCTGCAATGTTACATATGGTGCTACATTATTGGCGTCAGAAACTGCTGATACGTATTTATGGTTGTTGAGAGTTTTATAAAAGTTGTTGGTTCTCAACCAAAAGTTGTTGTCACTGAACAAGATCCAGCAATGAAGAAAGCTACTTCTTTTGTATTTGTTGAAACGAGGCTTCAGTTATGCATGTGGCACGTGATGCATAAACTTTTTCTAAAGGTTGATTTTCTTATTTTAATGTGTTTGGTGTTTTAAGATATATGGCGTTTTGCCATTCATAACTGTTCTTCATGTTAGTTTGTCGTTTCTAATGTATCTATTTGCTTGGCGTTTTCGTGTTATATATAAGTTGGTGTTAGGCTATGCAATTCCACCAATTTTAAAGAACGTATTTGTGGTGTTGTATGGACGCATATTCTTACACCTGAAGAGTTTGTATCAGGATGGGAAAATGTTGTTGGAGACTTCATTTAGATGGTAATAATTGGCTTTCTGATATTTTTGCACTTAGGGAATCTTGGATCCCTGCATACTATAAAATGGAGGAACTGTCGGGCCTTATGCGTACGACATCGAGGTCGGAGAGTGAGAACCATTTTTTGGGTCAACTGTGCAATTCAAAATCTACTCTTGTTGAGTTCATGACTCATTAGGAAACTGTAATAGAAGCACAGCGTCACATGCACCAGAAAAATGATCATGAATCTCGATACAAACGCCCCCAGTTGAAAAGTAATTATAAAGTGTTAGAGGGCCAAGCTGCTGACATACACACAAAAAAATATTTTTTGTGACATTCAAACTGAGTTAATCGGGATTGGGGATTGCTTAAATCTACATAAATGATTTCCAGCAGCCTTGTACATCCTTATTCGAGGCAAACAATGGCGTTTTTTGGGTATTTTATTTTGGCATTTTCAAAATATGGCGTTTATTATATTTTTAAACATTTTTTTTGCATGGAGTTTTTGTGTTTGTTGTTTGATGGTGTTTTATACAAACATTGTCTTCATGACGTTTTATACATACATTAATTTTTTGCGTTTTTTAGGTAATGTACTGTAAGTCTGATTGCACAGCATTTGCTCATGCAGGCGTTTTGAGCAGTTTGGTTTGCTATGTAGATATATATTTTATGTTTTGAGAAGTTTGGATATTAGGGAATTTCCAAAACAGTACATTGGCATAAAGAGGCTTCGCCAAAGTGCTCTTCTGATTACTCAATGAGTCGTGAATTTATGACCGAGCTTGATCCCATGTGCAAAGTATTATGCAAGAAAACAATTTTTGCAACGAAGTATACTTTGAACCGTTTATCTGGTAATAAGGAATACAAGGATCATGTTCAGTCTTATATGAAGAAGTTTTAAGATATGCAGATTGTTGCTCATCCTCCCAGTACTAGTGATAGATTTGCGGAGATAACATGCCAATATCAAAACGACAAGAATCCGATAAGAGTCCCTGTTGGGTATAAGTCGAAAGGTTCTGGATCTCGCAAGCGTTAAAATCCAAACAGGAAGAAGCAATCGAAAAAACAAAAACAAAGGGAAGCCTGGGGCTAAAGAAAGACAGTGTAAGAAATGTAAAGCTTAGGGACGCTACGCAGCGACATGCCAGAAGCCCGTAATTAAAAGAAAATCGACACGGTCTTCGAGAGCAAGTGAAGAGTAGTTTGGCTTTTTTTTGTATTTTTTCTATTTTTAGAACACACAATATTGGCATTTGGCATTTTATATTTTTTATATATCAATTTTTATTTTTTTTCTCAAATTTTCCACTTTTTGTGCACAACATGTGATTTGGAAGTTACATAACAAACCATAGAAGATCGGACACACACATAAACGCTAAAAAATGAATACCTTTCAGTAAATAGAAGTACCTTAAACCTCTAATTAGGTGAGGATTAACTCAATAATATTTTGCTGAATGAGATGGACAACATTGTTAATCCTCACCTAAGAATGTTGTCCGACCCATTCAGTGAAATTTTATTGTGAACAAAACTGAATCTCCAAGAAACGACGTTTGCAATCAGTGGTTTTTGAACTTTTTGGCATTTATAAATTGAATGGTATTTAGTAAAATATGGTGTTGGTTTTCGGTGTGATCAATGGAAGGTCCTGAGACGTTGTTTATATAGGATGTTTTTGACGCGTAGTTTAGGCGGGAATTTATTATAATAGATGTTAGTAATGAAACTTCCGTTATTTTAGTTACTGTTTGTTCAGCTTTATCTGTTAAACACTAAATGTAGCGTTTTGTATGAATGGCGTTTAGATAAAGATGATGTGTATGGCTTGTAGTTTAAGGCGGGAATTTTAATGGCGTTTTACTCATGAGTTTGGCGTTTTGTATAGAGCAGTAAAAAGGCCATCTTACCCTTAATGAAACGCGTCCATGTAATAAAATTGATGTTATTTTAAAAATGTCACCGCGCCAATCTAATCCATAGATTGTTTGGATCCAATAGATGTGGGGCGTTCTCACCGTCTTCACACTTTTAGGTGTTTTCCATAAATCATGCCCCTATTAAAATCAGACATCCGATAAGATTTACATGTCTTCCACCACAACGCCTCGTATTCTTTTTTTATTCGACGGTAAAAGTAAATTCATCATTAAATGACGATAACACAACCCGTGATAAACATGTGGAAACACGTTTCTAACAGGTACGAGTATAGAATTCGCCATATCGGATATGATCACTATAGCTGGTATTTCACCAACACACTCTCTAAGCTTTGAGAGAAACCATGTCCAAGATTCACCATCCTCTGATTTTCCTATTCCATAAGCGATTGGTAAAATCTGGTTATTTCCATCCATGCCAACCGCTAAAAACAACGTTCCTTTAAATTCACCTTTTAAGTGGGTGGCATCGATGATAACGATAGGTCTTAGATTAAACATAAAACTACGAATCTGAAAATATATAATTACAAAATAAGGACAACATCGATTTAGTTTAACAAAGACAAATAAAAAGTAAACCGTATAACTTACTGCAGCACCTATCGCCACAAAGGAACCATGAGGGACCCGGTTGTGGCCAAACCCACACATTGTAAGTAATTATGTCTTACGTCGTCTTTCTGTGTCGGAGTAGTAGTTTAGGCCCGCCGTCAAACTTTATGGTTTTTGGTTGGTGGTGGATGGTAATTATGGTGTCTGTTGATTTTGTTTTAGCTACTGGGTTGTGTTGGCTGCTTAGGCCCATCTGCCCCCTCTTTGTTTGGATGTTATGGTTTTTTAGCTGAAGGCCCAACTCTATTGGGTTTTCTCCCTGTAGCCTGCTGCATTGAAGGACCATTTTTTGTGGGTTTATTTGTTTTGTGTTTGGATTTATTTCCTTAGTTAGTTTTCCAGGTGTGTTTTTATTTTATTTCTTTGGTAGAAGTGATACTACCCCTACTAGTCTTGTCTAGTCGGTGTAGTATAATTCTCGTTTGAGGTTCCCAACGTTTGTTTTGGGATGTCCTCGTTTAGGACTCTCGGGGGGTATGCCCCCTTAAATCCTGTAACACGTCCTTTTTAGAATATATTTACTGGGCAAATGCTCACTTATCCAAAAAAAAAAACCTTTGGGTTTACCTAACGAATATGTGGGTATGTTAGCGTCTTCTAACAGGGGTGTTTATCATTCATATGTCTAACAAAAAGTAAACTACAACCAGGGACAGTGTATGCCCTAAATCGCCACTCACAACCATCACCCAGACATGACACTTCGTATCGTGTTTTAGAAGATCTATCTACTTTAAACTCAAAATGTTCTAACAAACATTTTTTTCCAACTCAATCTTCATCTCTTCTTTGTTATTGAATATATGGCCTGGCTCAAACACAATTGATGAAGAAGCTGATTGTATCTTACTTGGTAAGTTAGAGGGGATTGATTTTTCGAAAACATTTTCAAAATTTGGACCATGCTTATTTAAAAAAGGGCCAAACTATCTGCACACCTTGATTGGCTATCTACACACTTAGGGTTTACCTACGCTGCGTATAGAGCTATACTAAGCGTATATAAACCATGGATTTCAGAGCCTTATCAGCAATCATTGCACAGAAAACAAGGGTTTATATACGCTGCGTATAGATCTATACGCAGCGTATATAAAGCTCCATTTTTGTATTTTTTTTGTGTATTCCTTTGTTTATTTATAAAAAAAGAAAATTATTTATAAAAAAACAATATTATTGGTAAACAATACAAATATAAATTATAAATTATAAAAATTAAAAATAATACAAATATTATGAATTATAAAAATTAAAAATAATACAAATATTATGAATTACAAGACCTACAGGGAACCTATACGACACTTATACTATACACTATACGATACGATACGATACGATACGATACTATACTGTCACACCCCGACCGCGTAAAACAACAAATCGCGGCGGAAAAGTCGGGGAGTGGAGTAACAGAATCATTGTCTCATAACGCATGGTAATTGAAGTTTTGTTTTATTAATTAAAATGTTTACATTGTCTCGAAATTTACAGAAGCAATACAAGAATTTAACTGTCTTTCATAATTTTAAATTACTAAGGCCCTCGTCCAATCCTATGTTTGCATCATGATCATCTAACAACAGCACCTGAAACACATGTGAAAATAGGTACGTCAGCATAAAAATGTCTGTGAGATACATAGGTTTTGTTACAATAGGATTCATGACTTGTAAGTTTAAAGAAATGTTTAATAAAAGTTAGTCATGAATCTTGTAAAGTGTTTCCTTTTATAAATCATACGAAAATCGATAAGAAATCAGATGATATAAAAGAAAGATGTATGGTTAAATGAATAACCAAGTAAAATGAGTTTGTATAAAATATGTTGTTTGTAAAACAATGTTTTGTGAAGATACGTTATTTGTGTAAACTGTAATATGTCTAAATTGAAATGGTTTAAATAACGCTACGATATGTAATATCATAAAAGCACTTATATATAGGAAGTACCAGCGGCGTATCCACCATGCTTTTATCATATTACACACGCCTCGTTATTTAAATCACTTACTCAAACAAACCACCAAAATATCTTGTTTAAACCAAATGTCAAAATGTATATGTGTAAACAATGTAAATCATGTAATGTATAATCAAATGTTATGTATGGTAAGTGAGAAGAGTCAACTAAAACCATAGGTAAAATGACAATGTATTTGAATAAATCATAATTTAAGTCAAAAGTTATGTTTTGTAAAATTAATGCTTTATTGATAAGAACATTTATGTGGTAATGTTTTACGTATACATCCAAGCCTTGAGACTGAAGGACAAACCCTTAACAAGTTAAAAGTTTATCAAAAATGTTTTCAGATTCGGTCATTCCTTACGTCCAAACAAACATAGGATTTCAGGAATGAGAGTTGTCAAGTCCTATGGTACCACTACCTACTACCGAGCGGCATGATCGGTGTTAATGAACGTATTTTTGAGCCGTTAAACAAACCAAATGTTATACCAAATATAAGCATGTTATGAGAAAATAATGTACTAAATATGCTAAATGAACATATGTAGCAAAAATGTGATGTAAATCAATGTGTACATATGCTAAATTAAACATATGAAATCAATGTACTATATGTGTACTAATGAACATAGCAAGTATATGTTATGAAAGCATGAAAAGCACGAAAATAACAAGTAGGCACATGTGTTTCACCCCAAAATATTTGAAAACAGTAAAAGAGGGGATTATGTACTCACTTGAAAATGCTTAGAAGTCTTGTAATAACAATCAAACAATGATAGAAGGATCACGGAATCAATCGGCACCTAATATAGGTAACTATGTTAATAAATCGGACCTAAATTGGAAGATCGGATAAAATGAGGTTTCGTAAACCAAATGAGTATAGGAACTCATGTAATATGGTTTAACAAAGCCTACATTCTAAATCGGAACCTATCCTAAGTGCTTATGACCTGTTACGACCCGTTTAGGTAGCTTATGCTACTTTAACGTGTCATTCGTGTAAAACGCGTTTGGACCGCCTAACTAGTCCTATGACAAGTATTATATGCCTTAACAAGTCTACTTATGTTGCCTAATCATTTTAGATGTCAAAATTTAAGTTACATATGCTTAGAATGAATTTATGCGCAAAAAGGGCATTTTGGTCATTTTCTAAAGGCATATAAACTACTTATCATACAACTAGGGGTGCAAACGAGCCGAGCGGCTCGCGAGCTACTCGAGATCGGCTCGAGAAAAAGCTCGAAACGAGCCGAGCCTTATCGAGCCCGAGCCGAGCTTGAGCCTAAAATAAAGCTCGTGTGTTTATCGAGCCCGAGCTCGAGCCTCGCGTATGAAGCTCGTTAGGCTCGTCGAGCCTTATTGAGCCTTAGTATAAACGAACCGAGTCGAGCCGAGCTTATTAAAACTTGTTTACAAGCCGACCTCGAACCTAAAAATAAGCTTATTTAGTAAACGAGCCCGAGCCCGAGCTTCACTTATCGAGCTCGCGAGCCTAAAAAGTCTATAATTTATATTATTTTTATTTAATTTATTAATTAATATATAATAAACGAGCCGAGCCCGAGCCGAGCTCGAGCTTGAGAAAATACAAACGAGCCGAGCTCGAGCCTTGGAAACAAAGCATGAATCGAGCAGAGCTCGAGCCCGAGCTCACATAAGTTAATCGAGCTCGAGCTCGAGCCTGGTCGAGCTCGAGCTCGAGCCTGGTCGAGCTCGGGCTCGGCTCGGCTCGTTTGCACCCCTACATACAACTAACTAAATGTAGTGACCATAAGGTATAACCTCAGATGGTTATTCCCTATACAACTATGGTCACAAAATGTGTTTGGTCGAATCCTAATGATCGATCAAACGGGTCGGGTTCGAAAGTCTAAGCGGTTGTTTAGACCGCTTATCTTACGATCCTATATAAGCACTAAACTAAAAGTGACGAGTTAAACATGTTAAAACATGTTTAACTAAGTTAGAAAACAAGTTTGATATCAAAACAAAGGGTTTTGATACCCAAGAATAGTTTGGTTGCAAAATACGCATAAATACGCATTTTAATCGAAACTATGACTCGTCACTATGCCTAATCAACGTGGTAATCAGTAGGTATAGTCACAAGGGACTATAACCATCGTGATTACACTTACGTTGCGAAGTTCAAACTAACTTCGTGTTGACCATTGACTGGTCAAAGCAGAAAGTCAAACGTTGTTTGACTTTCATACTTGAAATACAAGAACAAGCATGAAGGAGACTTACAAAAGGTCCAAGCTATGAAGATTTGAACTCAAATTTCTCAGGTATGAAGCTTCTCAATGGAGAGCTTCAACTTAGAGAAGGAATTAAGATTAAATGTGTGGAGAATGCAAATGGGGAAACTGGGTATTTATAGAAAGTGAAGAACCGTTATGATCGTTTCTCGGGTTTTGAGCTTCAATATTGGCCCTCCATGTGTTACCCACTGATTTACAATACTATGGGTGTCCAAAACCAGCTCAAGGGATTGCAAATGTTACACAAAAGACCCTGAACTTCAAGTCGGTTGCTGAAAATAGGCCTGCTGTTGCTGAAAATGATTTTTCTGCTTAGATGAGGGTGTGGCGTGCCGCCACCGCACAGCCACTAGGCTGTGGCGCGACGCCACCACTAGCCAGAACCAGAAACTTTACAAAAATGGTAGAAATGGTCCCTGCAGGTGTGTAACTTGATTTCTGACACGTTTAAGCCCCGTTAACCCCATTTCAAGGCTCGAAAATGAAGTTAAAGTATAGGGAACTTAAAATATGCTTGAAAATATCTCGGATGTCGGTTCGTTTGGTCGTACGGTTGCGTTATTTGGTTAATTACGACGAAACACGAACGGATGCGAAAAACGATCCAAACTACACAACGAATGGAATTTTAGCATGTCAATCACTAAAATAAAATATTTTAATGATTACAAAAATTTTTGGATGTCCGGATTGTCACACCCCCAAAAATACCACATACGGAAATCACCGCGGGGCGTGTGACGTACCAGGATCCAAGCCACCAATCATGTTGAACTCATAGCAATTATTCCAAATAAAACTTTCATTTATTATTGATAGAAGTGTTACAAAACATTATTTAACGTTCAGCGGAAGCATAATACATTAATTGAGAAATTCATAAACCAAGTGTGTGAAAGCCATTAGATTTGTCTCGCGTTTCCATGTATCTCGACCCATGACCACTCCAGCATCCCAGACAGCAAGTTCCAACAATATGCACCTAAAGGCCTGCAAGGCATGTAACAACGAGTCAACAACAAAGTTGAGCGAGTTCACAGTTGATGTTCATTTTAAAGTTGTTCCAAAACCGTAAGTTCATTCGTAAACCATGAGTTAACCAATCCCTTGTTTCCCAAACCATAACCAGTGGGGGCTTCCCCATGTGAACCACTAGACCCGTTACCATATCGACCACTGACTGAAGTAAGTTGGTGCCCTAACGTCAATGTCTATCATCATTGACTAGTGCCCAGATCCATTAGTTCACGCCCGTCCTCTACGGCACGGTGTGAGGCTTGTCAAACCTAAATAGCGCTATCTAACTAATGACCCGCTCGCCTTTGGCCCGGCGATTAAGTCGATATAAAAGTGAGGGACTTCATGATAGATTTTTTGGTCTAGTATCATCGTTGTCACCCTTCAATAAAGAGGATGTGGTACGTGTCCCCAAACCAGGAGATCACGCAGGTTCCGTGTTGTCACCCTTCAATAAAGAGGATGTAGTACGTGTTCCAAACCAGGAGATCACGCAGTTTCCGATTAATCCTTTACCCATTCCCAACCACCGGGAATCCCATGCCTTGTAGAAAGTGTGAAGTCACCTTGGTTTGCTCGGTATGACTAGTTACTTGTTTAACAGTTGATCAAACACGTCCTATCATGGTTACCGATAACAATCAGTTTTAAGCGCACATAATCCACATGTTTCACGCACATAATCCACATGTTTCACGTACAGTTAATTCACGTATTCTATGTAGACACTACACAAGTGGCGTACACATACTTCATATATTATTTATACAAATCATAACAAGTGTTGGTGCACTGAATGTCTGCTGACTACGTCTTATCGAGTCTTATGTCTAGATAGGTTAAATGAGTACATAATAGTATTGGAATTAGGGTTTAATCATGTTTTAAAGTGCCTAACCGTTTGAAAATGGCCTGACCGTTTGAATATGGTCTGACCGTTTGAACATGGCCTGACCGTTAGAAGCAGCTGTCCGTTTGAAGCAGCTGTGACATCTTCAAACGGTCAGGGGCGTAGCCTATATATATGTGTTGTGCATGCTCATTTGAAACGGTCATGTATGTGTATGTGAGCGAAGGTGCTGCCGGATTTTTGTCAGAATACATTGTAAAAGCTCATAATCAGTAATAGAAAGAAATTTAAAAGGATACAAGCTGTTTTGACTTCGTTTACGTTGATTCCACCCTCGTATTTGAAGATGAACTGCCTTAACTGACTTTAGGGTCACCGACAACGATCCAACAAGTGGTATCAGAGCTCAAGACAAGGAGTTCATACCAAATTCAGCTTGATTCTACCGGATTTTCTAACTTCTACTCACTTTCTCTCATATTTTTCTGATTCGGACATATTTCACTGTTGAAATGGCTTGAAAATTTCACATATTAAACGAAAAACACTATTAACTAATCCTTGATAATTTGAGACCAAAATACGGCTTAAAACTGATCGAAATCATCTTGACCGTTTGAAAATGTTCGTTAAAAGCTGACATCATCCGTTTGAATGTAGCCGTGTCCGTTTGAAACTGACCCCTGTCCGTTTGAAACTGACCTGTCCGTTTGAAAGTGGTTTTGTTTCAAACTTGATTATTGTTGTCTCAAACGAAATAACTCATTTCGTTTGAGAAAGATCATTTTGTTTGAAAGACTATACTGTTTGTACAATTCCATTTCAACAGATTCCGTTTGAATCTGTCATTTTTCAAAATCAAGAACTTTCAAAGTGTTTGTTGATTTTTCAGGAACGTACAAGATGGCAAAATCTGAACCTATTCCTTGGAAAGATGATAGAAATGAAGAACAGAAGTACAAGCACAGAAAGCAGTTAGCCATAAACAAAATGATCAGAATATCTGGTATTTTTTATGAGGCAAAAAGAGCAAATAGATGGGATCCAGACAGGGAGTGTTATCTTGACCCCTATGGTAACATTGCTATTGATCATAAAACTCTTGATTTGGAAACCATAATCAAAGAGTATAAAGAAGAAGATGATTATTGGCAAAGAAAATGGTGGGGAGATGAAGAAGAGAAAAAGAAAAAGAAAGAGTTAATAAATGAAATAGAAAGAAACTCAGAAAATATAAGTTTGGTTGAGTTTCTTGAATTAATCAAAAGGATTAGAAAAGGAACACAGAAGATGGAGAAAGAAGGAATGACAAAGAATGAAGAATCAAAGAAGGATGAAACTTCAAAATGTGAAGTTGGGTGCTCTAAATGTGATAAATTTGAAGCTGACAATGTCAAACTCTTGAAGGATGCGGAAAGTTTGACATTGCAAGTCAAAAAGATGAAGGATGAGAAACAATTTGACGATAAATAGATTCTTGTGTTGCAAGAAAATTGTGAGAAGTTGAAATCTAAAAATGTTAAACTGTCAAGTGATTTGAACAGTTTGACATTAGAAAACAAAGTTTTTCAAGATAAAATTAAAAGTTTTGAAAATGAAAAAGTAAAAATTGAAAAAGAATTTCAGAGTCAAATAAAGATTCTTGAAGATGGGAGATCTGTTTTTAGCAAGAACAATATTGAAAAGCAAAAGGTAATAAATTCCCATCGTCAGACGATTATTTGACTTGAAAAAGAAGCTGAATGTGATAGAAAGAAAATCAAAGAGTTAGAGAAGAAATTGAAAGGTTTTGTGAAACCAGATGATCCATGTCCAAAACCGATCAATTCTGTTCCAATAAGTGACAATGTCACAAATTTTGACAAAGTCAAAATTGAAGATTGTGATGATAAATCTGATGATGAAATAGAAAAAGAAGAAAAAAGAAAAACATTTTTGAAATTAAATGAAATGTTTAAAAATACTGTTTTACATTCTACTGAGAAAGGTGAATGCTCAACGCAAAAACCTGTAAAGAAGAATGTGGAACAGAAACAAAAAGATAAAAAATCGAAAAATTTTCAAAAAGAAAATAAAAGCTCATCAGATCAATCATCCAATCATTATAAAAAACCACAAAAATCTGAAAATAAAAACTCACAAAAAGTTGGTAACCAGTGGTGCAGGTTTGACCACATTGCTCAAATGCCAAATCAAGGATACAAGAGGAGACATGAGTACCACAAGGCAAATCAATGCTTTGATCTAAGTGTGTGGTATGAAGACGGTGTGTGGTATGAAAGTAGTGAGAGGTATGATAACAGAGTGTGTTACACTTGTGGATTTCAAGGACACATTGCTGTTAACTACCAAAGTCAGAGAATCGAAACAAGAAGGTGTTATGAATGCCACATCACATGACACATTGTCAGAGATTGCCCAATGAGATCAAAAGTAAGATCGAGGGCTGAATCTCAGAAAATGGGAAAGAAATCAGTCAGTGTCAAGCCCAAAGAACAGAAAGTTCAGAACCAAAAGTTCAAGAACAGAAAGTTCAAGAAAAGAAAATTAAGCTTTCACAAGGGCAGAAAGACAGACTGAGGAAGAAAAGGAAGAAGGCGAGAGAGTATCTGGAAAGGATTTTGTCCTCGGATAAAACTGGTAATCTGAGAAAAAGTTCTGATGTGCTTTCCTCAACTGCAAAGGCAAGCAAAACGAATTCATCAGATACAAATCTGAGGACAAACGGGAAAGAGAAAATGAAGTTAAAGAAAGAAAAATTAACTAAGCAAAATGATAACCAATCAAAGAAAGTTAATTTTTCAGACAAAATCTTGATCAAGGTTTTTGAATATAAAAGAGACCGTGAAAGTTTATTCATTTCACAGGCTAATAAATTTGGAAAACCTAGATCTAGTAAGAATTAGGTACCAATGAAGGTTGGCGATGAATTTGTTTCTAAAAAAACAAAAGAGCCATCTTCTGGCAATGAATTTGTTTCTTCAAAAACAAAGGAGCCATGTGTTGGCAATGAATCTGACTTTTCAAAGTCAGACAAGCCATGTTCAGGTAATGATTCTGGTTTGTCAAAACCAGAAGAGCCATCTGTTGAGGTAAAAACTGTCAAACCCAAAGCTGGTCAGGCTTGGGTAGATCTTTTCAAATGAAAAACCTGACTTGCCGGAACTCCCAGGTTGGTAAGTGTGGAGTAGGAATCGGCATCTTTCTTGAGAAATTCACAGGTTGGTAACTGTGATATTTCGAATTAAAAAGATTCATCAAGGACATTAAGTTGTACTTGATTTATCTTTCCGACAAGTGGTTAAAGGAAAACAATGTGATGAAAGAATCCCGAGTTTGTAAAAAGACAAACAAAACTAATTTTCCGGAAAAACCATTTTGATTAAAACAAACTTAAGTGTTTTGAAATCTAAATGGGAAAATAGTTTGTTGTCAGGGGGAGTTCTGATTGTTTATGCCGAGTGAATGGCGAATTGAAGCGATTTGATATCAGTTTGTCACTTTATTTGTAAAGTTTGTTTTCAAATTTTCCTTGAAAATCAAAATTGAAACATATTTTGATTTTAGGGGGAGAAAAATTTTAAGAAAAAATTTGAAAATTTGAAAATGCCAAAAACATTGAAAAAACAAAAATGAGTTTTGGTGTATAAAAGAGGAAATGATAGTATATCAGTGGACGATCACAGCATGCTAAAGATATGGAAAGTTAAAAAGTGATAAACGGTCTCACTGATGATATGCCAGTAGGTTTTTGCACAATTAGTAGATTTGACGAGATATAAACCTAAATTCAAACTTGCTTATATCGTGGGTAATATCTCTCGGATATATGGGTAACCCCCGAAATCTCGTTTAAAAGATTCCTTTTTCTGATATACTAGGTTTTTATACTCAGTGATGTCTGGGGTATTATTCTGGGACTTCTGCTGAATGGAAGTTCTGACCTAGTCCTCGAATAATACTTTCCGCAATGCTTGAAACATAGCATCACCCTCAGCATATATGATAAGACAATAAAATTGCTTAGCAATGCTGTTGTAAAAAGATCCTCTAAAGGGGACACACCCAAAAGTTGAGTCATGATCTCTCTGCTGAACGGTAGTTCTGACCTGAGCTCTCATGATTCTTCATAAATTATTAACCCCTTACAGATATCATTTATGTTATAATCACCTGTAAGACTGAATATCGGGATCTGGATACGGGAGTATATTCTGAGGTGGGACACGCGACTAAGTTTAAGTATCTAAGACATTAAACTCATATCTTGAAGCAGTTGAAATTTGTGTGAAAATTTAAGTGGACCAGTATACTGACAATCTAAGTGAATCGTTTAGAACTTAAAATGATTAAAGCTTAACGGTGCTAGTGATTTGTCTCATAATCTGATATGATCCTCTTACACAAACTCACAAAAATATTGTTTGTCAATATTTCGTTACTGCATTTCTCTAAAAACAAAAATCCAAAAATATTGTGTTTAGTTTTAAATTTTGAAAAATACAAAAAGATTTTCGACAACTGATGTTGGAAAGCGGATTTTCAAAATTCCGAGTGCTAAACATGATGAACTATATTGGATTGGGAGAATATGTTGAAAAATTTTGAATGTTAAATACAAATGTTTTGAAAGATTATGGGTTTAGTTAATCAAGATCATTCACTTGAACTTGATGTAACTATTTGCAGGTAACAGGAATGTAGTTCCCCATGGCAATTAAACAGTCAAAGTTTGAACCAGAATTCAAGTCCTAGCTTTCCGAGAGGAGGAGTCTGTGAAAGGGGGAGTTCACATTTTGGATCAACAGTTGGGGAGACTAAAGATGGAGCCAGGATGAGTTTCTAAACCTGTGAAGAAGGAGCTTTACAATGACAAAATTTGGAAAGAGATAAAGACTAAAGACTCGAAGCCAAAGACTTCGTCAACATCCAAGGGGGAGTCTGTTGGTGCACTGAATGTCTGCTGACTACGTCTTATCGAGTCTTATGTCTAGATAGGTTAAATGAGTGCATAATAGTATTGCAATTAGGGTTTAATCATGTTTTAAAGTGCCTAACCGTTTGAAAATGGCCTGACCGTTTGAATATGGTCTGACCGTTTGAACACGGCCTGACCATTTGAAGCAGCTGTCTGTTTGAAGCAGCTGTGACATCTTCAAACGGTCAGGGGCGTAGCCTATATATATGTGTTATGCATGCTCATGTGAAACGGTCATGTATGTGTGTGTGAGCGAAGGTGCTGCCGGATTTTTGTCAGAATACATTGTAAAAGCTCATAATCAGTAATAGAAAGAAAGTTAAAAGGATACAAGCTGTTTTGACTTCGTTTACGTTGATTCCGCCCTCGTATTTGAAGATGAACTGCCTTAACTGACTTTAGGGTCACCGACAACGATCCAACAATAAGTGGTCGCATAACACATCAATCCATAACATGCATTGTAACCATTTCGTAACAGGTATTCGGGTCATGTGAAAACTCACATTCACAACAACCCTTAATAGTTTAACATTTCAGCCGCATAGGTGTACGGCCCATAACCTGTGTGTGGCCCAGCTCAGTGCCTATCCCACACATTATATGTGCAGCCCAATATAACTAACATGATTCAATGTTGTACACAGCCCGTTCCTAATTATTTAAATCAATTTAAATCATGCTGCCCGGTTCATACGTGAGGCCCAGTTATGTGTGTGACTAACCTAATATCCGGCCCATGGGTGTATCTCGGCCCAGCAAGAATACGATCCATTGGTGCAAGATTTATTAATTACATCTGATCATATCATGTTTATTAATTATCATCAACTATCAATATGCAACTAATACCACATCTAATCATATTATGTTTATTAATTACATCACACAAACCCCCTAATTCATCGATTTACTATTAGCCAATAATCATGAGTTTTGACTTCCTTACTAAATCAATTAATCATCACGATGAATCCATCAACAGCATCATTCATCACAACTCATGCATGTAATTCACATTATCACATAGCTACCATGATTTCTACTAAAGTTGTTCCATCAGTTTGCTAACAAAATTATCTAGAAATAACCCTAAGTTGCACTTACATCACACATACACATACAATTCTGTTGGTTTCAGTCTCGGCAAAAGACCATACGATGAATCACTAGGTTTCATCAAAGGCTCCTCGGCGAAACACTTCGACGAAAATAACTAAGTTTCGCCAAAGATTCCTCGGTGAAACTACTCGACAAGAAACTAAGTTTCGTCAATGGCGGAGAGCCTGATTTTCGTCGGAGGCCTTACAGTGGATTCTATGTTGCCATAATTTCTTTGTACAATCATCAACAGTGTTAGGCATCCTAATCAAAATCACGTTAAAACGACTAACATGACATCGCTAATAACGGGATCATAATAATGTCAAGCCGCACAATCATATTAATCATCAAATCATACACAGTGAAACCAATGCTCATCACCATTGTTTCATATATAAACAACCCTAGGTCATTAGCTACGTCACGCAGTTCAGGTGTCACAATAAGTACATCATAGATTTTCATTATCATGTTCCTAACCTAAATCACCACTCACACGTAACATGCTCAATCACGACAATAGGAAGCTCAACTGAGAGAATGATAACTAACCAAAAGGTGTGTATTGCTGGACAAGAATGACAGGCTTTGATGAAAAGGAGTAGGGCTTCGATTGATCAGAAAAACTATCGTCGCTCACGTGTGGGAGGGGGTTTAGGGTTTGTTATGCTTTTGCTAATATGAGGGATGCATGAGAATTATGTATAACCTTGTATATATTCGGGACAAGTGGGCCGAATCCATGTTGGGTGTAATTACAGCCTATGGGTTTCAAAGGAGCACATGGCTACTTTATTGAGCCAAGAGATAATTGGCCGACATCACAATTATAAGAATTCTGAACATACTAAATTTCTATTGGACCGTAATGTTGTTGCAATTAATGGGCCGAGAGCTAAAGATTATTATCACACGCTAAAGATTATTACAACATCAAATACTCAAGTTACAACACAAATAATTACGAAAACACAATTGTAAACAAGTAACGTGTCGGGGAAAGACCTGTGAAAACTCGAGTTGTCACATCATCCCCAACTTGAAAGAAATTTCGTCCCGAAATTTGATAAGCCTTCCAAAACAACACGGTGTTGACCCAGGATGACTGTGGATTTTCCGCGGGTACCACATCATCCCCAACTTGAAAAGGAATTCCGTCCCGAAATTCACCAATGATATCAGAGGTTAGCCGTTTGGATGTTTTGAGTTCCAATGGACCCTTACGATTGGAATTCGACTATGATAACAGATCTCGACTTCCTGGTTCAAGCTTTCAATAGATAGTTTGACCACTGCAACTCGTCGTTAACCTCAGGCACTAGTAGGGGCATCATAAGTGTTTCATCGAACAACACTTCTTAGATTCGAGACATCAATGACATGGTAAACATTACTCGATTCGTCAGGTAACTCGAGTTTGTAGGCCACGTGACCGATTCTTTCCAGAATTCTGAATGACTCAACGTAGTGTACATTAAGCTTGCCATGCTTCCCAAGCACACCACACCCTTCCCAGGGTGGGACTTTCAACATGATACGATCGTCTACAGCGAACTCCCAGTATTTCCTAAGCTTATCAACTTTCCTGGCGGCCACGCGTTGCCGTTAAACGATTTCCAATCCAAATAATCTTCCCAAGTGTTTCGAGTGCAAGTCCTGGACCCGTGATTAGGTTGTCACCCACCTTAATTCAACAAGGAGATTAGCATAACTGTCCATGCACTGCCTCAAACAGAGCTGTCTAAATACTAGAATGGTGACTGCTACGATAGAACTCAACCAAAGGTAAACGCCCTTCTATTCTTACTAAAGTCAATCTCACACATGCTCGCAGCATGTTTTCGAGTGTCAGGAGGGTTCGTTTATTCCGACTAGTTGTCCAACGGTGATAAGCAATGTTCATGTCTAGACATAAGTCGAGGGTGTTGCGTATTGCCTGCCATAGATCGGATGTAGCTCAATAATCAGAGGTAGCAAGAGTTGGCACCTCGTGCCTAAAAGCCGCCTCTCTTAGAGGAATATTCACAAACTATGAAGACTCGTCAGTTTCCTTGTTTGCAGGGAAGTGTACTGGTTACATGGGACAATCAACGATTACTCAAGTGATATCGGTTCCGTTTTGAGATTTAGGTAGACCAGTGACAAAATCCATGGCTGTCTGTTCCAATCTCCAAATAGGTGTTTCTGATTACTAACACAAACCAAGAGGTTTCTGATGTTCCGCCTTGACCTTCGCACAAGTCAAACGTCGTTCACATGCTTCGCTGTGTAGGCCTTCAAATCCAGTTGCCAGTCCAAGATCCTTAGATCCTGATATATTCCATTAAAATCCCGATGACTAAAATATCGAGGCCGGTGTGCTTTGCTCAACCCAAGTTCCCTATAGTTGCCGTATAATGAGATCCACATTCATTTCGTGAGGTAGCGAATATCGTCCGACTTGCCAAAGGTTGCTTCCCTATGCCCCGCATGCGTCAATCTTGAAAATCCTCTTCCTTCAGTTCTCCAGTTTGGACAGAGCGAGTCTGATCAAGTAAGTTAGAGTCGATAGTAGGCTGCCAAACTCGTGCACGTTCAGGTCTCATAGCCGTAATCATTCTAAAGTTCCATCCAGCTATGTCATCGCATGATTTAGCTCTTTCGAAACATCGATACACGGGAGGCCCTTGTGATCGGTCTAAGTAATGCATTTGGTACCGTCCAAGTAATGCCTCCAATTTACATCCCTAGACCACGGTTTCCACCACAGATTGTGACTCGTGCAATCTTCCTTGTAAATCCACTATGTAAATCATCACCTTCTCGTGTTGCATCGGCATGTAACTGGGACTCTGATGCGAACCCTCATGGTATACCACTAGATCACCCGTACCTTCGGGTAAAGGCGTTGCCCAGTGCATTGTAGTGTTGGGTCTCAAAAGCTGAAAAGACGTTCTCCTGTTTTGTCTCCCACATTATACAACACCCTGCTGTATCAAAGAGATTTAAGCCGCGCATTCCTCGAAAACCCCCATGATGAATCTGCGATAGTCTCTAGCGAACCCAAGAAATTGATTTATCCCCGAAGGGCTCTTTAGCGTCGGTCAGTTTCAAATGAAATGGTTCTTAGTGAGATCCATGCGTATTCCCACCTCGTTGATTACCTGACCAAGAATGTACTTCTCGAATCCAGAAGTTAGATTTTACCAGACTTCGCGTGTAGCAGCTCTAAGATAAGGTACATATGTCGCCTAGGGTGTTCCTTCCTCCTGGAAATGATTCAAAACGTCTTCAATAAACACAGTCGATTCATGTGATCCATAAAGCTACTGCTGTGCTGATTAGCTCAACGATCATGGTGTACAAAGTTGCCATGGCCGCATTGCGTTCGATATGTTGTTCTAAGAGCATTCTCCCCTTGGACTTCCATATGACGATAGCTTGTTCGTTAGCCAAACCTCGAATGAAGCTTGTTCTTCGCAGCTGGTCAACAGGTTGTCGATACATGGTCGAAGCAAGTTGTTCTTAACTGTCACCTTGCTAAGTTCTCGATAATCAGAACACATACAAAAATTCATGGATCTAACTAGGGCTCCCCATAGCGAAAAGCTAGGTTCAACAAAACTCCTGCTCAATAATCCCTGTAGTTGATTAAACAGCTCTTGCAACCCTCCTGGTGCAGGACGGTAAGAAGCACGCGTAACCTACGTTGTTTCCGACGTGAGATCAGACTGAGATTTTATCTAATCAGTTGTGGAAGTAAACCTGAAAATCCCTCGAGTAGCACACTGAGAGGAGTCACGAACAATTAATGGGTCCTCAATCCTCTTTTCCTTAGCCTTATCATCAATAACATTTGCTAACAAAGCGGGGTAGTCCCTCCGTAGACGCTCTCGGCTTCTGCTGCTGAAGTGACGCTAACCTTTGCGTCACTCTGACACTTTAGAACAGATAACGATCCTCCACGAAGGGGAGGGATACGCGAAATTTTTCCTCACAGGTTATATCTGTGCGATAACTGGATAACCAATCCACACTAATCACTGCATCGAAATTATCAAGAATAACAGAAGGAAGGCTGATGTCGAACACTTGTCCTGCAAGGTCGAGTTTGCATCCCAGCGAGCATAGGAGGTTCCAATTGACTGCCCATCAGCCGATTCCACGACAGGTTCAGTTTTAAGAAGCATCAGGGTTAAACAGAACATAGATGAAGCGAATAGCTACCCATCCAAGCTACCATGTTGTCACTACGCCTGGCGTTGCCGACGCCATCTATAAGTGCCCTTCCATGAGTATCATTTCCAGTGTTGTTATTGTCGTCGTTCCCTTGGTTGTTGTTGTCTTGATTCTAACAACGGTCAATCCATGTCATGGGCACCTTCATTTCCATACTGTAGACCATAGTTACGAATACCTTGATGTAGTCGTGACTGTTACCTCTAACGTCGTTTCCTGAAACGGAGTCCTACGATCTTTCACCGACAAAGTCCATCTTGTCACATTTCCATGCCACGTCCTAAGACGCTACTCCATGTGTTGGCCGTTTCACATTTCCGCACCATGGTCAATTGTCATCGTTCATGTCCTGATAAATTCGTGGGAGTTGGCTCTCATGAGCCGCTGATTGGGGTTAAAGATCCGATTGGTGTCAAATTGCTGGTGTTCGTTGTTGGAAACCAGGGTCATCCAAATACTAAAATCGGTATAGTACTACTCTCATCCTTTTGTCCACCGATGCGACAAGTTGTTTGAGTAATACACGGTTTGTTACGAGAGGGTTGCAGAAGTGATCGCACTTCGGGATCTAAGACGTCAATACATTAGGTTCCAGCAAACAAAGAGAAGTGAGGGAGGTACAGACCAATCTTTCGACGTTGTGACATCCAACTCAGGGACGTCCGTGCAAGAACCTAGCATTCTACACAGTTCGCCTTTGATTGTTTACTTGTGATCAGGATACCGGATCAGGATATTGGTAACATCCTGGTGCGATATCCTGGTATTAACTAAATTAACCACGTGCAGGTTAGAAGCTGTGGGTCACTAACGGTCAAGTGGACCTCTTCTCCTTAAGACTCGGGCAAACCAGTTATATGAGAGACGTTGAACCCGAAAGACCAGGTCTACATCGTTCGTATGGGGAATATCCGCCGAATCCCGGTTTAATAGGGTAGTTTGTTAAATTTATTTTACTATAAATAGATGGATCGGATCAGATTAAGGCACGAAATTTCACTTATAGTCTTTTTCTCTAGCTACTAGCAATCACTTCACACAAACACTTGTACTCGAATTACCTTGTAACACCTAGTTGATCCGCATCACATCCTGCACTGTATCCTGATATTCGAAGTAATAGAAGAACAAGGCAGCTGCGATTGTCAGCTCCCGAGGTTTTGTGCCGGCGATCTAGATTGATCAAGGGCTTTCCTCGTATATCTCGTGTCACCCCTTACATTTTTTGCTCATTGTTTGATCATAGATACAGCTCTATATCTTGAGCCGTATCCTTAAAACTGTTTTTACAAACAACTTAATCAGCATATTTTCAACACATATTTCTAGCACACTACCTCACTTAACTAATTTTATCACTTAATTGCTTCGGTAATTTTTGACCAAAACAATTTGGCGCCCACCTTGGGGCAAGTGGTGCTATTTTTACTAAAAACTTTAGTAAAATCATTACTCGGTTTTCTATTGTCAAAAATTTTTGCTACATTGTTTTCAATGGCCTCGAGATCAAACATGAGCTCTTCCACCATGTCTGCTACAACCTCTGCAACAATTGGTTCGGTGCTTCCACCTCCTCCTCCAAGAATGCAAGCCTCTTCACAGGGAACTGAGAGTCATGTGGCTCGGTATGTTATCCCCGCTCCCAGTGCCCAGGGATCTGGCCCTGTTTTGGCTTCTAATGACGAAATTCTGAATTTGTTTGGTAGTGTACAGGAACGGATGAGGCAGCAGCAGGAAACTAATCGGATGCTGATGAGAGAGATACAACTCTTGAAATCCGGCCCAAGTAGGCCTGCTGAAGAAATTGTCACTCCATTGCAACCCAGGGCTTTGAACTTCAGTTCTGCAGTTTACACTGAGGATAACCGGGGGAATATCGTGCCAAGCCATTCCCAGAATCATACTCCCGAGATACCCTCTTCAATAAGAGTATCAACTGTGAGAAGCTCAGGATATGCTTCAGGATATGGCCAGAATGCTCAGACTGGTAACCTGTCAAATAATAATATTCTTGCTACTAACAATAGTGGATCTTTGCAGGATGCAGGTATGACGTCAACATTTACTAGGGAGCTTCAAAAGCTGAAAGACATGATATCCAGTGTGCCTGGAGTGGTCCAGTCGATTCCAGAAGTATCCCAAGACAGTCACAGGATATCCCGGTTTGCGCATCCTATCTGTGATGCTGAAATCCCGAAAAGATTTCAAACCCCCAACATGAAACTCTATGACGGAACCACGGATCCTGAAGAGCATATCGCCCAGTATAGGGAAAGGATGGAGATCAACCCTATCCCTCCAGATCTCAAGGAAGCATGCCTCTGCAAGGGTTTTGGTTCTACCTTGACAGGATCAACCTTAAAATGGCTGTTAAATGTTCCTCCTTACTCAATTACTTCGTTTGCTCATTTGGTTAATTTATTTAATAGTTAGTTTTCTTGCAGCCGGAGTTTTGAGAAACTAACCAGTGATCTTTACAGGATAACTCAAGGGCCTCAGGAATCCTTGAGGGATTATGTGAACAAGTTTAGTCGGGAATCCTTGGATATCCCACATCTTGATATTGCAACAGTTGTGCAGGCTTTTAAGATGGGGTTACAAAAAGATTCTCAGTTTTATCATGATCTTGTAATGAATCCCTGCAGGAATCTCGACGAAGCTCGTAACTGGGCCTTGAGATACATTCGGCTAGAGGATGACAAAAAGATGCAAGAAAGAATGAATTCATCCACAACCTATGAGTCAACCAACAGAAAATCAGAATCCTCATATAAGCCATATCGCTCAAAGCCATATGGCAGAAATGATAGCAAAAAAGTCAACGCTGTTGAAGATGAGGATCCTGAGGAGTATCCTGAGTTGTCTGAATATTGTTTTTCCGTTAATATACCTGAATTAATGTATGCTATGCAGGGTTTAGGAGACAAAGCCAGGTGGCCTCGAAAGAATCAACAAAAAGCTGATTGGAAGGATAAATCCAAATGGTGTGCCTTCCATGAAGATTTCGGACATGTAACTGAGGATTGCATTGCTCTAAGGAAAGAAATAAGCTACCTATTGAGCAAGGGATATCTAAAGGATCTGCTGGGAAGAAAGAAGAATAAAGGGCAGGATCCTGAGAAGGATCCTGAACGAGCAGCATCACCCCCAGCAGATGCCAAATAATTAACTTTATTTCAGGAGGGTCCGATATTTGCGGGACCTCATATTCCGCAGCCAAGAGACATGCAAAGGAAGCTAAGGCAGAAAGAGGAGAAAAGCCAACCAGGATGACGACGCTCACAACTGACAAAGTCATCACGTTCGACAATGATGACAGGGATATTGTCCAGGATCCCCATCATGATGCCTTAGTGATAACGTTATATGTTGCTAACCATTTTGTACGCATGATATTAGTGGATAATGGCAGCTCAGTCAACATAATTCAGCTGGAAACATTAAAAAGGATGAATGTATCTCTGATGGACATTACTTCGAAGTCCACTGTGCTCATTGGTTTCAGTGGAGAAGCTAGGAATACCGTGGGAGAAATAAAGTTGCCCGTCTATGTTCAAGGGGTCAACTCAATGCAGCGCTTTTGTGTTATGGACTCTCTATCCTGCTATAATATTATACTGGGTAGGCCTTGGATCCATGATATGAAGGTTGTTCCGTCAACCTACCATCAATGCGTCAAGATCCCTACTCCTTGGGGAGTTGTCAAGGTGGAAAGTGATCAACAGGAAGCAAAGGAGTGTTATTCCTCTTCGATGAAATCCTCAACAAAGCCGCAGTATAGCAATTAAAGATGCGAGGCCAGGATATCATGGAGGCTTCGGAGCAGGATGTAAAGAAAGTAGTCATGGATCAGAATAATCCGGATATCTCGGTGCTCGTGGGAACCAATATCCCGCAGGATATTGAAGATCAATTAACTAATTTTTTGAAATGCAGGATGTCAACGTTCGCGTGGAAGAACGAGGATATGACAGGTATTTCCAAGGATATTATAACACATAAGCTTGGTATTGACATGTCATTCAAGCCTGTCCAACAAAAGAGAAGGAAATTTGCTCCAGAGCGAAATATGATCATCCAAGAGGAAGTTGAAAGGCTACTAAAGAGCAAGATGATTAGGGAAGTGAAGTTTCCCAAATGGCTGGCTAATGTGGTTGTGGTGCAAAAGAAAAACGGGAAATGGAGAGTATGTGTGGATTACACAGGCTTGAATAAAGCTTGTCCCAAAGACATGTTTCCTCTACCTCATATTGATTCAATGGTAGATGCTACCGCAGGCCACGAGATGTTAACCTTCATGGGTGCCTCTTCAGGATTTCAGCAAATCCAAATGGAACCCTCTGATCAGGAGGATACTGCTTTCATGACACCCACAGGTATTTATTGTTATACTGCTATGCCCTTTGGTTTGAAAAATGCAGGTGCAACATATCAGAGATTGGTGAACATGATGTTTAAAGACAAGCTGGGGGACACTATGGAGGTATACATCGACGACATGGTAGTAAAGTCTAAAAAAGGCTGAGGATCACCTCCAGGATATCAAGGGAGCATTTGATATCCTGGATCAGTATAACATGAAGCTAAATCCTGCTAAGTGCCATTTCGGAGTGGGGGCAGGAAAGTTTCTAGGATATATGGTGACTAAAAGGGGGATAGAGGCAAGCCCGGAGCAGATTAAAGTTATCTTGGATATTAAGTCACCTTCAAATATGAAGGATGTTCAACGGTTAACAGGCCGAGTAGCAGCATTGAACATATTTATTTCAAGATCCTCGGAAAAGTGCAAGGAATATTATGATATCCTCAAGAAGAATAAGAAGTTCGAATGGGGAGCAAAGCATGAAGCAGCCTTGCAGGATTTGAAGCAGTATCTTTCAACCGCACCCTTATTGATTGTTTTGGTCAAAAATTACCGAAGCAATTAAGTGATCAAATTAGTTTTGTGAGGTAGTGTGCTAGTAATACTTTGTGAAAAATATGTTGGTTAAGTTGTTCGCTAAAACAGTTTCAGGATACGGCTCAAGATATAGAGCTGTATTTATGATTAAACAATGAGCAAAAATGTAAAGGTTGACACGTGATGTACGAGGAAAGCCCTTGATCAATTTAGATCTCCGGCATAAAACCTCGGGAGCTGACAATCGTCTGCTGCCTTGTTCTTCTTATTGCTTGAATAACAAGATACAGTGCAGGATATGATACGGATCGACTAAGTGTTACCATGTAAATTCGATACAAATGTAAGTGTAATGTGTGTGTTTGCAGCTAGAGAGAAAGAGTGTATAAGAGATTATGTGTGTGAAAATCATCCCTACCTATGATCCGATCATTCCTTTATATAGTAAAAGGAAATAACTAACTATGCTAAAAATCCGGGATATTATGCTAAAAATCCGGGATACTGAGATTATTTCCTTTCTGAACGTTGCCAGGCTGTTTCAACTCGTTTTCCACGCGCTTACTAACTATAACTCCGGGATTTAAGCTTCCATAACCGTTACAACATTAATATCTTTGACCAGTGTTCGTAACTTCCCATAAAACATGCCAATCTTCAATGTCGACCGTTAAAAGAGCTATTTTTCCGTCATCAACGTCCTTATCCTAACCAATTTGAGCGGGTCTTCAGGATGACTTGGTCTTCATGAACGTTAGTCCCTTGTAGCCAACGTTTACAAGCAAATTATTAGTAATAGTCAGGATACTGCCTCAGGATGTTACCAATATCCTGGTCCGGTATCCTGATCCGGTATCCTGATCATATACAACTAATAGAAAATCAAGATACAAAGTCAGGATATGGGCTCAGAATTTCACCCATAACATTGATGAAGCCTGAGGATGGCGAACCATTATCCCTGTATCTTGCAGTATCAGGGAATGCAGTAAGTGCTGTCCTTGTAAAGGATCATGAAGGTCAACAGTATCCTGTTTATTATGTTAGTAAAAGTTTATTAGATGCTGAAACTAGATATTCTCATCTAGAAAAACTAATATTAGCCCTAGTTATGGCATCAACAAAACTTAGACATTATTTTGAGACACATAGGATTCATGTTAAAACTAATTATCCTGTTAAAAATGTGCTTAGAAAACCCGAAATGTCAGGTAGGATGGCTAAGTGGTCAGTAAAATTAAGTGCCTTTGATTTAGTTTATGAGCCTAGAAATGTCATAAAGTCTCAGGCTTTAGCTGACTTTGTGGCTGATTTCAGTAGTGACATTCAAAATGAAGTAGACTTAGAGGTACAACAGCTAAGAGAAAACTTAGAATCCTGGACATTATATACTGATAGTGCATCTAATATAAGAGGTGTAGGTTTAGGTATACTACTAAAATCGCCACTGGGGGACATATTACCCCAGGCTGTTAGGTGTGAATTTCCTGCTACTAATAATGAAGCAGAATATGAGGCTTTAATCGCAGGATTAGAGTTGGCTAAAAATATGAGTATCAAGAATTTGCAAGTATATGTTGACTCCTTGTTAATCACTAATCATTTTAATGGATCCTATGCAGTTAAAGGTGAGAAGTTAATCGAGTATCTCGAAATTCTCAAAAAATTAGCAGGATATTTCGATATTTTCACACTTGAACAGGTACCAAAAGAGGATAATGCTGAAGCTGATGCCTTGGCGAATCTAGGATCATCAGTCAGGATACCGGAAGGAACCCGAATCCCAATGTTACATATCTTATATCCTGCGATGAATCCTCAGGATAAGGAAGTACTAAGTATTCAGGATCCTGATAAGTATCCTGAGAAGGATCCCAAGTCCTGGATGGTTCCAATTATAAGATATCTCAAGGAAGGACACATCCCAAAGGATGAGAATCCTAAGGCCTTTAGAATGAAGGTATCACGATTCACTATTATAAATAATGTCTTGTATAAGAAATCTCTTGTAGGACCATATCTGAGGTGCTTAGAGGATCCCGAAACTAAGGAAGTGCTTCAGGATATACATGAAGGGGATTGTGGTAACCATACTGGGGGCAGGTCATTGTTCTCAAAGGCGTTAAGAACAGGATATTATTGGCCGACAATGAGAAAAGATGCTGCAGAATATGCTCGAAGATGTGATGCATGTCAAAGACACAGTAACATATTACATCAGCCGGCCGAACCACTTTATCCTATAGCTTCCCCTTGGCCATTCATGAAATGGGGAATGGACATAGTAGGAAAACTGCCAAAAGCTCCAGGAGGAAAAGTCTTCATGTTAGCAATGACTGATTATTTCTCTAAATGGGTTGAAGCTGAAGCATTTGTTCAAGTCAGAGATCAGGAAGTGGTATCCTTCATAAAGAGGAATATCCTGACTAGGTTTGGAGTACTAGCTGAGATAATTTGTGACAATGGATCTCAGTTTATAAGTAAGAGGACTACTGACTTTTGCAAGAGTTGGGGAATCAAAATGATTACATCCACACCGGTACATCCTCAAGCAAATGGGCAGGCAGAATCCTCAAACAAGATAATTATCAACAACTTGAAAAAGAGACTAGGGGATAAGAAAGGAAGATGGGCAGAAGAATTACCCTTTGTTTTGTGGGCTGATAGGACGACAGTGAAAAGTGCAACTGGCCAAAACCCGTTTTCCTTAGTGTTTGGAGCAGAAATGGTGATACCTACAGCGAGATCCAACCTCCGGGATCCTGAGCAGAATCCTGAAGTCCTATGCCAGGAACTAGATACTATTGATGAGACAAGAGACGCAGCAAGGCTAAGGATGGCAGCATATCAACAGAGGATATCTAAAGCATATAACAAGAATATAAGGACTAGAAGATTTTAAGTTGGAGATTGGGTATTGAGAAAGGCTTTTCAGAATACTACTAATCCTGCTAATGGAAAGTTGGCTCCAAAATGGGAAGGACCCTATGAGGTTGAATCAGAATCAGGAAAAGGAGCATACCGACTCAAGAATATGGAGGGGGATATGCTACCGAGATCCTGAAATGCTATACATCTAAAACTCTATTTCAAGTGAGTATGGAATTTAAATTCTAACTCAAGATGGTATGGATTCTGTCTCTTTTATTAAATTTTAATATTATTTACTGTTTTGAACCCATTACTGACTTAAGCATCGGAGGGGTGTTAGCCAAGCTAACACCCACCTTAGCTTACGGTTGTTTTGCAGTATATGCTTCGAGATATAGCTCCAGGATATACATTCAGGATACTTCAGAAGATTAGAGGATTGGCCCCCTCTCTCACGTCTAAGGGATCCTGATCCCTTCACAGGTTTAAAGGTATTCACCTTTCTTCCGAATTGGGTTTAAACACCCCGCCTGGAGCGAAGTTATTCGGGAATAGTTCAAGGTGGCGGGACCAGTTCATGTAAAAGTGGCTGACAATTTCGTTACTATTGGCTATATCCTGAATCCTAAAGGTATATGAGGATTGATCACCCTCTCTCACAAAAGGGTATTTTCATACTCTCTAAGGTTTAAAGGTTATCACCTTTCTAAGTCTTGGAGTTTATACACTCCCGCCTGTAGCGCACGAAAATTTGGGATTTTCCCCAGGGTACTAAGGATTTATCTCCAGTATATTTTTGGGTTTTACCCCTGTAACACAAGAATTGTCTAAACAGTTGGAACTGATATTCAAAAATTTTCTAAGTGTTTATAGACTTCATGCACAGGGGAGATTCCTTCTAAAGCAATTGTGAGAAGCTCAAAAGATCAAAATTGGGCTAAGTGTCTCGGACTGGGGACATCTTAGTGGGAGAAGTCGCAAAAGGGGTTGGAGTTTAATACTAGGGTTACACTCAATTCCTTGTATGATCTTTCCTTTGTGAACCTTACATGAATTGTTTAACTCTGTTTAAGGCTCAAAATATCCTGATAAGGATATATCTTTAGGATATGTCTTCAAAATGTGTTTTTGGGATACGTTTTGGGATATTTGATTGGAATATTTGGGAAATGATACTTGGATTGAAAATTAATACTCTGATCAAACAAGTGTTATCAAAACAGGTTTTAGAAAATAGACTATCTTTTATTCTTTAAAATTTTTGTCTAAAATTGTTTGGAAATTCTATTTGATAAAGGTCTTCATAAGATATCACTGAGTATATTGATCAGGATATTTTCAAAAGATAGTTGCACAAATTTTGCAAAGCTAAAATCTAAACTAAGAAATGCATGATAGAAATTAGAAGGCGACAACAAATAAGTCAGAAGGTGGTATTATTAAACGATGCCAGCCGATAACCAAAGGCTTCGTCCTAAAACCTAGGACCCATCCACCCTTGGTTATCAAATTGTTTTAATACAGGAAATAAAATGGTTCAACGAAAAAAGAAAATAAAATTGTTCAAATAAGCATAACTCTCAAATTTAAGGGAAATAAGTTTTAGGAGGCAGCGCCTTCTTCGTTCGTGGCATTTTCAACAGCATCCGCCTCGGGATCAACCTAAGCATCCCTCTCAGCATCAGTTGGTTTTTTGACTGCCTTTAAAGATCCTTCAGCTGCAGGTTTAGCAGAAGTGCCGCCGAGACTCCTTAGCTTTGTTTCCCAGGCATTGATGTCCCAAGAAGGGCATTCGAAGCCCAGTGCTTTGGCTTCGTGGGCCATCTTTAGCCTGGCCTGGAGAAGGGAAGTGATGACGGAACTTTTAAGGCTTTCCCGGTAGCTGATCATATCCTGTTCGTTTTGAGTATGGGCAGCATTAAGATCGGCTTGGGCCTCGAGAGCAGCTTTGTTGAGGGCGGCCTGGTGTTCTTGGGTCATAGCCTTGAACTTGTCCTCGTAATGCCGAGATTTGGCGGCTGCAATCATACCCTGATCGGAGATGGTAACTTTGGCTTTCTTCAACTTGGATTCAAGCGTCTTGTTGAGCCCACAGGATTCTTGATATAAAAGAACCAGACGTTCGAGACCCTGCAAAGTAAGAGGACAGGTATTGGTTTTAATAAATACTTATAAGTGGTATAAGGTTCAGGATATGGCTCAAGGATATTAACCTGGTTGAGAAAAGAAGTCATGAATCCGCTTGCCTCAATGAACCCGTGATTCTCATAAGGGAATGTATCAGAGATAACAGGAGAATCAGGCTCTTTCCTTTTACGAGAACTTGAACTCCGGGGCTTAGTAGCTGGCGAAGGTTTGGGAATGATGATGGCCTTGGAGCTGCTGGGCTTGGATGAGGCCGTGGCCTTGGGACTAGGTTCCTTCTTGATCTGGACCTGATCAGAATAACTGTCCAACTCATCAAGGTCGAAAACCTCAGGGATCTTGGCTGGTGCTGCATAAAGGGAAAAGTCCTACATCCTTATTACTCTTCATTATATTATATTACATTAATTAGTCATTTCAAAAGTAACTCTTACCAGACATTTCAGATGATGAATATTGGCTGGAACTCGGGATATGTGTGGTAAAACTCCTGTCACTTGCAGGCAATTGGTAAACTGCTTCGATTCTTTTTTCTGATTTCGCAGTAGGGGGAGCTACTTCCTTAAAATTCACTGCGAAAAGATCAAATACGAAGATATTAGCACAAGATAGAAGTCTAGAAGTATATGGGGACATTCATGATCCTACCGGTGGTTAACCACTCCACCGGAAGACTAGCACCCTCATGAATGGAGTCTCGTTTGACGAAGAAGAATTTGCGTTGCCATCCATCTTCGTTTTTGGTGGCTTTAAGAATAAGCGGTTTGCTGGAAGTTGAAAAGAGCAGGAACCGACTGGAACCGTGGGATCGGAGGCGGTAAGCGATTGGCATATCTTCGATGCAGAGGTCGGGATAGTGAAGGTTTTTAATTTGGTTGAGCACGAATAATACTCTCCAGACCATGGGCATGGTTTGGGCAAAGGAAATACCGGTAATCCGGAAGAATTGCATCATGAATTCGGGAAATGGATACCGAAGACCTAGCGAGAAAGGGTATGCCGGAAAACAGACCCAATCAGTAGAAAAAACATCTGATCGAATTGTTCGATCAAATGGTCTAAAAATCGTGCCATCGGGGAAAGCACCGGAGGCTCTCAACGCCGCAATGTCTGCGTTATCAAAAGCACAGATCTCCTTCTCAGGATTTTTGAGAAGGTTTTGCTGAACGAAGGATTCCGACGATTCACCGGTCTGAGAATGGGCTACGGTAGCCATCGGAGGAAGAATAAAGTTAACAGAAAACGTGGAAGGGATAAGTGATTACCTGGAGATTCTGTTGATGATATCTGCTTCTCAAACAAAAAGAGAGAAGATATAGGAGCATTGTAGATGTCCATCGAGTGAAAAGCGCGTTGGAAGTTGTATAGTGCAATGTTGACCGTCATTTCGATTTAATTGCCTCGATTCGCGAGACAGGGTTTTTAAAATATATCCGTTGGATTGGTATACCAACAGATATATTTTGGGGACAATTGTTATGGGTCATTTTCTGAACATATATCCTGACTAATATTCTGCCTTTGATTGTTTACTTGTGATCAGGATACCGGATCAGGATATTGGTAACATCCTGGTGCGATATCCTGGTATTAACTAAATTAACCACGTGCAGGTTAGAAGCTGTTGGTCACTAACGGTCAAGTGGACCTCTTCTCCTTAAGACTCGGGCAAACCAGTTATATGAGAGACGTTGAACCCGAAAGACCAGGTCTACAACGTTCGTATGGGGAATATCCGCCGAATCCCGGTTTAATAGGGTAGTTTGTTAAATTTCTTTTACTATAAATAGATGGATCGGATCAGATTAAGGCACGAAATTTCACTTATAGTCTTTTTCTCTAGCTACTAGCAATCACTACACACAAACACTTGTACTCGAATTACCTTGTAACACCTAGTTGATCCGCATCACATCCTGCACTGTATCCTGATATTCGAAGTAATAGAAGAACAAGGCAGCTGCGATTGTCAGCTCCCGAGGTTTTGTGCCGGCGATCTAGATTGATCAAGGGCTTTCCTCGTATATCTCGTGTCACCCCTTACATTTTTTGCTCATTGTTTGATCATAGATACAGCTCTATATCTTGAGTCGTATCCTTAAAACTGTTTTTACAAACAACTTAATCAGCATATTTTCAACACATATTTCTAGCACACTACCTCACTTAACTAATTTGATCACTTAATTGCTTCGGTAATTTTTGACCAAAACATGAGGGATGCATGAGAATTATGTATAACCTTGTATATATTCGGGACAAGTGGGCCGAATCCATGTTGGGCGTAATTACAGCCTATGGGTTTCAAAGGAGCACATGGCTACTTTATTGAGCCAAGAGATAATTGGCCGACATCACAATTATAAGAATTCTGAACATACTAAATTTCTATTGGACCGTAATGTTGTTGCAATTAATGGGCCGAGAGCTAAAGATTATTATCACATGCTAAAGATTATTACAACATCAAATACACAAGTTACAACACAAATAATTACGAAAACACGATTGTAAACAAGTAACGTGTCGGGGAAAGACCTGTGAAAACTTGAGTTGTCACACGGATATGTTCAGAACGTAAGATATGCACGTAAATGCAAACTTATGCACTTTTTGACGCTTTTAGTCCCTGTTTGACCAAATAAGTTTATTTTCGCATACCGAACCCCTCAAAGCTTATTTCTAAGCTATGTAAAGGATATTTATGGTATGTTTAACTTATGATCATATTCCGGAAGGTACGTTACAATATGAATCGAAAGACTCTCGTAATTTGACGCAAATAGTCCCTACGATCGAATAAACTTGATTTCAGCACACCAAACCCTCCAAAACTTATTTCTAAGTTATGTAAAGGTTATTTAAGGTATGTTAGGATATTGTTGATGTTCCGGAGTGTTTGTCACGTGAAACTGACAACGTTTATGCATCAGTTAGCATATAACTTTCCAGAAAGCGATTTAGAGTTTGAAATAGAACAAGGATTGAAATGAGAAATTGTTAAACACAATTAAACAAATATGGGGATCAAAATACATCGTTTCATTGATAATTGAACTGTTCAGAGTTCAAATAATGATTACGCAAGCACAAGTGTCACATATACGATACGATATAACACCCGTATAGGCCTATAGGTGTGGTTTAGGTCCCGTATTGACCTCGTATAAGCCTATAAGTGTGATATCGTATCGTATAGGTGTGGTATAGGTCACGTATTGACCTCGTATAAGCCTATAAGTGTGATATCGTATCTTAAAGGTGTAGTATAGGTCACGTATTGACCTCGTATAAGCCTATAAGTGTGATATCGTATTGTATAACGTAGTATAGGTCCCGTATTGACCTTGTATAAGCCTATAAGTGTGATATCGTATCATATAGGTGTAGTACAGGTCACGTATTGGCCTCGTATAAGCCTATAAGTGTGATATTGTATCGTATAGGCCTATACGGGACCTAAACCACCCCTATAGGCCTATAGGAGGTCAATACGTGACCTATACTACACCTATAAGATACGATATCACACTTATAGGCTTATACGAGGTCAATACGTGACCTATACTACACCTATACGATAGGATATCACATTTATAGGCTTATACGAGGTCAATACGTTACCTATACTACACCTATAAGATACGATATCACACTTATAGACTTATACGAGGTCAATACATGACCTATACTACGCTATACTATACGATACGATATCACACTTATAGGCTTATACAAGGTCAATACGTGACCTATACTACTCTATACGATACGATACGATACGATATCACACTTATAGGCTTATACGAGATCAATACGTAACCTATACTATGCAATACGACACGATATCACACTTATAGGCTTACACAAGGTCAATACGTGACCTATACTACACCTATACGATACGATATCACACTTATAGGCTTATACGAGGTCAATACAGGACCTAAACCACACCTATATGATATGATATCACACTTATAGGCTTATACGAGGTCAATATGTGACCTATACTATGCTATACGATACGATATCACACTTATAGGCTTATACGAGGTCAATACGGGACTTAAACCACACCTATAGGCCTATACGGGTGTTATATCGTATCGTATCGTATAGTGTATAGTATAAGTCTCGTATAGGTTCCCTGTAGGTATTGTAATTCATAATATTTGTATTATTTTTAATTTTTATAATTTATATTTGTATTATTTACCAATAATATTGTTTTTTTATAAATAAACATGGAAATACCCCCAAAATACACACGATTACTTTTTTTTATAAATAAACAAAGGAATACACAAAAAAATACAAAAATGGTGCTTTATATACGCTACGTATAGATCTGTACGCAGCGTATGAGACAAAAATGACACAACTACCCTTGTATTTGGCTTCGTATAGCCTCAACACAAGGGTATAAAGGACATTTTTAGACCTTTATATACGCAGCATATATACACTATAAGGGTTAAAAAGATAATTTTACCACATGTTTGAGGTTAAAATAAAAACTACCCTTTATATAAGCTGCGTATAAACCTATACGCAGCGTATATAAAGATCAAAAAATGTCCTTTATACACTTGTGTTGAGGCTATACGAAGCCAAATACAAGGGTGGTTGTGTCATTTTTGTTTCATACGCTGCATAGGGATCTATACGCAGCGTATATAAAGCTCCATTTTTGTATTTTTTTGTGTATTCCTTTATTTATTTATAAAAAAATTAATTGTGTGTATTTTGGGGGTATTTCCATGTTTATTTATAAAAAAAACAGTATTATTGGTAAATAATACGTGACCTATATTACACCTATACGATACGATATCACACTTATAGGCTTATACGAGGTCAATACGTGACCTATACTACACATATACGATACATTATCACACTTATAGCCTTATACGAGGTCAATACGTGACCTATACTACACCTATACGATATGATATCACACTTATAGACTTATACGAGGTCAATACGTGACCTATACTACGCAATACAATACAATACGATACGATACGATATCACACCTATAGGCTTATACTAGGTCAATACGTGACCTATACTACGCTATACGATACAATATCACACTTATAGCCTTATACGAGGTCAATACGTGAGCTATACTACACCTATACTATACGATATGATATCACACTTATAGGCTTATACGAGGTAAATGCGTGACCTATGCTACACTTATACGATACGATATCACACTTTAGGCTTATACGAGGTCAATACGGGACCTAAACCACACCTATACGATACGATATCACAGTTATAGGCTTATACGAGGTCAATACGTGACCTATACTATGCAATACGATACGATATCACACTTATAGGCTTATACAAGGTCAATACGTGACCTATACTACACCTATACGATAGGATATCACACTTATAGGCTTATACGAGGTTAATACGGGACCTAAACCACACCTATACGATATCACAGTTATAGGCTTATACGAGGTCAATACGGGACCTATACTACCCTATACGATACGATATCACACTTATAGGCTTATACAAGGTCAATACGTGACCTATACTGCGCTATACGATACGATATCACACTTATAGGCTTATAAGAGGTCAATACGTGACCTATACTACACCTATACGATACGATATCACACTTATAGGCTTATACGAGGTCAATACGAGACCTAAACCACACCTATACGATACGATATCACACTTATAGGCTTATACGAGGTCAATACGGGACCTATACTACGCTATACGACATGATATCACACTTATAGGCTTATACGAGGTCAATATGTGACCTATACTATACCCATACGATACGATATCACACTTATAGGCTTATACGAGGTTAATACGTGACCTATACTACACCTATACGATACGACATCACACTTATAACCTTATACGAGGTCAATACATGACCTATACTACGCTATACGATACGATATCACACTTATAGGCTTATACAAGGTCAATATGTGACCTATACTACGTTATACGATACGATATCACACTTATAAGCCTATACGAGGTCAATACGTGACCTATACTACACATATACGATACTATATCACACTTATAGGCTTATACGAGGTCAATACGGGACCTAAACCAGACCTATACGATACGATATCACACTTATAGGCTTATACGAGGTCAGTACGGGACCTAAACCACACCTAAAGGCCTATACGGGTGTTATATCGTATCGTATAGTATCGTATCATATCGTATAGTGCATAGTATAAGTCTCGTATAGGTTCCCTGTAGGTCTTATAATTCATAATATTTGTATTATTTTTAATTCTTATAATTCATAATATTTGTATTATTTTTAATTTTTATAATTTACATTTGTATTATTTACCAACAATATTGTTTTCTTATAAATAAACATGGAAATACCCCCAAAATACACACAATTTTTTTTATAAATAAATAAAGGAATACACAAAAAAAAAATACAAAAATAGAGCTTTATATACGCTGCGTATTGATCTCTACGCAGCGTATGAGACAAAAATGACACAGCCACCCTTGTATTTGGCTTCGTATAGCCTCAACACAAGGGTATAAAGGACATTTTCAGACCTTTATATACGCTGCGTATAGGTCTATACGCAGCGTATATAAACCTTGTGGAAAACTGATGCTTCAAACCCACCAAAATGACCCTAAAAGTTCAGATGGTTTATATAGGTTGAGTATAGGTCTATACGCAGCGTATATAAACCCTTGTTTTCTGTGCAATGATTGCTGATCAGGCACTGAGATCCATGCTTTACCTACGCTGCGTATAGATCTATACACAGCGTATATGTGTAACCCTATACGCTGCGTATAGACCTATACGCAGCGTAGGTAAACCCTGATTCAATTAGGGTTTGGTGTGCCAATAGGTACACCCTTAAAAAATCACCATCTTCATTAAAAGAGATTTAAATCAGGAACTTTGAAATGGTTTAAAAATCCAAAACTAGATGAACCAACACTAGACTCTTCAATAACATATAATCTATGTAATTCAAAAGGATTTTGCATCGCCAAATTAAATAAAAATGTAAGATCACGATCATTAATTATATCGATCGGATCAGTAAACGTAGACATCCGGTAGGACAACCGTGTAATGTTTGGAATATCACACATTTTAGAAACATAACTTAAAAAACTGCACGCCCTGCTTGTGGTGTGCACATATAATGTATATATGTGTAGTCACTTAGGGGGCAAAAGTGAAATTGCACTAATTTTAACGTTATTTTTACTAATTTCTTGAAAATAACGTTAAAAGCGACGGACGGTTAATCATGCATCATGTAGTGGCGTTGATAGCCGAAAGACAAGGGGGCGCATGCACCAATCGGTCTTTTTCCCGATCGGTAAGTGTTACGTGCCTTATGTCCAAGGCTTGATGCAAAACTACAATCGAGCCGGGGGTCTCACCGGAAGCAACCTCTTAATCCTACCGGGTAGATGTAAAGCTGTCTACATCTTACCCTCCTCAGACCCCTACGTTAGCTTTGCTATTGGTGGGATTTACTGAGTATGATGATGATGATGATGACGAACTTAAAAACTGATGTATGAATGATTGGTTTCTCTAAACCACGTCTACTAGCACCGGCATCAGCAACATACTCGATGTTCCCGTTAACAACCTGCCACTTTCCGCCCCTATACACAACAAAATTAACCTTCATATTTTTAAATTAACTACTAGAAAATGTTATTTTACTTTATTGTGACAAAAAAACTTTTAAACTTAGACTTTATCACATGTGCACTATGAGGTAATTCAAAGAAATATTAAAAACATGACCCACTAGGAAAACGGCTTGGAAATGCATGGACACGACTTAAAAATGTACTGAACCGGCTTGAAATTTTATTGTACAGAAACGGCTTCAGCCGTGTGGAAAGATCTCAGCTGAGAACTTTCAACCTGCTTGAGATGCTAAAACGGCTTCAGCCATGTGGAAAGATCTCGGCTGAGATATTTCAACCGGCTCACCACCCAGTGAACCGGCTCAACCCACAAGCCTATTGAAAAGGCTCGGCTGAGATCTTTCAAACAAATGACGTCGTTTGAAACGGCTCTGAGCCGTTTCATGAGTTTGTCGGACATGTGGAAAGCAGAGATTGGGGGAAGCCTAAGATGTTTCAGAGCCATGAAACGGCTCCTGGTACCTGTTCACATGACTATTTTTGAAAAAAAAAACCTTGGTCAAAGGCTAATTTCGAGATTTCCCCAAATACAAATATGCTAGACATTGTGTACAATCTTAAAAGACAAAGTCGATGGATTTTTCACCGACTTTGCCTTCCTGCCCCTATACTTTAACGATATTGCAATTTTAGTCCCTTGACTTTATATCTTTAAAGTTTCATAAAATGGCAAATTTAGTCCCTAAACCTTCTACTTTGAATTTTCAAAACCACAACCTCATCTTTCAAACTTTGTCAGCACCAACCCTCTACTTTGGTTTTCCACCATCACCCCTTATCTCTTACACAGTTACGCCACCAACCCTCTTCTTTTATATTTCCACCAACAACCTCGCATCTTTTACACATTTCCGCCACCACCCCTATACTTTTACACTGTCTTTTTTAGACTTTGCTTTTTTACCCCGTGCACTATTACTTTACTCCAGTTTTTCACCCACCCAACTTTAAAAAAATTGCAATTGTAACCCTTAGACTACAACTCCTACTTTTGCAAATGCCAATGCATTGTGTTTTATGAAATGTCTTAGGCATTGTGTTTTACACTTTGTATCTACCTTTGTGTTTTACACTTTTTTTTTTTGTAATTGTCTTTTACATACTGTGTTTTACAAATCGTGTTTTGTCTTACTATATGTTTCCACCCGTCACGCACCGTCGAAAAGCACGACGTGCAAAATACTAGTTCTATACTATAATGGTACAGAATATGCTAGATCAACATATGGCCAAATGTGTTCCACCATCTTCATCTTCATCCTGTAGGTCGCAAATCTTTGACCTATATGGCCAAATGTGTTCGTAATTTATAATTTATTAATAATATAATATTTTGACTGTGATATACTAAGGCTAGAAGGTATGGTGAGGCTCATCCTTAAGTGGATGGGCCGTCACGTCACCGAAAGAGATGATGGGCCTAAAGAGCATGGACCAAATGGGTGGATGATGGCGCCCCACACTATTTATAAAAACAATTTAAAAATATTAAATTGATTTGATTTTAGAGAGAGAGAGAGGAGAGAGAACGAAGAGAGAGGAGAGAGAAACAGGCCCGGCTTGGGCGTCTTCTAACCAACGGGAAAGACAGGACGGAGGTGAGGGGGCGGTGTGGGAGTGCGGCGCCGGGGCAAGGCCGGCCCCCATACCGTTTAGTCATCAACATACAAATCTCTCTCCAAAAAAAAATCATGTTTGTATAAAACAAATAATTATATTGTAATGACATGGACGTTTTGTTTTTTTCTTCTGCCGTCGTAATCGGAATGGAGAAAAAGGTAAGACTGAGTGTAGTGGGGCGACTCCCACCCCAAGTCGCCTTCAACACCGCCCCCCATGGCGTCCCCCTCCGGCGTCCCCCTCCTGCCCGTCCTCTGCACGTCGCCTCCTCCCTCTCACACAACAACTTTTTGGCACAAAGTTTCAAGGATTCCCCCTTGGAGGTCGCCCCAAACACCACGCCCCTTTTTTTGAGGACGCCCCAAGTCGCCCCCCAAACGCCACGTGTCGCAAGACGCCCTCTTTTGAGGTCGCCCCACTCCCTTCAGTCTAACAGGAAGAAAAACGAGGTTGGGGGATCACGTACGGATGGAAAATATATAAGGGCTATGGCCTAGCTCAGCTGTGTGCATCATAAGTCTCATCATATCTTTTTTGTATGGATATATGTTTGCTTCAGATTTGCAGATCCTAGCACTCTAGAAACTCTTTCACGTGACAACATGATTTTTTAGAATTTTTAATAATATATGTTTTTCCTTTATAAAGCATTCACATCCCTTTCTCTATTTATATATTTTTAATTAAAAAACATTTTTTTTTACTTTTTAAAAACATCATACATCGCATTCTTCATTCATATGTTTATCTTATTTAAAAACACTTATTTTATTATTATTTTTTCTTATACACTCATAATAAATTATAAAAACATTGATTTTGAGCCTTCGTATATTGAGGTTTTATTTTTGTTTTCTCTAAATTATTCTTTATTTTTGAGGATGTGATTGAGTGGTATTTTTGATGATTTCTTTAAATTCTAGAATTAAAAGCATTCACAATAGGTACTCAATATTGTGAGTGAGTTCTGCATATTTTAAAGCATTCACAATGAAGCCTTTATTTTTATGTGAGTGTAAACTCAATATGTTTTAAAAGTTGTTTTAATAGTTGTGAGTGGATTAAAAGGAGAAAAAATTAGTGTTCCACTAGTAAATTTGGTGGAGATATGTTCAAGCCGGTCCTCTCTCTTCTTCTTTATACACACACCTATACATATATATATATATATATATATATATATATATATACATACATACACATATATATAGGTCTATCATCAACACCCTACGTCCATCCTCTTTAGATTCATCCTCACATGCATCCTACATGACGGAGCATCTTTTGAGGACAACCCTCTCCACACCGAGTTGTTTTATGGACATGTTTATTTTTATTTAAGTTTTAATAATAAAGCTAGCTGTGTGATTTTACGTACATCACGACAAATATGAACATCACGACAACATGTTTAAATATACACACACAATATATATATATATATAAGGAGAAGATCATGCGAGAACCACATCTTATTGTGAGAATCGCGAGAACCAATGTGAACACAACCAAAAATGCCTAAAAATAGCTAAAAATCACACAAAATTTTTTTATTTTTTTTAATATTTTTTATATAAAAATCGCTACTTTTCGAAGCAAAAAAAAAAATTTAATTTTTTTTTTTGCCACTAAAAGTAGCGATTTGAGCATAAAAAATATTAAAAAAAAAATTAGATTTTTTTTTTTTATTTTTTTAGGTTTTTTTGGGGTTTAGTTTTTTAGATTTTAGCTTGGGGGGGGGGGGTTAGGTTTTTTTTTTAGGTTTTTTGGGGGTTTTAGTTTTTAGCATTTAGCTTGGGGGTGGGGTTAGGTTTTTTTAGCTTTTTTTAGCTATTTTAGGTTGTGTTTACATTGGTTCTCGCGGTTCTCGCAATAAATGGAGTTCTCGCATGAGCCCCTCCCTATATATATATATATATATGGGACCGCTAAAATGAGAACCACCTCCAGTTGTAAGAACCGTGAGAACTTTTTGATCCAGGGCGAGTTGGATCAAATTTTTTTTTTCATAAACGTAGATGCTTGTATTATAAACACATTTGTAAAAAAAAATTCAAAAAAAAAAGTCGTGTGTGTAGTTTTGAACACCACAAGTTTGTGTTTACGGGTACCGTAAATTTTAAATAAATTTTACGGGTCTCGTAAACGCAAACTTTGGGTGCTCAAAACTACACACCCGGCATTTTTTTTTTTTGAATTTTTTTTTTACAAATATGTTTATAATATATGCATCTACGTTTATGAAAAAAAAAATTGGTTCACCTCGCCCCGTACGGTGTAGTTCTCACGGTTCTTACAACTGGAGGTGGTTCTCATTTTAACGGTCCCATATATATATATATATATATATATATATATATATATATATATATATATATAGGGTAAGGTTCATGCGAGAACCACCCTTATTGCGAGAACCGCGAGAACCAATGTGAACACAAAATAAAATCTAAAAAAAATCAAAAAAGCACTCAAATTTTTTTTTTTAATATTTTTTTTAAAAAATCGCTATATTTCGTTACCATAAAAAAAACTTTTTTTTTCGAGTAACAGTTATCCATGCACATGTGCATATGTATCATTACTTCAACAAATTCGGTAATACGTTATCAGGAATAGACAATTGCACTTTAATTTACAATACCATTAGTAATACACTACTTTTTACATTACCAATATTCAAAATGCACATGTGCATCATTAGGTATAACCATGATATAACGTGTTTTGGTACAAAAAGTTTGTGATTTTGAATGGAGAAATAGGCCCATATACATGTTTTTTGGTTAGTTATACTTATATCTAGTGGTTGATGGTTTGGTTATAGTTGTCAGTTTTTGATGTAATATGTTGATTGGATGGTATAAATGGTGTTTATATACATGTAATAAAGTGAAAATATTGTTAATGGTATTGTATTATGGATGGTAGGAGGTAATGATGTTGTATTATGGATGGTAGGAGGTAATAGTAATGTATTATGGATGGTATGATAGATGAAAGGGAAAGTGTATTCAAAGTAGTGTACCAAAACACCTTATTTCGTATTGATACATATAAATGCACATGTGCATTTATAATATTGGTAATGTAAAAAGTAGTGTATTACATATGGTAGTGTAAATGAAAGTGCAATTGTCTAATATGTGTAATGAATTACGGAATTTGTCAAAGAAATGACAAAAATGCACATGTGCATGCTTGTGTATTATGGATGGAATGATAGATAAAAGAGAAAGTAGTGTACCAAAACACCTTATTTCATGTTGATACATATAGATGCACATGTGCATTTCTAACATCGTTAACGTAAAAAGTAGTGTATTACACGTGGTGGTGTAAATGAAAGTGTAATTGACTATTATTTGTAATGAATTACGGAATTTGACAAAGAAATGATACATATGCACATGTGCATGGATAACTGTTACTCGATTTTTTTTTTTTTTTTTTTTGAATTTTTTTTTTATTTTTTTTATTAACAAAATCTAGCGATTTTTTCAAAAAAAAAAAATTTTGGGTGTTTTTTAATTTTTTTTAGACCATAACGAGTCCTAAACGCAGTCTTGTGTACATCTTCATCTTTAACCTTCAACTGATGATAGCCTGACCTCAAATCGATCTTAGAAAAGTAACTTGCCCCTTGAAGTTGATCGAACAAATCGTCGATCCTGGGCAAATGATACCTATTCTTGATAGTGACCTTATTAAGCTCACGGTAATCGATGCACAGACGCATCGATCCATCCTTCTTCTTGACAAACAAGATCGGCGCTCCCCAAGGAGACGAACTAGGTCTAATGAAACCTTTGGCTGGCAGATCATCTAACTGCGTCCTTAACTCCTTCATCTCTGTTGGTGCCAACCTATAAGGCGCTCTTGCTACTGGTGCTGCACCAGGGATGATGTCAATTCGGAATTCCACTTGCCTATCTGGTGGTAAACCAGGTAGTTCTTCAGGAAAAACTTCAGGATATTCTGAAATGACGGGGATGTCTTTAATCTTAGGCTTCGGCTCATCAATAGTAACTTGTGCCATATAAATGACACAGCCCTTCTTCAGACATCTGGATGCCTTGAGCATAGACACTTGCTCAGGCAATCCATGCTGGGTATCCCCCTGAATGGTAAGTGACTCACCAGACGGAGTTTTGACTACCACTTGCTTTCTGTTGCACACAATCTGGGCTTGGTTATGCGATAACCAATCCATACCTATAACTATATCAAAACCGGCTAGCTTAAAGGGAAGTAGGGACAAAGGAAAAGAGTGGTTCCTAATGGATATAACACATCCATCTAAAATAGTTGAGGCGGTTTCTATGGTTCCATCCGCTAATTCCACCTCATACTTCACACTTAAGGCTTTTACATGCAATTTCAACAACTCACAAAATTTGTTATCCACAAAAGACTTATCCGCTCCAGAATCAAACAATACTCTGGCATAAACATCATTTATGAGAAAAGTACCTGTGATTACGTTGTCGTCCTGAACAGCTTCCTTTGCGTCCATCTTGAAGACCCTAGCATTGGTCTTCTTGACATCTTCCGGCTTCTTGGCGTATTTAGGGCAGTTGGCTTTAATGTGCCCTTTCTCATTGCAGTTGTAGCATGTGGCATCTTTAATCTTCTTGTAATCAACAGTTTTGTGCTCTTTAGACTTGCATAACCCACACGCAGGTGATCCTGACTTAGACTTGGACTCAAGTCGGCACTTTCCAAAGTGGCGTTTTTGGCAAGTCTTGCACTTTGGCATTTCCTCAGCTTGCTGGCTACCCTTGTTGGATCCGGACTTCTTCCTGGAGTCAGTATTATCCTTATGCTTCTTCTCAGATCTTCGTGAGGTATCGTCCTCACGCTTCCTCTTACCTTCTTCTGAATTTCTGAGCGATCTTAATCTGACCGCGTCTAAGGTAAGGGATAGGGATAGATCAGCTGCTGATCTGAAGGTAGCAGGCCGGGAGGCTTTTACACTTGTTTTAATCTCTGGGGCTAAATCCCCAATGAAACGAGCTATTCTTCTGGGTTTCGGGGTCACAAGATAAGGAACCAACCTTGACAGGGTATTAAAACTTGTAAGGTAAGCTTGGCAATCCAGATTCTTCATCACTAATGACAGAAAATCTGACTCTATCTTTTCAACCTCATGCTGAGGACAGTAGTTCTCCTTGATGAGGGTAACAAATTGTTCCCATGTCATATTGTATAGTGGAACCTTCCCAGTAGCTTGAATTAAAGATTTCCACCAGGCTAAAGCCTCACCTTTGAACGATTGCGATACAAATTTCACTACATCCCTATCAGCGCACCCGCTGATATCCACCACAGTATCTATTTCATCCAACTATATCATGCAGTCAACCGCTCCTTTCTCCCCAGTAAAGTCTCTGGGTTTACATGAGACGAAGTATTTATACGTACAGGACTTACTACGCGGATCCTGTTTAAGCTCGATCCTCCTTGACGGGACACTGTGTTGGTTCGAAGAATGATGATCGCCATCATCCTTCTTTGGCTTATCTAGCTTAGATGGTGGCTTACTATGAGCCTCAGAATGTGTTTTTGGCTTAGAGTGAGGTGCTGACTGGGTCCTGCTTCGAGTACTACTCAATTCACTATATTGCCTCTCTATGGCTTTAGTGACTGCATTGTCTATTAGTGTTTGGAGTTCTGCACCAGTGATATTGATTCTGGTGGCGTCATGATTCTCCATTGGCCGACTGTTAACCTCGTCAGACTCGGCCATGTAGTTGAACTGCTACATAAGATGATGACAATGATTCATTTAAGGATTTATAATAGATTCGTTATCTTGATAATTTATTAACCATGGTAATTTAAAGAGCCATACTAGTTAATTTATTAAGTAATTTCATTCGGGACTTTTATCAGTGGCCCCTAGTTCCAGAATGAAATATAATATTGGCACGATAGGCCTAGTCACGTGGACAATTTCTAAATTATAAATTTAGATCTTATAGGATCTAGTTACTAGGGTTTGAATTAAAAATTCATTACCTTTCTTGGCAGGGAGTCTATAAACTACGGCAGCCTTTTGTCTTATATGACATTAGTTATAGCCCGTAGGTATTACATCACAATCAGATGTTTAAATAAGGAATTTGGATAATTTATTAAAAGGGTGGCATGTGTGATTTTTGCGGATCACATTAGCCAAGAATGTTAACATGTTTGCAGATGTTAACAGAGGTTTGAATCTTTTTAAACTGGTTTTACCATATTGGCCAGGTCGTATCATGACATACAAGCTAGGTTTTACCTTTTAAGATTCTTATTACTTTATTAAAATGGTAAATTTATAAAATAAATGTTATTTTTCATTTATTCACTTATTATATTCATGCATATAACTTAAAAATGAAAAATTGAACTAACCATTCCATCAAAATTAAACTAGTACAAATTCGCCCTAAACGGGACTTTTACATAAGTAACATGCCCACGCAGGGGCCAAACTAACAAACATACCCACGCAGGGGTCAAATAGAAAGACATGCCCACGCAGGGGCAGAACATAAAAATATGCCCACGCAGGGGCAGAGTACAGAAACAAATGTCCTCGCAGGGACATGATTACAATACTAAAATAAACAAACAAACAAAGGATTTAGCGATCCTTCTTGCTTTTTCCCTTGATCAAATTCACCATTTTCTTAAACATCCCTTGGTTATGCCTACGGTCTTCCCGCACCTCCTGCCGCACCTCATTTATCCCTTGAAGGATTTCTTGAAATTGTGGCGGTGACATCACCGGAGGCTGTGGGGGTTGCTGATAAGGTGGAGGTTGAGTAGGTGGCGGTTGCTGATACCCATATGGTGGGTATCCATAGGTCGGGTATCCCGTAGTCCAGGGACCTCCATAGGGACCTTCTGGACGGAGAGCGTTGTAGTTCGCAGCTACCAAGTAAGGATCGGCCTCGGCATAGTTGTAATTGGTGTGGATCGGCTGCTCGAAGGGATTATACGCCGCCGCACCAATGTAAGTAGGAATTGGGTCTCCAAAACCCAATGGTGGTGGCGGCGCGACTGGCGCAGAGTTTACTTCTGAGATGGGGTGTGAAGATTCTCCCATCTCTGGTTCTTCGTGAAGTGGCGAGTATCGGCTGCCACTTGAAAGTGGAGGGGTGTTGATACGCACTCCTCCTCGCGCGGATATCCGTGCGTTCGATCTTCTTCGCCTTGGGGGCTCCGGAGGCTGTTGCAGTGGTGGTGGTGGCGGTGGAGTGACCGCTACAAATCGAGAATCCTCGGAAGGATCCCGCTGCTGCAGCTGATGCAGGGGAGGGTTGTGGTAACTGGGGGTAAACGCCCAGTCACACTGCCTGAACCTCTTCTCATAGCTGTCGGGACCATTATAAGGTGATCCCACAAAAGGTGACCCATCTGAAATTTCGATGGGGTGGTTAGGAGTTCCGGATGGTGGCTCGGCAGGATCGGTGTCCTCATCTATATCCATCGCGTTGCCACCGGAAAAATGATCTTCAGGTCCAAGTGGGTTAAAACCCACTGGTGCTCCAAGGTAGTCGGCATGGTTGAACTGGCCAAGGAAAACAGGTGAAAGGTGGTCGAAGGGTGAGTTATGTCCTTGAAGAGGTATATAGGATTGGTGGGAGTTGTGGGGCTCATTTTCAGAATGAGGCCCAAAAGAGTGTGGAATATAAGGGGAGGTACTCAGCGAAACTGAGCGCCTCGCTGGTTCAATGTAGGTCCTCCAGGGATCTTGAGGACCCGGGTTGTGAGGATCTGACGGCGTTCACCGGTGTGAAGGCCCGGCCTCATGGTCATTTGGGGCGACGAGTGGCCCTTTTCCTCTTCCTCTCATCCTTGGTGGCATTTTTGTCAACCTGTCAAAAACAAACAAGTGATACAATAAGAGAAATATATAAGACAAAGTTAGAAATAAAACAAATTTGGATAATTCCTAAGTTCTTTGTCTAGACTCGAGAATCGAGGAATGTGCAATTGTGTAACTGAGATTAAAACACAAAAGGCTAGTGTTTAATTCACTCAGTGTTGGCTCTGATACCAACCTGTCACACCCCGATATTTCCACGTATTGCCGGTGGGCCCGGTGGGGAGTATCGTGACGTAGTTGATATCATCATAGTCAAACAACACAATATTTAAATGCACAGCGGAAGCAAAAGATAGATTTATTCCAACCAAATAAATTGTAATATAAAGTATCACAATGTAGTTGAAACAGATCCACATGCGGATCAAAATAAAGAGGAAAACTGTTCAACAGACTTTGACACCTAGAGCTTTGCGAAAACTTGGTTATTGATGTCTGGAGTATCCAGCCTATTACGTGTAGCACCCGCACTTAACCTTTTTGGAAAATACGTCAGTTTACACTGGTAAATACAACTTAACTGACTCATTTTGAAAAGAGTTTGAAAATTGATTTGAATGCACTTCGGCAAAAATATATTTTATAACTTGGGACAATTATTAAATAATCATGTATACAGTTTTACTTATTTGTCGTCCATCGGGGCCGGTTGGTAGGGCCGGACAAGATTAACTGACACGCCACATGTATAATACCCACAAGGTTAATTCCTTTAAATGGGCTACCAGTTTACATATGCAACTGTCAGGTGTACGCCTACACCCCGTGCTTAGGTCGTGGCCATTTCGTAAAATGATGCCAAGGATATCCGGGACATGGTCATTTAACCCCCAAAGGCCATACACCAAATAATACATATTAAACAAGTATGTAATTACATTAATCACAATCCGATTTAAATGATTACACACCAGACCAAGCGGTATTATTATAATACCGTATCCCAAGCCCGTATAGGGAAAATAAGTTAAGAGTATTTACCTGAGCAATGTATAAGTCAAATACAGCAAGTACAGATGGCTTTTACTGGGCTCCTAATCTGGAACAAAGGTTTTTATTATCCTATTAGAATCCTAACGGGTTTTTAATTAAGCTTAAGCTTAGACCGGTCAATTTTTAAAGGAAGATACGGTTCAAACGCACGATTAAGCTAAGACCGGACATAATGTGATTTAGACCCGAAAAGTTTGAAGACTTGTATAATATGGGTATACTAAACACATTCTGGATTTTTAGACAAAGATGATAAGGTTTGACCCGTTTCGGCTAATCTATGCAAACTAGTTACATAAGCCGTTCCGAATGCGAAAAGTGCGTAACGGGTAACCAAATGAGTCATATGAAAGTTTCCTAAGTTAATATGCCTTAAATATGTTGTGACATCAGTAAGATATCTTCTATTATGCCCGTAATGGATTTAAACTCAAATTATGCCTTGTAAGTGCATTTTGGTCATTTAAAAGGTTATAAAAGAGTTTAATTAGAATCTGAGTACAGGTCTGATTTATTCAGTAAATACACTTAATTTAATAAGTTATAACAGTAGGGTATGACCTATATGTGAAATTTATCATTTAAAACCAAACTATGCACTCTAGGGGTATTTTGGTAATTTCACAAAGGCTAAAAAGGTCAAAACTGGAAACCTGAGTTTAAAAACTTTTACTTACTGTTATTATATAAAAATATAGTAAAAATATCAGTAGGTATCAACCTTATATGTTTAATATAGTTTTAGTACATACTATGCGTTAAAAACGCTTAAAAAGGCGGTTTGGAGCCATTTCCGAGTTTTCAAAGGAAAGCTAATATTTTTATAATTCCAGAAGGCTCAAAATATTTTATTTGTCCAATAAAATCAGTAGAAAAAGGTTTGGGGTCAAAAGGATTTGTAAAACTCATTTTATGGCTTAAAAGGGCAAAACCGGCATTAACCGAATCAAACTTAGAGACCTATGTTATGCTCAGCCAAAAATTAAATAAAAGTCTTCAAAAATCCCAAAATATTATATTACATCAGTGGGTAAAAAGTTTGATATCAAAAAGTGGGTTTAAATAGGCTATACGCTAATTACGCCGTTTAATTAATATAAAGCTTTCTAATTACGCTATTGAGCATAACTCTTAATCTAGACCTCAAACTGATGTCAAATTTTAGGTGCAAGTTTATAAATCAGTAACTAAGGTTTCTACTCTTTTACTTTTTCAAAAATCTCGTTTTATAGTCAAAAGGGCATAATAGTCAACATCTAAGCATTTAACGGAAACATGCATATGAATCGGATAACTAATGAACCAAGTTGTATAATCTCAGGGAGTTATACTTATATGAAACCTGGTCTAAATAAAGCTCTAAGGCAATTCTAAAACATGCATAAACGGGTCAGAACTGAAAGTCAAAGCAAACGTCAAATTATGCGACTTTCGGTTCCGATCCGGGTTTAAACTGAAAATTGTAGGGTTGAACATGGTTAGACATGTTCTTACATTAATTACCAAGTTATATTAATGATAAAACAGGTTGCATGCCTCCTACATTGCTAATTATGCATTAATTTGAAAAGAAGCATTATGTTGACTTTTTAATAACAAGTTTGACCCGACAATTGACCTAATTAGAGTGGGAATCAGAGAGTAACCTTTTAAGGGTTTATTACCCACATAATTACCTACTTATAGGTACTTTCAATTCGAGAATTGACTGAACAGATTTTATTAAATTTCAAAGTCAAACGTTAATTACGACGGTTTGACTTTTAGCTAATTAACTAGGCTAAACTGAATTAGGAAGGGTTAAGAATACTTACAATAGTCCTATGCACGATTAGGGAGCCTAAGGAACTTGGTTGCTGATCAGGAGAGCTCCAGAAATGAAGTTGCAAGTGAATGAACAAATGTTGCAACATTGGGTGTTCTTATATACTCACTTTGATCTCACAAGATGATGCCAAATTAGTCTATAGGTGTTGTAAGATCATCCCAGGTGTACCTAAGATGTTAAAAACCACCTAGAGAGTCCCTGATTTTCGAATACCACTGAAATAAGGCGGTGTAACCGTTTGGACAGGCAGCTGTCAATTAATTCGCCCAGATACACTGCTTACGGACCGTAAGCTCCAACCCTTACGGTCCGTAAGGCTTCATCAGAGGACAAAACTTCGTTTTAATTCAGGCTGTGACCATGCAATGCCTACATCTCCGAATCTCATGCATTTTAATCAGAATGGGGACCATGTTTTCAGCCATTGCATGTCTAGGCATGCACTTACACACTTTGGTACTTTGTGGGAGGTTTAAATTGACGGAAATACCAAGAAATTGATGTTGAATCCATGTCTAAGTTTGTAACCAATTTATTATTTAGGATTGCCAGATTTATAAACATAATTCAGATGTTGATTAAATATATTCTGGTTAAGGATTTATTATTAGGTCGCTCAGAGGTATAAATTAACATGTCGACGTTTTTAAATCCTACCGTATATCTTTATCCGGATCCGTTTTTATAACACGTTTGCATAACATGACACGTGTTACATCCTCACCCCCTTAAAAGAAATCTCGACCTCGAGATTTATTGGAACAAATGAGGGTATTTTTCTTTCATCGTGGATTCTACTTCCCATGTGTATTCGGGACCTCTACGGGCATCCCATTTGACCTTTACAATAGGCACGTGCTTCCTTCGAAGCTTCTTTACCTGTCGATCTTCAATCGACAATGGTTTTTCCACAAATTTCAAGCTCTCATCTATATGCACATCTGTGTGCGATATGACTAGCGATTCATCGGCTAGACATTTCTTCAAATTGCAGATGTGGAATACATTGTGAATACCACTGAGCTCTTCAGGCAAGTTCAACTTATAAGCCACTGACCCAACACATTCGATAACCTCGAATGGTCCTATATACCTTGGGCTTAACTTACCTTTCTTACTAAATCGCATCACCCCTTTCCAGGGTGATACTTTAAGCAAAACTTTATCACCAACCTCAAACTTTAGAGGTTTACGCTTTGGATCATCGTAGCTTTTCTGCCTATCCCTGGCAGCTTTCAAGCGATCGCGAATCTGGACAATCTTGTCCGTCGTTTCAAAGACTAATTCAGGTCCTGATAATTGAACTTCTCCTACTTCCGCCCAACAAATAGGTGTTCTGCATTTTCTACCATATAATGCCTCAAAAGGTGCAACCTTAATACTCGTATGGTAGCTATTGTTATAGGACAACTCGATTAATGGCAGGTGGTTATCCCAACTGCCACCTAAATCAATCACACATGCTCGAAGCATGTCTTCCAGTGTTTGGATGGTACGCTCACTCTGTCCGTCCGTCTGTGGATGGTAAGCCGTACTAAAATTTAAGCGCGTGCCCAAAGACTGTTGAAAACTTTTCCAAAAATGAGAGGTGTATCTCGTATCTCTGTCAGAGATAATTGACACTGGTACGCCATGTAGGGCTACAATCTTATCTACGTACAATTGAGCTAACATGTCAGAACTATAAGTTTCCTTAATGGGTAGGAAATGTGCTGACTTAGTCAGTCTCTCTACTATCACCCATATAGTATCATTTCCCTTCCTTGTCTTTGGCAACTTGGTGATGAAATCCATTGTCACCATCTCCCACTTCCATGTGGGAAGTTCAGGCTGTTGTAGCAAACCTGACGGCTTCTGATGCTCAGCTTTTGTCACGGCCCTCGGCCCCGGTTTGACCCGGTCCAGAGCCGCGAGACAGGAAATCCGATGGTATCTAATTATGTGACAGCGGAAGTCTTTTTAAACAGGATCGATTAATATTAAAACTGCTCGTTTATATATAATATAGGGATAAATCCCATAATTTACATTAAAGTGATTTCACTGGAAAATCTTTATTTCTCAAAACATGTTTCTTTATTTATTTACATTGAGCCACTTTTCTAAGCTTGTAGTGCTCCATGGCACTTTTCCTGTGCTCACAACAGATCACCTGAAACATGTTTGAAAAAGGTTTTGTCAGCAGGGAAATACTGAGTGAATCATTCAGTTTTACTAAAATGACTCGTTTGTTATAATTCACAGCATTAAGAGATTACAATGTTTCTGATATCAAACCAACTACCCACAGTATTTGTCACTCGACTCATTTCGGTGACTGTGGTCATATCACCATTGGCTGCCCCAATGAATGAAGAATATCACTAATTAGGTTCGCCCACCTAAAGTGACAACAACAGTAGTAATGTATACAAAACCCCACATACCGGCTGTAACTTGGTGATTACATAAACTTAATCACTGTAATTATAACCTTTGAAAATAAACATGATTTTTGAAAGTAATTTGATAAAAAGAGAATGACTCACATTGTAGATTTAACGAGCAGAGTATAAGCCTACTGATTAGCCGTGATTAACCTAATTTAAATAACAATGCACACACAAACAGGTTAGTAACTAATACAGCAGTTACGACAATTCACGAGATTAAACCCTCACAACAATTTACAAGTGCAATACTTAACAATTCAGCGGATTCACAACGAATGACAGAGTATGGTCTGATTTCGAACAGCACTCAAACATTCAAGTCGAAATCACGATGAATTAACAAAGTATAAACTCAATTTGAGCGGCACTTAAACAATCGTTGGATAGTTATAATCGATCGGACGTTGAATCGTAATAGAGATTGATTTATTACCCTGATTGTGGCAGCACTTCGTGATCAGTGTGTGTTTAGTGGACTGTTTCTGTTATAACTCAGCCTACGTAAAGCGAATTTACGTTGTTTCAAAGACATAATTCAAGTCCCAAGGCCCTGTATTTATACGTGAAATTGGGTTCCCCCGCGTGTCGCGGAAGATGATGATGATTATGTCGCGACTCGCCTGGGGTGCATATCTACCCTAGGGTAGCCTTGTCACCAGTATAGGCTTGCTGAATTGACAGTTCGTTAATTTGAAATCTAGACAACGCATTTTAGAGATAATCGTCAACTTAGGGTTTACCCCCCTTTAGTTTTAGGGGCCCTAATCCTGATTCTAAATGTTTTGAAAATTTTAGGGATTATGCAAAATCACTTGGGTTTCTCAATTAGGGTTTCCTATTGGCCAAATTAAAATAATAATTAGGACTTTTGATGAGAGTTGTTACATCCTCCCCACCTTAATAAGAATCTCGTCCTCGAGATTTATTGGAATAAATGAGGATATTTTCTCTTCATTTCTGATTCCAGCTCCCAAGTGTATTCAGCTCCTCTCTTTGAATCCCATCTGACTTTGACTAAAACTAGTCGTTTATGTTTGAGAAACTTAATCTTTCGATCCTCAATTTGAAGAGGTTTCTCAACAAATTTTAGCTTTTCGTTTACCTCTATATCCTGAAGAGGTATTACCAGTGATTCATCTGATAAGCATTTCTTGAGATTGGATACATGAAATACATCATGTACTCCAGCTAATTCTTCTGGTAATTGGAACCGATAAGCAACTGGTCCTATACGTCGGATCACTGAAAATGGTCCTATGTATCTGGGACTTAGCTTTCCTTTCTTACCGAATCGAACAACTCCTTTCCAAGGAGAAACTTTCAAGAGTACTTTATCTCCGACCTGAAATTCTAACGGTTTGCGGCGATTATCTGCATAACTCTTCTGACGATCTCTAGCTGTTTTCAGTCTTTCCTTGATTTGAGTTATTTTGTCAGTAGTTTCTTGCACAATTTCTGGACCTGATAATTGACTTTCTCCTATTTCTGCCCAACAAACTGGAGTTCTGCATTTTCTTCCATATAGTGCTTCAAATGGAGCAGTTTCAATGCTTGAATGATAACTATTGTTATAGGAGAATTCAATTAATGGTAAATGATCATCCCAATTTCCACCAAAATCTATTACACATGCTCGAAGCATGTCTTCTAGAGTTTGTATCATCCTTTCACTTTGTCCTTCTGTTTGAGGATGATATGCAGTACTCAAATTGAGTCGGGTTCCCATAGCTTGCTGGAAACTAGTCCAGAAATGGGAAGTGAAACGACTATCCCTATCTGATACAATGGAGAGTGGAACTCCATGTAACGATACCACTTCGTCTACGTATAACTTGGCTAACCTTTCCATGCTAAAGGTTTCATTCATTGGTAGAAAATGAGCTGATTTGGTTAATCGATCCACAATTACCCAAATCGCATCATTACCTTTTCTTGTTTTAGGCAACTTAGTAACAAAATCCATTGTTATAAGTTCCCATTTCCATACAGGCATTTCCAATTGTTGTAGTAGTCCTGAAGGTTTCTGGTGTTCAGCCTTTACTTGTGAACAAGTAAGACACTTAGAAACATATCTTGCTATATCTTTCTTCATGCCTATCCACCAAAAATTCTTTCATAAATCTTGGTACATTTTATTGTTTCCAGGGTGCATAGTATACCTAGATTTATGGGCTTCTTCTAAAATCTTATTTCTTAATTCTCCTTGCTTAGGTACCCAAATTCGTTTCTTGTGGAATCTCCAAATTCCATCATTTCCTTGCTCTAGTTCCTTTATATAACCTTTCATTCCTTCAGCATCGTCCTTGATTGCTGTTTCCTGAACTTTCTTTAATTGTTCCATTAAATCTACTTGTAGATTTAATCTAAGAGCACGAACTCGTTTTTTTTTTCCTGATACTTACGACTTAAGGCATCTGCAACTACGTTTGCCTTTCCTTCGTGATATTGAATATCACAGTCGTAATCGCTTAGAACTTCCATCCATCTTCTTTGCCTCATATTTAACTCTTTATGCCCAAATATATACCTTAAACTTTTATGATCTGTATAAACAGTAAACTTACTTCCATACAGATAATGTCTCCATATTTTAAGGGCAAAAATTATGGCTCCTAATTCTAAGTCATGAGTCGTATAATTTTCCTCGTGCTTTTTCAACTGCCGGGAGGCATACGCAATTACTTTCTTGCGTTGCATCAACACACATCCGAATCCTAATTTTGAAGCATCACAATATACTTCAAAATCTTCTGTTCCTTCGGGCAATGCTAAAATTGGAGCATTCGTCAATCGGTGCTTTAAAATCTTAAAAGCTTCTTCTTGCCTATGTCCCCATTCAAACTTAGCGGCTTTACAGGTTAACTTAGTCAAAGGTACAGCTATCTTAGAGAAATCCTTAATAAATCGTCTATAGTATCCAGCTAAGCCTAGAAAACTTCTAATTTCCATAGCTGTTTGTGGGACCTTCCATTTGGTGATTGCTTCTATTTTAGCAGGATCTACGTGAATGCCTTCGTGATTCACCATATGTCCTAGGAATTGCACTTCCTTTAACCAAAATTCACACTTCGAGAATTTGGCATAAAGCTTTTCTTTTCTTAACAAAGTTAAGAGTGCATGCAAATGTTTGCAATGTTCTTCCTGACTTTTGGAATAAATAAGTATATCGTCGATGAATACGATTACAAATTTATCCAAGTATGGTTTACAGATCCGATTCATCATGTCCATAAAAGCTGCTGGGGCATTTGTTAGTCCAAAGGGCATGACTGTAAACTCATAATGGTCATACCTAGTTCTGAAAGCAGTTTTAGGTATGTCTTCTTCTTGTACTTTTAACTGGTGATATCCGGATCTTAAGTCTATCTTAGAAAAATACCTAGCACCTTGAAGTTGATCAAATAGATCATCAATCCTAGGTAATGGGTATCGATTCTTAATTGTAACCTTATTCAATTCTCTATAATCGATACACATTCTCATCGATCCATCTTTCTTTTTCACAAACAATACTGGTGCTCCCCAAGGGGATGAACTAGGTTGTATAAATCCTTTGCTTAATAATTCATCTAACTGCTTTTTCAATTCTAACATTTCGGTGGGTGCTAATCGATAAGGTGCCTTAGCTATTGGTGTAGTACCCGGAATTAGATGAATTCTAAACTCTACTTCTCTATCAGGTGGTAACCCAGGTAATTCTTCTGGAAAGATGTCTGGGTATTCTGAAACTATAGTGATGTCTGGGAGTTCCTTACTTTTAGTGTTAATGATTACCGAAATCATATACACCATTTCTTGTTTTCTTGAATAACTGGCCAACTTGATTACTGAAATGAATTTTAGTGGCTTACGTGGTTTATCTCCTGTAATTAAAATTACTTCTCCTGTGGGAGTACTGATTTCTACGGAATTCTTATCACAAAGAATTCGAGCATGGTTGGTTATCAACCAATCCATTCCTAACACTACATCGAATTCGGCTAACTTCATAGGTAACAGGTTTGCAGAAAACTTATGGCCTAACAGTTCTATCTTTCCTTCTTGCAAAACCTTATTTATGTTAACAGAATTTCCGTCTGCCGTTTCGACTGTAAAAATTTGCCTAAGGGTGGTTAAAGGTAAGTTAAGGGCTTGGCAAAATGAAGTATTGATAAAACTTTGGTTTGCACCAGAGTCAAATAACACTTTTGCATAAACGTCGTGGACCAAGAACGTACCAGCTATGACGTCGGGAATTAGTTCAGCTTCCTGAGTGGTTAGCTGGAATGCTCGGGCATTCTTCTTTATTGTTCCATCAGCTGGTTTGCCTTTATTGTCTGTGGTTTTAGTCAATTTAGGACATTCTGTTTTGTAATGTCCTGTTTCTCCACAGTTATAGCAGACTATGGTTTTCTTTTTGCAATTTTCTTCACGATGTCCTGCCATTTTGCAGAAGTTGCAGATTACATTGCATTTTCCAAAATGATTCTTTTTGCAATTTCTGCAAAAAGGCGGTTGTGCAGATTGTCTTCTTCCTCTTTTCTTGAACCTATTATCATTACCCAAACGAAATCCTTGGGTAATCTTTTGAGCCAATTCCTTCTTTCGTTCTTCTTCTCTTGTGCGCACTAGTTCATCAGTTAGGGTATTAGCTAATTCCACAGCATCGTCAATAGTGCGAGGTCTCGCAGCTTTAACGATGTTACGAATTTCACTAATTAATCCCCAAATGTAACGGGAAATGAGTACCGGTTCTGGCGAAGCCAGTGTTGGTACTACTCTAGCATATTCAAAGAATGTCGAAGTATAACCGCGACACTCTACGCCTACCATACGATGGTTTATGAACTTATTTGCCATTTGTTCCTTTTCATATTCAGGACAATATTTTCTTTCTACAAGAATTTTAAATTCTTCCCAGTTTATAGCATAAGCCATCCTTCTTCCTTTTGCTTGTAATACGGTGTTCCACCATTCTAGTGCCCCTTCTTTGAATAAATTTGACGCATACATAACCTGATCTTCTTCAGAACACTTACTTATTGCAATTACTGCTTCGGTTTTCTCTAACCAACGCAGTACTGCAGTTGCTCCTTCGTTGCCTGCAAATTCAGCAGGTTTGCTAGCAAGAAATTCTTTGAAAGTGCAACCGGGCGTTGCGGCTTTCATTTTCTTAGGAGGTGGAGCCTGTCGTGGATTATTATCATCATGATTGCCGCCTCCATTTACACTATGACTAAAATTGTCTTCCTGAGTACGTTTACTAGGAATGATTTGTTGTGGTTCAACAAGTTTCTGAGCAGTAGCCATGATTGCTAGAATAGCATTAGCTATCCCTTGAGTGATGATGTTCTCAATATCTTGTCTAGTCATATACTAGTTTTCCTGATTTTGTTCAGATTGATTTTCTTCATTAACTGGTTCATTACTAGCGTTTTCCATCTGATAATTATTATAAATATAACTATTAGTTTCAAATAATTGTAAATAAAACAATTACACAGAAGCACATAAAATCTTACAACACAGATATATATATCCAAAATCGTCGATGTTTCGACTTCTATTTTGCTTTATATATTATATAGGCATCCATACACACTGTTTATCTTACAATGTTTTATTTCCCATTTTACAGAATTATATTTAACTATTATTATTATTATACAGACATTCTTCCCAACCCCACTATTCTTTGGTCAACTGGCAGTTTAGTAGCGACGCTCCCTTTCGTCGTATTTCCAGGAAATTTGTTCCCTCATTTCCTGGATCCTATTCCCTGTACCTATCAGCTCTTCACCGAACTGACGGAGTTCGGCTAAGTTTTCGTTGCTCATTGGAGGATTGGGGATAGGTTCTGGATCAAACTGTGGAAGGAAAGAATAAGGACTGTTGATGATATTTTCGAATTGCCAGTCATTTGTCCACCATTCTTCCATTTGACCTAAAGGTCGAGTGTGGATTAGTGGGCCTGGAATAGCTGGTTCCAGATTTACAGGAAGTTGGGTTTCTATGTAAGGATATAGATTATTATGGATAGGGCTAATGACATCACAATTTGCTAGTAGACGGTCTATTTCGTCTTGAAATGTGATTTCTTCAGTTTGACTAGAACTCTCTCCAATTTCTATTCCTTTTTGTTTAAAATCTTTCCGGATTTCTATCTCTGCTGGATTAGAATTTTCTCCGATTTCGATTCCTTTTCCTTTGTCTATAGGGATTTCTATTTTGGGGAGTTTCCTAGTAACTGGCTTTCTCCTGCGCACTTTCCTCCATCCTACATATCTTCTTTTCTTTTTAAGTTTTGCTTTTTCCAACGGTGGAGCTTGGAATTCCAGAGGTTCCTCTATGTCAGCAATATAACCAGTAAAGTCGTGGGAGACTTCAATTGGTACTGGGTAGAGGTTGAGATTCTGAAATGCTTCCGATATCTCACTCATGCTGGATAGCATATATGCAAAATGCACAAAAATGCTAAGTTAAAACTTTGGAACAAAGTTTTACAAATAAACATTAAAGTTTTATTGCATACGGATTTGTACAAAAGACCATAGGAAAGAGAACACACTATACTTTATTTATTTACTGGAGATAAATTTTTCTACTAGACCAGGCTTATTGTTATTTTAGAGGTTTGCATTCTCTGCTACGGTAGCTAGCATATAAATGTTTGCCCATTTTTCATCTAATGTGTCTTCCCAAGGTGACCTATTGCCTAATTCCTGGATTTCTGCATTAAACCTCACTTTCTTGACTTGGGGTTTCTTTATTTTCTCATGTCCCTTTCTAAGAATCAAATTTCTTTTATCTTGGGTGAGAGGATTTTCATAATTTGCTTTACGGACAAAAATCCCTTCTTCCAGATCTGCTGGGTGTTTGGAGGAAGAGGTTCCTTTTTCTGTGGGTGCAGTATCTAATTTGTGGTAGATAGCAGAAATCTTTTGTTTACCCATACTGTAACTCAACAATTAATCAGTTAATAAAACACGTTTTCACATAATAGCAATTAAATTTCCTAAGTATCTCTTATAGGCTAAAATCAATAGTAAGCTTAAATCAGTAGCTCTGATACCACCTTTTCCTGTCATGGCCCTCGGCCCCGGTTTGACCCGGTCCAGAGCCGCGAGACAGGAAATCCGATGGTATCTAATTATGTGACAGCAGAAGTCTTTTTAAACAGGATCGATTAATATTAAAACTGCTCGTTTATATATAATATAGGGATAAATCCCATAATTTACATTAAAGTGATTTCACTGGAAAATCTTTATTTCTCAAAACATGTTTCTTTATTTATTTACATTGAGCCACTTTTCTAAGCTTGTAGTGCTCCACGGCACTTTTCCTGTGCTCACAACAGATCACCTGAAACATGTTTGAAAAAGGTTTTGTCAGCAGAGAAATACTGAGTGAATCATTCAGTTTTACTAAAATGACTCGTTTGTTATAATTCACAGTATTAAGAGATTACAATGTTTCTGATATCAAACCAACTACCCACAGTATTTGTCACTCGACTCATTTCGGTGACTGTGGTCATATCACCATTGGCTGCCCCAATGAATGACGAATATCACTAATTAGGTTCGCCCACCTAAAGTGACAACAACAGTAGTAATGTATACAAAACCCCACATACCGGCTGTAACTTGGTGATTACATAAACTTAATCACTGTAATTATAACCTTTGAAAATAAACATTATTTTTGAAAGTAATTTGATAAAAAGAGAATGACTCACATTGTAGATTTAACGAGCAGAGTATAAGCCTACTGATTAGCCGTGATTAACCTAATTTAAATAACAATGCATACACAAACAGGTTAGTAACTAATACAGCAGTTACGACAATTCACGAGATTAAACCCTCACAACAATTTACAAGTGCAATACTTAACAATTCATCGGATTCACAACGAATGACAGAGTATGGTCCGATTTCGAACAGCACTCAAACATTCAAGTCGAAATCACGATGAATTAACAAAGTATAAACTCAATTTGAGCGGCACTTAAACACTCGTTGGATAGTTATAATCGATCGGACGTTGAATCTTAATAGCGATTGATTTATTACCCTGATTGTGGCAGCACTTCGTGATCAGTGTGTGTTTAGTGGACTGTTTCTGTTATAACTCAGCCTACGTAAAGCGAATTTACGTCGTTTCAAAGACATAATTCAAGTCCCAAGGCCCTGTATTTATACGTGAAATTGGGTTCCCCCGTGTGTCGCGGAAGATGATGATGATTATGTCGCGACTCGCCTGGGGTGCATATCTACCCTAGGGTAGCCTTGTCACTAGTATAGGCTTGCTGAATTGACAGTTCGTTAATTTGAAATCTAGACAACGCATTTTAGAGATAATCGTCAACTTAGGGTTTACCCCCCTTTAGTTTTAGGGGCCCTAATCCTGATTCTAAATGTTTTGAAAATTTTAGGGATTATGCAAAATCACTTGGGTTTCTCAATTAGGGTTTCCTATTGGCCAAATTAAAATAATAATTAGGACTTTTGATGAGAGTTGTTACAGCTTTGACTTGTGCACACGTCAAACATTTAGCTACATAGGTAGCCACAGACTTTTTCAAGCCTATCCACCAGTAGTTTGCCTTTAGATCCTGGTACATCTTATCAGCTCTAGGATGAACGGAATATTTAGAACTGTGGGCTTCCTGAAGGATGACATCTCGAAGCCCTCCATAAATTGGAACCCATATTCGTCCATTCAATCTCAGCACTCCGTCTTTGTCATAGGATAACTGCTCGTCAGTTACTCCTAGCTTTTCTTCAGGATAATTAGCTTCCAACACAGCTTCCTTTTGTGCAGCTAACAACCTTTCGTTCAAACTATTCTTTATCTCAATGCTCTTGGCATTGATTCTTATCGGCTTCACTATTTCCTTCCTGCTTAAGGCGTCATCAACTACATTTGCCTTGCCTGGATGGTACATTATCTCACAATCATAATCATTTAAAGTTTCCATCCAGCGTCGCTGCCTCATGTTCAAGTCCTTCTGATTGAACAAGTGTTGACGGCTCTTGTGATATGAATAGATCACACACTTGGTTCCATACAAGTAGTGCCTCCATAGTTTCAGTGCAAATACAACAGCACCCAGCTCCAAGTCATGGGTGGTGTAGTTCTTCTCGTGCACCTTTAATTGTCATGAAGCATAGGCAATAACTTTGCCTTTCTGCATGAGTACACAGCCCATACCAGTGTGTGATGCGTCACAATATACTACAAATTATTCTATTCCATCGGGCAATGTTAATACTGGTGCATTGCTCAACTTTTTCTTCAGAATGTCAAAGGATTCCTGCTGCTTAGGGCCCAAATCAAACTTAATCTTCTTACGTGTCAACGAAGTTAGGGGCGCAGCAATCCTTGAGAAGTTTTCGATAAATCGCCTATAGTATCCTGCTAATCCTAGAAAGCTGCGAATCTCATGTAACACCTCGAAAATTCGTGTTCAATAAAATAACGACACGTGTCATGTAAGACAAAACGCGTTGTAAACCCGGATTTAGTAAAGATGTTTTGGCAGGATTTAAAAGTGGCGTCATGTTATTTTTTACCTCTGAACGACCTCATTTATAAATCCCAAGACCCAAGTATATATATATATATATCAAACATCTAATATATCTTAAATCCAGGAATTTGTTGACAATAATTGAATTCGAAGTGCATGATAGGTTCCTATGGAAATTCTACGGTAAACCTTCTTGTTCGGCACTTTTGAAAAGGATCCAAGCAAACATAACTAAATGGTAGGGTATGCAACTGTTAAAGACCCATAATAGAGGCCCCAAACTGATAAAATAAGTCCCAAATTCGGAAAAGAGGGTTGCCCTTTCGAATGCATGAAAGAACAAACAATTTTGGTTCCTGATGAAGGCTTGCGCACCGCAAGCATTGATCCTTACGGTGCGCAAGCAACTGCCCAGCGACAGAAAACTTGTTGTTTGCTGTTTAAACGCAATTCTGACCTTTTAAACGATTTTCCTCATCTCCCTTGGCCCCTAAACAATCCCTAAACATCTAGGACACCTGTGGGAATGTTATGGACAGTGCTAGACTTATTTGTCAACACCTTGTGGTGTCTTGATCACTATATAAAGCCCACAAGTGCAACACTTTAATCATTCATTCCTCAAACATCTTCTGATCAATTGTGGAGCACAAGAGCACCTTCCAGGCCTTCCTAATCAACCATTAGACACTTGTAAGTTTGCTTAACCTTCTTAAATTGAGTTTAGCTTAGTTGTTTAGCTAAAAGTCAAACCGTCGTAATTACGGTTTGACTTCGAGATTAATTAATAATGGCTCAGTCAAATCTCGAATTAAAAGTAGTTATAAGTTGGTAATTATGTGGGTAATAAATCCTTAAAAGGGTTCCCCCTGATTCCCACTCTAACTAGGTTAAATGTCGGGTCAAACGTGTTAATAAAAAGTCAACAGAATGTTAAATTTACAATTTATGCATGATTAGCAATGTAGAACATATACAACCTGTTTGATCATTAATATAACTTGGTAATTAGTGTAAGAACATGTCTAAACATGTTCAACCCGACAATTTCCTGTTTAGACCCGGTTCGGAACCGAAAGTCGCATAGTTTGACTTATACTTTGACTTCAGTTCTGACCCGTTATGGTATGTTTTAGAAACACCTAAGAGCTTCATTTGGACCAGGTTACATGCTAGTATAACCCTCTGTGATTATACACCATGGTTCATTAGTTAACCAATTAATACGCATGATTCCGTTAATTGCTCATATGTTGACCATTATGCCCTTTTCACCTTAAAACGTGATTTTTGGAAATGTAAAAGAGTAGAAACTTTATTTACTGATATATAAACTTGCATACAAAATTTGACATCAGTTTGAGGTGTAGATTGAGAGTTATGCTCATTAGCGTAATTAAGAAGCTTTATGTTAATAAAACGGCGTAATTAGCGTATAGCCTAGTTAAGCCTACTTTTTGATATCAAATATTTTACCCACTGATATAATATATTATTTTGGGATTTTTAAAGATTTTTAATAAATTTTAGGCTGAGCATAACTCATAGTCGTAGACTTAATCCGGTAATTGTCGGTTTTGCCCTTACGGGCCATAAAATGAGTTTTACATATCTAAACGACTCCAAACCTTTTGCTACTGATCACATATGATAAATAAATTATTTTAAGCCTTCTGGAATAATAAAAATATCAGCTTTAAGTATCAAACCCGGAAATGGATTTTAATCGCCTTTTTAAGCGTTTTAACGCATAGTATGTGCTATAACTATATTAAACATATAAGGGTTGATACCTACTGATATATGAGGAAAATTATAATATTTTAACAGTAAGCAAAGGTTGTTAAACTCAGACTTCAGTTTTGAGCTTTTCGACTTATGTGAAATTACCAAAATACCCCTACGGGGCATAGTTTGGTTATAATTGATAAATTTAACATATATACAATACCCCACTGATATAACTTAGAAAATTGAGTATGTTTGTTGTTTACATCAGACCTGTAATTCGGGTAAACACTTAAACTCTTTTATAACCTTAAAAAAATGACCAAAGTACCCATACGGGGCATAGTTTGTGTTTAAATTCATTTCGGGCGTAATAAATGATATCTTACTGATGTCACAACATATTTGGAGCATATTAACTTAGGAAACCTGTAAATGGCTCATATGTATACCCGTTACGCTTATTACGCGTTCAGTTCGGTTTATGTAACTAGTTTACATAAATTAGCCTAAACGGGTCAAACCTTATCGGTTTTATCTCAAAATCCAGAATGTGTATGAATTACCCATATTAAGCAAGTCTCTGAACTTGTCGGGTCTAAATCACATTCTATCCGGTCTTCGCTTAATCGTGCGTACGAACCGTATCATTGGAACTAACCGGTCTAAACTTAAGCTTAAACTAAAGACCCGTTAGTATTCTAATAGGTTATTATAAACCTTCATTCCAGATTAGGAGGACCAGTAAAAGCTACTTGCAATTTGCTTATTGTGATTTATACTTTGCTCAGCTAAATACTTTTAACTTATTTTCCCTATACGGACTTGGGTTACGGTATATAGAATACCGCTTGATCGGGCATCAAATCTTCCATCGTTGGGTGGTTAATTGAATAATTTGATCGACTCATTTAAACAGTCTTGTTACTTAAAGCCTTTGGGGGGTTAATGACCATGTCCCGGATATCCTTGGCATCATTTTACGAAATGGCCACGACTTAAGCGCGGGGTGTAGGCGTACACCCGTCAGTGCACAAAAGAATAATGTGGTGTATCTATTGATCTTTAACCCGGACAAGATCCGGGCTACTGAACGCACAAGGAACATGTAATTCGTTCACAAGATTATATATTTAAATAATTCTCCCAAGTTAAATAAAATGTTTATGCCACGTGCATCCAAATCAATTTTCAATCATTTTTTTTCTAAAATGAGTCAGTTGATTGTATTTACCAGTGTAAACTGACGTATTTTCCCAAAAAGATTAAATGCAGGTACTATGCATAATTGGCTGGGATTTCTCCTTAGCATCATTAGAAGTCTCGCAAGCTTAAGATGCCTGAAGTCTGTTGAACTATAGTTTCCAATTTGTTTTCGATCCGTCTGTGGATAAACTTCCGAATATTGTGACATTTGATATTACAATATTAAATTCGGTTGTATTATATCTTTTAAATTGCTTACGCTGTGCATATTAAATGTTGTGTTGTTTGACTATTATGTTGCCAACCACGTCACGATACTCCCCACCGGTGACACGTGGAAATCGGGGTGTGACATCTCAGTAGGCGTCTTTGGCTCTTGCCAATTCATAACTGCTTCTACCTTAGCGGGATCCACTTGGATACCACGCTCACTTACCACATGTCCAAGGAATTGGACTTCTCGAAGCCAAAATTCGCACTTCGAAAATTTGGCGTAGAGTTTCTCATGATGTAGAAGTTTAAGAATACAGCGAAGATGTTTCTCATGGTCAGCTTGGCTTTTCGAGTAGATGAGGATGTCGTCAATGAAAACAATGACAAATTTATCCAAGTAAGGCTTGCAGACGCGATTCATGAGGTCCATGAATGCGGTAGGAGCATTAGTGAGCCCAAAAGGCATCACTAGGAACTCGTAATGACCATAACGAGTCCTAAACGCAGTCTTGTGTACATCTTCATCTTTAACCTTCAACTGATGATAGCCTGACCTCAAATCGATCTTAGAAAAGTAACTTGCCCCTTGAAGTTGATCGAACAAATCGTCGATCCTGGGCAAATGATACCTATTCTTGATAGTGACCTTATTAAGCTCACGGTAATCGATGCACAGACGCATCGATCCATCCTTCTTCTTGACAAACAAGATCGGCGCTCCCCAAGGAGACAAACTAGGTCTAATGAAACCTTTGGCTGGCAGATCATCTAACTGCGTCCTTAACTCCTTCATCTCTGTTGGTGCCAACCTATAAGGCGCTCTTGCTACTGGTGCTGCACCAGGGATGATGTCAATTCGGAATTCCACTTGCCTATCTGGTGGTAAACCAGGTAGTTCTTCAGGAAAAACTTCAGGATATTCTGAAATGATGGGGATGTCTTCAATCTTAGGCTTCGGCTCATCAATAGTAACTTGTGCCATATAAATGACACAGCCCTTCTTCAGACATCTGGATGCCTTGAGCATAGACACTTGCTCAGGCAATCCATGCTGGGTATCCCCCTGAATGGTAAGTGACTCACCAGACGGAGTTTTGACTACCACTTGCTTTCTGTTGCACACAATCTGGGCTTGGTTATGCGATAACCAATCCATACCTATAACTATATCAAAACCGGCTAGCTTAAAGGGAAGTAGGGACAAAGGAAAAGAGTGGTTCCTAATGGATATAACACATCCATCTAAAATAGTTGAGGCGGTTTCTATGGTTCCATCCGCTAATTCCACCTCATACTTCACACTTAAGGCTTTTACATGCAATTTCAACAACTCACAAAATTTGTTATCCACAAAAGACTTATCCGCTCCAGAATCAAACAATACTCTGGCATAAACATCATTTATGAGAAAAGTACCTGTGATTACGTTGTCGTCCTGAACAGCTTCCTTTGCGTCCATCTTGAAGACCCTAGCATTGGTCTTCTTGACATCTTCCGGCTTCTTGGCGTATTTAGGGCAGTTGGCTTTAATGTGCCCTTTCTCATTGCAGTTGTAGCATGTGGCATCTTTAATCTTCTTGTAATCAACAGTTTTGTGCTCTTTAGACTTGCATAACCCACACGCAGGTGATCCTGACTTAGACTTGGACTCAAGTCGGCACTTTCCAAAGTGGCGTTTTTGGCAAGTCTTGCACTTTGGCATTTCCTCAGCTTGCTGGCTACCCTTGTTGGATCTGGACTTCTTCCTGGAGTCAGTATTACCCTTATGCTTCTTCTCAGATCTTCGTGAGGTATCGTCCTCACGCTTCCTCTTACCTTCTTCTGAATTTCTGGGCGATCTTAATCTGACCGCGTCTAAGGTAAGGGATAGGGATATATCAGCTGCTGATCTGAAGGTAGCAGGCCGGGAGGCTTTTACACTTGCTTTAATCTCTGGGGCTAAACCCCCAATGAAACGAGCTATTCTTCTGGGTTCCGGGGTCACAAGATAAGGAACCAACCTTGACAGGGTATTAAAACTTGTAAGGTAAGCTTGGCAATCCAGATTCTTCATTACTAATGACAGAAAATCTGACTCTATCTTTTCAACCTCATGCTGAGGACAGTAGTTCTCCTTGATGAGGGTAACAAATTATTCCCATGTTATATTGTATAGTGGAACCTTCCCAGTAGCTTGAATCAAAGATTTCCACCAGGCTAAAGCCTCACCTTTGAACGATTGCGATACAAATTTCACTACATCCCTATCAGCGCACCCGCTGATATCCACCACAGTATCTATTTCATCCAACCATATCATGCAGTCAACCGCTCCTTTCTCCCCAGTAAAGTCTCTGGGTTTACATGAGACGAAGTATTTATACGTACAGGACTTACTACGCGGATCCTGTTTAAGCTCGATCCTCCTTGACGGGACACTGTGTTGGTTCGAAGAGTGATGATCGTCATCATCCTTCTTTGGCTTATCTAGCTTAGATGGTGGCTTACTATGAGCCTCAGAATGTGTTTTTGGCTTAGAGTGAGGTGCTGACTGGGTCCTGCTTCGAGTACTACTCGATTCACTATATTGCCTCTCTATGGCTTTAGTGACTGCATTGTCTATTAGTGTTTGGAGTTCTGCACCAGTGATATTGATTCTGGTGGCGTCATGATTCTCCATTGGCCGACTGTTAACCTTGTCAGACTCGGCCATGTAGTTGAACTGCTACATAAGATGATGACAATGATTCATTTAAGGATTTATAATAGATTCGTTATCTTGATAATTTATTAACCATGGTAATTTAAAGAGCCATACTAGTTAATTTATTAAGTAATTTCATTCGGGACTTTTATCAGTAGCCCCTGGTTCCAGAATGAAATATAATATTGGCACGATAGGCCTAGTCACGTGGACAATTTCTAAATTATAAATTTAGATCTTATAGGATCTAGTTACTGGGGTTTGAATTAAAAATTCATTACCTTTCTTGGCAGGGAGTCTATAAACTACGGCTGCCTTTTATCTTATATGACATTAGTTATAGCCCGTAGGTATTACATCACAATCAGATGTTTAAATAAGGAATTTGGATAATTTATTAAAAGGGTGGCATGTGTGATTTTTGCGGATCACATTAGCCAAGAATGTTAACATGTTTGCAGATGTTAACAGAGGTTTGAATCTTTTTAAACTGGTTTTACCATATTGGCCAGGTCGTATCATGACATACAAGCTAGGTTTTACCTTTTAAGATTCTTATTACTTTATTAAAATGGTAAATTTATAAAATAAATGTTATTTTTCATTTATTCACTTATTATATTCATGCATATAACTTAAAAATGAAAAATTGAACTAACCATTCCATCAAAATTAAACTAGTACAAATTCGCCCTAAACGGGACTTTTACATAAGTAACATGCCCACGCAGGGGCCAAACTAACAAACATACCCACGCAGGGGTCAAATAGAAAGACATGCCCACGCAGGGGTAGAACATAAAAATATGCCCACGCAGGGGCAGAGTACAGAAACAAATGTCCTCACAGGGACATGATTACAATACTAAAATAAACAAACAAACAAAGGATTTAGCGATCCTTCTTGCTTTTTCCCTTGATCAAATTCACCATTTTCTTGAACATCCCTTGGTTATGCCTACGGTCTTCCCGCACCTCCTGCCGCACCTCATTTATCCCTTGAAGGATTTGTTGAAATTGTGGCGGTGACATCACCGGCGGCTGTGGGGTTGCTGATAAGGTGGAGGTTGAGTAGGTGGCGGTTGCTGATACCCATATGGTGGGTATCCATAGGTCGGGTATCCCGTAGTCCAGGGACCTCCATAGGGACCTTCTGGATGGAGAGCGATGTAGTTCGCAGCTACCAAGTAAGGATCGGCCTCGGCATAGTTGTAATTGGTGTGGATCGGCTGCTCGAAGGGATTATACGCCGCCGCACCAGTGTAAGTAGGAATTGGGTCTCCAAAACCCAATGGTGGTGGCGGCGACTGGCGCAGAGTTTACTTCTGAGATGGGGTGTGAAGATTCTCCCATCTCTGGTTCTTCGTGAAGTGGCGAGTATCGGCTGCCACTTGAAAGTGGAGGGGTGTTGATACGCACTCCTCCTCGCGCGGATATCCGTGCGTTCGATCTTCTTCGCCTCGGGGGCTCCGGAGGCTGTTGCAGTGGTGGTGGTGGCGGTGGAGTGACCGCTACAAATCGAGAATCCTCGGAAGGATCCCGCTGCTGCTGATGCTGCTGCAGCTGGTGCAGGGGAGAGTTGTGGTAACTGGGGGTAAACGCCCAGTCACACTGCCTGAACCTCTCCTCATAGCTGTCGGGACCATTATAAGGTGATCCCACAAAAGGTGACCCATCTGAAATTTCGATGGGGTGGTTAGGAGTTCCGGATGGTGGCTCGGCAGGATCGGTGTCCTCATCTATATCCATCGCGTTGCCACCGGAAAAATGATTTTCAGGTCCAAGTGGGTTAAAACCCACTGGTGCTCCAAGGTAGTCGGCATGGTTGAACTGGCCCTGGAAAACAGGTGAAAGGTGGTCGAAGGGTGAGTTATGTCCTTGAAGAGGTATGTAGGATTGGTGGGAGTTGTGGGGCTCATTTTCAGAATGAGGCCCAAAAGAGTGTGGAATAGAAGGGGAGGTACTCAGCGAAACTGAGCGCCTCGCTGGTTCAATGTAGGTCCTCCAGGGATCTTGAGGACCCGGGTTGTGAGGATCTGACGGCGTTCGCCGGTGTGAAGGCCCGGCCTCATGGTCATTTGGGGCGACGAGTGGCCCTTTTCCTCTTCCTCTTCCTCTCATCCTTGGTGGCATTTTTGTCAACCTGTCAAAAACAAACAAGTGATATAACAAGAGAAATATATAAGACAAAGTTAGAAATAAAACAAATTTGGATAATTCCTAAGTTCTTTGTCTAGACTCGAGAATCGAGGAATGTGCAATTGTGTAACTGAGATTAAAACACAAAAGGCTAGTGTTTAATTCACTCAGTGTTGGCTCTGATACCAACCTGTCACACCCCGATATTTCCACGTATTGCCGGTGGGCCCGGTGGGGAGTATCGTGACGTAGTTGATATCATCATAGTCAAACAACACAATATTTAAATGCACAGCGGAAGCAAAAGATATATTTATTCCAACCAAATAAATTGTAATATAAAGTATCACAATGTAGTTGAAACAAATCCACAGGCGGATCAAAATAAAGAGGAAAACTGTTCAACAGACTTTGACACCTAGAGCTTTGCGAAAACTTGGTTATTGATGTCTGGAGTATCCAGCCTATTACGTGTAGCACCCGCACTTAACCTTTTTGGAAAATACGTCAGTTTACACTGGTAAATACAACTTAACTGACTCATTTTGAAAAGAGTTTGAAAATTGATTTGAATGCACTTCGGCAAAAATATATTTTATAACTTGGGACAATTATTAAATAATCATGTATACAGTTTTACTTCTTTGTCGTCCATCAGGGCCGGTTGGTAGGGCCGGACAAGATTAACTGACACGCCACAGGTATAATACCCACAAGGTTAATTCCTTTAAATGGGCTACCAGTTTACATATGCAACTGTCAGGTGTACGCCTACACCCCGTGCTTAGGTCGTGGCCATTTCGTAAAATGATGCCAAGGATATCCGGGACATGGTCATTTAACCCCCAAAGGCCATACACCAAATAATACATATTAAACAAGTATGTAATTACATTAATCACAATCCGATTTAAATGATTACACACCCGACCAAGCGGTATTATTATAATACCGTATCCCAAGCCCGTATAGGGAAAATAAGTTAAGAGTATTTACCTGAGCAATGTATAAGTCAAATACAGCAAGTACAGATGGCTTTTACTGGGCTCCTAATCTGGAACAAAGGTTTTTATTATCCTATTAGAATCCTAACGGGTTTTTAATTAAGCTTAAGCTTAGACCGGTCAGTTTTTAAAGGAAGATACGGTTCAAACGCACGATTAAGCGAAGACCGGACAGAATGTGATTTAGACCTGATAAGTTTGAAGACTTGTATAATATGGGTATACTAAACACATTCTGGATTTTGAGACAAAGATGATAAGGTTTGACCCGTTTCGGCTAATCTATGCAAACTAGTTACATAAGCCGTTCCGAACGCGAAAAGTGCGTAACGGGTAACCAAATGAGTCATATGCAAGTTTCCTAAGTTAATATGCCTTAAATATGTTGTGACATCAGTAAGATATCTTCTATTATGCCCGTAATGGATTTAAACTCAAATTATGCCTTGTAAGGGCATTTTGGTCATTTAAAAAGTTATAAAAGGGTTTAATTAGAATCTGGGTACAAGTCTGATTTATTCAGTAAATACACTTAATTTAATAAGTTATAACAGTAGGGTATGACCTATATGTGAAATTTATCATTTAAAACCAAACTATGCATTCTAGGGGTATTTTAGTAATTTCACAAAGGCTAAAAAGGTCAAAGCTGGAAAACTGAGATTAAAAAATTTTACTTACTGTTATTATATAAAAATATACTAAAAATATCAGTAGGTATCAACCTTATATGTTTAATATAGTTTTAGTACATACTATTCGTTAAAAACGCTTAAAAAGGCGGTTTGGAGCCATTTCCGGGTTTTCAAAGGAAAGCTAATATTTTTATAATTCCAGAAGGCTCAAAATATTTTATTTGTCCAATAAAATCAGTAGAAAAAGGTTTGGGGTCAAAAGGATTTGCAAAACTCATTTTATGGCTTAAAAGGGCAAAACCGGCATTAACCGAATCAAACTTAGAGACCTATGTTATGCTCAGCCAAAAATTAAATAAAAGTCTTCAAAAATCCCAAAATATTATATTACATCAGTGGTTAAAAAGTTTGATATCAAAAAGTGGGTTTAAATAGGCTATACGCTAATTACGCCGTTTAATTAACATAAAGCTTTCTAATTACGCTATTGAGCATAACTCTTAATCTAGACCTCAAACTGATGTCAAATTTTAGGTGCAAGTTTATAAATCAGTAACTAAGGTTTCTACTCTTTTACTTTTTCAAAAATCTCGTTTTATAGTCAAAATGGCATAATAGTCAACATCTAAGCATTTAACGGAAACATGCATATGAATCGGATAACTAATGAACCAAGTTGTATAATCTCAGGGAGTTATACTTATATGAAACCTGGTCCAAATAAAGCTCTAAGGCAATTCTAAAACATGCATAAACGGGTCAGAACTGAAAGTCAAAGCAAAAGTCAAATTATGCGACTTTCGGTTCCGATCCGGGTTTAAACTGAAAATTGTCGGGTTGAACATGGTTAGACATGTTCTTACATTAATTACCAAGTTATATTAATGATAAAACAGGTTGCATGCCTCCTACATTGCTAATTATGCATTAATTTGAAAATAAGCATTCTGTTGACTTTTTAATAACAAGTTTGACCCGACAATTGACCTAATTAGAGTGGGAATCAGAGAGTAACCTTTTAAGGGTTTATTACCCACATAATTACCTACTTATAGGTACTTTCAATTCGAGAATTGACTGAACAGATTTTATTAAATTTCAAAGTCAAACGTTAATTACGATGGTTTGACTTTTAGCTAATTAACTAGGCTAAACTGAATTAGGAAGGGTTAAGAATACTTACAATAGTCCTATGCACGATTAGGGAGCCTAAGGAACTTGGTTGCTGATCAGGAGAGCTCCTGAAATGAAGTTGCAAGTGAATGAACAAATGCTGCAACATTGGGTGTTCTTATATACTCACTTTGATCTCACAAGATGATGCCAAATTAGTCTATAGGTGTTGTAAGATCATCCCAGGTGTACCTAAGATGCTAAAAACCACCTAGAGAGTCCCTGATTTTCGAATACCACTGAAATAAGGCGGTGTAACCGTTTGGACAGGCAGCTGTCAATTAATTCGCCCAGATACACTGCTTACGGACCGTAAGCTCCAACCCTTACGGTCCATAAGGCTTCAGCAGAGGACAAAACTTCGTTTTAATTCAGGCTGTGACCATGCAATGCCTACATCTCCGAATCTCATGCATTTTAATCAGAATGGGGACCATGTTTTCAGCCATTGCATGTCTAGGCATGCACTTACACACTTTGGTACTTTGTGGGAGGTTTAAATTGACAGAAATACCAAGAAATTGATGTTGAATCCATGTCTAAGTTTGTAACCAATTTATTATTTAGGATTGCCAGATTTATAAACATAATTCAGATGTTGATTAAATATATTCTGGTTAAGGATTTATTATTAGGTCGCTCAGAGGTATAAATTAACATGTCGACGTTTTTAAATCCTACCGTATATCTTTATCCGGATCCGTTTTTATAACACGTTTGCATAACATGACACGTGTCTTTATTTCACTGGACATGAATTTTCGAGGTGTTACATAAATGCACATGTGCATTTATAATATTGGTAATGTAAAAACTAGTGTATTACATATGGTAGTGTAAATGAAAGTGCAATTGTCTAATATGTGTAATGAATTACGGAATTTGTCAAAGAAATGACAAAAATGCACATGTGCATGCTTGTGTATTATGGATGGAATGATAGATAAAAGAGAAAGTAGTGTACCAAAACACCTTATTTCATGTTGATACATATAGATGCACATGTGCATTTCTAACATTGTTAACGTAAAAAGTAGTGTATTACACGTGGTAGTGTAAATGAAAGTGCAATTGACTATTATTTGTAATTAATTATGGAATTTGACAAAGAAATGATACATATGCACATGTGCTGGATAACTGTTACTCGATTATTTTTAAAATTTATTTTTATTTTTTTTATTAACAAAATATAGCGATTTTTTCAAAAAATAATTTTTTGGGTGTTTTTTAGATTTTTTTTAGGAATTACTGTTTGTGTTCACACTGGTTCTCGCGGTTCTCGCAATAAAGGATGGTTCCTAACGGATCTTTGTCCTATATATATATATATATATATATATATATATATATATATATATATATATATATATATATATATATATATATAGAGTGAACACTAGTGTAGTTTGCGAACTGAGCGAACTAATATATATATATATATATATATATATATATATATAGGGTAAGGTTCCAGCGTGAACAACCTCCCAAGAGTGAACTGCGTGAACAAATCTTGACCGCTGATTAATATGATCTTGATTATTTAAAGGGGTGGCATGATTGTAATTAATAGGTTAGATTTTATTGTTTTATTAAAATTAAAAGGGTAGAAGTGTAATTATATTATTTTGCTTATTTAAAACTAGGAAAGAAAATTATTTCCAATAATAAGAGAGTAAATCCCGTAAATATACCATGTATTATACACATGTGTACTATCGTGTTGGAATGTACAGAACAGTAGAACACAGCAGTACACATGTGTACTACGGAGCTAAGACAACAATGTTGCGGGTCACATGTGTACTATCGTGTTGGAATGTATAGAACACATCAGTACACATGTGTACTACGGAGCTAAGAGTTATACACAATAAAAAAAGATGACTGAAAACTCTAGTTCAACCAAAAAAGACTAAAACTATAATTCGAATCTTGCTACTATGACAAAAAACAATGACAATATTAAAATAAGTTAAGATTATCCTAACATATTTAAAATAAGTAATTGTTTTGTAGATGTCGAAAATGTTGGTAACTGATGATGATTTAAATATGTTAGGATTTTGAAATTAATAAGACAATAATTTAAATTCAATATTTATATAAAGTTACAATCTCACTCTTGTTAAATGTATATGGAATCAATGGTTCAGATCAGTTCACGCGGTTCACTCTTGGAAATTTGTTCACGTTTGAACCTAATCCTATATATATATATATATATAGTTGTTTCTTGCTGCTTGAAGAGCTTCAGCAAAACTTGTATAACCTTTCCAAAATGATCCTCCTGCACAATTTATGTGTTGCGTAACTATTTCCCATTTGTTGAAAATACCAATCTTTGTACCCCTGAATATAACATAATGTGTGTAATTTGGTTTTGTTTTAAACTATATATATATATTAAAAGTTATAAAATAAACACAAATAATTATATTAATAAATGTAATAAAATAATTAGAAACTTAAATTGTCTCATTGCTTTGTCTAAGACTTCACGTTTGTGATCCTCTTGTTTAGATTCACTTTATGATGTTGCACAAGCTTGCTTTGACCACTTCCAAATACATTTTGAGTTAGCGTTAATTGACATTTCATGTGATTTTTATCACGCTCTAAGGCTATCCGATATGGGGGACGGCTCGGTCCGTTGGGGCACGTCCACAACCCCCCCCCCCCCCCCCAAGCCCTGTCCCGTCCTCATTACCCCTCCATTGTCGTTGCCAACGGTCCTTCCACACACATACACATATATACATATATATATATATATATATATATCTTGTATATAGCAAGGTTGGAGAACTCGCTAGTCGGCCGGTGAGGTGGGGACTAGCGACTACTCGGGATTACTCGTGATTAATCGAATCGGGTTTTTTTATATGTAATTTTTAGTTTTATGTATACGTATACACATTTTTATAGGTAAATATTTTAAATAGCTAGGTTTTAACTCTTACTCAACTCATTTTTTTAAATATACAACATTAATTGTTGGAATTCACATGATTTGTTTGGAAACTGTCCGGAATTTAGAGGTTTTGGCCGGAATATACAGTTTTTTACCGGAATCTGGCTGGAATCATCGATTTTTGGCTGGCCGACTAGCTCCGACTAGGCCCGACTAGCGATTAGTCGCCGCCTAGTCGCTACTTTTACAACACTGGTATATATAATGATGGAGTCATCATCCACACCCTTGGCCCATCCCTTGGGGCTCATCACCCGCAACTGATGACTTGGCCATCTACTCAGCGGACCATCCCCATATGATGGACCTAAACCATACCCACATTTATGCTTGTGGTGCCAAGATGACTTATACACTTATAAAATGCTATAGTTCAACCTCAACAAAACTCTAATAAAATAAAAAAGTGTGACCCAAGTAGACTCTTAATATTTGTCTCGGACACATCTCTCGGCCATTTCATGCATGTCCTCATGCATGACCAGTGTTTTCAGACCCGGACCATTGAACCGGTAAGAAGACCGGTTCAACGTCCGGTCCGGTTCTGAAAACACTGTGCATGACTGATCGACACATAGCATCAGTCTCGAATGATTTTGCTTGGATTTAGCTTCATGGCTAAATGAGTTGGCATTCACAGCTTTGCACATGGTTTGAAATCGTAAAAAAATACATTCTTAAATTCATTTCAAGTCTCACAATGTAGTTCTGAATTGAAAGCAACATGTTCATGTTTTTGGAGACTTATTAGCCAAATTTGAGGCAATATGTTTCACTTTATATAATGGATAAAATTATCTTACAAAGTCTCCAAAATCTAAGAAGTATACAAAGAAACAATGGATCGCAAAAAATATCACAATGCCGAGAAATATAACACAATGTCGAGAAAAAAAGACACAACGAGTAACTAAAAAAAACATAATGACACAAATATAGAAAAAACGCAATGCTAAATAAAAGGACACATTGATATAAACAAAAATCTTAAAATCTACAAGCTATAAATCAAAAAACGAAAACCTAAAATCTCATATCATAGAGTTCGATAAGACGTTTCCAATACCGATTTAATAAGGTCATTCGGAGTTCATTTAATACCCTTGCGACTTCTTTTTTTTTTTTACGAGACTTTATATTTGATCTTTAACCCTTATATATATATCTCATAAGTATAGTATCTACCGGATTAAGTTTAGGATATTAAAATACATTTTGAGATGTTTCAATTCTAATTGATAAAGGCCGGTTTTGTCGAGTTTTAAACCAATTGACATGTTTACAATAAATAAAAGTTCATTTTTAATATCACTTTTGACTTGTTCAACTTCCGGCTTCATTTGTAGCTTCTTTTTGTAATGCATCTAATTCTTTTATATTTGTTTAGAGATAATTCTAATCCATTAGTTATTGACTAAAAGTTTATAATGTGTTATGTTCTGTCCACGTGTAATCCTTTTGACAAGGATCTCCTCAGTCCTCGCTACATTCTTGTACTAGCTCACATGTGTCGGTGTTCTTGTTTAGTTTACTTAACCCGTAACACAACATTCGCTTGATATGAAAGTTAATCAGACTTGGGTTGATTAATAAAACTCGTTATATGAATGTGTCAATCCGAACATGACTCGCTGAAAACAAGATAACTCGAACACGATTTGTTTAATAACCGAGTTGACCCGTTAATCCGTTTAAGTTAAAAAAAATCCTTTGCAAGTTTTAGAGCAATTTAAGCGTTGATATAAGTTTGATACTTCCAGTTTCAGTTTTTTAGCTTTTAAAAATAAATAACATCACTTATATAATTTTTTTACACACTCTCAATTCATCTCTTTTTCTCTCAACTTTCTTTATTTTCACTTCAAAAATTTGAAAAAAATGGCAACGATTCCATGGAACGAAGAAGATGACATCGCATTGTGTCATCGTGGGTCGAAGTGCTTACCCACTACACGCCTCGTAATTGCTCAGGTCCGTTTTGAGGGCATATTTTCCTACAATTTTGTATTCATAGGGGTGACATCACCTGAACCATAGATGCACTATTTTCGCTTTTTAGGATTATCCGTTTGGATAGTGAAAGATTGGAACAGTGCACAACACGGTGGAAAATGACGGTGGTGACCTTTCGGAAGACGACGTCATATAAGTCGCCCTCATCAACTACAGACACGCCTACAACCTTGACTTTAAACACGTTTGAGCATGATAGAATATAGATAATTAGATTTTTTGTTTAATTATGTTTAGGATTAACGTTTTATTTTAATTATATAATGTTATTTAGTTAATTTCGTGTGTTTTTTTAGTTATAATTTTTAAAGTTACGTAACGTTTTATTTTGTAAATTATCTAATGTTTTTTTTTTTTTATTTGTTTAATTAGCATTAATGTTTTTTTAAATTAAATAGATTTTATATAATTTTAAATAAAAAAGAGTTGTGTTATGTGTCGAATAACATCAATCTTTCACACTCAGTCTCACTCTTTCCGTTTTTGCATTACGCCACCTTTTAAACGTGTGCTGATGTGACTTTCATGACTCGTCTGACGCCTCACTCTGAGACCATGTGTAGTGGTGGGTGAATCTCAAGCCCCTCATTGGTCATGATCAGACATGTGGCAGCGTAGTCAGCAAATGAGTATTATTTAGCTTGAAGTTAAAAATAGGTGTAATGGTATAATACCCCAACGGTTTGATTGGTCAACAAATCTTCATCCCAACGTTTTCATGACCACCCCCAAACCAAAAAATACGCCCTGGGAACGGGTGGTGCGACACTTTGAATGAAAAAACCCAAACCACCCACTACAGTGGTCTGTGTAGTCCAAAAAAAAAAAAAAAAAACGAAAGAAGCTAATTTATTAAAAGTTGAAAATAATATAGACGTAATGATTTGGACTTTTTCCATGCTGAAAAGAAAAGGGTAATAAGTACAATATATCTCACATAATGTGCAGTCAATCGTCTTCTTTCTTCACTTCTGCTTCCTACATTTTATAGACCCCACCCCCTTCCCATCTCCCATTTACTCTCTCTCTCTCTCTCTCACTCATGCATAACCCAACCCACTGACTGACCACCACCATAAACCACCACCACCACCACCCATAAAACAAAATGGGTAAAACATCCAGATTCTTCAAATCATTGTTCGGCTGGAGTTTCTTCAAATCCCACGGAGATAAACATACCATGGTTCAACCACGTCATCATCGTTCCTCCGGTCAAACAACCGATGGTTCAAGTTCAGCCAATCATGCTATTGCAGTTGCTGCCGCTGAAGACGCCGTTGCAGCTGCTCATGCCGCCGCGGAGGTGGTGCGTTTGACGAACAGAACCGCCGTTATTGGCTCTGGTTACGGTGTCGCCGGCGAATGGTCGGCGGTTAAAATACAATCTTACTACCGAGGTTATCTGGTAATTGTTTAATGTTTATCTTTGTTTTCCGCTTTACATTGGTGTTAAACGGGTCTTGTGTTTGTGGGTTGACGAGTCCCAAACTCGAAAATCATGTTAGACATATCAACCCGAACACAACACAAATATTTGCGGGTTGATCAAAACATGGTCGATTTCATTATTTTTTCCGTTTTAAGTTTTTTTTTCTTCATAGATACTAGTAGTCAAACATTACATTTAAAAAACAGGAAATAAAATATAGGAGTCAATTGCGATTTTAGTCCCTGAGATTTTGTCTAAATTACCATTTTAGTCCAAATAGTTTTTTTCTCTCCTCTGGGTCTCTGACTTTTCTTTTTTCTTGCCATTTTGATCACATTGCCTAACTTAGTCTAAAAAACCAGGTGATAATCAGGGGTATTTTTGGCATTAAATTATTATGAGGTTTATAAATTATGTTGTAAACTATTTCTGGTTATCACTACACAACAGTTATGCCAAAAATACCCTTGGTTATAACCAGATTTGTAGACTGAGTTAGAAAATGTAATCATAATGGCAAGAAAATAAAAAAGTCAGGGACCCAGTGGAGAAAAAAAAAACTATTTGGACTGAAATGATAATTTAGACCAAACCTTTAGGGACTAAAATGACAATTTACTCAAAATATAGGCTAGTCTCATTTCAGGGGTGAGATGATGCATAAGACAAAATAAAAAGTCAGGGACCCAGTGGAGAAAAAAAAAACTATTTGGACTGAAATGATAATTTAGACCAAACCTTTAGGGACTAAAATGACAATTTACTCAAAATATAGGCTAGTCTCATTTCAGGGGTGAGATGATGCATAAGACAAAATAAACGGGTTCACGGAACCCGTCATGTTGACACGAAACTGACGTTAACCTTGTTATGCTTGATCTAAGCTCGTAAATTTCGTGTTAGTTTTGTATCACAGTGTAAAGTTTTTCACTTTTTTTTATGTTTAGTTCACACTTCACACCTCTTTGAACGGTGTTATTGTCTTTTTAAAATGGACCGGTGTCTTTTTTTTGGTCAAACGTCAACGCACGAGGTACGGTGTATATTATTTATATATATTGGTCGGCCGGATGAGTTCATACGTTGTTCAAGTTACAATATGTGTTGCGTAAAGTTCAACTTTGTAGTTCCAACAGCCGAATGTTGGAACCATGAAGCCTGTTTATTTAATGGGTTCACATTATGGCTCATAACTTCATTTATTTGCCGGTATGATTTACGACATTGGGTGGCAAATGTACCACCCATAAAGCTCACAAGTACAAGTATTTATTGTTTTAATTAAACACCAACTATTTCCCATTTTACCCTTGTAGCTTATATTAATATTTTTAATAGAATTAGTTACACTTTTGGACCAGTTTAAAAATGGTCATATCTATGTGGTCCGTAACAACAAATGGGGTTATCTTTTTTCTGTTAAGTAGTGTGAACTGACTGAATTATTTATAAAAAATGAAAATATAGGCGAGGAAGGCGTTACGTGCGTTAAAATCATTGGTGAAGCTTCAGGCGCTGGTGAGGGGTCACATTGTAAGGAAACAAGATGCAGATGAGTATAGACGCTTGCAGGCTCTGGTTCGAGTTCGAGCCCAGGCGCGAGCCCGTGCGTGCCAGGTCCAGGTCACCGAGTCACCCCAGTCGACCACCAAGGTTGCTTCTTCTATTCATGCAAAATTGTATGATCCTAGGTTGTGTTCGCCATTCGGGTTGATGTCTTTAATTTAACGGTTTGACCTGTCAGCACGTTTTAAATTAGTATACACCCACTAACCCATTTCAACGCATTTTTTACAACACACCAACCTGATTAGCATGTTTTAAACTTGATTACTACCCAACAACCTATTTTACACATTAAGGGTAAATGGGTTAAATGGGTCGTGTTCAGTTGCACGATTTTAAGGGTGTATATGTTAAGGTTGGTGTTTTTGACACTGATAAAAGTATAGGTCGTGTTCGGGTGACATGATTTATAAGCGTCTATGGGCTAAAGTTAGTGTTTTTGACACGAATAAAAGAATGGGTCATGTTGTTTGGGTTACAAGACTTGTAAGTGCGCACGGCCGTGCAGTTTATAGTTGGTATTTTTGACATGGATAAAAATATGGGTCGAGTTTGGGTTGGACAATCTAACCCGTCAACCCAACATGATTGGCAATAAGGTTTTATATCTAAAATAAACGGCTACTTGCAGGGGCCTCCAACTCCTGAAAAGTTTGAGCACGTCCATCGATCCCGGATGATAAAACATAATCAACCATCGATGCTAAAGGTGTGTGTTATCTTATCTGTGTTCTTATATATATTTTTTTTCGTATGTTTCCTGGTGGGTTCTTTCAGCTTTTTAAAAAGTTGGGCCAAACTACTTAAATTTTAATGTGGTTCTGTAAAACGGCTAACCAAGTCGGTCGGGTTGGTTAGGCTGGCCAAACCGCAGCCATAACAGTTCGGTTTGTACTGGTTTTTTTCCTTCCAAAATAGTTATGTTAGTATTAAGTTTTTGAAAATGATAAAAATGACATTCATGAATTTTGTAAATATTCATAATTGTATGTTTCAGAAAGAAAGTCAAGATGAATGGCTGGTTCTAAGTTGTAAAGTGTGGATTGAACCTTTAAGCTCGATTTGAAAAACCGTGAACGGGACCTTATAAACATCAAATTGATTGCTAATCTATTATGCAGAATAACTGCTCTAGGTTGTATGACGATCGCACCGAAAAAATCCTTGAAATGGACACCACAAAATCCCACACAAGACGACGAAGCCTGTTCCAACCAGACCAGATCAGTTACAGTCATAGTCAAAGTTTGACCACTTCTCGAGGGTCAACGCTCCACCCAAGTGGCTCATGTGAAGTAAGTTCTCTAACCGGCCCTTTGAAATGGTTTCCTCGTGACTTTGAGGAACAAGTTTCTTTAAGCACTGTCCAAAATAGCCCTCCTTTTTACGCATATACTTCTAAGAACGGGTCGATGAGGGTGAGCCCGTTTACCCCGGCTAAGAGCGACAGTTCGAGAAGCTGTCTTAGTGGCTACTCGGACCAGCCTAACTACATGGCGTACACGGAGTCTTCACGGGCTAAAGTTAGGTCTGTAAGTGCCCCTAGACAAAGGCCTCATTTGGAGTTTCCTAGCACCACAAAGAGGTATTCTGTCTACGGATACGGTTCAGTTGCTCATCGTGGTTCAAACTTACGGGATAGTTTTGTGAGCAAAGCATATCCGGGTTCGGGCCGGCTTGATCGGCTCGGGATGCCGATTGGAGGCGGCATCGGTTTTCGTGAAAGTGAGTTTAGTGGTGGTTATTGGAATTAGCAGCTTATATATGTTAGCTTTGTTACATTTGAGTAAGTTGGTTGGAGTGAGTGCCATTTGAAAGTAATGATGGCCATTTTGTAATTTTCTGAAAAATTGAGGGGTTGATATGGACTTTTACTAATGTAGGCGTTTTATATCCTTGTTATTCCATCAGTATGTAATTCATTTAAAATCATCTTGTTGGGATCAAAACTAGATTGTTGTCATAAGGTGCGTGTTGAGGTGGTGACTTTAATTGTTAATAGCTGGCAGCACGTTATGTAATGCGTTAATCATATGAAAACGCGTGTTTTGACGTATCTGATCTAAAGTATTGCGGTTACAAAAGAAACGGAATCGAACCCGAGTTGGTTCGTGTAGTGAGGGTTCCACCTAACCACTACACTATCAAGACTTAGCGGCGTCAAAACGTACAATAACTTGAATTTTATAACGTCGATTGAAAACGTATTATATTTGTCCTGACTCGTTTCAGAAAACAGATTAAGTCAAAATGTAGACCAACTGAAAATATACGCAAATATAAGCATGAAAACGTATACTCATTTCTGTAAAAAAAAATTATGTCCAAACATGAATTTATATCGTTTAGGGTGTGAAACGAATTTATAACGATAAGGACAAAATAGTTTTTTTTTTTTTTTTTCGTTTAGGGGTGTGGAGAAGTGCCATGTTGGCATTCGTTGGCGCTATACATCATGCTAAAATGTTAGCGGACGTGAGGACAGAAGAGGGGAAACACAACCAATTTCATTCAAACACTTGTACATTAAAGAAAAATCACTCGCTGCATCACATTTCAGATAAACATAGCACATGTCTAATGGGTGTGAAAGATGAAACCCCATAACAATATATATATATATATATATATATTTTTCACATATCATATTCATCACTAGTGTGATATTTATTGGGGAACAGTGGGGAACCGACTCAAATGAACTCCGATTGGACTCATTCTAGCGGCGTTAGAACCTAGTTAGGAGCTAGGGTTTAGGGTTTAGGGTTAAGAGACCCTAGTTAGGGTTTGACGAGCCGGTTCCAACGCTGCTGGAATGAGTCCAATCGGAGTTCGTTTGGGTCGGTTCCCCGCTATTCCCCACTTTTTTAGTGTTCCCCAATGAACATTCCTCATTCATCAATAACACGTAACCTTATGATCGATCACAAGTGTGAACATGCCTACAAAATGAGAGAACACTTCAGATTGACCACACAAAAAAGTGCAACGCTTCAAAGCGAAATACGTATTTGCCCATACTATGATACTAGTTTATAAACTTGTGTATTACATGAATTAAATATAAAGAAAAGTTAGATTGAATCATAGGGTTATATCTATTAAATTAAATAGAGGTTTAGTTTTGTATTCATATAATTTAAATTATGTTTATTATGATAAATATAACACAACCTAAATTTTAGAAGACTATACGAAATTAGCTGTATTTTAAGTTCTATTTTTATTATGATATTTTTTAGATGTTACACACAATTTTTTTTATCTTATTATACAATATCTCATGTCTCAATTAGAAAGATTATTATATATAAAAAAAACCTTTATTGTACTCTTCTTTACCCTTACGATTTTTACTTATATTTTATTTTATATAAATTCATTTAACTGTTACAATACATGAGGTTTTTAAAGATATAACTTTTTATTATTTAATATATAAAATTACATTTATTCAAATCGTGTAATAAACAAGGTTTTTAAAGATATATTACTTTTTTTTTAACGGCAAATTTGGGTCACTGACGGACCACTGGAGTATCATCGTGCCACCAGCGAAACCACCCTATCATATCCATCTCCACCACTGGAGTATCATCGTGACACCAGCGAAACCACCCTATCATATCCATCTCCACTAGGCAATAATGCCCATACATCAATTCAGGAGGAAACCCAATAAATCTGGGAAAAACTCCATTGTGAGAATCGAACTCATGACCTAATGGTCATAAACCTTATCTCACCACCAAGATACCACTAGGCTATAATGCCAATTTAGTATACATAATAACATTTATTCAACCCGAGTAATACACGGGGTTCTAACCTAGTTTTTTATAAAAGAAAAATCATTTTGTAAGGAACTTTTTTAGAAAGCCTGCGTTTATTAATAGATGTTTTATATGCTTTCCTTAAAAAATCTAAAAAATGTTTTAGTTTAGTATATTAGATGGACGAATATTAATTCAAGTTTGACTATATGTTTTTTTTTTTTTGAAAATAAACTTTCATTAACAAACAGCCGAACCCGAAAACCGAGCCGGACCAACCAACAAACAAGAAAAAAGAACAGAGATTACATAATTACAAATTTACACCAATCACTCCACCCGATGGATCGAAACGGCGACCTATACTTCAGCCAAAAGAACCCCAGCGATCTTATTTCGCTGAAAACATCTTCCGCACAAACCCGGGATCCTGAAAAAATCGCTTTATTTCTAGCCATCCAAATGCTCCAACAAGCAATAATAATAATGCCCTGTAAGATCTTTTTTCCTGCCAGGCCCAACCTACTAAACTTATGAATTTCCAGCAAGTCTTTAATAGAGAACGCGTAAATCATCGGGATGTGACACCATCTACTGACCTTTTGCCAAATAAGATCCGCAAGTTGGCACGAAATAAAGAGATGATCAACTGACTCTGATTCGCAACCACAAAGAGAGCATGATCCGGCTTGGTTAATAATTCCCCTATGATATAAAACGTCATACGTCGGAATGCGGTTCAGTTCCATCCTCCAAACGAAAATATTACACTTCAAAGGGACCCATTTGCACCAATCATTCACATACACATTTGGATCGCATCTGTCACGAACGAGTAACTCCTTGACCGATTTCACCGAAAAGAGACCCGTTGAATCACCCAACCATTTCCATTTATCTCTACCACTACTAAGAGAAAACGAAGACAGCATACCCGAGAGAATAGCCAACTCCGCAACCTCAGCAGCCAAATCCGGCTCGTGTTTCCACAGCCACGAACCCCCTCCAGGCAATCTATCGCTCACCGAACAACACTTAACCACCTCTAGCCGAAAGAGACAAGGAAGAATATCTTTAAGAGGAGACTCAGATATCCAGGGATCTAACCAGAAAAGAACTTCAGTACCCGAGGCGACCTCTCCTTTAAAAAATCTGCGAATGGACTTATTGCCCACAACCGGCTTGTTCATAGCGCTGCAAATATTAACCCAAACTCCCCTGACAGATTTATTACAAGGCAGAAAATCCCACTCCGTTCGGCCCGAATGTATAGCTTGAACAACTTTGACCCATAAATTGTCGACTTCGATCTTAAACCTCCATCCCCATTTACTAAGCAAAGCCAGATTAACATTTCTTAATTTACACAGCCCCAAACCTCCTGCTTTCTTCGGTAAAGCCACCCTATCCCAAGCCACCCAATGGGTCTTCCTAACATTGCTCGAGCCTCCCCATAAAAACTTTGTAATGATACTTTCTAGATCTTTGACGACTTTCACAGGAGCCTTGTAAATGGACATATAGTAAGTTGGTAAACTCTCGAGAACCGACCGAATCAATGTAACCCTTCCTCCTATAGATAACAACGCAGCCTTCCAAAGAGAGAGACGCTTTTCAAAGATATCGTACACCGGCCTCCAATTGTTTATACGATTCATATTAGCACCTACCGTCAAGCCTAAATACTTAAACGGAATGGAATCGGCCTTACAACCAATCCAATTCGCCATCTCCTCGACTTCAACGCTACTTATACCGTTACCGAAAATGCTAGACTTGCTAAGATTGATTTTTAGGCCCGAGCAAGCGTGAAAGCACCGAAGGATCCTTATAACAATAACAATGTTATTTTTGCTCCACTCCCCCATAATCATTGCATCGTCAGCATAGAATAAATGAGAAACAAATTGGTCGCTATCCGGAAGATGAATACCTTGAAACACGTTAACCTCACAAGCCTTATTGAATAAGCAAGAAAGCGCCTCCATAGCAACAACAAAAAGGAACGGGGAGATCGGATCACCCTGCCGCATACCTTTACTGCATCCGAACTCGAAAGTAGGAGACCCGTTCACCAAAACAGACGCCCTGGCTGATTTCAGAACACCTGATATCCATCCACACCACTTCTCCCCGAAACCCATTTGATGAAGAATATCCAAAACAAAGCCCCAGTTCACGTTGTCGTACGCTTTCTCGAAATCGACTTTGAGAAAAAAGACCTGTTTCTTATTTTTTCTCGCCCACGAAAGCAACTCGTTAATAACCAAAGGCCCGTCTAAAATAAATCTTCCTTTAAGGAAGGCAGACTGGGAATTAGAGATGATATCGTTTAAAATCGGCTTCATCCTATTAGGGATATCGTTTAAAATCGGCTTCATCCTATCGTTTAAAATTGACTATATGTGATATATGTAAGTTCTGAGTACCTTTCTTCTTTTTCATTCATGTTCCCGAGACGCTCATATTTAATATCAAGGTAAACTACAACTTCATCTTCTTCAAAGCCACTGCAAGTTTCCGTTCACCGGAAAATTTCGTTCCGCCAACTACAAATTTCATTTCATCTTATTTTTACCTACACTTAGAGAGATATCCTAACATTTGCTTAGGGGTATCCCCGATAAATAAAAAGGAGACTAAATTTTTTTTTATACTTCGCGAGGGAAGTTGAGGGGTATCCCGTGCAACCCCTCATCCACACGTAGATCCGCCCCTGGATTGAATAATATTTTAATTTCTAAATGTTACAAACCTGTATATTACACACATAAAATAAAAAATAAAAATTGTAAATCATACTTCTATATAATCCTGATCACATAGTTAAAAAAATACAATAATGGTATAATCTAACTAGGGGTGTTCAAAAAACTCGTGGCTCGCAGCTCGCTCGAAACTCGTTCGAAAAAAGTCGAAGAAAGCTCGGCTCGAAATTGGCTCGGTTTTTAACGAGCCAGCTCGGCTCGGCTCGGTTTGTAAACGAGTCGAGCTCGAGCTTGGTCTGGCTCGGCTCATGAGCTCGCGAGCTGGCTCGATAAGGTTTACATCCTTCATTTTTTTTATCCCACATCGCTTAGAAAACAAAAACTAAGGGAGTATTTCCTCTATAAAAGAAGGTAAAAACAATGTACAACGTGAATTAACTATATATTTGCATATTTAGCCATATGGTTAAATTAAATGGCAATTATGGCCCTTAGTCTATGAATAAATTCATTTTAAGGGCTTTTTAAGTAGAAAATTGTGCGGTTTTTTGTTAGTTCGAGCTAGATCGAGCCGAGCTAGCTCGAATTCTTATCGAGTCAAGCTCGAGCCTCAAATCTCAGCTCGATTTGAAATTCGAGCTCGAGCCGAGCTCGAGCTGGGTCTAGCTCGGCTCGACTCGGCTCGTTTAGACCCCTAAATCTAACTATTGCATTTTTCCGATTAGTATTGATATAGGGATGATAAAAATGATCTAATTATTGTATTTTTATTTTACGATAAGATTTAATAAAATACATTGTATTTATCTATAAAACTAATTAAATAGTGCATCCTAATATAATTATTAACATATTTAAATTAAATTTATTATATTAGTAAGGATAAAGATTAAAAAAATATTTTTAAATAAAATGTAAGCCTAAATAAAGTGACACATGACAATAATTGGAATCTTATATTAAAAGTTAAATAAGATTTAATGTTTACTAAAAGTTAAATTAAAGTGACACATGACATGGCGGAACGTATAGCGATTGTGGAAAGGCAAAAGTTGGCTACCATAGCGGAACGTATAGCGATTGTGGACGGGGAGTGGTCCCAAGTTACAATTGGTCGAGACAACCGACAAGTCAACTTGAACTTGCTGAACTGAGTAATTTAAATGCAACGGTGTTTTCTTTTAATTTTGGTGCTGTGTCACACCCCAACCAATGGCGGAATCATCGGGGTGCGGCACTAGGTGAATCAGATTGCTCAAGAGAATCCATAACAGCTATATTGCGATAATATTTAATACATTCGTTATCCCATACTAACAAATAATACAATCACATAAGTTATCACAGATTTATCGTCCTCTCGAACAATGCAAATCCGACAACCTAGATTTTAGTTGAGTTTCTAGACTTCCTAGCTTGATTCGATATAGTCTGCGATCTAACCTGCAACATACGTTAAAATATTTGTCAATACAAAAGTATTGGCGAGTATATAGGTTTGATAAGTATAGCATAATAGATCAAAAGTGCTGCGAATTTCCACATGCATAAACGTAATACACGACATATATACTCACAAAACTGATACTACCAACTAAGTCCTCGATGCTCGAATGTACGATGGCATAACTAGACCCCGTCGGGCGCAATAGTACTATACTAGTCGTGGTGGGACGTCGCGAGTATAAGCCCTAGCACATATGCAACTAGCATCACGTATATCTATGCATAACAGTTATTCGCAAGTGATAATTCGATTGATTGGATAGTTCGTTTGATAAGTTCGATTTGTTAGAAACGTATGTTACACCCAAAATTCGATTAAAAAGGGGTCAAGTATACTCACAGTGTGTATTTAGCGAGAATACAACTTGATTGAGTCGGTTACGAGTATGCCTGTATTGATCCTTGAGGAATAGAGTAAACGATATACGGTTAAGCGAGATTAGCCTTGAAAAGTTACTCATTAGGTCGAATGGTTCTGATCCGTGCGGATTGACATGTTTCCCGTCCGGATGACAAGTCATCCGTCCGGATGACATGTCATCCGTCCGGATAACAGGTGATCCGTGCGGATGGTGTGTCATCCGTGCGGATAATGTGGTGGTACGTGCGGACAGATGTAATGCGTGCGGACTGACATGTCATGCGTGCGGACTGACATGTCATCCGTGCGGACTGACATGTCTGTTTCGCACTCTGGACACTGTTTCCGAGTGTTTAACGGAAGGAATACGTTCGTTTTTACTATGGTAGCGTAATTTCGCACTAACACTTGAAGTTCCGTCAATTCCGACTCGTTCTAACGGCCGGGAATCACCCCGTTCCATCAGATCTGGCCGTTCGTGATGGTTCTTCATGGTTAACTCGAAATCTCACAGATTTAGGTGAGATTTGTCATTAAAACATGTGGAAATCACCCGGATCTGAGTCGTTTATAGTGAAATGAGACCCCAACTTGAAGTTCATAAGAACTCTTGGTGACCTCACCTCAAAACGCCTCAAATCCGCAGATTTCACGGTTAGAATTTGAGTTCTGAAAGATAGAATGATGTAGAATCGAGTGTAGATTGTAGAAGTACAAGTTTTAGGTTGAAATCTTACCGGAATCGCGAGGAAATCGAGAGAAAAGGGTCTTGGAGCGTGTTTGGTTGAATAGGAGCTGTCACATCACTGTTCAAGTGATGTGACATGGTATTTATAGGCAACAGAGGAAAAGAAGAGAGTTCTGGCCGGGATTGCCCATCCGTGCGGATGGCCCATCCGTGCGGATGGCCCATCCGTGCGCATGGCCCATCCGTGCGGATGGCCCATCCGTCCGGATGGCCCATCCGTCCGGATGGCTATCCTGACGCGTTGGACTTATCCGTTTTGATCGTTTTTGATAGATTTCGAAGTACGTACTTTTCATAATTAGTTTATATTATCATTATATTGTTATTATTATATATATATATATATCACTAGGGGTCGTATTTACGTATCCATAATCCAAAGTTCCGATAATTAACAATCGGTTCCCGATTCGAGTATGTGATTATTAGCGACGTTTCATGGCCATCAATGAGGGTAGTATAGGTCCTTCCTTGATGTCATCGTGAACGTTATTTCATGTAGTGCCACAAAGACTGACGGGGTACCGTTTACTCGTATTGTCATCATCGTCATGACGACTGGAGTTACAGCACTCACCCGAGAGTCCTTGTTAGCGTCAATTGTTTACGTTCGACACATCACGGCCACTGAGGAGGGTAGAATAGGTCCTCACCCGATGCCTCCGTGAGCGTTAGTGCTATAATAGTGTAGTATAGTGATATTGTATTTCGAAAATATGCGATCATCCTTCGAATAGTGATATATATGCGATATAGTTACATTATGATCTGAATCTCCGGTGCTAGGCATAACGAGTATAACGAGTAGTAACAACGCACAAAAGTGCGGGTTTTTACAGTCTCCCCTACTTTAGGAAATTTCGTCCCGAAATTAATCCAATAGGTAGGCTTCTAAGAGTTGGTCTCGTATGGGTAGCGATACAGCGAGTGATCAGACCGAGAGTTGACGAACAAGAGCGTTTCGAATAAGAGAGATCGATTGCGATAGCGGGAAAGTGACGTAAAGACGAAAGTAATATCCCACGAGTTGGCGTTGCAAAGTACCTTGTTTTGGGTAGAATTCGTTAGTTCGATGCGATTGAAATTTTAAAGGGCTTGAAAAGGGTTTCTCATGACGTTGAATTAACTGAGTCGATCGTTAACCAACGCTTCAAGAAACATTCGTTTTAGATATTTAAAAAGGAATTTAGGATGGAAATCTTTGAAAATTTTCCTTTTAACGTGAGGTCAACGGAGTCGATGTTAACCGATGTTGCAAGGAGTTTAAGTTTTTAAACATTTTAAGGAACTCGAAGATGAAAACAAGGGTTACGAAAACTCCCCTCTGACATGGGTCCAAGCTGAACTCGATGTCGAACCAATGTCTTAAGAATGATTTTATTTTGACGTTGTAAAAGTTTAGGGAAAAACTGGGCTTTATGAAACTTTTCTTGGACATGGAGTTAAGCTGATTCGATGTTAACCCCACGTTGTGAGAAAATTCCACTTGTCCACCGGTTTTAAATCAAAAATTTATAAAAAGACGTTTTAATCAGTACAAAAGGTAGTTAATCACCTAGCCCCACTTGGCACTTTCCCACGAAAGTTTGTTAATATGTTTAAAACACTTATATATATATAGGAAGTACCAGCGGCGTATCCACCATGCTTTGCCCATATTATTTCCGTTCCGTGAGGCAGTGTCAGGTGTGCCGATATGACATGAATAGAATTGCGTTTTACTCGGCCCAATCGTTAGAAAGTCGGACCGAGCATAAGATAGGATCGAATAGGTTAATTCGGCGAGCTGATAAGCGAGAAACGAATAGCGCGTTTTCGATTAGTTTACACATTAAACCCACATGGCACGTTTCCACGAGAGTTTGCTAACATGGCGAAACGCTATGCTTAACCAGGTTAGTTTTGCCTCGTGAAGCGGTGTCATGTGTACTAATACCACATAGACTGTAATGAACACCAAGCGAGCGATAAGCGGTACGCGAATAAGCGGTAGACTATACACGATATGCGATAAGCGATTAGGCGATTAAGCAGATAACATAACACCCCACTAGTAACGACGGCGCCGATAAACGAATTACGATAAGCGGCCGTGGTTGCGAGCGATGGAAGTATGCGGTTCGAATTTGATTGATTAACACTACAGAGTTTGACTAACATTAGACCCCACATGGCCTTTTTCCACGAAAGGTCGCTGATATGGCTAAAACGTCCTGCCTTAACCATAGGAGTTTCATCTCGTGAAGCGAGGTCATGCGTGCTAACTTAACACGAATATCACAGCTAACGGTATAGCGATAGATTGATACACAGCAGGCGATATAGACTCACATAATAAGCGATAGAGATTGCGAGATACACAAGGTAAGCGATTTCAACTAGTCGGGTTTGTTTCGAATAAGCTTAACGTTACATTGCGACGCATCACGGTTATCGAGGAGGGTAGAATAGGTCCTCACCCGATAATATCGTGAGCGTTAATGTGCTTGATGAGATTGATCGCTATAGACTTACGACTAGTCTTGCGTTGATGCAATTGTCCTGCGAGGTAGACTCTCCAGAGTCCATCGATGAGGCGTTTGCATTGCGTTTGCAGACTTACGACAAGTCTCGCGATGACACGGTTTGTTACGCCTTGCGATTGAGTGTAGTGTGTTGAAAATAATCACAATAGTATAATAGGTCTAATAACGTTCAACTCCACGTGGCACCTTCTTCACGGAACTTTGGTAGTATGATAAAGCACACCTTGCTTGACCCCTACTACTTCCATCCCGTGATTTGGTGTCACCCTTTGTCAACACGCTATGGCACCTTAGGATTCACTACGATCTCCGTGCACTGACCCAAATAATCCCGTGTGCACCCGTGATTAATCGTTCCTTGCACGTTTATCGTACCTCGTCCTAAGAGTGTAGTGAGGGTAAAACACATTATTTCGTGATATAGTATATAGTATGTATGTGAATCTAGTCCAAGTGCGACGATTAGAGAGTGAAAGAGAATACGAGGGCAACATTGAGTAGTAGAGTAGGTTCAAAGCTTAGAAATAAACGTCGAAAATCGTATCATTACAACTTTATCCTACGCTTGCTAGGTACTTGATGCTGAAGACTTTTGCTGGAGCTGTTGTTGTTATACTTGAGTTCACGGTTCGACGCGGCAGTTGCGGGTGAAGTGACCGTAACGGTTGCAGTTATTGCAATAACGACAGTCAGCCCCAACTGGATGATGATAGGTGCATGAGTAACACTGAGGATGAGCTCCAGTGTAGGCTCGTTTTGGAAACATCGGGACTGTTCGTAGAGGTTCCGGTTGCAACAGTTCGGTTGTTGATGAACTCGGGCTTGAGGTCTTTCGTTTGCGGCTGGGTTCGTTGATGTCTTGCGAAGAGATGTCGTCGTTGGAGGATTCGTCTGAAGACTCGCTTGTAGAGTCCTTGGCTGATTTGTCGGAAGATCCGTTGGCAGATTTGTCAGAGGAATCGGCAGCAGATCCGTCCGAAGAATCGTTAGCAGATTCGTCAGAAGAATCGTTAGCTGATTCATTAGAAGAATCGCTAGCGGATTTGTCAGAAGATTCGTCAGTAGACTCATCAGAAGATTCGTTAACATGTTCGTCTGAAGGATTAATGGCGATTGCTTGATGAGCTTGTTTGACAGGATTCCTTGAGAATAATCCTTCCATGAGTCGTTTGTTGTTGATTTCTGCGGCTAAGCGGTATGTTTCTTCGATGGTAGTAGGTCTTGCAGCTTCGAAAAAATCACCCACACACTCTGGCAAGCCACGAATATATTTCGTGATGGCTTTCCCTGGAGTGTTGACTTGACTTGGGCAGATTATGCTAAGCCGTTTGAACCTTGCGGTGTAGCCAGCGTTGTCGCCTTTGGTTTGCTTGATTTCCCAAAATTCGTTTTCTAGCTTCTGAATTTCGTGTGGAGGACAGTATTCTTTCTTCATGAGTTCCTTCAGCTCATCCCAAGAGAGGGCGTAAGCCGCGGAGATCCCACGTTTGTTGCGTTCGGCGGTCCACCAGTCGAGTGCTCGTGATTGAAATACTCCGGTAGCGCAAGTAATACGGAAGCTATCGGGACACCCGCTTTGACGAAGGGTAACTTCGATAGAATCGAACCACCGGAGTAGTTGATTCGCACCTCCTTCACCCGTGAACTCCATCGGTTCACAGACTTTGAAGTGCTTGTAGAGAAAAGTAGATTGCGGCGCTTCCGTCTTGGAGTCTTCCGAGGCTTGAGAGTTGCCGCTCAAGTGCACTTGAGCGGAAATTCGAGGAATAAGCTTACTCACTTCCTTAGTCACAAGTGATGCAATCCTCTTATTGACACTCCGTTTGGCTCTCCCCCTAGCTACTCGTCTCGAGGTAGAGTTGTTGGAAGGCATCTAGACAGAAAGAGACTAGGAATGAGATTCGATCATAATGATTTTTTTTGAGTTTTGCGATGCGACTGAGCGCGTTCAAAACTTGGTGCGATAGTATAGTAGTAATACGAGTCACATAGGAGCCACATAGGAGACATGAAATTCCTAAGTTCTCATGCAATGACTTGTTTGTTTACACGTATATATATATATATATATTTATTTATTTATTTGCAACTTGTAATCATACAGGTACAGGTCGATTTAGAATAAGCGAGGACGCGTCGTAGTGAGATAACGAGAGCGAACGCGATAGATTATGCATTAGTTTTGTTGTAAACATTCGGGTTTCGTTTTAGATTGCGATGGCTGTGCGAATTTGTGCGTTTATAAAGTAGGGAGTGAAAATCGTTAAATCGAGAAATCGATAACGCGTAAAGTTTCAAACGTAAATAAGTTCCAGCCAGTTGTAAAATTGGTTGTTCGTACTATAGAGTGCCTTGGGTGTTTAGGCGTCGACTACCCAAGGTAACCCAACTATATTTAACAAGTTCGAGCATGCGCGTTGACCTAGAGGACTTCATGCTTCCACTGGGATGCAGCTCATGGCATTCGTCTTCCTAGTCATCGCGTGGCTCGAGTTATCGTGATAGTCGAGTCCTTGGTGAGAGCTTTTGAAAACTAGTTTATAGAGAGTGGAACGACTTATTAAGGTACGGGTTTCACCCCTGTCTTAACAGTTTCGTTCCTAATTGTGGTTATGCTCTTCGAATAAATTCGTGAGTTCCACTAGATTTCGAAATGGAGACTTTCGTCGAGATGTGGATGTCACTCCTAACTCGATGAAAGGTTCTCGTGCTAGAAAAATGCGCTGAGTGAGCAATCCTATCGAGAGTTCTCGGTTTTCACACCTGATCTTGACTGGATCGCTCGGCTTCGTTATGCGAGTATTTTCGAAAACACGTGTATTGTGTCGGCCTTAGGAAAGGCTAAGTAGTATTCCAGCCTTAGGAAAGGCTTCTTCGTGTGAAGCTGTAGTACGCGGTGTTCACACAAAGTTGTAGCTTTTAGCAATTTCGATCGAGAGTATCAAGTAAGCCCAATACAAACCCCACCGGGTTCGTATGAGTCGGCCTGTTGGTACTTAGACTATAGACTAGGTCAATTTCTAAGACGTCGACCCGGACTAGGTCGAGTCTGACCTAATTCCCTATAGTTATGGCTCTGATACCAATCTGTCACACCCCAACCGATGGCGGAATCATCGGGGCGCGGCACTAGGCGAATCAGATTGCTCAAGAGAATCCATAACAGCTATATTGCGATAATATTTAATACATTCGTTATCCCATACTAACAAATAATACAATCACATAAGTTATCACAGATTTATCGTCCTCTCGAACAATGCAAATCCGACAACCTAGATTTTTGTTGAGTTTCTAGACTTCCTAGCTTGATTCGATATAGTCTGCGATCTAACCCGCAACATACGTTAAAATATTTGTCAATACAAAAGTATTGGCGAGTATACAGGTTTGATAAGTATAGCATAATAGATCAAAAGTGTTGCGAATTTCCACATGCATAAACGTAATACACGACATATATACTCACAAAACTGATACTACCAACTAAGTCCTCGATGCTCGAATGTACGATGGCATAACTAGACGCCGTCGGGCGCAATAGTACTATACTAGTCGTGGTGGGACGTCGCGAGTATAAGCCCTAGCACATATGCAACTAGCATCACGTATATCTATGCATAACAGTTATTCGCAAGTGATAATTCGATTGATTGGATAGTTCGTTTGATAAGTTCGATTTGTTAGAAACGTATGTTACACCCAAAATTCGATTAAAAAGGGGTCAAGTATACTCACAGTGCGTATTTAGCGAGAATACAACTTGATTGAGTCGGTTACGAGTATGCCTGTATTGATCCTTGAGGAATAGAGTAAACGATATACGGTTAAGCGAGATTAGCCTTGAAAAGTTACTCATTAGGTCGAATGGTTCTGATCTGTGCGGATTGACATGTTTCCCGTCCGGATGACATCTTATCCGTCCGGATAACAGGTGATCCGTGCGGATGGTGTGTCATCCGTGCGGATAATGTGGCGGTACGTGCGGACAGATGTAATGCGTGCGGACTGACATGTCATGCGTGCGGATAAGTGCCGTCCGTGCGGACTGACATGTCATCCGTGCGGACTGACATGTCATCCGTGCGGACTGACATGTCTGTTTCGCACTCTGGACACTGTTTCCGAGTGTTTAACGGAAGGAATACGTTCGTTTTTACTAGGGTAGCGTAATTTCACACTAACACTTGAAGTTCCGTCAATTTCGACTCGTTCTAACGGCCGGGAATCACCCCGTTCCATCAGATCTGGCCGTTCGTGATGGTTCTTCATGGTTAACTCGAAATCGCACAGATTTAGGTGAGCTTTGTCATTAAAACATGTGGAAATCACCCGGATCTGAGTCGTTTATAGTTAAATGAGACCCCAACTTGAAGTTCATAAGAACTCTTGGTGACCACACCTCAAAACGCCTCAAATCCGCAGATTTCACGGTTAGAATTTGAGTTCTGAAAGATAGAATGATGTAGAATCGAGTGTAGATTGTAGAAGTACAAGTTTTAGGTTGAAATCTTACCGGAATCGCGAGGAAATCGAGAGAAAAGGGTCTTGGAGCGTGTTTGGTTGAATAGGAGCTGTCACATCACTGTTCAAGTGATGTGACATGGTATTTATAGGCAACAGAGGAGAAGAAGAGAGTTCTGGCCCGGATTGCCCATCCGTGCGGATGGCCCATCCGTGCGCATGGCCCATCCGTGCGCATGGCCCATCCGTCCGGATGGCTATCCTGACGCGTTGGACTTCTCCGTTTTGATCGTTTTTGATAGATTTCGAAGTACGTACTTTTCATAATTAGTTTATATTATCATTATATTGTTATTATTATATATATATATATATATATCACTAGGGGTCGTATTTACGTATCCATAATCCAAAGTTCCGATAATTAACAATCGGTTCCCGATTCGAGTATGTGATTATTAGCAACGTTTCACGGCCATCAATGAGGGTAGTATAGGTCCTTCCTTGATGTCATCGTGAACGTTATTTCGTGTAGTGCCACAAAGACTGACGGGGTACCGTTTACTCGTATTGTCATCATCGTCATGACGACTGGAGTTACAGCACTCACCCGAGAGTCCTTGTTAGCGTCAATTGTTTACGCTCGACACATCACGGCCACTGAGGAGGGTAGAATAGGTCCTCACCCGATGCCTCCGTGAGCGTTAGTGCGATAATAGTGTAGTATAGTGATATTGTATTTCGAAAATATGCGATCATCCTTCGAATAGTGATATATATGCGATATAGTTACATTATGATCCGAATCTCCGGTGCTAGGCGTAACGAGTATAACGAGTAGTAACAACGCACAAAAGTGCGGGTTGTTACTTGCTGGCGGCGATACATGGAAGTGGAAGGAAGATACGTCAGGGAGTTTTACGGTTCGAAGCATGAGAAGCTTGATCAAGAGGAAGATGTTTACGAACAGTGGAATGCACTTTGTATGGAATAAGTGGGTTCCTCTAAAGGTTAATTTCCTAGCGTGGCGAGTTGCGTTAGATAGACAGTGGAATGCAAGTTTTGTCATGGCGAAAACGAGACAGCAACACATCTATTTATTTCTTGCAGTTTTGCACAGCAGGTTTGGGAATTCATTGCAAGTTGGTGCAAAGTCAACTCACTCTTTGCACTTGAATTAAAAGACTTGGTGGTGATGCAAGATCGATGTCGCGGTTCGGTTCGTTGGAAAAAGGCGGTCGTGTCATTAATTCCGATTGCACTTTGGGTTATGTGGAAGAATCGAAACGATGTAACGTTCAACAAGAAGCATGCGAACATGGCGAGGATTAAGGAAGAGATTAGAACGTATGATTTTTTGTGGGTTAAAAATAGGGCGAAATGTAACGATTTAACTTGGGAAGCTTGGTGTAATTTTGATTTGGCTTGTATGGGGGTTTAACTTATGTAATGTTGTGTTTAACGTCGAGTAAACGGTTGTTTATCCTGCGTTTTTTTTTAATAAAAGTTTAGTTTGCCGTTCAAAAAAAAAAAAGTGACACATGACATGTGACATTAAGGAGACTTTTTTATTAGTAGATTTGTTACTTTATCATTTTATCAATAATTAATATTTTAAATAATTTGGTTTTAGAAATAATGTGATTAATCTTAATGAGGAGTTATATTATCAAATAAAGTAAATATAATAATGCATAAATAATTAAACCGGAGATATTAATAATAATAAAAAATAATAAAGACCCTTTATCGTATGTCATAGAGCTGAAGATAATCTCGATCTTTAATATGTAAAATCGGTATAATCAAGAGATAAAGTAATTTATATATTTTTATCTATATATCAAATACTATAATTTAGTAACTCAAGCATCATGGTATATCAATTTCTCTTGAGTGAGATTATGTATAACTAGAATTATTAATTAAGGTGGACAAAGGTCTTGATATTAATTTAGTTATTATTATTATTTATTATGATTGATGTAGCATGATAAATTGTCACATGACATTTTGGTAAAATCCTTTATTATGAGATAATGACATATGACATTAAGGATACTCTTTTTTATTGAGTTTTTTCCCAAACTAGTGTTGGTGGGAAAAATATTTACCAAAATAGTGTTGCTTTCAAACTATTTACCAAAATGGTGTTTTCTCTTCATTTTGTATTTACATTTTATTTTTTAAGCAACATATTATACTTCTCTTTTACTTTTTAATTGAATCAATACATTAATATATTTTTTTAGTCTTTAGTATACTTTTGTTTATACGTATTATTCAATTGATCCAATATTTCTTAATTTTATTTTTTCCTTCAATCAACTCATTGATTGAGGCAAATGATTCCAGCCCAGCTGGTTGATGCATTGGAAATGATGGGGAAGGACTCCGGTTCGACTCTTGATCCCACCGAGTTTTCTACTACAATGCATTTACTCCAGAGGGTTGGCTCTTGTGGAGGGTGCAACTCCTGTTATGTGGCAGGAGGCTGGAAATTTTCTCGGGGACAGCGTAACGCCCCACTTGACCAGGCGTGTGCCCGGTTAAGACAACATAGTCCTGGTAATGAGTGGTGGCGGGCATGCGTCTTGTGGGTGTGAATTAGCCGTCTGTTGTGAAGTTCACCTGTCAAAAAACAAAAAAAAAACTCATTGATTGAATTAGAATCGATTTTTACGATATACTAAAATGTCGTCATTTTTTTGTAATTGTAGTTTTGAAAAAATTGGATTATGAAGAAAAATTGAAAGAATGATAGAATCTATATTTTCTTTTCCGCATCATCTTGTCTTTGTGCATAATAGAATTATACTTTGCTTTTTTGACTTCCCAGATAAATATGGTGATTTCATCTTGAATTGTTGTCTTTGTGATTTTTTCTGCATATACAACACCGTTTCGAACACATACATGTAGTTGTCTTTTTTATTTCATATTAAGGTGCTTCGTCTTCAATGTTGAATTTTCATTGAATTTTTTAATGAAATTTTATGAACGGCTAACAAAATAAAAGGCTAGCTGTCGAGGGTAATTTCACGGTAAAAGACGACCAGATACACCCTTAACGACTGACATAATAATTAACATAAAATAGTAATAATACAAATGCGATGAAGATCACGTATGTGCAAAAGTAGTGCAGATGTATGTTCAAATCTTCACGATTAAGATTTATGAATAAATTAGCGACGTTGAGCAGATGTATTGCAAAGGAAAAACAATATATAATAAATGACTAAAACAAAATAAAACTATAGGATAAATAATACGTGTGATGTGCTAGTGAAAGAAGAGTATAATATGTTAGATTAAAAAAAATATATGAATAGAAAATGGATGGAAACAACATTTTGGTAAATAGTTTAAAAGCAACACTATTTTGGTAAATATTTTTTTCCACCAACACTAATTTAGGAAGTGATAATATACCCAAGATATACATAAAACTTTTCTCTCTCGCTTTCTCTCTCTAAGAAGGTGGCAAGGCGGCTCGACGATGCAGTGGTAATTCCGGTTAGCTTGCGGGGACTTTTCGATCAGTTCTGTGAACTATCTAGATTAGTCCGTTCATACTAATTGGATTATTCCTCATCCATTCGCCTTTTGAACTTGTCTTAGATCTCGTCCTCCCTCTATGGACGTGGGGGAGGAAGGAGGGAGATGGAACGACGTTTTGCCGAAGATGAAGAACAGAAGACAGGAAGGAGTTGACGAAAGGATCACAAAAGGAAACGTTGCAAAATTCTATATCACTAACCTTCCTCAAGGCTGTAGCACATGGGATGTGGCGGATTTTGTCAAGGTCTTTGGAGATACATCGGGGGTTTATATTGCCAGAAAACGAGACAAGGAAGGAAGAAGATTTGGCTTCGTGAGCTTCAGAAATGTGGCTGATACTAAGGAGATGGAAAGAGCTCTTAATGGTACAAAAATGGGAGGTTGCAAACTTGTTGCCAACTTAGCAAAATTTGCAAGGGAGAACGACGGTTTCAATGGCAGAAAGACGGTAGATATCAACGGTAAGGGTAAGGAAGTTCGTGCTACGCAGCAGGTGTTTAAGATCCAAAAAAACTCCTTCGTTAACCAGGGGAATGGTAAACGGTTTAGCGATTTGTTTACTGACGAAGCTAATAAGCCAGATGAAGGTCGCCGAAATTTGTATTGAGATCTTAGATGAAACTTCTGCCTTCAGTGAGTTGATTGGGCGTGCTCTAATAGGAAGGTGTAAGGACATTAAGATTATGAGGAGTTTGAATATCTTGTTAAGTGACAGCAGAATTTCAGGGGTATCTCTAAGTTATTTAGGCGGTTTGTCAATGCTCTTAAAGTTTGAAGAGGAACAAGCTTGCTCCAACTTTCTGTTAGATCACGGTACATGGAAGGAGTAGTTTTGAGCATTGATCATTGGAATTGTCAATCGCTCCCTTTTGAACGGCTTGCTTGGGTAAGAATTATCGGGGTTCCTTTGCATTTAGCAGACAATGATGTTTTAAACAACATCGCAGAGCATTTTGGTAAGATAGTTCACGGATCACAAATGGAGGCGGAAGACGGAGATTTATCGGTGAGTTGGATAGGGTTGTTAGTGGGTGAAGGAGATCGAATTCACAACCATGTAACTCTAAAATGGAAAGACAAGCAATTCAGGGGTTTGGGTTGAAGAGGAAATTAGTGATTGGGTGCCGGATTCAGTTGGAAAGGTGCGGGTGCCGGACGTCGAATCTTTTTTTTTTCCGGGATCGGGTGCCTCCGGTGACGTTCAACAGGAAGATGAGTTGCTTAACACTAGGGTGGGGAACGAAAGGTCGGGGAAGGAAGTCGGTCCGTTGAAGACAATTAATGCAGCCGCCATTGGAGATTCCTCTAATTTAGACAATAACGTTAATGTTTTGGGGAAGGACAGTAGTTATTCAATGCACGAAAACAACATGGAGCCTTCATTGCATGCTAGTGGGCCCCATACTTTTGATGTTGGAATTAATAATACCAGGGTGGAAACATTTTATTTCTCTGCGGATCAAAACACGAGGCCCAAAAGAAGACAAGTTAATATGAAGCCCAGAAACATAGCCCATTCTAGGTGTAGGGTGTCCAGTCCGCTGTCGGTAGAAAGGCCCAAAAAAGGGTAAGGGATAATGGGGAATTTAACTTTGACCTGAATGTTGACCTGCTCGATAATTCTAAAGACTTTAACCCATACAAGGAAATTATCGAGTTAAAGGAACATGTAGAAGGTCAAGAGAAAGAAATGGAGGACCAGGCGAACATGAACGCTGCCTTTAATTCAGTCGTAGATATCAATTCGCCGATAGTTGGAGTCCAACAAATGTCGGAAGCTAGGGAGGAAAAAGTGGCAGACACGTTTGATACGCAGGCTTTGGATGAAATTAAGGCTACGCTCAACATTGGGAACTTAATCGGAGTAAATCTTAGTAACATCGATCTCGTAAGCGAGGCAATCAGAGGTGAACGTATGTTCTCTGTGAAATCATGAATACACTTTATTTAAACATCAGGGGAATCACTGGTGGTGCTAAAGCCAGTTGGGTTAAGGAGATTAGAAAGTCGAATAATATTGGGGCTGTCGCTTTGCAAGAAACCAAAATGGAGTCGGTATCTAAAGAGGGTCTCGTGGGTTATTGGGGAAATAACAGCTTTGAGTTTGCGTCTGCTGCTTCTGTCGGTCTGTCAGGGGGTTTGGTTTGGATCTGGGACCCGAAATTATTTAAGGTCGTAGAAACATTTCAAAACAGGTGTTATTTGATTATTAGAGGCTCGTTGGTAGGTAGTGGGGCGCTTTTGAATATGATAAATGTTTATGCTCCTCAAAGTGTTGTGGCTAAACGTCAACTTTGGGATAACATCTCGGCCAGGATAGATGAATTCGAAGGTAAATGGGTTGTAGTGGGGGATTTTAATGCAGTTCGGTCCGTGGAAGAAAGGAAAAACTCTCAGTTTAAAGTGGCGTGTGCAGAGAATTTTAACAACTTTATTTTTGAAAAGGGTCTTCAGGAGTATCCTATGCAGGGCCGCAAGTTCACTTGTATCAGAGATAACGGTAGGAAGTTGAGCAAATTGGATCGGTTCTTGGTTTGCTCGGATTTTTTTAATTCATGGCCCCAAGCTAGTGTGAGGGTTCTACCAGGCAGATACTTGGATCACTACCCCATCTTATTGGAGGTTATGAACCTCAATTATGGTCCTCGACCCTTTCGGGTGTTCAGTTCTTGGATTGGTCAGTCAGGTTTCGAGGAAGCTGTTAAAGAAGCTTCAGAAAGTTTTGTCGCTTTTGATCCCTCCAAATTTGCTCATATTAGTGGCCGCCTTAAAGAATGGAGGGATGAATTTTTATCTAAAGAGAAGGAAAGTGAGAACTTGGCGTTATCGTAGCTCGAAAATTTGGAATCTGAAATGGAGTCCAGGGACCTTTCAGAAGAAGAAGAGTGAATATTGGCTGAAAATAGAATAATTATTAAAGAAGAGGGATTTAGAAAGAACTTGGATCTTAAACAAAGAGCTCGAACGAGATGGGCCGTAGACGGCGATGAGAATTTTAAGTTTTTTCATGCGATGGTTAATAACAGGAAAGCTTCCAATTCGATACATGGGCTTGACATTGATGGGTTGTGGTGTACGAAACCTAAGATTATTAAGAAACAAGTTCTTTCATTTTTCCGCAAAAAGTTTAAAGAGTCATCGCCCAACAGACCGGAGTTGTATTGTTCGAACATTAAAAAGATTTCAGAGTCGGATCGGGATTTTTTGATTGAAGAGTTTTCGGAGCGGGAGATTAAAGAGGCCCTTTTTGAGTGTGGGGACGAAAGGGCTCCTGGTCCCGACGGGATGAATTTTAAATTCATCAAACACTTTTGGAGTTTGTTCAAGGATGACTTCTTGAGGATCTTTGAGGGTTTTTATAGTTCGGGGGAGATTGCTTTAGGTAGTGGGGCCTCGTTTATAGCCCTGGTTCCTAAAGTTAAAGATCCGGTCTCTCTTGGCAACTACAGGCCCATAAATTTGGTCGGAGCTATCAGTAAGGTGATATCTAAAGTTCTGGCCAATCGCATGAGAATGGTGCTGGATGGTGTTATTTCTGATTCCCAATCGGCGTTTCTCAAAGGCAGGTATATTCTGGATGGTCCCCTTATAGTTAACGAACTTATCTCTTGGATTAAGAAGAAAAAAGATAAGGCCTTTTTATTAAAAATTGATTTTGACAAGGCTTATGACAATGTCAACTGGAAGTTTTTGGTGAACATCCTTCGGCAAATGGGTTTTCACAACAAATGGTGCTCATGGGTTATGGGAATTTTGAAATTGGCGAACTCTTCTGTGTTGGTGAACGGGTCACCTACGTTCACGTTTAGATGCGAAAAGGGTATGAGACAGGGTGACCCGTTGTCCCCTTTTCTTTTCTTGGTGTTGATGGAGGCTTTTTCATGCATGATCGAAAACGCCAAATCGGCGGGGGCTATAAACGGTATTTCTACGCCCAATAACGGGCCGAATATTTCTCATCTTTTGTACGCGGATGACGCAATTGTGATGGGGAAGTGGTCTAGAGCTGAATTACTTAACATTGTTAGAATCCTTCGGTGTTTCTTCCTTTGTTCAGGTCTTAAAATCAATATCGATAAGTCTAACCTCTATGGAATTGGAGTTGCATTAGGGGAAATCGGGGATTTGGCGAATGTGATTGGATGTAAACCGGATTGCCCTCCTTTCAAATATCTTGGGCTTACTGTAGGTGCTAACATGAATAGAGTTGCAAATTGGCTGCCGGTTATTGACACGTTTCGTGCTCGTCTTTCCATTTGGAAGTCTCGTTTACTCTCGATCGGGGGAAGGGTGGTTCTTATAAAATCTGTTATGGAAAGTCTCCCGACCTATTATTTTTCGCTTTATAAGGCTCCTAAGAAAGTCGTTTCCGATCTTGAATCAATGATTAGAAAATTTCTTTGGGGTGGCTCTTCGGAAGAAAGAAAAATGCATTGGGTGGCTTGGGATGTGGTCACACGACATAAAAAAAATGGAGGATTGGGTTTAAATAAACTTGAAATTGTCAATAAATCACTCCTTACGAAATGGGGTTGGAGATTTAAGACGGAAGATAACAACTTATGGAAAAAAGTCATTGAAGCTCTTCACATGAGTCGGACGGGTTGGGATTGTATTTCCTACAAAAAATCTCTTTTCGGAGTTTGGAGTAATATAGCCAAGAACTTTGTCAACACGAAGGTGGGAGGTAATCTTTTATGTAACTTCATAAAAGGTTCGATCGGTAACGGGGAGGACGTGGCGTTTTGGCTTGATACATGGCTCTTTGACGAGCCTCTTAAGATTGCTTTTCCTGATCTTTTTTGTAAGGAGTCTAACAAAAAAGTCACTGTGGCGGAAAGGCTGAATAGACAAAACATTGATGCAGGTTTCACTTGGAGCTGGAACTTGGACATTAAGGCAGCGGGTCTTCGTTCTAGGCTTGAGCAGTTGACTGGGCTGCTGGAAAATGTTCAAATATCGGCTGGTGCGGCTCGGTGGAAGTGGACAGCTGATCCGACAGGGAATTTCTCGATTAAATCGGTTAAAAAGTTGCTAAAAAACGAACACAGACATGTAAACGGTTTTGTTTTTGAATGGAGTAAGTGGATCCCGGCCAAAGTTAATATACATGCGTGGAGGATGGAGTTAAATAAAATCCCAACTGCTGATGCATTGAAGAAAAGAAATGTTGGTATCGTCGATACGGTATGCCCTCTGTGTAACTCGGAAGAAGAGTCAGTCGACCACCTGTTTTTAGCTTGCTTCGTTTCTTCGAACGTATGGAATGGGGTAAGCTCGTGGTGTAATATTCCTAATATTTATGCGTTTTCCCTTCAAGATCTCCTCTCGTTTCATAGTAACATCGGGTCGTCGGAAAGGAAAAAGGAGACAGTCAAAGGTGGTATTATGATAGCTTGTTGGAGCATTTGACGAGCAAGGAATAATCTCAAATTCACTAGTTCGGCGGCTAGAATTGAAGATATTATTAGTGAAATTAAGGTTTTAAGTTTTCTTTGGTATTCGAATAGATCGAAACATAGGGGTTTAGATTGGAAGAACTGGTGCTCCTTTGTAAATATGTAATTCTGTAGTTTGTTGTCGGCCCGGCTTGGGTCGTCATTTTTCGGTTAATGAAGTTTACCTTTAAAAAAAACACTAATTTAGGAAAATACTCTTTTTTTATTGGTATTAGATACCTTGTTGGCATACATGTTCCAGTAAGCAAGTAGTTCAGATAACATAGCTCCAAGAAGTCCAAATAGAGCTACACAAGCGCCGTCTAAAACGTTGTTTTTTATGAAAAGTGTCGGATGCATGCACCCACTAATTCCCAACAGCATGCTCGTGCTGCCATATGTTTCGTGCATTAGAAAACTAGAATTAATATATAAAAGTTATAAAAAAATAATCAGATTTATAGAAATGTACCGAAGCCAAATTGTTGTTTTGAAGCAAATACCAAGTGCATTCACTCATGAGTCGTCACCAGTCGTAAATAGTTGAAGGCACTATACGAATGTGGTAACATTTTTCAAGTAGAACACGTTGTATTCTCTAAGTCACTATATACGATATTTACCGGTGGATACTAGTAAACACATGTGAATGCATTGCTACAAAGCTATGATGTATAGACTGTGTATCAGTGACGAATCGAAATTAGACATGACATGTTTTCGAGTTAAATATGAATATGTCACCCAAAGATCTTCTTCGAAGAGGTCTGGTCTGAAGGCTAAAACGTGGTTCTAGTTTTTTTAAATGGTTCTTAAATTCTTTTAATGGTTATCAACTTATCATTTGAACTCAACCATACAAAAAATTTAAAGGATAAATGAAATATTATCAAAACCGAAAACCGATATTCGTTGGCATCGGTTTGGTACGGTACGATACCGGTATACGGTATTGTTTATATAAATAAACACTTTGTTTTGTATACAACTATGTTTTCAATCAATTTCATATTGATATGCTGATGGAAAAAATTAAACATAATTCCTCTCTCATCCCTTATCCTCACATCTTCTCTCTGTTTTGAGTCGAACAAGCACATTGTCGTCGCCTTGGCCGCTTGTTCGATTCAAGCTTCTATCGTTGGAGACGCCATTGAAGTTTGACAGTATTTGACTCAGATCTTTACATTTAGAGTAGACTTGACTTGACTTACGGCTCAGTCCGATGACCCCATTCGTGAATACAATTGCTTAAGAACCTATAATATAAGAATAAATAATAAATAAACATAAAAATAAATAATACAAGTTATAACCTTTTTTTCTAAAAGCCGTCTCTAGTTTGTTGATTTTCGTGTTCCCGTCTTGGATAAATTAGATATATGACTTAGCTAACGTCTTTCTTCCTTGTGTTTGGACTTCATCTTTGTAGTTGATGAGGATACGTCCTTGGTCGGACCGAATGACCAACAAACATAGGACCAAACCTCGTTACTTAAAGGGTCGGATCGCACCCAATGCCGTAAACAGAACGACTAAACACACTGGTACGCCATAACTAACTGGGACCCACAACTTTAACTGCCATGACAGTGACTGAACCGACCATAACTAACTCACTACGTCAGCATACCCAAAAACTATAAATACCCCGCCAAGGCTTCCAGCAAGGGGTAATCGCTACTTTCTCTCTTTAAACTCTCCTCTCTCTCTTCCTGACCTTTTCTCTCCTCACAAATACTTATTCTCACGCCCGAGCTTGGTCACAGAGAGGCCCCCTCCGTGTGACGAGGCTAACGGTGTGCTTGTTTCCTTGTGATCTTGCAGGTTCTTGCCAGGTCATCTGAAGCTCTGCTCAAACCAGGTCGGACCAACTGGTTTTGAGTCTTCAGTGGCGCCATCCCCTCGAATTCACACAATTCATTCTGTTAATTTTGATCACTCGAAATTATGGAATCCACAACAGCTGCCTCCACAAACACTTTCCCATCTTATAACGACATCTGGGAAGTAAATGTTGCATCTACAGCTGTTGCCACTACAGCGATCCAAGCAGGATCAACGACAGTACCTCCACCTATAAGTTCTGTGGTAGCAAGCTCTGTCACCACACTATCAGTTACCGCTCCAGTCGCTACGCCGTTGCCTAGTTTTGACAACGCTTTCCTCCTACGGAATGCTAACTTGCTACGGCAACTACGGCAGCAGCAGCAACGAGAAGAAATGTTGCAGAGTCTCCGCACGAACTTGTTCAGCAGTGTTTATCCAGGGGCTAATCTCGTCTCCGTCGGAGCTTTCACCTCTGGATCTATGGTAAGTCCTATAATCTCTACTCCCATGACATGTGTTGCACACTTTCCCTCGATTACGAGTGCTCCGATAAATAACGGTCTCAACGACCTGTTTCGCCAGGGATCTATGGGTCTAAACCCTCAGGATCAGGAGCTAATCATGCCGTATCATCCCACGTCTATGACTTCTCAGTCGAATTTCATGTTAAGGATCGTTAATGCGCCACTCCCGGCAAAATTAAAGATGCCCCCAACGCTAAAATTTTATGATGGTACGTCCGACCCGGATGATCACATGTTTGCCTTCGCCGGAGCGGCTAAGGTCGAACAATGGCACATGCCGGCATGGTGTCACATGTTTGCTCAAACTCTCACCGGGTCGGCAAGAGTATGGTTCGATAGGTTGCCAGAAGGATCGATTGATCACTTTAAAGATTTCCGGCGTATATTTCTGCAAAATTTCTGCCAGCAGCGACGCTGCAAGAAAGACATTACCGAGGTTCACCACATAAAATGCCGCGACGGAGAATCCGTAGAAGATTTCATCGATCGTTTCAATCGAGAGAGCATGCAGATAAGCGGGGCAGTTGATCAGCTCAGAGTCTCCGGATTTTGTCATGGAGTTCGTGTCACACCCTGTCTTTTGCGGAAGCGTATGATGTGTGACTAGCTTGTTATTGTCACGGCCCCCGACCCAGTTTGACCCGTTTCAGGAGCCGCTGGACAGAAATCCCGTGGTATTTAATTAATTGAGTTTAACAGCGGAAGTTTATCATCAGGATCTTTTTAAAACTAAAATATTTCCTGATTATTTTATTTCACAACTCTGGATAAAACCCCGGTAATTTACAATCATTTGATTTTACGAAGAAATCTTTATTTTACAAAACATGTTTCTTTATTTTATCATGAGCCACTTCCTTAAGCTTGTAGTGCTTCAAGGCACTTATACTGGATCATAACAGATCACCTGAAACATGTTTGAAAAAGGTTTTGTCAGCGGGAAATACTGAGTGAATCATTCTATTTATAAAATGATGCATAGTTATTAATTACAGCATAAGAGCGATTACAATGGCTTCTATCTTAGTTTTATCTGGCGCTGTGTCACAATGGTGACATGTCACAATGGTGATGATGGTTATACCACTATTAGGTCAATGAACCTAAATAGTGGTGATTATCCCTAGTAGGTCAATGAACCTATCTGGGAGAAAATTAGTAATGTGCACAATACCTCACTAGCCAGTGATTCAAGATATCCACGACTTAGTCCCTGTAATTATAACCTTTGAAAATAATTTGAGGTATTGTAAAATAGTTGATAAAAAGAGAATGACTCACATTGCAGATTTATACGGGCAGAGTTTAGCCTACTGATTAGCCTTTTAACCTAAATTAATAACAGGCACACAATTCAGTCAGTAACTTAATACAGCTTTTACGATAATTCACGAGATCAAACTCTCACAACGAATGACAAAGTGCGATACTTAAACATCCATCGAATTAACGACGAATGACAAAGCATAACCCTAATGTGGGCAGCACTTAAACATCCATTGGATATTTTAATCAATCGGACATTGAATCGTATCAGCGATCAAGTTATTACCCTGATTGCGGCGTCGATTAGTGATCCGTGTGTGTTAATTGTGGTAAACAGAGCATAACTCAGTGTATATTTGTAATTTGATCGTCGAACGAACAACAGAATGCAGTGCCAGGCCCTTCTATTTATACCCAAAATTTGCACCTCCCGTTAGTCGCGGAAGAATCCGCGGTACGTGCCGCGTATCGCCTGAGGTGTCAAAGTAGGGTAGGCCTGCTTCGTCACCTATCTAGCCCTGATGAGTAGACGTTGCATGAAAATTCTATTTCGACAGCATTTTATAAAGATAATCGTTAATAGGGTTTTACCCCCCTTGAGTTTTAGGGGCCCTGATCCTAATTCCAATTATTCTAAAAATTTTAGGGTTTGTGTAGAATCACTTGGGTGTCTCAATTAGGGTTTCCTTTTGGATAAACTAATAAAATAAATAGGACTTTTGATACGAGTTGTTACATTCTCCCCACCTTAATAAAAATCTCGTCCTCGAGATTTACTGGAATAATTGAGGATACTTTCGCTTCATCTCTGATTCCAGCTCCCAAGTGTATTCAGCTCCTCTCTACGAATCCCACTTAACTTTAACTAGCACTAGTCGTTTGTGTTTTGAGAAATTTGATCTTTCTATCTTCTATCTGAAGAGGTTTCTCTACAAATTTTAAATTTTTCGTTTACCTTTATATCTTGGAGAGGTACTACCAAAGATTCGTCTGATAGACATTTCTTGAGATTGGATACATGAAATACATCATGTACTCCAGTTAACTCTCCTGGTAGTTGTAAACTATAAGCAACTGGTCCTATATGTTAGATCACTGGAAATGGTCCTACGTACCTTGGACTTAGTTTTTCTTTCTTACAGAATCTAACAACTCCTTTCCAAGGAGATACTTTCAATAGTATTTTGTCTCCAACTTGAAATTCCAACAGCTTTCGTCTATTATCTGTATAACTCTTCTGGCGATCTCTAGCCGTCTTCAGCCTTTACTTCGTGATACTGAATATTACAGTCGTAGTCACTTAGGATTTTTATCCATTTCCTTTGCCTCATGTTTAATTCTTTTTGCCCAAATATATATCTTAAATTCTTATGATCCGTATATACAGTAAATTTACTTCCATACAGATAATGTTTCCAAATCTTAAGGGCAAAAATTATGGCACCTAATTCCAAGTTATGAGTGGTATAGTTTTCTTCGTGCTTTTTCAATTGCCGTGATGCATACGCAATTACCTTTTTGCGTTGCATTAACACACATCCCTATCCTAGCTTTGAAGCATTACCGTATACTTTAAAATCTTCTGTTCCTTCTGGTAAGGCTAGGATTTTGTTAATTTATGCTTTAAGATCCTAAAGGCTTCTTCTTGTTTAGGTCCCCATTCAAACTTAACTGTTTTACAGGTTAGCTTAGTTAATGGTATAGCTATCTTGGAGAAATCCTTTAATAATCCGTCTATAGTATCCAACTAAACCTACAAAACTCCTAATTTCCATTGCAGATTGCGGAACCTTTCATTTGGTAATTGCTGCTATCTTATCAGGATCTACGTGAATACCTTCATGATTCACCATATGACCTAGAAATTGCACTTCTTGCAACCAAAATTCACACTTCGAGAATTTGGCGTAAAGATTTTCTTTTCTTAACAAAGTTAAGAGTGCATGCAAATGTTGGCAATGTTCCCCCTGACTTTTTGAATAAATAAGTATATCGTCTATGAAGACAATTACAAATTTATCCAAATACGGTTTACAGATCCTATTCATCACGTCTATGAATGCTGCAGGTGCATTCGTTAATCCGAAGGGCATGACTGTAAACTCATAATGACCATACCTAGTTCTGAAAACAGTTTTAGGTATGTCTTCCTCTTGTACTTTCAATTGATGATATCCGGAACGTAAGTCGATCTTAGAAAATATCTATCTCCCCGGAATTGATCGAATAGATCATCAATTCTAGGTAATGGGTATCGATTCTTAATTGTAACCTTATTTAATTCCATATAATCAATACACATTCTCATCGAACCATCTTTTTTTCTTAACAAACAACACTGGTGCCTCCCTACGGGGATGAACTAGGTTGTATGAAACCTTTACATAATAATTCATCTAATTGCTTTTTCAGTTTTAATATTTCTGTGGGTGCTAACCGATAAGGTGCCTTGGCTATCGGTATAGTTCCTGGAATTAGCTGAATCCTAAATTCTACCCCCCTATCTGGTGGTAATCCTGGTAATTCTTCTGAGAATACATCTGGGTATTCTGAAACTATAGAAATTTCCTTAAGTTCTTTATCTTTAGTATTAATGATTACTGAAATCATATATACTATTTCTTGCTTTCGTTCATAATTAGCAACTTTCATTACTGATATGAATTTTTATGGGTTTACATGGCTTATCTCCTGTAATCATTATTACTTCTCCAGTGGGTGCACAAATTTCTATGGAATTCTTATCACAGATAATTCGAGCATGGTTGTTTACTAACCAATCCATTCCTAACACAACATCGAATTCTACTAATTTCATAGATAATAGGGTTGCAGAAAATTTATGACTTAAAAGTTCTATTTCTACGTTTTGCAGAACCTTATTTATTTTAACTGAATTCCCATCTGCCAGTTCTACTGTAGAAATTTGTCTAATGCTGATTAAAGGCTAGTTAAGAGTTTGGCAGAATGAAGTATTTATAAAACTTTGGTTTGCACCAGAGTCAAATAATACTTTTGTGTAAACGTTGTGAACTAAGAACGTACCAGCTACCACATCTGGAATGAGCTCTGCTTCCTGAGCAGTCAGTTGGAAGGCTTTTACATTCCTTTTTGCTCCTTCTGCAGGTTTGGCTTTATTGTCAGATGGTTTGTTCAGTTTTGGACAATCTGGTCTAAGATGTCCAGCTTCTCCACAGTTGTAGCAGACTGAAAATTTCTTCCTCCTGCAGTCTTCTTCTTGATGCCCCGGAATTTTGCAAAAATTGCAATATCCTTTGCATCTTCCAAAATGCTTTCTTTTGCAAAAATTGCAAAATGGGTTAGTGGAAGATTGCCCATTTCCTCCTCTCTTAAAATTATTATGGTTACCCTGACGAAATCCTTGGGTAATCTTTTGGGCTACTTCCTTCCTTCTATTTTCTTCTCTTGTCCGTACTAGTTCGTCAGTCAGAGTATTGGCTAAATCCACCGCATCATCAATCGTGCGAGGTTTCACAGCCTTGACGATATTACGGATTTCGGCAATCAATCCCCAAATATAACGAGAAATAAGTACCGGCTCTGGCGAAGCCAGGGTTGGTACCACTCGAGCATACTCGAAGAATGTTGAAGTATACCCTCGACAATCTACATCCACCATCCGGTGGTTTAGAAACTTATTTGTCATTTGTTCCTTTTCATACTCGGGACATAATTTTCTTTCTACAAAGCTCTTAAATTCTTCCCAATTCATAGCATACACCATCCTTCTTCCTTTTGCTTGTAACACTGTATTCCACCATTCTAGTGCCCCTTCTTTGAAAAGGTTTGACGCATACATAACCTGATTATCCTGAGCACATTTACTTATGGAAATTACTGCCTCGGTTTTTTCTAACCAACGCAGTGCCGCAGTCGCTCCTTCATTGCCTGCAAATTCAGTGGGTTTACATGCAAGAAATTCTTTTTAAGTGCAACCAGGCGTTGCAGCTTTCATTTTCTTAGGGAGCGGAGCTTGTCGTGGTTCATTCTCATGATTAGTATTATTATTGCCTCCGTTTATGCTATTACTGAAGTTATCTTCAGAAATACGTTTGCTAGGAACAATTTGTTGCGGTTCAATTGGATTTTTAACAGCAGCAACGATTGCTGGAATAGCGTTGGCTATCCCTTGAGCAACTATTGTTGGAATAGCGTTGGCTATCCCTTGAGCAACGATATTTTCTATATCCTGCCTAGTTATATATTGATCCCCCGGTTGTTGCTCAGATTGATTAACCTCATTAACTGGTTCATTATTAGCGTTTTCCATCTGATAAGTAATTTATAGATAAATAATTAGTATAAAAGAAATAATCCAATGTCACAATTAATTGCACATAATCACATAAACGAATATACAAACAAAATTGTAAATTTTCTAAAATTTCATTTGTTTTATTGATTATATCATGCTTCTATATACAACCGTTTTATTATTTATTTTACACATACTGATTTTATTATTACTATTACACAACCACAGTTCCATAAATCCCCTATCCTTTGTCAGATGATATTCTAGTAACGGCGTTCCCTCTCATTGTATTTCCAGGAGACCTGTCCCCCAATCTCTTGGATCCTATTCCCAGCATCCATTAGTTCTTCGCCAAAGTGGTGGAGTTCAGCCATATTCTCGTTACTCATTGGTGGATTTGGTAAAGGTTCTGGATTGAACTGAGGAAAAAGCTTATAGGGATTGTTTTGTAACTGTATTTCATTAGTCAACCATTCGTCTATTTGCGAGTGGATTGGAATAGCTGGTTCTAAGTTTATTGGTAGTTGTGTTTCAAGAGAGTGAATAAGAACATTTTCATTAACAGGCTTAATAGTATTATAGCTTGTCAATATAAAATCTAGCTCTTCCTGAGATGGTAACCCCTCAATTTGCCTAGAGCTTTCCCCAATTTCCATTTTCTTAGGCTTGGGTTTCTCGAGAGGTGAAGCGTTGAATTCTATAGGTTCTTCTATGTCTGGTATATACCAATTGAAATCTCTGGAAACCTCTATTCTTACCGGATAGAGATTTAAATTCTGAAGGGCGTCAGATAAGTCACTCATGCTGTTTAACAAAACACACACAATTATTAATTAAATTTTTTTTTTATAGAAAACCTTTAAATATTATTCCAGACTGTGTAACTACAAAACAACTGAAAATTAAAATACACTAGGTTATATTTATAAATTTATTTATTTACTGAATAAGGTTTCTAGACTGTAGATAATAAAGGTGCTAAAATTTTGAGTCAAATTATTTAAGGATTTGCATTAATTGCTACATTGGCTAGCATATAAAGATCTGCCCATACTGTACACAATTAGTCAGATAATAAAACACATAATCACAAAATAGCAATTAATTAAGTATTTTCTAAATACTTAATTGGCTTAAATCAGTGGCTTGATCAGTGGCTCTGATACCACCTTTTTCTGTCACGGCCCCCGACCCAGTTTGACCCGTTTCAGGAGCCGCGGGACAGAAATCCCGTGGTATTTAATTAATTGAGTTTAACAGCGGAAGTTTATCATCAGGATCTTTTTAAAACTGAAATATTTCCTGATTATTTTATTTCACAACTCGGGATAAAACCCCGGTAATTTACAATCATTTGATTTTACGAAGAAATCTTTATTTTACAAAACATGTTTCTTTATTTTATCATGAGCCACTTCCTTAAGCTTGTAGTGCTTCACGGCACTTATACTGGATCATAACAGATCACCTGAAACATGTTTGAAAAAGGTTTTGTTAGCGGGAAATACTGAGTGAATCATTCTATTTATAAAATGATGCATAGTTATTAATTACAGCATAAGAGCGATTACAATGGCTTCTATCTTATTTTTATCTGGCGCTATGTCACAATGGTGACGATGGTCATACCACTATTAGGTCAATGAACCTAAATAGTGGTGATTATCCCTAGTAGGTCAATGAACCTATCTGGGAGAAAATTAGTAATGTGCACAATACCCCAGTAGCCAGTGATTCAAGATATCCACGACTTAGTCCCTGTAATTATAACCTTTGAAAATAATTTGAGGTATTGTAAAATAGTTGATAAAAAGAGAATGACTCACATTGCAGATTTATACGGGCAGAGTTTAGCCTACTGATTAGCCTTTTAACCTAAATTAACAACAGGCACACAATTCAGTCAGTAACTTAATACAACTTTTACGATAATTCACGAGATCAAACTCTCACAACGAATGACAAAGTGCGATACTTAAACATCCATCGAATTAACGACGAATGACAAAGCATAACCCTAATGTGGGCAGCACTTAAACATCCATTGGATATTTTAATCAATCGGACATTGAATCGTATCAGCGATCAAGTTATTACCCTGATTGCGGCGTCGATTAGTGATCCGTGTGTGTTAATTGTGGTAAACAGAGCATAACTCAGTGTATATTTGTAATTTGATCATCGAACGAACAACAGAATGCAAGTGCCAGGCCCTTCTATTTATACCCAAAATTTGCACCTCCCGCTAGTCGCGGAAGAATCCGCGGTACGTGCCGCGTATCGCCTGAGGTGTCAAAGTAGGGTAGGCCTGCTTCGTCACCTATCTAGCCCTGATGAGTCGACGTTGCATGAAAATTCTATTTCGACAACATTTTATAAAGATAATCGTTAATAGGGTTTTACCCCCCTTGAGTTTTAGGGGCCCTGATCCTAATTCCAATTATTCTAAAAATTTTAGGGTTTGTGTAGAATCACTTGGGTGTCTCAATTAGGGTTTCCTTTTGGATAAACTAATAAAATAAGTAGGACTTTTGATACGAGTTGTTACAGTTATCATTGCATTCAATCATAATAAACAACTACATGATTTAAAATGATGTTCATCCATTTAGAAAATTTGAGTATTACAAATACTCGTTATTTAAGTTTTAAAAACACAACCTTCGTCTAGGTTACAATTCAACAAAAGTGGATGACATCTAAACTTGAAGTCTACTTCTAGCTATGACACTTGCGCCCAAGATCCATCCTGTCACCTGAAATACATGTAATTTTGGAAAACATCAACATAAAGTTGAGCGAGTTCATGCGTTTTTGTATTTCACGTTTTTATACTTTGTATGAAAACATAGTACGTGTCATGTATAATTCAAGTCTTTCTTGAGTACCCCACGTACTCAAGTATAATTCCTGTTTTCTTGAGTACCCCACGTACTCAAGTATCATTCAAGTTTTCTTGTGTACCCCACATTTTAAATGATTGTTTATACAAGGACATTAAGGCACGTGAGGACATAGGGAGCTTTAGTATATTCTCCTTCAAGGCATGTGAGGACATAGGGAGCTTTAGTGTTTTCTCCTTTAACTGTGTCGATTACCCTCGACTGTGTCGATTAACCTCGACTGTGTCGATTTCCCTCGACTGGGACACCGAAGCACTCATGAGGTCACATAAGGACCATGAGTGGGGCTTGGCCGTACCCGTTAGATCTAACCCTCGTCCCTAATTAAGTATTAATGGCATCTCAATATCTAGTTTAAGCTCACATGATCTAGTATTTTCTAGGCTTTTCTTAAAGCTCATCATATTGCACTCACCACGAGTGCTTCTCGTATTCTTTTGTATTCTCAAATCATATTGCACTCGGTACTCGTTCTCACCAAGAGTGCTTCTTGTATTTTTATCATTTGTAAAAATTGTAATATTTGTAACATGTATTTCACCCCCGAGAGTTATAAAACCAAAAATAGTTAGAGAAAATGGGGAGCATGAACTCACAACTTTGCGTTCCTTGCGCCGTAAACTTCACCGGATTTTGCTTAAAGAGCGTCGTGACCTAAACGTGTTTTATTATCGTTAGTCACTAGACTTGTAACGCACAAGTACAAGTCACTATCTTTTATGTAAGTATTTTTGTGTTAAAAATAACTTATATTTTTAACTAAGTGTCTTACTTATATTATTTTCCCAAAAATAAATATAAGTATTTTGTATTTTGCACTTTGCACCCGAATTATGTATTTTGTCTGAATATGTCGTATGTGTATTTGCAAGTCCTAATATACTAGCACGTATTATACATCCACATACATCTAGCACAAAGTTTAGTAATCAACAAATATATATACTTTTCCTCAGATAACATACTCGACATTTAGACACGCAAATTACAACTTATGTCGTTTCAACTTAAATATCCAAAACTGGACTGTTTTCGAGCATTTTAATAAAATAGTTGTCTTATTCTAAAAATTCCCAAATTTTTACAGAACGTCTTAAACGATCTAAAAATTATTTTGTTAAAATATCGGGGTCCAGTTCATTACCAATATTTTATAAGAATTTATTTTCCGGACTGCAATTAGATTTGTCGCTTTCTGATTGCAGTTTACGAAATAATTCATTAAAAATTCATCGTGGGTTCGATTTACGAAATTCCAGTGGGAGAATCACAAATACAACAGGGACCAACTACAATATAAATTTCGTGATCAGACTCCACACAGAATACAAGTTATGACAGAAAACAGGACGCACATTTTCAGGAGGAAAAATGCAGCTCTAGCTGCTGTTACGAAAAGACACTTTAAAAATAGTAAACGGAGTCCAAAAATTATGATTTCGGTGCCATAAGAGCCGTATTTCATAATACATGAACCTAGACTTCAGAAAATACATTTTTCGTTTCAGTTAGGTCCTGTTACAGCCAGTTTAAGTCGGCTGGAAAAGCGAACCTGCATGCTTTTTGTAGTATAAACGCCATTAAAAAGTACATTTACGATTACCATTCATCCTAATAATGACTTATCTCGTAACATAAGTTATTTACAGCAGATCAACACTTAAATATTTCAGTTTTATCATGTTTCATCATCATTCTAACACTCCTTTATCATGTGCTAGTTAATATCCAAGACTTTGTTTAAGTTCTTTAAACTTTCTTATCATTCGATCACTACACATCTTTAACCACATAAACAACAAGTAAAACACAAGGATCTAAGTGCTTACCACTAGCACAAGGCTAGGGGAGTTCGAGTGAAGAAAACGAGTGGTTAATAGCGAATGGAGAAGGTCCTTCCACTTCCGAGAGCACCAAGCTTCGTTGTATGACCCGTAGCACCTTTGTACAAGCTTGGAATGGATGATTGAGTGTTGAAGATGGTGGTGATGGGGCTGCTTGGTTGAGCCGTGAATGGGGGAGCCAAGGGAGGAAGATGATGAATCTTTTGTTAAGTGGACAATGTGATCTCTTAGTGGTTTATATAAACAAAGGTTCCAACCATCCTTTATCTATTGGTCCTAATGTTCCTAAAGAAGCTAACATATCCAATATTTAAATCAAATAATCTCATGTTGGGGGACACATTATAACCGTATGGTTAAGGGGGGTTTTGGTAATTGGTTTGGTTTGAACTTCATAGTTAGGTGATTAGTGAAGCTAGTTAGGAACTAAAATAATTTACTAGTGTGTTATTTAATATAACGGGTGTTAGGGTATTCGGGGACCCTAACTATCTTAAAAAAATAAAAACAATGCTTCTAGCATTATTTTTGTGTTCCGGGTATTTTCCGGTTGTTCGGTTAGACACCGGTTCGTTAAAGTGCTAAATTACACTTTTTAGTGTCTTTTAAGTATCTTTTGTGACACTTTCAATTCCCGACTCTTAGGGAAGTATTCTGGATGATAAATCATCATTTCTGCATAATATTTCATTGTCATAATGCTGATTATAGCTGAATTTAAATAAATTATGCACTTAAAGTGCGTTTCGGGTGCTTTTTAGTGCATATTTTAGCTTTCGGAAGGTCTATATTAAAACCCTTGCATGTACTCTTGGGTTTTAATGCATTCTTGACGTTTGACCTACACCTAGGCCCTATTTTATTGTCTAACTGCTTTCTGCAGTTCTGTTGACACGATGTGTCTTACCGGTGAGTTTACTAATATTTCTGACGCAACGCTCTCGTTTATGCATAAAGCAATATTTTGTAGTATAAAATGTGCATGAATTCACTTGCATGGAATTCAGAAATTTATTTTTCTTGTGAACTGGATCATGTACGTTCATTAAAGCACAGATCACTGTTCATTTAGTGTACGGAATGTACGGAAAAGTGACGGTTGTCACAGTCTCCTCCGGTTAAAAGAATTTCGTCCCAAAATTCAAGCGATGCCATCGGTCGCAGGGGAGTTGTGAAACCAATATGGTCACTTAGATTCATGATTTGTCTTCATGTTCCCATGAAATCTCTGGGTCATGTCGTGAATTCTATCATACTCAAGTAGATCAATCATGTCTTTTCTGTATCTTGTGGACTCTTGGTTCATAACCTCAACAGGTTTCTATAGTATCACGGACTCTTGGTCCAAAACCTCAACAGGTTTCTATAGTATCACGGACTCTTGGTCCAAAACCTCAACAGTTTTCTATAGTATCACGGACTCTTGGTCCAAAACCTCAACAGGTTTCTATAGTATCACGGACTCTTGGTCCAAAACCTCAACAGGTTTCTATAGTATCACGGACTCTTGGTCCAAAACCTCAACAGGTCTCTATAGTAATTCTTGTCGTTTGTCATTGACGTGAATCTTATTTGTGGGAACTACGACTGTTCCTTAAGTCAGACTCCTTTAACGACTAGACACGTGAATGTGTCACGATCACTACTGATCTTTTTCTGGGAGTTTTATCTTGTGAACAATGGTTCTGATCCCTACACCGGGGATTCAACCTTTTCGTTTTCCAACTCACACTACGCCTTCTCTAGGCGAGGCTCTCATTTAAGCCAAAATTTTTGTCTCGAATCTTTACGATTTCTGCCGCGCATCGGCGCAATCTGTCTGTATTATGCGGACTGCCTTGATATGATCACATATCTGAACGATCTTGCCTCTAGTTTTCCTGGGCCATCCCGGGCCAGTTGATTGTTTATTTCTGGTCTCCGTTCAACATGACGGGAATTGACTCATTATGTTCCGTCTAAAGCTTTACAAGAAGCGGTTTAGACGGCGGTGTGATAAATACTATTGTAGGAAGACTCCACTAAGGGCAAGTGAGTGTTCTGACTTTTCATTAAAGTTTATCACACAAGCACGTATTGTGTTCATACAGTCTGCATCGTTCAGCAGCTCAGTTCATATTCGAGTTCTTACGATCATCGGTGTGCTGCAACCCTTGTGATCAATAAAGATCGTGCAACGTTTTCTTTCAGGTAATGACGTCCAGTTTGCGGCGCGCAATTACTGTATCTATCTCAAGGTCTCTTCTCATGATTCCTTAATCAGTGCGTCGCGTATGTAATGTTGTGGTCTCGTTGCATCGACGTACAATCGAGACTTTGTCGGGAGGCGTCACATAATTGCAACTCTAGCTCCTTAGCTCTTGGTTGCAGGGTCGGCATGAATTTTGTCCTTATCCATCATGTATCTTAAAGTTCTCCCTTCGCGAACTCTGAATCCGCTTTTCGTCATCGTTACACACAACTGTGCTTTCTCTAAGTGTTGCAAGGTAAATTGCAGCTGTTGCTCATGACCTTCCTTGGTCGTTGGCCATATAAGAATGTAGCCAATAAGTATATGACTTATCCAGGTATGGCTCACACGTTCGATTCATGAGGTCCATGAATATATTGTCGATGCATGTGTCAAGCCAAATGATACGACAAGGATCTCGCAATGCTCGCAGCAAGTCCTAAAGGTCGTTTTAAGGATATTTCCTTCTTGTATTCACAGTGGAGGACCTCTTGTCCTCAAGTTGATCTTTGAGTGGTAACTGGAACTTTACGATTGGCTCATTTGTGTCATCGGTCCTTGGCAAAGGATTCTGATCCTCAATTTTCTGAAGCTTATGTAAAGTGGAGACTACCAACTCTCTCCTTGTCTCCTTAACTAAGGATGTCATGTCTTTAATTTCCCTCTGTCTAGCAGCTCTTGCAGTTATATCAGAGGTTCATGCTTCGCTGGTGAAGCTAGTCGGTATGGCGTCATTCGTAACTGGTGCTGCTCTTGGCACGCAATTTATCCTAAACTCCTCTCGTCGCTACAGAGAGGCGTTCCTGGCAAGTCTTCTGAAAAGGCTACTGGGACTTCTCTCATCACGGGGATGTTCTCAGGCTCTGCAGTCTACTCGGAGGCGTTTCTATGCCTCTTCGACCAATGAGGGATGTCGTAGATCTGCCGCCTTGTGGGGTCTAGCATCCTTGCACCTATTGCAGGGAAGTTAGGTTTCATCATCCGCAAGAGGGATGCGTCTGATTTTCTCATATCGAACGACTTCAGCTCTATACTTGGATTTCTGATCCATGCTGACTATCATAATATGACTTCGCGAGTCAATGGTAACAGAAGGTTCCGGCTTTCTGAGTCCCTAAATACAATCCTTAATCGCTTCGTCTGATTAAACTAGCCTTCTATACGCCCATTTCTAAGGAATACGGGACATCTATTTTAATAGGCCAAACGGTTTCTTAAGTTCTAAGCATGCAAGGTAAAAATTGATGCCAGTATTAATTAAAAGTAGATGCATAGGGTTGGTTAATAGGGGAGGTACCCGTAACCGCATCTGGATCATGGCGTGCTTCACGAGTTTCGACCGTGAAAACCCTTCCTTGCTTGTTTCTTCCCAGGGCAATTCTTCCTAAAGTGCCCTGCTTCACCACATTTGTAGCAGCCTGGTATTCTCTTATTTTTTCCACCTGGGTCCTTCGCCCAACAGGCATCCTTACTGTGCCCTTCTTTTCCACAATTTCCGCACTTAGGCTTCAGACATCGACCTTCATGGTGAAAATTGCATTCTCCGCACTTCGGCTTAGTCCCCGAGTATATTTTACCACCAGCCTTATTAGTGGCTCTATCAGTTTTCCTGTCATGCGGCGGTTTTACTTTCTTTCCCTTGTTTGCTATAGAGCTTCCATAGTTGACTTGGGTGCTCATCTTTAGGTTTGAGGACTTCCTCTTCTTGTTGCTTGACGACTCCACATGAGTCTCTTTCTTGTTATCCTCAGATTCCGAAAATTTTCCCGCATGTAGAGCTTCTTCAGTAAGAGTGACACTCATATCGATAGCCTCTGCAATGGTTGAGGGCTTTGAGGTAGTAACCATGCTCCTGATCTGAGGTGCAAGTCCCCAAATGAATCGTTCAACCCTTTTGAATTCCGGTTTGACTAAGTAGGGGACGACCCTAGACAAGTCGTGAAATCGTTGGACGTATTCAGGAATCTTCGGTCCGTCCATTTTCAAGTTCCAGAACTCCACCTCAAGCTTCTGGATTTCAGCCCTAGAACAGTATTTCTTTTCCATCATTTCCTTGAGCTCGTCCCAGCTTAGTGCATAAGCAACATCTGCACCAAGGGTTTGAACCTGAAGGTTCCACCAGGAGAGTGCGCCATCTACGAATAACCCTGAGATATAAGTAACACTCTGTCGGGGCGAACAATTACTCATTCTTAGAATGGAGTCAGTCTTTTCTGCCCAACGAAAAAATGCAACGGCACCTCCTGTGCCATCAAAATTCAATGGCTTGCAGTCCAGGAATTGTTTATAGGTGCAGCCAGTTGGAGGGTTATTTTCAGTAGTGCCACCGCTGTGCTCAGAGCGGAGGGCTTCATGTCGTGCAATTGCCTGTGCAATACGTTCTTGAAGCTCAGCTTCTGTCCTTGGCAACGTACCGGTGTTTGTGTCTCGCCTGGGCGGCATTCTCTTCTACCAAAATGGTATGAAGTAGGTTAGACAACATTCCAATTGTCTATGAGATACATAGCACCATAAGCCATTATGTAATCACCCAATTTCACACGTATATATAATCAGTGTATAAGCGAGGAAACAGTTATTGAGCTTTCACATAGGCTTGCCAACTTGGCTTATTGTTTGAAATGAACTCGAGGCTACATCGCCTTGGTCATTCAAGTTTTAGTTATTTCCTGCTACATTGGTTTTCTTATGTCTTTAGCTTTACGGGTGCGTATATTTTCCCTTAGATGGGGTTGTCCGTGTCGAGGTGGTAGAGAGAGTATCGTCACTGATTCTTCCTGAATGTCATTCCACCTCTCTTGCTTAAACATCGTTTTCTCAAACGTCTCGTATGCAGGTAGAAGTGTCAGTCACGAAGTAGGCTAAGACAGGCTTCCTACTTTCTAACGTGCTAAAGCACTGATCTATGTGTTGTTCTACCAGATGAAGGTGAGGACACCTATAGATTAATTTTGTATGGTTTTCATTAGCTTGACCCGCAGAGTCCACCAGGATTTCTGTGCACTACAAGTCGTTATTACGTGGGCCCCCGTAATAATAAATTGTCTTGCACAGTTACCCCAAATTTTCTCTCGTTCAAGCAAATGATCGATAAAGGAGGGGACACTACTGTCCTTATACCTCTGTCATGGAAAGGACCATTGCAGTGGTCCACGCGCTAACACTCGTTGTTGTTACACGCAAATAGGCACGATGATTAGATGAAGTAGGAATAAAGAGGATTCCCAGTAGTTGGAGGGGCACCTTCGTGATGAATACTTCATCTTCCTTCTCTGGTTAAGTATGTCGTCAATCTTGCTTCACATAAGCCGCAGAGATCTTGTCCCGTTGATTAAGAATTTGTTCAAGGTTGCCGCCTCTGCCTTGTCATCATCACCGTAGTTAGGCATCTTCATGATCGAGAGGGAAGAGCAGTCATCTCCTACGGAAGCAAGCTCAGCATCTTGTTTGGTAATCACTCCCATCCATGAGCTTTGCAAAGGACGCGAGGTCGGTAGCTTCATCGTGCGAGTCACGTACAGTAATAGGAGTCGGAGTCGAAAGTATCTTATTCGCGTCAATAATCATTCCGTACACTTATTTGTATGTATGTATATCAATAACATATATGCTACTTAGCATAATCAAGCATTTTAATGCATTATATCACGTATAACTCTCGTTTTTGGGGGGTCATTTTGTTTTTGGCAAGTCTAACTCGTGTAGACTATGCTTTGGTTGGCACCTTATTTTAAAGGTATTCCTCACTAATGTCCTTGCCTTGTCACTTTTTGAAAACTGTCTGACTTGTGGATCTTGGCGCTTTCGTGAATGCAATGAAAACCTTTTTGTAAAATGTTTTCTTGAGAGAACTCTAGTGATTGTAGTCTAGACTCGAGAAAGAATCATAGTTCACTACAATCGAAGCTCTGATACCAAACTGTCACACCCTATCTTTTGCGGAAGCGTATGATGTGTGACTAGCTTGTTATCATTGCATTCAATCATAATAAACAACTACATGATTTAAAATGATGTTCATCCATTTAGAAAATTTGAGTATTACAAATACTCGTTATTTAAGTTTTAAAAACACAACCTTCGTCTAGGTTACAATTCAACAAAAGTGGATGACATCTAAACTTGAAGTCTACTTCTAGCTATGACACTTGCGCCCAAGATCCATCCTGTCACCTGAAATACATGTAATTTTGGAAAACATCAACATAAAGTTGAGCGAGTTCATGCGTTTTTGTATTTCACGTTTTTATACTTTGTATGAAAACATAGTACGTGTCATGTATAATTCAAGTCTTTCTTGAGTACCCCACGTACTCAAGTATAATTCCTGTTTTCTTGAGTACCCCACGTACTCAAGTATCATTCAAGTTTTCTTGTGTACCCCACGTTTTAAATGATTGTTTATACAAGGACATTAAGGCACGTGAGGACATAGGGAGCTTTAGTATATTTTCCTTCAAGGCATGTGAGGACATAGGGAGCTTTAGTGTTTTCTCCTTTAACTGTGTCGATTACCCTCGACTGTGTCGATTAACCTCGACTGCGTCAATTTCCCTCGACTGTGTCGATTACCCTCGACTATGTCGATTAACCTCGACTGTGTCGATTTCCCTCGACTGGGACACCGAAGCACTCATGAGGTCACATAAGGACCATGAGTGGGGCTCGGCCGTACCCGTTAGATCTAACCCTCGTCCCTAATTAAGTATTAATGGCATCTCAATATCTAGTTTAAGCTCACATGATCTAGTATTTTCTAGTCTTTTCTTAAAGCTCATCATATTGCACTCACCACGAGTGCTTCTCGTATTCTTTTGTATTCTCAAATCATATTGCACTCGGTACTCGTTCTCACCAAGAGTGCTTCTCGTATTTTTACCATTTGTAAAAATTGTAATATTTGTAACATGTATTTCACCCCCGAGAGTTATAAAACCAAAAATAGTTAGAGAAAAGGGGGAGCATGAACTCACAACTTTGCGTTCCTTGCGTCGTAAACTTCATCGGATTTTGCTCAAAGAGCGTCGTGACCTAAACGTGTTTTATTATCGTTAGTCACTAGACTTGTAACGCACAAGTACAAGTCACTATCTTTTATGTAAGTATTTTTGTGTTAAAAATAACTTATATTTTTAACTAAGTGTCTTACTTATATTATTTTCTCAAAAATAAATATAAGTATTTTGTATTTTGCACTTTGCACCTGAATTATGTATTTTGTCTGAATATGTCGTATGTGTATTTGCAAGTCCTAATATACTAGCACATATTATACATCCACATACGTCTAGCACAAAGTTTAGTAATCAACAAATATATATACTTTTCCTCAAATAACATACTCGACATTTAGACACGCAAATTACAACTTATGTCGTTTCAACTTAAATATCCAAAACTGGACTGTTTTCGAGCATTTTAATAAAATAGTTGTCTTATTCCAAAAATTCCGAAATTTTTACAGAACCTCTCAAACGATCCAAAAATTATTGTGTAAAAATATCGGGGTCCAGTTCATTACCAATATTTTATAAGAATTTATTTTCCGGACTGCAATTAGATTTGTCACTTTCTGATTGCAGTTTACGAAATAATTCATTAAAATTCATCGTGGGTCCGATTTACGAAATTCTAGTGGGAGAATCACAAATACAACAGGGACCAACTACAGTATAAATTTCGTGATCAGACTCCACACAGAATACAAGTTATGACAGAAAACAGGACGCACATTTTCAGGAGGAAAAATGCAGCTCTAGCTGCTGTTACGAAAAGACACTTTAAAAATAGTAAACGAAGTCCAAAAATTATGATTTCGGTGCCATAAGAGCCGTATTTCATAATACATGAACCTAGACTTCAGAAAATACATTTTTCGTTTCAGTTAGGTCCTGTTACAGCCAGTTTAAGTCGGCTGGAAAAGCGAACCTGCATGCTTTTTGTAGTATAAACGCCATTAAAAAGTACATTTACGATTACCATTCATCCTAATAATGACTTATCTCGTAACATAAGTTATTTACAGCAGATCAACACTTAAATATTTCAGTTTTATCATGTTTCATCATCATTATAACACTCCTTTATCATGTGCTAGTTAATATCCAAGACTTTGTTTAAGTTCTTTAAACTTTCTTATCATTCGATCACTACACATCTTTAACCACATAAACAACAAGTAAAACACAAGGATCTAAGTGCTTACCACTAGCACAAGGCTAGGGGAGTTCGAGTGAAGAAAACGAGTGGTTAATAGCGAATGGAGAAGGTCCTTCCACTTTCGAGAGCACCAAGCTTCGTTGTATGACCCGTAGCACCTTTGTACAAGCTTGGAATGGATGATTGAGTGTTGAAGATGGTGATGATGGGGCTGCTTGGTTGAGCCGTGAATGGGGGAGCCAAGGGAGGAAGATGATGAATCTTTTGTTAAGTGGACAATGTGATCTCTTAGCGGTTTATATAAACAAAGGTTCCAACCATCCTTTATCTATTGGTCCTAATGTTCCTAAAGAAGCTAACATATCCAATATTCAAATCAAATAATCTCATGTTGGGGGACACATTATAACCGTATGGTTAAGGGGGGGTTGGGTAATTGGTTTGGTTTGAACTTCATAGTTTGGTGATTAGTGAAGCAAGTTAGGAACTAAAATAATTTACTAGTGTGTTATTTAATATAACGGGTGTTAGGGTATTCGGGGACCCTAACTATCTGAGAAAAATAAAAACAATGCTTCTAGCATTATTTTTGTGTTCCGGGTATTTTCCGGTTGTTCGGTTAGACACCGGTTCGTTAAAGTGCTAAATTACACTTTTTAGTGTCTTTTAAGTATCTTTTGTGACACTTTCAATTCCCGACTCTTAGGGAAGTATTCTGGATGATAAATCATCATTTCTGCATAATATTTCATTGTCATAATGCTGATTATAGCTGAATTTAAATAAATTCTGCACTTAAAGTGCGTTTCGGGTGCTTTTTAGTGCGTATTTTAGCTTTCGGAAGGTCTATATTAAAATCCTTGCATGTACTCTTGGGTTTTAATGCATTCTTGACGTTGGACCTACACCTAGGCCCTATTTTATTGTCTAACTGCTTTCTGGAGTTCTGTTGACACGATGTGTCTTACCGGTGAGTTTACTAATATTTCTGACGCAACGCTCTCGTTTATGCATAAAGCAATATTTTGTAGTATAAAATGTGCATGAATTCACTTGCATGGAATTCAGAAATTTATTTTTCTTGTGAACTGGATCATGTACGTTCATTAAAGCACATATCACTGTTCATTTAGTGTACGGAATGTACGGAAAAGTGACGGTTGTCACAGTTCGGAACAATCAGCTCGTAGAAAAGGTCCACGAAGATCTCCCAAAAACCATGGAGATACTTATGGAACGAGCTCGAGCCTTCGTCCAAGGAAGGAGCGCCTACGGTCAACCAAACGAAACAACAGCAAGGAATGCCAAGGCTCAAACCGCGTCATGGAGACGGTACGCGTCACCACCAAAAGATAGAGGCAACAATTGGAGCAGAAGTCGTGGCCCATACCAGAAGTCTGATCGAAGCAGTTTCCGAACTGGAAACGTGCGTTTCAACACTTTCTCCGAGCTAACAAAATCGCCGAGCGAGATCCTTAGCACGGAAACCACCCGATTTCCTACACCAGCGAAGCAGCGGCCTACCTCGGATAAGCATTCTAAGAAGTATTGTGAGTATCATCGAGACAAGGGGCATACGACTGACGAATGTTGGGCCTTAAAACAAGAGATCGAGAAGGCTGTACGATCCAGAAAACTCTCTCATCTCGTGAAAGAAGTAAAAGATGGGAAGAAGTCTGCAGCAGTGATTGATAATCCGAACACCGAGGCTGGAATCAATATGATTCGGTCTACCAAACCAAGAGGGGTAAAACGGTCGAACCAACACATGGCAGCTTGGATGCACCAACCAACGTACTTTCCTCCAATCGATCCAGAAGATGCTCGAGACAGACCAATCACGATATCAGCCGTAGTCGCAGGACACTTGGTCCGGTGAATCTACGTAGACGGAGGAAGCGCCTTCGAGATAATGTACCTACAATGTTTTCAGCAGTTAAACCCCCAAACAAAGAAGAGACTGATCGAGGTGTCTACCCCTCTAATAAGTTTTTCGGGAGAGGTGGTTCATCCGATAGGGCAGGTTACCCTTCCGACCACATTCAAAGATAATGACAAAAGCAAAACTGTTCAACTAACCTTTCTGGTGGTTGTTACTCATTTGTCGTATAACATAATACTCGGGCGACCCGGGTTGCGAGCTCTCGGAGCGATTAGCTCGACGATACATGGTGCCATAAAATTCCCCACCGAAGTAGGGGTCGCCACTATCCTTTCAGAATCAAACTCATTCGTAGCTGAGGTAAGATACGCCACAGAAACAAGCTCCAAAAAGTCTGAAGTGCCTACGGAACTCCGGGCGATTAACCCGGACTTCCCGGAACAGCAGGTGGCTATCGGTGCTCAGCTCCCAAAACGAACGAAGAAGCTCCTATGGGAGTTATTGAGTAACTCGATTGATTTTTTTTGCATGGAAGCATTCTGATATGCAAGGGGTTCCTAGGTCTATGCCGCAACACCATCTAAACGTAAAGGAATCAATCAAGCCAATAGTGCAAAGGAAAAGGAATATGGCACCGGATCGAGCCAAGGCAATTGCCAAAGACGTAAAGAGTCTCCTGGATGCCGGAATTATTCGAGAAGTCTGATACCAAACATGGGTATCAAACCCAGTTATGGTACGAAAGAAGGATAACTCGTGGAGAATGTGTATCGATTTCACCAATCTAAATGATGCGTGCCCGAAAGATTGCTTTCCATTACCAGAGATTGACGAAAAAATTGATTCCGTCGCCACATTCAGGCTGAAATGCTTCCTAGACGCTTATAAGGGATACCACCAGATACAAATGGCAGTCGAAGATGAGGACAAGACAGCCTTTGTTACTAATGAAGGAGTTTACTGCTTTACCAAGATGCCTTTCGGACTAAAAAACGCCGGTGCTACGTATCAACGTTTAATGAGCAAAGCCTTCAAAGACCAGATCGAGCGGAATGTAGTGGTATACGTCGATGATATCGTAATCAAGAGTCACGATGAAGCCGCCATGCTGAAAGACATACTTGAAACATTCACCCGACTCTGAAGCATCAATATGAAATTGAACCCTAAAAATGTACGTTCGGGGTAGAAGAAGGAAAGTTCTTGGGAGTCATGATTGGGTCAAAAGGTTTGCGAGCCAATGCTGACAAAATCGATGCTGTCCTCACCATGAAGCCTCCAACATCGGTTAAAGAGATCCAGTCTTTAAATGGGCGATTGGCTGCCCTCCATCGATTCTTGTCAAAAGCAGCAAACGGATCTCTCCCATTCATGGATGTGCTTAGAAAAAGTTTCAGATCAGAGTTTAAATGGATCGAAGAGGCTGCACGAGCCTTTGAAGAGCTTAAAGTCTATCTGGGTACCTTGCCAACCCTCACCGTACCAGAAAAAGACGATGTACTAACGGTCTACTTAGCCGCATCGTGTGGTGCTATCAGTGCGGTGCTAGTCGCCCACCGAATTGGAGCACAAATCCCCATCTACTACGTGAGCCGAACATTGAAAGATTATGAAACAAGATACTCAAATTTGGAAAAGCTAGCTTTAGCATTAGTCCATGCTTCAAGAAGGCTTCGTCGATACTTTCAGGCCCAACCAATCGAGGTTCGAACGGACCAAAGAATCCAACATGTTCTCCGACGACCCGAAGTTTCAGGTCGCATGGCAAAATGGGCGATCGAACTGGGCACATTTAACATCACTTTCAGAACCAAAGGTCCGTTAAAAGGGTAGGTGATAGCTGATTTTCTAGTAGAAATGCCGGAGGACAAAGAAATGGAAGAAACAGAGAAAGCTCCAGACAAGCCCTGTTCTTTGTATACAGACGGGGCTTCGAGCGCCGAGGGGGCTGGAGCAGGCTTGATTCTCACCGATCCGGATGGCACGGATATGACATATGCGCTTCGATTGGAATTCAAGAGTTCTAATAACGAAGCTGAATATGAGGCACTGTTAGCTGGTTTACGTTTGGCGGCCAAAGTCGGAGCAAGAAATGTTGTGGCCCATGTAGATTCATTGCTTGTAGCGAATCAGGTGAACGGAGAATACGAAGCAAGGGAAGCCAACATGATTGAATATTTGGAGCAGGTAAAGCAGGCTATGGCATCATTCGATTCATCTAAGGTCGAACATATCCCCCGCAGTAAAAACAAAAAGGCCGACGCATTGAGCAAGTTGGCAACTGTATCGTTCAGTCATCTGGCCAAGGAGGTAAGGGTGGAAGTGTTAACCACGACTTGAATTGCCACTCCTCACGTTATGCAAGTAGAAGCTCCATCACAAACATGGATGACACCCATAATCAATTACCTGGTGCATGATGTTTTACCAGTTGATAAAGCAGAGGCTAGAAAAATCCAGATCAATTCACTTCAATATCAGATGCAAGAAGGCGGTTTGTACCGAAAGACTTTACTCGGGCCTCTGCTAAAATGCCTCGATCCGGAACAGGCCAGCTATATTATCAGAGAAATACATTACGAAATTTGCGGGATCCATGCCGGGCCAAAAATGATCGTGACGAAGGTTAAAAATGCAGGATATTATTGGCCCGGGATGCATGAGAGTGCAGTTAATGAACTCCAGCAATGTGACGAATGCCAAAAGCACGCACCGATAAGCCTCCGGGCAAAGAATGAGATGATACCAGTGACCGTCGCATGGCCCTTCCAGAAATGGGGCGTCGATATCGTCGGACCTTTTCCGCGATCGAGCGGAAGTGCCCAATATTTGCTAGTGGTGGTGGATTATTTCACCAAGTGGGTGGAAGCCCGACCATTCACAATCATCTCTGGCTACAATGTAACGAGATTCTTTTGGGAGCAGATCGTGTGCCGCTTCGGTCTTCCGCTCTACATAGTAAGCGATAATGCAAAACAATTTGCGGAGAATCCGTTTAAGCGCTGGTGCGAAAACCTGAAAATTAACCAAATCTTCTCCTCGGTTGCCCACCCCCAGGGGAACGGGCAGATCGAGCAGATAAACCGACGGATCGTTGACGGAATAAAGAGAAGACTTGGTTACGAAGGCAAAGGATGGGCAGATGAATAACCGAACGTGTTGTGGGCTCACCGAATGTTGCACAAGACTAGTAACGGAGAAACACCGTTCAGTCTTACATACGGCACTGAGGCCGTGATTCCCGCAGAGATCGGAGTCCCAAATCAAAGGTGCAAGAACTGGGAAGAAAACGAAAATGAGCTCCGATCCAATCTCGATTTGCTGGAAGAACGTCGGAACGTTGCGGCAATTAAGGAAGCACGGTACAAGAAGAAGGTCGAAAAGTATTACAATGCACGTGCCAAGCTTTACAAATTTAAAGTCGGAGATTTTGTGCTCCGAAGCAACGATGCAAGTCGCGTCGAAGCTCCTGGGAAGCTGACCCCAAAGTGGGAAGGGTCGTACCGAATAAAAGAAGTAAGCGATAAAGGCTCTTACGTGCTGGAAAAGATCGACGGAACCCCCGTACCAGGACTTGGAACGGGGTTCATCTAAGGAAGTGCTTCATGTAAACGGCAGTCCGTTACGGGCAAGAAAGATCGCTATCTTTTACTTTTTAATATTTCCTATTTCCATGTACGAATCGGGAGGGTAATGCCCCGAATGTATTTCCATTTTCCTTGTAAGCCGGGAGGGTCTGCCCCGGAATTATGATTAAGTAAATAGTTAAATAAAGCGATCTGCATTTTTTACAAGAATAAAGTATAGCATGCGTATAAGTTCGAACAATATAAAAATGTGCACAAACGGGCCTCGACACATGCCTCGCGCCGATCGAGAAGGCTTAAATAGTTCCAAAAATAACAAAATCTATTAAGCAGAAGGTCTGTATCTGATGCGGTCCGATTATAAAAAATCTATTAAGCAAAAGAAGCCAACTTACAAGAGACTTCTTGCTACGGTTCGGTCACTTAGATGGCCGAGCAATAACCTGGTCGAACCACAAAAGGTTTGGTCGCAAACTAAAAGTTGAGAAACCAGGCATGAATATTTTCACCAAACAATATTACTTCATACAAAACTATGGAACATGTTCATCAAAACTATAAGCAGAAAATTAAGTTGTACGGTTACATGCCATAATAAAAACAAAGTATTGTACGATTACAGGAAACAAGTGTCAACCTTCGTAATCCTCCTTTACGATGGGAAGTTCGCTCCTCTGTTTTATAACGGACAAGGGTTTGTCCACCAGATCTGGAACCTTGCCAAGAACAGAAATGTGGAAGTCGTCACAGGCTTTTATCGCAGCATCTAGTGCGTCCTTAGCCCCCTCGTCATACCCGGGGACTTCTTCGAAGGAGCGAGCTGAGCCTTTAGCAGCCTGAAACCCTTGCTTGATCCCTTCATTCGCTCTGACCGCATTAACGCTATTCACCAAATCCGAAACTACCTTCTCTAGGTCAGGGCTCTGATGAACCAACTTGACCACCCAAGCAATCCCGTCCGTCAAAAACCACTGCTTGGTAAGCATGAGCTCCGACACCTGAGCGTACAGTTCGACCATTTCGCCGTCACAACTAGTCAACATGCCTTTCGCCTCATCAATCGTTGTTCGGTGCGACTCGATGGCCCTATCGCGAGCCCTCTCAAGTTCGTTCTTATCTGAAGAGAGACAAGATTTAAAAAGTAGAAAAAGGAAATAGAAAATAATAAATTATGAACGTACCGCTGATCAGGCGGTGATGGTCTGCCAGAAGTTGGTCGTAGGACGTTTGCATCTCTTTCAGCTCAGCCTTGTTTCTTTTCTCCACATCAGATATTTTCTTTTCCAGATCACCAAACTTCAATTTAAGAGCTTCCAGGTCCTGAAGAGACCTGCTCTTTCAGACGATCAACTTGAGACCGGAGAGACGAAAGCTCCTGCTTGGTCTTCGATCGAACATTATCTTCATTTTTCAAATTGGCAATTTCACGCTCAAACTTGCGACAGTTCGATTCCGATTCAACCCAACGTTTATAAGTTTCCACCACCAGAGAGTTCGATTGGGCTTGATTCAGCATCAGAACATTCCCCAGCTCCGGACCGCTCATCTTCCGATAATGCGCGTGTTCGGCAGGAGTTCCAAGGTGAAACAAAGCCATCTTTGCTGACAAGGCATCCATGATCCTATATTTATTCACCAACGACCACTCAGGGACATACTTCTCTAAAGCACGAGCAGAGTCCACATCCACGGCATCACCCAAACCTAGTTCCCGGCATAAGAAAACAGCTCCAGTTTCGTACCATAAAGGGGAGGAAGAGGCACTATCCCCACCGTCAATCGGCTGAGGACTTGGCCTTGAAACGTTAGAAGCGACTCCGGTCGTAGGCTTACCCGAAGGAGAAGGTTCGATCTTCTTGAAAGATAGAGGATCGGGCATATGGATATCTTCAATAACTTTGGTAGTCGGCCCTCCAAAAGATAACGGGCCCGTCGGAATATTGACCGGACGATCCCTGGGGTATGACCACCGTGAAGATGGGCGTCTAAGTTCGCCAACAAGCCCCCAGCAGTAGAAAACCCGGTGGCCTGATCGTCTTCATCCTCCTCCAAAGTGATGGTTTTGAAATCCATTTTCTTCTTTTTCACCTGTTTGGGATTCGGATAGGATTTGGAAGAAGTAGTTCGTCTTCTTTTCAAACTAACTTGAGGACGCTCCTCATCACCGTCATCATCACCCACTTCTCCCTCTTCAGCATGTACTCCTTCGTCTTCGACAGAAAGATGCTCCGAGCCGTATATAACAAACTTGGAACCAGACCCTTTTGTTTCGCTCGAGCTAGTCTTTTTGCCTTTGTCACTACCAACCACCACCGCAGCATGAGCCGGAGCAACATTCAACACTCGTGCCGTAGGAACTGAACCCGAACCTCCCTGGCCAGCCGAACCTCCTTGATCAACTGGAGCCACTGGCTCTCAAATTGGGTAAAGATTCTCTCGCACGACACTCAGGTACGGTGGATCACCCATCGGCGTCTTCGTGGCTCGAACGTCTAACTCAGTAGAATCAAAGGATTTCAATCTGAGAGCTTCTTTTAAACCCATAGCTGCACAAAAACAAACAATAAATAATATCCATAGTCCGGCATGATATAAAGCATACAAACGAACAATAAAATAATCGGTAACAAATACAAGAAACGCCGCATAACTAACACTCTTTATTCCACCTAAAGGTAGGATACCACTCCGGTTCGGCCCAGATCGTGCTTATCCGTCCCATGACAAGAATGTGTTCTAGATACTTTGTACGCACCCGGCTTCCTTGATCAAAGTCGCATATAAATCTCTATTGAACTCAAAGTCTTCAGGAAGAGGGGGTGGGAGGCGTGACTTTTTCAATCTCCATGTCATCTCGGCCGGGACGCATCGATCATCAACCAGGAAGAAACGGTCTTTCCAATCCTTTAAACTGGTAGTAATCCATGTATAACAACATGCGTTTTTCTGCCTAACCTCGAAGGTATACCAACTGCCGGACCGATTCAACTTGTAAAAAGCCCGGAACACATCCAAATCCGGGTCGGAGCCCAAACCACGACAGGATAACTCAAAATGACACACCTTGGCAAGGCCAAAGGGGTTCATTTGAGAAAGGTGAACCTCGTGAAATAAAAGAACTTCGATCAAGAACTTCGTCAGAGGAAGACGCTAGTTGCAGTAGTCGAACAAGCGAGTATAAACCCCTATCCTCCCCGGGACAAAAGGATAAATGGGTGTATTCTTTTCGGGGAGAACAAGGTGTAAGGAGGCAGGGATCGGGTATTATCCACATACCATTTTAGGCCATTTTTATTCAAAACATTGAAGCAACCAGATAAGTTGCTTTTGTTCGCCATACTAAAAAGAAGATAATAACCTGATCGGGGTCTCTGGTTTAGAAAAAAGAAGAAGAAGAAGACAACACAGGTAAAAGTGAAAAAAGAAAAGTAAGTTTTTCTTTATATATAAAAAGTTTTTTCTCCACCGCTATAGGGCCTCCAATAAGGAGCCGACATGCCATAATAACTGACACAAGTCAAACGTCACGTCAGACAGGCGGAAGATAAAACGACCATCGGTTAAATAACAAAAGTCACCGCCAAAATTTTAAATTAAAAAAACAACAATACAAACGACGAATCAGGGGGTCAACTCGCCAAAAATTACGCCATTTTAGTTCGAAGCTTTTACCAAGGAAACGCTACGTACTAGGGGGACTTAGGGGTGAGCATGGTGCGGTTCGGTTCGGTTATTACCTATAACCGAAACCATAACCGCACATTGCGGTTATCAAAAAATCATAACCGTTCGGTTTCGGTTAATGCGGTTTCGGTTAATCGGTTATTGCGGTTAATGCGGTTTCGGTTCGGTTATAGGTCGGTTATTTTCATTGTTTCTAATGTTGGACTTTAAATGTGTGGGTCGAGCAAAATTAATGCGCAAACAATAAATATACAGTTAATCAATTATATTTCACTACCATATGCATACTAATTCCAAAACAAAAGTAACACGTGTAGTCACGTGTTATGTGGAAACATACATAAGAACATAAAGTGGTTTTTAAATTCGACACTTTTTAATCAAAACATAAAAAGTTGTAGTGCAATCTTCATCAAAGTTGGGTCATGGTTAAAAGTTAAAACATTCAAATACTTCACCAAAGATACATATTGATTAGGCCATGGTTAAGCATTTAAATACAAACTTAAAGACTTATGGTGCTACGGATTTGGCTACGTTTATTCGGTTCGGTTCGGTTATTTGCGGTTATGAAAATAAGAATAACCATAACCGAACCGCAAAAATCGGTTATTAAAAATATAAATAACCAACCCTTCGGTTATTTCGGTTATCGGTTATTTCGGTTCGGTTTTTTCGGTTATTTCGGTTACGGTTCGGTTAATTCGGTTGTATGCTCACCCCTAGGGGGACTTGATGAGGATACGTCCTTGGTCGGACCGAATGACCAACAAACATAGGACCAAACCTCATTACTTAAAGGGTCGGATCGCACCCAATGCCGTAAACAGAATGACTAAACACACTGGTACGCCATAACTAACTGGGACCCACAGCTTTAACTGCCCTGACAGTGACTGATCCGACCCTAACTAACTCGCCACGTCAGCATACCCAAAAACTATAAATACCCCGCCAAGGCTTCCAGCAAGGGGTAATCGCTACTTTCTCTCTTTAAACTCTCCCCTCTCTCTTCCTGACCTTTTCTCTCCTCACAAATACTTATTCTCATGCCCGATCTTGGTCACAGAGAGGCCCCCTCCCTGTGACGAGGCTAACGGTGTGCTTGTTTCCTTGTGATCTTGCAGGTTCTTGCCAGGTCATCTGAAGCTCTGCTCAAACCAGGTCGGACCAACTGGTTTTGAGTCTTCAGTAGTCATTCTGATAGAGATCGATTCGAGATGGTCAATCTCCAAGATAGATAACCCTTAGAGGGGGTCAAGCTCCAAGAACACAAGATAAAGAAGAGACTATTTTTTCTTCAATTTTATGCTATTCTTCATTGATAAACTTGCAATGCCTTTTATAGGCTACATAAGGGAATAACTGAAATGGATGTTAATAAGAACATGACTACCACTACTCTAGAGGTTTATAAAATAACTAACACAAAACAAATAAAAAGTTGATGCATGGCAACGTGTAAAGATTGTGGGTAAAGTGGTGTATGTGTAGGTTGACTAGACTTTGGCATGTATCACATTCATTCTCTTTTTTGCAGGGGGCGACATCTCATCATCATCCGATTCTTGTTCTTCTTATGTGGGTGGCTAGGTTTCATCACTATAATTTTCGGATTCTTGACGATAACATTCAAAGTTTGGTGTGTCTTGTGGCAATCAGAATTTGGTATATCCATATTGAATAGGAAATTCTCTTTGTTGGAAGTTACTAGCATGTTAGAATTAGGTGTCGGGAAAATGTGGATAGTGTAATTGTGATAAGAGCTGAATTTTAGAGAGAGAGAAACTAGAGAGAGAGAAACCCCAAAACTAAGCTACCCAAAACGGTTAGCTGGTAACTACATTTATAACTACCTTACAACAACTGTTTACAATACAACCCTTACACTATTGTATTTTACAATTAACCCCCTTAACCTATCCACTGTTGTACTAACTATCCACTGCTAACCCCTTATCCACTGCTAACCCCTTTTTATCTAACTACTGATCTTACTAACTATCCACTGTTACATATCAATACCCCCCCCTCTTATTACAAATTCCTTGTCCACAAGGAAGTAATAACAACAAATTCAAAACAAACAACAATTAATCACAATCAAAATCTGGAAATCGAAGCTGGAAATCATGCTTGATCTCCCATGTTGCATCCACCAAAGATTGGCCCATCCACTATACTAAGACCTGAGACACAACTTTGTTACCCTTCTTAATAACCCTTTGATCCACAACTCTAGCAGGCTGCAAGGAAAACCGAGGAACACTGGGGATTGGAGTGACATTTATTGGAGGACCACTTGCAGCCTTTAAAAGGGACACATGAAACACAGGATGTAACTGAGAATCAGGTGGCAAGTCCAACTTATAAGCAACTTCTCCTACCTTCCCTACGATTAAAAATGGCCCATAATACTTTGGTGAAAACTTATTGAACTCATACCCTCTTAAAGATGTCTGTATGTATGGTCTCAATTTAAGAAACACCCACGAACCTTCTTTAAATTGTCTGTCACTTCTCTTCTTATTAACCTGCTGTTTAAGTCTATTCTGTGCCATATGCAAGGTGTTTCTCAAAATATTAATAGCCTCCTCTCTTGAGCATAATTCCTCATCCAAGGCAGCTGTGACAACCCTCAAATTTGCATGTAACCGTACAGTTTATTAATGATAATAAAAGTACTTGATGACTGTGCTGAATCATTTAACTGCTCTCTGATTACTGTGTTATACTTACATGTGCGTGTTAGCATACTAGTAGTATACATAAAAGTTACTAAATAGTCCGGTATATTTTTCCTGTGTGTTAGGAATAAATTTCGTTACAAAAATATATGTATAAGACGCCTTACGGAATAATTAAACGCTTTAACGGAACGATACGTAACCGAACAACCGGACATTACCCGGGACACCAAAATTTAGTCAGAAACATTATTTTATTATCCTTAAATAATCAGGGTCACAATAATCCCCACACACTATAGAAACATGTCATACACCCACTATTCTAGAAATACCCTTAACCTCTTATATACTTACCTACTAATTACCACAATTTTACATATTACCCCCCCCCAACCGATTTTTCAGCCCTCAATGGACCCCACCCAAGATCTTAATCATGATGTGGGATTTGTGATTGTTCCAAGATGATACATTGCTTGTTGCCTTGAACAACATATGTGCACTCATTACCCTAGCCCCCAAGCCTCTACATAACCCAATCAAGGCCCTTCACTCTCTCACCTCACTTCTCTCTCTCTCTTTCTCGGCTCAAGAACCGCCACCCCCATCACCACCCTCAAATCTCCATTGTCATCCATTCCTAAGGTTCACTCAAAGCTTCAAGGGTGATTCAAAGGAGTTGCATGTTGTGAAGCTTCAAGAGACTTGTTTGCTTGCTTCATCTTCATCATCTCTTCATCTTTATTCCAGATTTCTATCCTAGCCTTGTGCTAGTAGTAAGTCCCTTCACACCCTTGCTTCATCTTGTTATTTGTTATGATTCATAGTAGGATGATGGTAAATCACAAGAAGCTAAAACACTAAAAATATGAACTTGAAACCGTACATAAAATCATACATAAAAAGGTTTGCATGATGATGTTATCAGGTTGGTTTGAGTTTGGTGAATGCATGCATGGTGTTTGATCTGTAAGTTATTGATAAATCATGGTTAGGGCCTTTGCTAATATACTTTTAGAAACACTAAACCTGAAATAAACATGCTGATTGAAATCTCCAGCAAACTTCAACAGGCTGTAACTGGGTCATTTTAAATCGAAAAACTGAATTTCTGGAGTCTAAATTGTGTAATTTTGAACAACCGAACAAATGGCACTGGAATCGTAATTTTTCGAGATCGTTTACTATTTTTAAAGAATTGTTTTTAGACAGCAGCTCCAGCTGAAATATTTCTGCTGAAAAAGTGTGTTGCATTCAGAGTCAAAACCCAAAACCTGAGTAAAATCAGCTCATGGAATTTTTACTGTAGATAGTCACTGTTGTTTCCGTGACCCTCCAACTGGAATTTCGTCGATCGGACTTACAATTGATTTTTAGTGAATTTTTCCGTAAAACTGCAATCAGAAAGTAACAAATCTGATTGTTTCCGGGTAAAAGAATTTTTATATAAAATTGGTGATGAACTGGTCCCCGATATTTTTACACAATAAAATTTGGAACGTTTATGACATCCTGTAAAAATTTGAGAATTTTTGGAAAAGGTTAACTATTTTATTAAAATGCTCGAAAACAGTCAAGTTTTGATTAATAAAGCTGAAACGACATAAGGAGTGATTTGCGTGTCTAAATGTCGAGTAGGTTATCCGAGAATGATATAACATGTTATATGTCAATAAAAGTGTTATGTGCAATGTTGTATGTTTGTCTATGAGTGGGGAATAAATGGGAAGGTTATATGGGCATGAACCGTTAAAGTGATGCATGTTATGTGATAGATACGCGTAGAGACTTTGTGTTCTATTTGAAATCACTAATAAACTAAGTGGTAATTATACTAGGGCGTGATTGACCGACCTTGACTATTAGCTATATTTGAGAGTCAAACCGAGCAACCGAGGTGAGTTCACACTCTTTCTAAGGCATGGGATTCCCGGTGGGTTGGGAATGAGATTGAATAGCTACTCGAACTATCATTACTATTAAACTACTTACTACTGTCCTCGGATTGAAGGGCATGTACGTAAAGCCTACGTACACGACCATAAGACCATCAACTCTATCAAATGAAGTCCCTCATTTATCGACTTAATCGCCGAGGCCTATGGCGAGCGGGTCATTAGTTAATAGCGCTATTAGGTTTAACAAACCTCACACCGTGCCAGTCGGACGGGCGTGTACTAATGGACTATGGGCAAAGGGTCAATGCTGATAGACATTGACTTAGGGCACCTCTTACATTTTCGTAGCAGTCGATACGCGTGGTCTAGTAACACATGGGAAGCCCCCACTAATCTTCGCAAACATGTTAGAAAGACCGCGATACGAATTTATACGATACATGGTTTACAAAACGAACAGATGATTTACGAAACGAATGCTATAACTAAATAACCAACTGTGAATTCACTCAACTTTGTTGTTGACCCGTTGTTACATGCCTTACAGGTCGCTAGATGCTTATGGAGCTTGCACGAGGAGGAGGTTGTTGTGGGATGCGGACTGTTATGTCCCGTACTTAATAATTGAATTTTATAAACTATGTTTTGGACATTAAACTTATGAACTATAAACTTATGTTTTGAACTTCCGTTTTATGCTTCCGCTGTTTAAACTAAACATGGTTAACTAGCTTGGACACCAATCGTATTGTGGTTGGTCTTATTTACTTAATTACGATGTTCAATATGATTGGTGGCTCGATCCTGGTCATGTCATGCCTCCAAGCGGTGATACCCCGCATGGTGGATTTTGGGGGTGTGACAGCAGCTACTTTAGTATCTCTATGCACATAAGGGACATGGATGGGATGAGGAATGCCATACAAAGCCTGAAAAGGTGTAGACTTAATAGAGGAGTGATAGTTAGTGTTATACCACCATTCATCCAATGACAACCAGTTGGCCCAAGAGTCAGCATATTGAAGCACCATACACCTTATATAAGTCTCCAAACACCTGTTGACCACCTCAGTTTGGCCATCTGTCTGAGGATGGTAGGCAGTGGACATATTAACAGAAATACCTTGGATCCGAGTGAATTCTTGCCAAAAGTTACTCAAGAATATCGAATCCCTATCTGATACAATAGTAGTAGGCCACCCATGGAGCTTATATACATTATCTACAAAAGCTCTTGCCACTGAACATGCAGAGATTGGATGAGTCATACCAATAAAGTGAGCATACTTAGTGAGTCTGTCCACTACCACAAAGATGACATTTTTACCCTTAGATTTAGGTAAACCTGTTATAAAATCCATACTAATATCTGAAAAGATCAGTGTTGTAAAAGTCGCTAGGCGGTCCCTAGTCGGCCGACTGGGGAGTTGGGAGTAATCGGAGTACTCGGAGAGTACTCGGGGAGTACGCGGACATGGTAAATATAAAGAAAATTAATTGTTATATATTATTTATGTGTTAAAATAAGCATAATTCATGTCAACTGGGTATAATTTAAAATGAAACATGTTTAAAGTTCAAATATTCTGAATACAAGGCCGAGTAGTCCGAGTACAAGGCCGAGTAGGCCGATTTTGACCGAGTTTGACCGATTAAAAGTCAACAAACCACGTTGACCGCCTAGACCGACTAGGCCGACTAGGCGCCGACTAGGACCGAGTACTCCCGAGGCCGACTAGTTGAGACCGCCTAGGAGGAAGTCGCCAAGGTGGAGGTCCGAGGACCGAGTACTCGCCGAGTACTCGGCCGAGGAATCCGACTTTTGCAACACTGGAAAAGATACAAGTAGGAATGGGAAGTGGTTGGATTAAACCAGGTGAAGCCACTGTCTCATACTTGACCTATTGACATATGCTGCAATTTCTGACCCATTCCCTAACTGCTTTGGACTGACCCTTCCAATAAAAGAAACCTCTCAATCTTTGTTGGGTTGCATGATAACCAGAATGACCTCCCATAGTTGAATCATGACAATGAACAATTAGATCCTTTCTCAGTTGATCATCCTGCCCAATTACTATCCTTCCCTTCCTTTTCAACAAGTCTTGGTCCCAGCTATATTGACCCATTTGCTCCCCTTGTTTAAGTTTACTAATGATACTTTTGAGATTATCATTGGTTTTCCACAACCCTTTAATTCTTCTTAACAGCAGTGGTTCAAAAGAAGAAATAGACAATGTGTATAGAAAAGAACCTTGTACTCTAGAAAGAGCATCAACAGCTACATTGTCAATTCCCTTCTTGTACTGAATCTCAAAATCGTAATGCATTAACTTCACCATCCAAGAATGTTGCAGGGAGTCGTAATTTTTTGATCCAATAAAAACTTCAAACATTTTTCTGATCAGTCTTGATGATGAAGTGATTGGAGATCAAATAATAGTGCCACTGTTTGACTGCAAATAGTATGGCTAACCGTTCTTTATCATAGACAGACATAGTCTGCTGTTTGGGTGACAGTGCTTTACTAATGTATGCCAGTGGGTGCTTATCTTGCATCAAAACTGCCCTAATTCCTTTAAAAGATACATCAGTTTCAACTACAAATACTTGAGTCAAGTCTGGAAGGGCCAACACAGGAGCTGAGCTTAGGGCAGACTTAAGTTGTTGGAATGAACTTTGTGCTGAATCAGACCACTTGAATCCATCTTTCTTTAACAAATCGGTCAGTGGTTTGGCTATGACTCCATAAGATCTGATAAACCTTCTATAGGACCCAGAAAGCCCCAAAAAACCCCTCAGCTGTTTGACATTTACAGGAACTGGCCATTGTAGAACAGCTTCTATTTTGGTTGGATCAGTGGATACTCCTACAGCAGTGATTACATGGCCTAAATATTCCACCTTCTGACCTCCAAAACTACACTTGGTTTTCTTTGCAAACAACTGATGTCTTCATAAAGTGTCTAACACCTTTTGTAAGTGAACCATATGTTGCTGCATGTTTGGACTGTATATCAGTATATCATCAAAAAACACTAGTACAAACCTCCTTAAAAATGACTTGAGGGTTTGATTCATCAGTGCTTGGAATGTAGCAGGGGCATTAGTCAGCCCAAATGGCATGACTAAAAACTCAAACAAGCCTTGGTGGGTTCTAAAAACTGTTTTATGAATATCCGACTCAAACATCCTTACTTAATGATATCCAGACCTTAAATCCAGTTTTGAAAAGATAGTTGCTCCTCTTAATTCTTCCAACAGTTCATCTATCAAAGGAATTGGAAATCTGTTCTTAATAGTGGCTTCATTTAACTGTCTATAGTCAATGAACATTCTCCAAGTGCCATCTTTCTTTTTGACTAACACAACAGGTGCATCAAAAGCACTTTTACTTTCCCTTATCACCCCAGAATCTAGCAATTCTTGATTCATTTTTTCAATAACATCTTTCTGCAGTGCCTGATATCTGTAAGATCTCAAGTTGATTGGCTTGTTCTCATTAGCCAAAGTGATTTGATGATCACATGACCTTTTAGGTGGTAGAGCATTTAGAGTTTGAAAAACATCATCATATTCTTCTATTATTGCTTGCAACCTTTCACCAATCACTGGTTCAGACACAGTTGAACCAAATGACCCTTGACCTTCTATTTGTAGTAATTGCAGACCAAAAATCTGTGACTGAACTACCCCTGTTATGCTATTCAACAAGTTTGCCATCTTATAATTGGAACATACTTCCATCTTGTTATTCTCAGTGCCTTTCAATACATACTCCTTCTCATTGACCTTAAATTTCATAGTCAAATCAGTGAAATTCCAGATTATGTCTCCCAAAGTGGCTAACCATTGAATCCCTAACACCATATCATAGTTTTTCAAAGGTAAGACCAACACATCCGCCATGAACCACACCCCTTGCATCATCCATTTAAATTTTTTACACTTAAGGCCACATTCCAACTGATTTCTATTTGCTACTGTCACTTTCATAGGTTTAACGTTCTTTAAGTCACATTGCAACTTCTTGATCAACTTGACATCAATGAAGTTATGGGTTGACCTAGAATCTGTTAGAATCAACAGTTTCCTGGTACCCATTGATCCTGTGATCTTCATTGTTGAAAATGAAGGAATACCTGTGATTGCATGCAATGAAATGTGAGGATTCTCTTCCACAACTTCTTCTTCTATTACAAGTTCCTCTTCTTCTGTATCATCAGACAACTCCAAATTGAATAACTGCTTATTTCTGCAATTATGACTTGGTGTAAATCTTTCATTGCACCAGAAACACTCCCCCTTCTCCCTTTTCTCAGCCATTTCCTTGGTGGTAAGCCTTCTTGTAGTTTTTGCAGGGACAGAAGTAACAGGTTTTGGAGTAGGTAACAAAGGTAAACTATTGGCATTCATAGTGGGTGGTGGTTTCAATTGGTTGTTATAGGTTCTTTGATTATAGTTTGAACTGGTAGCAGTGTATTTCTTATTGTGTAGGTTTCCAAATAGGGTATTATGTAAGTTCTCTTGTTGTTTGGTGATTGCATAAGCTTCTCTTAAGTTTCTTGGTTTAAAAGCTTTTACAAGACATCTTAATTCCATTTTTAACCCTCCTACAAACATACTCACAGCATAATCTTGTGGTATATTTACCTTGTTCAACAATGCATCAAAGGCGTCACAGTAGTCTTGTAGACTTCCTGTTTGATGCAGGTTCTTTAACTCCTCCATGGCATCTTCCAAAAGATCCATTGAAAACCTTGCAGTAGCAGATCGGCAATAGTCTTCCCAACTCACAGTATCAATGGTCAGATTGTTACTTCTAAGATAACCCTGATGCCACTGCAATGCTTTTCCTTCCAGATTAACCACTGCATATCTCATTTTTAAGTTTTCAGGAGTTTTATCCACCTCAAAGAAATGATTACTCTTGTATATCCACCCTTCCACTTCATCCCCATTGAATTTAGGAAAGTCTAACCTCCCCAACCTTGCTAATCTGGCCTCTGGATTGCCCCCATTAACAACCATACCCCTATTGTTTTCCATCATTGTCATCTTATCCAACAAGGATTGTATCTGTAACTGAATTTGTGCTACAACTGCCTTACTTTCTTCAGCATTTTGAGTAACTGTCTGCATGTTGTCACCGATCAATTGGGAATTGGCTTGAAGATCTTGCACAATAATCTCCAATTTTCCCAATGTTAACCGATTATCCTTAATTTGCTTCTCCATTTCTTGTTGCCTTGTACCAGTAGTCATGCTTATCGGAAATGAATTAAAGAAAATAAAGAAGTTCAAACGAATTTGAGGATGATTTGATCACAAATTGATCAAACCCAGAATGAATTGATCACGATTGATCAATCCAAGCTTCAAAGAACAAAACAAGGAATAGAAATGAATTGGAATCGATCTGAATTGCGCGAATTTAGCGGTGATGATGGTGACCGGAGCTCCGACGAGGATCGGTAGCTCTGATACCAATGATAAGAGCTGAATTTTAGAGAGAGAAACTAGAGAGAGAGAAACCCCAAAACCAAGCTACCCAAAACGGTTAGCTGGTAACTACATTTATAACTACCTTACAACAACTATTTACAATACAACCCTTACACTATTGTATTTTACAATTAACCCCTTAACCTATCCACTGTTGTACTAACTATCCACTGCTAACCCCTTATCCACTGCTAACCCCTTTTTATCTAACTACTGATCTTACTAACTATCCACTGTTACATATCAAATTGTTGTTGGTATGATGGCAATTGGCAAGTATGATTGTTGGGGACTGATTTTTGTGACTCCATGGTTTTCTGGTCTATTCCTCGACTACTCATTCCGAGTTGTACAACTCCCGTACTCACATGGGTTGCGGCGGTGTACCCGACCCAAGCCCCCAACACATGGCACTATGAGATGACACCCCTTGTTAGGTATTAACATATACATATATAACCCTAGACTATCAGACATTTTCAGTTTAACCCCACTACTATTTAATACCTACCAGTCGATGATGTTGTATAATACGTTTCCTCCTTTTGTCGGGTCATAGATGTACTATAACCACATGAAACTCTTGTTTAGAGAGCTAGGGAGATTTTTCTCTAAGGGCAAGCTAATGTTCAAGACAGTATTATACACATAATAATAAAAACTTACATGTATAGTGTTTAATAACCAATTTTGTCATTATAAAATATTAATACAAATAAAAACCTTTAAAGCTGGCTAGTTTAACTGCACCGTTTTATCTAGTATAACCAACCCGACTAGTGTGATTTGTCGTTCTCTAAAAATCACTGTTAGTTGTTGAGCCAAAATTTTTCTTAAAACTAACATCACCAAATGCAAATTATATCTAACTAGTGAGATTATGCGTACGCTAATGTGGGAATTCGATAAATATATGTTTTGTTCGTTATGATAACGACACTCGCTTTAGAAACACTAGGAAAAAAATCTAAAATATAGTTTAATAGAATTTATTTGGAAGCGAAAGTAAAGCTAGATCATCAATGATATGTCAGAGATTTAAAAAAGAGTTAATTACTGTTTTTGTCCTTATGGTTTGTCAAAAGTCACTATTTCAATCAATTAGTTTAAAAATTGCGATTCCAGTCCCTGTGGTTTCACTTTCGTAACCATTTCAGTCCACCTCGTAACCATTTCAGTCCCTGTACTTACAGAATAAATGGATTGAAATTGTTACGAAAGTAAAACCATAGGGACTGAAATGGTTACGAAAGTGAAACAACAGGGACTGAAATCACATTTTTTAAACTAATGAACTGAAATAGTGATTTTTGACAAAACACAGAGACGAAAACAGTAATTAACTCTTTAAAAAAATTAGAAAAGGAAAATAAAAAAAATCGAAAAAATAACCACAGACTTTCGTAAATCCTTATATTAACAAAAGACTGCAAATATACAAGGGAAAAAACTAAAAAAAAAAAAATAAAGTCAAAGAATTTAAAAAAATGAAAAAAAAAATATGTTTTTAGAGTGAATTGCAAGGATTGTCCTTTATCTTTATACTCATTCGCAGGCGCTGTCCTTTATGTTTTCAAAACCCTAATTTCTCTTCAACAACCTACAACAATTCTCTATCATTATCTAATCAAACACACACACATATATATGATAAACCTTTATCTCTATCACAAGTCACAACACACTATCAGTTTAACTACGGTACCACCACCTCCACGCAGCCCACACCGTCAGGGGCGGACCTAGGTTATGCCCAAGGTGGGCGGGCGCACCCCTTGGAAAAAAAAATTTAGGGTATATTTTAGGCAAAAAACCCAACCGCACCCCTTGAAAATATGCTTGAGCCACTCATCTGCACCCCCAGCAAATAATTCCTGGGTCCGCCACTGCACACCGTCTGTTACCACCACTAAAACCCGCCACCAACACCCGCCCCCGTGCCACCACCTTCACATATTTGTTTAGAGGAGGCATAGAATTATTTTTTTCCATATATATCGGCAACAGGGGACATAAAGAAAAATATCATATATTGAACCTTGGATTCTACGCATACATCAGACAATAGGGGATTGGCTATTATAAATTATTAGAGGAGGGCAGGCTGGACGCACGAAGACATTATTTTAGGAGGAGGCGCTGCTGGACGAAAAGGAATTTAATTCCAAGAAGATATAAAGGGCTGCAACATCGAACAGAAGTAGATCAGACGCACGTATCATACTCAGACGAAGTTAGATTTTTATTCGGTTATGGTAGTGTGTGTTTGTATAGATAATTATAGAGAATTGTTGCAGGTTGTTGAAGAGAAATTAGGGTTTTGAAATGGGATTGATTTGGGGAAGAAGAGGGTTTTGTTATGATATATAATATTTTTTTTCTTTTTTTATGTATTTTTAAAGAATAAGGTGAAAAGACAATTTTACCCTCATGTGCATTGCACATGACCAGATTTGATAGAAAAATCTAACTGGGTTAGGGCTAAAGGACAAAACGTGTATGATTTGAAAACATAAAGGACAAAACTCGTCAATTTTAAACATAAAGGACAACGCCTGCAAATGGGTATAAAGATAAAGGACAATACTTGCAATTCACTCATGTTTTTATATCATTAAACTATAATAATATATAAAACACTTTTAAATTAAATATTATATAGTGCAGAGTTCAAATGAGAATAATTTTTTTGTAAGAAGAAAAAAGAAAAAAATTCTACCAATAAGAATGTTTTATTTTACTTCATTTAGTATAAGTATTTAATGCTATTATAAGGGTACATTAGTAACTCTACATATGTCATTAATTTGTAGTCTTTCTCTTTAATAACTAACTACATTAAATTTTTGTAACTTATCTTCAAAATATATATTTTTCAAAAAAATAAAATAAAATAATTTAAAGTGTAAGATAAATTACGAGTTGTGTAGGATAAATTACGAGCTATGTAGGATAAATTTCAACGTGTATGATGAATTTCAAAATATGTAAGATAACTTTTTATGTGTGTAGACAAAAAAAAGTTAGTGTGGAGGATAATAGTCTTTATGACTAATTAATTAGTAAAAAATGAAAACAAAAGTTAGTGTGGAGGATAGCACTTGGATGATCCTTATCACTAACCTAAGTTAAAATTTTCAGTTAAGTGTGTGCAAAATTACTTATTTACCCCTGAAAAATTTAAAAAAATTAAAAAAGATGGCCATACTCATCTTCCCCATCTCTCTCTCTCTCTCTCTCTCTCTCCTACCATAACAATCACCATCCATCACCACCTCCACCACCATCAATCTCCACCACCGCCACCATACATCTCGACCTTCGCCACCATCAAAATCTCCACCACCACCACTGCTCAACGTCACACCCAAATCACCATCACAATTCACCCCCGAAACCCCCCTTCACCACCAGCATGTAACCCACACTCACCACCTGCACCCTCACTCCGTAACTCTAACCACCACGTCACCGTCGTCTTCCTCCCTCATTGCAACCTCCGCCTCCACCACCACCGTCACCTTCAACCCACCACCTCTGCCTCCACCGTAAACCCACCACTACCACCGTCACCTTCAACCCACCGCACCCACCGTCATCTTCAACCCACCGCCTCCATCATGATTGCACAGATTATCATACATATTCAGATTCAAACGCTCGTTGTACAGTTATGTGTAATTTAGGAATTAATCAGAATATCAGATCAATCAGTTGTTCATCAAACGCAGGTAATTTTCTCGATCAATTTATCGTGATAAGAGGAGAGAGAGAGAGAGCTGAGGTGAGAGAGAGAGAGAGTTGCAGGTTTGGGGTGGACCAATAAGCTTTTATTAAGCTATTTTTTATTTGTTTTTTAATAAGTAGGGGTACTTTGGTAATTTAGCACACTCTTAACTGAGATATTTAACATTAGTTAGTGATAAGGATCACCCGAGTACGAAAATTGCAACCACTGTGACCAACTCTGTAATTATTGAAGCACTGAGACCAAGTCTGCAATATTTGCAAACCACATGAACCAACCAGGCATTTAACTCTATGCACAAAATCCCAAAATTAGGAATTAAGCAATCAAATCAATCAATTGTACCCAGTAAATCCTACAAATAGCAAAGCTACTGGTAGGGTCTGGACTCTGGAGAGGGCGAGATGTAGGCACACCTTACCTCTATCCCTAGGGATAGAGAGACTGCTTCTAGAGAGACCCCCGATACCAAAGGCATATAGTAGAAAAGCAAGAAACCAAACAAATCGATAAACAGAGCACTATTAAATAGCAAAGGAGTGGTGGCTAGGTAACATAGTGAAATAGAACAAATATTTCAAATTACAAGATCTCACTTAAGCATATATGAAAAAAAGAAAAAAAAACAATCAATGCAAAATCCGCCTAGACTATAAAGAAAGAAACGCTAAGCAAGTACCCCAATGCTCAGACCTAATAAATCTACTTCTAAAAGTCCTTAACCTTAATCCTACGTCTCCATAAACCCCTATCTTAGACCATGTCCTCAGAGATGTGTAACTCTAACAAATCTTTCCTAATCCACTCATCCCAAGTCAACTTGGGCCTACCTCGACTCCTCCTCCCTTCCAAAGTTAGGCCTTCTACTGCTCTAATTGACGCTGTCAATTGCCTACTTTTCACATGCCCAAAACATCTCAATCTTCCCTCATTTATCTTATCCGAAATAGTAGCTAGTCCTAACCTTTCCCTAAAATCCTCATTTCTTATCTTGTATATCCTTGTGTGCCCACACATCCACCTTAACATTCTCATTTCTGCTACCTCCATCTTGCGCTTTTTTGCTTTCTTAAGGGACCAACACTCTATGCCATACAACATAGCAAGTCTAATGGCAACTCTATAAAATTTCCCCTTTAGCTTAGTTGGGAACCTTTTATCGCACAAAACCCCAGTGTCTGCTCACCACTACACCAACCAGCCTGGATGCGATGTGCTACATTGCTATCCATCTCCCCACCCCTTTGTACAAACGATCCTAAATACTTGAACTTAGTAACCTGCGAAACCTGTTGACCATCAATAGTAATTTGAGTGTAATCGCCATCGCCCGCACCACTAAATTAACCAATAAAAGTTAGTTACTATTCACACCAAGTTCCTACCTCGACTCCTCCTCCCTTCCAAAGTTAGGCCTTCTACTGCTCTAACTAACGCTGTCAATTGCCTACTTTTCACATGCCCAAAACATCTCAATCTTCCCTCCTTTATCTTATCTAAAATAGTAGCTAGTCCTAACATTTCCCTAAAATCCTCAATTCTTATCTTGTCTATCCTTGTGTGCCCACACATCCACCTTAACATTCTCATTTCAGCTACCTCCATCTTGCGCTCTTTTGCTTTCTTTAGGGACCAACACTCTATGCCATACAACATAGCAAGTCTAATGGCAACTCTAAAAAATTTCCCCTTTAGCTTAGTTGGGAACCTTTTATCGCACAAAACCCCAGTGTCTGCTCACCATTACACCAACCAGCCTGGATGCGATGTGCTACATTGCTATCCATCTCCCCACCCCTTTGTACAAACGATCCTAACGATCCTAAATACTTGAACTTAGTAACCTGCGAAACCTGTTGACCGTCAATAGTAATTTGAGTGTAATCGCCATCGCCCGCACCACTGAATTAACCAATAAAAGTTAGTTACTATTCACACCAAGTTCCTAATTGTATTATATCTAATATCTAATATCCTACAATGGAAAAACATCTCACTGTACCAACAAACCCGGCCATCAGCTCAACAAAAACAAGTCAGAAATAGCATCACAAACAAACTGTAAAGATAAAAACCAAACTGCTATCAACATCACTAAACAAACTGTAAAGATAAAAACCAAACTGCTATCAACATATGAAGAACCAAACATAATTCCTCAAAACATTTTAACATTAAACTAGTACCACAACATAAAAGGTTATACATTGTCAATTTTGGTCTCCATTCGACTTTACATTTGACATACCATGATTAAAAACCTTATTTTTTTCATACTAGAATTAAACTGCCAAGCAACTAGTTGGCTCGGAAGGCAACGGTCCAACTTGTAGTCCGACCTCTGAGAAAGTTGCTGCTAACCCCAGATTCAACCCTGGATCAGCAACCCTGTATAATACAAAATATATATAACTTTTATAAAGGAAATTAACATCTTGTATCTGAAACAATGTAAATATTGATACCTTGGTGCCACATTTACCACCTCCAAGTTGGTACCTCTCACAACATCCCTCAATGAAATTAAGCTAGGAGTATGCGTCATTGCAGTCCAAAGTCGCCGGTGATTTACGATTCTACCCTTCTTTGTTAACAAGTCATAAAATAAAATATAACCAAATATACTAACCATCACTACTTCCCCATTGTTTCTTCATATCACAGGCGTAAAACAACAGTGGAGGTCGTACACACCCCAAACAGTGGTGTCGATCACAAATTCTCTACTCCATGAATCTTTCACGCCGTATTCCTTCATTACCCAAACATTAAACTTTGTTGCTACAGTAAGACGGTCAAAAATTGAAAGACGGTTACCAAGAACAACCAAGGTTAAAAAATCATTTGCATATGGATGAGCCAGCACCACCTGGGCCGGGCCTGGAATTTCCCCAACTTCACGGGTCTCGAAATTGAAGAAAACTATGAAATATGGAACGGTACCGTCCACGCATATCCAATGAACAGCTTTTTCCAAGTGGCATGGATGGTAAATGTTAAGTGGAGAAAAGGGTAATTTGCCAAGAGACTCCCATGAGTTAGACCCCGTTACATAGATCGCCCCCATCACATCATCTTCTGGATACACCACTTCCGAATCAGAATTAACTTCTGGGTCTGAATCAGTATCGGGATCATGATCTGAAACAAGATTCAGTTCTGTAGCAGGATCAGAATCAGATGAAACATCTGAATCTGGATTCAAACAGTGAAAGACGCAGACAACTTCAAACTGATTTGTTTTCGGGCAGTAAAAAAACACAGACGTAGCGTCTATATAAACATGTTTAATTTCAGGAAGCAGTGTGCATTCACCTGTAACAGGATTGTATAGCATACACTGGTGAACACATTTAGATTTGTTCATTCTCTCCAAAAGAAGTAATCCGTTACACGATTGTGTTATATAAAAACCATCTAACGGGATGTTGAAATTAGGCTTAACTTCAACTCGCGAAGTAGTATCAGTATCCAAATCAATCAAGTAGATACTTGAACCCGGGTGCCTCTGAATCTGAATCATTAATTGGGGTTCTGATTTTGCAAAATGCATTCGTGCAAAATCTGAATCATTTTTAATGAGATTCAAGAGGGACTTGGAAACACCGCAACAAGCAATGAGAGAAGGTAATGGCAGCTTTGAAAGAACATATTCCAGATTGAGATTTGGGAGCTCAATGAGGGATCGGTCATTTGCTGCCATTGATTTTAGGGTTTTGTACGTAGGAGCAACCACCGGTTCGATGATCTCAAAGCAATTGGGGTAGGTCATTTATAGAGAATTGGGAGATATTAAATAGCATTAATGCGATCAAGACTCAACCATCGAAAAACTATGATTTTGTCATGAATATAATGCTAGGGGTGAGCAGAAAAAACCAAATAACTAAACCATAACCAAATTAACCGAACTAATAGAGAAAATAATGGTTCAGTAATGAACTTTTTTATAACCGGCTTTTATAGTTTGGTTTCGGATATACGCTTGGTTTTAAATGGCGCAAAGTGCACAAAAGTGACGAGGTCAAAAGCAGCGGGCTTTACACACGCGAGGCGCAAGGAGATTATATCTTAACCTTTCTGTACAGCCTGCGCCTCAGGTTGCATAAGGTGCTGGGGCGAGTGTGCCTCGCGCCTCAGGCACACTTTTTAAAACCAAGAGTATATGTGTATATATAATATTTTTTTAATTATATAAAATATGTAATATTTTTTAATTTTATATAATATGTTATATTTCATTTTCATTTTCATTTTCATTTTCATGAATCATGTAATCATATTTTCTAGTAAAATGACTATAAATCAATTGGTAATATCATTCATACAATCCAATATAATTATAAATTAGAAACATTTGTTACATATACTATATATACATATGTTATATACGCTATATATTAGGGAACTTCCTAGTGATAATCAATTAACCGATCTTGTAGGCGTGTACTGAAATCACTTTCCAAAAGTAGTACTTTGACCTAAGTGGAAAACCTTCATTAGATCAGCATCAAACTCTTTCTCAAGGTCAATAGATGAATCCACCAACCTTAAATTTCCTAGTAACCCACTAAGTTTAGTGAACCAGTGAAAATTCTTACTAACCTTTTACTAAGTCAACACTATAATATTCCTTGGATGGTTCAACGTTTTGGTAAATATCAAAACGGAAATCACACATACCGTTGAAGATGTTGCCTCTTCGAATATAGTTATCATTCTCCCGCTTGGTCCTTTGCCTCCACGAGGATTTCATCCAAGATCTCACGTATCCCCAGCACATTCATTGGTCTTATTTTGATCCATATCCGTTATCCAAACATCTATCTAGTGTAATTAATCATAAAAAGTTTAAAAAAAAAACTAAAGATCGGATATTGAATTATTGATGATGATGAACTTTATATGGAGTTGAAGGTATTTGACACATTAGAAACCAGTGAATTTAGCAACCCTGTATTTTGCTATGTTTATTGCTCTAAGGTTAACCGTCCTTTAAAAAATATCTTATATAATTCGTTAGGCCAAAGGGCCTTTTATTTGCTCGGCCGAGGCACTTAGATCCTCAGGACGCCTCTGTTGTTATACTACTATATAAAGACGTACACACATACATACAGATAGACACATAAACGCATATTCGTAAGGTGTATGTTGGGATTTGTGGAGGCTTCAGCCTAAGGTCAGCCAGCCCTAATACTCCAAATCGGTTAACTTGACAGGCTACCTAAATTAACGTTTCGTGTTCCCAAAGTCTGTAACCCTAATCTAGTAATTATAAATAGATGGTAGGGCCTTCGTAACTCCTTGAGGACCTGAATAGAAAGAATCACTAGTTGTACCCTGTGGACGTAGGTCACACTAACCGAACCACGTCAAATATCTATGTTCGGCTTTCTTTAAGTTTACCGTTAATGTGTGTGTTGCATCATTTCCAGTCCTAACTAACAGTGTATGCTAGACTCATCATACTCTACTGTATATGATGTTTATTATAGTCTTCTTTGTCATGAGCAACTATTAAAATCATAATTTATAGTGTGTAAAATCCATTTGTCCCAAGCCAAAACATATAATAACTGCAGTAAAACTGCAGTGTTTCTTGCAATATTGTGTGCAATATCTTTCTAAAAATTCAGAAACTAGATGTACTGGATTCTATGTTAATACTAATGTATCCAACAATATTGGAATGAGAAAATATGTGTAATCATGAAACAAACATAAATAAAGTACGACTAGATACGAAGATGATACTTACAGATAGAAATTCAGCACAAATGTGAAGGTTAGGGTTTGTGTTTGTGTTTAGAGCATGAATCGGTGCGTGATACATACCGACATGAAGTTTGATGTTAACTCATTTGTAAGATTGAAACGGAACATATTTGAGGTTTAACTTTATATCGTTTGTTAGCATCTTCACATGGTGCCGGAGAGATTGCATTTGCAGGGCGTGTTTGGGTAAGCTCCAACACCATCACACAAAGTCTTTAAAGGGGCTTTATCGCTTTTAGACTACACTACACGGTGTGGACCGCGTGTAAGAGGCGTGGAAACCTCAAGTACCACGTCGAAACCAGAGGGCGGCGTGGTGATGGGGGCGCTTGAAATTCGTCGGCGTTGAGGCAATTTACTCGATGACGTCGCGCAGTGTGATTGGGGTGGTATACAGTGGCTGATCTAAAAGAAAAACTCAAATCTCATGGGTGTAGGGAGTGGTTAGACACTTAAAAAGTGGTAAATTTTAAAATCAACCAATGAGAGTGTGCCATGTCATTCAATAAAAAGTGTTTAAACTATGCTCAAAAGTGTTGGTAATTCATGAATTGATCGTCATCCGGGCGGGGCGAGGCGGGACGATAAACATAATAAAAAACAATACAAATATAAAATTACTTATTAGAAACACACAATAAAAACGACGTCATTCGAAATGAAAAACATCAGTTGTTCCCCATGGAAAAAAATAACATTACAAATAACTCTGCCATTAGAGGCATTAAATTTATCATCTGGGTTAAAGTTACTACACGTAAGTAATTTGGTAGTTGCTTCACTAAAACATTCGCCAAGCTTTTGTATTTGCATATCTCACACGGTATTGAAGCTATTTAACCTCATAAATGATGACCGATAACGTTAGTCTTTTTTCCTTCTATATTTAAGTCAATGTATTCATCTTCAAGGTCAAGAATTTCAATACCTGGTCCGAACTGTTTCGTATTCACTGCACTGCCTTTCTCGTTTCTGACCACCTCGCCCCACGCCCACCACCCGCCACTTCTTCCAAAACCGCGGACGCTGACCAACAACCTGCCGCCCCTCCCCCTGCTGACTCGTGGGAGCGTCTAGATGACATAGTCCTTCAATGGATCTATGGCACTATCTCCACGGGTCTACTTAAAATCGTTATAAAAAACAAAACAACAGCGTACGACGCCTCTAAAGCCATTGAATCACTCTTTCAAGAAACAAAGCCACCCGTGCTCTTCATCTTAAACAAAAGTTTGCCAACACTCAGTTGGAAAATTTCTCATCCATGAGTGCCTATTGTCAAGAACTCAAGGTCTTGTCGGATCAACTCTCTAATGTTGATGCTCCGGTTGACGAACAAGATCTTGTCCTCTAAACCCTTGTCGGCCTTACCGAGCAATACGAAACCGTTGCCACCATTCTTCAAAATACCAAGCCCCTACCATCTTTCTTTGAAGTTCGTTCACAGCTATGTATGAACGAAACCACAAAAGCTAACCAAGCCCTCCACTCTGCTTCCCAAGCCGCCACGACTTTACATACCCAAAGCCGAGCCACACCACCTTCGATCAACCCTTCCCCACCTGTTGTCGACAGCCACTCGGACTACACCCGGGGTCGTGGCCGGTCCCGCGGACGTGGCCGCGGCAGACCCGCCTCTCAAACAAACAGCCGCGGCAGACCATCCTGCTCGACCCAAACCCAGCACCCCTAAATTGTTTTCCCAAATAGCTGGACCAATAACCAATGCGCTTCCCTACTCAATCAGGCCAAGAACTTTAGTCAACATACCAACCCATCACCGCCCTCTCCATACCTGTCCACACCTAAACCCACAAACGGCCAAGGCATCCTTGGGCCACGACCGGATCAGGCCCACATGGCCACTTACAGCCTACACCTACTGATATAGCCCGAGCTCTCTATACTCTTTCTATGAGCCAACAACAGGACCCGGTCGGCATTATGGACACATGAGCGACATGACATGTTCAACAACCAGGTAATCATTCTCCATCTATTTTTAATTCTTGCACTAACAAACAGATTATTGTTGGTAATGGTACGACCATTCCATTGTTCTGGGATCAACAACCAGGTTACCATTCTCTTTTAGACTACACGGTGTGGACCGCGTGTAAGAGGCATGGAAACCTCAAGTACCACGTCGAAACCAGAGGGCGGCGTGGTGATGGGGAAGGTTGAAATTCGTCGGCGTTGAGGCAATTTACTCGATGACGTAGCGCAGTGTGATTGGGGTGGTATATAGTGGCTGATCTTAAAGAAAAACTCAAATCTCATGGGTGTAGGGAGTGGTTAGACACTTGAAAAGTGGTAAATTTTAAAATCAACCAATGAGAGTGTGCCATGTCATTCAATGAAAAGTGTTTAAACTATGCTCAAAAGGGTTGTTAATTCATGAATTGGTAAACTATTTAAAAAAAATGTGTGATTGGTTGACGGCATGGACCCCACCCCACACACCCCCGCTCTCTCCTACCCCCTCTCACCGCATCGGCAACCCATCACCGCTTCTCCATGTTCACCGAGCGGCAAAGGAGGTTGGCGGCGGTGTGCCCGAGCGGCAAAGTCACTTTGCCGAACCCCTTTGCCACCCACTCCGTATGCCCTAAGTATCCTAGTCTTTTTATCTAGGCTCGTACTTGAGAATTTAAAGGCCCTAAGGGGCCTTGTGCTGCATAAAAATAGGCTCGTAGATTTTTCTTTTATCTAAGGTCATATATGAGAATTTGGAAACCCTTAGGGACCCTATGTGACTAGTGTGGGTGTGTGTATACAGTGGCAGACCCAGGATTTTTTTCATTGGGGTCCCCTTTTTCGATGTTAAGATTTTTTCACAACCAAACGTTAGAGATTTTGGGTTGATCGTCATCAGGGCGGGGCAAGGCGGGACGATACCCCATCCCACACACCCCCTCTCTCTTACCCTTCCTCTCCCCGCATCGGCAACCCATCACCGCTTCTCCATCTACACCGAGCGGCAAAGGAGATTGGCGGCGGTGTGCCCGAGCGGCAAAGTCACTTTGCCGAACCCCTTTGCCATCCACTCCGTATGCCCTAAGTATCCTAATCTTTTTATCTAGGCTCGTACTTGAGAATTTAAAGGCCCTAAGGGGCCTTGTGCTGCATAAAAATAAGCTCGTAGATTTTTTTTTATCTAAGGTCATCTATGAGAATTTGGAAACCCTTAGGGACCCTATTCGACTAGTGTGGGTATGTGTATACAGTAGCAGACCCAGGATTTTTTTTCATTGTGGTCCCCTTTTCGATGTTAAGATTTTTCACAACCAAACGTTAGAGATTTTGGGTTGATCGTCATCCGGGCGGGGCGAGGCGGGATGATAAACATAATAAAAAACAATAGAAATATAACTATATGATCATTACTTATTAGAAACACACAATAACAACGACGTCATTCGAAATGAAAAACATCAGTTGTTCCTTATGGAAAAAAATAACATTACAAATAACTCTGCCATTAGAGGCACTAAACCTATCATCTGGGTTAAAGCTACTACACGTAAGTAATTTGGTAGTTGCTTCACTAAAACATTGGCCAAGCTTTTGTATTTGCATATCTCACACGGTATTGAAGCTAGTTAACCTCACAAATGATGACCGACAACGTTAGTCTTTTTTCCTTCTATATTTAAGTCAACGTATTCATCTTCAAGGTCAAGAATTTCAATACCTGGTCCGAACTGTTTCGTATTCATTGCACTGCCTTTCTCGTTTCTGACCACCTCGCCCCACGCCCACCACCCGCCACTTCTTCCAAAACCGCGGACGCTGACCAACAACCTGCCGCCCCTCCCCCTGCTGACTCGTGGGAGCGTCTAGATGCCATAGTCCTTCAATGGATCTATGGAACTATCTCCACGGGTCTACTTAAAATCGTTATAAAAAACAAAACAACAGCGTACGACGCCTGTAAAGCCATTGAATCACTCTTTCAAGACAACAAAGCTACCCGTGCTTTTCATCTTAAACAAAAGTTTACCAACACTCGGTTGGAAAATTTCTCATCCATGAGTGCCTATTGTCAAGAACTCAAGGTCTTGTCGGATCAACTCTCTAATGTTGATGCTCCGGTTGACGAACAAGATCTTGTGCTCTAAACCCTTGTTGGCCTTACCGAGCAATACGAAACCGTTGCCACCATTCTTCAAAACACAAGCCCCTACCATCTTTCTTTGAAGTTCGTTCACAGCTATGTATGAACGAAACCACAAAAGCTAACCAAGCCCTCCACTCTGCTTCCCAAGCCACCACGACTTTACATATCTAAAGCCGAGCCACACCAACTTCGACCAACCCTTCCCCACCTGTTGTCGACAGCCACTCGGACTACACCCGGGGTCGTGGCCAGTTCCGTGGACGTGGCCGCGGCAGACCCTCCTCTCAAACAAACAGCCGCGGCAGACCATCCTACTCGACCCAAACCCAGCACCCCTACATTGTTTTCCCAAATAGCTGGACCAATAACCAGTGGGCTTCCATACTCAATCAGGCCCAGAACTTTTGTCAACATACCAACCCATCACCACCCTATCCATACCTGTCCACACCTAAACCCACAAACGGCCAAGGCATCCTTGGGCCACGACCGGATCAGGCCCACATGGCCACTTACAGCCCTACACCTACTGATATAGCCCGAGTTCGCTATACTCTTTCTATGAGCCAACAACAGGACCCGGTCGGCATTATGGACACATGAGCGACAGGACATGTACAACAACCAGGTAATCATTCTCCATCTATTTTTAATTCTTGCACTAACAAACAGATTATTGTTGGTAATGGTACGACCATTCCATTGTTCTGGGATCAACAACCAGGTAACCATTCGCTTTTAGACTACACGGTGTGGACCGCGTGTAAGAGGCATGGATGGGGGCGCTTGAAATTCGTCGACGTTGAGGCAATTTACTCGATGACGTAGCGCAGTGTGATTGGGGTGGTATATAGTGGCTGATCTAAAAGAAAAACTCAAATCTCATGGGTGTAGGGAGTGGTTAGACACTTGAAAAGTGGTAAATTTTAAAATCAACCAATGAGAGTGTGTCATATCATTCAATGAAAAGTGTTTAAACTATGCTCAAAAGTGTTGGTAATTCATGAATTGGTAAACTATTTAAAAAAAAGAAAAATATGTGATTGGTTGACGGCATGGACCCCACCCCACACACCCCCTCTCTCTCCTACCCCCATCTCCCCGCAATGGCAACCCTTCACCGCTTCTCCATGTTCACCGAGTGGCAAAGGAGGTTGGCGGCGGTGTGCCTGAGCGGCAAAGTCACTTTGCCGAACCCCTTTGCCACCCACTCCGTATGCCCTAAGTATCCTAATCCTTTTTTCTAGGCTCGTACTTGAGAATTTAAAGGCCCTAAGGGGCCTTGTGTTGCATAAAAATAGGCTCGTAGATTTTTCTTTTATCTAAGGTCATATATGAGAATTTGGAAACCCTTAGGGACCCTATGCGACTAGTGTGGGTATGTGTATACAGTGGTAGACCCATGATTTTTTTTAATTGGGGTCCCCTTTTTCGATGTTAAGATTTTTTCACAACCAAACGTTAGAGATTTTGGGTTGATCGTCATCAGGGCGGGGCGAGGCGGGGCGATACCCCATCCCACACACCCCCTCTCTCTCATACCCTCCCTCTCCCCGCATCGGCAACCCATCACCGCTTCTCCATCTTCACCGAGCGGCAAACGAGATTGGCGGCGGTGTGCCCGAGCTGCAAAATCACTTTGCCGAACCCCTTTGCCACCCACTCCGTATGCCCTAAGTATCCTAATCTTTTTATCTAGGCTCGTACTTGAGAATTTAAAGGCCCTAAGGGGCCTTGTGCTGCACAAAAATAGGTTCGTAGATTTTTTTTTTATCTAAGGTCATCTATGAGAATTTGGAAACCCTTAGGGACCCTATGCGACTAGTGTGGGTATGTGTATACAGTAGCAGACCCAGGATTTTTTTCATTGTGGTCCCCTTTTTCGATATTAAGATTTTTTCACAACCAAACGTTAGAGATTTTGGGTTGATCGTCATCCGGGCGGGGCGAGGCGGGACGATAAACATAATAAAAAACAATACAAATATAACTATGTGATCATTACTTATTAGAAACACACAATAAAAACGACGACATTCGAAATGAAAAACATCAGTTGTTCCCTATGGAAAAAAATAACATTACAAATAACTCTGCCAATAGGCACTAAACTTATCATCTGGGTTAAAGCTACTACACGTAAATAATTTGGTAGTTGCTTCACTAAAACATTCGCCAAGGTTTTGGATTTGCATATCTCACACGGTATTGAAGCTATTTAACTTCATAAATGATGACCGATAACGTTAGTCTTTTTTCTTTCTATATTTAAGTCAACGTATTCATCTTCAAGGTCAGGAATTTCAATACCTGGTCCGAACTGTTTCGTATTCACTGCACTGCCTTTCTCGTTTCTGACCACCTCTCCCCACGCCCACCACCCGCCACTTCTTCCAAAACCGCAGAAGCTGACCAACAACCTGCCGCCCCTCCCCCTGCTGACTCGTGGGAGTGTCTAGATGCCATAGTCCTTCAATGGATATATGGCACTATCTCCACGTGTCTACTTAAAATCGTTATAAAAAACAAAACAACAGCGTACGACGCCTGGAAAGACAATGAATCACTCTTTCAAGACAACAAAGCCACCCGTGCTCTTCATCTTAAACAAAAGTTTGCCAACACTCGGTTGGAAAATTTCTCATCCATGAGTGCCTATTGTCAAGAACTCAAGGTCTTGTCGGATCAACTCTCTAAGGTTGATGCTCCGGTTGACGAACAAGATCTTGTCCTCTAAATCCTTGTCGGCCTTACCGAGCAATACGAAACCATTGCCACCATTCTTCAAAACACCAAGCCCCTACCATCTTTCTTTGAAGTTCGTTCACAGCTATGTATGAACGAAACCACAAAAGCTAACCATGCCCTCCACTCTGCTCCTTAAGCCGCCACGACTTTACAAACCCAAAACCGAGCCACACCAACTTCGACCAACCCTTCCCCACCTGTTGTCGACAGCCGCTTGGACTACACCTGGGGTCATGGCCGGTCCCGCGGACGTGGCCGTGGCCGCGGCAGACCCTCCTCTCAAACAAACAGCCGCGGCAGACCATCCAACTCTACCCAAACCCAGCACCCCTACATTGTTTTCCTAAATAGCTGGACCAATAACCAGTGGGCTTCCCTACTCAATCAGGCCCAGAACTTTAGTCAACATACCAACCCATCACCGCCCTGTCCATACCCGTCCACACCTAAACCCACAAACAGCCAAGGCATCCTTGGGCCATGACCGGATCAGGCCCACATGGCCACATACATCCCTACACCTACTAATATAGCCCGAGTTCTCTATACTCTTTCTATGAGCCAACAACAGGACCCGGTCCGCATTATGGACACATGAGCGACAGGACATGTACAACAACCACGTAATCATTCTCCATCTATTTTTAATTCTTGCAGTAACAAACATATTATTGTTGGTAATGGTACGACCATTCCATTGTTCTGGGAGTGTCTAGATGCCATAGTCCTTCAATGGATCTATGGCACTATCTCCACGGGTCTACTTAAAATCGTTATAAAAAACAAAACAACGGTGTACGACGCCTGGAAAGACATTGAATCACTCTTTCAAGACAACAAAGCCACCCGTGCTCTTCGTCTTAAACAAAAGTTTGCCAACACTCGGTTGGAAAATTTCTCATCCATGAGTGCCTATTGTCAAGAAATCAAGGTCTTGTCGGATCAACTCTCTAATGTTGATGCTCCGGTTGACGAACAAGATCTTGTCCTCTAAACCCTTGTCGGCCTTACCGAGCAATACGAAACCGTTGCCACCATTCTTCAAAACATCAAGCCCCTACCATCTTTCTTTGAAGTTCGTTCACAACTATGTATGAGCGAAACCACAAAAGCTAACCAAGCCCTCCACTTTGCTTCCCAAGCCGCCACGGCTTTACATACCCAAAGCCGAGCCACACCAACTTCGACCATCCCTTCCCCACCTGTTGTCGACAGCCGCTCGGACTACACCCGGGGTCGTGGCCGGTCCCGCAGACGTGGCCGCGGCAGACCCTCCTCTCAAACAAACAGCAGCGGGCAGACCATCCTACTCGACACAAACCCATCACCCCTACATTGGTTTCCCAAATAGCTGGACGAATAACTAGTGGGCTTCCTTACTTAATCAGGCCCAGAACTTCAGTCAACATACCAACCCATCACCTCCCTGTCCATACCCGTCCACACCTAAACCCACAAACGGCCAAGGCATCCTTGGACCACGACCGGATCATGCCCACATGGCCATTTACCGCCCTATACCTACTGATATAGCCCAAGCTTTCTATACTCTTTCTATGAGCCAACAACAGGACTCGGTCGGCATTATGGACACATGAGCGACAGGACATATGCAACAACCAGGTAACCATTCTCCGTCTATTTTTAATTCTTGCACTAACAAACAGATTATTGTTGGTAATGGTACGACCATTCCATTGTTCTGGGATCACCTACACCCTTCCCCAACCGGCCCTCCATGTACCAGCCCACAACCTATAAGACCCAACTTAAAATAACAAGATTAATGATACAAATCATGCATTTACTACAAAATTTCGAGTTTACAAAAACTTTCATGATTTTAATATCAAACTTGATCATAATATTCAAGTCATCATCCTCCAAAATAAACTTTTAAAACATAGTTTCAAGTGTTTACATATTACTAAAACAAAATAGATAAAGTACGGAAGCTTCATTTGGTGCGTTCGGTTCTTCATAATTACTTGATCACCATCCGGATTAGGTCCATCATCACCTACGGTCAAAACCATGAGAATAATTAGTTTTGACACCTTAAAATCATGTAAAAGCAAGTTCCGTGTTCAAACGTGTCAAAAACAACAAAATCTCACATTTCGGGAAGGTCGCGCCGCGCTACGGAGATAAAGGTCAGCCGGTCACGGCCCGCCACCACCGTGGCGTCGCGCGACGGTGATCCAGTTTGGCCGTGGCGTACCGCCACCTTGTATTTTGGACAGAATGTTTGTTGGCTGAAGCTGTAAATCAGCCCAGCACCATTTTTTTATCAAATCTAAACTTTAAATCGACATATCTTTTGACTCGAGCGTCCGTTTTAGCCGATTCTTTTTCCCATGTGACCGTAATTAGATTACGGTCCTGTTTATCAACAAAATTCACATAGATTCCCAGTTTACAAATAGTTGGCCTTTAATTTTGGCTCTTTATTTATTCGACCCGCTTGTCCACAAGTTCATCAACTTGTTTTATTGTCATCTCATGTTTACGACCGATTTACCCAATCCCGGGTTTACCCATTATAGCGTTTCGCTCCCTTCAAGAGGGACAGTTACGCATTATTCATCATGCTTGTTTTTCGAGGATTTAAACATGCTTTTCTAGAACATTTGACAAGTATAATTCAGAACTTTAATCCCTCTACAAGGGTTCATATTTTTGCAACAATTTAGCGTGTCCGCTTCACGGCTTACGCTTTGTTTATAACCAATCAACAAGTGACGGTCATTGAATTTGACGTTTTCAATTCAACTTGTTTTGACCTGTTTGGATGCCGAATGGAAACCACCATTTCTAACATTCCAAACTCCCTTTCTAACGCATGTTTTTGACCCGTTTTATTTGTCTATGGCATTTCGACACTTCCATGACTTAACGGGTTTTCTATTTTGACAAAATTTCTATATAACAAGTTAAAAATAACGATTAAACATAATGTAACGAAATCATACGTCGCGTACCTTCAAAGCGCACCCTTCAAGCGTGTATCACCTCCGGCTTGTCCATTTGACGACCCGTATTCTTTACCTAAAGAGTTCCATTCGCAACTAAATTAGAACTTTTTTATTATCAATGACGGACAATTTATTATGATAATCAAATCTGCGTTTTTGTCCGATCTTTAACGTTTTACTCCTCACTTAGGCGTTTTAACAAACACCTAACGGGTCAGATTTTACATAATTATTTTCATCTATAACCACTTCAATTAAGCGATTTACACAAAGTTTTAACATCGACAATTCAGAATTTACCACATAAATTCAGTTTTCACTAGAATAAGAATCATAATTCTAACGTTTATCTAGCTTCTACAATTCCATAAAACACCTACAATGGTGATTACAACTCTACAAGTATCATGCATGGTTTTTAACAAGAGATCATCTAGGGTTTATCCCTAGACATCATATTACTTCTAATATAATCAATCAAACACATAATCAAGCTCAATTTTCGTTTTTCATACTTTACCTAAAATTCAAGATGCATCAAAATACCAAAATTTTGCATACCTTATGATCACTTCGTCGAGGTGATCACTAATGTGTATTCAGATTTCAATTTAAACTTGATTTAGGCTTCCAATTTGTGAGTTTTTGTGAATTTTAGGGTTTGAAAGAAACCCCCTGGTCGCCCTCTTCTTCTGATCGATCCAAGCACACACACATGTGTGTGTTTGGTGAGTTATTTGTTATTTAATCATTAAAGTTTCAGTTTTTATTAATTTGGTCCCTCAACTTTTGTTTAACTTATAGTTTAGGTATTTTAACCTTAATATAAGTCACTTCAAGACTCGTAACTAACTGGGTTTTAATTTCCTAGTTAGTTGATTCTCGTTTGATTGATACTTTATAATGAAACTATAAAGTTTTATATTTTTGGGGTGTTACAAGTCCACCCTCCTTAAAAGGGGTTTCGTCCCTGAAACCTGGATTACATACCAAATAACGTAGGGTAGAGCCGTTGCATTTCTTCTTCGGATTCCCATGAGGTATCCGAACCCTTCCGGTGCTCCCATTTGACCTTTACTTGATTGATTTCTTTGTTCCTTAAGATTTTCACCTTACGATCCAAAATCGCAATCGGCTTCATCGCATAATTAAGACTATCATCCACCTCGATGTCATCGTAGTGGATATAAGTTGTTTCGTCCCCTAGACATTTCCGAAGATGTGACACATGGAACGTGCTATGAATTCCGCTTAATTCCTCAGCTAGTTCAAGGCCGTATACTACCCTTCCTACTCGTTCAACAATTTTAAATGGCCCAATAAATCTCGGGCTTTATTTTCCTCTTTTTCTGAATCGGATAATCCCCTTCCAAGGGGATACCTTAAGCATGACCTTATCGCCAACCTGAAACTCGATCGGTCTTCTCCTTTTGTCCGCATACGACTTTTGTCTATCTTGAGCCGCTTTCAAGTGCGCCCGAACCATATCAATCTTTTCATTGGTGGCTCGAACTATGTCTTTATGGGCGAGTTCACGTGGACCCACCTCATCCCAACACACTGGGGTACGACATTTCCTACCGTAAAGCATTTCGTATGGTGCCATCCCGATACTAGCATGGTAGCTGTTATTATACGAAAACTCAACCAATGGTAGATAAACAGCCCAACTACCTCCGAAGTCGATTATACATGCCCGTAGCATGTTTTCCGATGTCTGTATTGTTCTTTCGCTCTGTCCATCCGTCTGAGGATGGTACGCAGTGCTGATGAACAATTTTGTTCCCATTTGCTCTTGGAAATCTCGCCAAAAATTTGAAGTGAATCTGGTATCCCTATCGGACACGATGGATACCGGTACTCCGTGGCGTGCCACTATCTCATTAGTGTAAACCTTCGACATCTTTTCTGACGTAGAAGTCTCACGTATCGGAATAAAGTGAGCACTCTCTGTCAGTCTATCAACAACTACCCATATTGCATCAACTCCGCGGTTCGTCCTTGGTAGTTTGGTTAACAGGTCCATTGTAATATGTTCCCATTTCCAAACCGGAATTTCCAACGGTTGGAGCTTACCGTATGGTTTTTGGTGTTCCTCCTTGACTTGCAGACATGTCAGGAATTTCTCCACGTATTTCACTACATCTCTTTTCATTCCGGCCCACCAATAGTTTTGTTTCAAGTCGTTATACATCTTGGTCGCTCCCGGATGGATTGAATAACGGGATTTGTGAGCTTCATTGAGTAGAAGCTTTTTAACTCCACATGTGTTAGGAACCCAAATTCTATTGAAACGTATTTTCAAACCATGATTGCCTTCTTCAAGATCCTTGAATTGACCAACAATTCTTTCCTTTTTTCCAGTTTTCCACCTTCACTGCTTCAACTTTTGTTTCTCGGATTCGTTCTAGTAAGCCCGAGGTCACAATAAGCTGCATTGATTGTACTCGTATCGGGGCGTAATCTGCCTTTCGGCTCAACACATCTGCCACTACATTGGCTTTCCCGGGGTGATAGTGTATTTCACAATCGTAGTCCTTGACCGTTTCTAACCATCGCCTCTGCCTCATGTTTAATGATTTCTGATTGAAGAAATATTTCAAACTTTTATGGTCGGTAAAGATTATACATTTTACCCCATACAAGTAATGTCTCCATATTTTTAAGGCAAATACCACTGCTGCCAGCTCCAAGTCATGAGTCGGGTATTTCTTTTCATGGATCTTCAGTTGTCTCGAGGCATAGGCTATGACCATGCCTCGTTGCATTAAAACACATTCGAGCCCCGAATGCGACGCATCCGAGTAAACCACCATGTCGTCAACTCTTTTCGGTAACGTTAACACCGGAGCATGAGTTAACTTCTCTTTGAGCGTTTGGAAGGCTTTCTCTTGTTCGATACCCCATACAAATCTTTCCTCCTTGCGAGTCAATTTGGTCAACGGTAAGGCAATTTTGGAGAAATCTTGTATGAATCTCCGATAATATCCCGCGAGCCCTAAAAAGCTTCGGATTTCTGAGGGATTCCTTGGAGTATTCCATTTTGACACAACTTCTACTTTTGACGGATCCACTAGTGCCCCATCGGCACTAATGATATGCCCAAGAAACTGTACCTCTCGTAACCAGAAGGCGCACTTTGAGAATTTTGCATACAGCTTTTCTCGTCTGAGTGTCTCTAACACTTCTTGCAAATGGTAAACATGCTCAGCTTCATTCTTCGAATACACTAAAATATCATCGATAAATACGAATACCGACTTATCCAGCATAGGTTTGCAAACTCGGTTCATGAGGTCCATGAAAGTCGTGGGTGCATTAGTCAACCCAAAGGGCATTACGAGGAACTCATAATGCCCGTACCGCGTATGAAAGGCCGTCTTCGGTACGTCTTCCTCCTTGACCTTCAACTGGTGATAACCCGATCTGAGATTAATCTTTGATAACCAACTCGCTCCTTGTAGCTGGTCAAATAAGTCATCAATTCTTGGAAGTGGGTATCGATTTTTCACCGTGAGTTTGTTTAACTCTCGGTAGTCAATGCACATGCGCATACTGCCATCTTTCTTTTTCACGAATAGTACTGGTGTGCCCCACGGGGATATGCTTGGTCGGATAAACCCTTTGTCGAGCAGTTCTTGGATCTGAGACATCAATTCTTGTAACTCCGATGGCGCGAGCTGATATGGTGCTTTGGCCACAGGTTTTGCGCCCAGAATCAATTCGATTCCGAACTCTACCTCCCGTTCTGGTGGTATTCCCGGTAAATCTTCCGGAACACATCTTCATAATCGCATACCACCGGCACGTCTCCGATTTTGAGGGACTCTTTCTTCGACTCACTTGCGTATACCATATATGCCTTGCATCCATGTTTCAAAAGTTTGTGAGCTTCTAGCATTGTGCATATCACCGGGTTACCCCCTTTTTCATCGTATATCGTAACGTGCTTTCCGCTAGGAGATGTCAGTTTTATTTCCTTTCGGAAACATGCCACCTTTGCGTGGTATCGGGACAACCAATCCATACCCACGATCACTTGAAATTCTCCCATCGACATTGGGATCAAGTCTATTGTGTATTCTTTGTCGTCAATGCTCAATTTACAATTTTCACATACATCACAAACGATAAAACTCTTGTTATTACCTATCTCTACTTCTAAAGGCATATGTAATTTTGTTAGAACAAATGAAGGATGTCGAATAAACCCATATGAAATAAAGGATTTATTCGCACCCGTATCAAATAATATACGTGCGGGAATCAAGTTTACAGCAAATATACCTGAAACCACTTTGGGTTTAACTTTTGCTTCTGCGGCAGTCAAGTGGAAAGATCTAGCCTTTGCCTTCGGGGATTCACCTTTCGTGTCTTGCCCGTCTTTCTTTCCCACTAGCTCCGGGCATTCCGACTTCTTGTGACCCGGTCGATAGCAATTGTAGCAAACCGTCACTTTTTCCGGGCATGATGAAGCCATATGTCCCGTTCTCCGACATATGGGGCAAGGTTTATCCTTGAAGTGACACTCGCCCTTATGACCCTTTCCACAAATTTTGCAATTTGGTGACCCGCCTTTTGCATCTGACTTCTTCCCCGTTTTATTCGTTCGCGCTTTCTTAGCAGGGCTTGTATTAACATCATGTGCCCTCCGTTCGCCCCGTTCAACCTGCTTTTTCAATTCAATTTCCCGTTCCCGAGCAACATTTATGATCTCGGTAAGGGTCTCGTATTTTGAAGAAGTCATAAACTCCCTATACTCGGCGCTCAACATATTGTAGTAATAATATATCTTATATTCTTCATTTGTCACCAATTCATCACAAAACTTCATCTTATCCATAAACATTCCCGTGATCTTGTCTATGGACTCACCCTTGTGCCTAAGTTGCATGAACTCTTCTTTGATTCGATTAATGACCGCCTTGGGACTGTGATGTTTAAGAAACGACGTCTTAAATTCATCCCATGTCATGGCCTTAGCCGTTTCACTCCCAATTTCTTTCTTTTTGTTATCTCACCAGTCTTTCGCTTGACCCCTTAATTGACCCGTACAATAGGCTACGTAGTCATCTACATCACAATGGGTCCTCTTAAATACCCCCTCGATATCGCTTAGCCATCGCTGGCATACTATTGGGTCAACCTCCCCATTATAAACTGGCGGTTTGCACGCCATGAATTCCTTGTATGAACAAGGCTTTCGTCCTCCGGACTTTTCCTTTGCTAGATTAGCACTATCTTCCAATTTCTTGATTCTCTCGTCCACTACTGATAGAACCGTGTTTTGAATCTTATCAATAAAACCAGACAAACTATTTTCGATTGCCTTTCCAACCTCCTCGACAATCACTTCTCTCATTTGCTCGGTGACTCTCGGCACCGCATCATCGTTACTTTCATCTGCCATCTTTAATACTGAAATGTTTACATTAACCGTTAAACATTTCATTTATAACATATGATTTACTTGTTTTGATTTAATCAAGTTCATAACTTGATTCAACCGTTCTTGTTTCATGCATTTCCCGTGTTTGAGTGAGCTTACACACTCTTTTCGTGCATGTCAGTTCATGTTTCACTTCTATATTCTCTAAATCTACTTAAAACAATTAACTCTTACAGGATGCTTGATCAAGCTTGAACCGAACACACTTTATTAACAACCTGGCGCTCTGATACCAACTTGTAAGACCCAACTTAAAATAACAAGATTAATGATACAAAGCATGCATTTAGTACAAAATTTTGAGTTTACAAAAACTTTCATGATTTTAAGATCAAACTTGATCATAATATTCAAGTCATCATCCTCCAAGATAAACTTTTAAAACATAGTTTCAAGTGTTTACATATTACTAAGACAAAATAGATAAAGTGCAGAAGCTTCATTTGGTGCGTTCGGTTCTTGATAATTGCTTGATCGCCATCCGGATTAGGTCTATCATCACCTACGGTCAAAACCATGAGAATAATTAGTTTTGACACCTTAAAATCATGTAAAAGCAAGTTCCGTGTTCAAACGTGTCAAAAACAACAAAATCTCACGTTTCGGGATGGTCGCGCCACGCGACAGAGATAAAGGTCAGCCGGTCGCGGCCCGCCACCACCGTGGCGTCGCGCGACGGTGATCCAGTTTGGCTGTGGCTTAGCGCCACCTTGTATTTTGGACAAAATGTTTGTTGGCTGAAGCTACAAATCAGCCCAGCACCATTTTTTTTATCAAATCTAAACTTTAAATCGACATATCTTTTGACTCGAGCGTCCGTTTTAGCCGATTCTTTTTCCCATGTGACCGTAATTAGATTACGGTCCCGTTTATCAACACAATTCACATAGATTCCCAGTTTACAAATAGCTGGCCTTTAATTTTGGCTCTTTATTTATTCGACCCGCTTGTCCACAAGTTCATCAACTTGTTTTATTGTCATCTGATGTTTACAACCGATTTACCCAATCCCGGGTTTACCTATTATAGCGTTTCGCTCCCTTCAAGAGGGACACTTATGCATTATTCATCATGCTTGTTTTCTGAGGATTTAAACATGCTTTTCTAGAACATTTGACAAGTATAATTCAGAACTTTAATCCCTCTACAAGGGTTCATATTTTTGCAACAATTTAGCGTGTCCGCTTCACGGCTTACGCTTTGTTTATAACCAATCAACAAGTGACGGTCATTGACTTTGACGTTTTCAATTCAACTTGTTTTGACCTGTTTGGATGCCGAATGGAAACCACCATTTCTAACATTCCAAACTCCCTTTCTAACGCATGTTTTTGACCCGTTTTATATGTCTATGGCATTTCGACACTTCCATGACTTAACGGGTTTTCTCTTTTGACAAAAATTCTATATAACAAGTTAAAACTAACGATTAAACATAATGTAACGAAATCATATGTCGCGTACCTTCAAAGCGCACCCTTCAAGCGTGTATCACCTCCGGCTTGTCCATCTGACGACCCGGATTCTTTACCTAAAGAGTTCCATTCGCAACTAATTTAGAACTCTTTTATAATCAATGACGGACAATTTATTATGATAATCAAATCTGTGTTTTTGTCCGATCTTTAACGTTTTACTCCTCACTTAGGCGTTTTAACAAACACCTAACGGGTCAGATTTTACATAATCTTTATTAGGTTGTTGACATTTTATTTTCATCTCTAACCACTTCAATTGAGCAATTTACACAAAGTTTTAACATCAACAATTCCGAATTTACCACATAAATTCAGTTTTCACTAGAATAAGAATCATAATTCTAATGTTTATCTAGCTTCTACAATTCCATAAAACACCTACAATGGTGATTACAACTCTACAAGTATCATGCATGGTTTTTAACAAGAGATCATCTAGGGTTTATCCCTAGACATCATATTACTTCTAATATGATTAATCAAACACATAATCAAGCTCAATTTTCGTTTTTCATACTTTACCTAAAATTCAAGATGCATCAAAATACCAAAATTTTGCATACCTTATGATCCCTTCATCGAGGTGATCACTAATGTGTATTCAGATTTCGATTTAGACTTGATTTAGGCTTCCAATTTGTGAGTTTTTTTTGTGAATTTTAGGGTTTGAAAGAAATCCCCTGGTCGCCCTCTTCTTCTGATCGATCCAAGCACACACACATGTGTGTGTTTGGTGAGTTATTTGTTATTTAATCATTAAAATTTCAGTTTTTATTAATTTGGTCCCTCAACTTTTGTTTAACTTATAGTTTAGGTATTTTAACCTTAATATAAGTCACTTCAAGACTCGTAACTAACTAGGTTTTAATTTCCTAGTTAGTTGATTCTCGTTTGATTAATACTTTATAATGAAACTATAAATTTTTATATTTTTGGGGTGTTACACAACTATCCCTCACCACTCCACCACCCGGCCCAACTTCCACCAGCCCAAACCTTCCCCCTCCTCTTCCCAGACCAACCGCCTTCCCCACACTGCCTCCACATCCACCCGGCCCATCTTCTCAAGGCCCACAACCTTATGTTCCCATTCCCTCTTATTCACAGCCTTCTTTGACCATTCCACCAAAGCAAACAACCATCCTTTCCCACCCCCATGTTCACCCCCACACCACCCAACCTGCTTCCACATCTTCTAACCATCCTTCCAGCACCATGCGCACTAGAGCCATGGATGGCATAACCAAATCGAAACACCCATTCAACCTCAATACTACCACACTTGTCCTAATTCCCAAAACCCCACAGGTTGCCTTGTCCACACCGTAATGGTTCAACGCCATGAACAACGAGTTTAGTGCACTTATTAAAAACGAGGCTTGGGAACTGGTGCCTTGTCGTCCTGACATGAATATTATTCGTAGTATGTTGTTGTTCAAACATAAGTTTTGGTCTGATGGCACCTTGGAACGGTATAAAGAAAGGTTGGTTTGTGATGGACGCAATCAACAGGTTGGCGTCGACTGCGGTGAGACTTTCAGTCCGGTGGTTAAACCCACTACTATTAGGATCATCCTCACCTTGGCTCTCTCTTAGTCGTGGCCGATTCACCAATTAGATGTGACAAATGCATTTTTACATGGGCACTTACAGGAGACAGTTTTCATGCATCAACCAATGGGTTTTTGACACCGCGACTACCCTGACCATGTTTATCGTCTGAAAAAGTCTCTTTACGGTCTAAAGCAAGCTCCACGCGCTTGGTATCAAAGGTTCACTGATTTTATGGTACAAAAAGGATTCTCTCAATGCAAATCCGACAACTCCTTGTTTATCTACCATCATGGACGCGATGTCGCTTATCTTCTACTTTATGTCGACGACATCATCCTCACTACTTCGACTGACTCTCTGCGACAAATGCTTATGTCTATTCTTGCAGGTGAATTTTCCATGAAAGATTTGGGTCCGTTAACATATTTTTTGAGCGTCTCCGTCACGTCACTGGTGACTGATTATTCTTATCTCAACATGCTTACACAAAGGACATTATTCATCGGGCAGGCATGGACTCTTGTAAACCTGCTGCAACACCAGTTAACACGCAGAGCAAGTTGAGCAGTGAACCAGGTCCTCTGTTTGATGACCCTTCTACCTATCATAGCCTTGCTGGCGCGTTGCAATATCTCACATTCACCCGACCAGATATTACATACGCAGTTCAACAACTATGCATGCATATGCACTCTCCCTGCCTTACTCAATGGAATGCTCTCAAACGCATCATTCGGTACCTCCAAGGCACTTCTGAGTTTGGTCTTCACCTCGGCTCATCTTCTGCTCTGTCTCTCCGTGCTTATACAGACGCTGATTGGGCCGGTTGCCCTGACACCCGCCGCTCAACCTCAGGTTACTGTGTCTACCTAGGTGACAATCTAGTCTCCTGGTCTTCTAAACGTCAGTTTACCATCTCCCGTTCTAGCGTCGAAGCCGAATATCGTGGCGTTGCAAATGTTGTTGTCGAGATCTGCTGGCTACGCAATCTTCTTCTTGAGCTTCGTCACCCACTGTCTAAAGCTTCTCTAGTGTACTGTGACAACATCAGCACCATCTACTTATCAGGAAACCCGGTGCAACATCAACGTACCAAGCACATTGAACTAGATATTCACTTTGTCCGTGAGCACGTCCAGAAGGGTCTAGTTCGCATTTTGCATGTCCCGTCTCGCTTCCAAGTCGCTGACATTTTCACTAAAGGCCTTCCTCGGATTCTTTTTGACAATTTTCGCTCCAGTCTAAGCATCCGTCCTCCTCCCGCTTCGACTGCGGGGGTGTAATAGAGCCCGTAATTTATGGAAGTGATTTGACTCAATATTGTATAGACATAGCTCTTAGTATCATCTCCAAATATAGGAGATTTGTTTGTATCTTTATATACCCTTAATGGTAAATGAAAGAGATCATCTTGACAATCACGTTATTCTATCGTTCTACAATAACACTTAATATTGCTAGACCATTCAATTTTGTTTTAAGTTATAGCAATTTAAATGTTCAGATGGATTTTTTTTCTTATTCTTGTAAACTTGTCTCAAGTTGGTATCTTTTCTAAAATCTTTATCATGCTTCATTTCTCGGTATGGTTACTATGTATGGACATTGAAAAAAAGCTTTGAATACAAGAACATGAATGGAACAACAAACAAATTTGAGAAAAATAAGGTTAGACAAACAGGTTCTACTCTTCAACTTATCCAAGATCTAGTTGAAGAGTCAAAAGCAGGAGACTCAAATCAAACCAAAAGCTATTGCTGCTGAAAATCCAATTGAAATTGAATCAGCCCCATTTTCTGCAAAAAACATTTTCTAAACTCGGTCTTCATTATTAATTGAGGCACTAACAGAGAAGGTTTTGATTTTCCAACATAGTTGTCAATAGCCCGCTATAGCGCGCTACAAAGTGTATAGGTCATATGTCTATATAGCGATAAATGGAAACAAATTTGAGAAATATGCATACTAATGACAAATGAGCTATCGGCTAGAGGTTTGTGAAAACCTTAATCACATACACCCAATAGTTCGAAACAAGCCACTGCAGTTTGTGTTTATGTTTATTAGTATGTTGGGTCGAACAATTTGGTTTTAATGTTTGTTATTTCTATTTGGGCCGCAGGCCACAAACATTTTGTATTGGGTCGAAACACTAGAGTCCGATAGGTTTGTTTCAAGTTGGGTCGTTGAGGCTTGGGCCTTGGTTATACGTACAGGTACGCACAGAACATATAACCGCATGAACGTTTATTAAGGAAGAGATACATCTCTTCATAGAACGTCGTATCCTTTCAGGGACACACCTGTTCGTTAACTATAAATAAGGGCCCCAAACTTCAGTTTATGTAGTTTATGTATTCATGATCATTCGATCAAACAGTGAAGTTAATATTCAAGTTTCAAGTGTTCATTCAATCGGTTAGTTATAGTTCAGTGTTTCTGTTTTTTATTATGACGAAGTGGTGTAATGTATGTGGTGACTACTGACTACAAGTATGAATGTGTTCATCTTCGTTCTCGATCCTCTTGGTCCTGGGAACCCGTTAACAATGATACCAACAGCGTATCCAACTGTGATCTTGTGGTTAATGTGGACTTGCCTACCGACACGGTTCACTATGCACATCAGGCTGGAAGAACGGGCCGACTGGGCCGCATAGTTTGACCTTAAAAGTCAATCAGATTAGTTTGAAGTTTAATGCAGTATAAGTTTGTTATCTGAGGGAAATTAAATGAGGATTATAGTTATATTAAGGGAATAGATGAACACTTATTAATTTTATTTCAATTTCTCTAATATTTCTATGCATTGATTTCAGGGTTACATAACAAGACATATTTTTTGGATCTTCTGCTGCTTTTACGAAAAGCCTGCAGGAGATTTACTATTTTCCGCTGATGATGCCTTTTTCTAAAATATTATATTATATTTGCCATGCTGATATACAAGGGGCCCACTTTACCATATTTCTTTGTCAGACCATCCGTAGTGGGGCGTGATTTTAAAAAAAAATTGAAAAATAACGCCCCAAAACGCCCCCACTACCATTACATAGGTCGTTACTTTTTAAAATTTTTGAAAAAAAATGCTTCCAGCGTTTTATTAAAAACGCCCAAATGGGCTGACACATGGGAATGAGCAAGTGGGCTGACCAATGGGAATTATACAAGTGGGCTGACACATCAGTGACCAACAGCTTTTTAGATAAAGGTTTTTTTTTTTTTTTTAAATCCTTTATAATGATTGGAAGGGCATTATTCGGGCATTATCCCCACTACGCTACTTTTGCTATAATGCCCCATCGCTGACTAGGACGCCACGTGTCGGATAATGCCCCATGGTGGGGGCATTATAACCCACTACCACTACACATGGTCTCACAATAGAAGTTATATTCCTAGAGGTTAAAACCTTGACCCGCACGGTTTGTTGAATTTGTACCTGTTAGTTAAACTGGTTCGGGTCGATATCAAAAATCCCATTCTAAGAAAATCTGTGTAAAACTGGAGACATGATGGTTCGATCAGGTGACCTGCAACATATCAAGGGTGAAAGTGATCCATGTTCTTCTAGCCTTTATTTTGGACGCTTTTAAGTTGTTAATCCAAGCTAGAAGCGATGTGTGTGCCTGTTGTTTGTCTGTTTGCTAACTAGTAGCGGCTCGACCCCCAAAGGCCCGCCTTGAAGTACAATCTCATCAAACGATGGGTAGAATCATAGCATCTTGAATATGTGATGGAGTCTTGTAAGTGAATGGGTGACATTTTTCTTGGAATTTTGTATCTTCACTATTTAAGAATAGAAAATATGTATAATTCAGTTTGTTAAATGTCATTTCTTTAACATGCATGATGTACTAGTCTTCATCAATTGTTTTGTTTCCTTATGTGTTGATTGTATCTTGGATTCCTTTATATTACAAGTTTGCCCCTCCAAAATACACAAATAATGCACAAACAAACAATTAAAATATGTTTTAATATAGGCTTTACGCTATCAAACCAAAAGTCTTTATGATCAAATTTAATTTAATGTCATGAATTGTTGACTTTAACTTCTGATCATCTTTGCAGGAGCATTCACATCCATTTCTTTAGACTAGAGGGTATGGAGAGGCTCATCCTCATAAGGATGGACCGCTATGTAGGCGCCACATCACCATCCCATAGAGGATGAGCCTCCTTGCTTTTTGAGGGGGTGGAGGATGGGGCTACCCCACCTAATTATTTTATAGTTTTCTAACTTTTTTTTGTTAACTTAATAAAAACTTCATAAAAATACAACATAAATAAATTCATTTCATAACATAAAAATAAAATTACATTTCCTAAAAATTAAAACTACTAATCCTAGAAACGGTAAACATAAAAACGAAAAAAAAATAACGATACGATTAAAAAAGTCCTCCGCTTACAACCTAAGACGTCCATTTCTTCTTAACCTCCTCTTTCATCCTCCGATAAACCTCGTGTTCATCCTCCGGAACCGAGTCAAGATCCAACCTCATAATCCTAAAATCCTCCGCTCGAGCATAGTCAGCCGACACGGTTTTCTTGTGACTTTATTTTTCGGCCGCGAGCTCTTTGAACGAACGGAATTTGGTTATCAACTCGTCCATTTTCGAAGCCGCCCCCGAGCCGCCCCCTCCACCCGAACCGCCCCCTCCACTAGAGCCGCCCCCTTTTCGCTTCCCGTCTGCCTCTTTTTTTGATTTGTCCCTTCCGGGGGATGTTCCGACTCGTGAACGGGCAACACATGCTCGTCATATATCGGGTCGTCGTTTATGTCGATTTGACAACGAGCGGTGGAGCCTCCCGCACTATAACTTCCGGACTCGAAAGTTTTACTCCGTTTGGCGGTTGCGACCTCATTTGGAACCGGCTTCCATTTTGGTTCTTTCTTTAAAACGTTCCATGCTCGGAGGTGCGGGAAAGGCGCCGAATTTTTAGAGTCCCACTTAGCCATCGCAAGGTTAAGAATGTCCTCCTCGTTACTCCCACTAGGAGGACAAGTGTAAATTTGGATATAATACCCGCAAAATTCATTGACGGTCTTGTTCATTTTCCGCCACTTGCCCGAGACGGAATCGATATCACGTAACGGCCCTTGCCCCATAATCGCGCTAAATCTATCCGTTGTCGCCTTCCAAAAACTAGTACCCGTTTGATTGTTCCCTAAATTTAAAAAAAATGCATTAGTAAAAGTAAAAAACAAATCCTTTTAAATTTAAATTAAAAATAAATAAACTTTGGTTCATATCGACAATCGGGCAAGTTGAGGACTTAACAAACGCAATTGCTAGTGCCTCCTCCTCTACTTTTGTCCACTGTCTCGGTTTTGCTCTCGAACCGCTTTTTTTTTGCGGTGTCGGGTTCGGTTTCAACCGCCTTCCCCGTGTTTTTTTTGCGCTTGAGTTCTTTAGGTGGCGATTCGGGGACGACTTCTTCATCATCATCGTCAAGTTGAACCGGGGGTTGCGGTTGGGAAGTTGGCGGTTGCGATTGGAATTGTTCAACCGAGTTGCGTTGCATGAATTGTTGGAGTGATTGGTATTGTTGCATTTGTTGAACTTGGGACATTTGTGAGAAGGCGTTGGGTGATTGTTGGAAACCCGAAAATGTAAATTGTGGAGACACCCACGAAGGATCCATAGTCGGAGTGTAAGCGGGACTCGAAAAAAAGTTAGGTTGGTTCGGGTTGGGATTGTTCGGGTTGGGGTTGTTTGGGTTGAATGGATTCATGATTGTATAAAAAAATGAGTTTTTTTTATAAAAATGGATGAGAATGGGAGAAGAATGGGAGAAAATGGTATAAAAATGGATGAAAGGAGGGGTATTTATTTAAAGTTAAAAAGTTTTTTTTATTTAATAAAAATAGCCTTTTGTAACGGCTAATTGTTTGAAATGAGGCCCGTCACATTCGTCGAGTGGGAGCCGGTTTTCACGTCACGGGCCGAGGGGGGCGGTGTGGGGGACTGGCGCCGGGCCACGCCGGGCCTAAGCCGGCCCCCATATTACACTAAAAAACATTACATTTTCTCTCTCCTTTTCAATTAAATATTATTTTTTATACCATTATCATTACATTTTCTCTCTTCTCCACTCACAAACACTTTCAAAATATATTAAAAAATTATAGAGGGTGAACAGTGTCCCCTTCAAATATACAGATAAACAGTAACATTTTCTTTATCCTCCACTTACAATCACCTTTTATACTCTTTATATTATTAAAACTCTACACACATAATTTATTGAGATGGATGTGAATGCTTACCTTCATACTAATATGTCAATAATTGTTTCTTATTTGTAAATTATGTTATCATGTTTCCAATTTATAAACTATTTTATATTTTCCAAGAAAAAAAAAAAGCCTTTCTTTGACTTCTTAAAGTCAAACAAACTGTATACTACTTCACAAATATAAAAATCAGTCTTATGCATTTATAAAATCTTGTCAAAATTAAAACTTTAATATTAGTGTGAAACGATTTATTGTAAAAAAAAAGTTGTCAAAATATTTCTTTTAAATATTATTTTTTTAAGTTTGATTGACAATAAAAGTCACAGCCTACCTTTTTTTTGGCTCTTTGACTTTGACGGTCAAACAGGCTGCTTATAGTGTCATAAATATAAAATTAAATGCATACAAAACACACCCAAAGTAAGGAATTTATTTATTAATATTGAGTAACAACCAATTCATTCTGATGATCTGAGAACTAGTAGTATACATTGATGATGCAAATAAAGGATTTGAAAGACTATCAAGAACCTTGATATACAATTTTAAAAACTGCAAAAATGTATAAAATGATTACAGATTCACCAATGATGAAACTACCAATCAATTGTGAAGCGGGTTTGGCCCGCCCGGGATCGCCCGTTGTGAGACACCCGTGATCGGGTCGATTTTGTCATTCCTGGATTCTTTAGGAGCTGCAGCTGCTGCTGAATTATGTTGTGACTGGAATCTTTGATTACTATCTTGAACTGTAAATCTGTGGATGTGGCGGGAATTGGAAACCGGAGAGATCACGAGGATGAATACGGTTATTGCCAGAAACGCGATTCCGGTGTATTGAATTCCCATGAAGATGGTAATGGAATGGTGAAGACAAAGAAAGCAGAAAACTGTATTAGTTGTGTTTGTAAATACTAATGAGGATGGAGAGGTGTGAAGTGTTTAAGATGGGTTGATAAGAGTGAGTTCATTTGGAAAAGACAAGATTGACCTCTTTGTGATTTATTATTGCCCAAAATACCCCTTACATGACCATTTTCAGGAAAATGTTTTCTACCCTTTGAATCTTGTTTTGGTGTAGGTGGATTTGAGATTTGAAACAAGTGGTGATCAATGTGAACAACAAATGGGGTGGTAGAATGAAGGGGTAATATAGTCTATATGAGCTGTGGTAGTTGACTTAATTTAACATGTAATTATAACCTTTGCCCTTTTGTGTTTGATTTTGAGATCTACATGAGAAAACTATGGCATGTTTACAAAGTAGTCATTGACTTTTTGATTTTTCATTTTAAGTTTGACCATTAGGCGTTAGGGTATACTCCCAAGCAAGCTTGCGGGGGCTGGCGTGGTTGCATAGGGTTGTAAAAGAACACCTTGCGGTGCCTCATGTGGTGATCTTGTGCGTAGGTGAGGCGTCGAGAGGTGGAGATTAATTTGTTTTTTTTTTTAGTTTGACTATTAGACCATGCGTAGTGGTACACCGTCCACATGAATAATGCTCTCACCCATGGGCATTGTGCGACACGTGTCATCCCAGTCAGCAAAGGGCATTATGGGACGTTTTTCACAAATGTGTAGTGAGATAATGCTCAATAATGCCCCATTAATGATTACCTAATTATTATTTTCTTGTTTTTTTTTAATTTAAAACTAATGATATTTGATTTGGAATGATCTCATTGATCAAACAATTTGAAGAAAGACGTTGATAAAAACATGCCTTGAAGGATTTTTTTTTTGAAAAAAACCGCCCCCGGGGCGGTCCTTGGGCGTTGTGGGGCATTTTTTTAGGGAAAAAACGCCCTAAAACCCCTCACTACGGGTGATCTTAGGGTTACAGTTAAATCAAAATAGGCTACTTGTCATGTGAAAAGTCTCAAAGCTTTACGTCAATTGATACACAAGGTCTTTAGTTGTTTCCTCGTTGGATGAAATTCTTAGCCAAGATTGAACCTAAATTTTTAGAAGGGATTACTTAACCGTGTGACTAGCTCATTTTTCAAATAGTATATCCATAAAATAGGCCAATTTACGAAATAATTTTTATGGTTTAAAAGTTAGCCCATTGGCATTAGGTTTAGTGAGTCCAATATCCATTTGATTTTAAAAAAATTAAAAATAAAAAAAAAAACATTACGGAAGGACATGTTTTTTCATAGTGGCGAAGCTTAAGATTTCCGACGGGAGGGTCGAAAACGTATATACCCAGAATTTCTATAAAATCGGGGGGTAAAAAACGTATATACCCAAAAATTTCTATACAAAAACTACATGCTCTCCGCTATTGAGCGAAAAGTTCGGGGGGTTAGCCGCCCCCTCCCGCCCCCACTAAGCTACGCCAATGTTTTTTCAGGCTCGAAGAAGGTACTTGAATTCTCATAGACGGCTCTGTGTCAACTGACGTAAAAGTCCCTAGTTGTTTCCTGGTTGAATGAAATTCGTAGGCAATAGATATAAGAAATTTCGACAAAGGGTTTTAAGAGGGTTTAGCTAAGGGTGTTCTTGCCTATGGTTCATGGTGTTAGCCGAGACGGTTCAAACAATTGTATCAACAAACACAAACACGAGATATTGGGGGGGGGGACAAACTCGCGACTCTTTCTATTCAATCAAACGAACATACGAACTTACAAAGAAAATTGACAAATAAAACAATAACTTAGACCCCTATTCATAATACTACTAAACTTGCTCTCCAAGATATTAAACCTTTCCTAAACCAATTACTTAAAATAAACCAAACTTTCATAAAAACTAATTATATCAATCTTTCACTTTAGCCCTTCAACTTTCAACTTATACGACTTTTAGGATTAACTTTCAACATTCCGCCGTAATCCTAAAAAGCGACTCCAACGTTCTTGACTTTGTACGACCAAGGTCTTGAATCCCCAACAACATTCTCAACTCGTCAAATTCAATCATTGGTCCGTCTTTATTCTTTCTTTTCATTTGTTTGTAACAAACCTGTTTAACAGGTTCTTCACGCTCATCATTCAAACCTTCTACATTCATCTTAGATCCTACTCCATTGAACACTTTCTTTTCTTGAACTTTTCTATCTTCACATATTTGTTGCATCACTTGTTCAATTGACAAGTTCTTCTTCCTCACTTTTCTTTTCTTTCTTTGCTCATCCAAACATTATTGAAAATTTGACTTTTAACCCAAAACTTGTAGTTGGGTTAGCCTTTCTTTCTTTATCAGACCCTGTTGGGCTTTACTTTCTGACTATTCTTCTGAACTTTTCATTCGGTTCTGAGTTTTCTTCAACGAATGCTCAACTGTTGACTTTCACATGCGGTTCTAAATGTGCCGATTTGTTAGCTACATCCTTCCTTTCATACGTTACTAGATCGTTTCTCTCGTCATCATGATCAGTAGCAGGTTCCTTGCTTCGTTGCTGCTCACTGATCTTAACAATTTCTTTAACTTCAAGGTTGTTTGAGTCAGGGAAACATACCTGAAGGTTCGCCGTCTTCTTCCAAAGTAATTCTTTCTTTTTCTTTATTTAGTCTTTCTCCTCTTCACTTACCAAAGCAGCTTGCAAAGCTTCTTCTTTCTCTATAGCTTCCCGAGCTTCCTTCTTACGTGCTTATTCTTCTTGAACCATCGCATCCAGTCTTTCTTTCTCAGCGATCTCCTCAGTCTTTCTTTCTCAGCGGCTTCTTGAACTGCGTTTTCCTGTTCTTCCTTTCATACATGATCAATTCCAAGATGTCGAATCTTCAAAGCACGCCATACTTCTTTAGTATTCATGAGTATGCCAACTTATACCAAGATGTCGTCCGGTAGGGTTTGACATATGTACCCAATTTGGTATACATCTTCCTTTCATCTGCAGCTACGTCTACTGTAGGTTCAATAACGTCCCAAAAGCCATAGTCTTTCAGGAATCCCTCCATCTTCATCGACCATACTTTGTAGTTTGATTGCGTTAATACTGGAAGTCCCCCAATCACCATCGTGTATTTTCTCCATTAAATAACCAAACGCCACTAACTTTTCTTTCTTTTACTTACTTACTAAACACGAACTTGCATTTTTAACATGGATTCAAAACGAACCCGAACTTGTTTGTCTCTCAACAAACAACCAACAAATCCATCACCTTGCTTTTAAATTTCTTATTTGTGTACAAACGAACTTTCGCACTTATTTGGTCTAGATCAGAACGCTTTTTGTTTCCTTCTCTACATGTCACGGCCCCCGACCCGGTTTGACCCGTTTCAGGAGCCGCGGGACAGAAATACTGCGGTATTTAATTAATTGAGTTTGACAGCGGAAGTTTTCATCAGGATCTTTTTAAAATGTAAATATTTCCCGATTATTTTATTTCACAATGTGGGATAAAAACCCAATAATTTACAATCTTGAGATTTCACAAAGGAATCCTTTATTTTTACAAAACATGTTTCTTTATTTTTATACTGAGCCACTTTCTTGAGCTTGTAGTGCTATATGGCACTTTTCCTAGATTCATAACAGGTCACCTGAAACATGTTTGAAAAAGGTTTTGTCAGCGGGAAATACTGAGTGAATCATTCTATTTTGCATAATGATGCATAGTTATCAATTACAGCATAAGAGCGATTACAATGGCTTCTATCTTATTTTTATCTGGCATTCTGTCACAATGGTGACATGTCACAATGGTGACGATGGTCATACCACTATTTAGATCAATGAACCTAAATAGTGATGATTATCCCTGTAGGTCAATGAACCTAACAGTGATTGTCCCGAGTAGGTCAATGAACCTAACTGGGAGAAATTAGTAATGTGCACAATACCCCACTAACCAGTAATTCAAGATATCCACGACTTAGTCCCTGTAATTATAACCTTGAAAATAATTTGGAGTATTGTAAAACAATTTATAAAAAGAGAATGACTCACATTGCAAATTTATACGGGCAGAGTTTGGCCTACTGATTTAGCCTTTTTAACCTAAATTTAACAACAGGCACACAATTCTGGGTTAGTAATCAATCCAGCATTTACGATAACTCACGAGATCAAATTCTCACAACGAACGACAAAGTGCGATACTTCATCCATCGAATTAACGACGATCCATCGAATTAACGACGAATGATAAAGTATAACCCTAATGTGGGCGGCACTTAAACATCCATTGGATATATTGATCGATCGGACAATGAATCGTAATAGCGATTGTGCTAATACCCTGATTGCGGCGTCGATTATTAAACCGTGTGTGTTAATTGTGGTAAACAGACAATATCTCAGCGCACAAAGTAAATTTGAGCGTCGTTTCAACTCCCAGAATCAAGTCCCAAACTCATCTATTTATAGCCGAATTTTGACCTTTAGGCGGCCCGCGTGAGATGTAAGCTTATCCTTACGCGTCCCGCGTAACAACAACTTTCATGCATAGGGTTGCCACGTGTGGGACTAGCTCAGCTGAGTCGACGATTTCTGAAAATTCCTTGCTGCCAACGTTTTAAGTGGATAATCGTAACTAGGAAATACCCCCCCTGAGTTTTAGGGGCCCTGATCCTGATTCTGATTTTTCTGAAAATCTTAGGGTTTGTGCAGAATCACTTGGGTTTCTTAATTAGGGTTTCCTATTGGTCAAATTCATTTCGGATTTCCAATTCCCAAGTATATTAGGATCCTGTCTTTGAATCCTACTTTACTTAACACTATTTGTTTACCTTTATATCTTGGAAAGGTACTACCAAAGATTCATCTGATAGACATTTCTTGGATACATGAAATATATCATGTATTCCAACTAACCTTCCTGGTAGTTGTAAGCTATAAGTAACTGGTCCAATACGTTGAATTACTAGAAATGATCCTACGTATCTTTGGACTTAGTTTTCCTTTCTTACTCCTTTCCAAGGAGATACTTCCAATTATATTTTGTCTCCAACTCGAACTCCAACGAATTTTATCTATTATCTGCATAATTCTTATGACTATCTCTTGCCGTTTTCAGCTTTTCCCTCGTGATACTGAATATCACAGTCGTAGTCACTTAGGATTTTCATCCATCTCCTTTGCCTCATGTTTAATTCTTTTTGCCCAATTATATATATCTTAAATTCTTATAATCCGTATAGATAGTACCCTTACTTCCATACAGATAATGTCTCCAAATCTTAAGGCAAAAATTATGGTTCCTAATTCTAACTCATGAGTGGTATAGTTTTCTTCGTACCTTTTCAATTGTCTTGATGCATATGCAATTACTTTTTTGCGTTGCATTAACACGCATTCAAATCCTAACTTTGAAGCATTACCTTATACTTCAAAATCTTTAGTTCATAAGGCTAATATCTGAGTATTTGGTTAATTTCTGCTTTAAGATCCTCATTCAAACTTAGCTATTTTACAGGTTAACTTAGTAATGGTATAACTATCTTAAAAAATCCTTAATAAATCGTCTGTATTATCCGACTAAACTTCTAATTTCCATTGCGGATTAGGGAACCTTTCATTTTGATAATATCTTATCAGGAGTTACGTGAATACCTTCAGGATTCACCATATGACCTAAAATTGCACTTCCAGCAGCCAAAATTCATTCTTCGAAAATTTGGCATAAAGCTTTTCTTTTCTTAACAAAGTTAAGAGTACATGCAAGTGCTGATAATGTTCTTCCTGACTTTTTGGAATAAATAAGTATATCGTAGTTGAAGACAATTACCAATTTATCCAAATATGGTTTACAGATCCTATTTATCATGTCCATGAATGATGCAGGTGCATTCTTTAATTCGAAGGGCATGACTGTAAACTAGTAATGACCATACCTAGTTCTGAAAACAGTCTTAGGTACATCTTCCTCTGATACTTTTAATTGATAATATCCGGAACATAAGTTGATCTTAGAAACTATTTATCTTCCTGGAACTGATCGAATAGATCATTAATTCTAAGTAATGGGTATCGATTCTTAATTGTAACCTTATTCAATTCCTATAATCAATACACATTCTTATTGAATCATCCTTTTTCTTAACAACCAATATTGTGCTAACCGATAAGGTTCCCTGGCTTATCGGTAAAATTCCTGGAATTAGATGAATCCTAAATTTTATCTCCCTATCTGTTGGTAATCCAGGTAAATCTTCTGGGAATACATCTGGGTATTCTAAAATTACAGAAATTTCCTTAAATTCTGTATCTTTAGTATTAATGATTACTGAAATCATGTATACTATTCCTTGCTTTCGTTCATAACTAACAACTTTCATTAGATATGAACTTTATGGGTTTACATGGCTTATCTCCTGTAATCATTATTACTTCTCTAATGATTGCTCAACTTCTATAGAATTCTTATCACAGATAATTCAAGCATACTTAATCAATTCATTCCTAACATATCATCGAATTCAACCAATATGGTTGCATAAAATTTATGACTTAAAAGTTTTATTTCTACGTTTTGCAGAACCTTATTTAACTAAATTCCCATCTGCCATTTCTACTGTAGAAATTTATCTAATGCTGGTTAACGGTAAGTTAAGAGTTTGGCAGAGTAAAGTATTTATAAAAATTTGGTTTGTACCAGAGTCAAATAATACTTTTGGGTAAACATTGTAAGCTAAGAACATACCGACTATCACATCTGGAATCATCTCGGCTTCTTGAGTAGTCAGCTGGAAGGCTCTCGCATTTCTTTTTGCTCCTTCTGACGGTTTGGCTTGATTGTCAAATGGTTTATTCAGTTTTGGACAATCTGGCCTAAGATGTCCAGTTTCTCCACAGTTGTAGCAAACTGAAAATTTCTTCCTCCTACAGTCTTCTTCTTGATGCCCTAGAATTTTGCAAAAATTGCAATATCCTTTGCATCTTCCAAAATGCTTCCTTTTGCAAAAATTGCAAAATGGACTAGTAGAAGATTGCCCATTCCCACCTTTCTTGAAATTGTTATGGTTACCCGAACGAAATTCTTGGGTAATCTTTTGGGCTACTTCCTTCCTTCTATTTTCTTCTCTTGTCCGTACTAGCTCGTCAGTCAGAGTATTGGCTAATTCTACTGCATCATCAATCGTATGAGGTTTCGCAGCCTTGACGATATTACGGATCTCAGAAATCAATCCCCAAATATAACGAGAAATAAGTACCGGCTCTGGCGAAGCCAGGGTTGGTACCACTCGAGCATATTCGAAGAATGTCGTAGTATACCCTCGACAATCTACATCCACCATCCGGTGGGTTAGAAACTTATTTGTCATTTGTTCCTTTTCATACTCAGGACAGAATTTTCTTTCTACAAAGCTCTTAAATTCTTCCCATTTCATGGCATAAGCCTTATTTCTTCCTTTAGCTTGTAACACCGTATTCCACCATTCGAGCGCCACTTCTTTGAAAAGGTTTGACGCGTACATGACCTGATCATCCTGAGCACATTTACTTATGGCAATTACTGCCTCGGTTTTCTCTAACCAACGTAGTGCCGCAGTCGCTCCTTCATTGCCTGCAAACTCAGTGGGTTTACAAGCAAGAAATTCTTTGTAAGTGCAACCAGGTGTTGCAACTTTCCTTTTCTTAGGGAGCGGAGCTTGCCATGGTTCATTATCATGATTAACATGATTACCGCCTTCATTTACGCTATTACTGAAATTATCTTCAGAAATACGTTTACTAGGAACAATTTGTTGAGGTTCAATTGGATTTTTAACAGCAGCAATGATTGCTGGAATAGCATTGGCTATCCCTTGAGCAACTATTCCTGGAATAGTGTTGGCTATCCCTTGAGCAACTATATTTTCTATATCTTGCCTAGTCACATATTGATCCCCCGGTTGTTGCTCAGATTGATTAACCTCATTAACTGGTTCATTATTAGCGTTTTCCATCTGATATCTAATTTATAGATACATAATTAGTATAAAGGAAATAATCCAATGTTACAATTAATTGCACATAATCATGTAAACGAATATACAAACAAAATTGTAACTTTCTAAAATTTCCTTATATCATGCTTTATATACACCCGTTTTATTATTTATTTTACACATACCGATTTTACTATTACTATTACATAACCATAGTTTCATAAAATCCCCTATTCTTTTGTCAGATGATATTCTAGTAACGGCGTTCCTTCTCATCGTATTTCCAGGAGATCTGTCCCAAAATCTCTTGGATCCTATTCCCAGCATCCATTTTGTCAAAATGACGAAGTTCAGTCATATTCTCGTTACTCATTGGTGAATTTGGTAAAGGTTCTGGATTGAACTTAGGAAAAAGCCTATAGGGATGGTTTTGTAACAGTATTTCATTATTCAACCATTCGTCTATTTGCGAGTGGATTGAAAGGTTTGTAATAGCTGGTTCTAAATTCATTGGTAGTTGTGTTTCAAGAGAATGAATAAAATCATTTTCATTAATAGGCTTAATAGTATCATCGGTTGCCATTATAAAATCTAGTTCTTCTTGAGATGGTAATCCCTCAATTTGCCTAGAACTTTCCCCAATTTCCATTTTCTTAGGCTTAGGTTTCTCGAGAGGTAAAGCGTTGAATTCTATAGGTTCTTCTATGTCTGGAATATACCTATTGAAATCTCTGGAAACTTCTATTCTTATTGGATAGAGATTTAAATTCTGAAGGGCTTCCGACAGATCACTCATGCTGTTTATGCAAGATACACACAATTACTAAGTTTAAAAATTATATCAAATTTCATAGAAAACTTTTAAATATTATTTCATATTGGGTAACTGTGAAACAACCGAATATGAAAACACACTAGGTTTTATTTGTAAATTTATTTACTGAAATAAGGTTTCTAGACTTTTAAATAATAAAAGTGCTAAAACTTTGAGTCAAATTATTTAAAGATTTATATTTACTACTACAGTAGCTGACATATAAAAATCTGCCCATACTGTTCAAAATTAGTCAGATAATAAAACATATAATCACAAAATAGCAATTAATATAAATTAAGTATTTTCTAAATACTTAATTGGCTTAAATCAGTGGCTCGATAAGTGGCTCTGATACCACCTTTTTCTGTCACGGCCCCCGACCCGGTTTGACCCGTTTCAGGAGCCGCGAGACAGAAATACTGCGGTATTTAATTAATTGAGTTTGACAGCGGAAGTTTTCATCAGGATCTTTTTAAAATGTAAATATTTCCCGATTATTTTATTTCACAATGTGGGATAAAAACCCAATAATTTACAATCTTGAGATTTCACAAAGGAATCCTTTATTTTTACAAAACATGTTTCTTTATTTTTATACTGAGCCACTTTCTTGAGCTTGTAGTGCTATATGGCACTTTTCCTAGATTCATAACAGGTCACCTGAAACATGTTTGAAAAAGGTTTTGTCAGCGGGAAATACTGAGTGAATCATTCTATTTTGCATAATGATGCATAGTTATCAATTACAGCATAAGAGCGATTACAATGGCTTCTATCTTATTTTTATCTGGCATTCTGTCACAATGGTGACATGTCACAATGGTGACGATGGTCATACCACTATTTAGATCAATGAACCTAAATAGTGATGATTATCCCTGTAGGTCAATGAACCTAACAGTGATTGTCCCGAGTAGGTCAATGAACCTAACTGGGAGAAATTAGTAATGTGCACAATACCCCACTAACCAGTAATTCAAGATATCCACGACTTAGTCCCTGTAATTATAACCTTGAAAATAATTTGGAGTATTGTAAAACAGTTTATAAAAAGAGAATGACTCACATTGCAAATTTATACGGGCAGAGTTTGGCCTACTGATTTAGCCTTTTTAACCTAAATTTAATAACAGGCACACAATTCTGGGTTAGTAATCAATCCAGCATTTACGATAACTCACGAGATCAAATTCTCACAACGAACGACAAAGTGCGATACTTCATCCATCGAATTAACGACGATCCATCGAATTAACGACGAATGATAAAGTATAACCCTAATGTGGGCGGCACTTAAACATCCATTGGATATATTGATCGATCGGACAATGAATCGTAATAGCGATTGTGCTAATACCCTGATTGCGGCGTCGATTATTAAACCGTGTGTGTTAATTGTGGTAAACAGACAATATCTCAGCGCACAAAGTGAATTTGAGCGTCGTTTCAACTCCCAGAATCAAGTCCCAAACTCATCTATTTATAGCCGAATTTTGACCTTTAGGCGGCCCGCGTGAGATGTAAGCTTATCCTTACGCGGCCCGCGTAACAACAACTTTCATGCATAGGGTTGCCACGTGTGGGACTAGCTCAGCTGAGTCGACGATTTCTGAAAATTCCTTGCTGCCAACGTTTTAAGTGGATAATCGTAACTAGGAAATACCCCCCCTGAGTTTTAGGGGCCCTGATCCTGATTCTGATTTTTCTGAAAATCTTAGGGTTTGTGCAGAATCACTTGGGTTTCTTAATTAGGGTTTCCTATTGGTCAAATTAATTTAATAATTATGACTTTTGATGAGAGTCGTTACACTACATGCAACAAGAGGTACAACCACAAATAATATTTGTGTGTGTTTCTTGTTTTTGTCAAAAGCAACAAGCACAAAACAAAAGTGAACCACAAGTTTTTTCCTTTTTCTCTATACATACACACTCACCAACAAACAAAACAAAACTTGAAATTCAAAGCTTCTATACTCTTCCTTTGAACGACGCAAGCAATAAAAAAACAATTTACTTACTTTTAGTTCACACGAATAGGAGAATTTTCAATGGCTCTAACTATTTGCACACCTTGGCAGGCTATCTACACACTTAGGGTTTACATACGCTGCGTAGAGACCTATACGCAGCGTATAGCTCTCTACGCAGCGTATGTAAGGGGTAGGTACACGACCAGACAGTCAAACCTAGTACCATGTCAAATCAGTCTGACATACGCTGCGTATAGGTCTCTACGCAGCGTATGTCAGACTGATTTGACACTGATACGATGTTGTCTAGGCACGTGAATAAAGCAATACGGGGAGTAGAGAGCTATACGCTGCGTATTTCAGTGAATTTGAAAGTCTATTTATCCATGCATCTCTGCTTCCCTTCGACTTCATCTCATATTCTGTTTTCATCTTCTTCTTCAATAACAAAGCAAAATCATTTGTTATGTTTTTTGTTCAATATTGTTAAAATGTCATCATTTTGGAACGAGAATTATTTCGGTAATCGCTATTCTAACGACACATGGGGAGCAAATGATGCCAATGAGGAGGAGGTTGTGTCTGGAGTCCCTGTTGATCAAAAAACACAGTTACCAGACTTAAACGAGACTCCCACTCCACGTATTGATGAACCAAATTACCCGGCGAATCAAGTGTATCCGGATTACGGATACGGGTATGAATCTCCGTGCGTGCAACAAAGTGGATACGGTGCTGAGAATGCACCTGTTGATGAACCATATTACCCGACGCAGCAATCGTATCCGGGTTACGGATACGGGGGTGAAGGTGGATACGGGGGTTACGATGGATACGGGGGTGAACGTGGATACAGTGAATACGATAGATATGGGGGTGAAGGTGGATACGGAGGCTACAGTGGATACGAAGACTACGGCGGATACGGTTATGAGCCCCGTAACACACCACTGTATGATGATTATGAACCATCTACCCCGGGCAATCCGTTTCAAATAAAGGAGATATCACATTAATATTTGTATTATTTTTATAATAATTATTATTATTGTTAGAATTATATTGTTATTGTTATTGTTATTATTATTAGAGTTAATTACATAGTTAGTCCATGTGGTTTGTACAAAATAACATACTTAGGTACTAATAGTTTAAAATCACCTTCTAGGCTATTAACTTTTAATTTTGTAACGTTTGGAGGTATTAACTTCTAGGGTATTAACATAGTTAGTCCCTATGGTTTGCACAAAATAACATACTTAGGTACTAATAGCATGTGATTTTAAACCTACAAATAACGTTAATACCTTCAAACGTTACAAAATAAAAAGTTAATACCCTAGAATAGAATGTGATTTTAAACTATTAGTACCTAAGTATGTTACTTTGTGCAAACCACAGGGACTAACTATGTAACTAACTCTTATTATTATTATTGTTATTGTTATTGTTGTTGTTGTTGTTGTTGTTGTTGTTGTTGTTGTATTATTATTATTATTATTATTATTATTGTTATTATTATTGTTAAAAATATTATAATTATTATTATTGTTGTTGTTGTTGTTATTATTATAATGTTTATTATTATTATTATTTTATTATTATTATTATTATTATTATTATTGTTAAAAATATTATTATTATTATTTTATTGTTGTTGTTGTTATTATTGTTGTTATTATTATTAACGTAACTTTTTTTTAGCGTTTCATGTCTCTAACTGATTTGAAGAATTGGGTACAAGAAACGGGAAAGGAGAATGGTTACGTAATTGTTACCCGCCGATCGAAAAATATTGGCGGTAATACTGGGATGGTATGGCTTGTGTGCGACCGTAGTGGTGAGCACCGTAGTAAAGCAACAGTTAGGAAAGCTGGTAAGCAAAAAAATCTGGTGCCCATTTTCATTACTCGTCATCCGGGACGTGACGAATGACACGTGGGAGTTAAAAGTGGACAACGCGAACCATAACCACGAACCTACGACGAGTCTGTTGGGCCACGCTTTTGTGCGAAGATTTACTGAAGCCGAATACAAGCTAGTGGAGCAGCTAACTGCTCAAAACATGGAGCCACGTATCATATTTCAAACCCGAAGAAAGTAGTTCCCAGACAGCCTGCATGTTCAGAAAGACGTGCAAAATGCGGTACAAAAAATTAGAGCGACACTGATGGACCGAAAGACTCCTATGCAGGCACTGGAAAGCGTGCTGCATGACAACCGATTCATTTACGACACCCGACAGGAACCCAAAACAGATGTCGTAACAGAGATTTTATTTGTTCATCCTTATTCAATCACTATGTGGCGCGCATTCCCGCACGTGATGTTAATCGACGCGACCTACAAAACAAACATATACAACATGCCATTTGTCCAGGTTGTGGGTTTGACGTCGACCAACAAGTCTTTTTGTATCACACATGCCGTTATTTGCAAAGAACGAAGGGATAACTACGTGTGGGTGCTTGAGCGGATCAAGTCAATTTTGCATGAATGTATGATGCGACGTGTGATAGTCACGGATAGAGAGCTTGCCCTAATTAACGCGTGTGCTAAAGTATTCCCGAACGCATCTAGGCTTCTATGCCAGTTTCACATCGAATAAAATATATGTAGACATTGCAAGCAATGGTTCAATAAAGAAGATTGGGGGAAATTTATATCGTACTGGTGGAGAGTGTGCGAATCTGCTTCAGAGCCCATGTACAAGTACAACTTGGAGAAACTGTATAACCGACTCGTGGTTACCAACCGAGAAAGTAAGTGTTCCTTCAACAAACGACTCACCCAATCTATTATATTTTACACACGCTTTTACATTTCATTATTTTATTTTTGCAGGTGTCTTTGATTACGTCTACGAAAACTGGCTCAAAGACTATAAAGAAATGTTAGTTTATGCGTGGACCGATAAGTGTCGCAACTTTGGTCAGCGCACCACCAACAGAGTTGAGAGCCAGCACGTAAATTTAAAAAGATACGTTACGCACGAGAGTTCATTGGAGTGAATAGCAAGATGCGTCATTGATATAGTTGAAACTCAGTACGATGAAATACAAAAAAGTTTCACCGAGAGCATCGAAAAAACGATGAATCACCACAGACACCCACTGTTGGACAACCTACGTGGAAGGGTTTCCCATACAACACTTGATTTGCTGGCAACAGAGCTACTGAGGAAGCTGGAGGTGTTTCAGAAACTTAACGCATCATGTGGTTGCCATATGTGGCTTAGCTGTGGATTGTTGTGTGCTTGTAGGCTGGAAAACTACAAAAGTACAGGTAAAAAATATTAAAACTACAAACCTTTTGTTATTTAGTACGATTTAGCTGTTTCTCACACCGTATTAACTTAACTGTGCAGGGCGTATGATACAACTCGAGGACGTAGATGTATTCTGGCGTAAGCTTGACTTGATCCCGTGTAAACTGGTAGATGAGGAAGTCGATGTTGTGGCAGAGCTCAATAATGTGCGGCAACATTTAGAGGCGCAGTCCCCCGTTCAGCGAAAGAGTTTGCTTTCAAAGATAAAAGCGGTCTTCACCCCGAAATCGTCAACCAAGAAACCACCGATCGTCCAGCAAAATACTCGCGGTCGGCCTACATCAAAGAAAGTACAAGAAAGGCTAGATGAAGCTGCGAGGTTAGACGAAGCTGCGAGGTTAGACGAAGCTACGAGATACAGCTCCTATGGCAAGGACAGCAACGTATATACCGCTTCCCCAAAACATAGGAACGATTTACCCCGACACAGCTCATACATACCGTCAGAGGACTCTCGTGGAACTGGTTCGGTTGTAAAGTCTGGAAAACCTAAGATGCAACGAAACAGTTCAACAAGTTCTAAAAAGAAGGAGACGCTGGATGATCATGGTTTTCCATTAATGAAGGAGGACAAGCACTTGTTAAGCATTATGAGGTTTAAGGATCAAATTCCATCAGAGTTTCACTCTTACATATCGCGTATACAAGATGTGACACCAGACGGTCATTGTGGGTACAGGTCTGTGGCTGTCGGGTTAGGTTTTTCGGAATACGTATGGCTGATGTGCAAATTATGGTCTATAAAAACTAACCTAATCTAGACACCCAAGTTTTAAATTTATAAACTAAGACTCTCTAAATGCTAGACCACTGACAGGCAAGTGTAACTATCGTACGTAGTAAAGCCTAATGAAGTCCGAGTATCGAACCCACGAGACACTAGCGACGCTACACTAGACTCTCACTCAACTAATTACTTAACGGTTTATTTGATTTGATTGGATTTTGGGGTTTTAACTAATTAAACTAAAGGAATTAACTAAGACAAACTAGACTACCTAGACGCATGCTGAAGTCTACTAAAGTGAAATTAAGGATGAGAAAGTACTACCCAGGTTTGGAATCCTATTCGTGACTGTCGGTTATCTCTCGGCAATGGTAACTATGATGGAACCAAGTTCAAATAATACGATACTCTAAGACTAAAGATAAGTTGAATCTCCTGCCAGTCTCATCAACTTCTCCTAAGGTCCTAGAGGTCAAATAAAGCTCACTGGTATGGGTTGGATCACCTCCCGGTCTCTCCAACAATACTAAAGTACCCAAAGACTAGATCTCCTCTCGGTCTCACTAATCACAATACACCCTAGAGTGCACGAGGTAACCTAAAAACACTTGACAAGACTTAGGAAAACAAATAATACTAGGGAACTTAGACAGATCTCCTCCCGGTCTCACTACACCTAAATACCTAGCACCAAAGACAATCCCAACTTTCTATCTCCTCCCGGTCTCAAGAATAGGTAGAACACTAAACTCCTTTAAATTATCAAACAAAGTTCCTATGGAATACGTGCACCATAAACCATAAACTAGTTACAAACACAAAGTAGGTAACCTAACATGCATCTATACATAAAAGACAATCACAAAGACACATGAGGAACGATTGAACGATAATAAATTAGAATAAAGAACGCACAAACATCTAGCCAATTATTATTAGGTCTTTTACTTTAATATTAAACCATCAAATAAATTACCAAAAACGAGATATTACCGATTATACACAAATAATCATCACAAACCCGGGTAGAATAAACGAACTAGCCAATAATCATAGTCAAAACCAAGAAACAAGTCTGATTCAATAAATATATCATGTTTATAAAGTCTAATAACATGAAGCAAATTAAACCGAACTAACACGTTTATAAAACCGAACTTGTATCTTGAATCTGAGGCTTGAACTCGAACCAATCCTTTTCTTCTCCTTGAAATCGCCTTTTGTATACCTTTTCAAAATTGCGTCTCCCTCTGATGTGCGGCCGTCTAACTCTCTTTACTTCTTCTGCTGTCGAATGAATCCCTCAAACAAAGTCTGGTGTATATATATTTTCGTCTCAGGGGTTGTTCAGCCGTCCCTTCGATTAAAATCCCTTAGGGTATTTTGGTATGGGGTAATGGAATGGAAGGTGGAATGGAATCGACGAGGTAATGGAATGGATGAGGTAATGGAATTGATCATTACCATTCCATGTCTTGTTTGGTTACCATGTGAGAATGGAATGAATCATTACTTTTTGTTGTTTGGTTGGCAAGAAAAGACGAAGGAATAAAATCAGACGACGGTGGTCAGTGGTGGTGGGCGATGATGGTGGGTGGTGATAGGTGGAAGTTGTACAGGCGGCAGGTGGTAATAGCAGCGGAGGTGGGTGACGGCGGAGTTGGGTGGCGGCAATGACGACGGCGGCGACGGTGGGTGGTAGCCGCAGCGGTGGACAGCGGTGTTGGGGGTGGGTGGTGACGGTGGTGGTTGACGACGATGGCGGAGGTGAGTGGCGGCGGTGATCGGAGGTGGTAATGGTGGACGTGGGTAGCGGCGGTGATCGGTAGTGGCAGCGACGGCGATGGCGTAGGTGGGTGGCGGAGGTGATCGGAGGTGTCAGTGGTGAAAATAGGTGGCGGTGGTGGGGACGGAGGTGGGTGGCGGCAACGGCAGTGGCGGGTGGGGGCGGTGGCGGTAGTGGCGAAGGTGGTGGTGGCGATGGTTGCGGTGGCACTGGTGGTGTTATCGGTGGGTCGCGGGTGGCGGCGGTGGGAGGTGGGAGGTGGTGGTGGTGGTCGGAGCTGGCTGGCGGCGGAGGTGGGTGACGATAGCAGACGGCGACGGTGGATGGCGGTGGTGGTTGGCGGTGGTGATGGTGGGTGGTGGCAACGATGGTGGGTTGTGGCGTATTTAATGAAGGATGAATAGGGAATGTAATGGAAAAAAAAAACAGGGGGCGGATGAAATGATTTTGAGGGAATTGAATGCATTTTGGAATGGACGATTCCATTCCATCAACCAATCAAACACACTTTTTTTCTTTCCCTTGTAATGATCCATTCCATTCCTCCTCTCATTCCTGCATACCAAACGCTACCTTAAGGTTTTAGATATCATCGGCCCAACTCCACGTTCAAGATTTGCCGAGCTTTAATGCTTTTTATGGCCCACTTACTTTCATCCAAATTAATGTTATAATTTACTCCAAACGGCCCAAAGTAAATATTTGTTTTAATTTCCTAATATAAACATTGTTTTTTTTTTTTTTCAACTTATAGAATTCACGTGAATTCTACTTTGGCATGGAATTAATTTCAAGTTTCATATAACGTGCACTTTAGCCCCCTTGAGTTTCATGAACTAATTTTTAGAGAACTTTTCTTTAATTGCGATTTAGCCCTTCGTCTTTCAGCTTCTTTTAATATTTCCTGATTCTTCGTCCATTGATCATTTAAGCTCGTTTTTTTATTTCTTTTTGCACCAGGACCTGTAATAATAATAAATAATAAAATATATGTCTAAATACTATAAAAATGACTCTAAACTATTAAAAGTAAAATACAAAATACACGGGTAAATGACGGTCTTTTTCAACACATCAAATATCCCCACACTTAAATCTTTTTCGTCCCTGAAAAAGACTTATGCAATGGAATCATAATTAGAATAGATGGTTTCAAAAAATTTCGGTTACTTTAATTAAAAAGATATAAGCACGTATAACCACGATTACCGTTATTGTTATCCACTTAAACCCAACCGTCAACTCATCAAGCCCCTTTTCATGCCAGCATTATATTCAAGTTAACAATTGATCTAAAGGTCTCACACTTAAGATCCACAAATCCACCTAATACCATATCAAGCTTATAAGGTAAAGATTAAAAATCTACCACTTTATATAAATAACCCTTATGTATTTAAAATTAAATTTTGATAGAATGATGGATGATGATGAGCTTTACCAATTTTTTTCATGATCAACTTAGAGGGCATTATCACCAACTTGCTATCCCAGTGGGAAACACTATAAGCTCACATTTTTTTCTTTTTAATTAGCTCAAATAGATGGATGATGGAATTTTTTTTAGGCGCCACCAGAATCCGGATTTATTCTCATAAAAATGATAAGGTGTGCCAATTTAACTAAAAATACTTATAAGCTATTTACTTATAGTGGTACCTTTTATACTCTCAACAGTTTCGGCTTTTCTATTTCTCCTAAGATGAGAACCCACAAGACTTCATGATTTTTTTAATAAGGTATATTAAAAGCAAAGGGAACCCTCTACGTTGGTTGGGTCTACCAGTACATCCCAGAAAATACGTCTTCTATCTATCTTATCTTTTATATATAATATTTTGAAAACCAAAAATCCTAATTTTTCTATCATTTTCCATTATTTTTTTGCAAACATTATTTTCAAGAACATTTTCTATTTTTCCAATTTTTTTTGGATTTTAATTTTTTTAATTTTTTTGTATTTTTCATTTTTATGACTCAAAAACTAAGAGCTAAACGATAGTTTCCCATCCCCACACTTAAACTCTACATTGCTCTCAATGTAGGATGGAAACCGACTCAAAAGAATAAAATAAATAAGAAATAATATAAACTAAGAGCAAATTGGAAAGAACTTAGCTGGTAAAATTACGCGTAAGCTCCAAAACTCTCGTCCAATCCAGCTCGATCGTATAGCATTTCGGTCGCGATCGGCTTTGACACTGACTTACATGCTCGGTAAATGCCTGATATCTGAAAAGCAGCTCCGAAATCACCCGAATGGAGATTGAGTACGGGTGGTACAATTCAAACCTACATAGACAAAGACAAGCAAAAACCAAAGCAGTACCGACTCTAAAAAAACGACTCAAACGATACTAACTTAGACTCAATATACAGAAAATACGACTATGTACAAACTCTATGAAACCTCCCCACACTTGAATTTAATCAGGAGGTTTCTCCTTTATCCAGCCTCGGTCTAACCCGTTTAGTTTTAATTGTTCATCATTGTTTATTAAGAAATTAATGATGAAACTAGAAAATATTTTTAAGCGTTCAACCGGGTCAAACCACCAAACTTTAAATTTACCTGGACCAAATCTAATACAATGCATGTAACGAGGAAGATGGTTGTCTCTGCACTTCAGTTTCTCATTTTGCTTCTTTTTATACCATCTCCTGACCCTCACCATGTGTTGAACTAAGCAATTTCTTCGCGCCTGCTCCCGTGATTTTAAATGTGGTGGCGATTCATCTTCTAACGTCTCAACGGGCCGACTATCAAACTCCGTAGCCACTTCATCTTCTTCTATGTTTGGTATTTGTCTGATCTCCATGGTTGGCCCCCTTACAAGTAATATCTCTAAATATGCAAGGACACTAACCGGGTCAAATTCTCCCTCTTCAAGAGTTGGTAAACCCACCAACTCTTCACCAAACTTGTGACAACTGCCAAATTTGCATGTTTCCGTACAACTATTAAATATTGATTAGTGCTTAATGACTGTGCTGAATTACAATTAATTACTTGAACTGCTTTCTGATTATTACCATATACATACATGTGCATTACCTATTGCAAATGACATATCATTGACTGCATGCAAACATATTGACATAAATGATGCACAAAGCACGGTTAGCACAGTTAACGGATAAGACAGAAAAATGCCGACGGGGTTTAGTACATAGACAGACGTTGTTTTGAGACACAGTGTGTGCCAGAGACTAAGTACTACTCTAGTATGGTGTGTAGGGAAGTAAGGACCACAAAACTGCTTTTGTAGGTGATAGTTAAAGTGCCGGAAAGTGCCTAAAACTCACCAAAGGTGCAGAATTCTGCATAATTCAGCAAAAATCAGTTTTTTAATAAGCTAGTAACATGCAGAAATATGACTAAATGGTCCTGAATGCTTTCCTAAGTGTCGGGAATTAAAAGTGTCACAAAAGGTAACATAATGAACACTAAACGGAATAGTTTGACACTTTAACGAACCGGTATCTAACCAAACAACCGGACACTACCCGGAACACCAAAATTATACTAGAAGCATTGTTTTATTATTTCTGAGCTAGTTGTGATCTCCGAACACCCTAACACACCATATAACACCTAATACACATGAACACTAAACTTTACACTTGAAAACTAACTAGATTAACCAACTTACCATTAAACCACAACTAGACCCCCCCCCCTCATGTTGACGGTCACATGGTGGCCCACCATCAAGATCTTTAGTTGATCTTACTCGATATTATGTGATCTTATTTGATTTAGTAAAGATTGTGTCATGTACTTAAGAAGCATAATACCCATTGGACAAACACTTGTTGGAAAGATTATGTTATAAACCCCAAGACACTTAACCATTTCTCATTCATCTCAACACCACACAACTCTCTCCCTTCCTTCCTTCTTGATTCACGACCAACAATAACAACAACTCTAACATCATCATCACCTTATTTCCATACAATCCATACTCAAACAAAGGTGTTAGAAGGCGCATAAGGAAGCTTGGAGCTTTCGGAAGTCGAAGGACCTTCATCATTTGCTTTTATCCACTTGTTTTCTACACTTGATCATCCCTAGCCTTGAGCTAGTAGTAAGATCTTCTACTCTTCATTTTGCACCTATTTTAAGTGGTTAAAGATGTTATAAGAGGATTATCATAAAGAACACAAAGAAACAAGAAGTTGAAACATGAACATAAGCTTGAAATTATAAGAAAACTTAAGGGAAGCACGTTGTTTAATGTTGTTGTGATATTTGATGAATGATTGTTTGTGCAAATGATGTAGATCATTATATGATCTTGCTAGATCATGATTAAAAACATAATCTAGCAAGATGAGAGGGTGAAAATGTTAGAGATTTATAAATCATCCTCATGAAAGACATGAACTTCAAAAGATATATTGTTTTCTTGAAAAATAATAATCAAAGTGGGTTAATAATCATATAGATCTAAAATTTATGAGTGGTTTTCCAAAAGAACCAAGCTTGAAATATGGGTTTTAGTAGATCTTGGTTCTTACATAAACAAATACTATTTTTAAGGGTTAAACAAGTGAAGAAACATTTGTGTAACAAAAAGATTACATAAAGAAGCATTTTTAGAAAATGAGTTTGGAAGTTGTAAACACCAAACTTCTTTAAAGATGAAGTTTTTAAAGAAGTAAATACATTTCAAAGGGTAACTAAACCTACTAAGCACACTACCAAGTTACTACAAGTCTTTATGAAAGTTCAAGTTCATGGTGTTATGTAAATTGTATAGTTTTGGCACTTGGTAAGTATTGATTAAGTTGTTGATCGTTTGTGATGATTTTGAAAAGAAAATGATATGCTTTGAAAGCATGGACACCTCCATTTTTAGGGGAAACTATGGCAAAATTTTCCAAAAATATAAACACTTAGAAAAATATTTTCTAACAAATATTTATAAGTGTATTTTAACTATGGTTTTCAATATAAACTTTGCCATAATTTTTGTTACAAAAATAAAAGTATTGGAGGTTGGTTTTTATAAATAAAAATGGATAAATATGTATTTAGAATATATATTTACATTAAAGACATGATGTGTGTGAATATTTGTATGCTTTGTGTAGTAGTTATATTATTTTAGGGTTAAAATAATATAACTTGACAAAATACCAAGAAATTACAATCCAGAATGTTACCAAAAATGTAACACCTCAAAAATTCACGTCCTATAACGTGTAGACACATGTCGTATGTTGAAACGTGTGAAAGTATATTATGAAAGGACTAAAGTTGACAAACATGGAAAGTATGTGAATATACGTATTCTAAGTGTCAACAGTGAATAAATATATTGTATATTAACCCTACATGATGTTTATAACATCAAACGAATAAATCATGGATCATACGAAGCTAAAAGTGAGAGATTACAAACTACAGGGGTTAAATGTGTCAACATGTTTAATGATATACCTCTGAGTGACCTTTTGACAAACCCGAAGCTTTGTAACGGTTAATTATACTCACCAGAATACACGGTTTAAATTTCGTAAAGTTTCGTTAACGTATGAGAAAGTTATGATCAAATTCGTGTGCGAGGGGTTAAAGTGCAAACATTGAAAGTTAAGGCTTTCCGGGTTGACCGGAAGTGTTCGGGGACTTGGCAAAGTGGGTATAAGTCCTAAAGTCCATGTGGGTATAGTATAAGGGGTCAAGATGCAATAAAAAGATTGATTACCCTTTCAAATAAGCCAAAGGTCAAGTTGTATAACAAAGAAAATAGAAAATCTGATTATTGAGGTCCAGGCGGCCCGCTTCAACATTCTTGAATCCTCAGGCGGGCCGCGTGGGACGCCCAGAACCAGAAAACGGGGACAGACCCCTGGAAACGCGAAGAGCCGACCCTTTTTCGACATTAATGCATTATGGGCGACCCCTAAACAGTCCTAGGCACTAGGAACACATGTTGGAAGGTTGTGGTTACCTGGTAGACTTGTTTGTCAATCAAATGTGGTGAGTAAATCCACTATAAATAGGCCTTCAAGTCACAAACATTCTCACACCATTTCCTTCAACATTCTGATCATTCATGGAGCTCCAACCTGCTTTCAAGAGTTCTCTAATCAAGCTTAGGACCTTTGTAAGTTGCCTAACCTTCTCTAATTACTTTTAGCTTAGTTAATTAGCTAAAAGTCAAACCGTCGTAATTACGGTTTGACTTCGAGATTAGTCAACAATGGCTCAGTCATATCTCGAATTAAAAGTAGATATAAGATGGTATTTATGTGGGTAATAAAACCTCAAAAGGGTTTCCCCTGATCATCACTCTAACCAGGACAAAAGTCGGGTCAAACTTATATTTAAAAAGTCAACAGGAAGTCTAAAATGCCATTTATGCATGATTAACATTGTAGATCATATAAAACCTGTTGGATCAGTGTTATAACTTAGTAATAAGTTTAAGAACATGTCTAAACATGTTCAACCCGACAATTTCCTGTTTAGACCCGGTTCGGAACCGAAAGTCACACAGTTTGACTTTCACTTTGACTTTCAGTTCTGACCCGTTTAGACATGTTTTGGAAATTCCTCAGAGCTTTAATTGGATTAGGTTACATGTTAGAACAACCCTCTGTGATTATACACCTTGGTTCATTAGTTATCCAATTAATATGCATGTTTCCGTTAATTGCCCATATGTTGACCGTTATGCCCTTTACACCTTAAAACGTGATTTATGAAAATGTAAAAGTGTAGAAACTTAAATTACTGATATATAAACTTGTATGCAAAGTTTGACATCAGTTTGACTTGTAGATTAAGAGTTATGCTCATTATCGCAAAATGAATGCTTTATGTTAATAAAATGGCGTAATTAGCATATAGCCTACTTAAACATACTTTTGATATCAAATCTTTTACCCACTGATGTAATATATTATTTTGGGATTTTTAAAGATTTTTAAGTAATTTTAGGCTGAGCATAACTCATAGTCGTAGGCTTAATCCGGTAATTGTCGGTTTTGCCCTTACGGGCCATAAAATGAGTTTTACACATCTAAACGACTCCAAACCTTTTGCTACTGATCACATATGATAAATAAATTATTTTAAACCTTCTGGAAATATAAAAATATCAGATTTAAGTATCGAACCCGGAAATGGCCTTTAATCGCCTTAATTAGCGTTTTTAACGCATAGTATGTTTTAAAATCATATTGGACATACCCGGGTTGATACCTACTGATATAAGAGGCAAATTATAATATTTTAACAGTAAGCAAGGGTTGATAAACTCAGACTTCAGTTTTGAGCTTTTCGGCTTATGTGAAATTACCAAAATACCCCTACGGGGCATAGTTTGGTTAAAAATGATAAATTTCACATACATGCTTTAACCTACTGATATAACTTAGCAAATTGAGTATATTGGCTGATTACATCAGACCTGTAACTCAGGTTGTTACTTAAACTCTTTTATAAACTTTTAAATGACCAAACTACCCCTACGGGGCCTAGTTTGTGTTTAAACACGTTTCGGGCATAATGAAAGACACTTTACTGATGTCACAACATATTTGAGACATAATTAACTTAGGAAACCTGTATATAGCTCTCACGAATACCCGTCACGCTTATTACGCGCACAGTTCGGTTTATGTAACAAGTTTACATAAATTAGCCGAAACGGGTCAAACCTTAACGGTTTTATCTCAAAATCCAGAATGTGAATAATAAACCCATATTAAACAAGTCTCCAAACTTGTCGGGTCTGAATCACATTCTATCCGGTCTTCGCTTAATCGTGCGTACGAACCGTATCTTGAAACTAGCCGGTCTAAGCTTAAGCTTAATAAAAGGCCCGTTAGAATTCTAATAGGTTATTATAAACCTTCGTTCCAGATTAGGAGGACCAGTAAAAGCTACGTGCATTTTGCTTATTGTGATTAATACTTACTCAGGTAAATACTTTTAACTTATTTTCCCTATACGGGCTTGGGTTACGGTATATAGCATACCGCTTGATCGGGCATCAAATCTCCACCATTAAGTGGGTAGTTGAATAATTTGATCGGCTCGTTTAAACAGTCTTATTGCTTAAAGCCTTTGGGGGGTTAATGACCATGTCCCGGATATCCTTGGCATCATCTTACGAGATGGCCACGACCTGAGCACGGGGTGTAGGCGTACACCCGTCAGTGTATAACTCTGTAATGTGGTGTGTCTATTGATCTTTAACCTGGACAAGATCCGGGCTACTGAACGCACAATTAATATGTAATTCGTTCACAAGATTATAATATTAAATAATTCTCCCAAGTTATAAAAATGTTTATGCCATGTGCATCCAAACCAATTTTAAATCATTTTCCAAAATGAGTCAGTTGATTGTATTTACCAGTGTAAACTGACGTATTTTCCCAAAAAGACTGAATGCAGGTACTAAACGAAATTGGCTGGATTATCTCCTTAGCATCAATAAAAGTCTCGCAAGCTTAGGATGCCTGAAGTCTGTTGAACTATTATCTCTATTTTATTTCGATCCGTTCTGTGGATAAACATCCGAACATTGTGATACCTGATATTACAATAATTAAATTCGGTTGTATTATATCTTTTAAATTTGCTTCCGCTGTGCATATTAAATATTGTGTTGTTTGACTATTACGTTGCCAACCACGTCACGATACTCCCCCACCGGGCCCACCGGTGACACGTGGAAATCGGGGTGTGACAAAAAATCACAAGGAATAGATATACAAGTTACACACAAAATATTGTGGAACCGAACGATAAAATGTAACTTACAAAATATTCCAGAAAATACCGCTATAAACGTATTTTTGGTAAATATTATTTTGGATACGAAAGAAATGAAAATAAGATTTTATTGTTATTACAAAGTGTATCATATTTTCGACAAGGAGAAAATATATTATTTTGGAAGTAAAAATATATTTTCTTAGTATATTTAGAAGATATATGATTTTTGGGAAAAATATATATTTTCTTGAAATACATTATTTTGGACAAAATAAGTTTATATATATTTTCTAAGTAAGACTTGAAAATATATTGTTTCGGAAATATATATTGGGAATATATTGGCATACTTTTATTTGGAATAATACACCGGAATACGACGCCAATACATGGCAAGTTATACAAATATAAGAATACGAAAATACATGTATGAGATACCCACATCCTTGGGAAGGAAATACGAATACAAATACTTGAGAAGTATTGTTACAAAATATTGTTTAACGATTATTCCAAAATTAAAATATAATTTAAAGTTAAAATAATTATTATTTTAACAAGTGATTATAACTTGGAATAATATTAAAGACATAAAAGAGACGTAACTCAAAAACGTTAACACCAAGTCAAGGCACGACCCGCTCGTCTAACGGACCGCAGTACGCATGTAGGTAGTCGTGCGTTCTAGAGGAAGCTTTGAGTTACATCGGATACAAGGAACGCAAAACTGTGAGTTCATGTCCCCCTTTTCTTTAAACTATTTTGTTTATTTACTTCGGGGTGAAATACATGTTACAAAAGGATTACATACAAATACCATTGGTAAGGTTAGCCTAGGAAAGAACCATAGATCATGTGAATGGGTAGGCGGATACTTGAGGCCATTAATCCTCATTGTAGGACCGAGGGACATGAGTAAATAGATCTATTTGGGTGTAGCGAGCCCCACCCCTGAGTCCGTTGAGTGGACCATGTGGTGACTGTAAGGACTCTAAAAATAATTCTAAAAATGCCCGTAAGTATAAACCCGGACCCCTGATACCTTACCCTACATCAAAAATAAAGAAAAAAAAACAAAATCTTGGTTCTTAGGCGGGCCGCGTAAAAGACAAGGGATGTCTTACGCGGGCCGCATCAAACCTGTGTTGACCGGATAAGTGTTCCGGATCCACGTAGCAACCACCTGGCTAACCTACTCGTGACTTGTCAAGTCTACTCGTAGACTGGGCGGCCACGCGGGCCGCGTAAGGTTGAGCTGAGGATTTACGCGGGCCGCGACAGACCTTAATTTTACCTATAAATAGCCCGTCACTTGCACAATCCACTAGTGTCAAAATCTTTTCGTAAAAACGAATTGATAGCACTCTGAAGTCGAAAATAGCAATTATATTAGCGAGGCGCTGCTCCGATACCGGGCATTAACTCGATCGCTGCTACGATTCAATGTCCGATCGATTAAACTATCCAATGGATGTTTAAGTGCTGCCCACATTAGGGTTTATGCTTTGTCATTCGTCGTTAATTCGATGGATGTTTAAGTATCGCATTTTGTCATTCGTTGTGAAGGTTTTAATCTCGTGAGTTATCGTAAATGCTGTATTAGTTACTAACCGAGTTCGTGTGCATGTTATTAATTTAGGTTAAAAGGCTAATCAGTAGGCTAGGCTCTGCTCAATTAAATCTGCAATGTGAGTCATTCTCTTTTTATCAAATTTGATTTCAAAAGCATGTTTATTTTCAAAGTTATAATTACAGGGATTAAGTCTTTGTAATCACCAAATTACAGCCAGTATGTGGGGTTCTGTATACATTACTTGATAATCTACACCATTGGACAAACGGGTGGCCAATGTGTGATATGACCATAGTCACAGATCCGGTCGAGTGACAAATACTGTGGGTAGTTGGTTGATATAGAAACAATGTAATCACCCTTAATACTGTAAATTATAACAAATGTGTCATTTTAGTAAAAAGAATGATTCACCAGTATTTCCCGCTGACAAAACCTTTTTCAAATATGTTTCAGGTGATCTCTTGTGATCCAAGAAAAAGTGCCGTGAAGCACTACAAGCTTAAGGAAGTGGCTCATAATAAAATAAAGAAATATGTTTTGTAAAATAAAGATTTCTCCGTGAAATCATATGATTGTAAATTATCGGGGTTTATCCCGAGTTGTGAAATAAAATAATCGGGAAATTTCAGTTTTAAAAAGATCCTGAAGAAAACTTGCGCTGTTAACTCAATTAAATAAATACCACGGGATTTTCTGTCTCGCGGCTCCTGAAACGGGTTAAACCGGGTCGGGGGCCATGACAGAAAAAGGTGGTATCAGAGCCACTGATTTAAGCCTATTTAGAAAATACTTAATTTTACTAATTGCTATTCTGTGATTATGTGTTTTATTAATTGATTATTTGTTAGTTACAGTATGGGTAAGCAAAAGCTTTCAAATATCTATCTTTGTTGGGATTGAACCCTATCAGAGGAACAGATAATTAAAGCCAAAACTGGATCAGAGCAGTGGATCCAGATTAAGCAGACGTTTACAGATTAGTTCATGCAAATCTCTCCCCTTGAAAGTGACTTTGTATCTGCTGATCTCCTATCTACTGATCTTACCAAGTGCTGATCCACAACTGCTGCCTTATATCTACTGCCAAGTGTTAAAGACTGATAGAAGACCAAAGCTCTGCTGACTCAATCTACTGCCTTGAGTCAAGTACTGCTGATCCGGACAAGCACTGCTGGGTTCACAGCAGTGGAAGGATACAGCAGCTGTTTATGTGTCTTTTATGTAATGTAATGTAATGTAATAGCAGTAGTTACTACATCAGTGTTTTGTATAGATCAGAGGTTAGAGTTTGTTAGGAGGTTAGATGTCACTTTCATGGTGACGTCAGCTAAGATGCTCAGTGGTTTGCAAGTGTCTATAAATAGTTCAGTACTTTGTACTGTTCTATTAGCTCTTTCACCACATCGTCTTCTTTGCACGAACAAACTACTGAGCTCTGGCTGAGGGGGAGTTTGCATTCTTACATCAATCATTGTAATCGTTGTTGAAACAAATTCAATCTTTCGATTCATTGTGTAAAGATGTTTGATAAAAGTACTACTCTCGTTTGATTGTATGCAAAGTTTGCTTTCATCTTATTTCTGCTGCACAACTCTTTCATTTCCATCTTAATTACAAACGAAAATACAATCAAAAAGAAACTCAGATCCAACAATTGGTATCAGAGCTTGGACAGTCAAATTTGATTTAACAATCATTTTGACGTAAATAGTTCAGCTCATAACAGTTGATACTGATCGTTTGTTCGTCCGTTGAAAAACAGAGCAAGGATTAATCACCATTAAAGTTGATTTCTCAGTGTCTGTAAAACAACAAGAATGACGTCACAATCTCTGGATGATAAAAACAACATCGGCTCACTTTTTAAACCACCTATGCTAAAAAGAAATGAGTACAACATCTAGCAGAGAAGGATGGGTCACATCCTTGCTCAACAAAGCACAGGTTGTTGGAGGTCTGTCATTTATGGTCCCCATGTTCCTTCAGTGCCAAGCGCTGAAGATGCTAAAAAGTTCGTTCCAAAACCAGTTGAAAATTATACCGAAACCGACTTTCAAAAGATCGAACTAGATGCTAAAGCTTTTAGCATCATAGCATCAGCGCTGCCCAATGAGATATATGCTGGACTGTTACATTGTAACAGTGCTAAAGAGTTATGGGACGCACTTAAGGAACAATTTGGGGGAACTGAGGAAGTAATAGAAAACAATAGGGAAATCCTGAACCAACAGTATGAAACATTTTGCTACGTTAAAGGTGAATCACTAACGCAACAATTTGAGCGTTTCAGCTGTCTCATCAGTGAACTGAGGCTTGTTAACACCACTTTTACAAACTCAACTCAAAATAGCAGGTTCCTCAGGTCACTGCCAGAAAAATGGGACACCATAGCTTTTGTCACCCGAAACTCACCCGAATTCAAGGATCTGACCTTGACCCAACTCCACGGTCGACTCCTGACCTATGAAAGGGAGTTGAACCAGAAAAGGAGGTTACAAGAGTCAGGAAAAGTTACCGATGATTACACTTTCGGTAATACTGCTCTTCTGGGTCAAGAAGAATCTGGGGCAGTGGTAAGGACCAGGGTTTTGATCACTTCATTGACATAACTGCTGGTGCAAATTTTAACAACCCTGATCCTCACTCTGCTAGTTATGCATTCACTGCAAATGAAAACCAGATGTCAGACAATTTAAGCTTTGAACTAAATGATTTGCAACATTTTGATCCCACTGATTTAGAGGAAATGGACATTCTGCACCAACTGGCTTTGCTAAGTGTTAGAACTAGCAAGTTTTACAAAAGAACAGGGCGAAAATTCCCAGGTCTGCATGGGAATCTAAGGGTTGGGTTGGATAAATCGAAAATCAAGTGCTATAAGTGTAATAGGTTAGGACATTTCGCTAGGGAATGTAGGAGTCAAACTACTGGTCCCATAATTACTCATCCTAGCTCAAATCCTAGACCTCAAAACCAAAACAGTGTGCACTATGCCCAATATACCCCAGCAGCTCAAGTGAACACTGCTCACTATGCTGCTGCCCCTATGCCAGTACATTATGTCCAAACTACTGTTCCACAAATCCAATATGTTCAAACCCCTGCTCCACAGGTACAAGTGCAACCTGTTGCACCTCAAACCACTGCTCCAGCAGCAGCACAACCAGATCAACAAAGTTTTTTCACTCAAGGGTTTGTTGACTGGAGCAGTATGCCTGAAGACCTTAATGATGAAAATTTTGCACTCTATGCTTCTAATGATTCTTCTCATGATGAGTTTTGTTTGATGGCATTAGAGTCAATACAGGAAGGGGTTGAAACTGAGGAGGAACAGCAGTGCTTTGAAACAGTGGAAGAGGTGACTGAAGCAGTGGTTACTGCTGTGGCTGGTGAACTACTGTTGGGAGAAAGTTCAGGTATCCTGATTGAACCAATGACAGATCCATGGTCCATAGAGGACAAAGAAGAAGAGAAAGAAGAAAAGGCTGGTGAAAAGAAGGTAAAAGCTGATGATGATGAAGATCATCAATGTGATTGTGCAATGATGGCAGCTGCCAAGGTATCTCCTCAAGTTCTTGAAAAACTGTGTTCAGACAATTGCATAATTGCTTTTGCTAACATCAAAGAGGTGAATGAAAACCTTCGGGATAAAATCTTAACTGATGAGGTCAAATTTGAAAGCTCTTTAAAAGAACTTAAAAACAAATTGACTGAAAAGGAAAAAGAAATCAGCTGTTTGAAAGAAGAGCAAAGTATAACCAAAACCCAACTTCAAACTATGGTAGAAAAATACCAAGTTTGCAAAAAGGAGTTGGAATCTGCCCAGATTACTTGTGAAAGATGGGTGGAATCCTGCAAAGGATATGAGGTTATGCTTGAAAAACAGAGAAAAAGCAATGTGAAGTTTGGGGTTGGGTATAGAAAACATGATGATGAAAGCACTGCTTTTGAAAACTCTGTTCAAACCACTGATGTAACCACTGAGTTCATCCCCAAAAACAAGAATGGCCAAGAAGTGAAAATCACTGACAAACTTGGTAACAAAATCACACTTGACAGACCAATGGAATCCTCTACTTTTGTAGAGCTTGAAGAATACCAGTTTAAACCAAAATGGTCTGATGAGTGTGACATTCTTGAAAATTTCAAGCCAATGGACTTTACATCAATTGATGGTGTCAAGGCTCCAAAAGCTAAAGTCATTCCTCTCAAGGACATCCCAGCAGTGGTTAAAACCTCTGCTGCAAAGGAGTCTGAAAAGAGAAAGAAGAAAGAAAAAATTGATAACTTGTTTTGTGAATTCTGTGAAAAAAGGAATCATCTAACAAAAGATTGTTTTCATTTGAAAGCTTATGATTTAAACAAAACAAGTGTCATTGTTTCAGCAGAAAGCTGCATTGTTTGTGGTAAAACAAACCACAAAACTCAAGCATGTGTGTATCTCAAAAACTTTGATGTGAAAAAGAATGAGTACATGGCGAAAACATCCTTGAGTTCATCATCATCATCCACCTCATCATCTGTCAAGTTCACCAAGAAACAACCACTGTTTGTGCCAGTTCAAACAGCTATTACAAAACAGCTGAACCAAACATCTGTCAAAAGAGATGTTCAGGTTACTGATGCACCCCCTGCCAATCAGTTCAGAAAAGGCAGAGAAAAACAGTCTTACCAAAGGATTCCTCACGTTTATGAGGCCTACAAAAGGCCCTCTAAACCCAAAGTGAACAAGCATCCTTTTGGTTACCAGCAGATGATTGGTCAGGACCCACAACAGTGGTTAGAGAAACACTGTCCTAAAACAGTTCAAACCCCTGACCTAACCACTGTTCATCATCTTGCATCCATCCCAGACACTGTTGAGACCCCATCCAAAGCCTTGTTGGCTTTGGAGACCCTAATGAACTAATCCTTTTACTTCATGTGCAGGGAGCTTCTGCATGCTTTGATAGTCTTTGGTTTGTAGATAGTGGAGGCTCCAGGCACATGACAGGATGTAAAGCCCTCCTCAAAGACTTTAAAATCCATGGTGGGGGTGATATATCCTTTGGGAATAATAGTAAAGGGAAGGTTCTGGGGTCTGGTATAGTGCAATCTGGAAATGTAAAATTTGAAAATGTCAATCTAATAGACAATCTAAAATTCAACCTTCTGAGTGTGTCCCAAATGAGTGACAAGGGATTTGGGTCATTCTTCACAAAAGACTGTTGTAGGATTGTTGGACCAGATATGGTCAAAAAGATTGAAGCAATAATCAAAACTGGTCAAACTAAACTTGTTGCTCAAAGAAGTGGCAATGTTTATGTTGCTGACATGTCAAAAGAGTGTCCCAGAGCTGATGCCCGTCTGTTCTCAGCTGCCTCTAACAAAGAGACAGAACTTTGGCACAGAAGGCTGGGACACACAAATCTTAAGACAATCACAGAAATTTCAAAAAATGGTTTGGTGAGAGGCCTACCACAAAAATTGTTTTCATGTCCTGAACATTGCATTTCCTGTTTAAAAGGAAAACAGCATAAAAGTTCTTATAAGTCCATTGAAGAGTCCAAAACAACCCAGTGTTTGCAAATGTTACACATGGATTTGTTTGGCCCAGTTCAAGTCATGAGCCTTAAAAAGAAAAGATATTGTTTGGTTATTGTTGATGACTTTTCTAGGTTCACATGGACTTCTTTTTGCACTCAAAAGATGAAACTGCAGGCATTTTGCAAGACTTTGTAATACAGGTTGAAAAGCAATTTGACCTTCCAGTGAAAAGCTTCAGGAGTGACAATGGCACAGAATTCAAAAATAGGGAGTTGGATGCCTTCTGTGTGAAGAAAGGGATTGTAAGGCAGTACAGCATCCCAAGAACACCAGAGCAGAATGGGGTAGTGGAAAGGAAGAACAGAACTCTGATTGAGGCTGCCAGAACCATGCTTGCAGATTCAGGTTTGCCATTAACATTCTGGGCAGAGGCAGTAAACACTGCTTGCTATGTTCAGAACAGAGTTTTAATAAACCCCAGGCACAAAAAGACTGCCTATGAAATTCTGTATAAAATTAAACCACTGATCTCATATTTCAAAGTGTTTGGCTGCCCATGTTTTATTTTGAACTTAAAAGATTCCATTTCAAAATTTGCAGCCAAAATTGATTGTGGTTATCATCTGGGATACTCAACCACTGCCAAGGCCTACAAAGTGTTCAATACACGGACCAAGGCAGTGGAGGAGACTTTGAATGTTAAGTTCAATGAACTTTCATCAATGAAAATCCCAGCAAATCCTGCAGATCTGTTTGATCTTGAAAAATTCACTTTTGAAAATACTGCTGTCAAGACTAACAGTGCAGGTCCATCAGAGGATACAACACCAGACTATGGGTATGAAATCATCATCCCTCAAAGGTCTGCCACAAAGGGAAAAGCATCAGCTGTTCAAAACAGTTGTCAAAGCTCTACCACTGCTACCTCAACAGTTGTTGACCAAAGTAGCCCATCAACCACTGCTTCCACATCCTCAAACACTGCTGACAAAAGTCCTCAAACAGTGGATAAAAGTCAGCAGTTGTCCACATCATTACCTCCTATACCACCACCTTTTGAAACCACTGCTGGATCATCAAAGTCCCCAGCAGTGGTTAGCTCAGATGATACACATTTGCAGCCTTCACCAACCAATGCCATCATACCATACCAAGGAGATTTAATCTTCTTGAGATCTCATCCACCTGATCAAATCATTGGCAACATAAATGAAGGGGTGCTCACAAGAAGCCAATCCCAAAACATTTGTCTTTTTGCTGGTTTTCTATCACTCCATCAGCCAGTCAAGTACCAAGAGGCACTGAAAGACAACAGCTGGGTAGAAGCCATGCAAGAGGAGCTCCAACAGTTTAAAAGACAACAAGTATGGGAGCTTGTACCACTGCCAGAAGAGGTTAGTCCCATTGGCACAAAGTGGGTCTTCAAGAACAAAACTGATGAAAGGGGTATTGTTGTCAAGAATAAAGCCAGGCTTGTGGTTCAAGGTTACAGACAGGAAGAGGGGATTGATTATGATGAAACATTTGCCCCTGTTGCAAGATTAGAAGCAATTAGACTGTTCCTGGCCTTTGCTGTCAACCACAACATGAAGGTGTTTCAAATGGATATCAAAAGTGCTTTCCTCTATGGTACAATTCAAGAAGAGGTGTATGTTTGCCAACCTCCAGGTTTTGAGGATCCATTTTATCCAGATCATGTCTACAGGCTAAACAAAGCCTTGTATGGCTTGAAACAAGCACCAAGGGCCTGATATGAAACTCTTTCCAACTTCCTACTCTCAAATGGTTTCAAAAGAGGTACCATTGATAAAACACTGTTTTTAAAATGGAGAGGGAAGGATTTAATGATTGTCCAGATTTATGTGGATGACATTATTTTTGGAAGCGCATGTAACTCAATGTGTGAAGAGTTTAGAGAACTCATGACAGCTGAGTTTGAAATGAGTGCAATGGGTGAGCTGCAATGCTTTCTTGGTCTCCAAGTACAGCAAATGCAAAATGGAACTTTCATTCATCAAAGCAAATATGCTAAAGAACTTTTAACCAAATTTGATATGAATGATTGTAAACCATGCAGCACACCCATGGCAACAAATAAGCTGGTCATGTCTGATGAAAAAGATGAGCTGATTGACCAAACACTTTATAGAAGCATGATTGGGTCTTTATTGTACCAAACTGCATCTAGACCAGACATCATGTTTGCAACATGTGTCTGTGCAAGAAGTCAATCAGCTCCCAGAAAATCAAATCTCATTGCTGTAAAAAGGATCTTCAGATACATAAAAGGTGCTCCCACACTTGGTATCTGGTATCCAGCTAATGGGAACATCAAGCTTTCAGGTTTCTCAGACAGTGACTTTGCTGGCTGCAACACAACAAGGAAGTCCACATCAGGAGGGTGCCAGTTTCTAGGTGACTGCTTAGTTTCTTGGCAAAGCAAAAAGCAAGCAGCTGTTTCAACATCCACTGCTGAAGCTGAATACATTGCTGCTGCAAGCTGTACAGCCCAACTCCTGTGGCTTCAAAATCAGTTGCTGGATTTTGGTATCACTGCCTTAAAGACACCACTCATGTTGGACAGTCAGGCAGCAGAAAATATCATCAAAAATCCAGTTTCCCATTCAACCACCAAACACATCGACATCAGACATCACTTTGTGAGGGATTGCTATGAAAAAGGTTTGATTTCTCTGCATCATGCCCAACTAAAGATCAGCTAGCTGATGTGCTCACAAAAGCACTTGATACAGCCACTTTTGAAAGCTTGGTCTCTAGAATTGGGATGCTGAACATGGAATAACAAGCAACATCTTGTTTTTCCATGAATAAAAGCAACAAAATGTTTTCAGAAAATCAAAATTCCATCCTTAAAAATAGCTAAAAATGAAATTTTTCATTAAATCCTTAAAAGTCTGCCATTAACCACTGATTGTTCAAAAGTCTGCTCTAATTGAAAAGTCTGTCCACTGCTAAAAGTCAACCCCTGCTCTCTCATTCCTTTGATAAACTCTGTTGCTCAAAAGCAGTGTCTTATCCACTGATATGCTATCCACTGATAGTGAAAATTATCCACTGCTTTCATACCACTGCCTTCATTTGTCCCTATCACACAAGTACTGTCCTTCACTTTCAACAGGGGTTGTCACGTGGGCAGTACATATTGGTCAGACCTTTTGTAACGGCTGCCACCTCAGCATTCACTTTCTTCCCTATAAAATCCCCCACTCACCATCAAAACAGGGTTTTACTGTCGAATTGAATTCTTAAAAATTCTCTTCTCAAAGCAGTTTTTCTTCACATTTCTTCACAAATTTCTTCGATCAATCATCCTCAAAATGACAAAATCAAAGAAATCTTCAAAACCCTCATCCAAATCATCATCGAAAACAGCCTCTCAAAAGGCAATCTCCACTGAAATTCCACATAAACCATCTCACAATCTCCTGTGTCTTCTCACAAAACCAGGAACCACCAAAGTTTTCGATTCCATCATTGATCTCATGGCAAAATCAAAGTACAAAACCTTGATCACTGCCGATGCACCAATCTATTTGGCGACCCAAAGGGAGTTCTGGAAAAATGCAACCCTTGAAAAACAAGGCGACACTGCAACCACCATAAACTCTTCTATAAAGGGTAAAGCTGTCCAAATCACGCCACAATCCATTTCAGAGGTCTTTCAACTCGGTGATCAGGAAGGTAAAATTTCTTTCACTAAAAACGAGTTAAAAATTGACTTCATTGAGCGAGGGTATGAAGCCACAATGATGAAGAAAATTACCTTAGAAAAAGGTTATTTTCCTTCTGCAACCAGATTTTTATTTCATACCCTCCTACTATGTGTTTCAAACAAAACCACTTCTTTTAATGAAATCCCTTTAAAGATTCAAAATCTGGGATATGCTATTCTTCAAGGAGAAAACTTTAACTATTCTCGGGAAATTTTTAAAGATTTGGTTAATAATGTTGAAACAAAATCATTCTTACTGTTTTCAAGGTTTTTAAGTTACTATTTTTCAAAGAAATTCAGTAAGGATGATTTAGTTATAATAAACCAAGGTGATTCTACTCAAATAAACAGTTTAACAACTGAAACTTTTTCAAGAATGCTAGCACCTTGCAAAACACAAGCAGAGGTGCCTGAGCAGATTTTAGTAGTTACAACTGCTCCTCAGGCATCTGCTGCTGAGCCCACTGCTCAAGGTGATCAGAGCAGCAGCACAACTGCTTTGAAACCCACACCTAAAATCACCAAAAAGCCCACAACAAGAAAAACACAAAAACCCCCCAAAACCATCAAAAAAGCATCTCTGGAGGATGAGATACCAGAGCTCCTGCCAGTGACAACACAAAAGTCACAAGAAACCACTGCTGCTACTTCCTCACAGCAGTTGGTACAAATATCTCAACCCATAGCTGAAACTCCTCCTGTTTCTTCACAAAAAGAACAGGTTGTACAAATAGGGTCTCCACATCATGATGCTCTGGAAACACTCGTTTCTATCATCCACAGTCCAATGCCCGAGACACATCCTATTTCTACACCAACCATCACATCCACAATTCCCTCACCAATAAAACCACTGTTGGATGCAATTGATTTGAACCAGGCATTATCCAGTCCTTCTCAATCACCTATTAATGAGAATATACCTCAACAACTGACTGGGTCTGCTGCATCAATCTTTGCTAACCCACCAACACAACCTGAGGAGGTTACACCCCTTGAGTTACAAGTAACTCTTGGTGGTATTCCAAGCGAAGCAGCCACTACAACTGTTACACCCACTGGGTTACATTTGGACAGTGGTTACATTAATAAGACTTCCTTGGAGGCAATTCCTTTTATAGCACCTCTGCCAACCACCAGTGGATTTATTTATCCTACTGGCAACATCAAAAGGTTGTCACGTGTTGAAGGAAGAAGACCCCAGTACCAAGAAAAAGGGGCATCAGTGGTTAATGTTTGGAGTATATTCCCTACATCTACCACTGATAAAACCACTGCTAGTGGGAAATCAGATGATCCCATTAACTTGGGTGATGGTTTAAAGTACCAGAAATTGACGGATCGTATTGCAAAGCTTGATAACTCTGTTGCAGAACTCAAAGATATGCTACAACAGGTGTTACAAGTTCAGAAGGTACAATCAACTGCTGTTCCACCTCAAGCATCTGTTCCACAAAGGGCACCTGCTACAAATGAGCTCTGGAATTTATTTCAATCTTTTCTCCAACAACAAGCACAATTAGCAGATCAGCAACATGAAAAACATGTACAACAGCTGAGAAATGCACTGGAGTCAAGGTTCAAGAACACTCAGGCTGATTTAAAGGCTCTCAAAACTCCGATCTTGCAAACCACTGGCACTGCTCCTCCAAATGTCCGCTACATTTCTCAACTCCCAGAAGATAATGCCAAAAAGGGGGAGAAAATTATGGAATGGAAAAGGAAGGGTATAGAGGATGGTCTCTATCTTGAACCAGAAAATTCAAACATGACCAAAGAGATCCCTTTGCCAGATGGCAGCAAGAAAATTGATGTGACAACAAATGCACTAGCAGAAGCAGTTGCAAGTGTAAAAAGAGATAGAGAGGCCAAAAAGAAAGCCAGGGTGGACAGAATGGATCATCTAGATCAGGGTACTTCTGGGTCAAAGGATCATGAAAATCCTGTTGAGGAAAAGAAGAAGCCTACTAGAAAAGTGAGGCAACCCAAATCCATTCCTATTAGACGTTCAAAGTCTGCTAAAAAACCACCACACAAAACAGCTGATGCATCAGGAGTTACAAAAACTACTGCTTGCCAAACAGTTGTTCCATCAACACACACCACTTCAACACACACAACATCCACTGCTTTACCATCATCACCACCAAAAACAACACCTGCTGACATACAGCAGAAGACAGCAGATGTTATAACATCTGTTGTAATGACAACAGTGGTTGAAACACCAGTTGTTTCAACAGCTGTTAGTCAATCACAATCCACTGCCTATACATCTACCACCACTGTTCCATCCAAAGCATCATCAGTCCCTCCTACAAAAAGGAGAAGACTAGTTCTCAAAGATGATGACAATTCACCACCACAAACATCTTCAAAATCTTTAACACTTGTCACAATACCAAAACCTGTTCCTCTCTCTTCAGTTCCAATGTACAAGCCCTTACCTCCTGCAGGTGTTCAATTTCCTCTTGAACTAGCAGCTGTTAGAGATGAAATAAAATCCTTTTACTATGAGGATGACCCTGCCAAAAGGAGTTTGCCATCAATAAAGGGATATCCCTAGCCTAAAAATGTTGATGAATACCTGGAAATCAAGGCCAAGCAAGCAGAGGATATCTCAAAGAAAAACACACAAGGGAAATCTGATAAAGAAATTGCACAGAGAAGTCAATATTTGCTCACACAAGTCAGATCCCTAGAGCAATTTGCAAAAAATGTTAGTCAACAAATTTCTGAAAGAGCAGCTGAATCTCTGAAGAAAGACTACATTGAAAGCATTATGGCTCACAAGAAGTACAAAGGAGAGAGATACATGTACAAAGAGTGGACTATTCCTGAACTTGAAAATGAAGCAGCAAGAATTCAAGACATGATAAAAAGGAATGTCACTCACACTCCTCCTAACTGGGCAGAGTTTAGAAAGAATGTACCTGACAAACAGGAAGAGCTGAAGAGAATGAAAGAGGAACCGGTAGCAGCTGATTATGGAAACAAAAGACAAGTTGCTAGATGGAAAGAAGATGTGGTCAGGGCTACTTACAAAAAGTTGGAACAATTAAGAAAGAAAGATCCTTCAGTTCCACAAAAGCCTGACTATTCCAAAGCAGCGGTTTCAAAAAGACCACCAAAGCTGCAAGTCAAAAGAACCACTGCTCCAGCTGGTGCTGCCATCTACAAAAGAAGGAGCAAAAACCAGTTTAGCATGGAAACAATTCAAGATCTTTTAGCCGGAGATGCCATTGTAAAAGCTGACACAGAAGTAATGATAAAGGAAGATCTTGAATTGGAACAATCTGCAACCGCTGCTCAGCCAGCTATGATCAGGCCAGCCTCTCCAAATACTTCTGCAAATAAACATCTCCCAAGAAACCCTCCAGGCTCAAAAATACAAAAGTGGGAAACTGAAAAACAGACCTGCGTATTGACTTTGCTCAGGTCTGGTGGAGGAGTGGAGAAAATATCAAGGGAACAAGCTCTTGGCCTGAGTCTTGAAGATTTGCAGGATCTCCTTGATCTTCCACTCAGCAGGGATGATGAAGATACAGATGCCCTAGACTTTGAATTACAATTTAAAGGTCAGATAAGGGAACTGTTGATGAGGCAATAAAGATTTCCACAAATAATGAAGAGTTTTGGCATTATCTGTTCCAGGGGGAGATTGTTGGGATTGAACCCTATCAGAGGAACAGATAATTAAAGCCAAAACTGGATCAGAGCAGTGGATCCAGAATAAGCAGACGTTTACAGATTAGTTCATGCAAATCTCTCCCCTTGAAAGTGACTTTGTATCTGCTGATCTCCTATCTACTGATCTTACCAAGTGCTGATCCACAACTGCTGCCTTATATCTACTGCCAAGTGTTAAAGACTGATAGAAGACCAAAGCTCTGCTGACTCAATCTACTGCCTTGAGTCAAGTACTGCTGATCCGGACAAGCACTGCAGGGTTCACAGCAGTGGAAGGATACAGCAGCTGTTTATGTGTCTTTTATGTAATGTAATGTAATAGCAGTAGTTACTACATCAGTGTTTTGTATAGATCAGAGGTTAGAGTTTGTTAGGAGGTTAGATGTCACTTTCATGGTGACGTCAGCTAAGATGCTCAGTGGTTTGCAAGTGTCTATAAATAGTTCAGTACTTTGTACTGTTCTATTAGCTCTTTCACCACATCGTCTTCTTTGCACGAACAAACTACTGAGCTCTGGCTGAGGGGGAGTTTGCATTCTTACATCAATCATTGTAATCGTTGTTGAAACAAATTCAATCTTTCGATTCATTGTGTAAAGATGTTTGATAAAAGTACTACTCTCGTTTGATTGTATGCAAAGTTTGCTTTCATCTTATTTCCGCTGCACAACTCTTTCATTTCCATCTTAATTACAAACGAAAATACAATCAAAAAGAAACTCAGATCCAACAATCTTAAATAAGATAGGTCATCAACCGAGAAGGGAAGTTCATCCCAAACAAAATCCTCAAAATACCTAACAGATCCAGATGAAGGAATCTTTGTTCGTAAAGCACACTATGAGGAACCACTTTCTCCTAATAAAAGAAGTTTTATTATTAGGAAAAGTCAGGAGAAAATAAAGAAAACTCGAGAAAAGAAAGTTAAACAGGAAACCCAGGAATTAACCAGTAAATCACCATGGGAAGACAAGTTAGATGAAAAATGGGCAGATCTTTATATGCTAGCCATTGTAGCAGTAAATGCAAATCTTTAAATATTCAAGTTTTAGTACCCTTATCACCTACAAAACTAGAAACCTTATCCAGTAAATAAATAAGTTTACAAGTAAACCTCAGTATGTTTTAATTTTTAGTTATCTTTTGTGTTACATTAATCACACGATATGCAATAAAATTTAAAGGTTATCCATAAAATTTTGTTATAAAATTTTAACTTAGCATTTTGTGTATTTTGCATATATGTTAAACAACATGAATGACTTGTCTGAAGCCCTTCAAAACCTAAATCTCTATCCGGTGAAAATAGAGGTTTCTAGAGATTTCAATAGGTATATACCAGACATAGAAGAACCTATGGAATTCAATGCTCCACCTCCGGAAAAACCCAAGCCTAAGAAAAGGAGAAGATTTGTGGGATGGAGGCGTGTGCGTAGGAGGAAACCTGTAACTAGGAAGATCCCTAAAATAGAAAATCCCTTAGATAAAGGAAAAGGGGTTGAAGTCGAGGAAAATTCTAGGCCACTGGAAATGGAGTTTGGGGAAGGTTCTAGAAAGACAGAAATGGAATTTGGGGAAGGGTCTAGACAAACCCAGCTAGAAATTGTGGAAAGCTCTAGACAAGTTGAAGAGTTACCATTTCAGGATGAATTGGATCGTGCATTGGCAAGCTGTGATATAGTCAGGCCTGTCAATAATAATTTCTACTCTCATCCTATTGAAAATCAACTCCCTATAAATTTGGAACCAGCAATCCCAGAACCAATAATCCACACCCAACCTCTAGGAATGGACGAGTGGTGGACTAATGATTGGCAATTCCAAAACCTTCTCAACAGTCCTTATTCCTTTCTTCCCCAGTTCGATCCAGAACCTCTACCAAATCCACCGATGAGTAATGAGAATATGGCTGAACTCCGCCATTTTGGCGAAGAGCTGATGGATGTTGGGAATTGGATCCGAGAAATAGGAGGACAAATTTCATGGAAATATGATGAAAGGGAACATCATTATTAAAGATACAAGTTGACGAGGGAGAAGTGGGGGTTGAATCTGTGTTTGTATAATAACAATAATATTAATAAAAATCAGTATGTGTAAAATAAACAATAAAACGGTTGTAAGATAAAAATGTATATGGAAGCATAATATAATCTATAAAATAAAAGATAATTTACAATTTTGGTTGTATATTTATTTACATGATTATGTGCGATTAATTGTTATATTGGATTGTTTCTTATTTTATACTAATTATTTATTTATAAATTAATTATCAGATGGCAAACATTGGTAATGAACCAGTAAATGAAGTAAATCAATCTGAGCAAAATCAGGAAGAGCAATTGTTAAATAGGCAAGATATCGAGGATATCGTTGCACAAGGAATAGCCAATGCTATTCCAGCAATCATTGCTGCTGCCCAGAAACCTGTTAACCCTCAATCAATCATTCCTAGTAAACGTACACAAGGCGACAATTTTAGTAATAGTATAAACGGAGGAGGCAATCATATTAATAATAACAATAATGATCTGCAAGCCCCAATTTTCAAGAAAATGAAAGCTGCAACACCCGGTTGCACTTATAAAGAATTTCTTGCCTGTAAACCAGCTGAGTTTGCAGGTAATGAAGGGGCTATTGCAGCACTGCGTTGGTTAGAGAAAACTGAGGCAGTGATCACCATAAGTAAATGTGCTGAGGAAGATCAAGTTATGTATGCGTCAAATCTTTTTAAAGAAGGGGCGCTAGAATGGTGGAACACAGTGTTACAAGCTAAAAGAAGGATCGAGGCATATGCTATGAAATGGGAAGAATTTAAAAATCTTGTAGAAAGAAAATTCTGCCCCGAGTATGAAAAAGATCAAATGGCAAATAAATTCCTAAATCATCGAATGCTGGGTGTAGATTGTCGCGGTTATACTTCGACATTCTTTGAATATGCTAGAGTGGTACCAACGCTGGCTTCGCCAGAGCCGGTACTCATTTCTCGCTATATTTGGGGATTAATTAGCGAAATCCGTAATATCATTAAAGCTGCGAGACCTCGCACTATTGATGATGCGGTGGAACTAGCTAACACCTTAACTGATGAACTGGTACGCACAAGAGATGATAACAGGAAAAAGGAACTGGCTCAGAAAATTACCCAAGGATTTCGTACGGGTAATAATAATAGCTTCAAGAAAAGAGGAACATGGAAATCCTCAAATCCACCGTTCTGCAAGAATTGCAGAAAGAAACATTATGGAAGATGTAATATGACCTGCAACTTTTGCAAAGCCATAGGACATCGTGAAAAAGACTGCAGAAGGAAAACAAGGATCTGCTATAACTGTGGAGAAAATGGGCATTTCAAAACAGAATGTCCTAAATTGGTCAAACCAGCAGACAACAAACCCAAGCCGACCGATGGAACTACCAAGAAGAATGTTCGAGCCTTCCAGTTAACTACTCAGGAAGCCGAGTTAATTCCTGACGTGATAGCTGGTACGTTCCTAGTTCACAATGTTTATGCAAAAGTATTATTTGACTCTGGTGCAAACCAAAGTTTTATCAATACTTCATTCTGCCAAGCTCTTAATTTACCTTTAATCAACCTTAGGCAGATTTTTATAGTCGAAACGGCAGATGGTAATTCAGTTAAAATAGATAAGGTTTTGCGGGAAGGAAACATAGAACTTTTAGGTCATAAATTCTCTGCAAACCTGTTACCTATGAAATTAGCTGAATTCGATGTTGTGTTAGGAATGGATTGGTTAGTAGCTAACCATGCACAAATCATTTGTGATAAAAATTCTATAAAAATTCAGGCACCTACCGGAGAAGTAATCAGGATTACAGGAAATAAACCGCGTAAACCCATGAAGTTCATATCAGTAATGAAAGTTGCTAATTATGAACGAAAACAAGGAATAGTATATATGATTTCAGTAATCATTAGTACTAAGGGTAAAGAACTTAAGGAGATTCCTGTAGTCTCAGAATACCCAGATATATTCCCAGAAGAGTTACCAGGATTACCACCAGATAGGGAAGTAGAATTTAGGATTCATCTAATTCCTGGAACTACACCGATAGCCAAGGCACCTTATCGGTTAGCTCCTACCGAAATGTTAGAACTGAAAAAGCAATTAGATGAATTACTAAGCAAAGGATTCATACAACCTAGCTCATCCCCTTGGGGAGCGCCAGTGTTGTTCGTAAAGAAGAAGGATGGTTCGATGAGAATGTGTATTGATTATAGAGAATTGAATAAGGTTACAATTAAGAATCGATACCCATTACCTAGGATTGATGATCTTTTTGATCAACTTCAAGGAGCTAGATACTTTTCTAAGATCGACTTACGTTCCGGATATCATCAATTGAAAGTACAAGAGGAAGACATACCTAAAACTGCTTTCAGGACTAGGTATGGTCATTACGAGTTTACAGTCATGCCTTTTGGGTTAACAAATGCTCCTGCAGCATTTATGGACATGATGAATAGAATCTGTAAACCGTATTTAGATAAATTTGTAATTGTCTTCATTGATGATATACTTATTTATTCTAAAAATCAGACAGAACATTGTGAGCACTTACATGCACTCGTAACTTTGTTAAGAAAAGAAAAGCTTTATGCCAAATTCTCGAAGTGTGAATTTTGGCTACAAGAAGTGCAATTCCTAGGACACATGGTGAATCATAAAGGTATTCATGTAGATCCTGCTAAGATAGAGGCAATTACCAATTGGAGGGTTCCGCAAACCGCAATGGAAATTAGAAGTTTTATAGGTTTAGCTGGATATTATAGACGGTTTATTAAGGATTTTTCCAAGATAGCTGTACCATTAACTAAGCTAACCTGTAAAGCAGTTAAGTTTGAATGGGGACCTAAGCAGGAAGAAGCTTTTAAAATTTTGAAGCAAAAGTTAACCAATGCTCCAATCCTAGCTTTACCAGAAGGGACTGAAGATTTTGAAGTATATTGTGATGCATCAAAACTAGGATTAGGAAGTGTGCTAATGCAATGCAAGAAGGTAATTGCGTATGCTTCAAGACAATTGAAAAAGCACGAAGAAAACTATACGACTCATGATTTAGAATTAGGAGCCGTAATTTTTGCCCTTAAAATTTTGAGGCATTATCTATACGGAAGTAAATTTACTGTCTATACAGATCATAAGAGTTTAAGATATATATTTGGGCAAAAAGAATTAAATATGAGGCAAAGGAGATGGATGGAAATCCTAAGTGACTACGACTGTGATATTCAGTATCACGAAGGAAAGGCAAATGTAGTTGCAGATGCCTTAAGTCATAAATACCATGAGAAACAACGACGGGTCCGTACTCTTAGATTAAATCTACATTTAGATTTAATGGAACAACTGAAGCATTTTCAAGAAACAGCAATTAAGGATGATGCCAAAGGAATGAAAGGACGAATAAAAGAATTAGAACAAGGAGCTGATGGAATTTGGAGATTCCACAAAAGAAGAATTTGGGTACCAAAGCAGGGAGATTTAAGACATAAGATTTTAGAAGAAGCCCATAAATCTAGGTATACTATGCATCCAGGAAACAATAAGATGTACCAAGATTTAAAGAATAATTTTTGGTGGATAGGAATGAAAAAGGACATAGCTCGATATGTTTCTAAGTGTCTTACTTGTTCACAAGTTAAGGCAGAGCACCAGAAACCTTCAGGTCTACTACAACAACTAGAAATGCCTGTATGGAAATGGGAACTCATAACAATGGATTTTGTTACTAAGTTGCCCAGAACCAGAAAAGGTAATGATGCGATTTGGGTAATTGTGGATCGATTAACCAAATCAGCTCATTTTCTACCTATGAAAGAAACCTTTAGCATGGAAAGATTGGCAAAGTTGTATGTAGATGAAGTTGTATCCTTACATGGAGTTCCACTCTCCATTGTTTCGGATTGGGATAGTCATTTCACTTCCCATTTCTGGACAAGTTTCCAAAAAGCAATGGGAACCCGACTAAATTTAAGTACGGCATATCATCCTCAGACAGACGGACAAAGTGAAAGGACAATCCAAACTCTGGAAGACATGCTTAGAGCATGTGTAATAGATTTTGGTGGAAACTGGGATGACCACTTGCCATTAATTGAATTCTCCTATAACAATAGTTATCATTCAAGTATTGAAACTCCCCCATTTGAAGCACTATATGGAATAAAGTGCAGAACTCCAGTTTGTTGGGCAGAAATAGGAGAAAGTCAATTATCAGGTCCGGAAATTGTGCAAGAAACCATTGATAAGATCACTCAGATCAAAGAAAGATTGAAGATGGCTCGAGATCGTCAGAAAAGTTATGCAGACAATAGAAGGAAGCCGTTGGAATTTCAAATTGGAGACAAAGTACTATTGAAAGTATCTCCTTGGAAAGGAATAGTTCGATTCGGTAAGAAAGGAAAGCTAAGTCCAAGATACGTAGGACCATTTCCAGCGATCCAACGTATAGGACCAGTTGCTTATCGTTTACAACTACCAGAAAAGTTAGCCGGAGTACATGATGTATTTCATGTATCCAACCTCAAGAAATGCTTATCAGACGAATCTTTGGTAGTACCTCTCCAAGATATACAGGTAAATGAGAAATTAAAATTTGTGGAGAAACCTCTTCAGATAGAAGACCGAAAGGTGAAATTTCTCAAGCACAAATGATTAGTGCTAGTTAAAGTCAAGTGGGATTCAAAGAGAGGACCTGAATACACTTGGGAGCTGGAATCAGAGATGAAACGAAAGTATCCTCACTTATTCCAATGAATCTCGAGGACGAGATTCTAAATAAGGTGGGGAGGATGTAAGGACTCTCAAAATTATCCTAAAAATACCCGTAAGTATAAACCCGGACCCCTGATACCTTACCCTACATCAAAAATAAAGAAAAAACAAACAAAATCTTGGTTCTTAGGCGGGCGGCGTAAAAGACAAGGGATGTCTTACGCGGGCCGCGTCAAACCTGTGTTGACCGGATAAGTGTTCCGGATCCACGTAACAACCACCTGGCTAATCTACTCGTGACTGGTCAAGTCTACTCGTAGACTGGGCGGCCACGTGGGCCGCGTAAGGTTGAGCTGAGGATTTACGCGGGCCGTGACAGACCTTAATTTTACCTATAAATAGCCCGTCACTTCCACCATCCACTGGTGTCAAAATCTTTTCGTAAAAACGAATTGATAGCACTCTGAAGTCGAAAATAGCAATTATATTAGCGAGGCGCTGCTCCGATACCGGGTATTAACTCGATCGCTGCTACGATTCAATGTCCGATCGATTAAACTATCCAATGGATGTTTAAGTGCTGCCCACATTAGGGTTTATGCTTTGTCATTCGTCGTTAATTCGATGGATGTTTAAGTATCGCACTTTGTCATTCGTTGTGAAGGTTTTAATCTCGTGAGTTATCGTAAATGCTGTATTAGTTACTAACCGAGTTCGTGTGCATGTTATTAATTTAGGTTAAAAGGCTAATCAGTAGGCTAGGCTCTGCTCAATTAAATCTGCAATGTGAGTCATTCTCTTTTTATCAAATTTGATTTCAAAAGCATGTTTATTTTCAAAGTTATAATTACAGGGATTAAGTCTTTGTAATCACCAAATTACAGCCAGTATGTGGGGTTCTGTATACATTACTTGATAATCTTCACCATTGGACAAACGGGTGGCCAATGTGTGATATGACCATAGTCACAGATCCGGTCGAGTGACAAATACTGTGGGTAGTTGGTTGATATAGAAACAATGTAATCACCCTTAATACTGTAAATTATAACAAATGTGTCATTTTAGTAAAAAGAATGATTCACCAGTATTTCCCGCTGACAAAACCTTTTTCAAACATGTTTCAGGTGATCTGTTGTGATCCAAGAAAAAGTGCCGTGAAGCACTACAAGCTTAAGGAAGTGGCTCATAATAAAATAAAGAAACATGTTTTGTAAAATAAAGATTTCTCCGTGAAATCATATGATTGTAAATTATCGGGGTTTATCCCGAGTTGTGAAATAAAATAATCGGGAAATTTCAGTTTTAAAAAGATCCTGAAGAAAACTTCCGCTGTTAACTCAATTAAATAAATACCACGGGATTTTCTGTCTCGCGGCTCCTGAAACGGGTTAAACCGGGTCGGGGGCCGTGACAGTGACTATGTCTTACTGACAAAATCTGCTATGTTTGAGTCTTCCTGCATCATTTCAAACATATCAGTGGCCTTGCAAACCATTGGTGATATTTTCCTTGTTGCTTTCATACCGGGATTTATAAACTTACATACATACTTACAACGATTTCAAAGGTTTATACATACACACAAACAAACACATGAACTCGCTCAACTTTTGTTGATGTTTTCAAACTACATGTATTTCAGGGAATTTGTAAGTGGATCTGGCGGGCGTTGGAAGTTTTTATGATGCGTTAGAGATAAAGATGTCATCCATGGTCTTTGAGTTTAGTCAGTGTGTCTTATTCCTGGACGATACACGTCTTCCAAACCTTGGTGTTATTCAATATCTTTTGACGAGTCCTTAATGAACTCATAAACAATTTGTACGGTTGTAAAACTTGAATTGAAGTCTACGTTTTAAAACAATGTTGTTATGTTTTAAACTTATTTAATGGATGACAAACCTATGGTTTTATCATATAGTTGATGTTATGATTGAATGCAATGATATTAAGAAAGTCACACCATAATCACGCTTCCGCAAAAGTCAGGGTGTGACAAAACTCTTCCTCCCAAGATGGTATATGCTCTTCAATTTCCTCATCATCCATCTTGGTAAGTGGCTCTTCTTTAGCTTCTTCTCTCTCATCATCGTCTTTCCAGATGTCATCATCAATGGGTTCAGGACCGTAATACCATGGCGTGGAATACCAATTAGGGGTCACGTCCTGTTTAACCAGAGGTGGGACTGAATCATCCGTTGTCGTCTCCAGTCCTGTATCAGACAACTCTAGATTATTGGGAAGCTCCTCTTCAACCTCTTTTATCTCTACTACTTCTTCTTCTCCCCCATAGCTCTCAAAGCCAATATCATTATCATAGTAATCATCCCATGTAGACCGTATTGTACTTTGATTTTTCTTTTGATTCACGTAAACAGGACAATCTTCATACTAGTGTGGTCCACCACAATCCTGACACCTTGGATATACATGTTGGTTCATTCCTTCCCTCAACATTTGACCTAATGTCTCAAAAATTCGCTCAAGAATGACGAGCATTTTGGGAAACCTTGGATCTCCTTGCTCCTGTGCTATTGATGTTATCTGAGCGAACACTTGACATGATTCCATGAACGCCCAAACATAGGGAGGGTACTCGCTATGATAACCTGCCATGAAGAGAGTAGCAAAAACAGCACAAAGTAGAGAGAGGGAAAAAATAACTAATAAAAAATATTTACAAAATTAAAGACTCGACACACTACTATTAGACACAAACTCTAGGACTCAAACCCTAAGACTCAAATTACAAATAGGACCAATTAAACAAATAAGATCTGTCAAAGCTAATAACGCAATCGCCTAAGTGTCCCCGGCAACGGTGCCAAAAACTTGATGTGCAAATTATGGTCTATAAAAACTAATCTAATCTAGACACCCTAGTTTTAAATTTATAAACTAATACTCTCTAAATTCTAGACCACTGACAGGCAAGTGTACCTATCGTACGTAGTAAAGCCTAATGAAGTCCGAGTATCGAACCCCCGAGACACTAGCAACGCTACACTAGATTCTGACTCAACTAATTACTTAACTGGTTTATTTGATTTGATTGGATTTTGGGGTTTTAACTAATTAAACTAAAGGAATTAACTAAGACAAACTAGACTACCTAGACGCAGGCTGAAGGCTACTAAGGTGAAATTAAGGATGAGAAAGTACTACCCAGGTTTGGAATCCTATTCGTGACTGTCGGTTATCTTTCGGCAATGGTAACTATGATGGAACCAAGTTCTAATAATACGACACTCTAAGACTAAAGATAAGTTGAATCTCCTCCCGGTCTCATCAACTTCTCCTAAGGTCTTAGAGGTCAAATAAAGCTCACTGGTATGGGTTGGATCACCTCCCGGTCTCTCCAACAATACTAAAGTACCCAAAGACTAGATCTCCTCTCGGTCTCACTAATCACAATACACCCTAGAGTGCACGAGGTAACCTAAAAACACGTGACAAGACTTAGGAAAACAAATAATACTAGGGAACTTAGACAGATCTCCTCCCGGTCTCACTGCACCTAAATACCTAGCACCAAAGACAATCCCAACTATCTATCTCCTCCCGGTCTCAAGAATAGGTAGAACACTAAACTCCTTTAAATTATCAAACAAAGTTCCTATGGAATACGTGCACCATAAACCATAAACTAGTTACAAACACAAAGTAGGTAACCTAACATGCATCTATACATGAAAGACATTCACAAAGACACATGAGGAACGATTGAACGATAATAAGTTAGAATAAAGCACGCACACACATCTAGCCAATTATTATTAGGTCTTTTATTTTAATATTAAACCATCAAATAAATTACCAAAACCGAGATATTACCGATTATACACAAATAATCATCACAAACCCGGGTAGAATAAACGAACTAGCCAATAATCATAGTCAAAACCAAGAAACAAGTCTGATTCAATAAATATATCATGTTTATAAAGTCTAATAACACGGAGCAAATTAAACCGAACTAACACGTTTATAAAACCGAACTTGTATCTTGAATCTGAGGCTTGAACTCGAACCAATCCTTTTCTTCTCCTTGAAATCGCCTTTTGTATACCTTTTCAAATTTGCGTCTCCCTCTGATATGCGGCCGTCTAACTCTCTTTACTTCTTCTGTTGTCGAATGAATCCCGCAAACAAAGTCTGGTGTATATATATTTTCGTCTCAGGGGTTGTTCAGCCGTTCCTTCGATTAGAATCCCTTAGGGTATGTTTGGTATGGGGTAATGGAATGGAAGGTGGAATGGAATCGACGAGGTAATGGAATAGATGAGGTAATGGAATTGATCATTACCATTTCATGTCTTGTTTGGTTACCATGTGAGAATGGAATGAATCATTACTTTTTGTTGTTTGGTTGGCAAGAAAAAACGAAGGAATAAAATCAGACGACGGTGGTCAGTGGTGGTGGGCGATGATGGTGGGTGGTGATAGGTGGAAGTTGTACAGGCGGCGGGTGGTAATAGCAGCGGAGGTGGGTGACGGCGGAGGTGGGTGGTGGCAATGACGACGGCGGCGACGGTGGGTGGTAGCCGCAGCGGTGGACAGCGGTGTTGGGGGTGGGTGGTGACGGTGGTGGTTGACGACGATGGCGGAGGTGAGTGGCGGCGGTGATCGGAGGTGGCAATGGTGGACGTGGGTAGCGGCGGTGATCGGTAGTGGCAGCGACGGCGATGGCGGAGGTGGGTGGCGGCGGTGATCGGAGGTGTCAGTGGTGAAAATAGGTGGCGGTGGTGGGGACGAAGGTGGGTGGCGGCAACGGCACTGGCGGGTGGGGGCGGTGGCAGTAGTGGAGAAGGTGGTGGTGGCGATGGTTGCGGTGGCAGTGGTGGTGTTATCGGTGGGTCGCGGGTGGCGGCGGTGGGAGGTGGTGGTGGTGGTCGGAGCTGGCTGGCGGCGGTGGGTGGGTGGCGGCGGAGGTGGGTGACTATAGCAGACGACGGCGGTGGATGGCAGTGGTGGTTGGCGGTGGTGATGGTGGGTGGTGGCAACGATGGTGGGTTGTGGTGTATTTAATGAAGGATGAATAGGGAATGAAATGGAAAAAAAACTGGGGGGCGGATGAAATTATTTTGAGGGAATGAAATGCATTTTGGAATGGGTGATTCCATTCCATCAACCAACCAAACACACTTTTTTTCATTCCCTTGTAATGATCCATTCCATTTCACCCCTCATTCCTGCATACCAAACTCTACTACCTTAAGGTTTTAGATATCAGGCCCAACTCCACGTTCAAGATCTGCCGAGCTTTAATGCTTTTTATGGCCCACTTACTTTCATCCAAATTAATGTTCTAATTTACTCCAAACGGCCCAAAGTAAATATTTGTTTTAATTTCCTAATATAAACATTGTCTTTTTTTTCAACTAATAGAATTCACGTGAATTCTACTTTGGCATGGAATTAATTTCAAGTTTCATATAACATGCACTTTAGCCCCCTTGAGTTTCATGAACTATTTTTAAAGAACTTTTCTTTAATTGCGATTTAGCCCTTCGTCTTTCAGCTTCCTTTAAAATTTCCCGATTCTTCGTCCATTGATCATTTAAGCTCGTTTTTTATTTCTTTTTGCACTAGGACCAGTAATAATAATAAATAATAAAATATATGTCTAAATACTATAAAAATGACTCTAAACTATTAAAAGTAAAATACAAAATACACGGGTAAATGACGGTCTTTTTCAACACATCGATGGCCCCGTATTCGAAGTGATTTACTACTGGAGATTGACCATAACGAGCCGCTATGAAAGCATGTATTCGAAAGATATGACGAAGGAGATTTTAAACGAATACGTAAAAGCATCGAATGGCATTCAGTGAAAGGGTGCGATCGAAGTCACTGGATGGAAATGCCCCACGTAGGGCTTCTCGTCGCGCAAAGGTATAATATTGTCCTCCACGTGCTAAGCATCAAAGGGAGCTCTACCATCTTCCCATTAAGCTCGTTTTTTTATTTCTTTTTGCACCAGGACCTGTAATAATAATAAATAATAAAATATATGTCTAAATACTATAAAAATGACTCTAAACTATTAAAAGTAAAATACAAAATACGCGGGTAAATGACGGTCTTTTTCAACACATAGATGGCTCCGTATTCGAAGTGATTTACTACTGGAGATTGACCATAACGAGCCGCTATGAAAGCATGTATTCGAAAGATATGACGAAGGAGACTTTAAACGAATACGTAAAAGCATCGAATGGCATTCAGTGAAAGGGTGCGATCGAAGTCACTGGATGGAAATGCCCCACGTAGGGCTTCTCGTCGCGCAAAGGTATAATATTGTCCTCCACGTGCTAAGCATCGAAGGGAGCTCTACCATCTTCCCATTAACGGATGCCCCACTAGATCCACGACCTCAAGCGATAACGCTCGTACATGTTTACGGGGGACACTTCATACATGCTAAGTTGGAAGGAGACTACCCCATGCCTACACTGGCCCCATTATGGTCGACACATCGATCAATAGCTGCGAAACGGTGGGAAGAAATGTATAGACCGCGGTTACAGCACTACTACGAGTTAACCAATCCTAAATCAGACTCAGACAAAGACAGAGAACCGAGTTCAAATGTTATCGAAGATTAAGCGAAAACTTGTATTTTTGTAAATTGTAGAAATTTTTTAATTTATAAAGTTTGTATCATTTTTAATTTTTATAATTCATAATATTTGTATTATTTTTAACTTTTCTTAATTATATTTGTATTATTTATCAAATAATATTGTTTTCTATAAATAAACAAAGGAAAACACAAAAGAATAAAAAAATGGAGCTTTGTATACGCTGCGTAGGGATCCCTACACAGCGTGTGAGAATAAAATGACAAAACAGCCCCTGTGTTTGGTTTCGTATAGCCTCAGCACAAGGGTAAAAAGGTAAAATGATAAACCAAATACGCAGCCTATTGATCCCTACGCAACGTATGTAAAAGGCGGACAATTTCCCCCCCAAATCAAAGTTTCAAAATATAAATATGTTAAATTACCATTTTGCCCTTATGTTGGGGCTATACAAGGCTGATTACAAGGGTAAAAAGGTCATTTTATGACCTTTATATACGCCGCGTATGGTGCTCTACGAAGCGTATATAAAGGTCAAGAGAATGACCTTTATACCCTTGTATCAATGTTTCGTATAGCATCAACACAAGGGTATGAAGGTCATTCTCTTGACCTTTATATACGCTTCGTAGAGAACCATACGCAGCGTATATAAAGGTCATAAAATGACCTTTTTACCCTTGTAATCAGCCTCGTATAGCCCCAACAGAAGGGCAAAATGGTAATTTCTCAAGTCAAACTGCTTTTTTGACTTTTGTATACGCTCCGTAGGGACCTCTACGTTGCGTATAGGTTCTGATTTAAATCAGAGAAACCCCTACGCAGCTCTGTTCTTCCCCAAACAAAAAACACACACAATACAGAGACATACGAAGGCGACTACGTATAGGCGACCGTATACACGCGAATTCGAAGTGTAAACCAGGTATTTACTCAACCTATTTAACTAATTTTGATTTTTTAGTATTTTATCCGTAAATCAGGGGTGTATCTTAGGTAAATTAGGGTTTACAGTGAATTAGGGGTGTTTGTTTGATTGTTGTGTGAAGTTGGGGGGGTGTTGTTCTTGGTCGATTGATGTTCTTGTGTGTGTGAATTAGGTGTATCTTAGGTAAATTAGGGTTTAAAGTTTATCCACTGTGGATCATATTCACATGCTGTTTAAAGTTTAAAATATACATGAAACTTAAATGGTAGAGGGTGACTTAATACTTTGATGTTCTGGGATGTCGACTTATTCATTTCAATTCGGGTAGTTTATCCACTGGGATGTCGGCCGCAAACGGCTGCGATTTCGAATTATAGGGTTAAGTAAGACATAAAGTCACCACTTTCAAACAAAAATATTTTATCCAACTTGGCTAATAACTTTTGAGCCTAAATCACCACTACAATAAATATGTAATCTTTAAAGACTGCAAAATTGTGGAAATAACAAATTTTGGTCGTAGTTATAGTTTGTAGAAGTTATAAGTTAGTAAGTGTTGGATGGTAGTAAATTTAAATTGCATTCTCACAATACATGGAAAATTTTCAATCTTTACTTACCATTTGGAGATTATAAACTTGGAGATCTAATGGAAATTTTGGTTTTAAAAAATGAGATTTAAACATTCAATCAACCCTTATAGTGTGGAGTTTAACCGGATCATACTTCTATATTTTTAAGTATGAACATTAGCAGAAGCATTTTTATCTTATGGTTCTAATAGATAGTAGAACCACAAAGACATATTTGTGATGTGAATTGGACGAAAAAGCAGTCGCAAACGGCTGATCATGATCATTTTAAGTGCAATTTATGTGTGTGTTTGTCTGTGCAGCGATTTCGCCGTAAATGGCGTTTAAACGGCTGCAAACGCAGCCGCAAACGGCAGCCGTTTGCGGCTGCGTTTGCAGCCACAGAGGTGCGTTTCTCATGCATATTTTTTTATTATTTAGTCCATGTCGAACCGTAAGTCTCGTAGGTCCCTAATGAGCGTCGAAATAAGTTCGTCGTTAAAATATAAAACGACGAACTTAGTTTCGACGCTCGTTAGAGACCTACGCGCCTTACGGTTCGACTTCGACTAAATAATAAAAAAAATTAACGACGAACTTAGTTTCGACGCTCGTTAGGCCCGTACGTGCCTTACGGGTGTCGTCGACTAAATAATATAACGCTCGTTAGGCCCGTACGCGCCTTACGGACGACGTCGACTAAATAATAAAAAAATATTATTTAGTCGACGTCGTCCGTGTTGGTGCACTGATGTCTGTTAACTTCGTCTTTAATGAGTCTTGTATTGTATAAGTTAGATCAGGGCACGGAAATTGAGAAAGAGTATTTTAGGGTAATTCCGCACGAAATTACACTTGTGTAATTTCGCACGGAATTAAACAATCTCACACGAAATTAACAGTTTCATACGGAATTGGTAATTCTGCACGGAATTAGTTAATTCCGCATGAGCTCATAATTCCGCTTAAGATGGTTTCACACGGAATTACCAACCCTATAAATACGGAACTTGTCTGATCATTTGATACAGAATTAGATGTGTGTGTTTGAGAGCCAAGGTGCTGCCGAATTGTAATCAGATCTGTAAAAGCTCGGGAAATCAGTAATAGATAAAGATTAGAAAGGAACAAGCTGTGTTGACATCATTTACATTGATTCCGCCTTTGTTTTTTATGATGAACTACTCAGATTGACTCGTTAGGGTCACACGATGATCCAAGAAGTGGTATCAGAGCTCAGGACGAGGAGTTCATACCAATTCAGCTTGATGTTACCGGATTCTCTCACTTCTACTCATTCTTTTCTGATTTGAACAAGATTGAACGGTTGAAATGGCCTGATTTTGACGTATATCAAGCGAAACATACTTTTAACTAATCCTTGAAAGTATTGAACTAAAATTCGATCAAAATTGGACAAAACTTGTAATTTCGCTTGAAAATAGATTCGAATATGCTAACATCATCTCGTTTGAATCAAATCGTAATTTCGCACGAAATAACCTAATTTCGTTTGAAAACACTTAATTTCGCTTGAAAGTACAAACGGAATTACTAATTCCGCTTCAGATACCTAATTCCGTTTCAATTGGGATAATTTCGCCTGAAAGTGTTCTAATTTCGCACGGAATTAGATATTGACTGGTAATTTCGTTTGAACCAAGTAATCCCGTTTGAAGGGTAATCTCGTTTGAAGTTCACAATTTCGTGTGAACTAATTCCGTTTGAAAATCACTTTTCAAAATTCCAAAAATTTTTCTAAGTGTTTGTTGATCGTTTCAGGTACTTGAAAGATGGATGATTTGTTCATGAATCCGTTCTGTGATGTGTTTGCTTATACCAGTGGTTCGGGAGATGGCCCAATAAATAACACGAATGAAACCACACCGACATCAAGTGCAAAGAAAACTCTCAATGATGCTTTGAGTGTAGAGAGTGCCTATGGGACATACAACAAACCTCCAAAGTTGTTGGCTATTGAAGATTACAATAGGTGGGCTACAAGATTTGACAAGTGGCTTCAAGCTTTTGCATATCCAAGCTGGAAAAGTTTAAAGATTGGTTACGTTAGAGGAGGACGTTTTGGTGAAAGTCTAACAGATAATGATGAGATTGAAAGATATGTTGCTGAACAAAAGTGCATCGCGTTGATTCATCAGTCTGTGAGAGATGATATAATTTCGTTAATTGAATATGAAAATTCAAAAGATCTTTGGGAGAAACTGAGGGTAAAATGTGTAGGTAGTGCTGAGATAGTAAAAAACAAAAAGAAACTGTTAAGAAAAGAGTTTGATTTATTTGGTTGTTTAAAGAACGAGTCTATTTCCAAGATGATTGAGAGATTCGGGCATCTGAAATTGGAGCTGGCAAGAACAAGATTAGCAGTACTTTGCATTAATGCTGAAGAATACAATCAAGTCTGAAGAGTTGACAGTGGATCTGCTTATCGAAAGACTGGAGAGTCACGAGTTGGAGATCAAGAAATCTAGCAAAGTCAACAACTCATCTTATCAGCAGAATGTGGAGTTGTACTACAGAGGAAATCTACCAAAGACTGGTTCTCCAAGAACAGCATTTTCTGCAGAGAGTTCAAATAATGTGAATCAAGAAACTCCTCACAGTGGTTTTCATAGCGGATCTTCTTCAACAACTCCAAGCCAATCTGCATCAAAGAATCTGTTCCAATGTAACATTGCTGTGGATCTGAAGAACACTCAAAATTTCAGTGAAGAGTCAGCAAAACAACAGATGGTGTTCTTAGCGTCAGTGTTAGAATCATACGAGAGCCTCGTGGCGGGCAAGATTGGAAACACCAACCTGACTAAGGAGGACTATGATCAAATAGATCCTGAAGAGATGGAACTGATCGATATCAGGTGGTGTATGGCCAGTGCAGTCCGGAGAGCGCAACGGTTCATGGAGATTACTGGGAGACATTCTATCGGTGGGCCGTCCACAAAACTTGGCTTTGACAAATCAAAAGTCACGTGCTTCAGGTGTAAACAAAAAGGACATTTCAAACGTGAATGTCGTAACGCTCCTGCTGATGATACTGCAAATCCATTACGTGAGGATTACTACAAAAGAGCGATCTATCATCAAAATAAATCAGAACCGCCCAGAATGAAGCAGCTTGAGGATGCCCCCAAAGAAAAATCAAGAGCTCTTGCTGTTATTCATGATGACGAAGGTTTTGATTGGAGTGAACTGCTCCCAGAGGAAGATGCAGTAGGATACGCTTTCGTAGCAGAAAACATTATTCCTTACAAAGACACCAGAAATGAAGAAGAAAAATACCTCAGCAGAAGCGCTAGAGCAGAATACAAGATGATCAGATTATCTAAGGTGTTCAGTGAAGCCAAGAGAGCAAAGAGATGGGATGCTGATAGAGAATGTTACCTTGATCCTCAAGGAAACATTGCTATTGATACGAAAACTCTTAGTCTAGAAGCTTTCATTGAGGAATTTGCTGAAGAAGAAGAAGCTTTACAGAGAGAATGGTGGGGAGGTGAAGAAGAGAAAGAGAAAGAGTCACAATCTAAGAAGATTGATGATGGGATTATTGATACTTCACAAGAATTCACCACTGAAAACTTGGGGAAGATGGCTGAAAAAGTGCTTGATGCAAAGGAACTTGAGGTAGACTCTAAGTCTGAAACTGAGTCTAAAAGCAAGGTCAGTCCAAACATTTCAACAAGAGAGTCAGGTAAGAAAGTCAAAGGTGATAGTGACTGCAAAAGTTGCATGAAAAACTGCAAGTTATGTAGTACACTCACTTACCTTAGTGATACAAAGGTTGAAGAACTGACAACAAGAGTCAGAAAGGTTGAAGATCAGATTCTAGACCGTGATAAAATGCTAAAAGCTTCAAATGATCGAGCTAAAAATTTAACTGAGAAAATTGAAAATGATAAAATTGAAGTAGAAAGAATTCAGAAAGAAAATGAAAAATTGGTTCTTGAAAATCGTAAAATCTCAGAAAATTTTGACAAACTAAAACGAACGGTAAAAGATTCTGATGAAAGAAACGGTAAAACCAATAAAGAAAATGAGCATTTAACTGTAGTTCTTAGATACAAAGAAGAACAAATCAACCAACAACTGGATGAGATTGCTAAATTGAAGCTTCAGTTTGAAGAAGCTAAGATTGAGAATGAGCGTATCAATCTGAAATTAACCAGTTACAACTCCGCAAGCTTTGTTTTACAACACATTGTTCCTAAACCCATCGGGAAAAACAAAGCAGGCGAAGATGTTTACTCGGATGGAACTGGGGTTGGGTATCATCAGGTTCCACCGCCAGTGTTAAACAATTTCTCAAAGAAAAAGTCCGGGTTGGTTAATGATGAAGATGAAACGAATGAAATAAAACTTCCAGAGTCAATTGATGTTACATTTTCTTCATCTGATGATAGTGTTCAAACTGATATTGTTAAAGGTATGGCTGAAAGTGTTTTAAAGTCTGATAGTGATTCAGCTGAGGATGAAGAGTGTTTTTTGAACAATTACATTCCGAAATCAAAATCCAAAAACAACTTAAATGAAGAACCTACTCTTGTCATGTACAAGATGCCGGGATCGGATAAGTTGTATTCGGATTATGAGTTTCCTCTGGAGAATGTTAATATGGACAAGTTGAAAAATGTTTTCAAACTGGTTGAAATTGATTTGTCTGAAATAGAAGGTTTGAATCAGACAAAGAGGCAAATGAATTTTGAAAAAGATAAAGATTACTACAAAAACCTGTTGTTCCACCGCGCTTTTATAACAACAATCGAAACAGATGGTCGGGTGGTTATCAGGGTTGTAAGAATTATCAAAGGAAAAATGTTCAAAACAGAAGGTTTGCTGAGAAAAAGGTGTTTGTGAACAGTTCAAGTTCACTTTCTGATGAAGAATCTGAGATTTTTTCAAAATCAAACAAAGAGTTCTTTGAGAAGAAAGCATCGCAGCCTCAGTCTGAAGGCACAAGTCGGGTAGTTGACACCCGAACAAGCTTCAAATGCAATCAAGTTGGACATATTGCACGAAAGTGTACCAATTTGAAGCCTAAGACTGAAGTTGTGATGAATTCAAGAAAGAAAGATGATGTGAAGGGAAAAGCTCCATTGGTTGTTGAGAAAAAAGGTAACTAAAAATGACAAGTTTTACAAACGGGTTGCATCATCTCAACAAACATGGAAACCTAAATCAGAGAAACAAGTTTCAACTCCACAAGAGAAGAAGGTTGTTCCTATAAAGATTCTTCAAAATGAAACCAGAAAAGAAAACATTTCAATTTCTTATGAAGATTTTGTTAAGAAGAATGTTTCATTGGAAAAAGAGGATAAAATTGACATAAAAGAGGCTATTGATAACAAACTGGAAATTAATGATAAAAATTTTCCACCTCTTAAATCGGTTGTAAAGTGTATAGATGGGATAAAGTTACCTGAGTCTGATGAGGCTTGGGCAGCTTATTTCAGCTAATCATATTTCTATTTGGTGCAGGAGCTTCCAAGATCCGTTTCACGTTGGATTATGGATAGTGGAGCTTCTCGGCACATGACAGGAAAGAAATCCTGCTGTACGATGTTAGAGATTTCAATGGAGGTTATGTAGGTTTCGCTGGCAATCAAGGAGGGAGAATAGTTGGAGAAGGAACGTTATCCAATGGCATTGTAACTTTTGAAAGAGTAAACTACATTGCTGAGCTTGAAAACAATCTTCTGAGCATATCTCAGATCTGTGATCGCATGTATACGACGCACTTTACAGACAAAGAATGTTTGATCTTGAAACCAGGATTTGTTGTTCCCGAAGAGTGGGTTATCATGAGAGCGCCCAGAGTTGTCACACCCCCAAAATCCACCATGCGGGGTATCACCGCTTGGAGGCGTGACGTGACCAGGATCGAGCCACCAATCATATTGAACAACTCAATTAAGTAAATAAAACCAAACATAATACGATTGGTGACCAAGGCTAGTTAACCTTGTTTGGTTTAAACAGCGGAAGCATAAACGTGAGTTCAAAAGCATAAGTCCATAGTTCATAAGTTAAAGTTTCAAAACGCAAGTTTAGTAAGTTCATAAGGATTTAAACATTAAGCACGGAACATAACAGTCCGTACTCCACAACGACTCCTTCCCCGTGCAAGCTCCAAGCATTTAGCGACCTGTAAGGCATGTAACAACGAGTCAACAACAAAGTTGAGTGAGTTCACGTTTGGTTGTTTGGTTTTAAGTTGTTTCTGAAAAAAACGTGGTTTGACTTTCGTTGGCTTATATGCCGTGGGGGATTACCCCGAAGTTGAAAGTATGTTTAACCATTTCCTTTTTCTTTACCCAAACCGTATCCATAATTAGTGGGGGCTTTCCCCGTTTGAACTACTAGACGGTATGATATCGACTGCTACGCAAATAAGTTGTGCCCTATATCAGTGTCTATCATCACTGACAATCTGCCATAGTCCATTAGTACACGCCCGTCCGACTGGCACGGTGTGAGGTTTGTTAAACCTAATAGCGCTATTAACTAATGACCCGCTCGCCATTGGCCTCGGCGATTAAGTCGATATAAATTGAGGGACTTCATGATAGAGTTTTGTCTAGCTAGTTTTAAGGTCGTTGTCCTGCACCAGGAGGACCACAACGTACGTATTCTGCACTAGGAGAATTCGTAGGATTAATAATGGCATCCAATCTATGGAGGATGGCCGTACATATCCTACCCAAGGAGGATATGTAGATTTAGTTTTAATTCTTTAACCCATTCCCAAACCACCGGGAATCCCATGCCTTAGAAAGTGTGTGAACTCACCTCGGTTTGCTCGGTTAGATTCTCAATATAGCTAACAGTCAAGGTCGGTCAATCGTGTCCTAATAAGGTACGGATAACAATCAGTTTCTCATGCATAACACGTATCCTACGTACGGTTTATTTGCACATTACTTCTACCACATAACAGGCACACACTTTAACGATTTACGCCCATATATACTTCCCATCCATTACCCACTCATAAGCAAACATACAATAATGCATATAATACATATAACATGTTAGATCATTCACATATAGCATACTCGACATTTAGACGCGCAAATCACAACTTATGTTATTTCAGCATTAATATTCAAAACCGGCTGTTTTCGGACATTTTAATAAAATAGTTAAACTATTCCAAAAATTCCCAAATTTTTACAGGATGTCTTAAACGTTCCATATTTTATTGTGTAAAAAATATCGGGGTCCGGTTCATTACCAATATTTTATAAAAATTCATATTCCGGACTGAACTCAGATTTATGTATTTCTAACCATAGTCCACGGAACAATTTATTAAAAATTCATCGAGTGTCCGATTAACGAAATTCCAGTGGGGTAATTACAAATGCATCGGTTTTCATCTACTGTACAAATTTCATGGTCCGATTCATCACAAAACTCAGGTTATGACTGAAAATACGACACCCATTTATTGCTGTCAAAATTCAGCTTAAGTTACTGTTACAAATTAACACTTTAAAAATAGTAAACGGAGTCCAAAAATTACGATTCTGGTGCCATTAGAACCGTATTTCATAATAACATATTTTAGATTCAAAATATCGGTTTTTAGTTAAGTTTATGACCCGTTTACAGCCAACTGAAGTTGGCTGTAAAACCAGGACAGATTCTGATTTTCAATGTTTATCCTTCTAAATCGTGTTCGAATGATTCCGTTAACAAGTTTAGTGACCGCAACAACATCACATATTAATATTAATCAGCAAATCATCAAATAATCAACCAATAATCATAATAACACAAGATCTACATGATTTACACACATAACTTCTCTTTATCCACACCTTAACACATTATGTTCAAGACTTGTTCATGAGCTTTAAAGTTTCTTAACTTTTTATCATTCTAACATCTATTAACCACTAAAATAACATAAAGAATGAATGGATCTAAGTTCTTACCACTAGCTCAAGGCTAGGGAAGTTCGAGTGAAGAAATGTGGTGGTTAATAGCGAATGGAGGAGGTCCTTCCACTTCCGAGAGCACCGAGCTTCGTTGTTGGACCTCTTACACCTTTGTATGTATGAGGAATGATTGAAAAAGAGCTTGATGATGGTGGTGGTATGGTGGAAGGTGGCTGCCGAACAAGGGAAAGGAGAGGGAGAGAAGAGAGAGCTTGGTGGAATGGTGGTATTTATAAGATCTTCCATATAGCATATTCCTAGCATATTCCAAGCATATTCCTAGCATATTCCTAGCATATTCCTTAGCATATTCCTAGCATATTCCTAGCATATTCCTTAGCATATTCCTTAGCATATTTCTTAGCATATTCCTTAGCATATTCCTTAGCATATTCCTTAGTATATTCCTAGCATATTCCTTAGCATATTCCTTAGCATATTCCTTAGCATATTCCTTAGCATATTCCTAGCATATTCCTTAGCATATTAACAAATACGTGTAAGCATAACACAGATATCAGAAAGCAGTTAAGTAATTCCACACAGTCGTCAGACACTTTAATTATCATTAATAATTTGTACGGAATACATGGGATTTTGAGGGTTGTCACATTCTCCCCCTGTTAAGAGAATTTCGTCCCGAAATTTAGCGCGTGGTTACTGAGGAGGCTAGTTAAGTTGCGTTGGTTTCTAGATTTTCCTGGGGTGTCACATCATCCCTCCGTTGATTTGGAATTTCGTCCCGAAATTCTGCAGTAGCTTCAGCCTCAGTAGTGGTTGCGTTTTTCTTAAACAGTTGGGGATACTTGAGTTTCATTTGGTCTTCTCGTTCCCATGTATACTCTGGGCCACGACGAGCATTCCAACGAACTCGGACCAGAGGTATCCTGGTATGCTTGAGGATCTTAACATCTCGATCCGTAATCTCTACTGGTTCCTCGACGAATCGCAGCTGGTCGTCGATAGTGAGTTCCTTAAGAGGAACTATGAGGGTTTCATCTGACAGACACTTCTTCAGATTTGACACGTGGAAAACATTGTGAACTCCGCTGAGTTCTTCAGGTAGATCCAACCTGTAGGCGACTTGGCCAATTTTCTCAATGACTTTGAATGGTCTGACATAACGCGGATTGAGTTTGCCTCGTTTGCCAAAGCGGACTACACCTTTCCAAGGTGAGACTTTGAGTAGCACTCGATCCCCAACCTGGAGTTCGAGTGGTTTTCTTCCCTTATCAGCATAGCTTTTCTGACGGTCACGAGCTGCCGCCATTCGCTGTCGTATCTGAGCAATTTTCTCGGTGGTATCTACCACATGTTCTAGGCCAGTGATTTGGCTGTCACCAACTTCTGCCCAACAGAGAGGTGATCGGCATTTGCGTTCGTACAATGCCTCAAACGGAGCGGCTTGGATGCTGGTGTGGTAGCTGTTGTTATATGAGAACTCCACTAGCGGGAGGTGCTTCTCCCAGCCATTACCAAAATCGATTACACATGCCCTAAGCATGTCTTCAAGGGTTTGGATGGTGCGTTCAGATTGCCCATCCGTCTGCGGGTGATAAGCGGTGCTCATATCTAAACGTGAGCCAAAGGACTTGTGCATTGCTTGCCACAGTTCTGAAGTAAAACGTGCGTCACGATCAGATATAATAGAGATTGGCACTCCGTGCCTTGATACCACTTCCTTTAGGTAAATGTCTGCAAGAGTAGAGAACTTGTCCGTTTCTTTGATAGCCAGAAAATGTGCAGACTTGGTTAGTCGATCTACGATCACCCAAATAGTATCGTTTCCGCGTTGAGATCTGGGCAGGCCAGTAACGAAATCCATGGAAATTTGCTCCCATTTCCATTTCAGGATCTCCGGTTGTTGAAGTAGGCCTGATGGTTTCTGATATTCAGACTTGACTCTCGCACAAGTCAAGAACTTGCTGACGTAGGTTGCTACGTGGGCTTTCATGCCAGGCCACCAATACGTAGTCTTGAGGTCGTGGTACATTTTATCCGAACCAGGATGTACCGAATAACGAGACTTATATGCTTCATCCATCACAAGCTCGCGTAAGTTGCCATAGAGTGGAACCCAAATACGCCCTGTTACATAGTAGGCGTCGTCTTCCTTTTGTTCTAGCCGTTGCCTCGATCCTCGTAGGGACTCAGCCCTGATGTTCTCTGCTTTCAATGCTTCGACCTGGGCATCTCGAATTTGAGCGGGAAAGTTGGATTGGATGGTAAGCTGTAAAGCACGTACACGCCTAGGTATGGTATCCTTTCGACTGAGGGCGTCGGCCATAACATTGGCTTTACCCGGATGATACTTGATTGCGCATTCATAATCGTTCAAGAGCTCAACCCATCGGCGTTGACGCATGTTTAACTCCTTTTGCTTGAAGATATGCTCGAGACTCCTGTGATCGGTGTAAATGGTGCACTTGGTACCGTACAGGTAATGTCTCCATATCTTAAGCGCGAATACAACTGCTCCCAGCTCCATGTCTTTAGTAGTGTAGTTTCTTTCATGAACTTTAAGTTGGCGCGATGCGTAGGCAATGACCTTGTCACGTTGCATCAATACGCAACCCAGTCCTTGGATGGAAGCATCGCAATAAACCACGAAATCATCTGTGCCTTCAGGCAATGAGAGGATAGGCACGCTACAAAGTCTATCCTTCAAGTGCTGAAATGCGGACTCCTGTGCATCACCCCAACGATAGATGACACCCTTCTGAGTCAGTGAAATGAGAGGTTGCGCAATCTTGGAGAAATCTTTGATAAATCTTCTGTAATATCCGGCCAAACCCAAGAATTGGCGGATTTCTTTTGGTGTGCGGGGTGCAGGCCAGTTCTTGATTGAGTCAACCTTGGATGGATCCACATGGATTCCATCCTTGTTCACCACATGGCCTAGAAAGTGGACTTCGCGAAGCCAGAAGTCACATTTCGAAAACTTGGCATACAACTGCTCTTTTCGAAGAAGTTCCAGCATAAGTCGTAGATGCTGCTCGTGTTCCTCCTGACTCTTAGAGTAGATCAGGATATCGTCGATGAACACAATAACGAACTTATCCAGGTAAGGCTTGCACACTCGGTTCATGAGATCCATGAAGACCGCTGGTGCATTCGTCAGCCCGAATGGCATAACCAGAAATTCATAATGGCCGTAGCGAGTTCTGAATGCTGTTTTGGAGACGTCCTCATTTCGGACTCTCAGCTGATGGTATCCCGATCTCAAATCAATCTTAGAGAAATAGCTCGACCCTTGCAGCTGGTCGAATAAGTCGTCAATACGTGGAAGAGGATAACGATTCTTCACAGTCACCTTGTTGAGCTCGCGATAGTCAATACACATTCTGAAAGTACCATCTTTCTTCTTAACGAACAAGATTGGAGCTCCCCAGGGCGAAGAGCTAGGACGTATAAAACCCTTTTCCAAGAGTTCTTGTAACTGCGTGGATAGTTCTTCGAGTTCTGATGGAGCTAGACGATATGGTGCTCGAGCTACTGGCGCTGCTCCAGGAGCTAGCTCGATTTGAAACTCAACTTGGCGATGAGGCGGAAGACCAGGTAATTCCTCAGGAAATACCTCGGGAAAATCGCGCACAATAGGGATGTCTTCAATTCTCTTCTCTTCCGTTGATGTGTCAGTAACGAGTGCTAAAATGGCAGTGTGGCCCTTTCGCAAACACTTCTGGGCCTTTAGGAACGAGATGATGCCCACGACCGCACCACTCTTGTCGTCTTGAATCACGGGAGGTTCTTCACCAGAACGAGGGATGCGGACAATCTTTTCATTGCAAAGAATTTCCGCTTGCTGATGAGATGACCAATCCATCCTAATCGCAACGTCGTTCACTGATAGGAGTGTTACATCGATATGGTTGGCACAACCAGAACTAGCTGAAGGAGGATGACCTTCGTACAGGTTTGTAGTGTTAAGGTACGAAATTCCATCAAAGTTGTCGGGCTCCCCACATGCGAAGGGGAAATAATTCGCCTTGATCGATGAACTTAGATGAGTTTGCAGTTTATCGAGTCGGTAAGCAACCAAATTTAGAGGAATTTCCTTAGGTCATGCGAATGAATCCAAAATACGTCTACGTAGTCATAAGGTTCCAAAGATAAGACTCGAAAACGTGTTCAAGAGATTATGATCGTATCAACAATACATCACCATTCTCAAGGTTTCGAGGAGGGGTCACCAATGGTCGGGAGTCGAGCCTTCCAACTTAAACCAGAGGGTGTTCGTTTCGGTGCCTCAGCATGGAGAAGCGAGGATGTAATGTTACTGTGGTAAGAGAGTGATGGTTTGGTCTAAGCCAATGGTAGAAACTGGACATATCATTAATCAACAATCATGTGTCGGTGCAAAAGCAAGCGCAAGGATTCTGCCTATTTAAAGAAGACTATCATGGAATTTAAAATATGACTCTTATATTGTAGGAGGGGTAGGGTAGACGTATAGTTCATCATGTTCGCCTGTAGGTTATGTGATCCGTAACTCCGTCCTCGAATGTCCTGAAGGCAATCCCATCAGTAAAGGCATCCATTCGTTAAGTGGGGTATACGAGGGAGCTAATCAAGTAGAATAAGAATAAACCATTCAACAGGGTAATAAGGTAGTCTTGTGATTGGTGAAAATCGTGGTATGGTTGTTGGTGTTTCATTAAATCGGTTGTCAATCGAAGCGATAGGGAATTAATGAGGTTCATGCGAAGAATCGAGTGAAGACAGGGGTCCAACAATGACCGAAGGATTTGACCAGCTAATCTGTTGTCTAGAAGTAACCTCTAGTAGTGGTGCAGGGCAGCATGGCACAAAAGGGAAGTTCGTTGCATCGCGGTCGCGCGAGTGTATCACTTGTCCAAAACAGGGCAAGGTTTCGTGTTGCATAACGACAAACGCGTGTAACTGTGACTGCTTCGCTTCTGGCGACGATGACAGGTGAAGGTGATAAAGTTCGTCAACCGGGATGCGTGGGTTTTGTTCTCCTAAGCCCGAGTTCGTGCAAGCCAAGTCTGGTCTTTGCGAATGTTGACGTACGAACCGGCTGTACGAAGGGTCAGATGGCGACGTCATGTCGAGGTAAACGTGCGAGTAGATAGAATGCATAAACAGTCGTTGTAGCGGGGTGACAAGAAATCAAGAAAGAATTTGACCACCGTTTGTCAAATTTCAAGTAAACAATTGTGTGTCATAAAGAACACAATAGGGCTAACAGACAACATGCTGCTTTCCTAATTAAGCATACTATCACATCACACTATGCAAAAGTAATCTAGCAAGTAGATAATATAAACTCATATCATACCACCTAGTGTGTTGAGCCTTGCACGTGGAGCGAAGCGTCGTTGTGGATCGTTGAGAACTGTACAGGTTATAGTCTGGTTTTATCAAAAAGCTTTTCCCCTTTTTAAAACCAAGTTCACTATAACCAATGGCTCTGATACCAATCTGTCACACCCCCAAAATCCACCATGCGGGGTATCACCGCTTGGAGGCGTGACGTGACCAGGATCGAGCCACCAATCATATTGAACAACTCAATTAAGTAAATAAAACCAAACATAATACGATTGGTGACCAAGGCTAGTTAACCTTGTTTGGTTTAAACAGCGGAAGCATAAACGTGAGTTCAAAAGCATAAGTCCATAGTTCATAAGTTAAAGTTTCAAAACGCAAGTTTAGTAAGTTCATAAGGATTTAAACATTAAGCACGGAACATAACAGTCCGTACTCCACAACGACTCCTTCCCCGTGCAAGCTCCAAGCATTTAGCGACCTGTAAGGCATGTAACAACGAGTCAACAACAAAGTTGAGTGAGTTCACGTTTGGTTGTTTGGTTTTAAGTTGTTTCTGAAAAAAACGTGGTTTGACTTTCGTTGGCTTATATGCCGTGGGGGATTACCCCGAAGTTGAAAGTATGTTTAACCATTTCCTTTTTCTTTACCCAAACCGTATCCATAATTAGTGGGGGCTTTCCCCGTTTGAACTACTAGACGGTATGATATCGACTGCTACGCAAATAAGTTGTGCCCTATATCAGTGTCTATCATCACTGACAATCTGCCATAGTCCATTAGTACACGCCCGTCCGACTGGCACGGTGTGAGGTTTGTTAAACCTAATAGCGCTATTAACTAATGACCCGCTCGCCATTGGCCTCGGTGATTAAGTCGATATAAATTGAGGGACTTCATGATAGAGTTTTGTCTAGCTAGTTTTAAGGTCGTTGTCCTGCACCAGGAGGACCACAACGTACGTATTCTGCACTAGGAGAATTCGTAGGATTAATAATGGCATCCAATCTATGGAGGATGGCCGTACATATCCTACCCAAGGAGGATATGTAGATTTAGTTTTAATTCTTTAACCCATTCCCAAACCACCGGGAATCCCATGCCTTAGAAAGTGTGTGAACTCACCTCGGTTTGCTCGGTTAGATTCTCAATATAGCTAACAGTCAAGGTCGGTCAATCGTGTCCTAATAAGGTACGGATAACAATCAGTTTCTCATGCATAACACGTATCCTACGTACGGTTTATTTGCACATTACTTCTACCACATAACAGGCACACACTTTAACGATTTACGCCCATATATACTTCCCATCCATTCCCCACTCATAAGCAAACATACAATAATGCATATAATACATATAACATGTTAGATCATTCACATATAGCATACTCGACATTTAGACGCGCAAATCACAACTTATGTTATTTCAGCATTAATATTCAAAACCGGCTGTTTTCGGACATTTTAATAAAATAGTTAAACTATTCCAAAAATTCCAAAATTTTTACAGGATGTCTTAAACGTTCCATATTTTATTGTGTAAAAAATATCGGGGTCCGGTTCATTACCAATATTTTATAAAAATTCATATTCCGGACTGAACTCAGATTTATGTATTTCTGACCATAGTCCACGGAACAATTTATTAAAAATTCATCGAGTGTCCGATTAACGAAATTCCAGTGGAGTAATTACAAATGCATCGGTTTTCATCTACTGTACAAATTTCATGGTCCGATTCATCACAAAACTCAGGTTATGACTGAAAATACGACACCCATTTATTGCTGTCAAAATTCAGCTTAAGTTACTGTTACAAATTAACACTTTAAAAATAGTAAACGGAGTCCAAAAATTACGATTCCGGTGCCATTAGAACCGTATTTCATAATAACATATTTTAGATTCAAAATATCGGTTTTTCGTTAAGTTTATGACCCGTTTACAGCCAACTGAAGTTGGCTGTAAAACCAGGACAGATTCTGATTTTCAATGTTTATCCTTCTAAATCGTGTTCGAATGATTCCGTTAACAAGTTTAGTGACCGCAACAACATCACATATTAATATTAATCAGCAAATCATCAAATAATCAACCAATAATCATAATAACACAAGATCTACATGATTTACACACATAACTTCTCTTTATCCACACCTTAACACATTATGTTCAAGACTTGTTCATGAGCTTTAAAGTTTCTTAACTTTTTATCATTCTAACATCTATTAACCACTAAAATAACATAAAGAATGAATGGATCTAAGTTCTTACCACTAGCTCAAGGCTAGGGAAGTTCGAGTGAAGAAATGTGGTGGTTAATAGCGAATGGAGGAGGTCCTTCCACTTCCGAGAGCACCGAGCTTCGTTGTTGGACCTCTTACACCTTTGTATGTATGAGGAATGATTGAAAAAGAGCTTGATGATGGTGGTGGTATGGTGGAAGGTGGCTGCCGAACAAGGGAAAGGAGAGGGAGAGAAGAGAGAGCTTGGTGGAATGGTGGTATTTATAAGATCTTCCATATAGCATATTCCTAGCATATTCCAAGCATATTCCTAGCATATTCCTAGCATATTCCTTAGCATATTCCTAGCATATTCCTAGCATATTCCTTAGCATATTCCTTAGCATATTCCTTAGCATATTTCTTAGCATATTCCTTAGCATATTCCTTAGCATATTCCTTAGCATATTCCTAGCATATTCCTTAGCATATTCCTTAGCATATTCCTTAGCATATTCCTAGCATATTCCTTAGCATATTAACAAATACGTGTAAGCATAACACAGATATCAGAAAGCAGTTAAGTAATTCCACACAGTCGTCAGACACTTTAATTATCATTAATAATTTGTACGGAATACATGGGATTTTGAGGGTTGTCACAAGAGTGAATGATCTGTATGTGTTGGACATGAGTGTAGCAACTACAACCATAGGTCAGGGTCATTGTTTTGTGTCTAGAGCAACTGAGAAGGAATCGCAATTGTGGCACCGGAAGATGGGTCATATACATCTTAGAAAAATGAATCATTTGGTGCACAATGACTTGGTTATTGGTGTTCATGTGAAAGGTTTTCATCTGGAAGGAGAGTGCATTAGTTGCGTCAAAGGCAAGCAGAAAAAGAAATCACATCCTCAAAAGAAAGTCAACTCAGTCTCAAGACCTTTAGAGAGACTTCATATGGATCTTTTTAGTCCAGTGAATGTCAAAAGCATCACTGGTGATTACTATTATTTGGTTGTCACAGATGATTACTCAAGATTTTCATGGGTTTCATTTCTGAAGTCGAAAGCTGAGACGTTTGATAGTTTAATGGCGTTGTTCAGAAAAATTGAAAACCTGTACCAAAGGCGTATCAAAAGAATCAGAAGTGATAATGGTACTGAGTTCAAGAACAACAAGATGGAAGAATATTGTAAGGAAAGAGGTATATTGCATGAATTTAGCGCGCCTTACACTCTGCAGCAGAATGGAGTAGCTGAAAGAAAGAACAGGACGCTAATTGAAATGGCCAGGACGATGCTTACTGATTCCAAACTACCTATCAACTTTTGGGCAGAAGCAGTATCCGCCGCATGCTATACACTCAATCGGGTTCTCACTGTCAAGAAATTCAATAAGACGTGTTTCGAGCTGATCAATAACCGCAAGCCGAATCTGAAGTATTTAGAACCGTTGGGGGTCTCCCTGCACAGTTCTAGAGCCTTTTGGTAAATTTGGTCCAAAGAGCATCGAAGGAATTTTCGTGGGTTACTCAAGTCCATTGAAACGAGTCTTTGTTCCAAGCTTAAAGCGGATTATCGAAGCACACAATGTTGAGTGTCAAGGTAATATAATGCCTCCGCAGAATCCAGGCGATTCATGGCGTTTTCATTATGACACTTTGTGGGATTCGTTTGACATGGAAGAAGAAAAGGAAGAAGAAGAAGATTTCTTTGACGAGTTGGATATTTTGAGAGAGTATGAGTCTTCGCAGGAAAGGTTCCCAGCTGAGTATTCAAGACGACCGCAACAAACTTCAAATGATAATGAAGCAGGTCCGAGCAATGCTGGAGAACATGATGATATTCAACAAAATGAAGTTGCTCCTGATAATCAGACGACAGACAATGATAATCAAGAATCTGATAACATGCCAGTATTTGATCATGGTGATTCAGATTCTGAGGGGGAGCAAATCCAAATTTCAAGTCAAACAAACCCAGTCAATGAAGAAGGTGCAAATCAGAATGTTACTAATCTGGAAGGCGAGGTAGATGTTCCAGGCGAGGTGATGCCAAGAACTCTTTCATACCATCCAGAGGAGTTGATAATTGGAGAATTACAATCAGGCGTTCGCACTAGACGTCAAATTGACAAAGGCCTTACTTGTTTTTATTATACAGTTGCTCCTTTACAAACTGAGTTTTCACTTAGTTGTTTTATTTCGCAGATCGAACCGCGAACTTATAAAGAGGCGCTAACTGAAGATTCTTGGGTCAATGCTATGCAAGAAGAGTTGAGTCAGTTTGAGAAGTTAGGTGTGTGGAAATTGGTAGACTTTCCTGATGGTCAGAGGAAGATAAACACCAAGTGGGTGTTCAAGTGCAAGAGATATGATCGAGGGGTTATTATTCGTAACAAAGCTCGACTCGTAGTCCAGGGTTTCAGTCAGCAGGAGGGGATAGATTTCACTGAAGTGTATGCTCCAGTTACTAGATTAGAAGCGATCAGTGATGTGGGGTAAAATACACATATTTGTCCCGTGTAAATTGTATAATTTTTGTATAGGTTTTATTTATTTTTATTTAGTTATTAGTAGTATATTATATTATTTTGTGTTTTGGCAGGTCCTGGTGTGAATGAAGCAAAAACGAGTAATATGGAAATAACCAGCCAGTTGAACAGAGTGGGATGCCAGGGACTGAATGAAAATTGCAACTATTTTCCTTGAGTGGGCTGAGTCCACTATCTCTATTTTATGAACTCGAGGGACTAAAGTGCAATAAAAGAAAAGCTATTTAAAAATAGCCTATAGAAGTTTAGGGACCAAACTTGCATAGAACATGAAAGTTGAATCAATACTTTGTATTTTGGTTGTTGAATTAATATTCAACTCACAACAAAATAAGAAATCATGATATGATCTGTTGACCGAATTCATGATATATTTTGTATTTGGGCTGTTGGGCTTCGATTGGTATTTGGAGGCGGCAATTAATAGAGAAGACGCATACATCAGCCATATATATATATATATTTTATTGAACGTGAATTTGAGGGGGGTCCATATCAGACGAAATAGAAGTACACGGCATCAAGGTCAGACGCACGAAGTCAGCGGGACGAATTTTTTTAGAAAATATTCACAAGGGTTCAAGGCTACGGAATCATTGGGATTGAAAGAGGGAAGCTTGGAAGTCAAAGAATTTATGGGTTCTACCTTACGGGTTCTTTTATTATCTAGTTTCTTTTATTCTATGTCAATGAATTCTGTTTTAGACATCTTTGTTTTGTTTTCATTTACTGGGATGCTTGGCTAATTTCATAAACCACCTAGACTTGATAAATGGATTAATATAAAGTTTTTACCGTTTTTTGTTATTTGCATGATTGTTATGGGTGATTGTGTTTAGTAAGAGGTTTGATCTAATGGTTTGATGTGTATGCGTACTTTGAATTGGTTTATTGTTATTACTTGCTTCATATGATTCTTAGTGACGGTCTTTATCACAACGTAGAGTCATATTAGGGTTTAGGGTTTCGGTGAATGTCTATATCACGTTAGAAAACCTTCACTCTTTAGGGAGAATCGGCCGATAACCTCTAGAAGTAAGTGGTAATAATTTGCTAAGTCTTAGTGCTCTACTAGTCCTAATACCTGGGAAGTGAGGGGCTATTGGTAGGTCTTACCCGGCGAATTGCTTTAGATAGGCCTAGGAAAAGGTTATGTCTTGGTTTACCTGTCGGTCTTATTAGTCTATCAAGTCAAATTAATTACTTCGAACTACCCTAGATCTAGGATTGGGAAAGAATAGGTCAGCATTAGGGTACTTACACAATAATTAGACAACTGGGAAGGCGTCTAATAACCGGTAGAATTAACGGCCTAGGTAGTGCCACAGGTTTCTCCTTGAGAAGGGTCGAGGGGCCTCGTTGGTTCTTAATAGGTTTAGTATTTTAAGATCCCGGTTCCATAACTCGTGCATTTAACTTAATCGGTAATCTCTTAAAAACAATCCAGGATTCTTGTCTAGGTGGTCTCGTTCTCATATAAGAAAAGTCCGCAGTCTTCATTCGTCTTTAGTCTAGTTTTAGTCTACTTAGTATTTTAATATAGATTTCCTAGATTTTCCGTAATCCCCCCCCCCCCCCCAAACCAATTAAACAGTTAGAGTCTGTGTCAGTCTAGGTCTAGATAGAGTCTAATTAGCGTAATCAGAGAGTCTCGTGGGTTCGATACTCGGACTTACTTAGGCTATACTGCATTGACCGGTACACTTGCCGGTGGTGTGGTCTAGGTTTTAGAGAGTCTGTTTTTATAAATTTAAAACTTAGAGTGTCTAATTTAGGGTTAGAATTAGTTAGTTTAATTAGACCACTTTTAGCACATCAAGTTTTTGGCGCCGTTGCCGGGGACTCTTGGCGATTGTGTTTATTAGCTTTGATTAGACTTAACTGAAAAATTTGTGCTACTTGTATAGTTGTGTAATTTTTTTTAGTTAGTTTTTTTTATTATTATTCTCTCTACCTACCTTGTTCTGCTCTTTCTACTCTCTTAATGGCAGGTGATCCTATTGACGTGGATGTCTCTGATGATGAGACTTATCCCACCGAACCAATATGGGATTTGTCAGATGAAGAGGATGAGGAAAGTGAGGATGAGCTGTTTTGGGAGAGAGAATTTGCGGATGAGTTAGAGGGTTTGCAGGTAGATGAAGAAGTGAGTACGTTTGATCCGGAGGGTGACCTTGCATACTTAGAAGCTTTACTTGCAGGAAACCCAATGACGGACATCAAAAAAGAAGAAGTGGTGGTGGAAGAGGAAGACCACCACAGCTGGCCCGTGGTACTGATAACGAATGCGAGTAAACATTTAAAACCACGGGAGGAGGCAATGAGAAGAACACCTGGGATCGTGTTTCAGCGGCTACTACCAGGTAAATTCAAATTTTGGTGTTTTAACCCGGCTAAATATTCAAAATTCTTTTATAATTCCACTACAAAATTTTTAAATGTTTATGAGGACCGGGTGGAATTAAATGGGTTAGACCGGGTTCAAGTCAAAGAGAAACCTCCTGATTAAGTTCAAGTGTGGGGAGGTTTTGTAGTGTTTGTTTAGAGTCGTAGTTTTTGTATATTGAGTCTTAGTTAGTAGTTTTGAGTCAGTATTTTGTTTAGAGTCGGTACTGCTTTGGTTTTTGCTTGTTTTTATTTATGCAGGTTTGAATCGTACCACCCGTACTCAATCTCCATTCGGGTGATTTTGGAGCTGCTTATCAGATATCAGGCATTTACTAAGCATACCAGTTAGAGTCAAAGCCGATCGCGACCGAAATGCTATACGATCGAGCTGGATTGGACAAGAGTTTTGGAGCTTATGCGTTATATAACCAGCTAAGTCCTTTCCAATTATGCCCTTAGTTTTTTATTTCTTATTTAATTTTAGTTTTTGAGTCGGTTTCCATCCTACATTGAGGGCAATGTAGAGTTTAAGTGTGGGGATGGGAAACTATCGTTTAGGTTTTAGTTAGTGAGTCTTGAGTCATAAAAATTTGAAAAATACAAAAAAATTAAAAATTTGAAAAAATCCAAAAAAATTGAAAAATCAGAAAATGTCTTTCGAATAAAAAAAGAAGTTTGCAAATTTAAACGGAAAATGATAGAAAAGATGAATTTTTGCTTGGGTTCAAATAATAATAATAAGAGAATAAAATAAATCGAGTTTGCGTCTAGTTTGGGATATGTGGATAGGCCCGGGTTTGGTTTTAAGTCTCTTTGAGCTAATATACCTTAATTGTCGGTCTGCTAGTGGGTTTTCGCCTGGGAAATATGGGAAATCAAAACTGCCAATAATAGTATAAGGGGCACCGTTATAAGTTAAAACTGTTAGAGTTTGTGATCATGTGAAAAAAAAAATAGAAAAAAAGTGAGCTAGAAACTAAATGAAAGTAACACAGGTCTATGTAATCCGAGTTGGGGATAGCGACTCTACAGCCGGAATGCCTCTGGGATGTGTGAAATCGAATGGCTGATTAAAAGTATCGAAACCTAAGTAATCTGTGGTTGGGGATAGCGACTCTACAGCCGGAATACCTCTTGGTTAGGGAAAGCATCGTCTAGACTCACGAGAGAAAGAAAAAAGAAAAAAAAAAGCAAAGCAAAAAACAAAAAATGAAAAAAAAAATTGATTGTAAACTCTCTTGGTTTTGATATAAGACGGTTAGGAATTGGTCCAGTGATCGTTCTTTTAGTCCTATAAGCTTGAGGTGGGAGTAGGTGGACTGTAGATTCTAGTGTGAGACCCTAGGTAGACTGACCGCACTTAAATTAAAATCACATGATAAGGGCTTAGGATTGGATTTGGGTTTAAAGTGGATAAGTATATTCGCAATCGCGGCTAACGCAAGTCTTGGTTTTAATTAATTATACCTATGCTTTTGACCCGAGTGATTATTTGTCTCTGATTCCGTTGCATAATTCTTTTTCGGGGACGAAAAAAGGTTAAGTGTGGGGATATTTGATGTGGGGTAAAATACACATATTTGTCCCGTGTAAATTGTATAATTTTTGTATAGGTTTTATTTATTTTTATTTAGTTATTAGTAGTATATTATATTATTTTGTGTTTTGGCAGGTCCTGGTGTGAATGAAGCAAAAACGAGTAATATGGAAATAACCAGCCAGTTGAACAGAGTGGGATGCCAGGGACTGAATGAAAATTGCAGCTATTTTCCTTGAGTGGGCTGAGTCCACTATCTCTATTTTATGAACTCGAGGGACTAAAGTGCAATAAAAGAAAAGCTATTTAAAAATAGCCTATAGAAGTTTAGGGACCAAACTTGCATAGAACATGAAAGTTGAATCAATACTTTGTATTTTGGTTGTTGAATTAATATTCAACTCACAACAAAATAAGAAATCATGATATGATCTGTTGACCGAATTCATGATATATTTTGTATTTGGGCTGTTGGGCTTCGATTGGTATTTGGAGGCGGCAATTAATAGAGAAGACGCATACATCAGCCATATATATATTTTATTGAACGTGAATTTGAGGGGGTCCATATCAGACGAAATAGAAGTACACGGCATCAAGGTCAGACGCACGAAGTCAGCGGGACGAATTTTTTTAGAAAATATTCACAAGGGTTCAAGGCTACGGAATCATTGGGATTGAAAGAGGGAAGCTTGGAAGTCAAAGAATTTACGGGTTCTACCTTACGGGTTCTTTTATTATCTAGTTTCTTTTATTCTATGTCAATGAATTCTGTTTTAGACATCTTTGTTTTGTTTTCATTTACTGAGATGCTTGGCTAATTTCATAAACCACCTAGACTTGATAAATGGATTAATATAAAGTTTTTACCGTTTTTTGTTATTTGCATGATTGTTATGGGTGATTGTGTTTAGTAAGAGGTTTGATCTAATGGTTTGATGTGTATGCGTACTTTGAATTGGTTTATTGTTATTACTTGCTTCATATGATTCTTAGTGACGGTCTTTATCACAACGTAGAGTCATATTAGGGTTTAGGGTTTCGGTGAGTGTCTATATCACGTTAGAAAACCTTCACTCTTTAGGGAGAATCGGCCGATAACCTCTAGAAGTAAGTGGTAATAATTTGCTAAGTCTTAGTGCTCTACTAGTCCTAATACCTGGGAAGTGAGGGGCTATTGGTAGGTCTTACCCGGCGAATTGCTTTAGATAGGCCTAGGAAAAGGTTATGTCTTGGTTTACCTGTCGGTCTTATTAGTCTATCAAGTCAAATTAATTACTTCGAACTACCCTAGATCTAGGATTGGGAAAGAATAGGTCAGTATTAGGGTACTTACACAATAATTAGACAACTGGGAAGGCGTCTAATAACCGGTAGAATTAACGGCCTAGGTAGTGCCACAGGTTTCTCCTTGAGAAGGGTCGAGGGGCCTCGTTGGTTCTTAATAGGTTTAGTATTTTAAGATCCCGGTTCCATAACTCGTGCATTTAACTTAATCGGTAATCTCTTAAAAACAATCCAGGATTCTTGTCTAGGTGGTCTCGTTCTCATATAAGAAAAGTCCGCAGTCTTCATTCGTCTTTAGTCTAGTTTTAGTCTACTTAGTAGTTTAATATAGATTTCCTAGATTTTCCGTAATCCCCCCCCCCCCCAAACCAATTAAACAGTTAGAGTCTGTGTCAGTCTAGGTCTAGATAGAGTCTAATTAGCGTAATCAGAGAGTCTCGTGGGTTCGATACTCGGACTTACTTAGGCTATACTGCATTGACCGGTACACTTGCCGGTGGTGTGGTCTAGGTTTTAGAGAGTCTGTTTTTATAAATTTAAAACTTAGAGTGTCTAATTTAGGGTTAGAATTAGTTAGTTTAATTAGACCACTTTTAGAACATCAATCAGAATCTTCCTAGCGTTTGCATCTTGGAAAAATTTCAAAGTATATCAGTTAGATGTTAAATCGGCGTTTCTCTATGGGAAGGTAAAAGAGGAGGTATATGTCGGACAGCCACCGGGCTTCACCGATCCAATCCACAAAGACAAGGTTTATTTGCTGGATAAAGCGTTGTATGGTTTACACCAGGCCCCGAGAGCTTGGTACGAGACATTGTCTCAACACCTGCTAGCCAACAGCTTCATCCGTGGAAAAGTGGATGCCACTCTCTTCACCAAAGAAGTCGACGGACATCTTCTGATTGTTCAAATATACGTGGACGACATCATATTTGGGTCAACAAACGAACAAATCTGCAAATATTTTGAAAAGTTATGAAGCAAAAATTTGAAATGTCATCGATGGGTGAGATGAAATTCTTCTTGGGACTTCAGGTTAATCAACTGCCTAAGGGAATTTTCATACATCAAACGAAGTACGTTCATGATATCTTGGAGAAATTCGGGATGTCAGGTTCTACTCCAGCTTCCACCCCATTAGCAACGAACCATGGGATAAACCCTGATCTCACCGGAGAGAAGGTAGATGAAACTATGTATCGTTCCATGATCGGATCGCTGATGTATTTGACAGCTTCAAGACCCGATATTATGTATCCAACCTGCCTCGCAGCAAGATTTCAATCTAACCCAAGAGCTTCGCACATGGTAATTGTTAAAAGGATATTACGCTATCTTAAAGGAACTCCATCGCTGGGGTTGTGGTATCCAAAAGATGGCGAATTCATGCTCGAAGGTTATTCCGATTCTGATTTCCGATGTTGCAAAGTTAATGCTAAATCAACAACAGCGGGGTGCCAGTTCTTTGGACCAAGATTGGTTACCTGGCAATGCAAAAAGCAGACCTCTGTGGCTTTATCCACATGTGAAGCGGAGTATGTATCTGCTAGCAGCTGCTGCTCTCAGATCTTGTGGATCCAGCAACAGATGCGCGACTACGGTTTGCAATTTCTTAACACCCCTATCTTTGTTGATAATGAGGCAGTGATTAACATTATGAAAAATCCTGTTCATCATGCTAAAACTAAACATATTGAAATTCGTCATCATTTCATTCGAGATTGTTTCGAGAAGAAGTTGATACGAATTGAGAAAATCCACACTGACGAACAAAATCTAATTTACATACCAAAGCGTTTGATAAAACTCGTTTTCAATACTTGTTAAAATTGAACGGTATGAAGCTTTTATCGGTGTTGGAGGAGATTCTTGGCGTTGATGAAGGAGACATTGTAGATGATGATGTTGAGAAGCAATCTGCAATGGTTTGTCGATTTTTTACTTGTTTTGGTATTTAGGGGGAGTATAGGGTAATATTTTCAGAAAATACAAAAACAGTAAAAAAAATTCAAAAATCCGAAAACATGAGATATTTTCAAAATACAAAAACAATAGAAAATCTGAAAAAGAGCTTGTGTAAAAAGGGAAAATGATAGTACATTGGCTTGACAGTTACGGTATGCTAAAGATATGTAAAGTTTAAAAAGGCTTAAACAGTCTCGCTGATGATGTGCCGATAGGTTTTTGCACATTTAGTAGGTTTGTTCGGGATATAAACCTAAATCTTTACTTGCTTATTTCGTGGGGAACACTACTTGGATATATAGGTAACCCTTGAAATCTTGTTTGAAAGATCCCTTTTTCTGAGATACTAGGTCTTTATACTCAGTGATATCTGGGGTATTATCCCGGGACTTCTGATAATGCGGAAGCAATGGCCTAGTCCCCGAATAATACTTCTGCATTGCTTGAAATATAGCGCCGCCCTCAGCATAAAAAATGATGAAACATTGAAAAATGCTAATCATGTGTTGTTGAAGAAAAGACCCTCTAAAGGGGACACACCAAAAGTCGAAGCCGTCATCTCTCTGCTGAACGGAAGTTCTGACCTGAGCTCTCACGGTTCTTCGCAATTTAACCCCTTACAGATATCATCTGTGGTATATTCACCTGTAAGACTGAATATTGGGATCTGGATACGGGAGTATATTCAAGAGGTGGGACACATGAATGAGTTTAAGTCTTTAAAACACTAAATCCATATCCTGGACAGATTGAAAATTGGGTGAGAATTTAAGTGGATCAGTATATCGACAATCTAAGTGAATTGTTTAATTCTGAGTATGTAATCAAAGCTTAATGGTACTTGTGACTTGTCGAATAGCTGATATGATTCCCTAACACGCTCACCAAAAATATGTTTATAAATAGTTTACATTTTGTCACACCCCAAATTTCCACGTGTTACCGGTGGGCCCGGTAGGGGAGTATCGTGACGTGGTTGGCAACATAATAGTCAAACAACACAATATTTAAATGCACAGCGGAAGCAAAGTATAGATTTAATTCAACCAAACGATATTGTAATATTAAGTATCACAAATAGTCGAATAAAAATCCACAGGTAGATCCAAATAAAAGGAAACAATTGTTCAACAGTTTATGACATCCAAGCTGGCGAGACTTAATGTGGATGCTAGGAGACAAGCCAGCCTATTTCGCGTAGTACCTGCACTTAACCTTTTTAAGAAAAATACGTCAGTCTACACTGGTAAATACAATCAACCGACTCATTTTGAAAAGAGTTTAAGAAAATGCATTTAAGGCACAAAGCACAAATAATATTTTATAACTTGGGATAATTATTTAAATATATAATACTTGTAGGGATTTACATGTTCCTTATGCGTTCAGTAGCCCGGATCGAGCCGGGTTAAAGATCAATAAACACACCACTTTATTTATGAGACACTGACAGGTGTACGCCTACACCTGAGTGCTAAGGTCGTGGCCATTTCGTAAAATGATGCCAGGGATATCCGGGACACGGTCATTAACCCCCCAAAGGCTTTAAGCAAACAAAACAATATTAAACGAGACGTCTCAATACTTTAATTATCATTCATTCAATCAAAGATTCAACGCCCCGACCAAGCGCTATTTTATATACCGTACCCCAAGCCCGTATAGGGAAAATAAGTTAAAAGTATTTACCTGAGCAAGTATAGTTCAAAATCAGCGAGTGCAAGTATCTTTTACTGGTTCTCCTAATCTGGAACGAAGGTTTATAATAACCTATTAGAATCCTAACGGGTCTTTAGTTAAGCTTACGCTTAGACCGGTTAGTTTTAAAGATACGGTTCGTACGCACGATTAAGCGAAGACCGGATAGAATGTGATTTAGACCCGACAAGTTTGAAGACTTGTTTAATATGGGTATATGATACACATTCTGGATTTTGAGATAAAACCGATAAGGTTTGACCCGTTTCGGCTAATTTATGTAAACTAGTTACATAAACCGAACCGAACGCGCGTGAAGCGTAACGGGTATCCGTAAGAGTCCTAAACAGGTTTCCTAAGTTAACACACCTTAAATAAGTTGTGATATCAGTAGGATATCACCCATGATGCCCAAAACGAGTTTAATCTCTTTATAAGCCCCGCAGGGGCATTTTGGTCATTTTAAAGATTATAAAAGGGTTTAATTAGACGCCTGTGATCCGGGTCTGAGTTGAACAGTAAAATAGCTTATTTTAACAGGTTATAACCTTTGGTAATAAGTCTTAAATACTAAAATAGTTTTTAAACCCAAACTATGCGTTAAATACGCGTATAAAGTCGTTTTAAGCGATGTACGGGTTAAAATACGATTCTGAGTTTTTTGATCAAATAAACAGGCTCAAAATACTCCATTTGTTATTTAAAATCAGTAGCAATTGGATTGGCGTTAAAAGGATTTGTAAAACTCATTTTATGGCCGAAAAGGGTATTTTTGGTATTAACCGAATCGAGGCGATAAACCTAGCTTATGATCAGTTTAAAAATAATTAAAAATCTTCAAAAATCCCAAAATATTATATCACATCAGTGGGTAACAGGTTTGGTGTCCAAAATTGGGTTTAGATAGGCTTTTCGCTAATGACGCCGTTTAATTACTTAAAAGCACTCAAATTACGTCATTAAGCATAACTCCTTATCTAGACCTCCAAATGATGTGAAATTTTAGGTACAAGTCTAAAAATCAGTAACTAAGATTATGGCACTTTCACATTTCCAAAAATCTCGTTTTATGGTCATAAGGGCATTACGGTCAATATTTAGGCGTTTAACGGAAACATCGGACGATTAGGGATTCGAGTGGTATAAACGCAGAGGCTTATACACACATGCAACTAGGTCCTAATGGAACTTTAAGGCATGTCTAAACCTATCTAAACCGGGTCAGAACTGAGGTCAATGCAAAAGTCAAACTTTTGGTTCTTTCGGTTCCGAATCGGTCTTAAACAGAAAGTTGTCGAATCAAACAAGCGTAGACAAGTTTTTATACTTATTTTCAAGTTATATGACTGATAAAACAGATTACACGCCTTTTATATTGCTAATTACGCGTTAATTCCAAAATACTAATTATGTTGACTTTTTCGGACAACCATTGACTCGATAAACGACCTCGTTAGGATTCGAATCAGTGAGTGCCCTTTTAGGGGTTTATTATCCATATAAATACCAACTTATAACAACTTTCGATTCGACAATACTCTGGACCGATTGTTATTTATCGATAAATCAAACCGTAGTTACGACGGTTTGATTTCTAGGCTATAAACTAAGTATAAATGAATTAGGAAGGGTTAAACATACTTACACACAACTAATGGACGAATTAGAATGCTTGTGGCCTGCTTGAATGCTCCAGAAATTCTCAGAGGTGATGAATGAACAATGTGGTAACATGTGGGTCTTGATATAAGGCTTCAAACACTCTTAGATGATCAACACATAAGTCTAGGGGTGTTGCATTATCATCCACAAGTGTCCTATAGGCTAGAAACCATCTTAGGCAGCCCAAGGTTTCGAAAAAATGAGATTGGAGTCGGTTACATGCATCAACAGGCAGCTGCCTGTTTTTTTTCTGCACCTGCAGGTCGGACGCGGCCCGCTTGGGATTTTCACATATGGGAGGCGGGCCGCATGGCCCCTCAGATCAGGTCACACTTGTTTCTTTAATTGCACTTTGGCCCCTAGTCCCCCGAAAGGTCGTTTTCACGATGTTTCTTGCATTTTAAGGCTTTGATATTTATATATAGGGGTTTTAATACTTATACCCACTTTGTCAAGTCCTCGGGTAACTTTGTGATCACCCGAAAAGCCCTAAATTTCAATGTTGACGATTCTAACCCTCACACACGAATTTTATCACAACTTTCTCATACGATAACGAAACTTGGCGAAATTTTTATAGTAGATTCTAGTGAGCATAATTAATCGTTACAAGGCTTCGGGTTTTCTAAAAGGTCACTCAGAAGTATAACTTAACATGTTGACACATTTAACCCCTGTAGTTTGTAATCTCTCACTTTCTTTCACCATTCGCTTCGTATGATCCATGATCCATTCGTTTAAGGTTATAAACATTATGTAGGGTTATTGTAAAGTATATTTATTCATTGTTGACACTTTGAACCCTTATATTTACACAGTTTCACTGGTTGTCAACTTTAGTCCTTCAAGAACATTCTTTCACACGTTCAAACCTATGACACGTGTCAACACATTATAGGACGTAAATTTTCGGGGTGTTACATCCTCACCCCCTTAAAAGAAATCTCGACCCGAGATTTACTGAAACAAGTAAGGGTACTTTTCTTTCATCGTGGATTCAACCTCCCACGTGAATTCGGGACCTCTTCGGGCATCCCATTTGACCTTTACAAAAGGTATATGCTTCCTCCGAAGCTTCCTTACCTGTCGATCTTCGATCGATAAAGGTTTTTCCACAAATTTCAAACTCTCATCGATATGCACATCTGTATGGGGTATAACCACTGATTCGTCAGCGAAACACTTCTTCAGATTGCAGATGTGGAACACATTGTGTATACTACTGAGCTCTTCAGGTAAGTTTAACTTATAGGCGACTGACCCGACACGTTCGATAACCTCGAAAGGTCATATGTATCTCGGGCTTAGCTTACCTTTCTTACCAAATCGCATCACTCCCTTCCAGGGTGACACTTTAAGTAGGACTTTTTCACCTACTTCGAAGTGAAAATCCTTTCGACTTGGATCAGCATAACTCTTCTGCCTATCCCGGGCAGCTTTGAGACGGTTACGAATCTGGACAATCTTATCTGATGTCTCGAACACTATTTCTGGTCCAGATAACTGGACATCTCCAACTTCTGCCCAACAAATGGGCGATCTACACTTTCTACCGTATAATGCCTCAAAAGGCGCAGCCTTAATGCTGGTATGGTAGCTATTGTTGTAGGAGAACTCAACTAATGGTAGGTGCTTATCCCAGCTACCACCCAAGTCAATTGCACATGCACGAAGCATGTCTTCCAACGTTTGAATAGTACGCTCACTCTGACCGTCTGTCTGTGGATGGTAAGCCGTACTAAAGTTCAAACGTGTGCCCAAAGATTGTTGGAAGCTTTTCCAAAAATGCGACGTGTACCTAGTATCTCGGTCAGAGATAATAGCTACAGGTATGCCATGTAAGGCTACAATCTTATCAACGTACAGTTGGGCTAACATATCGGAGCTGTAGGTCTCCTTAATGGGTAGGAAATGTGCTGACTTAGTCAGTCGGTCAACTATCACCCAGATGGTGTCATTTCCTTTCCTTGTCTTAGGTAACTTGGTGATAAAATCCATAGTTACCATTTCCCACATCCAAGTAGGAAGTTCAGGTTGTTGTAGCAAACCTGACGGTTTTTGATGTTCTGCCTTGACTTGCGCACATGTCAAGCATTTGGCTACATGAGTGGCTACAGACTTTTTCAAGCCTATCCACCAATAGTTTGCCCTAAGATCCTGGTACATTTTATCAGCTCCAGGATGAACAGAATATTTAGAGCTGTGGGCTTCCTGGAGGATAACATCTCGGAGTCCTCCATAAATTGGGACCCATATCCTTCCATTCAATCTAAGAATTCCATCCTTACTAAGAGATAACTGCTCCTCAGTTACTCCTAGTTTTTCGTTAGGATAGTTAGCTTCCAACACAGCTTCCTTCTGTGCAGCTAACAACCTTTCTATCAAATTGTTCTTTATTTCCATGCGCTTGGCATTGATTCGGATGGGTTTCACCTTCTCTTTCCGACTTAAGGCATCGGCGACTACATTCGCCTTGCCGGGATGGTATCTTATTTCACAATCGTAATCATTCAGAGTTTCCATCCAATGGCGTTGCCTCATGTTCAAGTCCTTCTGGTTGAACAGATGTTGAAGGCTTTTGTGATCAGAATAGATCACACATTTGATTCCATATAAGTAGTGCCTCCACAGTTTTAGTGCGAATACAATGGCACCCAACTCCAAATCGTGGGTGGTGTAATTCTTTTCGTGCACCTTTAACTGACGTGAAGCATAGGCAATGACTTTGCCTTTCTGCATAAGCACACATCCCATCCTGGTGTGTGATGCATCACAATAAACTACAAACTCCTCTATTCCATCAGGCAATGTCAGTACTGGAGCATTGCTCAATTTTTGTTTCAGAATATCGAAGGATTCCTGCTGCTTAGGACCCCAGTCAAACTTAATCTTCTTACGTGTCAGCGAAGTCAGGGGTGCAGCAATCCTTGAGAAGTTTTCAATGAATCGCCTATAGTATCCTGCCAAACCTAGGAAGCTACGTATTTCTGTAGGCGTCTTTGGCTCATGCCAATTCATGACAGATTCAACTTTAGCGGGATCTACTTGGATACCACGCTCACTAACAACATGTCCAAGAAACTGGACTTCCCGAAGCCAGAATTCACACTTCGAGAACTTGGCATAGAGCTTTTCTTTATGAAGTAGTTCTAGAATGCAGTGAAGATGCTTTTCATGGTCAGCTTGGTTCTTTGAGTAGATGAGAATGTCGTCGATGAAGACGATGACGAATTTATCTAAGTGCGGCTTGCAAACGCGATTCATGAGATCCATGAATGCGGCCGGTGCATTAGTGAGCCCAAAAGGCATCACTAGGAACTCGTAATGACCATAACGAGTCCTGAATGCTGTTTTGTGCACATCTTCATCTCTAACCTTCAATTGATGGTAGCCTGACCTCAAGTCAATTTTCGAGAAGAAACTTGCCCCTTGAAGTTGATCGAACAGATCGTCGATTCTGGGCAAAGGATACCTATTCTTGATAGTAACCTTATTAAGCTCACGGTAGTCGATGCACAGACGCATCGATCCATCCTTCTTCTTAACAAATAAAACTGGTGCTCCCCAAGGAGACGAACTAGGTTTGATGAAACCTTTGGCTAGTAAATCATCTAGCTGCGTCCTCAATTCCTTCATCTCTGTTGGTGCCAACCAATAAGGCGCCCTTGCAACTGGTGCTGATCCAGGAATAATGTCAATTCTGAATTCCACTTGCCTATCTGGTGGCAAACCAGGTAGTTCTTTCGGAAATACTTCGGGGTATTCAGAAATGACTGGGATATCTCCAATCTTGGGTTTCGGCTCATCAATAATCACCTGTGCCATGTAGATGACACAGCCCTTCTTCAAACACTTTGAGTCTTTGAGTATAGACATTTTCTCGGGCAGCCCATACTGGGTATCTCCCTGGATAGTAAGTGATTCACCAGACGAAGTCTTGATCCTCACTTGCTTCTTATTGCAAATAATCTGGGCCTGGTTATGAGATAACCAGTCCATACCCAAAACTATGTCGAATCCGGCTAGTTTTAAAGGAAGTAGGGACAAAGGAAAAGAGTGATTCTTAATGGATATGAAACATCCATCTAATAAGGTTGAAGCGGTTTCTAAAGTGCCATCTGCTAGTTCCACCTCATAATTTACACTTAAAGTTCTAACAGGTAGTTTCAACAATTCACAAAACTTATTATCTACAAACGACTTATCAGCGCCTGAATCAAATAACACTCTCGCATAAACATCATTTACGAGAAAGGTACCTGTTATCACGTTGTCGTCCTTGACGGCTTCCTTAGCATCCATTCTGAAGACCCTAGCATTGGTCTTCTTAGCCTCTTCCGGCTTCTTGGCATATTTTGGGCAATTGCTCCTGATGTGCCCCTTTTCATTGCAACCATAGCAGGTCGCATCCTTTATCTTCTTGCAATCCAAGGTTTTGTGTTCCCTGGATTTGCATAACCCACATGCAAAAGGTTTCGATTGTGATTGTGAGTTGGATTCAAACCTGCACTTCCCAAAGTGCTGTCTCTTGCAGGTTTTACATCTGGGTTTTTCACCCGACTGCTGACCATCCTTCTTAAAACCTGACCCCTTCTTTTGGTCATTGTTTCCCTTCTGCTTCTTGTCTGATCGCCGTGAGTTGTCATCCTCACGCTTCCTCTTTTCGGTATCATTTTTCCTTTGTGACCTCAGCCTGACAGCATCTGAGGTCAGAGATAACGATATGTCCGTTACTGACCGAAAAGTGGTTGGTCTGGAGGCCTTTACACTTGCTTTGATCTCCGGTTCCAAACCCCCGATAAAACGAGCTATACGTTTAGGCTCCGGAGTTACCAAGTAGGGAACCAACCTTGACAAAGTATTGAAAGTGGTAAGGTAGGCCTGACAGTCCAGGTTTTTCATGACCAGTGCCAGGAAGTCAGATTCAATTCTCTCAACCTCATGTTGAGGGCAGAAATTTTCCTTGATTAGTGCCATGAACTGTTCCCAGGTCATGTTGTATAACGGGACTTTCCCTGTGGCTTGGATCAAAGATCTCCACCAGGCTAATGCTTCTCCTTTGAAAGACTGTGAGACAAACTTCACAATATCCCTATTATGGCAACCACTAATATCCACCACAGTATCCATTTCATCCATCCACGTCATGCAATCAACAGCTCCTTTTTCCCCATTGAAGTCCCTGGGTTTGCACGACACGAAGTATTTATAGGTGCAACCCCTATTACGAGGTTCTTGGTTCTGTACGACTCTTTGGGATGGATTACTCCTTTGATTCGAGGAGTGGTGAGAATTACTGTTGTGGGCAGTGTGGGTCCTGGAGGGTGTTCTAGAGTGTGGTGCAGATTGGGTTCTTGTATGGGTACCACCTGATTCATGGAGCTGTCTATCCATAGCTCTATTAACCGCATTGTCTATCATAGCTTGTAACTCTGCACCTGCCACGTTTACACGGGCATTATCATTCACTATCCCTGGGTGACTGTTGACCTCGTTTGAGTCTGCCATGTATCTTGAACTGTAACATATCGACAATAACTTATTGGTGAGTTTATTATAGAATTGTCTTTTATGGCAATTTTATTAACCGTGGTAACATAGACCATATATGGTTGATTTATTACTCACATAAATTTTGGATTTCTAATATAATTTATCCTAATTATAAAACAATAACAGTTTTATTAGTACATAAGGCCTAGTCACAGGGACAATTTAGATTATAAGCTATGATTTCAGAGAATCAAAGCATGAAGGTTTGAACAAAGTTCATTACCCTTATCAGACAGGGTCACAGACTAATACTGTCTTTTGTCTCATGTGAAAATGAGAAGGGCCCGTAGGCATTCCATTACCAATGGATGGTAAAAAGAATTGATCATATTTATTAATGATTTAACCCATGATTCAGAGATCATTAAGTTGGGTTTAGAATCTTTGAAAAAAATCCATATATAATAATAACACGTGTGTTTTTAACGAATCATGTCTGCCAGGAGTGTTAACATGTTTTCAGATGTTAACAAGGATTTGAATCTTTTTAACGAGTTTTACCATCTGGGCCAGGTCTTAAAATGACATGCAGGCTAGGTTATAGTTTTAAGATCCTTAACAAAAATAACATAGGCAGATAGATTTTTTTTTAAAAGGAATGATTCTGATTTATTTCTTTCATATATAATTTAATTATGTATAACATAGAAATGATGAAATTTATAAACTTACATTCCATTAAAACTAAAAGTAGTACATTTTGCCCTAAACGGGACTTTTCACAGAAACAGATGCCCACGCAGGAGCTATACATATAATACATGTCCTCACAGGGACGGTCTACAAAAATAAATGTCCACGCAGGGACTACTAGAGACAAGTCCACGTAGGGACTAAGTACAAAGATGGATGTCCACGCAGGGACTACATACACACATAAATAAATGTCCACGTAGGGACTTGATTTAAACAAGGAAATACAACAATATATATTGGGAATTAACGATCCCGTTTCTTCTTTCCCTTAAGCAAGTTTGCCAAGCCACTCATAAATCCCTCATTCTTCCTACGTTCCTTCTGGAAGTCTCGCTCCACTTTGGCCAGTCTTCGACGGAGTTCCTCCTGCTCAGGAGGAGGAGCCCGTGGTGGCTGGTACTGTGGTGGCGGCTGAACAGGTGTTTGATACCCCCGAGCTGGGTATCCCATTCCCCAAGGGGGTCCATATGGTCCCTCAGGATTATTATGGGCAAGGTAGCTTGATGCCACGTTGTAAGGATCATCAGCATAGTTATAGCCATGGTATGCTGGTGGTCCATATGGGTTGTAAGCTGCCGGAGCAGTATAAGCAGGGATTGGGTGGCCAAAACCCGGTGATGGCGGTACAATAGGTGCCGAATTCACCTCCGAAACTGGAACAGAAGGTCCACCCATCTGTGGGACTTCATAAGTAGGCGGGTAATGGCTGCCGCTAGAGTGTTGAGGGGTGTTGAGACGGAAATTAACTTCTCGTGCTGAGATCCGTGCGCCAGTCCTCCTACGTCTTGGTGGCTCTGGAGGCTCTAGATGCACTGGCGGCGGTGGAGGCGGTGGCGTGACTGCCTCATAACGTGGATCCCCAGAGGGATTTTGCTGCACGAAACGTGGATCCCCAGAGGGATCTTGCTGCTGCAGTGGCGGCTGCTGGTAAGGTGATGAGTGTTCAGATGGTGTATAGTACCACTCACACCGTTCGAACCGTGCCATGTGACTATCCGGAACCTGGTATGGTGTTCCGTGAAAAGACGAACCGTCTGAGATCACGAAAGGATGGTTCAAGGATCCGGTTGAAGCCTCGACGGGATCTGTGTCCTCGTCCATATCTTGATCACCAGAAAAGTGATCCTCTGGTCCTAGTGGGTTAAAGCCCACGTGCTCTGGTAGGTACTCTGCTGGGTTAAACTGACCCTGAAAAACAGGAGTAGGGTCGCCAAAGAAATGTTGCGGGTTGTGGGGTTCGTTCTCTGACTGAGGCCCATAAGAGTCATGATATGGAGGTGTTGAGGCGTGCGAAAAAGATCGTCTGGCAGACTCTTCATATGTCCTCCATAGCTCCCTCGTTTCGTCATTCCTTGTAGAAGTAGAAGAAGTTCGTCGATATGAAGGCCCTGCCTCATGGTCGTTAGGGGCGCTAGCTGGCTCCTTTCCTCGACCACCTCGTCTAAATCTTGGCGACATTATTGTACCTGTTAAAATACACAAGGTAATAACAAGGAAAAATAAAGGACAAAATTTAAATAAAAAATTGAACAATTTGGATTATTCCTAAGTTCTTTGTCTAGACTCAAAATTTAAATAAAAAATTGAACAATTTGGATTAGTGTTTAATTCACTCAGTGTTGGCTCTGATACCAACCTGTCACACCCCAAATTTCCACGTGTTACCGGTGGGCCCGGTAGGGGAGTATCGTGACGTGGTTGGCAACATAATAGTCAAACAACACAATATTTAAATGCACAGCGGAAGCAAAGTATAGATTTAATTCAACCAAACGATATTGTAATATTAAGTATCACAAATAGTCGAATAAAAATCCACAGGTAGATCCAAATAAAAGGAAACAATTGTTCAACAGTTTATGACATCCAAGCTGGCGAGACTTAATGTGGATGCTAGGAGACAAGCAAGCCTATTTCGCGTAGTACCTGCACTTAACCTTTTTAAGAAAAATACGTCAGTTTACACTGGTAAATACAATCAACCGACTCATTTTGAAAAGAGTTTAAGAAAATGCATTTAAGGCACAAGGCACAAATAATATTTTATAACTTGGGATAATTATTTAAATATATAATACTTGTAGGGATTTACATGTTCCTTATGCGTTCAGTAGCCCGGATCGAGCCGGGTTAAAGATCAATAAACACACCACTTTATTTATGAGACACTGACAAGTGTACGCCTACACTTGAGTGCTAAGGTCGTGGCCATTTCGTAAAATGATGCCAGGGATATCCGGGACACGGTCATTAACCCCCCAAAGGCTTTAAGCAAACAAAACAATATTAAACGAGACGTCTCAATACTTTAATTGTCATTCATTCAATCAAAGATTCAACGCCCCGACCAAGCGGTATTTTATATACCGTACCCCAAGCCCGTATAGGGAAAATAAGTTAAAAGTATTTACCTGAGCAAGTATAGTTCAAAATCAGTGAGTGCAAGTATCTTTTACTGGTTCTCCTAATCTGGAACGAAGGTTTATAATAACCTATTAGAATCCTAACGGGTCTTTAGTTAAGCTTACGCTTAGACCGGTTAGTTTTAAAGATACGGTTCGTACGCACGATTAAGCGAAGACCGGATAGAATGTGATTTAGACCCGACAAGTTTGAAGACTTGTTTAATATGGGTATATGATACACATTCTGGATTTTGAGATAAAACCGATAAGGTTTGACCCGTTTCGGCTAATTTATGTAAACTAGTTACATAAACCGAACCGAACGCGCGTGAAGCGTAACGGGTATCCGTAAGAGTCCTAAACAGGTTTCCTAAGTTAACACACCTTAAATAAGTTGTGATATCAGTAGGATATCACCCATGATGCCCAAAACGAGTTTAATCTCTTTATAAGCCCCGCAGGGGCATTTTGGTCATTTTAAAGATTATAAAAGGGTTTAATTAGACGCCTGTGATCCGGGTCTGAGTTGAACAGTAAAATAGCTTATTTTAACAGGTTATAACCTTTGGTAATAAGTCTTATATACTAAAATAGTTTTTAAACCCAAACTATGCGTTAAATACGCGTATAAAGTCGTTTTAAGCGATGTACGGGTTAAAATACGATTCTGAGTTTTCTGATCAAATAAACAGGCTCAAAATACTCCATTTGTTATTTAAAATCAGTAGCAATTGGATTGGCGTTAAAAGGATTTGTAAAACTCATTTTATGGCCGAAAAGGGTATTTTTGGTATTAACCGAATCGAGGCGATAAACCTAGCTTATGATCAGTTTAAAAATAATTAAAAATCTTCAAAAATCCCAAAATATTATATCACATCAGTGGGTAACAGGTTTGGTGTCCAAAATTGGGTTTAGATAGGCTTTTCGCTAATGACGCCGTTTAATTACTTAAAAGCACTCAAATTACGTCATTAAGCATAACTCCTTATCTAGACCTCCAAATGATGTGAAATTTTAGGTACAAGTCTAAAAATCAGTAACTAAGATTATGGCACTTTCACATTTCCAAAAATCTCGTTTTATGGTCATAAGGGCATTACGGTCAATATTTAGGCGTTTAACGGAAACATCGGACGATTAGGGATTCGAGTGGTATAAACGCAGAGGCTTATACACACATGCAACTAGGTCCTAATGGAACTTTAAGGCATGTCTAAACCTATCTAAACCGGGTCAGAACTGAGGTCAATGCAAAAGTCAAACTTTTGGTTCTTTCGGTTCCGAATCGGTCTTAAACAGAAAGTTGTCGAATCAAACAAGCGTAGACAAGTTTTTATACTTATTTTCAAGTTATATGACTGATAAAACAGATTACACGCCTTTTATATTGCTAATTACGCGTTAATTCCAAAATACTAATTATGTTGACTTTTTCGGACAACCATTGACTCGATAAACGACCTCGTTAGGATTCGAATCAGTGAGTGCCCTTTTAGGGGTTTATTATCCATATAAATACCAACTTATAACAACTTTCGATTCGACAATACTCTGGACCGATTGTTATTTATCGATAAATCAAACCGTAGTTACGACGGTTTGATTTCTAGGCTATAAACTAAGTATAAATGAATTAGGAAGGGTTAAACATACTTACACACAACTAATGGACGAATTAGAATGCTTGTGGCCTGCTTGAATGCTCCAGAAATTCTCAGAGGTGATGAATGAACAATGTGGTAACATGTGGGTCTTGATATAAGGCTTCAAACACTCTTAGATGATCAACACATAAGTCTAGGGGTGTTGCATTATCATCCACAAGTGTCCTATAGGCTAGAAACCATCTTAGGCAGCCCAAGGTTTCGAAAAAATGAGATTGGAGTCGGTTACATGCATCAACAGGCAGCTGCCTGTTTTTTTCTGCACCTGCAGGTCGGACGCGGCCCGCTTGGGATTTTCACATATGGGAGGCGGGCCGCTTGGCCCCTCAGATCAGGTCACACTTGTTTCTTTAATTGCACTTTGGCCCCTAGTCCCCCGAAAGGTCGTTTTCACGATGTTTCTTGCATTTTAAGGCTTTGATATTTATATATAGGGGCTTTAATACTTATACCCACTTTGTCAAGTCCTCGGGTAACTTTGTGATCACCCGAGAAGCCCTAAATTTCAATGTTGACGATTCTAACCCTCACACACGAATTTTATCACAACTTTCTCATACGATAACGAAACTTGGCGAAATTTTTATAGTAGATTCTAGTGAGCATAATTAATCGTTACAAGGCTTCGGGTTTGCTAAAAGGTCACTCAGAGGTATAACTTAACATGTTGACACATTTAACCCCTGTAGTTTGTAATCTCTCACTTTCTTTCACCATTCGCTTCGTATGATCCATGATCCATTCGTTTAAGGTTATAAACATTATGTAGGGTTATTGTAAAGTATATTTATTCATTGTTGACACTTTGAACCCTTATATTTACACAGTTTCACTGGTTGTCAACTTTAGTCCTTCAAGAACATTCTTTCACACGTTCAAACCTATGACACGTGTCAACACATTATAGGACGTAAATTTTCGGGGTGTTACACATTTACTGCATTTTATTTCTATATTTCATTTTCTAGTCTAGAAGCTTTAATTCAAAATCCAAAAATATTTTTCATTTCTGCTTTATTTTCTGACAAACCAAAGTGGAAAGTTGATCTTCAGATTCTAAATTTGAAGCAGATGCAGGAAGATTCTGGACTGGAGGATGAGGAGAGCTTATCTTGATAAAATCTGTTTGTTGATAAGTCAAAGCAAGTTCATTAATTTGAGACTTGTAAATTTTCAGAAAAAGTTGAACAAAATGTCAGTGTGAATTGTCTCAGATCAACCAAGGTCATTAAGTTGGACTTGGTAGATAAACTGAGTAATCAGGGTCATTAATTTGGACCTGAATACTTAAGTGGAGTTTTAAATTTGATAAAACAGCAAAACAAGTTTAATGTGAATATATTGTAATGTTATATGTTTGAGTAACAGGAATCCCCATGGCAACGAAAATGTCAAAGTTTGAACCAGAATTCTAGTCCCAGCTGATCAAGAGGGGGAGTCATCGAAAGGGGGAGTCTAGATTCTGGATCAACATTCAAATGGGAGATTGAAGATTAAAGTTTGAAGATAAAGATTGAAGGAAGCTTTTACAATGTTAAAACAATTTGGAGCAAGGGATCTATCAATCAAGACTAAAGACTGAAGACAGGATGCTAAAGACTTCGTCAACATCCAAGGGGGAGTCTGTTGGTGCACTGATGTCTGTTAACTTCGTCTTTAATGAGTCTTGTATTGTATAAGTTAGATCAGGGCACGGAAATTGAGAAACAATATTTTAGGGTAATTCCGTACGAAATTACACTTGTGTAATTTCGCACGGAATTAAACAATCTCACACGAAATTAACAGTTTCATACGGAATTGGTAATTCTGCACGGAATTAGTTAATTCCGCATGAGCTCATAATTCCGCTTGAGATGGTTTCACACGAAATTACCAACCCTATAAATACTGAACTTGTCTGATCATTTGATACGGAATTAGATGTGGTGTTTGAGAGCCAAGGTGCTGCCGAATTGTAATCAGATCTGTAAAAGCTCAGGAAATCAGTAATAGATAAAGATTAGAAAGGAACAAGCTGTGTTGACATCATTTACATTGATTCCGCCTTTGTTTTTGATGATGAACTACTCAGATTGACTCGTTAGGGTCACACGACGATCCAACAGTCCGTAAGGCGCGTACGGGCCTAACGAGCGTCGAAACTAAGTTCATCGTTAAAATATTTTTTATTATTTAGTCGAAGTCGAACCGTAAGGCGCGTAGGTCCCTAACGAGCGTCGAAACTAAGATCGAAGTTTTATAGGTCCCTAACGAGCGTTGAATATAAAACGACGAACTTAGTTTCGACGCTCGTTAGAGACTTACGCGCCTTACGGTTCGACTTCGACTAAATAATAATAAAAAAAACTTAACGACGAACTTATTTTCGAAGCTCGTTAGGCCCGTACGCGCCTTACGGACGACGTCGACTAAATAATAAAACGGTTCAACTTCGACTAAATAATAAAAAAATATATATTTTAACGACGAACTTAGTTTCGACGCTCGTTAGGCCCGTACGCGCCTTATGGACGACGTAGACTAAATAATAAAAAAAATAATTTAACGACGATCTTAGTTTCGACGCTCGTAAGGCGCGTAGGTCCGTTACGCACGTCGAAATCCGTAACGAGTCAAAAATATATTGTTTTTTTATCCTCATTTTGTCGATGTCGTCTGATTATTATTTACTGACTGGTTTCTTTTGTGCAGGTATTTGCACAAAATGATTTCCACTTCGATCACTGCTCGAAACAAAAGCCGGGAGTGGTGTACCAGTGGTGACTTGTTTTTCTTATATTTCCTCTTATACAAGAGATCGTGCGCTCTCGCCTACGGGTTGGCGCAGTACTTCGCCTCCGCGCATCATCGACAGGAGCGCAGGCTGCTATATGGCGGCGCCTACGTTACTTGGATAGCCCTTTCGTTGGGCTATCATCCGGAAAATGACCGCGACCGTGTAGGCCCGGCGAAACAGCCGAAGTGGATGGGGATGAACACATTATCCGGAATGCAGGTTACCAAAGATTTCCCATGCGGGAAGCGGTTAAAGAAACTGGACGATTCACAGTACGAGCTTACACAGCTGCCGGCACAGTTTGAACCGGTATTTCCCCCGCGCGATCCGGAGGTGCCGGAGCCGCATGAGCCGGCCGTCGTCATTCCGCAGCCACCACCACCGCGTGGACCACCCGGGGTGCCTCAGTTCCCACGCCATGTTTGGCCCGGTCCTGACCCATCACATCAGCGACTGCTTCGGTACGTTGTAAGGAACAACTATCTGTTGGAGTGGGTGGCTGCGGAGCTGCAGGAGCGCCGACAGCATGACGGGTTACCTCCACGACCCTTCAGTACGGATGCGGAATGGGATCAACATCATCAGCAGCAGGAGCAACAACCATAGTATTTTATCATTTTGCTGTATGTATCAAACTTTTGGTGTACATATAAAACTTTTGCTGTAAACGGTTTAACATATTCGAACAGTACCCGGGTATTTCCACTTATTTAAGCTATAATATTTTAAAGTTATAGTATTTAAACCGTATATACGCTTTTCAAAATTTTAACATTACACGCTTTTCGACGACATCGACTAAATAAATTAACGACGACGTCGACTAAATAATAAAAACATTATATATCTTTAACTCGTTATATATTTTAAGCGAGTTAACGTTGTAACCGGGTAAGAATTTATACCACAAATAGGCCGAATGTTGAAACAAAATTCACAGAGGTTATATACGCTGCGTATAGGTCTCTACGCAGTGTATATAAACCTTGTAAAAATCTGATGCTTCAAACCTACCAAAATGACCCCAAATTTTCATATGGTTTATATACGTTGTGTAGAGACCTATACGCAGCGTATATAAGCCTTGTTTTCTGTGCAATTATTGGTTATTAGGCACTGAGATCCATGGTTTATATACGCAGCGTATAGGTCAATACGCAGCGTAGAGGGTTAACCCTATACGCTGCGTATATAACCCCTAGTTTTGCTAGGGTTTGGTGTGCCAATAGGCACACCCATTTTCAGTAACCCCTTCGAACAAATAGGCTATAGGCTATTCACAGTTCCCTTTTTTATTTCACTCAAGAGCAAAAACAAAAACTTTTTTTTAGGTCAAAGATCAAACCTTGGTTAAACCTAAAGAAACACTGTTTTTTCTCTACGTGCGACAATTGTAACACACAAAATAACTTTTTTCTTTTCTCTTGGTAATTGCAAGCTCCAACAGAAAGTAACCTTCTTTTTTCCTACGAAGGCAAACGTCGTCGGATCTTGATTGTACGAACTTCAGCGAATCTTCGTGTGTAAACAATGAGCCGCCACAGATCTGATACCAATTGTTGGCCCTGACGGTTCAAACAATCATATCAACAAACACGAACACAAGATATTGGGGGGACAAACCCGCGACTCTTTCTATTCAATCAAACGAACATACAAACTTACAAAGAAAAGTGACAAATAAAACAATAACCTAAAATACTACTAAACTTGCTCTCCAATATATTAAATCTAAAATAAACCAAACTTTAATAAAAACTAATTATATCAATCTTTCACTTTAGCCCTTCAACTTTCAAGACATGATGCATCCTATGAATCTTTTGTAGTTTTGTTATGGATTTTTTGAGCCTACAATAGATTAGATCTATTAAAGCCTATTCATTTAAGCTTTTCAAACAAAAATGTTTATTTTTAATGGACCCAACTATTTCATTCCCAGTAACTACAATGTGACGGTAAGTTGTCTCCCCTCTATTTAAGAGGCGATGGATTCAAAAGAGCAACGTTTACTATTTTTAGTTTTATAACTAAATACAATTAAAATTAATTATTATCTTATTTAAATAATTAAGTATATAATTAGTAAAGATTTACAAAATAATAATAATAATAAAGACATGCAATGTTAGATTACGCTCTCTGAAAAAGACTCGGTGACCAATCCACTATATACACATACTCTCATTTATCTTTAATAGGTTTATTATTTGGTCTCTTAACTTCAAAAAAGTTATATTTTATTTTTTTTAACCAATTTACGCTATAAGCCCAAACTTTAATTATTCTTTTTTTTTTTAATTTCTTCTTCCTTTTTTTTCTTTATTATGATTGAACCTAAACTTTTAGACAGGTGTGCTTAACCGTGTGACTTACATATTTTTTATTGTCATTTCAATATGACCTTTTTTCTCCCGAGATGCATACTAATATACAAGTATATATATTTCTCCCCACATCTACACACCCGGTGCAGCAAAGAGGATAACAATTGATGTTGAAAAATACGGAAGAGAAAGAAGGAAAGCGATTTGAACTTAACAAACCACCAAGTGTAGGTTTACGTAAATGTTTTGTTTTGTTTTTTAAGTTTCAAGCACGTTAATGATTTTCACGGTTTAGCGCGCCGCAACACGTGTCAAAAAATACTAGCTATAATTATAATTGGTATTATCATTGTTGCGTTACGGCTAAGTGAACAACAATCCATAGTTTATGCCTATTTAAATAAATAAATTAGTAAATATTAGTAAACTAGTATTTAGGACCCGCGCTTTGCAGCGGGTCCGTTATACCAAACAAAATGTAAACGTAAAAACGTTACACCACGCACGTGTGTTACGGCATATTGACTTGCAAAAATTACATTCAAATGTAAAATATGGAATAGAATAACTAAGTCGATTTACGACTCTGTGCGTTGAGACGGGGTCGTTAAAGCGCCAAAAATGTAAAAACGTTGAACCATACACGTATGTTACAGCGCATTAAGTCGCAATATTTAGACTAAAACATAAAACATTATTAAAAAAAATAACTACGTCGAAAAATAAAAAAATTCACGTAAAAAAGAAAATAAAAAACTATTTTTTTTACGACATAATGTCGCAACCCCCGATCCCAAATCCCCGGGAATGGGCGGCCGCGAGCCAGTTTCGGTGGTATCTCGTACTGTCTAATTTGGCAGCGAAATTTTTCATCAGGATCGTAGTTAGGAAATATGTTATCAGAGTAAAATACCACATTTTCATAAGGTTTATTGGATTTTATCACCCCAACTATTAGCTATTGGCCGCTGCCACCCCCAACTATCACTTTGCCGCCCGTCACCCCCAACTTAACACTTGGTATGTTCTATCACCACGTCATTAACTGATCACTAACTTTTGATCCTGTTACTATACTTTTGGGAGTGTCATAGGGATCTTAGGAAGGTTTTAGGGATCTTAGAACACCACTAAAAGTATAGTAACATGATCAAAAGTTAGTGATCAGTTAACGATATGGTGACAGAACACACGAAGTGTTAAGTTGGGGGTGGCGGGCGTCAAAGTGATGGTTGGAGGTGGCAACAACCAATAGCCATAGTTTGGGATGATAAAATCCAATAACCCTTTTCATAATATTAAACATATGGGATAAAACCCAAGTTTTTATTACAAACTGATTTGTAGGGATAAATCCCATTTTTATTTGAATTAAAACGTCTTCTTTATTTAGGTAACTTTTATAGCCACTTTTCCAAGCCTTCAGTGCTGTCCAGCTGGCTTCTATTTGGCTTTCACATTGTGTTACCTGAAACGCGTTTTAAAAACATTTGTCAGTGGGAAATACTGGTGAGTGGATCCCAGTTTAATCAAGAAACATTAATTTAATTTAAACAGTATTGAGGGCGATTACAATGTTTATATCTACCAAATTACTCATTCAGTACTGTCAATCCTGACTGGTGGGTCATATTACACATTGGCTAACTCTTCGTCCAATGGTAACGTTACTCACATTTTGTATACAAAACCCCAACATACCGGCAGTAATCGTAGAATTACAAAGACTCAATCACTGCTAAATTGCATTGTAAAATAGTTAAGGTTTTGTAAAAACTGCTTACAATAAGGAGATTACTCACATTGCTGTCTTAGATTTTTCGTAAGGGTTTCCTGGTGACAATCTATAATTTACACAAATGAACACGCGTTAGTATAATAACCCATTTTAACATTAGTAATACCCTCCCCGAGACGGTATTCCAACGACTACGTCGGGCTGAACCACGACAGCCGTTACGAAACCCTAGATCAATCGGGCAGCGTATCTAATACGTATCCAGGGGTTATAATACTTACAATGGAGCAGAACTTATGTTGCCTAATATTCATAATTGAGAGAGAGATTTCGATATTGAACGATTTCTGAATGAAACCCGATGGCCTGCTTATATAGTGCTGATTTCTCAATTTGTCGCGGCCCGCGTAAATGTAAGCTAAGGCTTACGCGGCCCGCGTCAAACCAGGTCAACGCGTAGCTGGGCTGGGTCATCACATAGGTCTGCCGGGTGTTGGGCCACGTGGCCGCACCGGGCTTTGCCAGGTTTTTAAGTTCACGCGGCCCGCGTAAGGGTTAAAGGTCCTTTACGCGGCCCGCCTAAAAACAAAAAAAAAATCATATTTTTAATTATTTTAATAATATTTAATGTATTTGGGGCCCGTTTTCATGTATGGGGTGTTTTTAGGGACATATTGGGATATTTTAAACCATATTAGGGTATCGGAAATTATTCGAGGGTGTCGGTTTTCTTGAGGATTGTTATATCCTCCCACCTTGTTTTAGAGCCCGTCCTCGAGATCTTCTGGAACAAGTGAGGATATTTCTTTTGCATTTCTGATTCAAGCTCCCACGTGTATTCAGATCCTCTTTTGGAGTCCCACTTCACTTTGACCAGAACTAATCTCTTGTGCTTGAGATTCTTAATTTTCCTATCTTCAATCTGTAGAGGCCTTTCTACAAACTTGAGTTGTTCATTTACCTCTATATCATTAAGAGGTACCATTAGTGATTCATTGGTTAAGCATTTCTTGAGATTAGATACATGAAATACATCATGTATCCCTGCCGTTTCCTCTAGCAGTTGTAGCTGATAGACTACAGGTCCTATTCTTCTAATAATCTCAAAAGGTCTAACATACCTGGGGCTTAGCTTCCCTCTTTTGATGAATCTTACTATTCATTTCCAAGGAGAAACTTTTAACAACACTTTATCTCCTACTTGAAATTCCAATGGTTATCGCCTGTTATCATCATAACTTTTCAGTCGATCACGTGCTACTTTTAGTTGTTCTTTGACTTGAATAATCTTGTCGGTTGTTTCCTGCACTATCTCAGGTCCAGATAGTTGCTTTTCCCCAATTTCTGCCCAACAGACTGGGGTTCGGCACTTTCGTCCATAAAGTGCTTCGAATGGTGCAGCATTGATACTTGTATGATAACTATTATTATAAGAAAATTCTATTAAAGGTAAGTGATCGTCCCAATTACCTCCGAAATCAATTACACAAGCTCTAAGCATGTCCTCCATTGTCTGAATTGTCCTTTCGCTTTGTCCGTCCGTTTGAGGATGATAAGCTGTGCTTAGATTTAACTTGGTTCCCATTGCCTTTTGGAAACTTGACCAAAAATAAGAGGTAAAATGACTATCTTTGTCAGAAACAATTGATAAAGGTATTCCATGTAATGAAACGATTTCGTTTACATATAATTTAGCTAGCTGTTCCATACTAAATGTTTCCTTCATTGGTAGAAAATGAGCTGACTTGGTTAGCCTATCTACAATCACCCAGATTGTATCATTTCCTTTTCTTGTTTTAGGTAATTTGGTAACAAAATCCATTGTTATTAATTCCCATTTCCATACTGGCATTTCTAGCTGTTGTAGCAATCATGAGGGTTTCTGGTGTTCAGCTTTAACTTGTGAACAAGTTAAACATTTAGAAACATAGGTTGCTATGTCCTTTTTCATTCCTATCCACCAGAAATTCTTTCTTAAATCCTGATACATTTTATCACTTCCAGGATGCATCGTATATTTAGACTTATGGGCTTCTTCTAATATACGATGACGTAGGTTTCCTAATTTAGGTATCCACATTCTCTTTTCATGGAATCTCCAAATTCCATCTGTTCCTTGTTCTAATTCTTTTAGCATACCTTTTAATTTTTCAGTATCATTCTTGATTACTGATTCTTGTACTTTTCTAATTTGATCATTTAAATCTACTTGCAGATTTAATTTAAGAGAACGTACCATTTTTGGCTTTTCATGACACTTTCGGCTTAAAGCATCTGCCACTACATTTGCTTTTCCTTCATGATACTGGATATCACAATCATAATCACTAAGTAATTCCATCCAGCGTCTTTGTCTCATATTCAATTCTTTTTGCCTGAAAACATACCTTAAACTTTTATGATAAGTGAATATGGTAAACTTACTACCATAAAGATAATGTCTCCAGATTTTAAGGGCAAAGATTATAGCTCCTAACTCTAGATCATGGGTTGAATAATTCTCTTCATGATTCTTAAGTTGTCTAGAGGCGTAAGCTATAACATTTTGGCGTTGCATCAACACACATCCATAACCTAGTTTGGAAGCGTCACAATAGACTACAAAATCTTCAGTTCCTCCTGGCAACGCTAGTATGGGTGTATGGGTTAATCTTTGCTAAAGAATTCTAAATGCTTCTTCTTGTTTTGGTCCCCATTCAAACTTAATGGATTTACAGGTTAACTTAGTTAAAGGAATGACTATTCTAGAAAAATCTCGAATAAACCTTCTATAATAACCGGCCAATCCTAAGAAACTTCTAATCTCGGTTGGTGATTCAGGGGTTTTCCATTTGGTAATTGCCTCGATTTTTGTTGGATCCACATGAATTCCTTAATGGTTTACTAAGTGTCCGAGAAACTGTACTTGTTCTAACCAAAACTCACATTTGGAAAACTTAGCGTAAAGCTTTTCCTTTCTTAATAAACTTAGAAGTGTGTGCAAATGTTTTGCATGATCTTCCTTACTTTTAGAATAAATTAGAATATCATCTATGAAGACAATATGAATTTATCCAAATATGGCTTACATATTCGGTTCATCATGTCCATAAATGCGGCTGGGGCATTGGTTAAACCAAATGGCATGACAGTAAATTCATAATGACCATACCTTGTTCTAAATGCAGTTTTAGGAATGTCCTCTTCCTATACCTTTAATTGATGATATCCTGACCTTAAATCGATTTTAGAGAAAAATCGAGCTCCTTGCAATTGGTCGAACAAATCATCGATTCTTGGTAATGGGTACCGGTTCTTAATCGTGACCTTGTTTAATTCACGGTAATCAATGCACATACGCATTGATCCGTCCTTCTTTTTAACGAATAGTATCGGCGCTCCCCATGGCGACGAACTTGGCTGTGTGAATCCTTTCTCTAATAATTCATCTAACTGTTTCTTTAGTTCCTGCATTTCAGCGGGTGCCAAACGGTATGGTGCTTTAGCAATTGGTGCCGTTCCTGGTAGTAGGTGAATTCTGAATTCAACTTCTCTATTAGGCGGTAGTCCTGGTAATTCTTCTAGAAATACATCTGAAAACTGAGACACTACTGGAATGTCTTTTAGTTCTTTTCCTTTAGTGTTAGTGATTATAGAAATCAAATACACTATAGATCCTTTTCTTATATAACTTGCAGTTTTCATCACAGAGATGAATTTCGTGGATCTAAATGGTTTATCTCCTTTAATTGTGATCTTTTCACCTTTTGGTGAATTTACTTGAATTGACTTTTGATTACATAGAATATTGGCTTTATTGGCTATTAACCAATCCATTACTAATACAACATCAAATCCTGCCAGATTCATAGGATACAGGTTTGCAATATACTTTTGATTTAAAATTTCTATTCTTGCTCCCTGCAAGATTTCAGAAATCCTAACTGTTTCTCCATTAGCTGTCTCTACTAGACATTTTTGTAGTAGTTTAGTTAATGATTGATTTAAAATTTTGCAAAATGAAGTATTAATAAAAGTTTGGTTTGCACCAGAGTCAAATAATACTTTAGCAAAGATATCATTAACTAAAAACGTACCAGCTATCACGTCCGGAACCATCTTGGTTTCATCTGCAGTTAGAACGAATGCTCTAGCATTTTTAATGTTCTTGTTGTTCGGGGCTGGAGCCAATTTTGGACAGTTTGGCTTGATATGACCTTGTTCCCCACAGTTGTAGCATACCCTGTTGTTGGCTTTCCTCCTGCAGTCTTCTTCCTTGTGTCCTAATATTTTGTAGAAATTGCAATATATAGAGCATTTTCCAGAATGCTTCCTTTTGCAATACTTGCAATAAGGTGCAGATGTAGAACCCATATTCCTATGGTTGTAATTCCCAGAACGGAATTCTTGAGTAAGTCTTTGGGCTAGGTTTCTCTTCTGGTCTTCTTCTCTAGTACGGACTAGTTCATCTGTCAAGGTGTTTGTTAATTCTACAGCTTCTTCTATGGTTTGAGGTCTCGCTGCCTTGACTACGTGTCTAATCTCTCCAATTAATCCCCAGATGTAACGGGAGATTAATACCGGTTCTGGTGATGCAAGGGTTGGTACTATTCTAGCATATTCAAAGAATAACTTTGTGTACCCCTTACTATCTACTTCATTCATCCTAAGATTTAGGAATTTGTTTGCTATTAGTTCCTTTTCATTAGGAGGGCAAAATTTCCTTTCTACCATGTTCCTAAACTCTTCCCATTCCATATTGTAAACCCTATCACTTCCTCTAGATTGGAGGATAGTGTTCCACCATTCTAAGGCTGAATCCTTAAATAGATTGGAAGCAAACATTATGTCACGACCCCCGACCCACCCTGGACGGAATCGGGTGCCGTGAACAGTCCAGCGGTACCGGTGATTATTTTGAAAACGTTGCAGCGGAAATTTTATCAGGACCGTGAGTTAGGAAAAATATCAGAGTTTAGAAAACACCGGATTTTATTTAATAAATGGGATAAACCCATGTTTTATAATGGTAGCTTTAATAAAGATAAATTTTATTACATAAAACAATATTTCTTATTTTGATTTAATTAATAAATAAGCCACTTCTTGATGCCTTTCAGTGCCGTATCCATCTATTACTCCAATCTACTATAATTACCTGAAAAGTATTTTAAAAAAGGTTTTGTCAGCGGGAAATACTGAGTGAATCATTCTTTTATAAAAACGACTCATTTATTATAATTCACAGTATTAAGAGAGATTACAATGTTTATTTCAACCAACTACCCACAGTATTTGTCATCGACTCGTTTCGGTGACTGTGGTCATATTACTATTGAGTCCGTTCACCCAATAGTAACGAGTATCATTAATTAGGTACGCCCACCTAAATTGATAAAAACAGTAATGTGCACAATACCCCACATACCGGCTGTAATTTGGTGACTACATATACTTAATCACTGTAATTATAATCTTTGAAAATAAACATGCTTTTGTAAACAAATTTAATAAAAAGAGAATGACTCACATTATAAGCATGCAGATTCATACGGCCAAAGTTTAGTCTACAGATAAGCCTTGATATATTGCAGATTTATACAGGCAGAGCTTAGCCTATTGATTTAGCCTTGTAACCTATTGCACACGAACTAGGTAAATAACTAATACAACATTTACGATAACTCACGAGATTAAACCCTCACAACGAATGACAAAGTGCGATACTTAAACGTCCATCGGATTCACAACGAATGACAAAGTGTAATCACTTAAACATCCATTGGAATCACGAATAATGACAAAGCATAAACCCTTAATGTGGGCAGCACTTAAACATCCATTGGATAGTTCCAATCGATCGGACATTGAATCGTAGCAGCGATTGAGTTAATACCCTGTATCGTAGCAGCACCCCCTCTACTAATTAGTGATTTGAGACTTATTTCGACAATAATTCGACGTACAAAGTGAATTTGAACGTCGTAATGAAAACAGAAATCAAGTCCCAGACGCTGCTATTTATACACAAAATTGGAGATGCTTACGGACCGTAAGACTCCCAATGTTACGGTCCGTAAGAGACACGAATTACTTATAGGCTTGCCACGCGTGGGACTAGGCCTGATGAGTCGACGAAACGATTAAATTTGATTTTTATAATAAGTTATAAGGATAATCGTTGAGTAGGGAATACCCCCCCCCCCCCCCCTGAGTTTTAGGGGCTCTGATCCTGATTCTGATTGTTCTGAAATTTTTAGGGATTGTGCAGGATTACTTGGGTGTCTCAATTAAGGTTTCCTTTTGGTTAAATTAAAATAAGAAATAGTATTTTTAATGAGAGTTGTTATATCAGGGGTCCGGGTTTATACTTATGGAACGTTTTTAGGACGTTTTTGTGTGAGTCGTTACACATTATCTTGTCCTCTTCCGCACATTTGCTTATTTTCAGAACAGCCTCAGTCTTTTCTATTGGTTTGCAGGACCAGAATTCTTTATAAGAACAACCATAAGGCATGGTTCTTCTTCTTTTGGGAATGAGCACTTGAAGTACAGGGTCGTTATTCACGCTGTGTTCTGGTTCAGTTGGTCGCTTACTGCTATGTTTACTTTTATTATTCGCTTCCTGAACCGTTTGAATAATAAACGGCATTGCATCTATGATTCCTTGTGCCACTATGTGTTGGATAGCACTATTATCCACTTGGTTTCAATTGTTATTGACGCTTGGATTCTCATTAACCAAGTTAATGTTACTCTGGTTATCGTTATTCATATTTCCTTGATTTCCTTCGTCGGCCATCTGAATTTTAAACATTTACCACATATTAATATCACAAAATAATATTTTAATATAGCCAATCACATGACACGCATTTTGGGAAAAGCGTCGATCATTGCGACTTTACTCTATTCATATATTATGCATCTATTACACACCAGTACTGAAATTAAAAATTACAATACCAACTGAAATAAAACTATACTAATAGTAATAGGCATTCGTACACACATATTTTATTTTATTTTATTATTATTATTACTATTACCGTCTCCACCATCACATCTACGGATATGGATTCATCCAGAAATCCATATTGCGCTCGTCGTATTTCCAGACGAGTCTCTCTCCCACTTGTCTCATTCATTCACTACTCTCTAAAATTTCCTCACCAAATGTCCTAAGTTCTTGGACGTTTTCTGCACTCATTGGGGGTGCAGGTTCTAGGACTGGGTTCGAAATCTGGGGTGCGGGTTCCTGGTACGGAGGGGTAGGTGCCTGAAATCGGTAAGGATCTTCTAAAATCTACCTAACATATATATCGTTATCGTAATAGGGATCTAGAGGGTCCAAACCTGGGTAGGCTCCTAAGTTTGGCATAGGCGTGTCTTCATGTATCGGGTAACGTTGCACATAGTCCCTAACATCATCCCACCATGGGTCGTAATTTGGGTCTAGGGGATTTGGTGTTGGTACCCTAGGTATTTCCTCCGGATTGAAATCATGCATTTCAATTTGATTTTCAGGGTTTTCTATCTCCATCGGTTGGTCAGGGATTGGTGGTTGTGGTTGGGGTGCTATTATTTGTTCCAGATTAGGGTCAGCTACAGTGGTTGCTAGGATGTGGATGTTGGCTATACCCCTATTGATCATGTCCTGGGCATAGGCATCTGTCTCTCTCTTGGCTGCTGCTAGTGCTCTCTGGTCTTGTAACTTTTTCATATGTTTTCTACGCTCGTGTGCCCCTCTACTGAACCATCCCCTCTTTTTCTGAGGAAATGGCTCTTCTGATTGAGCCTTAAACACAAAGATTCCTTCTTCCGTATCAGCAGAGTACCCTGAGAGGGCAGGCTGAGAAGAGGAGGTGCCTTCGCTTCTAGGCGAACTAGACAATTGACGGTACGCGTCTGATGGTCCTTGGTCGCTCATACTGTAAACCAACAAATAGTCAAATAACACATAACAATAAATACAGTTATGCACGTATTCCCGTAATTTATTTCCTAACAGATTGAATTTTGATTTCAGCAGAACACTTCTGTGGCTGAATCAGTGGCTTAGCTCTGATACCACCTTCTGTCGCAACCCCCGATCCCAAATCCCCGGGAACGGGCGGCCGCGAGCCAGTTTCGGTGGTATCTCGTATTGTCTAATTTGCCTGCGGAATTTTTCATCAGGACCGTAGTTAGGAAATATGTTATCAGAGTAAAATACCACATTTTCATAATATTAAACATATGGGATAAAACCCAAGTTTTTATTACAAACTGATTTGTAGGGATAAATCCCGTTTTTATTTGAATTAAAACGCCTTCTTTATTTAGGTAACTTTTATAGCCACTTTTCCAAGCCTTTAGTGTTGTCCAGCTGGCTTCTATTTGGCTTTCACATTGTGTTACCTGAAACGCGTTTTAAAAACATTTGTCAGTGGGAAATACTGGTGAGTGAATCCCAGTTTAATCAAGAAACATTAATTTAATTTAAACAATATTGAGGGCGATTACAATGTTTATATCTACCCAATTACTCATTCAGTACTGTCAATCCTGACTGGTGGGTCATGTTACACATTAGCTAACTCTTCGTCCAATGGTAACGTTACTCACATTTTGCATACAAAACCCCAACATAGCGGCAGTAATCGTAGAATTACAAAGACTCAATCACTGCTAAATTGCATTGTAAAATAGTTAAGGATTTGTGAAAACTGTTTACAATAAGGAGATTACTCACATTGTTGTCTTAGTTTTTTCGTAAGGGTTTCCTGGTGACAATCTATAATCTACACAAATGCACACGCGTTAGTATAATAACCCATTTTAAAATTAGTAATACCCTCACCGATAAGGCATTCCAACGACTACGTCGGGCAGAACCACGACAGCCGTTACGGAACCCTAGATCAATCGGGCAGCGTATCTATTACGTATCCAGGGGTTATAATACTTACAATGGAGCAGAACTTCGCTATTTAGGGGGGTATAATACCCGCTTATGTTGCCTAATATTCAGAATTGAGAGAGAGATTTCGATATTGAACGATTTCTGAATGAAACCCGATGGCCTGCTTATATAGTGCTGATTTCTCACTTTGTCATGGCCCGCGTAAATGTAAGCTAAGGCTTACGCGGCCCGCGTCAAACCAGGTCAATGCGTAGCTGGGCTGGGTCATCACATAGGTCTGCCGGGTGTTGGGCCACGTGGCCGCACCGGGCTTTGCCAGGTTTTTAAGTTCACGCGGCCCGCGTAAGGGTTAAAGGTCCTTTACGCGGCCCGCCTAAAAACAAAAAAAAATCATATTTTAATTATTTTAATAATATTTAATGTATTTGGGACCCGTTTTCACGTATGGGGTGTTTTTAGGGACATATTGGGATATTTTAAAACATATTAGGGTATCGAAAATTATTCGAGGGTGTCGGTTTTCTTGAGGATTGTTATACATAATAATATAATTGAAATAAGATATTCATCTAGATTTGGTACTTTTATATAGAAAAAAGTTTTTCTTTAATTTAAAATTTACATGTTTTGTATCAGATTATAATTGTAAAAATCTTACTATTAAATTCCTAAGAGAATTTCACTCAAACCAAAACTCTTTTTATATCATATATTGTAGCCAGACAAAATCTTTTTTACTAACCTTGAAAAACAAAGCAAGATGTTAGACTTATCAAACTAAGAGTAGACCAATAGCATTGAACAAAATTGAACACTGCATCTTCCTCACAAACAAATTTTGTTAAATAAAAGAGAGGAAATAAGGCTTAGGGTATACTAGGAAGTTTGTTTTGGTAGTAATAATAGAAAGTAATCTTGACCATTAATTGAATAATCAAGGACTTGGATTAAATGGATAGAATTGAACAAAAACAAGGAGGCACATGAGATTTGTAAGGGTATTCTAGTCCATTCAAGTCAATAGTTTATCTCTTCTCTAATTCCCCCTTGTTTTTAAAGTGTTAATAATTTTTTCATACAACATTATTTTTTTTTTATAAAAATTGCACCATAAAAACGAGCGTTTTTTATCTTTTAAAACGAGCACACTATTGCTATACTTTTGAAAAAAATTCGATAACCCAGATGCGTAAACACAAAAGAAATTGACTAAAACACAATTTCTAAAACGCAATTGACTAAAAACACAAAAGAAAGTGTTTATTCTAAAACACAATTGACTAAAAACACAAAAGAAAATGTTTTTTTTTCTAAAACGCAATGGACAAAAGACACAAAAAAATGTGTTTTTTTCATTCTTTTGTAAATTACAATGGACAAAAAAACTGTGTTTTTTTCATTCTTTTGAAAAACGCAATGGAAAAAACGTTGCTTTTTCATTCTTTTGTAAAACGCAATGGACAAAAAACACACAAAAAATATGTTTTTTCATTCTTTTGTAAAACACAATTTTAAAAAGAAAGTTTAAATTGAAAATTGTTTTGTAATTTTCTTTGAGACATTTTGTCAAACACCAGTTGTGCAACTTTTTACCACTGATTTCTTAATAAAATTAAAACCAATAATGTTGACCAAACGCAAGAATACATCAAGAGAAGGTTAGAGTCATAGATATCTTCACTTTGCCTAGAAAATTATTGAGAAATTTGAGAAGAGAAGTACTTGTTTCAATCGATTTCTCATGTTCCCTCACATTATGTTAAATTAAAAAATGAGAAATTGCATAAAAATAAATTGGGTTTCTTCAAAGAAATTGAAGAACACGTTGATTGAGTGTTTAAATCATTCATTGAAAAAATTAATCGCACTATGATGTAGTAATTCTAGAGAGAGAGAGAAAGTGAATGAAAGGTTGAAAATGGTAGGTTTTCAAAATGATGGGTTTTGAAGATGCAGAGAAAGATAAATTGAATAGCTGAAAGGAGACTGACTAAAATGTCACTCCATATATTTTTTGTTATTTGTCAAGTATCCTCTTATTATTGCCTCCTACACTTCCTACTCAAACTAAACGTCCTGTTTGATCTTTTCCCTAGTAAATAAAACTAAAATATTCCAATATCTAACTATAACATAGACACCTCTACTACTAACTAACTAGCCATTCACTTCAATTTGGACCAACAACGCAAATTTCTTTCTTTTATAAACCTTAAACAGTGGACCAACAACACAAATTTCTTTCTTCTATAAACCTTAAACCGATTAGCAGAATTCGGTTGTAAAAATCGTGTCTTATGCCCAGTCCAATACTCATCAGGTAATTAACCATCAGATTAGTCACAGAGTGTTGAGATCCTGTACGAACAATGCTAACTGTAAGAACCGTAAGAACAAATCTGAGCCATTGATAGTTTAAATCAATGGTTGATATTGATTACAAATAAAACCCCTATAATTAATAATTAATACTATCAAGTTAGTGGTATTTTAGTCATTTAGCCATTTCCCACTAAATACTAATTCCACCAAGTTCTTTAAACTAAAATAACTTATATATTCTTCATTATTATTTTTTTTAAATATACCATAAAATCAAGTATTTTTACCTTTAATATAGTACCATATTGCTATACTTTTTAATTTTATTTATAAAAGTGACTTTTAAAAAAGTTACAAAAAGGTTTTTTATAATTGTACTATTTTTGTAGTTGGAATGTGCTAATATAAAAAATGTATTGTTTGGATTTTATATCTATACATAACTTCTTATTTTGTTGTGTAATTCTTATGTGTTGCTATTTTTTTTTTCCTTTTGTGTTGTTATTGGGAGCCTATTTGGAATAAACTTGTTTTCTACTAGTTATATAATAGTATGTGTTATTTACAAAATTAATATAAAAACATTAAATTGTGCTAGTATGTAACCGTATGTATTGTTTATAAAATAAAAAAAATGAAATTGTGTTAGTTATGTAATAGTATCTGTTGTTTACAAAATTTAAAAAAAAAACATGAAATTGTGCTGATTACGGTGCTGATTAATGTGTTGATTACAGTGTTACGCTGATTACGGTATGTGCTGACGGTGGTGGTGTGGGATGTTACCGTCGGGTGTGCTGACGGTGCTGTTACCGTGCTGATTAAGGTGCTGATGTTGCTAATGTGCTGATTACGGTGTTGAAGATAATGCTAATTACGGTGCTGATGATGATGTTGATTACAGTGCTGATGATGATGCTGGTTCGATGATGAAGAAGAGATTAGGAGATTAGAATTTGAATTAATCTTGCATGAATTTGGGGATAATTTAATTATTGTTTTTATTTAGATATAAAAAAAGGGTATAAAAAGTCTAAAATACCCTTAAATCAATTTCTAATTGAGGACATATGTCATTAAACTGTTGGTTCTTACAATTTGTACAAAGATACTTGTTTGTATATGATCCTGTATATGGGTGTCAATTGTGTTGGGTTAATGGGTTGGCGGGTTGACGGGTTGCGGGTTGGCGGGTTGATGGATTGAAATGTTCAACCTGAACCAGACCCATATTATTATTCGGGTCAAAGATTTCAACCCAAACCCGACTCATATAAATTCGGGTCAACCCGAACCTGACCCGCTTAACGCGTATTTTTAAATGAGTCATACAAGTTGACGATTTATAAGGGAGTTGTTGGGACGTTTTAAGCAGGTTATCGATAACATATTTAATGATGAGTATGAGTGTGACAAATAAATAATATAATGTGTCAAAACTAGCATTATTATAACTAACCATGTAAAATAGAAACGGAAAAGACAGAAACAAAAATATAAAAGTTTTTTTTTTCTAAATAGTTAAACGGGTTGATGAGTCAACCCGAACCTGACCCGTATTTAATACGGGTCAACCTGAACCCGACCCGTTTTTTTAAACGGGTCATGTTAGACGACCCAAACCTGTTTTCTTTGTGTCGGGTTCAGGTCGGGTTGACGGATCGTGGCAAGAATTGCCGCCCTAATCCTATACCTAGTCACAGATATTATGCATAACCTTCATTTGTTAAAAAAAAGGCCCTTTAACACGATTAAAAAAACACTTTGCATCCATAGAACACTTTTGACATTAAGACATTTCCCTTTGAAGGCTTTTTTTTCTTTTTTTACTTTGTACTATCACTGTTACCTAACCATACTAAGCATCCAAATTCCACGTTTAAACGAACAATTGACAATTCTTAACATTTTTTGAGTAATCAATTGTACTAGATGCTTCTAGGTTTACGTCAATTGATGCACAAGGTCCCTAGTTGTTTCCTTGGTTGAAATTGTTAGCCAAGATTGAACCTAAATTTTAAAAAAGGGATTACTTACACTACTACAAAAAGAGGCATTTGCTATGAAATTTTGCTACTAAAAAAAATGATAGCAAATTTTGCTACGAGTTAGCTACGAACACATTTTGCTACGAATTAGCTACGGATTAGCTACGAACTTTCGTCGCAAATGAAATTTCGTAGCAAAACTCATAGCAAATCCGTAGCAAAATTGACGAAATTAATATAAAATATATAATGTAGCAAAACCGGTAGCAAAATCCGTAGCAAAACCATGAAAATAAGTATTTAGAAATAAACTAAAAAAAGTAAAATAAAATTTGTAGCAAAATCGATAGCAAAATTGTGAAAATAAATATAATAAAAAAAACTTAGTAAAATTGGTAGCAAAGTCCTAAGCTAAATCAAAAAAATAAACATTTAAAAACTAACTAACTGAGGTTTAAAAAACGGTAGCAAAATCGGTAAGTAAATAGAGTCCGTAGAGAAATTGGTAGCAAAATCTAGAAAAAATTCTTAAAAACTAACCTAGCAAAATCTGTAGCAAATCCATAGAAAAATTTATTGCAAAATAAGAAAAAGAAAGTATTCAAAAAATAAGCAACATCCATAGCAAAATACTTTGCGTAAACAAAAATAAAATAAAATAAAATAAATTAATAATAGTGGTAGCAAAATCCATAGCAAAACTAACAAAATAAATAGGGTCGTAATATTAACACATGGAAAAAACTTATTTACACATGGTGTATACGGGCCGTATACTGTTATACGGCCCGCATAGAATAAAAAAAACAACAAAATCTGTGCCAGCAGACTTTGTCAGTTTTTTTTATTCCATACGGGCCGTATAAGAGTATACTGCTCGTATACACCATGTGTAAATACGTTTGCCTGGTCGTATACAATGTATACAAACGTGTCGTATACTTTTATACGGCCCGTATGGAACGAAAATTTGATTTTTCTCAAAGTATTTAAGGGATTTAAGGTGTACATCACACTAGATATTTTACAGTCGTGAGGTGCTCAAACCTTTCTAAAAGTATAGAAAAATAAAACATTAACAAGTACCAAAGATTGAAGAACAAGAAAACGTGTCATATGACTGTAATAAAACGGAAGCTATCAACGCGGGATTACGGGCATGGTGTTATTCTTTATTTAATATTTATAGAATAAAAGGAAGGGTGAGGCATTTGATGAGAGTTGTAAGGAGTCTGAATCTTCGGTTTCATCAGCCTGTACCGAAGAAACCAAATTCGCAACAATGAGTGTGAGTCCATTGTTGTTCGTGAATGTTTCGAATCATCATAGAAGACGTCTCGGGTTCTTCTGCTAGTGGTCGGGCTTACAATGCTCACATACGGTGATAAACAACGCTGATATGAACACAAACCAACTGCTTTATCTTGAGTCGTCGGGAAAACCTTTCCTCGGGGGAGGGTGAGTAGTATGAGTTTGAGTCCATTGTGGTTCGTGAATGTTTCGAATCATCATAGAAGACGTGTCGGGTTCTTCTGGTAGCTATTCGGAATGTTTCGAATCATCATTAAAATTAACAATGCGGTCTTGATTGAAGACGTAATTGCAAGACTGTTTGTCGGGCTTCCAATGCTCACACAGGGTGAAAAACAACCCTTGATGTTGAAACCGGTTTTACCTCATGAAAAGGAAAGGAACAAATTTTTTTTTTATAAAAGCGTTGGGATTTAAGGGTTTATGAGTCAAAGTTAACATTCAGATTCAGATTCAGAAAGCAGATGATTTGTACTTGGTTTATTCTCTTTAATCTATTAGAACGATCCTTGTTTTGTCACGTACATGCGTTTAATTCCCAACAAACTTGTTTTGTCACGTACATTTCGTAAGAAACTTTTCGTGCACTGAACCTTCACCTCCAATCATTTCCTTGTCGAATCACACACTATGAAGTTTAAACTTATCGTGTGTTGCAGTTTGGAAAGATGACCGAATATAGATCTGAATAACAAACTGTGGAGAACTTGTTTGCGTTATCCACCAACAATCCGTTCATTATCTGTTGTTGTCTAAAACAATATCAATTAACGTTCAGTTGTGTACACAAATTCATCACCGGTTTCTACAGCACAAGCACATACACAGGGAGAATGTTCTCGAAATTGAAGAAAAAGAAAAAATGGTTGATGATGTTTTTCACTATCAGGATTTTGTTGGTTTGTTTGAGAACTTGATTCCAATGTCCTACTACTACAATCCTTCCTACATTATTGAAAATTACTATATCACCCCTACCAGATACATCAATTTGTACTTTCAAAATTCAAATCAAACTAACACGAAGTATCTCGAAGGTATCTTATTCATATTAATCCACCACGAAGGAGGAGACTCAACTGTCGCTGCACTGTTCTCGTTGTGGTCGATATATACCAACGGTTCTGCGAAAAAAACATCATATGTTCATCATTGTTCTTGAAGATGAAGATGAAGAAACGAGGGTTTATTCTCTTTAATCTATTAGAACGATCCTTGTCTTGAGAACCTGTTTCTGTATACGTTGAAAGACAAGAACACAACGTTCATGTATCACAAGGAATGACCGATCTAAGGCAGAGAACCTGATTCAGATACACAAATCTTCGATTTCAACAAATCTTTCAAGGTCTTAAGTGATGGGCAATTGGTTAAAAGATGTAGAAGAGTTTGTGTAGAGATCTTTACGTACAAATTTGCATCATCCTTACGGTTACAAATGAAGTATTAAAAGATGTTAGTTTCTTGACAGTATGGTTTCTCGACAAATGAAGTATTATCTGACAAATGAAGTACTAAAAGATGTTAGTTTCTTGACAGTATGGTTTCTCGACAAATGAAGTATTATCTGACAAATGAAGTATTAAAAGATGTTAGTTTCTAGACAGTTTGGTTTCTCGACAAATGAAGTATTATCTGACAAATGAAGTACTAAAAGATGTTAGTTTCTTGACAGTATGGTTTCTCGACAAATGAAGTATTATCTGACAAATGAAGTATTAAAAGATGTTAGTTTCTTGACAGTATGGTTTCTCGACAAATGAAGTATTATCTGACAAAACTCAAAACAATTGTAATCTTCCCAGTAATCATCCATAACAAGGGTGAGCTCGTGTATTGGACCCAATTTGATGGAATTTGTGGATCATCAGAAATAACTGAAATAACTCGCTATTCTCTTGCACATGTATACATTGATTGTGGATTTAACTTGCAAGAATTGTGGATTTCGGTTGGTTCAGATCTCGGAAGAACTGAACAACAGAAATAACAGCTTCGGTTTCATCAACCGGCTTTGAAAACCCGACAGAATCTACGAATAAATTGTTGGAATAATGGCCAATAATACGTTCATTATTTTTCACAAGACTTGAGCAAGAATTGGGTCCGTCGCATGATAGAAGATACATATCGTTCGTAAGAAACTTTTCGTGCACTGAACCTTCAGTTGTGTACCCTTCAATCTTCTTGAGTATTTTTTCTAACTTTATGCTTGCATCAACCACAGTGAATATTAACTTTGAGTGAAAGAGTTTGGAAACCGGACTAACTCTTCTGAAAGACAAGAACATAACGTTGATGTTCACTGACAAACTATGTGACATGTGTCTGGTCCATACACTTATATGGATCGTATACTATGGGTAAAAAATGATTGTGGATTTAACTTGCAAGATATATGGATGGAATTGGGTCCGTCACATGATAGAAGATACATATCGTCCGTTCATGTTGGAATTTGTGGATTTCGGTTGATTCAGTTAACTTTCAGATTCAGATTCAGGAAGCAGATGATTTGTCAAAAAACATGGTTAACGTAGTAAAATGTGAGCTTTTACACCAACCAGAATCAGGGTTCTCAAAACAAGGATCGTTCTAATAGATTAACGAGAATAAACCATTTTTTACCAATTTTTAACCATAGTATACGGGCCGTATAGATTGTATACGGCCCGTATACAAGCTTTCGTATACATTGTATATGATCAGATAATTTTTTTCACCTGCTGTATACGGCTGTATAATAGTATACGGCCCGTATTAACATGGTAAAAAATGATCTGGTAATTTTTTTTCACATGGTGTATACGGGCCGTATAATAGTATACGGCCCGTATTCTTAGGGTAAAAAATGGTTTATTCTCTTTAATCTATTAGAACGATCCAAAAAACGAAGAACAAAGTCAAATGTGATCAAACTTGGACATCAGACGTCAATTGGTTACAGAAACCACTAACAGACATGTCGTGCATTGTTTAAATCAGAATCAGCTTCTCAAAACAAGGATCGCTCTAATAGATTAAAGAGAATAAACCCTCGTTTCTTCATCTTCAAGAACAACCCCTGATTCAGATCTCTATTCGGTCATCTTTCCAAACTACAACACACGATAAGTTTACACTTTATAGTGTGTGATTTGACCAGTGGATGCAAGCATAAAGTTAGAAAAATACTCAAATTGAACGGACGATATGTATCAGGAAGCTCAACTTGAACGGACGATATGTATCTTCTATCATGCGACGTAAACCCCTTCTTTTGATCTATTAGAATGATCCTTCTTTTAATCTATTAGAACGAGACAACTTTCCTTATCACCCGAACCGGTGATTTCTTATCCATACTATTCTTCATAGCCATATTACCACTCACAAGTTGTTGATCTTTGGGTGGTGATTTACTCCCGAACAAACCATGCCCACCTTGACCAGAATAGATAAGCGTATCACTCGATCCATTTACATTCGAATAACCTGATTCAGATACACAACGGTCTCTTTGCTTCGTGCACTAGAACTATTTGTGTATGCATTCTTTTGGTCGAGTTACAGGTCAAATCCAGCAGGTTCCGAGTCAGATTTGTTACGGATGCGGGTGCGGCCACTTAGAGTGCTTTTGTTTCCCTGTCGAAGTGAATCGACACTTAAATCGTCTACCACAGTGAATATTAACTTTGAGTGAAAGAGTCTGTTTAACTACAGCACAAGCACATACACCGGTTTCCAGGTGGGGTTTAGAATATTTCATTCTGCTGTGAACTTGTTCTCTATGAAATGTCTCACTTAACAAGAGACTCAACTAAAAGTTAACTAGACCCCTCAAGTTGTCATTCATAGGAGAGTTGATGCAATTTTCCAAGCATTTTAGAGAGACCTTTAAGTACAGATCCTACTGCTGCATTTGGAACAAGAAGTCAAAAAATATGAATGCACACAACGAATTTGACAACCGGTCAAATCACACTCTATAAAGTGTAAACTTATCGTGTGTTGTAATTGTAATGAAGCAATAAAGATTGAATATGCAAACCACATCCGTTTTGTATACGGAAACAGTGGCTATGGGAAATACAAACCCGACACGTCTTCTGTGATGATTCGAAACATTCCGAATAACTAGCAGAAGAACCCGACACGTCTTCTGCTAGTTACTCTTTTCTTCGATTTCAACAAATCTTTCAAGGTCTAAAGTGATGGACAATTGGTTAAAAGATGTAGAAGAGTTTGTGTAGAGATCTTTACATAACTTGGTGTAAATCATTCATGTCCATGTTTTTCCTTGTACTTGCTATGTCAGATGTTAGCTCGAAAGTTCTATTACACAAAGTAAACCGAAGGCTTGGAATACCCCCATTCCCTAGAGAGAATACTTGTCCTTGCTGCCTCTTTGGTTGGTAAAAGACATAGGATGGTTTCTAATATAGGCTCTTTTACGTCGACGTCGTCGCTGGGGTTTTTTCTCTTCCGGTTACCAGGCCTATCATCTCCGTCTACGTTTGGTTTTCTCAACGAAGAACCATCAGGCATTATCTGCCCCTTTTCCTTTGGTTTTCTGGTTGATTTTGAGAGAGAGAGAGAGAGAGAGAGAGGGGAGGGTGAGGGTTTTGAATTGATTCCTGCGCTCAACTGAGATAACGGACATCCATTAAGCTCAATTAGAAAACTTGTGTTTCCCATAGTCATAAAAGATTGCGGTTTGTATTTCGCATAGCCACCGTTTCTGTAGTAAAAAATGGTTGCGGTTTGTATTTCGCATAGCCACCGTTTCCGTAGTAAAAAACGGTTGCGGTTTGCACATTCAATCTTCAATACTTCATTAAAATACCACTAGTAGAAGAACCCGACATGTCTTCATGTTACGGAGAATTTTCTAGAAATTGAAGGAAAAGGAAAAGATTTGTTGAAATCGAATTTGACAACTATGACATGTAACACCTCGTAAAATCACGTCCAATGATGTATTGACACGTGTAATAAACCCTAATGAAGTCAAACATTGAATTTAAGGGACTAATTTTTTGAAAAATCGAAAACTTTGATTATGGATGGAATGAAAGTGTTAGCATACCTAAAATAAGTTTCTAAATAACCTCGTACGGTATTTATATTCACAAATGGGCCACTTGTTGATCGAGTGTAGCCGCTTGCGTAATTAATTGAAAGTTTGCGCAATGAAGGGTTAAAAGCGTCAACATGTTAATTCTTACCTCTGAGTGACCTTTTAACAAACCGGGAGCTTCATGATACTTGATTATACTCTCAGGAATGCCAATTATTGGCCGTCCAAGGTTTTTATGCCTTTAAGTGACGTTACGCGCAACTTTGTAAGTTTAAGGGGTTAAAAGTCTCAATATGTATAATTATACCTCTGAATGACCTTTTAGCGAACCCGAAGCATCGTTAAAATTAATAATACTCTCAAGAATGCCTAATATGGATTAGAGAAGGCTTCGAGGCTATTAAACGATGATATGCGCAAGTTTGCGCATTAGAGGGACCTAAAGCGTCAACTTTTGAATCTACGCCTTTTGGTGACAATTTAAGCGATCTAGAGCGTAGAAATAATTAAACTCATGCTTGGGAATGCCCATTATGGGCCATGGAAGGCTTGGATATCATTAAAGATATTTCGCGCTACTTTGTGCTATTAAATGACTATTTGCGTCAAACTGCAAAAGTATGTCGATTCGTATGTTATCGGACCTTCCGGAATATGACCATGAGTTAAACATGCCCTAATTATCCCTTACATAGCTTAGGAATAGGCTTAGAGGTGTTTCGTGCGCAAGAATAAACTTTTAAGTCAAGCAGGGACTAAAAGTGTCAAAAAGTGCACAAGTTTGCATTTTCGCGCATATCTTACATTCTGGATATATCCGGACATCTAAAAATTTATGTAAGCATTAAAATATTTTATTTTAATGTTTGGCATGATAAAATTCCATTCGTCGCGTAATTTGGATCGTTTTTCGCGTCCGTTCATGTTTCGTCGTAATTAGCCGAACGACCAAACAAACCGACATCCGACATGTTTTCAAGCATGTTTTATATTCCCTATGTGCAAGCATCATAGTAGAACTTTGAAATGAGGTTATCGGGCCTTAAACATGTCAAACATGACCTTATATGCTCACAGGGACCATTTCTGCAATTTTTAAAAGTTTTGTTTGCTGAACTAAAGTGCATCAGACCTGTAAAAACAGTTGTTTTCATTACAACAGCTGATTTCTGGTTTCCACACATTGTTTCCTTCATTCTATGGGCCATTTTGAGCACCCATGGTATTGAAAAACAATGGGCATGAGGTGTACGGTCCAGATTTAAGCACGGTTATTGAGGAACGATCCTAACGGTTCTCAAAAACCTATAAATACCCTTCCCCCCACTTTCTTTACAACTCACATTCTTCCTTCAAATCTGCTTATCTCTGAATCTAAGAGGGTCTTGAGCTTCTTGAGAACCTCCTTCTATCCTTTGGAGCCTTTGTAAGTGTTCATTCGTGCTTATTTTAATTGTTTAGCGTTTATAGCCGAAAAGTCAAGCGTTTTCGATAAACGCTTTGACTTTTAAATGGTTGAGCCATTGTTCACAACGAACATTGCCAAGTGACCATAATTAGGTAGGTGTTAAACCCACAAAAGGGCACCTCCTAATTACCACGTTTACTCAGTCAATTGTCGGGTCAAACGAGTCAGTTTTTACAAATAAATTCATAACTAATAATACTGAGGTTATGGAACATGTTTTAACACTTAAATAACTTGGTAATTAACATAAGAACATGCTTAAGCATGTTCAACCCGACGATTTTGAGTATAGGCTTGGTTCAGAACCGAAAGTCGCAAAAGTAGACTTTTGCTTTGACTTTCAGTTCTGACCAAATTTTGCTTAGTTTAGATATGCCTTAGGATTCTTTTAGGACCAGGTTATAGGTTAGTATAACCCTCTGTGATTATACAACTTGGTTCCATAGTAATCCTAGTTCATTGCATGTTTCCGTTAATTGCCTAAAAGTTGACTATTATGCCCTTTTGACTTTAAAACAAGAATTTTGAAAATGTGAGAGGACAATAATCTTTATTACTGATTTATAAACTTGTCCTAAAATTTTCACATCAGTTTGAGGTCTAGATTAAGATTTATGCTCAATAGCGTAATTACAAAGCTTTTTATTAATTAAACAGCGTAATTAGCATAAAGCCTATCTAAACCAAATTTTTGATACCAAACTTTTTACCTACTGATATAAAATAATATTTTGGGATTTTTAAAGATTTTTATTTATTTTTAGGCTGAGCATAACATAGGGTTAGAGCTTTAACACGGTAATTGTCGGTTTTGCCCTTTTGGCCTATAAAGTGAGTTTTACAAATCATTTTGACACCATAACTTATTCTACTGATCTAATATGATAAATAAAGTATTTTAAGCTTTCTGGAATAATAAAAATATCAGCTTTTCTTATAAAACCCGGAAATCGCTTAAAATCGCCTTTTTACGCGTTTTAAACGCATAGTATGTATTAAAACTATTTTAAATACATAAGACTTGATACCTACTGATATTTTTAGTAAATTTTTATAATTAAACAATAGGCAAAAATTTTAAACTCGGAATTTTAATTTTGATCTTTAAATCTTATGTGAAATTACCAAAATGCCCTTCGGTGCATAGTTTGGTTATAATTAATAAATTTTACATATATGCAATACCATAATGATATAACTTATTAAAGTAATTATTTTTACTGATTATATCAGACCTGAAACTCAGATTTATATTTAATCTCTTTTATAGCCTTTAAAGTGACCAAAATACCCCTACGGGGCATAATTTGAGTTTAAATCCAAATTGGGCATAATGGAAGGTATCCTACTGATATCACAACATATTTAAGGCATATTAACTTAGGAAACATGTATATGACTCTTATGGTTACCCGTTACGTATATTTCGCGTTCGGATCGGTTTATGTAACTAGTTTGCATAAATTGACCGAAACGGGTCAAACCTCATCATTTTTGCCTCAAAATCCAGAATGTGTTTAGTTCACCCATATTGTACAAGTCTCCAAACTTTTCAGGTCTAAATCACATTCTATTCTGGTCTTCGCTTAATCATGCGTTTTGAACCGAAAACCTTTCCTTAAAACTAACCGGTCTAAGTTACAACTTAAACAAGACCCGTTAGGAATCTAATAAGTTAATAAAACCTTCGTTCCAGATTAAGAGCCCCAGTAGAGGTACTTGTGCTTGCTGATTAGGATATACGACTGAGTATAAATTGCATTTTAAGCTCAGGTAAATACTCTTAACTTATTTTCCCTATACGGGCTTGGGATACGGTATTATAATAATACCGCTTGGTCGGGTATTGAATGTTTAATCGTGCTGTGATTAAATTATTGAGGTAACCCGTTTTAATCTGTATTGTTTGAAATAAAAGCCTTTGGGGGTTAATGACCATGTCCCGGATATCCTTGGCATCATTATAATAAAATGGCCACGTCTTAAGCACGGGGTGTAGGCATACACCTGACAGTTGCATAAGGGAAACGGTATCTCACTCTCTTGTGGGCCTATACTTGTGGCGTGTCTGTTAATCTTGACTCGGTTTCTAACATCGGGCCCTGAATGTATAACGAACATGTAAATCTGTATACGAGATTATTTTTATGTAATTGTCCCAAGTTATAAAAGAATTTTTGTGCCTTGAGCATTCAAATCAATTTTCTTAAATGTTTTCAAAATGAGTCAGTTAATTGTATTTACCAGTGTAAACTGACATATTTTCCAAAAAGGTTAAGTGACAGGTACTGTACGTAATTTGCTGGGAGCTCAGGGCGTTAATAGGGAATCTTGCAAGTTCTAGAAGCCTAAAGTCTGTTGAACAGTGTTTATCTTTCTGTTTTAAGATCCGCCTATGGATCCACCTTACAATCTGTTTGTAACATTGAAGTTACTTTTGAATCAGTTTGTAATATATTCACTTTTGACTTCCGCTGTGCATTGAACTGTGATTATTTGACTATGATGATATCAACTACGTCACGATACTCCCCACCAGGCCCACCGGTAATACGTGGAAATATCGGGGTGTGACAGGTTGGTATCAGAGCCAACATTGAGTGAATTAAACACTAGCCTTTTGTGTTTAATCTCAATAACACAGTAGCACATTCCTTGTCCTTCTGAGTCTAGACTTAACATAGGAATACTCTCAACCCTAATCTGTAAAATATTACTTCCGATTTTATATATTTTGGATATATTGCCAAGCAAAGAAGCCGTAATGGAAATTCCCCACATTCGGAGCCTTGAAATGCTGAGCTTCGTACCGCGGCTAGGATGAAATGTGCATCCAGGGAGAAAACATTCAGAAATAAAGTGAAGAAGAAAACTCCTTTTGCTGAAATTCGTTTCCTTAGTAGTCCTTATAAGGACATATTCATCTTTTAGTCCCTTCGTGGACAATGTTATTCCTTTCAAGTCCCGTTTAGGGCAATTATATACTCCTTTTAAAATCATTGGAATATTTTATCTAAATTCCATTCTATCATTTTATATGAATATAACATATGAAGTAAATCAAAATATCATTCCTTTTTGTAATTGATCTGCCTATATACATTAAAAAGAATCTTAAAGGTAAAACCTAGCCTATATGTTATTTCAGACACGACCAAGATGGTAAAACCTATTCAAAAGATTCAAATCCTTGTTAACATCTGAAAACATGTTAACATTCTTGGCAAAATGTGATTCAATAAAATCACATAAGTCATTCTTAAATTGGGTTATTCCAATTCCCTTCTTATTTATATAATCATCCATTAGGGATGAAGTGCCTACGGGCCATAATTAATGTCCTTTGAGAATAAAGACAGTGGTGGTCCACGACTCCCTGTCAAGAAAAGGTAATGAACTTTGATTCAAGCCTTAATGCCTCGATTCTATAAAATCCTGGTTTATAAATTAACTCTGTCCTTGTGACTAGACCTTTTGTGCTATTATTAAATTATAATTTAGGATTATTATGATAAAGATCCTGAATAAATATAGTTAACAAATTAACCAAGAATGGTCTATTAATACCATGGTTAATGAATCACCGAAGATGAGGTTCCAAAATAGACTCCCTGTCAAGAAAAGGTAATGAACTATGTTCAAACCTTAATGTCTCGATTCTCTAAAATCATGGCTTATAAATTTAAAACTATCCTTGTGATTAGGCCTGTTGTGTCACTTTAATATCCTTAATGTTTTATATACTAGGATAAATTATAATGAAAATACTAATATAATTAACAAATTAACCATTATGGTTTATATTACCCTGGTTAATGAGTCGTCAAAAATGATGATTCCATAATAACCTCTGAATAAATCATTGTTAATATTTATGTAGCAATCAAGCTACATGGCTGGATCAGTTGAGGTTAACAGCCACCCGAGGGAGAATAATGATGCTACCAGAATTAATATAACTGGTGCGGAACTACAGGCATTAATATATAATGATGTTACTCGAGCTCTTGACAGACAATATAATGAATCAAGTGATACACACTCTAAGACTCTATCTGTGGCTCGTAGTAAGCCCCCTTCTAAATCACACAAGTCAAAGGAGGACGATGTTCATAACTCGTCAAATCAGAGGAGTGTTTCGTCTAGACAGGTTGTGCTTATTCAAGAGCCACATGTTAAAACCTGTTCGTATAAATATTTTGTCTCCTGCAAGCCCAGAGACTTCACAGGAGAAAAAGGAGCCATCGACTGCATGACGTGGCTCGAAGAGATGGACACCGTTGTTGATATTAGTGGATGTGCAGAGCAAGACATTGTGAAGTTTGTTTCACAATCTTTTAAAGGAGAAGCTCTAGCTTGGTGGATGTCACTAATCCAAGCTACTGGGAAAATCCCGTTGTATAATCTGACATGGGATCAGTTTGCTGCTTTTATCAAAGAAAATTACTGTCCTCAACATGAAGTTGAGAAAATTGAAACTGATTTCTTGGCATTTGTCATGAAGAACTTAGATTGCCAGACATATCTTACAAATTTCAATACTATGTCTCATTTGGTTCCTTACTTGATCACACCGGAACCAAAGCGTATAGCTCGCTTTATTGGAGGTCTAGCCCCAGAAATCAAGGCAAGCGTGAAAGCATTGAGACCTACTACATTCAGGTCCGCGGCAGATCTGTCACTATCTCTCACGCTCGATGCGGGCAGAAACAAGGCTGCTAAAGCTTCTAATGATGGAAAGCGTAAAAAGGAGGATGAGGATTCTCATCGCTCCGATAAGAAGAAAAAGGGGAACTCTGATCATAAGAAGAGTTCCGGGTTTAAAAAGGGCAACCAGCAGTCGGGTGAAAAGACCAGGTGCAAAACCTGTAGGAAATACCACCTCGGGAAATGCAGATTTGAATCTCAGCCTCTACCTTGTGGAATCTGCAAGTCCAAGGAGCATAAGACCTTGGGTTGCAAGAAGTTGAAAGATGCGACCTGTTATGGTTGTAACGAGAAAGGGCATATCAAGACCAACTGCCCCAGGAATCAGGAGAAGCCTGAAGAGGCTAAGAAGACCAATGCTCGGGTCTTTCAAATGAATGCCCAGAAGATGGTGCAGAATGATGACGACGTATCAGGTACCTTTCCTTATCAATGATGTGTATGCGAGAATTGTTTGATTAAGGCGCATAAAAGTCTATTGTGGACAACAAATATTATAAGCTGTTGTATCCGCCTATTAGGATCTTAGGCTTATAGCGCGAGGTAGAATTGGCCGATAACATTTAGAGACTGCTTCAACAACCTTAGATGGATGCTTTATATCCATTAGGAAACACTCTTATCCAATATCCTAATGTCAAGCTTTCAAGCTATCCAAAAGCATCAATACGATCAAGACAGATGGGACGATTGATCCCCTGTCAAAAAGGCGATGGACTAGGTCCAAACCTTAATTGCCATTAATGGTCTTTTACGGCCTAAGCTAAGTATAATTGATATATATACATATCTACATGACATTCATTGAGAATGTTTGTACTATATTAGCCTGTATGGTTTAACGATACCATGGTTAGTATATATTAGGTTATCAGGATGATGAATAGCGGTTGTTGGATTGCAACTAAATAACTGTTTTATTTGGTGTTAGGAACCAAATATCGAGTATGACAAACTCGGATAAGACAGCCGTTGATCGTGTTATGGATGATGCGACACATGCTAATGATGCTACAATTGTGAACCTTAGAATTTCCAAAGATGTTCTTCAAACTATGATAGACGCAGCTGTTGGAAAAACTGTGAGGAAGGCCGTGAAAAAGTTTAAGGGGCCCAATGCTACTTGCTCCAAATCTCATCTAAGACCACCCTTCCTTACTCACGAGAAGGATCTCGTTCATGCCTCTAATGCAAAGGATGAACTAAAAAGGAAAAGGGAGGAAGATAACTCCTAGATTTCTAAGAAAAAGAACAAACAAAAGCCCAACCAGAAACCTGTATGCTAGACCTGCAAGAAGCGCCATTGTGGGAAGTGCAGGTTCGAACCAAAATCCCAATCGAAGCCTAGGGCTTATGGGATCTGCAAATCAAGGGAGCATAAAACATTGGATTGCAAGGACATGGAGAATGCAGTCTGTTTCGGCTGTGGTGAGAAGGGCCACATCAAGACTACATGCCTTGCATCTGTCAAAGGAAGTGCGACTAGGGAAGGAAAGCCTAAGAATGATAGTGCTTAAACTCTCCTAAAAAGTGCCAGAAGTGGTTCATATCAATAATAACGTTAGGTACGTTCTTTAACATTTATTGGAATATAAATGCTAAGAATTCTGTTTTAATTCGGATACCAATAAATCCTTCATAAATTGTAAGTATATTAGACTTCTAAAAATCTATCATAAGAATCCTAGATATTAAGTGTAAGGTAAAGCTTACAGATAGAAAATCATAGGAACCATTTCTTCTGTTCCTGTCAGAAATCTTCAATCATGAAATTCTAATGTACCCTCTCTCCAGATAAAATGCATTCATATGTAATTGATATCTCTTTGATCCCTATTGATTACGAATACCAAATGGTATGAAAAAAGCGCCATATGAGGATTGGTGTATCTTAATATGTTCCATAGATTGCTTCCATGCCTGATCAGTATGGAGGTTTAATGCATGGAACCACAGGGATATTCCAATGATCATACGGTATTAAAGTCAGCTAATGGTATTCAAAGAAGATATCTAGAATGGAATTATCCAAGTAAATATCTCTGATAAAGAAATCCGTGGACTCGTAACGTGAATGTGTCACTTATCTGACACAGGCAATGATAGATGAACTGGAGCCTGAGATTTGGAAAATCTCTGTAACCTCCTTGTACCTTGGTTATCTTCTCCAAAGATTACCATGTTTACCTCCTGAGAGGCAAGTAGAGTTAAGATTAACATCCCGCTTAGGGCTGCAATATTGTAAAAAACTCCATGTTGATTATGGAATAATCGAATCCCTGATTAAGTAAGTTTTAAGATATAGGTTCATAAAGCCTAACTCAATATTATGAGAATTCGGTATTGTTAATAAAGAAAGACGGTTCATTTTGCTTATGCATTGATTACCGCAACCCTAATTAGGCAACAATTAAGAATCGCCATCAGCTGCCCAGGATCGTCGATTTGCTCGACTAACTGTGAGGATTAGCTATTCCTTGAGATTAGTTTTAAGCATTGGTTGGAATAACCATCTCACCATAAAATAAGTTTCTCTATATAGTTGTTATGTAAGTATCAAAGCTGCTCCTTTGGAGACCTTGTATAGATAGAATGTTAAACATTTATTGTTAGACAGAAGATTGGTAAGTTCAACTATCGGGATTTGAAAGTTGCCTTGGAAACAACGAATAAGATCATACCAATCCATAATCATCTGTAAGTTGCCAGTATTTGGCAGAAAACCAAGGATTAATGAAAGTAGCAACCCTCCTAAGTACTTGTTAAGGAATAAGGTTCAACAAAAGATATCACCCTGGAAGGATGTGCCAATTTGTTAATTATCAGGCTATAAGCTCTGAATATATAGAATCATTCGAGGGAATCGGGTGCATCAAGATCAAATACCTTATAAGTTAAAACCTATTTAAGGAGCTTGGCGGACCTCGCAATGCATTACACACTAATGATTTAAGGATGTGTTTCACCAGTAAGTCGAGAAGCATTATCACATAATGATATGCAGATTTATGATATGATGAGAAACCTGTATCGATTGAGGATCGACATGTTAAAAAGCTCCAAAAAGGATACATGTACCTATTATAGAGGTCAACTTGGGAGCTTAGAGAGGCTCCAGATATGATATAGAAGTTAAGTCCATTATGTGACAAAAAGTACTTCCAGCATTTTAACAAATCTCGAGGTCGAGATTCTTTTAAGGGGGTGAGGATGTAACACCTCGTAAAATCACGTCCAATGATGTATTGACACGTGTAATAAACCCTAATGAAGTCAAACATTGAATTTAAGGGACTAATTTTTTGAAAAATCGAAAACTTTGATTATGGAAGGACTGGAAGTGTTAGCATACCTAAAATAAGTTTCTAAATAACCTCGTAGGTATTTATATTCACAAATGGGCCACTTGTTGATCGAGTGTAGCCGCTTGCGTAATTAATTGAAAGTTTGCGCAATGAAGGGTTAAAAGCGTCAACATGTTAATTCTTACCTCTGAGTGACCTTTTAACAAACCAGGAGCTTCATGATACTTGATTATACTCTCGGGAATGCCAATTATTGGCCGTCCAAGGTTTTTATGCCTTTAAGTGTCGTTAAGCGCAACTTTGTAAGTTTAAGGGGTTAAAAGTGTCAATATGTTTAATTATACCTCTGAATGACCTTTTAGCGAACCCGAAGCATCGTGAAAATTAATAATACTCTCAAGAATGCCAAATATGGATTAGAGAAGGCTTCGAGGCTATTAAACGATGATATGCGCAAGTTTGCGCATTAGAGGGACCTAAAGCATCAACTTTTGAATCTACGCCTTTTGGTGACCATTTAAGCGATCGAGAGCATAGAAATAATTAAACTCATGCTTGGGAATTCCCATTATGGGCCATGGAAGTCTTGGATATCATTAAACGACATTTCACGCTACTTTGTGCGATTAAAGGACTATTTGCGTCAAACTGCAAAAGTATGTCGATTCGTATGTTATCGGACCTTCCAGAATATGAACATGAGTTAAACATGCCCTAATTATCCCTTAAATAGCTTAGGAATAGGCTTAGAGGTGTTTCGTGCGCAAGAATAACCATTTAAGTCAAGCAGGGACTAAAAGTGTCAAAAAGTGCACAAGTTTGCATTTTCGCGCATATCTTACATTCTGGATATATCCGGACATCCAAAAATTTATGTAAGCATTAAAATATTTTATTTTAATGTTTTTCATGATAAAATTCCATTCGTCGCATAATTTGGATCGTTTTTCGCGTCCGTTTATGTTTCGTCGTAATTAGTCGAACGACGCGACCGTACGACCAAACGAACCGACATCCGACATGTTTTCAAGCATGTTTTATATTCCCTATGTGCAGGCATCATATTAGAACCTTGAAATGAGGTTATCGGGCCTTAAACATGTCAAACATGACCTTATATGCTCACAGGGACCATTTCTGCAATTTTTAAAAGTTCTGTTTGCTGAACTAAAGTGCATCAGGCCTGTAAAAACAGTTGTTTTCATTACAGCAGCTGATTTCTGGTTTCCACACATTGTTTCCTTCATTCTATGGGCCATTTTGAGCACCCATGGTATTGAAAAACAATGGGCATGAGGTGTACGGTCCAGATTTAAGCACGGTTATTGAGGAACAATCCTAACGGTTCTCAAAAACCTTTAAATACCCTTCCCCCACTTTCTTTACAACTCACATTCTTCCTTCAAATCTGCTTATCTCTGAATCTAAGAGGGTCTTGAGCATCTTGAGAACCTCCTTCCATCCTTTGGACCCTTTGTAAGTGTTCATTCGTACTTAGTTTAATTGTTTAGCGTTTATAGCCGAAAAGTCAAGTGTTTTCGATAAACGCTTTGAATTTTAAACGGTTGAGCCCTTGTTCACAACGAACATGGCCACGTGACCGTAATTAGGTAGGTGTTAAACCCTCAAAAGGGCACCTCCTAATTACCACGTTTACTCAGTCAATTTTCGGGTCAAACTTCTTAATAAAAAGTCAAACGAGTCAGTTTTTACAAATAAATTCATAACTAATAATACTGAGGTTATGGAACATGTTTTAACACTTAAATAACTTGGAAATTAACATAAGAACATGCTTAAGCATGTTCAACCCGACGATTTTGAGTATAGGCTCGGTTCGGAACCGAAAGTCGCAAAAGTATACTTTTGCTTTGACTTTCAGTTCTGACCCAATTTAGTTTAGTTTAGATATGCATTAGGATTCTTTTAGGACCTGGTTATAGGTTAGTATAACCCTCTGTGATTATACAACTTGGTTCCATAGTAATCCTAGTTCATTGCATGTTTTCGTTAATTGCCTAAAAGTTGACTATTATGCCCTTTTGACTTTAAAACAAGAATTTTGAAAATGTGAGAGGACAATAATCTTTATTACTGATTTATAAACTTGTCCTTAAATTTTCACATCAGGTTGAGGTCTAGATTAAGAGTTATGCTCAATAGCGTAATTAGAAAGCTTTTTATTAATTAAACGGCGTAATTAGCATAAAGCCTATCTAAACCCAATTTTTGATACCAAAATTTTTACCTACTGATATAAAATAATATTTTGGGATTTTTGAAGATTTTTATTTATTTTTAGGCTGAGCATAACATAGGGTTAGAGCTTTAACTCGGTAATCGTCGGTTTTGCCCTTTTGGCCTATAAAGTGAGTTTTACAAATCATTTTGACACCATACCTTTTTCTACTGATCTAATATGATAAATAAAGTATTTTAAGCTTTCTGGAATAATAAAAATATCATCTTTTCTTATAAAACCCGGAAATCGCTTAAAATCGCCTTTTTACGCGTTTTAAACGCATAGTATGTATTAAAACTATTTTAAATACATAAGACTTGATACCTACTGATATTTTTAGTAAATTTTTATAATTAAACAGTAGGCAAAAGTTTTAAACTCAGAATTTTAATTTTGACCTTTAAAGCTTATGTGAAATTACCAAAATGCCCTTCGGTGCATAGTTTCGTTATAATTAATAAATTTCACATATATGCAATACCATACTGATATAACTTATTAAAGTAATTATTTGTATTGATTATATCAGACCTGAAACTCAGATTTATATTTTATCTCTTTTATAGCCTTTAAAATGACCAAAATACCCCTACGGGGCATAATTTGAGTTTAAATCCAAATTAGGCATAATGGAAGGTATCCTACTGATATCACAACATATTTAAGGCATATTAACTTAGGAAACCTATATATGACTCTTATGGTTACCCGTTACGCATATTTCGCGTTCGGATCGGTTTATGTAACTAGTTTGCATAAATTGACCGAAACGGGTCAAAACTCATCATTTTTGCCTCAAAATCCAGAATGTGTTTAGTTCACCCATGTTGTACAAGTCTCCAAACTTGTCGGGTCTAAATCACATTCTATTCCGGTCTTCGCTTAATCATGCGTTTTGAACCGAAAACATTTCCTTAAAACTAACAGGTCTAAGTTACAACTTAAACAAGACCCGTTAGGAATCTAATAAGTTAATAAAACCTTCGTTCCAGATTAAGAGCCCCAGTAGAGGTACTTGTGCTTGCTGATTAGGATATACGGCTGAGTATAAATTGCATTTTAAGCTCAGGTAAATACTCTTAACTTATTTTCCCTATACGGGCTTGGGATACGATATTATAATAATACCGCTTGGTCGGGTATTGAATGTTTAATTGTATTGTGATTAAATTATTGAGGTAACCTGTTTTAATCTGTATTGTTTGAAATAAAAGCCTTTGGGGGTTAATGACCATGTCTCGGATATCCTTGGCATCATTATAATAAAATGGCCACGTCTTAAGCACGAGGTGTAGGCATACACCTGACAGTTGCATAAGGGAAACGGTATCTCACTCTCTTGTGGGCCTATACTTGTGGCGTGTCTGTTAATCTTGACTCGGTTTCTAACATCGGGCCCTGAATGTATAACGAACATGTAAATCTGTATACAAGATTATTTTTATATAATTGTCCCAAGTTATAAAAGAATTTTTGTGCCTTGAGCATTCAAATCAATTTTCTTAAACGTTTTCAAAATGAGTCAGTTAATTGTATTTACCAGTGTAAACTGACGTATTTTCCAAAATGGTTAAGTGAAAGGTACTGTACGTAATTGGCTGGGAGCTCAGGGCGTTAATAGGGAATCTTACAAGTTCTAGATGCCTAAAGTCTGTTGAACAGTCTTTATCTTTCTGTTTTAAGATCTGCCTGTGGATCCACCTTACAATCTGTTTGTAACATTGAAGTTACTTTTGAATCAGTTTGTAATATATTCAATTTTGACTTCCGTTGTGCATTGAACTGTGATTATTTGACTATGATGATATCAACTACGTCACGATACTCCTCACCGGGCCCACCGGTAATACGTGGAAATATCGGGGTGTGACATGACAGCTTATTAAAAGTAGCAATCACCTCCAATCATTTCCTGGTCAAATCACATAATATAAAGTTTAAAGTTATCGTGTGTTGTAGTTTGGAAAGATGACCGAATAGAGATCTGAATAACAAACTGTGGAGAACTTGTTTGTGTCGTGCACTGAACCTTCAGTTGTGTACGCAAATTCACCACCGGTTTCTACCGCACAAGCACATACACCGGTTTCCAAGTAGGGTTTAGAATGTTTGAAGGAAATGTTGGTTCAATATCAACTCATCTTTAGTAGTGTTTGTATCAGACTTTTTCAGTTATGGGTAAAAAATAATTGTATCAGACTCTCTCCCCCTCCTGTATACATTGATTGTGGATTTAACTTGCAAGAATTGGGTCCGTCGCATGATAGAAGATACATATCGTCTGTTCAAGTTGAGCTTCCAGATGCAATTTGTTGGAATTTGTGGATTTTGGTTGGTTCAGATCTCGGAAGGACTGAACAACAGAAATAACAGCTTCGGTTTCATCAACCGGATTTGAAAACCCGACGGAATCTACGAAGAAACTGTTGGAATTTGTGGATTTCGGTTGGTTCAGAAACTTAACAAGAGAAGCAACTAAAGAAATACAACTGATTACTCGGTCGAATAATGGCCAATAATACGTTCAATTATTTTCACAGTGGTGCCAATGTCCTACAGCTACAATCATTCCAACGCCTGATTCGATACGGGCCCACAAGAGTTGAGCAAGAATTGGGTCCGTCGCAAGATAGAAGATACATATCGTCCGTTCAAGTTGAGCTTCCTGATCTCATAATCGTCGCTCTCGTCGGCTTCAGTTATCGTGTGTTGTAGTTTTGAAAGATTACCGAATAGAGATCTGAATAACAAACTGTGGAGAACTTGTTTGTGTCGTGCACTGAACCTTCAGTTGTGTACGCAAATTCACCACCGGTTTCTACAGCACAAGCACATACACCGGTTTCCAAGTAGGGTTTAGAATGTTTGAAGGAAATGTTGGTTCAATATCAACTCATCTTTAGTAGTGTTTGTATCAGACTGTTTTAGTTATGGGTAAAAAATAATTGTATCAGACTCTCTCCCCCTCCTGTATACATTGATTGTGGATTTAACTTGCAAGAATTGGGTCCGTCGCATGATAGAAGATACATATCGTCCGTTCAAGTTGAGCTTCCAGATGCAATTTGTTGGAATTTGTGGATTTTGGTTGGTTCAGATCTCGGAAGTACTGAACAACCGAAATAACAGCTTCGGTTTCATCAACCGGCTTTGAAAACCAGACGGAATCTACGAAGAAACTGTTGGAATTTGTGGATTTCGGTTGGTTCAGAAACTTAACAAGAGAAGCAACTAAAAAAAATACAACTGATTACTCGGTCGAATAATGGCCAATAATACGTTCAATTATTTTCACAGTGGTGCCAATGTCCTACAGCTACAATCATTCCAACGCCTGATTCGATACGGGCCCACAAGAGTTGAGCAAGAATTGGGTCCGTCGCATGATAGAAGATACATATCGTCCGTTCAAGTTGAGCTTCCTGATCTCATAATCGTCGCTCTCGTCGGCTTCAGTTATCGTGTGTTGTAGTTTGGAAAGATGACCGAATAGAGATCTGAATAACAAAGTGTCGATTCAAGCGGCGTGTTCCGATCAACGTTGTTAAAGGTGATGAAGAGTTTAGAAACCCTAAAATGATGGTGTTTTTACTGGAAAAACGTGATACTTGAAAAAACATCCCTATATACGGCCCGTATACAGTTATACGGCCCGTATACAGTTATACGGCCCGTATACATTTGGTAACATCAAAAACCTCTCAAAATAAATCCATTGAGCCGTATACGTTTTACAAATCGTATAAAGATGTATACGGCTCGTATAACATTATACGGGCCGTATATAGTAAAATCAAAAAAACATTCTCTGCGCATTTTCCTATTCAAAAACATTCTATACGGGCCGTATATTTGTAAATGGTCCGTATACACTAGGGGATGTGAAAATAAGATATAGGGGGTGTGGGAACAAGGGGAGCCAATAAATATTCAAAAAACAATAGAAAAGACACGTAAGAAAATCCATAACAAAGATGAACAAAAGAAATATTAAAAAAAAATTAATAATATATACAACAGAAAAATCAAAAGCAAAAATATTAATTACTTAAAATAGTAAAAAAAAAGTCAATTTTACACGGACTGATGTAAACATACATACATTTAATATAGCTATCTCATACAAATAATACAAATAATATGTACTAAATTAAGCATAGGGATGAGCAAATGTTGCTAGGTACCAGTACCGAATATATTTGGTACCGACTTTTGACGTTTTTGGTACCGGTTTGGTACGGTACCAGTATTTATCGGTTCTACCACTCAAATACCAGTACCGTACCGTGTATTTTCGGTACCGGTGCCCATTCTTGGGATTTTCAGTACCAGTTGACACCGAACTCATCCCTAGTTAAACATATTAGATCATTCTGGTAATTTATTTCTATAACGTTTTTATATTATTTGCACTCATTTTATAAATATACAAAATCCATGGAGGGGAATAGTGCCAGGCAGCTGCCTGACACTTCTCCATTGACCCGAACAAATTATGATTTTACCCCAGCTTAGAATTATGATTTGGACCCCAGTTAATATACAAAATCCATGGATTGGAATAGCTGCCTGGCACTTCCCCATTGGCCCGAACAAATTACAATTTTACCCCAGCTTAGAATTACGATTTGCCCGCAGTTCAAAATTTCAGTCTTACCATCGTTGAAGATTTTGACAAATTACGATTTTACCTCAGTCAATTTACGATTTTGCCCCCAGTTCAAAATTACAATGTTGTCACCGTTGTAGCTTTTGACAAATTATGATTATACCAATGTTTTAAAATCCGTTTTTTTATATCATACTGGATTTAGCTCAAAAACTGTTTAACCGAGTGTATCGGGCAGTTTAACCGGGTGTACCGGACGGTTTAACCAGTTTTACTAGATGGTTCAATCGGTACAACTAGCCGGTTTGAACCGGTTTTTAAAACATTGGATTATACTCCAGTTGAACTTACGATTTATCCCCAGTTCATAATTACAGTCTTTTCATCGATTTCGCTTTTTTTTCTAGCAAAACTTTTATAGTGTTTTGTTTTAATTGGTAGAGAAATATTTGGCCAAGCGCCCCGCAACGCGGGCGGGGCATAAACTAGTATACTACAAAGACCATGAGGGGGAACAGTGCCAAGCAGCTGCCCGTCACTCCCACATTGGCCCGGACAAGTTACGATTTTACCCACAGTTTAAAATTACGATTTTCCCCCTTTTCAAAATTATGATTTTGCCCCTAATTCTAATTTAAATTCTTGCCACTCTTTTAGCTTTGGACAAATTACGATTTTACCTCAATTAAAAATTATGATTTTACCCCCAGTTCGAACTTACGGTCTTCCCATCGTTTTAGTTTTTTTAGCAAAACTATGGTTGTGTTTTATTTTAATTGGTTGACTCGATATAATTTATATTCGTGTCAGGCAGCTGCCTTGTACTCGCTCACTGTTTTGACAAATTTCAGTTTTGCCCCGAGCTAAAAGTTATAGCCTTGCCATTGTTTTAGTTTTTGTTATCTATAGCAAAGCTATGATAGTGTTTTGTTTTAATTCGTAGAGAAATATTCGGTCTAACGCCCCGCAATATGGGCATGGCATAAAACTAGTTCATTTACATATATGATATCTATTTAGTTATATGCAATTAACACTTAATCATGTTTAAATAGAGGTGGCAATCTTGACCCAAAGGCTTTCAAGTGGGTTAGTTTGGGTTGCTTTTAAAATATATGAATTAGTTTGGGTAAGATATTTTAACTAAACGGGTCACAACGGGTCAATTGAAATTATTATTGTTATTATAACAACAATGTTTCAACTTAATCATCCTTTTCACGTATTAATATTTAACACTTTTTTACTATGAATTTTTATCACCTCCATTTTTTAATTAAAATACAATTTTATTACATAAATAAAACTGCTGGATATTCCTAAAACCAAACCTAAAAGTGTCGCTTCTCCTCCTAGCCAAGATTACCCTTAATTCATTCATATATATCTACTAACTTAATCATCCTTTTCACGTATTAATATTTAACACTTTTTTTACTATGAATTTTTATCACCTCCATTTTTAATTAAAATACAATTTTATTACATAAATAAAACTGCTGGATATTCCTAAAACCAAACCTAAAAGTGTCGCTTCTCCTCCTAGCCAAGATTACCCTTAATTCATTCATATATATCTAATTTAATATAGATGATTTGTAGGCTGTTTAGAGCTGACTCTGGCTGAAATATTGCCAGAATCCAACAATGAGGTATGTATTAACTCTTTTAGTAGAAAAAGTCTATTTTCATGTGATAACGATTATTAATGGGTGGTTTAAATCTGAGCAGTTAATCTCGGTTCAAAATCTCGTGATAATATCGGTAGCTATAATATCGGCGATATATACCAATATATCGCCGATATTTTGTCTTTGTAATATTGGTTATCTCAGCGATAATATCAGTTGGCCCAATTTTATTCTTTTTCTTTAAAGCCTGCTCTCCAAAGTCCAAAGCCTATTCCCTTTTGCGTTATTGTTGGCCCAATGTTGGCCCAAATATCATTAACCAGACTATATTCACACCCTTCACACACATCGACAGCAACAGTCGTCCCTCCCAGTCACTCAACCTAAATCTATCACACAGCCTACAATCGTCCCTCCCAGAATTTGTGTTTAAATTAGTTTATCATTTATCAATTTATCATAGAATGTTAGTGTTAGAATCATTTATTTTAGTGAGCTATGTTGATTATCATTTATCACTTTACCACACTTAGTGTAAGAATCATAGAATGTGTGTTTAATTTATTAGGTATGTCACATATATTTATAAATAAACAAGAAAAAACATAGAACCGATATATCACCGATATCCCACCGCGATAACCGATATCTCAAATATCGGTCCTTAACCGATATCCGATATTTTTCCGCATTAACTGCATAGGTTTAAATGAATTATTAGTTTGTACCGAGTTAGTTTATTTGTAATATTCTATAACTATGGGTGTAATAGCTTTTATTAGGTTATATTTGGTTATAACATAGTGTCATAACTTTTTTTTGAACGACCAACAAAAATATTCATTCACAAAACAGCTAGCAGGGGACTAGCTACAAACCCTCATACAGCCAAATAAAAATACCCAGCAATATATAGCCAAACAGGCTACCACCCAACCTTATATACATTGTGTCATAACTTATTAGGTATCATAATGGATATTAATGGGTTAATTTTTTCTTTTGATGTTATAGGTGGAACGGTTGAAGGAAAAAAGTAGCGGAGTTGGAACATGATATGATGGAGAAAATTGAAGAAGGTGCGAGGTTGTATGCCGAAATGAATGAGAAAATTCAAATGTTGTCACAAAACCCGCCAGCAACTTAAAATGCGTTGAATTTTATTATATTGCTTTTAGATAATTTGGATTTCTATCGTGTTAAGTTTAGTTATGTTTGAATTATTTGGATTTTTATCATGTTGCATTCGGTTATGTTTGGATGATTTGGATCTTTAGTATGAGTTTTATATGGTTTGAGTATTTATTTTTAGTTTTAGTTTTTTATATTTATGAAATTTGAATATAATATTTATAAAGGAAAAATAGAAAACAATATAAAAAAATTATTTGAAAAATTCCAAGCAAATCGCGTAGCTAAATTTGTTGCAAAGACCTTCTAAAATTGATAGCTATATCCGTAGCAAAGTCAAGCGAAATTCGTAACTAAATTCCGTTGCAGAGTTGTAGCAAAACACTACAAAAATTTGTAGCCAAATAGTAGTGAATTTGTAGCTAAAGTATGTAGCAAACCCGATAGCAAAAAACGTAGCAAGTTTCATAGCAAAAAAAAATGTGAAAGGTAGCAAATTCTCGTAGCTAAACGATAGCAAGTTCGTGGTTAAATTTTGTAGCAAAAACAGTGCAAATTATCATAGCCAACCCATTTGTAGCAAAACTAGTCCGTAGCTAAAAATAACCATAGCTAAAAGTATTCATAGCTAAAAACATCCGTAGCTACTAGTATTCGTAGCTAAAAACAACCGTAGCTAAAAAACAATCGTAGCTAAAAGTTTCCATAGCTAAAAACCCATAGCAAAATTTCGTAGCAACCTTCTTCATAGCAAATTCGTGGCTAAAATACCGACGCCATTTTTTGTAGCTAAATTCGTCGAAAACATAATTTTCGTAGCTAAAGTTCGTAGCAAATAATTTCGCGACTGGACTTGTAGCTACGAAAGAAATCCGTAGCAAACAACCTTTTTGCTACGGATTTGGCCGTAGCAAATGTCTATTTTTGTAGTAGTGTTAGCCGTGTGATTTGCTCATTTTTGTCGTTGTTTCAACGTGAATTTTTTTCACTAGGTGAATACTAATGTACAAATGTATTCTTTCTCGTCGCATCTACACACCCGGCACAACGCCTGGGGACAATTGGTGCTGGGAGGATGACGATCTATGTAAAAAAAATCAGAAGAGGAAGAAGCAAAGCGATTTGAACTTAACGAAACGTCAAATATATGTTTAGGTAAGAAGACCGGTTCAACGTCCGGTCCGATTCTGAAAACATTGTCCATTACCGTTTCAGTAATTGAGTTTTTTACTCAGTTGCTTCTACGTAACTAAATATTTTCATTTAAAATATATTGTTGAACTTTCAAATATATATATATATATATATATATATATATTTGCAAATAATTTTATGTTTGACAGCTACAATAAATCAAAATATAATAAATTAAATACATATAAAATTTAAAACTATATATTCCAAAAGAAAGTTTATTTACGCGTAATAAAAGTACACGAATGAACCACTACTAGACTAAAGTTAAAGGGAAAAAAACAAAATTAGAAATCATTGGGTATATGGTTTGGGTTAAGAAATATATGTTTTTTGTTAACAAAGAATCACATACCAGAATACCCGTCCCTTAACCATCATGAATGTTTTGGATTTACCCATCTGACCTATGTATGATTATCATCCCTGGTTTGCTACAAGAAAAAAATGAAACACCACTAGAATAATTCAAATAAAAAGTGCATTAAAATCAAGACATTAACGAAAAGTCGCTCGATCCAATATACTTATAAACCTAGTACACAAAGTCACAAACATGAATATTCTCCGATCCAAACATTCAAGAAATAACCATGATCCAATGTACTCAATTCTAAATTGCACATCACGCATTAACTTGTGGTTGAACCATCAACGACTAGCCTCAATTGTTTGGACTTTTGTTTGGACTTGCATGATAAAATCCTTACGCCGAAAACAATACAAAAGGTCATTAGCCCAAGAAAACCTTAGTGTGTCGTCAAGAATGGCTCTGATCTTCAAATCTTCGTTGCATTGATCATATTCTTCAAGGACATACGCAAGATCCTCATGATCCGACCTGACATGAACTAACGAGTCAAGATCATCGTGCGGCAACTTACACCTCAAACGCATAGACGGTCCACTTGCATCCCATAACTTTACTACAAGCTCCGTGTAAGTAATACCGCGGTCCACTTTTAGAATCCCATTCGTACCACCTTTGTATCGTAGTTTGCCACCGTTCTTACCGGGTGTGATTGGGCCACCAAAACCATAGTGGAATTTGATCTTCTTGTTGGAACTTGATAGTGTTGCCATGGATGTTTAATCGTATGAAGAAAATTGGGAAATAAGCACTTTTGCCTCTTTGTGTGAGAGGGTTGATGTGCATGCATGCACAACTTTTATATAGATTTCTTTAAAAGTTTCCGGATATATAGAAATCATATTATATTATAATACAAAGTATTTAAAAATAAGAAGGGTAAAAAGCTACCAGAGAGTGACAAGTGTCTTAGGAGGAATTAAATAGAAAGGGTAATTTTGTCTACTAGAGGAAAGAGAATATGCACATGCAAGTCACATGTTATCCCCCCCTTTTTAAACGTCCGTAACTTTTTTATACATCATTTGTTTTTAAAAAAAAGTATACCATAAAATCGAGCGTTTTTTTATCTTTAATATGAGTACCATATTGTTATATTTAAAAAAAAAAAATTCAAAAACCCAGTTGCATATTACACAATGGACATAATGTAAAACACAATGTAAAGTAGATAAAAAACACAATCAATGACAACAGATAAAGACACAATGGACAACATACTAAAACACAATAACTATAACGTATAACACAATGGCGATAACATATAACACAATAAGTATCAGACTAAATAAAAACACAATTGATGACAACAGATAAAAGACACAATTAACGACAGCAGATAAAAGACACAATGGAGAGCAGATGAAGACACAATGGAAAACAAATTAAAAACACAATACACAACAAACTAAAACACAATGAACAAAGATAATAAAAAAATTGAACAAATTATTAAAACACAATGGACAACATATTAAAACACAATGAATAACATATTAAACACAATGACCTGAACTAATAACACATTTTATAGAAAACCCAGATATAACACCATCTTCATTGTGTCATATATTGTGTTATAGATTCTTATAAAAACGCAATGGATAGAACCCAAATTAATATTGTGTTATAGGTTTTGATAATGATGTAAAACACAATGTAAAGTAGATAAAAAACACAATCAATGACAACAGATAAAGACACAATTGACAACATAATAAAACACAATGACCATAACGTATAACACAATGACGATAACATATAACACAATAAGTATCAGACTAAATAAAAACACAATTAATGACAACAGATAAAAGACACAATTAATGACAGCAGATAAAAGACACAATGGAGAGCAGATGAAGACATAATGGAAAACAAACTAAAAACACAATACACAACAAACTAAAACACAATGAACAAAGATAATAAAAAAAAATTAAACAAATTATTAAAACACAATGGACAACATTTTAAAACACAATGAATAACATATTAAACACAATGACCTGAACTAATAAGACAATTTATAGAAAATCCAGATATAACACCATCTTCATTGTGTCATTTATTGTGTTATAGGTTCTTATAAAAACGCAATGGATAGAACCCAAATTAACATTGTGTTATAGGTTTTGATAATAACACAATGTATAGAACCTCTACTGACCAAAACACAGTTAAAAGACACAATGACCTGAACCTTTAACAAAATGAAAAAAAAAAACCCAGTAAAAATGAAATTTTTTATTTTATTTTTATATGATAATATGGTAGTCATATTAAAGATAAAAAAACGCTCGTTATTATAGTGATTTTTTTTAAAAAAAATTTCGTATGAAAAAGTTATGGACGTTTTAAATCGATGGGGGAATTGGCATGTGCCTTGCATGTGGAGAGATAAAATCCATAAATATAGGATTCCTTTTATGCCCTTCTATTATCTTCTTTTCCCTACAACTAATCTCAACCCTCTAAATTTAAGATCAATGGACTATAATCCTTCTTACCCTTCTTATTTATTTTATCATTTGTATTTGATCCTAACCCTTATACTCGAATAGGTTTTACATATTGCTTAATTTCCAAGGAATATAATTATTTGAATAAAATAACATTTATAATATCATACTTATCGTTTAGATAGTGTATGAAATTAATTAAAAAATGATATTAGTTATTTTACCATCGTAAACAGGGGACAAAAATATTGCTATTTACACTTTTCAAATTTCAAATAGGTGGATATCGATAGTATTGAATTAATATGCACCATTGTAATTATTTATTTTGATTGTGAATGTGTTGTTATAAAACTAGGTTTATCACCCTAGCCGCGTTGCGGCAAACTTCTTTTATTATTTAGTGTGTGTTTACATGTGTTTTAAAATCACTACGAGCGCGTTGCACACGAAACCACTAACAAGAATAAAAAGAAAATGTAAAAAACTGTAAAAAAATAATCAAAAGAAAATCAACCAAAAAAGTTGTATGTTAATGATGTTGTTCGTATGAAACCCGTGGTCAGAGATGGACAAATAATATTGGGTACAGGTACCGAATTTCCCGAACAGAAGGATCCTAAGTACCAATTTGGTACCGACTTTTGGCGTTTCTAGTACCGGCTCGCTACCGATTTTTACCTTCATATACCGGTACCGTAACCGGTATTTTCGGTATCGGTTGCCACGGAGCTCTGATCAGGGATGAGCAAATGGTACCGTGTAGCAGTATGGAATTTCCCGAACTAAAAGATTTTGAAACTCAATCCGGTACCGACTTTTGGCGTTTTCTGTATAAGGCTGGTACCGATTTTTACCTTCATGTACCGATAATGAATCGGACCGTACCGGTATTTTCGATACCAATTCGGTACCGACTTTTGGTGCTCTCGCCCCTGACGCGGTGCGGAGCTCTGATCAGGGATGAGCAAATGGTACCGTGTAGCAGTATGAAATTTCCCGAACTAAAAGATTTTGAAACTCAATCCGGTACCCACTTTTGGCGTTTTCTGTATAAGGCTGGTACCGATTTTTACCTTCATGTACCGATAATGAATCGGACCGTACCGGTATTTTCGATACCAATTCGGTACCGACTTTTGGTGCTCTCGCCCCTGACGCGGTGCGGTTCCTCAAGCGGGTTCAGCAGGTGGTAAGCAGTAACACCGCACATGTTAAGGGGCAGAATTTTGTGTTTAGCAGGGTAGGGTTTGCTATTCAGAAGGGGGTAGCGGCGCAACTTGTTGCTCGTCTACCTGCCATTAGTCTGTAATCGTCTCTGTTTTTATAATATTAATAAAAACCTATTTATGACATAACAGTATTGGTTGACACCAAGCTTATTCAACTTAGAAAGTAAAGAAAATAATAATAATTATTAATATACTAATATATGATTATAATATATTATAATCACCGTTCATTTGAATTGATTTCTTAATATATAGTAATAATTGATTTTTTAATATATAGTAATAAAATTAGGTATAAATGTTAGTTTAATTAAATAATTTTATTTAATTTAGTTTGAGTTGTTATTGGTTTAGGATAGGTTCTTTTCCAAATTATTAATTTAGTATAAATAGATTGATAGGATTAATATTTTATTTGTGGTTTTGATTAATAGAAAAAAAAAGTTTGTATCTATAATATTCGTGGTTCCCAATTTTCTTTTTTTTTTTCTTTTTTTAAATACAAGTATTTATGAGTTTTTTTTATGTAAGGTGATTGTTAGTGCATTATGTGTCTATCGTCTTCGTCAATCTAGTCCGTAGCAGAAACAGAAGAATTCTAGGGTTTTATTGTAATATCTAGTTAGAAAGGCAATGTGGCATTATTGTAAATAAGGTGAACTACCTTATAAACCTTGTGCCTATAAATAGGAGCTTTAGTTATTTCAATTAAGACTTTTACTCATTTTGGAGGTTTTAGGAGATCTAATCTTAGAGAGAGAAAGTTATCTCACGTGATTCTCGGCTTTGTACACGTCATCTTATTCAATAGAATCACGTTATTAGTACGTTCTTGTGTGTTCGGTCACGCACGTTCACGGATTCCACACGTCGAACGTTCGTTACGCAATCGTACGGTGTCAAAACCGATCCTACAAGTGGTATCAGAGCAGGAGCTCGATTGCACTGATCAAACACATAGATTCGTACCAGATTACATCAATTTCAGATCTCAATTTCATAGATTTCTTCATCTTTTTCATTCTTATCACGTTTTTCACTGAAAATAGTCAAATTGAACAGGTTTTCATGGTTCAAATTACATGATTTTTTGATATGTTGTGCGAAAACACTTGATTTACAACCCTACCAAATTTCAGATTCAAACTCCTAGCCGTTTAGGAGAAATTCGAGTTTTTAGGTCCGATTTCGTTTGAAACAGCGAGAGTCCGTTTGAATCTGACATACCGTTTGAAATTGGCTGGTCATCTCGTTTGAACTGAACCATTACGTTTGAAATTGGCCTGGGTTTACGTTTGAAAAATGACATTACGTTTGAAAGTGGTGTAGTTTCAAACGAGACAGGACTATTACGTTTGAGACTTGTGTTCCGTTTGAAAGTATCGTTTGAAATTGATCACTACCGTTTGAAAGAGTTCACATTTGAAACTGTCCGTTTGAAAGTCACACTTTGTTTGAGAGTTCACGTTTGAAATTGTTTGTTTGAAATGTGTTCATTGAATTAATTCTGTTGGTCATATAATACCCAAGATTGCATGTGAAGTTGTCAGGTTTGCATGTGATCTGATTAGTCAGTTTGGAGGCCCAATCAAAGTGTGTTAAAATTGAACGACCCAAGATTCATAATGTTAGCGGCCCAATGAGATTTTATTTGTGATTATTGTTGTCGGCCACTAAGAAATTGTATGTGAGTAATTGTTTAATATCAAGTAGCCGCCCAATCACAAAAAAGAACTAAAAAGTGTTGTTAGCCCATTTAATTGTCCAAGTGATTTGCACCTCCAATACAAGTTAAGGCCCAATCAAAATTGTTAGCTCACTAAACAATTAAAGATAATCAATTCATGTGCTTTAAAATGACGGCCCAATCAAGTTGATGTATATCAGTTTTGTATAAAATTGAGTTGTCGGTTAAGTGGATTGAGTGGCCCAATAGAATTTGATGTGTTTGTCGGCCCTTGCATGATATTTGATCAAAAGATTAAAAATTTGTGGTTAAAATGTTTGATGAAAAGGAAAACGTTAAACTTGAAAGAATAAACAATTGGTCTTGTGGTTCTCATTTTGAGAAAAAGGAGGTTTTGGTTGAAAGATTTGAATATTTTACGTGTAGGAAATATGAGAACTTTAATGATATGTATAAGCGATATGATGATTTACTTAAAGGTTTGAGAATGAATTACTTAACGATATCAGATGCTGAACAGATATCTAAGTTTGCAGATGCATTACCTTTGGATTGGGATGAATTTGTGTGTAAGCTGAAAAAGGATTCTAGGTTCTCAAAATTTAGTCCAGGTGACTTCATCAGAGAGCTTAGAAAACACAATGATGAGAATGAAGAGAAAAAGAAAGAGTTGATAGAGGAATTAGAAAGAAGCTCAAAATACATAAGTTTCGATGTGATTCTTGAAATAATCAAAAGAATTGGAAATGGTATTCATGTAAGAAGAAGGATGAAATATGATCACAAGAGAGGTTGTTTTTTAAATGAAGATTTGAATCCTGCTGATATGGTTAAAAATTTTCTTGCAGGAACGTCAAAGATTGAAGAATCCAAGAAAAATGAAATTTCAAAATATGAAGTGGTGTGCTCAAAATGCGAAAAATCCGAAGCAGAAAATGTCAATCTCTTAAAAGATGTGGAGAATTTGACATTGGAAAACAAAGCTTTGAAAGACGAGAAGAAAGCTGATAATGAACAGATTTTGGAGTTGCGCTTGAATTGCGAAAAACTGAGATCTGAAAATGACAAACTTTTGAAGAATGTTGAGAGTTTGTCATTAGAAAACAAAAATTTTAAAGAAAAAGAAAAAGATTTTGAAAATGAAAAATTAAAGATTGAAAAAGATTTTCAAAGTCAAATAAAGATTCTTGAAGATGGGAGATCTGTTTTTAGCAGGAATAATATTGAAAAGCAAAAGGTAATAAATTCCCATCGTTAGACGATTATTCGACTTGAAAAAGAAGCTGAATGTGATAGAAAGAAAATCAAAGATTTAGAGAATAAATTGAAAAGTTTTGTGAATTCTACATCACATGTTTGTCCAAAACCGATCAATTCAGTTCCAATAAGTGACAATGTCACAAATTTTGACAAAGTCAAAATTGAAGATTGTGATGATAAATCTGATGATGAAAAAGAAAAAGAAGAAAAAAGAAAAACATTTTTGAAATTAAATGAAATGTTTAAAAATACTGTTTTACATTCTACTGAGAAAGGTGAATGCTCAACGCAAAAACCTGTAAAGAAGAATGTGGAACAGAAACAAAAAGATAAAAAATCGAAAAATTTTCAAAAAGAAAATAATAGCTCATCAGATCAATCATCCAATCACAATAAAAAATCACAAAAATCTGAAAATCAAAACTCACAAAAAGTTGGTAACCAGTGGTGCAGGTTTGACCACAGTATTCAAATGCCAAATCAAGGATACAAGAGGAGACATGAGTACCACAAGGCAAATCAATGCTTTGATCTAAGTGTGTGGTATAAAGACGGTGTGTGGTATGAAAGTAGTGAGAGGTATGATAACAGAGTGTGTTATACTTGTGGCTATCAAGGACATATTGCTGTTAATTGCCAAAGTCAGAGATTCGAAACAAGAAGGTGCTATGAATGCCACATCAGAGGTCATATTTCCAGAGATTGCCCAATGAGATCAAAGGGAAGATCGAGGGCTGATTCTCAGAAATTGGCAAAGAAACCAGTCAATGTCAAGCCCAAAGCATAGAAAGTTCAAGAACCTAAAGTTCATGAACAGAAAGTAAAGCTTTCACAGGGGCAGAAAGACAGACTAAGGAAGAAAAGAAAGAAGGAAAGATAATACTTGGAGAAAATTTTGTCCTCGGATACAACTGGTAATCCGAGAAAAAGTTCTGATGAATTGCTTTCTTCAACTGAAAAGGCAAGCAAAACGAATTCATCAGATGCAAATCTGAGGACAAAAGAGAAGAAAAAGAAAGTTGCTAGCCATGAATTTGTTTCTTCAGAAACAAAGGAGCAACATGTTGGCAATGAATTTGACTTGTCAAAGTCAAAAGAGCCACATTCTGGCAATGATTCTGGTTCGTCAAAACCAGAAGAGCCATCTGTTGAGGTAAAAACTGTCAAACCCAAGAATGGTCAGGCTTGGGTAGATTTTTTCAAATGAAAAACCTGACTTGCCGGAACTCCCAGGTTGGTAAGTGTGGAGTAGGAATCGGCATTTTTCTTGAAAACTTCACAGGTTGGTAACTGTGATATTTCGAATTACAAAAGACCAATCAAGGACATTAAGTTGTACTTGATTTATCTTTCCGATAAGTGATTAAAGAAGAACAATGTGATGAAACCCCGAATTTGTGAAAAGACAAACAAAACTAGTTTTCCGGAAAAACCATTTTGATTAAAACAAACTTAAGTGTTTTGAAATTATAATGGGAAAATAGTTTGTTGTCAGGGGGAGTTCTGATTGTTTATGCCAAGTGAATGGCTAATTGAAGCGATTTGATATCAGTTGTCACGTTTCTTGTACAGTTTGTTTTCAAATTTTCCTTGAAAATCAAAATTTGAAACATATTTTGATTTTAGGGGGAGAAAAAATTTAAAAAAAATTAGAAAATGCCAAAAACATTGAAAAAGCAAAAATGAGTTTTGTTGTGAATAAGAGGAAATGATAGTAAATCAGTGGACTATCACAGCATGCTAAAGAAATGAAATGTCAAATGTGATAAACGGTCTCACTAAGGATGTGACGATAGGCTCAGCTAGACTAGTAGATTTGCGATAACGATACAAACATAAATGAAAAAGCCTAGTTCTAGTGGGAAACATGGTTGAAAGCATAGTACTTAGTTTTGTCCTTCGTGATTGTGTACCTACTCAGTAATCGCTGAATATCGAAAGACATAAAACCGGTTAAGTCTGTGAACTTTCACAACTTGCTGAAAAATCGCTGTGATTGTGCATTTTATTTTGCAAAGATTTAAACTTGTTTTATTTATTTATTTTGTTTAAGCATTGGACATCCTCTGCGTATACGTGAGTATCGACCTGGATGTTATTGCCTAAACGTTCTGCTTTATTTTCTTTGGTGTTTCGTTTAAGCTTTGGATCACCTCTGCGTATACGGGAGTATCGACCTGGTGGTCAAAGCCTAGACAACTTCAACTTATTTTTATTTTCTTATTTTGTTTAAACATTGGACTTTCTCTGCATATCGAAAGATCGACCTGATTGTTAATGTTTAAACATTCTGCTTTGTTTTCGCACATATCACAGTTGATGAAAGTTTAAAAGCATTACTTGAGTTAGTGTATTGCATGATGAGGGGATATGCTGAGATCGTGGGGTCCATAAGAATTTAGTACAAAATTAATATACCTTAACGTATCGGTAAGCATTTCGAAAGTTTTTAGATTGAGTTTAAGAGGATAACTATATCGTCAATCTATGTGAATCGTTCAGAACTTAAAATGATTAAAGCTTAACGGTGCTAGTGATTTGTCTCATAAACTGATATGATCCTCTTACACGAACTCACAAAAATATTTTCTGTATATATTTCTTTACTGTATTTCATTCAAAAACAAAAATCCAAAAATATTGTGTTTTAGCTTAAATTTTGAAAAATACAAAAAGATTTTCGATAACTGATGTTGAAGAGCTGATATTCAAACTTCGAAGTGCTATACATGATGAATTGGATTGGGAAAATTTGTTGAGAACTTTGGATGTTATATACAAATGTTTTGAAAGATTGTGTGGTTAGTTAATCAAGGTCATTCATTTGAACTTGATGTAACTATACAGATTGATGAATGAATGATTTCTACCAGTAAGTTTCTTAAATCTAAGTGTTATAAATTTGTGAAACTTATGTTGAGGTAGAGGATGTGCAGGTTAACCAGGTTTCAAATTCTAAGCATATGCAGAATAGAGCCAGGAATTGATCCTGAACTTGTAAACCTGTGAAATCCAGACTACGATCTCGACAGCTGAGTCTAAGGGGGAGTCTGAAGACGAGCTCAACGCAAGAGGAAGCGTGGATTCAAAGAGCCAGATAACTATCTTGGAGGAGCTTGTATATGGAAACTCAGGTGTTGATCCCAAAAGCACGGAAGCTTGACGAAAGGGGGAGCCTGAAGAAAAGGAGTCTGAAGGAAAGGAAGAACAACGGAAGCTGAAGACAGATCCACGGGGATTCTGTTCGTGAAAGAGAAAAGACAAGATGCTACGAGATTGACTACGGCAATATCCAAGGGGGAGTCTGTTAGTGCATTATGTGTCTATCGTCTTCGTCAATCTAGTCCGTAGCAGAAACAGAAGAATTCTAGGGTTTTATTGTAATATCTAGTTAGAAAGGCAAGGTGGCATTATTGTAAATAAGGTGAACTACCTTATAAACCTTGTGCCTATAAATAGGAGCTTTAGTTATTTCAATTAAGACTTTTACTCATTTTGGAGGTTTTAGGAGATCTAATCTTAGAGAGAGAAAGTCTAGAGAGAGAGAAAGTTCTCTCACGTGATTCTCGGCTTTGTACACGTCATCTTATTCAATAGAATCACGTTATTAGTACGTTCTTGTGTGTTCGGTCACGCACGTTCACGGATTCCGCACGTCGAACGTTCGTTACGCAATCGTACGGTGTCCAATTAGGTCCAACATAATTAATAACCTATTTCTGCAAGACGAAGCACATGTAATCGTATTTGGTTGATTTAGTTTTTAGCATAAATTTGAATTTGAAGCCCATATTTTTAGGCTTTTCATTCTCCATGTACTTTTAAATCCCAAATATCTATCAATATCTTTTATTGTGAAATCCATTATATAAATACAGAAATGATCCCATACAAGACCGTAATCACGTACAAAACATGGAGAGGAGGACAAGTGACATTAGCTTTAAGTGTAATTTAGTCATTTCTCACTTGAAACAACTTTCCTCATTGATTTCAAACGACTATAACTTTTTCATACGTTAATATTTAAAAAAAAATTACACTGCATTAACGAGCATTTTATTCTCTTTAATTCGACCATCCTATTGCTATAGTTTTCTTAAATATCTTTATAGGATTTTGAATACACATTAGTCCATTACATTTTCACACCCTAACTTTTGCGGAAGCGTGATTATGTGTGACTTACTTAATATCATTGCATTCAACCATAACAAAAAGTTATATGATAAAACCAAGATGTTCATCCATAGACAGTTTTAAAAACATTACATGCAACATTGTTTTAAATTCCAAAACACAGACTTCGCATTCAGAATACAACACCAACAAGTTTTAAGTTCCATAAGGACTTCACAAAAGACACTAATAAACTAGGTTTTGTGCCATGTATCTTATCCAAGATAAAATACATAACCCAAACCCCTTTGACTTCAGATGACATCTTTTATTATAGACATGACTTGAAAACTTCATCGCCCGCCAGATCCATACTTAGTTTCCTGAAATACATGTAGTTTGAAAACATCAACAAAAGTTGAGCGAGTTCATATGTTTAGTGTGTGAGCTCGAATAAACTTTGTAATCATTATAAGTAAGTGTATTTGTAAACCCTAGTATGAAAGCAAATAAGGAAAACAGATCAATTCATTGTTTGCAAGGCCATTAATATGTTTGACGTGATGCAGGAAGGCTCAATCCTAGCAGATTTTGCACCGGGCCTCCGGCTGTAAGACATAGTCACCTCATGGGCCAAATCCCGGTCCATATGGGTGGGGCTCGCTACACCCAATTAGATCTATCACTCATGTCCCTCGGTCCGACTACGAGGATTAATGGTCTTAAGCGTTGTACCCACCACTCACATGATCAAGCAGTACATTCCTTAGCTAACCATACCATGTATAAACGTTTGTAATCAATTTATAACATGTACTTCACCCCCGAAGTTATAAAACCAAAAACAGTTAAAAGAAAATGAGGACATGAACTCACAATCTTGCGTTCTTCGAATCCAAGTGTAACCCAAAGCTGTTACTCGTGTGCACGACTACCTACAACGTATTACAGTTTATTAGACGAACTGGTCGTGCCTTGACTTAGTATTAATTAGTGTCTTTGAGTTACGTTTCATTGTGTCTTTAATATTATTCCAAGTTATATAATTATTTGTTAAAATAATAAATATTTTAACTTAAATTATATTTATTACATTTTGGAATAATTGTTAAAATAATATATTTTAACTTGTCACCTTTATGTACTTGTACACATATAACTTCCCAAGGATGGGTGTATTCATACCCGTATTCTTATCTTGTATATTTTTGCCAATTATCGGTGGCGTATTCCGGAGTATAATTATACGTACGAGAATACGTATATTTATTGTGTTAATTAAGTATCCTTATACCTAACTTTTGTATCAACTTTTCCGGAATAATATTTCTAATAAAAATTCATCAATATATATTCCCAAAATATATATTTTAAGAAATATTACATAGAAAAATTACTTATAATTTTTCCCTTGGCAAAAATATTTATAAATTTCATATAAGTCTAAAAAATAATTTATTTTCAAGTTTAACTTGGAAAATATATATAAACTTATTTTTCATCCAAAAATAATATATTTCATGTTTATTCAAGAAAATATATATTTTCTCTCAAAAATAATATATCTTCTAATAATTCCAAGAAAATATATATTTTACTTACCAAAAATAATATATTTTCTCCTTGTCAAAAATATTATATATTTTGTAATAGTTATAAAAATCATATTTTTGTTCTCTTGGTGTCCAAAATACTAAGTACCAAAATATACTTATGAATTAAATTTCTGGAATATTTTTGTAAGTAATATTCCTTGTTTGGTTTCATCAATATTTTGGGTATGATTTATATATTCATTCTCTTGGAATTTTGGTAATATTTTGGATTGTAATTTTCCTGGTATTTTGGTGAGTTATATTATTTCAAGTCCTAAAATAATATAACTAATACACATAATATACAAATAATCACACACATGGTGACTTCCAAATATATATTTCCTAAATACATATTTAGTCACTTTTATTTACAAAAACCAACCTCCAATAGTTATAATTTTTGTAACAAAAATCATGGCAAACTTTATATGAAAATTCATGGTTTAAAATATACTTGTAAATATTTGTTTAAAAATATTTTTCTAAGTGTTTAATTTTTAGAAAAAAATTGCCATAGTTTCCCCTTAAAAATGGAGGTTTCCACGCTTTCAAAGCATATCATTTTCTTTTATAAATAACCACAATCAACGATAAACAAATCAACACTTACCAATTTGCCAATATCAAGCATAAATTACTACTTCATGAACTTGAAAATTTACAAAAATTTGTAGTAACTTACTAGTGTGTTTAGTAAGCTTAGTTACCCTTTAAAGTGTGGTTGTTTATTTAAAAACATCATTATTGAAGAAATTAGTTCTTTACAACTTGTAAACAAATTTTCTAAAAATATTTCTTCTGGAGTTTTTCTTGTTAAATATGTATTTCTAACTTGATTAACCACCTAAAATTTGGTTAATTTCTTTAAGAACCAAGCTTAAGTAAACTTTGTATTTTTAACTTGGTTTCTTGAAAAATCATTCTTGAAATCATAGGTTTACAAGACTTTATGTTTACTTTGATCATCATTTTACAAGAAAAACAATTTTCACTTCAAGTTCCTGATTTACACAAGGATGACCTATTGATCTACAACCTAATCATCATCTCATCTTGCTAGATTATGTCTTTAATCACCATCTAGCAAGATCACATGATGATTAACATCAATAACATGAGCAATCAACAATCAACAAGCATAACAACACTTAAACAACATGATTTCTTATGATTTTAGTCTTATGTTTAAGTTTCATGTTCAAGATTCATAGTGTTCTTCAAGATTAGCAACTTATATCATCTTTTAACGAACAAAATAAGATGTAAAAATGGACGGAGATGATCTTACTACTAGCTCAAGGCTAAGGATGATCACAAGATGAAGAAGAGGTGGATAAAAGCTGGTATGAGAGGTCCTTCAACTTCCAAGAGTTCCTAGCTTCCTTATACACCTTCTTACACCCTTGTATATGTATGAAATGGATGGATCAAGATTGGATGATGGTGGATGTGGGTGTGGGTGTGGGTGTGGGTGTGGGTGTGGGTGTGTGGGTTACAACCGAAGGTAGGAATAGGGGGAAGAAGATGAGTGTGTTGGTTTGTTTATGATGAAATGAAAGTGATGAACTAAAGGTCTAGCTTATAATTTCCCAACATTGCATAATCTATAGGTTCATGTGTTTAGTAAAGATGAGACAAGATCAAGTAACATAACAAAATAAAATCTACAAGGTGGGGCCACATGAATCCGTAAATAGGTGTGGGGGGGGGGGTCTAGACTAGGTTGTAATGTTTAGTTAAGGTTTATGGTTGAAATCTAATGTTATAGTTAGGTGTTTAGTTATTAGTATGTTATATAGTGTGTTATGATGTTCGGGGACCATAACTAGCTTGGAAATGTCAAAACAATGCTTCTAGTGAAAATTTGGTGTTTCGGGTAGTGTCCGGTGGTTCGGTTGGTTGCCGGTTCGTTAAGGTGCTAAACTATGCAGTTTAGTGTGCTTTATGTTACCCTTTTGTGACACTTTTGATTCCTGACACTTAGGAAAGCATCCTGGACCATTTAACCATATTTCTGCATAATATTAAGTTGTTTAAATGCTGAATTTTGCTGATTTTTGCTTATTTCAGCAAATTAAGTGAGTTTCAGACACTTTCCAGCACTTAAGCTATCTATAGGAAGGTAGTTTTGTGATCCTTACTTCCCTACACACTATACTAGTGTAAGTCTTGGTTTCTGGCTCATTCTGTGTCTCAATACCATGTCTGTCTATGTACTGAACTCCGTCAACATTTTCCTGTTTTGTCTGATAACTGTGCTAACTCTGTTTCGTGCACCATTTGAATCAATAAATGTTGCATGCAATAATGATATGACATTTTCAATATATGATGCACATGTATATATGATAACAATAATCAGATTGCATTCATGTCATAAATGTTAAATCAGCACGGATACATGCAAATTTGACAATTGTCACATTCTCCCGCTGTTAAGAAAATCTCGTTCTCGAAATTTAGACTACGTTAACTCCTTAGGGTTACGTTATGCGTAGATGGATATGAATAGTACCAAAGTGATTAACCACGAAACCGAATCAAGACTTACTCGAATCAGGTGAATCCAGGGACATATTACAATAATAAGAACCCATCGGTTAAATGGTATGTGTTTCAGAATTTGATGTTAAAGGATACGAGACGTATAGATGTATAATCTGGTGTGACTTAGTTTATAGGGGTTCAATAAAAGAGGAGTTTTGACCGATAGAATTCCAAACGAGCGTTTACAATATGCAAATAAGTTCTAGAAACAATAACATCTGCTAGATGAACTTAGAATCAGCAAGCTCAAATGTGATAGTGACATGAAAATGATCCGCAACTTTAGAACAAATAACTGAATAAAATTAGTGTGTTGACATTATTGAATTGCGAGAACATACCGAAATGAAATACAACCGAATTTGGTGTATCATTGTCTTAATTCATAGTTGCATTAAGAATGTTTAAATGATAAGTCAAACAAAAGTATGTGTAGTTTTGTGTGAAACGGTTGACCATGACTAGCACAAGCTACAAGTTTGTACCGACAACACAAGGTGTCATAATGACATAATTCAATAATAGCGGTGACCGAACAAGTTCACCGTGTTTGAAATCAAATGAAAGTGTAATGAAGCAAACCTGAAAATTTGATTCAAACGACACCATAGGATTTTTCAATTGAATATAGAACACCAAAGAACTACTGTTTCAGATCGAAGATGAAAATGCAATAAATACTACAAGGCATTCGATCGATAATGAAAGAACCGTTAGGAGGTACACTGGAATATAAAATGAATTTATGTACCATTGTCTTAACACATGATTGTGTTAAGACTGCTTTAATCATGATAAAACAAAGCGGATTTAGAACAAGTCAATAAATAAACAATTAAATCCGTGTATGAGATGGGTAAACGAGATTAGTGCAAGCTTCAATTTAGTGAAAGCATCACCACAAGGTGTCGAAACCAACGAACGATTTAATGGGGTCGCAGACCGAACAAGTCTACTATGACTCAGAACAAAAGAAACACTTGCCAAAATGAATTTGAATATGATGCTTTCAATACATCATATGGTGTCTTGAATTGAATATGCGAAATGGACAAGTTCAAGCAATTGAACTTGGTTTCAGCGCTATCCGACAATAAACACATGTATCGACCAGGGAATTCCGGCATGGTTACAAGGATAAACCATGTATGTAACTCAAAGGAAAAGAAATTTCAAGAAGGTTTTGTTGACTCGATATCAAGGAGTCAATACTTACAATAATGCAGAATATCCGAGACACAAGGCAATAATCAGGATATAGTGAAATGATATTTATAACTTTGATGAAAACGATCCTTCGAGGGGTAGCCACATGCGTAACAAATGATGCATGTGTAACATATGAAATAATCAAAGTACCGAAGCAAAGGAGTGTTCGCTCTAATGAAGAAAATTATCATGATGCAATTACCATTAAGAGGAGTAGAGATATGAAAATCTACTCGCTAGATGCAAAAGTGGAAATTTCAATATAAGAATTTCGAGTACTTCACCTGTTCAGTTAACTAAAATAGCATATACGACAGAATAATGGTGTTTGCTCAAGTTAACGAACATGGTTCTTAAGTGATAACCTTTAATCAGCTTTAAGTGATAACCTTTAACGAACATGGTCCCTAAGTACATGTTTCCTAGATTCTCAAAGTTTTGTATTCTGTGTATAACTGTTTTGTGCACCGTGTATAAAACACAACGCTAGTGTATGTCTAAAAGAAAACAAATTGTTGACTCACTGTTCTTTGGTATACCTTCTTCCTGAATCCGCAGTTGGCGATAACCTGATGGAAGATCGATCTTGGAATAGTGGTTGGATCCTTGCAGTTGGTCGAGTAAATCATTAATCCTCGGCAAGGGATACCGATTTCTTGATGGTTAGCTTGTTCAGCTCCCGGTAGTCGATACACATTAGAAAACTACCGCCCTTCTTCTTGACGAACAGTACTGGAGCTCCCCAAGGCAAGAAGCTTGTCCTTATAAATCCCCTATCTAGCAATTCCTGAAACTGTGCTGATAACGCTCGTGATGCGTGTGGAGTGTTATACATTTTTATGTATATTTTAAGCCCTTTTTAACACTTTAGTCAAGTTTTAAATTTATAAAACACAATATTTTACTAATACTAAACACACATATGGGCAAGTGCACCCATCGTGAGCGTAGTATAGCGTTGGTAAGATACCGAGGTCGTCCAAGGACTCAAGAGCTTTTAGTATCGATTTATCCTCAACGTCCAATCAAATCAAAAGTTTTAGAAAAGGTTTTAAACATGAAAATTAAAACTAAAAAATGCTGAAAAATAAAAATAAAAATAGATAAACAAGATGAATCACTTGGATCCGACTTACCTTTAGTGTAACCTTTGATGATTTCCGCACTTTTGCACTTTTTAAGAGATTATCTTAGTTATAGTAGTAGGGCCCCTCTTTTGAAGGTGACGTTACCCTCAACCCAGTAGTTTGAGTCAGCATGGATACAATCCTAAAGGGTCGGAATATTGAAAGATAATTAATTAAGTTATTAATGCGTAATGTGGTAGGCCTCTCTTTTGAGGGTGACGTTACCCTCGGCTAAGTGGTTTGAGTCAGCAGGGATACAATCCCAAGTAGCCGGGTTAATGTATTAATAGTAGTTTACATATGAGGGGATCAAGCCATTCACAACCCCGCCATCCAATACCAGTGGGTATTGAATGAGGTCCTAGTAAGCTTGACCCAGGTCCTTGCAGGATCTATACACTGAACAAGGTAAGAACCTTACCAAACCATTCCCTTAACCCCCGACCAGGTAGCCAACATATCTCTATATAGACCGTAGAGATATGAATGGTGTAAATCTTTTATTTTATATAGACAGTAAAATAACGCCAAGACACCACGGACAAATGATAAGGAAGTTTCACCTTCAACATAAGAAACTAGTTACTAAAGTCATTAATACAAAACCAAATAAAAAGTGCGAAAAGATTAAAAATCAAAAGTATTACACTAAATGCTTGTCTTCACCAAGTGATGTAAGAGACTTAGGCAACCATGGCCTTTGATTGTCAAGAACTCTTACTATCAATCTTGGATCCCAAGACTACTACACACACTCTATGATGGATGATGGATGATGGTGGTGGATGTGGGTTGTAGTGGTGGTGGAGTGTGGGTGAAGTGTGAGAGAGGTGGTTTGCCAAGGGATGCCTTTGAAGTGAACCAAGCACCTCTATTTATAGCCTGCACAGAAGCCCGGACACGGCCCTGTGTCCAGTGGGCACTGCCCCGTGTCCATCCACTTTCTCTTTCTTCATTAATTGCAATTTGTCTGCATTAGCTCCACACGCCCCCGTGTCCGCTGGGCACGACCCCGTGTGCGGAAGCCTATCTGTAATATCAAGATTTGCTTGGATTCTGCGAATCTTAGTGTTGACCACGACCGTGTTGAGCTTGGCATGCCCCCGTGTCGGGAATAGAAGCTTCTATAACTTTGTCCTTTCTGCAGACACCTGGCCATGCCCCCGTGTCCGCTGGGCAAGGGGCCGTGGCCAGCCTTCTGTTCACTTATTTTGCTTGGGGAGATGCTGTCGAGGGGCCGGGCATGCCACGTTTGTTCCTTTTCTTGTAATTATGTTAGATTTTGCTGCATATTTGCTCCTTTTGTTCGTTTACGCTCATTTAATCCTGAAAATACAAAAGGAAGACAAAAGCACACTTTCTCCAACATTAGTACTAAAAAAGGGTTAGTTTTATGCCTCATTTGATGTAATTTATATGTTGCATTTTCCAACATTATATATCTTTGATTGTCCTCAAGCAAAACTCTTTATAATGTGGCTTACACTCCCAAATGGAATGGGTAGAAGAGAAGTTTTGGGCTTGTCTTGAGTGTCAGAATCCAAGATCTTTATTAGGCTTTATTTTTATGTTATTTACAATCCTATTCGTTATGATTTATTTAGAATGTTTCATAAGAGAAATTACTTATTTGGGCATAACATGCCTCTTTAAAATTCCATTTATATACAAGTTCACATAACTCATGGGAGATCACTCAACACTCGGCCGAAGATGTATTTTGTGAAACACTCGAGACCGGCATGGAACTTACTTCTACCATATGCTTGCCAAGCAATCAATCCTCCTCCTTTTTAACTATACACCTTTGTAAATATCAAGAGGACTTGGGGAAGGGTTTGGCTTGGGTTAAAGGTAGGTGGTTTTGGGTTAGTAGAAAGGGCTAAAAGCGTAAAAAAGCGTCAGTCGTCGTAAAACTTTTTGTTTTTGTGACTTTTATTCAAACGAAGCATTTTCAAACAAAGTTTCTTTTGAGCAACTTGTTTGTTTATTGCTATACTTCATTTTTTTTATAAGGAATGTCACATGAAAACCGAGCTTTTACTAAAATATAGGGTTAAAAATAAAAAGGGTTTTGGTGGGTAAAGGGTGTTTGTTTTGTGAGTTTAGAAACGAAAATGTTTAGGCTCAAAGGGGTTAACTAGGGGGATTTTGGGTAGGTGGTAAAAAAAAATGAAAAATAATGGTGTTGAAAAGAAAAAAGGGTTAGTCCTAATGCCTCCATCATTTACTTACTTGGGTTTAAGTTGGTAAGGACCAGGAATGTATCGTCATGGCAAGTTTTAGAGTCATAAGAAACCAAGCGGCTATTTACACAAGAAACGAAAAATGAGCATTTAATTTAAAGATGTGTATTTGTATGCTCAATAAAGGCTCAAAACTCACTTTTTTGTGGGAATGGGTTTTTAATGTGATCAAGTATGTATAATCAAATTTTAACTAGATTTGTCATGCCGTTTCATAATTTTCTTATGTTGGTTCTTTTTATCACGACGCTATCGGTTGTAAATTTGTAAAAATATAACCTCTTTAGAACTTGTTATTCCCAAATTAAACCAATACAATTAAAAAAATGAAATTTTTTTGAAAATTTTTGGGGTGATTAGCGGTTCCAATAGAGTTTTGTGTAAGGCTTGTTATTAGGACTTGCAAAATTCAAGGTTTTAGCATCCCCCCACACTTAAATTACACATTGTCCTCAATGTGTCACAAAAATAAGTTTTTAGGTTGATTGAATGTGTAAAAAGGTGTTTAAAAACAAAAATTTATGTTACTAGGCGTCTGGACACGGGCCCGTGTTGATCCGGGCATGGCCCCGTGTTCAGATTGCCAGTATCATAATGTAACAGAAGGCTGGGCATGGGGGCGTGTTCATTGAACATGACCCCGTGTCCAGTTACCTGAACTGGGCATTTTCTGCAGATCATTGGGCACGGGGCGTGTAGGCTGAGCACGGCCCCGTGCTGAAATTGCTGTAATGAAGAAAAATTGTCGGGTGGCTATGTTTTGTGCATGGGGTGTAGGTTCAAGTTTCCCTCCATCATCCCGAGTGTGTGTTACCCATTACAACATCATCCAAACACCATTAATTAATTAAAACCATCATTCATTGAAGAGTGAATTACATTAGTTTCTAGAAAATAAAAGCATAAACTAAATCTTAGATAAGTAGGTCAAGAAACACAAGAAATCTAAAACCACAAAGAAGTCCTAGCCTATAGTTTATTTTAAGAGCAAAATTTCTGAGAAAGATAAGCCTCAGTTGAATGCGGCTTAAAGAACTTCTTCTCCGGGAATGGCCCCTCATACATCGTTGAGCCATTCCTCTATCTCCTGAGGGAGAAGAAAGGCGGGCTCATTGGCGTCCTCGTTTTGAGGGGGAGTGACTTCCACCGGGACTTCTTGTAGATTTTCAAGAGGAGGTTCCGCGGGGATGTCATCCCACCCGGTGGGGTTAACGACTCCAAGTGCTAGGTTCCAATCCTCTTGGGGAAGGATTGGTTCCTATTAGGCCACACGAATGGATCTGTTCTAGCTGTAGAATGTAGCGGAATCGATCAGTGACGAGGTGCGGAATCCCTCGTCACCGTCTGAGATTCTCGAACAACAGTTTCAACGCTTAACATGTCTGATTTCATTGATTGAGGATGAAAATACAGGAGTTCCGGTAGAAAGTCAGACAGACAGAGCTTCGCTACAATGATCAGCCAAAAGTTCTAAACAACTACCACTAGCCTACTATTTATAGGCAATCAGGGAAGGAGAAAGTGTCACCCGGTCGGTTGGTCATCCGATCGGATGGTCATCCGACGGATTTCACTTAACAGTTATGCATCATTCCCTGAATTGTCTAGACACAAACATACATATACATACATATACAAAAATACATACACAACATAAAATACATAAGACTTGATGTAGACGGAAGCTACAGACATATGTACTAACAGACTCCCTCTTGGATGTAGCTGTAGTTCCTTCCTGCATAGTCTTCAATCCGTCTTCCTACTGCGTCTTCTCGCCTTAGCTTTCTGTCATCACCTTTCATCTCTTTCAGCAATCATCTTTCGCCTAAGAGGTCTACCAACTTCATTCCAGCATTTTCTATATTCAGGATCACCATCGCGCTTCCTATCCCACCTTGGGATCTTGTTTTCTTCTTTCTCGATTGGTGTCAGGTATGTTGGTGGAGGTCTCATTAGCTTCCATCTTCCAAGTTTCGCATCTTTATCAGCAATCTCCTTGAATCTTTGACTGCGCTTATATTTCTTTAAGAATTTATCAATCTCCAAGTCTCTCCACTTTGACTTCCAATATCTGCCAGAATTGATGTCTTTCGCATAACACAAGTTCACCAACTTTTGATACTGTTGAGCTTGAACTTTGTCTGGCTTTTCATAAACAATCTTGTTGTAGAATAGACATTCAATATCCTTCTTGAGGTATATCTGCTGGATTTAGTACTGGCTCATCAACCAACCTTGGTGGTGATTCCTTTGAAGGCCCTGCACAACAAGCCTTAAACATTCATTAGCATAATATAACATTTAATGATCTAACTTCTCTTATGACTCCCCCTTTCAACTATACCCTTAACAACTATCTTCGGTGTAGAAACTTTGGGTGCAGTCATAGTTGGAGAGGCCTTTGGTGTTCTCTTCCTTTTCCCGTCCTTCACAAACCAGTATCTTAACTTCTTTTCATGCATATCCCTTAGACTGTTTGTTTCATCTTCAGAGTTACTATTTTCATGTCTCCATTCATCGTTTTCAGGTGCAACGTATCCTGGATTTGCAATCTTACAAATCATATGCTTAGCCCTTGGCTCTGTTTCATCTTTCTTTAGCTTATATTGACCTAATCTGCTCAAGGTCTCGACTTTCATGTTCTGTGGATTCATTACATCAGCAGGATCCTTTGGAAGATCTGTCACTTGATCGTCTATCATCATTTGTATGAACCTGGGGTACATTATGTACTTCTCACTACTGATATTATCAACCATATGATCAAACAGTACTTGAGAAATATTGTATGTCCTATTAAGCACCAAACATGTAATGATGTTCATGATATAGTCTGATGTCTCATCATAAGTTCCCTTCCGATGTGAGAAAGCATGCACGACACAGTGTACTAAGAACTTATATGGTCTGCTAAACAAGGACAAGAGATATTTGCCGTTTACATGTCCTGTAAAACCCATTCTGAACCACAAACCTTTGCATAATCTTTCAGGGACTATAGTCGGATCATTATCACTATCTCCTAATTCCAAAACACGTCTTAAATCTCCAACATTAAACTTAATCTCAACATCTATATCTTTATCATTCTCGTCTTTCTTTTGAACTGCCGAATGTATCATCTTTATACTCTCATCATACCTTGCCGATTTCCAAAACATTCTAACATGAGATTCCTACATTTTCGTTTGATCGGTTAAAGCCTTGTTAATTCTACTCTCCCATAAAAACTTCACCGTATCTTTAAATGGTGTTGTGTTTGTATATGTGACACCTCGAGTTTTAAAGGTTTCTGTCTTCACACTAATTGTACGTTAACTGTTCAGTTGTTTGTTTGCTCGACTTGTTTGCCTTGTAATCATACGTGTTTATTATAGGTTGAGATGTTATGAGACTATTGTGTTATGTGTTTAGTGTCACTCCCACATATAATTGGGCCTGAGGCCCCAACCTGAATTAGCACTAGTCAGTATGATAACCATACATGGTTAACTCGAGCCCAAGCTTAAAGATATAGAAATTAGGCCGGTGTCATTTGGGCCGCAAACCTGACTATCCCACACTTATACCCCTTATGATTGGGCTGAATTGAGCACACATAACTGAAGTCCATGTTAGTACATGGGTGCATGAGATAAAGCTGGGCCGAATAGAGCCCAAGTCGGGTTTAGTCTTGGGGGCCGGCCATAGGGTCTAACATTGATGCATATATGGAGTTACGTAATATGTGAATACCATCATAACCAAACCCTAGACTCCTAGGAATAGCGACGGCAGCAGTTCTCGAAGAAACATCCTTCCTTATTTGCTTTAGCACACACTACATCATCATCCGGTTAGTATAATTATACCTATTTCAATCTAAACTGATTGTATGTGACTTGTATGCTAATTCATGATGTGATAATATCGACTTTGTACGTGTAAATAATTATATGACTGAATCGGATGGTGTGTTAGGTGACATTGTATGATCGATGATTATGGTGATTAAGTAATTGTCATATGGGCCGATGATCTAGGGCCGTGGGTAGCATGCTTATAGATTGTATTGTTCCCACAAAATGTTAACAAGATTAGGTGATGAAGATTGTTTGTTTATACATAAACTGTTAACTAAGATCAAGATATGAAGAAGCTGTTGTTAGATTTAATGCAATTGATTGATGATTGAATAAATAAATGGCAGCCATGTGTTAGGAAATTTTGATCTCATCTAACATTGTACACATCCCAATCACATCATCACGTTGTCAGATTTGTCATAAGTGCTTGTGGCTTTTGTGTTGGCACATGAAAGTTAAATATTGTTTAATAATAAAGAAATGGCTATGTTAGTTAGAATTATAGGGTATTATGATGACGTGCATGGCATGTGACTGTGAAACTCAGAGTGTATGACAAAAGCTTCAGTTTGGTCGAGTAGCATAGATGAATGTGTAGTATGAATTGTTTGACTTCAAGAGAAAGCATGATTGAATATTTGTGGTGGTAGCTAGTTTAGGGGTGTTGATGTTAGTGATCATTAACTGATATTGATGATGATGTAACCCGACGAAAACCCCCACCCCACTTGAATACATCTCGACGAAATCCCAGTTGATTTCGTCGCCCAAAGTGATTTCGGCCCAAGTGATGTTCGTCCAAGGTGATTTTGTCATGTGTTCACTGATTAAGTTATTAACCATGTTAAGTCTGTAACTCTGCTTATTATTAACTCAGTTAGTTTATTAACTCTGTTAGATGTTAACTCTGTTAAGTTATGCATGTAACCTTGTTAAACATGTAACTCTGTTAAGCATATAACACCGTTAGTGTGTTAACTCTGTAAAGTCATTTAACTCTGTTAGGTCGTTAACTCTGTTAAACCTGTTAATTGATTTAACTGCTTATGTGATACATGAGGTTAACTGTCAAACATTTTGTGACATAGATTGCATGTGAAACATTGCGAACTCGAAACTGATTGTATATACGTGCGTACTATAGGTCGTGATTGATTAATTGTGAGCGTGTATTCCTTTAGCATACCGAGCAAACCGAGGTGAGTTCACACTCTTACCAAGGCATGGGATTCCCGGGGTTGGGAATGGGGTTAAATGATTACTTGTACTTTCATCGTTACTGGAATACGTACCACTGACCTCGTTAGGGGAAGGTCACTTATAGATACAGCTAGACTAGTAACACATGGGAAGCCCCCACTAACTTCGCAAACATGCCTGGAATGGCCGCGATACGAATACTAATCTTCGCAAACATGCCTGGAATGGCCGCGATACGAATACTAATCTTCGCACACATGCCTGGAATGGCCGCGATACGAATACTAATCTTCGCACACATGCCTGGAATGGCCGCGATACGAATACTAAACTTCGCAAACATGCCTAAAGGGCCGCGATACAAATACAACTAGTCTAGAATACATGGGAAACCCCCACAAATCTTCGCAAACATGCCTGGAAGGCCGCGATACAAATAAATACGATACATAGTTTACTAAACAAACATACGGTTTACGAAACGAATACTATAACTAAACAACCAACTGTGAACTCGCTCAACTTTGTTGTTGACTCTCTGTTACATGCCTTGCAGGTCGTTAGGTATCTATGGAGCTTGCATGGGAGTGGAGAGGAGTCGTTGTGGGACATGGACAGCTGTGTGCCATGCTAAACATTTGAAACATTTAAACTTATGTTGGGTTTACATATTTATGCTTCCGCTAAACGCTTAACTATGTTATGGTTTTGAACACCTTTCGTATTGATGAATGACTTTTAATTATTACTTACAATGTTCAATATGATTGGTGGCTTGATCCTGGTCAGTCACGCCTCCAAGCGGTGATACTCCGCGTGTGGATTTTGGGGGTGTGACAGATTGGTATCAGAGCCATTGGTTATAGTGAACTTGGTTTTAATAAGGGAAAAAGTTTTTGTTAAAACCAGACTATAACCTGTACAGTGCTCAATGATCCACAACGAAGCCTCGTTCCACGTGCAAGACTCGACATTCTAGGTGATATGGTTTATGTTTACATTGCATACTTGCTGGACTACATAGAACTTTGCTCATGGTATGGTTAGATAAACGTAACAACTGTTGTTTGAAAACACGTGTGTGCTTACTCCCTTCTGTCATCGCACCTTTGCGAACCTTTCTCACTCATATTTCCTTCGATGTGAAGATCATGAGTGGACGTGTGAACCTAACTCCAGCCCAGCTGACGGCTCTTATCAACGAACAAGTTACGGCAGCACTCGCAGCTGCCCAGGCAGGAGGTATAGCCTGCCATCACAACTTACTCTAGGATCCTTAGATCCTACTTTCGTAAACCGACACTTATGCTTAATTTTGTTTACTCTTACGCACACGACAAGTCAACACGCTCAGCCACCTGTATGCACATTCAAGACGTTCATGGACTGTCATCCTAGTACTTTCAGTGGCACTGAAGGGGCCGTTGGACTCCTCCATTGGTTTGAAAAGCTCGAATCGGTCTTCGAAATGTGTGGATGACCTGAGGCTCGCAGGGTGAAGTACGCCACTGGTACTCTCGAAGGCACTGCGCTAACTTGGTGGAACGCGCAAGTTCAGATGCTGGGGCTGGCGGCTGCTAATGCCACTCCATGGAATGATTTTAAGGAACTGATCAAACGTGAATACTGTAGTCGTGATGACATCCACAAGCTGGAAGTGGAGTTCTTTAACCTGAAGATGACGGGGTCAGAGATAGAAGCCTACACGAAACGATCCAATGAACTGGCAGTGTTATGTCCAACTATGGTGGATCCTCCCATCAAACGCATTGAGCTATACCTCAAAGGCTTAGTACCAGAGATTCAAAGTCATGTGACTTCTGCCAACCTTGCTACCATCCAGGATGTTACTCGTCTTGCTCATCGTCTCACAGACCAGGTAGTGGAACAGAACAAGCCGCCTAAGCGTATTGGTGCTACTGCTACTACTACTTCTGCGACTCCCAGTGACAACAAACGAAAGTGGGAGGGAACCTCCAGCAAGGGTTCAACTTCTGTTCAGTCTCTGGCACAGCAGCGAAAGATTGATGATTATCAGAGCCCTGGTCAGGAGTCTTATGGTAGTCAAGGGCAGGGTGGATATCGAGGAAACCACCCAAAGTGCAACAGACACCACAGTGGTCACATAGTCAAGGGTTGTAACCTCGTCTTAGCCGGTCAGACTTTCTCTATCGATCTCATTCCTATAGCTCTGGGTAGTTTCGACATCGTTATTGGGATGGATTGGTTATCTCAACAGCAAGCAGAGATCCTATGCAAAGAAAAAAAAATTGTTCGTATTCCCCGTTCTGGCAAAGAACCTCTCGAGATTCAAGGCGACAAGAGTGGTGCTGTGGTGGGCATCATCTCCTTCCTTAAGGCCCATAAGTGTTTGCGAAAGGGCCACACCGCTATTTTAGCACTCGTTACTGTCGCATCAACGAAGAGAAGAAGATTGAGGATATTCCAGTTGTACGCGACTTTCCTCAAGTGTTTCCTGAAGATTTACCTGGGCTACCGCCTCATCGCCAGGTCGAATTCCAAATCGAGCTAGCTCCTGGAGCAGCACCCATAGCTCGAGCACCTTATCGCTTAGCTCCAACCGAACTGGAAGAACTGTCTAAGCAATTGCAAGAACTCTTGGAAAAGGGTTTCATTCGTCCTAGCTCTTCGCCTCGGGGAGCTCCAGTTTTGTTTGTAAAGAAGAAAGACGGTACTTTCCGTATGTGCATAGATTACCGCGAACTGAATAAGGTGACCGTAAAGAATCGCTATCCTCTTCCATGCATTGACGACTTGTTCGACCAGCTGCAAGGGTCGAGCTACTATTCAAAGACTGATCTGAGGTCAGGCTACCATCAACTGAGAGTCCGAGACGAGGACGTCTCCAAAACAGCATTCAGAACTCGCTATGGCCACTACGACTTTCTGGTCATGACATTCGGGTTAACAAACGCGCCTGCGGTCTTCATGGAATCTTGTGAACAGGGTGTGCAAGCCCTATCTGGATAAGTTCGTTATTGTATTTATCGACGACATTTTGATTTACTCCAAGAGTCAGGAGGAACACGAGCAACATTTACGACTCATTTTGGAACTCCTTCGAGCAGAACAGCTGTACGCCAAGTTTTCAAAATGCGACTTCTGGCTTCGTGAAGTCCACTTTCTAGGCCACGTGGTAAACAAGGATGGGATTCATGTTGATCCATCCAAGGTTGATTCGATCAGGAACTGGCCTGCACCTCGTACACCAACAGAAATCCGCCAATTCTTGGGTTTGGCGGGCTACTACAGAAGGTTCATCAAAGACTTCTCCAAGATTGCACAACCCCTCACCTCACTAACTCAAAAAGGCGTTATCTACCGTTGGGGTAATACACAGGAATCAGTATTCCAGCACTTAAAGGATAGACTTTGTAGCGCACCTATTCTTTCATTGCCAGAGGGCACAGACGATTTTGTGGTCTATTGCGACGCATCCATTCAGGGTCTTGGATGTGTGTTGATGCAACGGGATAAAGTTATTGCTTATGCTTCACGCCAACTTAAGATTCACGAAAGTAACTACACCACACACGATTTAGAGCTGGGAGCTGTTGTTTTTGCACTTGAGATATGGAGACACTACCTGTACGGTACCAAGTGCGCCATCTACACCGATCACAGGAGTCTCGAGCATATCTTCAAACAGAAGGAACTGAATATGCGACAACGACGATGGGTCGAGCTACTGAATGACTACGAATGCTCGATCAGGTACCACCCAGGCAAAGCCAATGTTGTGGCTAACGCCCTCAGTCGAAAGGACACTACGCCTAAGCGCGTACGAGCTTTACAACTCACTATTCAATCTAGTCTTTCTGCACAGATACTAGAACGCTCAGGTAGAGGCATTAAAACCAGAAAACATCAGGGCTGAAGCCCTACGCGGCTCAAGGAAACGATTAGAACAAAAGGAAGACGGTGCTTACTACGTAACAGGACGCATTTGGGTCCCACACTATGGCAACCTACGAGAGCTTTGATGGATGAGGCACACAAGTCTCGCTACTCAGTACATCCTGGTTCGGATAAGATGTACCACGACCTCAGAACTACATACTGGTGGCCTAGCATGAAGGCCCACATAGCAACTTACGTCAGCAAGTGTTTGACATGTGCGAGAGTCAAATTCGAATACCAGAAACCTTCAGGCCTACTCCAACAACCTGAGATACCACAATGGAAATGGGAACAAATTTCCATGGATTTTGTTACTGGCCTGTCTAGATCTCAGCATGGTAACGATACTATTTGGGTGATCGTGGATCGACTCACAAAGTCTGCACACTTCTTGGCTATCAAGGAAACAGATAAGTTCTCCACTCTAGCAGACGTATATCTTAAGGAAGTTGTCTCGAGGCACGGGGTGCCCACCTCTATTATCTCGGATCGTGATGCACGTTTTACTTCAGAACTGTGGCAAGCAATGCACAAGTCCTTTGGCTCTCGTTTAGACATGAGCACAGCTTATCACCCTCAGACGGATAGGCAGTCTGAGTGCACTATTCAAACTTTAGAAGACATGCTTCGGGCATGTGTAATTGATTTTGGCAACGGCTGGGAGAAACACCTCCCATTGGTGGAGTTTTCGTATAACAACAGTTACCACACCAACATTCAAGCCGCTCCATTTGAGGCATTGTACGGGCGTAAATGCCGATCACCTCTTTGTTGGGCAGAGGTGGGTGATAGTCAGATCACAGGTCTAGAACTTGTAGTAGACGCAACAGAAAGGATTGCACAGATATGACAACGCATGGCGGCAGCTCGCGACCGTCAGAAAGCCTATGCAAACAAGCGCCGGAAAGCTCTAGAATTCCAGGTCGGGGACCGGGTTCTACTCAAAGTCTCACCCTGGAAGGGTGTGGTTCGTTTTGGAAAAAGGGGCAAACTCAATCCACGTTACGTCGGACTGTTTGAAATCATTGAGAAAATAGGCAGGGTGGCCTACAAATTGAACCTACCAGCAGAACTCAGTGCAGTTCACAACGTTTTTCATGTGTCAAATCTGAAGAAGTGTGTGTCAGATGAGACCCTCATAGTTCCTTTGATGGAACTCACTATCGACGATCAGTTGCGATTTGTCGAGGAACCAGTTGAAATCACAGACCGAGACGTTAAGGTGCTCAAGCACACTAGAATACCTCTTGTTCGAGTTCGTTGGAACTACCGTCGTGGCCCAGAGTTTACTTGGGAACGTGAAGATCAAATGAAACTCAAATATCCCCAGTTATTCGGAAACAGTGCAACCACTACTGAGGCTGAAGCTACTATAGAATTTCGGGACGAAATTCCAAATGAACGGGGGGATGATGTGACACCCCAGGAAAACCAGGAAACCACACAACTTAACTAGCTTCCTCAGTAACCGCATGCCAAATTTCGGGACGAAATTTCTTTCAAGTTGGGGATAATGTGACACCTCGAGTTTTAAAGGATTATGTCTTCACACTAATTCTACGTTAACTGTTCAGTTGTTTGTTTGCTCGACTTGTTTGCCTTGTAATCATACGTGTTTATTATAGGTTGAGATGTTATGAGACTATTGTGTTATGTGTTTAGTGTCACTCCCACATACAATTGGGCCTGAGGCCCCAACCTGAATTAGCACTAGTCAGTATGATAACCATACATGGTTAACTCAAGCCCAAGCTTAAAGATATAGAAATTAGGCCGGTGTCATTTGGGCCGCAAACCTGACTAACCCACACTTATACCCCTTATGATTGGGCTGAATTGAGCACACATAACTGAAGTCCATGTTAGTACATGGGTGCATGAGATAAAGCTGGGCCGAATAGAGCCCAAGTCGGGTTTAGTCTTGGGGGCCGGCCATAGGGTCTAACATTGATGCATATATGGAGTTACGTAATATGTGAATACCATCATAACCAAACCCTAGACTCCTAGGAATAGCGACGGCAGCAGTTCTCGAAGAAACATCCTTCCTTATTTGCTTTAGCACACACTACATCATCATCCGGTTAGTATAATTATACCTATTTCAATCTAAACTGATTGTATGTGACTTGTATGCTAATTCATGATGTGATAATATCGACTTTGTACGTGTAAATAATTATATGACTGAATCGGATGGTGTGTTAGGTGACATTGTATGATCGATGATTATGGTGATTAAGTAATTGTCATATGGGCCGATGATCTAGGGTCGTGGGTAGCATGCTTATAGATTTTATTGTTCCCACAAACTGTTAACAAGATTAGGTGAAGAAGATTGTTTGTTTATACATAAACTGTTAACTAAGATCAAGATATGAAGAAGCTGTTGTTAGATTTAATGCAATTGATTGATGATTGAATAAATAAATGGCAGCCATGTGTTAGGAAATTTTGATCTCATCTAACATTGTACACATCCCAATCACATCATCACGTTGTCAGATTTGTCATAAGTGCTTGTGGCTTTTGTGTTGGCACATGAAAGTTAAATATTGTTTAATAATAAAGAAATGGCTATGTTAGTTAGAATTATAGGGTATTATGATGACGTGCATGGCATGTGACTGTGAAACTCAGAATGTATGACAAAAGCTTCAGTTTGGTCGAGTAGCATAGATGAATGTGTAGTATGAATTGTTTGACTTCAAGAGAAAGCATGATTGAATATTTGTGGTGGTAGCTAGTTTAGGGGTGTTGATGTTAGTGATCATTAACTGATATTGATGATGATGTAACCCGACGAAAACCCCCACCCCACTTGAATACATCTCGACGAAATCCCAGTTGATTTCGTCGCCCAAAGTGATTTCGGCCCAAGTGATGTTCGTCCAAGGTGATTTTGTCATGTGTTCACTGATTAAGTTATTAACCATGTTAAGTCTGTAACTCTGCTTATTATTAACTCAGTTAGTTTATTAAATCTGTTAGATGTTAACTCTGTTAAGTTATGCATGTAACCTTGTTAAACATGTAACTCTGTTAAGCATATAACACCGTTAGTGTGTTAACTCTGTAAAGTCATTTAACTCTGTTAGGTCGTTAACTCTATTAAACCTGTTAATTGATTTAACTGCTTATGTGATACATGAGGTTAACTGTCAAACATTTTGTGACATAGATTGCATGTGAAACATTGCGAACTCGAAACTGATTGTATATACGTGCGTACTATAGGTCGTGATTGATTAATTGTGAGCGTGTATTCCCTTAGCATACTGAGCAAACCGAGGTGAGTTCACACTCTTACCAAGGCATGGGATTCCCGGGGTTGGGAATGGGGTTAAATGATTACTTGTACTTTCATCGTTACTGGAATACGTACCACTGACCTCGTTAGGGGAAGGTCACTTATAGATACAGCTAGACTAGTAACACATGGGAAGCCCCCACTAATCTTCGCAAACATGCCTGGAATGGCCGCGATACGAATACTAATCTTCGCAAACATGCCTGGAATGGCCGCGATACGAATACTAATCTTCGCACACATGCCTGGAATGGCCGCGATACGAATACTAATCTTCGCACACATGCCTGGAATGGCCGCGATACGAATACTAAACTTCGCAAACATGCCTGGAAGGCCGCGATACATATACAACTAGTCTAGAATACATGGGAAACTCCTACAAATCTTCGCAAACATGCCTGGAAGGCCGCGATACAAATAAATACGATACATAGTTTACTAAACAAACATACGGTTTACGAAACGAATACTATAACTAAACAACCAACTGTGAACTCGCTCAACTTTGTTGTTGACTCTCTGTTACATGCCTTGCAGGTCGTTAGGTATCTATGGAGCTTGCATGGGAGTGGAGAGGAGTCGTTGTGGGACATGGACAGCTGTGTGCCATGCTAAACATTTGAAACATTTAAACTTATGTTGGGTTTACATATTTATGCTTCCGCTAAACGCTTAACTATGTTATGGTTTTGAACACCTTTCGTATTGATGAATGACTTTTAATTATTACTTACAATGTTCAATATGATTGGTGGCTTGATCCTGGTCAGTCACGCCTCCAAGTGGTGATACTCCGTGTGTGGATTTTGGGGGTGTGACAGTATAGATTTCATCCAAGATACAGTAAACGTTGTGAGAGTGATTCCAATCTAAAGCTCTTGTCTGCAAGAATAAACAACATTAGAGTCAGCACAAAGTTCGAGACAAGAAGTGAAAAGTGACAAAATTTTGAAAACATCCAAAAGTTTCTAACACTGGAAGTTCACTCTATGCAGTACTGAGGATCGGATGGGTATCCGATCGGATTGCCATCCGATCAGATGAACCATCATCATTAATGATCAGAATAGAACTAGTCTTGTGCATTTGGATCGGATGGCTATCCGATCGGATTGTCTCTGGATCCATGTGACAAACAGTTTGGCACCTTTGACTAGTTAACTCACAGAGTGAATGGTATGGATCGGATTGTCACTCGATCCATATGACAAGATAGCACAATGATGAACAAGCATGAAATAGTGTGATTTGGATCAGATGGCCATCCGATCGGATTGCCATCCGATCGGATTGCCACTCGATCAAAATGACAATCAGATAAGCTCATGAAACAGTCAAACATTGGATGTGTGTTTTGGATCGGATGGCCATCCGATTGGATTGCCATCCGATCGAGATGCCATTCTTTCCAAAAAATCTTATAAGGCACAAGTTTCAAGACAAACACTTAGAAAAATATCAATCACATAACATGCATTGGATCGGATGGCCATCTAATCGGATTGCCATCCGATCGAACTACTACTCGATCAATCTGATATTGAAGAACACTATGAATGATTCAAGAACATCAAAATTTTTCTAAAATTTTGACAAAATTGAACATGTTTTCACGTAGAGTTTTTGTCGATTTTCAAAACCCTATGTTCAGTTTTCTCTAACTCGGCCTAGATTGGGTTTAATTTGACAATAAGTGAGCCGACTGCCGACACCTATAATCTTCAATTCAACAATTTCTAGCATGTTTTTATACAAATTGAGACGGTAAACTTATAGATCTAAGGCTCGTGAACAAATCCCTATGTTCAGATTCTACCAGAAATCTCTAAATCATCCTAGATCTAAGATCTTAAGTCCGAACAGTCACCGTTACAAAAACATCATCAAAATCTTCAATTTAGCAGTTAAGAGTTTGAGATTTTACCTTTCCCATAGTGAATATTGTGCAAGCCAATAATCCTATGAAGATTGGAAAGCAAGAGAGTGAAAATCACAAGAACAGTTTGAGAGTGTTTGGGAGAGTGTCGGATGGTCAATCGATCGAAGAAGGTTTGACTGAAGACCATTGACCACTATTTATAGATATGACCAAGTGTCGGATGGCCATCCGATCAGATTGCCATCCGATCGGATTGTCATCCGATCCAAACACCCTTATTTGACTTGATGTTTTGACCTTTTGACATTTTGGTGTTTTATCAGGATTGGTCAGTTTTAGAAATCCACTTAAGTATCTAGGTCCAAGTTAATGACCCTAGGCACTTAATTTGTCTACCAAGTCCAAGTTAATGACCTTAGTTGACCTAAAACGAAAAAACTGACAATTTGTTCAAAATTTTCAAACACATTTTCATGAAAATTTTACAAGTGTCGACTCAATGAACTTGATTTGACTTTGAATTATCCAACCTTTCAAGATTAGCTCCCAACCGTGTTTTCCAGTTCAAAAACTTCCTGTTTTGCTTCATGACTGAGAGTCTGAAGATCAGCTTTCCACCTTGGTTTGTCGAAAAACTAAAGCAAAAATGTAAAATATTTTTGGAATTTTTAAAAGGAAGTTTAAACTAGAAAAATTAAGAAATCTTTTTGGGTTTTGATGCTAAAAAATGAAATGAAAGGCATTAAAAGTAAACTATTTACAAACTTATTTTTGGTGAGCGTGTTAGGGGATCATATCAGCTACCTACAAGCTACAAGTACCGTTGATCTTGATTACACACTAAGTATTAAACAATTCACTTAGATTGCCGATATACTGATCCTTTTAAATTTTCACACAAATTTCAACTTATTCAGGATACGATTTAGTGTTTTAATAGCTTAACTTATACGCGTGTCCCACCTCAGAATATACTCTCGTATCCAGACTTCTATATTCAGTCTTACAGGTGAATGTACAATAATGATATCTGTAACGGGTAATGCGAGGCCATGAGAGCTCATGTTAGAACTTCCTTTCAGACAGAGAGATGATGGCTCGACTTTGAGTGTGTCCCGTTTGGGGATCTTTTCTTCAATAGCACATGATTAGCATTTTGCAATGTTTCATCATTTTTTATGCTGAGGGGAGGCTTTAAGATTGAAGCAGTGCAGAGTATTATACGAGGACTAGGCTATTGCTTCCGCAAAAACAGAAGTCCTGGTATAATACCCCATATATCATCACGTACATAGACCTAGCATGTCAGAAATAGAAAATCTTTCAAACAAGATTTCAGGGGTTACCTATATATCCGAGAGATGTTCCCCACGAAATAAGCAAGAAATGATTTTTATGTTTATATACCGAACAAATCTACTAAATGTATAAAAATCTATCGGCATATCATCAGCGAGACTGCTTAACACCTTTTAAACTTTACATATCTTTAGCATGCCGTAACTGTCTAACTGATGTACTATCATTTCCCCTTTTTACACAAACTCTTTTTGGGTTTTCTATTGTTTTTGGATTTTGAAAATATCTCCTGTTTTTGGATTTTTGCATTTTTATTGTTTTTGTATTTTCTGAAAAATATATATCTATCTCCCCCTAAATACCAAAACAACTAAAAATACGACAAACCAGTGCAGTCGGCTTTTCAACATCATCTGCAGTGGTTTTCTCATCAATTCCAAGTAACTCCTCCGCATCCGACAATAGCTTGATACCATTCAATTTTAAAAGACATTGAAAACGTGATCTATCAAAAGCTTTGGTATGTAAGTCTGCCTTTTGTTCGTCGGTGTGGATTTTGTCAATTCGTATCAACTTCTTCTCGAAACAGTCTCGGATGAAGTGATGACGAATTTCAATATGTTTGGTTTTAGCATGATGTACCGGATTTTTCGTTATGTTTATTTCTGCCTCATTATCAACAAAAATAGGTGAAGTAAGAAATTGCAAACCGTAATCGCGCATCTGTTGCTGAATCCACAGGATCTGAGAGAAGCAACTGTTGGCAGATACGTACTCTGCTTCACATATTGATAGAGCAACAGAGGTTTGCTTCTTACATTGCCACGTGACCAGTCGGGGTCCGAAAAATTGGCATCCTGCAGTTGTTGATTTAGCATTGACTTTGCAGTAACCGAAGTCGGAATCAGAGTATCCTTCTAGCATGAAGTCACCATCTTTTGGATACCACAACCCCAAGCTTGGAGTTCCTTTCAGGTAGCATAGGATTCTCTTGACGATGGACATATGTGAAGCTCTAGGACTCGACTGATATCGGGCCGCGAGGCAGGTTGGGTACATTATATCAGGCCTTGATGCTGTCAAATACATTAGCGAGCCGATCATGGAGCGGTATAACGTTTCATCGACCTTCTCTCCGGTAAGATCAGGGTTAATACCATGATTTGTTGCTAATGGGGTGGACATTGGAGTAGTCCCGGACATCCCAAATTTCTCTAGAACATCATGAACGTACTTTGTCTGATGTATGAAGGTTCCTTCAGGCATTTGATCGACTTGGTGCTCTAGGAAGAACTTCGTATCACCCATTGACGACATCTCGAACTTTTGCTTCATCACTTTCTCAAAATCTTTGCAGAGTTCTTCTTTTGTCGACCCGAAAATAATGTCATCACCATAAATCTGAACTATCAGAAGATGACCAGCGACTTCCTTCGTGAAAAGAGTGGTGTACACCTTAGCTCGGATAAAGCCATTGGCGAGCAAATGTTGAGAGAGCATCTCGTACCAGGCTCTCGGGGCCTGATGCAAGCCATACAACGCTTTGTCCAAGAGGTTGACCTTATCTTTGTGAATCGGGTCGGTGAAGCCCGGTGGCTGACCAATGTAAACCTCCTCTTTCACTTTACCGTATAGGAATGCCGACTTGACATCTAGCTGATATACTTTAAAACTTTTCCATGAAGCAAAAGTTAGGAAAATTCTGATGGCTTCAAAACGAGCAACCGGAGCATAAACCTCTGTGAAGTCTATCCCCTCTTGCTGACTAAAACCCTGGACCACGAGTCGAGCTTTGTTTCTGACAATAACTCCTCGGTCGTCTCTTTTACACTTAAACACCCACTTCGTGTTTATTTTTCTATGACCATCAGGCAGATCCACAAGCTTCCTTACACCAAGCTTTTCAAACTGATCCAGCTCCTCCTTCATTGCATTGACCCATGAATCTTCTGTCAGTGCTTCCTTATAGGTTCGCGGCTCAATCTGCGAAATGAAACAACTGAGTGAAAATTCAGTTTGTAATGGAGCTATTTTAGTATAAAAGCAAGTAAGGCCATGGTCAATCTGGCTTCTGGTGTGAACGCCTAATTGCAGCTCTCCTATTATCAACTCCTCGGGATGGTATGAAAGAGTCCTCGGCATAACTTCGCCAGGAACATCCACCTCGCCTTCCAAATTAGTAACATTCTGATCCGTAACTTGTTCACTGTCAAGAACTGTCTGATCTGAAGATTGGATCTGCTCCCCCTCAGACTCTGAATCACCACGATCAAAAGTAGGAATATCATTAGATTCTGAATTATCATCATTGACCACCGTTTGATTTTCAGGAGCAGGCTTGTGTTTCGAAGTAGTCGGAGTTTGCTGAACTTCTTCATTCTCTCTAGTATTACTTGGACCAGCTTCATCATCATTGGAAGTTTGTTGTTGACGTCTAGAAGACCTTGCTGGAAATATTTCCTGAGACGCTTCATATTCTCGTAAAATATCCAAATCATCAAAGAACTCTGGCTCTTCTTCTAACTCAAATGAATCCCATAAGGCATCGTAGTTGAATTGCCATGAGTCTGCTGGCTTCTGTGAGGCATAGTATAGCCTTGACATTCAACGTGATGTGCTTCCATGATCCGTTTGAGGCTTGGAACAAAAACTCTTCTAAGTGGACTTGAATATCCCACGAAGATACCTTCTATGCTCTTTGAACCAAATTTGCCATCGGGATCTAGAACAGTGCAGGGTGACCCAAACGACTCTAAATACTCGAGATTAGGCTTTCGATTGTTGATCAACTCGAAACAAGTTTTGTTGTGCTTCTTCACAGTAAGTACCCTATTGAGTGTATAGCAAGCGGCTGAAACTGCTTCTGCCTAGAAATTAATCGGTAACTTTGAGTCAGCTAGCATCGTTCTTGCCGTTTCAATCAGCGTTCTGTTCTTTCTTTCTGCGACTCCATTCTGTTGCGGAGTGTATGGTGCACTGAATTCTTGCAGTATACCTCGTCGATCACAGAATTCCATCATTCTGTTGTTCTTGAATTCCGTACCATTGTCGCTTCTTAATCTTCGTATTCGTGCTCGGTAAAAATTCTCTATCTTCCTGAATAACCTCAGCAAACTCTCAAATGTTTCGTCTTTTGACTTCAGGAACATCACCCATGAGAATCTCGAATAGTCATCAGTGACTACTAGGCAATAGAGATCACCCGTAATGCTCTTGTCATTCACAAGACCGAAGAGATCCATGTGAAGTCTCTCTAGTGGTTTCGAGACAAAGTTCGTCTTTTTACCCGGATGAGATGTCTTACGTTGCTTTCCCTTTATACAACTGATACACTCCCTCTCAAGATGAAAACTCTTCAAGTGAACACCTTTCACTAAATCATTATGCACCAGGTAGTTCATCTTGCGTAGGTGAATATGGCCCATCTTTCGGTGCCACAATTCTGACTCCTTTTCAGTAGCTCTTGACACGAAACACTGGGGTTGACCCGTGGTAGTCGTAGCAACACTCATATCCAACACGTACAGATCATTAACCCTTGGTGCTCGCATGATGATCCACTCCTCGGGGATGACAAACCCCGACTTCAGGATCAGACATTATTTGTCAGTGAAATGCGTCGAATACATTCTGTCACAGATTTGAGAAATGCTAAGCAAGTTATTCTCCAGCTCTGCTATATAGTTGACTCTTTCAAACGTGATAACACCATTTGATAATGTTCCTTCACCAATAATACATCCTCCTTGATTTCCTGCAAAACCTATGTATCCACCGTTGAGCCCTCTAACATCGTATAACAGGGCCTTTCTCCCTGTCATGTGCCTGGATGCTCCACTATCCATAATCCACTGTAAGATAGATCTCTAGAGCTCCTGCACATTTCACAAATATTCAGTTAGATTTTGAAGCAACCCAAGCCTCTTTCGACTCGGGTTGCTTGATGCGGGTTGTTGTGGTGTATAATGGTGGGAAATTTTTACCATTCATTTTAAGACTCTCTTCAGACCCAACCTCAACCTCTTTATACAAAAAAATTCATTTTTCGTAGGTTGACCAGATGGTTGGTCATTCTTTGGAACATACTTCTTCTTGGGTGAAGTAGAAGTTTGTTTTTCCAACTTTTAGTAAAAATCCAAAGGTACATTCATCTTAACCGATTTGGTTGAATATGGTTGTTTTTCAAAATCAGAAACCTTTGGTTTTTGAACATTTGATGTCTTATTCTCAGATTTTGGCTTCCAAGTTTGCTGCAGAGAAGCGACTCGTTTGTAAAATTGACCAGTTTCTTTACCGACTGTTTTACAGGTTCAGTTTTGACTTTGATGTTTTCATTCTTCAAAATCTTCTTCTCAACAAACATTGGAGCTTTTCTTTTGACATCATTCTTCTTTTTCGGATTCTTAACAACCACAGACTTAGGTTTTGAGTTGGTGCACTTTCGTGCAATGTGTCCAACTTCATTGCATTTGAAGCATGTGCGGGTGTCAACGACCCGACTTTTCCCTTCAGTCTGAGGTTGTGAGCCCTTCTTTGCAAAAACTTCTTCATTTGATTTCGAAAAGATTTTGGATTCTTGTTCGGAATGTGAGCTTGAGCTCTTAACAAAGAATTTCTTTTCGACAAACTTTTTGTTTTAAAAGTTCCTCTTTTGATTATTCTTATCATCCTGATAACCACCCGACCATCTATTTTGGTTGTTATTATTAAAACGTGGCGGTACAACAGGTTTTTTATAGTAAGATTTATCTCGTTCAAAGTTCAACAGTCTTTTGGAACTCTTTAGACCCTCAATTTTAGAAACATCAATTTCAACCAATTTGAAAACTTTCTTCAACTTGTCAACATTCATATTTTCAATTGGGAACTCAAAATCCGAATACAACTTATCGAAACCAGATATCTTGTACATGACAAGAGTAGGTTCGTCATTTGAGTTGTTTTGGGATTTTGATTTCGGAATGTAGTTGTTCAGAAAACATTCTTCATCTTCAGTCGAGTCACTGTCTGATTTTAAAACCTTTTCAACCACATTTTTTACGACTTCAGACTGAACACTATCTTCATCAGATGATGAAGTGAATGTGACATCGATTGTTTCTGGAAATTTTACATCATTTGTTTTCTCATTTGTTTCAGACTAATTAGCCAACCCAGACTGTTTCTTTGAAAAATTGTTTAACACAGGCGGTGGAACTTGATGATAACCCACCCCCGTTCCATCCGAGTACACATCTTCACCAGCTTTGTTCTTTCCAATTGGTTTGGGAACGATGTGTTGAAGAACAAAGCTCGCGGAGTTGTAACTGTTCAATTTCAGATTGATTCTTTCATTCTCAATCTTAGCTTCCTGGAATTGAAGCTTAAGATTTGCGATCTCGTCCAATTGCTGGTTGATTTGTCTTTCTTTTGCCTGAAGAACTCCAGACAACTGAACATTTTCTTTTTAAGTTTTACCATTTTGCTCATCAGAATCTTTTACTGTTCTTTTCAACTTCTCATAATTTTCAGAAATTTGTCTGTTTCAAGAATTAACTTCTCATTTTCTTTCTTAAAACGTTCAACATCCGTTTTATCTTTTTCAAACTTTTCTGTTAATTCTTTTATTCTCTCATTTGAAGCTCTGAGCAGTTTATCTCGATTTAAGATTTATTTTTCAACCATTTCAACTTTTTCAACCAGATCTTGGGTCTTTTTGAGTGTGAGATACGCATGTGCACTGCAAACTTTGCATTCTTTCATGCAATTTTTGCAATCACTCTCTGTTTTATCGCCATCAGTCTTACCTGATTCATTGGCTGAACCACTACTACTGACCTTGCTTGTTGACTCAGACGCGGATTTGGAATCTACCTCTAGTTCCTTTGCCATAAGCACTTTGTCGGCCATTTTTGTCAGGTTTTCTGTCGTTATTTCTTTTGTGGTGTCAATGATTCCCTCATCTATCTTCTTTGACTTTAGCTCTTCTTCTTCGGCTTTCTTTGCAGCATCTCTCTCTCTTTGTTCATCTTCTTGCTTTAAAGATTCTATGAGAGTTTCGAGTTTGACTGATGATGGTTCTACAATGATGTTGCCTTTCGGATCTAAATAGCATTCACGATCAGGATCCCATCTATTTGCTATTTTGGCTTCTTTCCACGCTGCGTAGATTTTATCCTTCATATGTGATGCTAACATCTTTCGATAGTTGTATTTTTGCTCTTCAGTTCGTGTATCTTTATTTGGATGAATTTGTGCCATGAATGCAAAGCCAACTGCATCATCTTCTAGCTAGAACTCACTCCAATCGAAACCTTCGTCATCTTGAATCACAGCTAAAGCTCTCGATTTCTCCTTTGGAGTCTCCTTGATTTGCTTCATTCTAGGCGGCTCTTCGCGATTTCGGTGATAAACAACTTTCTTATAGTAGTCGTCATGAAAAGGATTAGCTGTTTCATCCGTTGCTGAGTTTCTGCATTCCCTCTTGAAGTGCCCCTTTTGTTTACACTTGAAATAGGTCACCTTTGATTTATCAAAACCCAACTTTGTCGAAGGCCCTCCAATGGAATTTCTTCCCGTGATCTCCATAAACCGTTGTGCTCTCCTGATAACGCTAGCCATGCACTAACGTATATCAATTAATTCCATCTCTTCGGGATCAATCTGGTCATAATCTTCTTTTGTCAGATTTGTATTTCTGATTTTTCCGGCGACCAGGCTTTCATATGATTCTAAGATAGAGGCAAGAAACACCATTTGTTGTTTCGCTGTCTCTTCATTAAAGTTTTGAGCGTTGTTCAGGTTCACAATGATGTTACATTGAAACACATTTTTTGGAACATTTTGTTGTTGCTGATTCCCTGGAACAGATGAAGAAGAACCACTATGATAACCACTGCTGGGTATAGAACTGTTACTCTTATTTTCTTGAGTCATCGTGATTGAGCTTTCAGCAGAAAATGCGGTTTTTGGTGAAGTGGTTTTCGGAATCATACTACCCCTATAGTAGAGATCAACATTCTGTTGATATGGGGTATTGTTTACTTTGTTCATTTTCTTGATTTCTAACTCATGACTCTCAAATATTTCAATCAACCAGTCAACTGTCATTTCTGACATTGCTTTTGTGTTTTTCAGAACCAGACCATAGTATTGCCAATCTTCCTCATCTGGCAGAGATTCCAATAACTTTTCAACCATCTCTTCTTCGGTAACTGTGATCCCATGTCTGATGAGTTCTATTTTCAGATGGCAAAATCGCTCAATCATCTTTAATACAGTTTCATTCTTCATACATGCAAATAAGTCAAACTCCTTTTTCAACAGACGTTTCTTGTTTTTCACAATCTCTTCTCCTCCAATACACTTCTTTTCTAGCATAGCCCACAAAACCTTTGAATTATCATATCTAATCAAAGAAATAATATCATCTTTGATGGATTGATGTAACAGGGCTATACACTTTTGTTTAGCAATATACAACTCTTGTTCATTTTCAGCCAAGTTTTCATAATCTCGTCTTCCAATATCGTAACCATTCTTCATACACTTCCAACTTAGGTAAGCAAAAGCTTTCAACCAACCATCAAACGTGCCTGCCCATCGGTTGTAGTCTTCAATCACCATCAGCTTCGGTGGCTTGTTATACGTTCCATAGGCGTTGTTGACACTAAGAGAATCTGCGATCGCCTTTTTCGGGTTTGGATTGGTATTGGTGTTTGTATTTATCGATGCATCTCCGGTGTTGTATGCAAAGACATCACTGAACGGGTTCAAGAATTCATCTCCCATCTTGAAAACACCTGAAAAATTCAAACACTTAAAAAATTTCACAACTTTCAATAACTTGAAACTACTGTACTTGGGTCGAATGGTGATCCGATCGAATGGTGATTCGATCGGATGACACAAGTATGTGATGAACCAAGTAACAATCGTCGGATAGCATAAGTGTCGGATAACACAAGTATCAGATAGAAAAAGTGTCGGATAGCAAGTGTCGGATAGCAAGTATCAGATGACAAGTGTCGAATGACTATCCGATCGGATGGTGATCTGTTAAGATCTGGAGATCTACTGATTGTGCTTGTTTGTGAAATTTGAACAAATTAAATAGATATGAGCAGTTTAGAGTGCAGCGGAAATGAATAACAAACTTTGTAAACACAATCAAAGGAGAATATAGTTTGATAAACAATTGCTTTTTCATAGAGTCGAAAGATTACATCAAAAGCAAAAGGTTACAATGCAAGCTTACAGACTAAACTCCCCCTCAGCCTGATACTCTAGAGTTGGTTGCACAAGATGAAAGGATTGAATTGAGGAGAAGAACTCACTCAAAACGATGAAATATAACAGTACAGAGTACTGACATATTTATAAGCAAACCAAACCACTGATGTACCTCAGCTGACGTCACCATGATAGTGACATCTAACAGCCTAACAACCTATAGACACTGGTCTATACAAAACTACTGATGTCTAACAACTGATTGATAATAAAAATACAAAACAAGTCTAACACAGTTCACGTTCCACTGTTGTAGCCTAAGCACTGATTATTTGAACATCAGTGCTTTCTTCAAAAGGTGATCAGTCTTTGAATGAGCAGTGCTTGGGTCTTCAACAGTACTTAAGAGACAGCAGTAGATAGAGCTCAGTGTTTGCCTTTTAGCAGTCTTTAGTTGTTACATCAGTGTTTGGTTCATCAGTTGTTCTTCTGAGCAGTACTTAGAGTGTATCAGCAGATAGGTAACCACTGTCAAGGGGAGAGCTTAGAGTAAACGTCTGCTTATTGTGAATCCACTGTTGTGAACAGGTTTTGGCTTTACATTATCTGTTCCTCTGGTAGGGTTCAATCCCAACAATCTCCCCCTGGAACAGATAATGCCAAAACCCTTCATTATTCTGGATTTTTATTCTTCATCAGAAGTTCCTTTGCTTTTCTTTTAAATTCTTCCTCAAAATCTTTGGAACTTGAATCAGCCTCATCCCTGCACAGTGAAAGCTCAAGGAGATCTTGTAGATCTTCAACACTCAGGCCTAGTGCTTGATTCCTTGATATTGGCTCTGATACCAATTGAGATCTTAACAATTGGTATCAGAGCTTGGACAGTCAAATTCGATCTAACAATCAATTTGACATAACAGTTCGGCTCAAAATTCATTGATACTAAGGATGGTTGTATTCAGTTGAAAAACAGAGTAACGAGTAAATCATGATCAAAATGGTTATTCAAAAACTCTGTACATCAACCAAGATGTCATATGACACACAAATCTCACACAACAAGTGATATCATGCATAAGTCACTCATAGTTTCAGATCTGAAAACATATTTGTTAAACTGTGGGATTATTTCATATTTTCAAAATTGATTTCAATTGCTGTTATGAAAATTGTGATGTCATCTTATTAAAATGCTAAAGTATGAACCTCAGATTAACAAAAACCTATGTTCATAAAACGTTAGTGTTTTTGATAACTTAAAAAGAGGGAAATTAAAACTTTAGTCATTCAGATCTTATGTGTTGAAAACAGGTTGAGTTCCTCAAAAGGACAAAATCAACTATGTTAAAATACATTAAGAAAATTCACAAAAACTCAGAAGTGTGTTTATCTCAAAACTTTTGAAGTCAAAAGAAAAGAGTTTAAACATAAAACACTTATGAGTCAAAGTTTAGGGTAATAATGGTTCTTAAGCAACTATGTGCATTCATCTGTTCAGGAAAAGGTTTTGATTCCCGTGAATGAACTTCAAAGGGGACTAGACAAATGTTCAAAAATTTATCCATGTGTCTTCATGATTGCAATCAACTGACAAAGAAAATGGTACCAAACAGTGGTCAAAATGTATTTAGAATGTTCTACCAACCACTGACAAACCACTGACCATTTTCATAAACTTGAGAATGATATGATTACGTATTTTTTTTTGAAAATATACCAGATCCTTTTTGATGCTATTCTCAGAAAATTATTTAACCATTTTTTTTCTTATTCAAAGGATTTTCTCGAATAACCAGGATATATTGTTCATTTTTTTTGGAATAATATATTTGGAACTTTTGCTTGTTTTTGTTGGCAATAGTTTCAGTTCCTGTCAGGATGTAGTACCTTATTTTTGTTGGTATTATTGTCCTCATAAATGGGTCAAAAGGAAATGGTACATATGTCCAGATCATGTCATACTCAGGTTTGTTCCTAAACTGTTATCAAAGGTTGATTGCTAACTGTGCTTAAATTACTGAGGAACTCATGTTTTAATTGGATATTAAACGAAAATGAGTTACCTTAACAAAAAGTTCTCATCATCTGGGGTACTAAACCACTGTCCTTCAAAATTGACATGTGGCAAAAACCTTGAATGAAAATTTTCAGAACAGTTGCTGGAATGCTTGTCTTTCAAATCTGTACCATTTACCCTAACCACTGTGTTGTTCCAACGTCTGATCTCTAAATATTGTCCACTGCTGAAAGATAGCCACTGATCCTTCATTTCGCTTGGCAAGCACTGATGGTCAAAATCAGTGTCTTATCCACTGATATGCTATCCACTGATAGTAAAAGTCATCCACTGTTCACATTATTACCGTTGTAACCACTGATGCTTGATACATCAGTGGCTCCTAAAACAACTGTTCTCCACCCTTCATCCATTTCATCAGTGTTTGACACGTGGTCAGTTTTTAGCCTTCAGATCAAAATAACCGCTGCCATATCAGCGATCATTTTTTTTCTCCTAAATAAAACCCTGATCAAAACCCCAAACAGTGTTTTACACTGTCGAATTGAATTCCAAAAGTTCTCTTCTCAAAGCAGTTTCCACCCTTTCTTCCCAAAACACTCTTCGATTCTTCTTCATCAAAATGACGAAGTCAAAATCAAAATCAAAATCTAAACCAAAATCACCATCATCTTCAAAAGAGGTCGCTCAAACGACCGAAGAAACAATTGAAATCCCATATAAATCACCGCATAACTACTTGGGTCTCCTCACAAAACCTACCGATAACCACACCTTCGACTCCATCATTGATACACTATCTGCATCAAAGTACAAAACTTTGTTGATAGTAGACGCTCCCATTTACTTGCAAACCCAGAGAGAGTTTTGGAAAAATGCTAAGCTTGAAAAACAAGACGGAAAAGTAGTAGCCATTAACTCCTCGATACAGGGTAAAGCATTTCAAATCACCCCACAATCAATCTCAGAGGTCTTCAAACTCGATGATCTGAAAGGTAAAACTTCTTTTGATAAAAACGAGTTAAAAGCTGATTTTCTGAAAAGGGGGTATGCAGAACAATCAAAGGTAGATACCTTACAAAAAGGTTATTTTCCATCTGCACCCAGATTTTTATTTCACACACTTTTGAGTTGTGTTTCTAATAAAACAACAGCGTTTAATGAAATACCATTGAAGATTCAATGCCTGGGCTATGCTATTTTAAACAATAAAGATTACAACTACTCCCAGGAGATCTTCAATGACATGATAAAGAATGTTGACAGCAAATCATTTCTTCTTTTTCCAAGATTTCTGAGCTATTACTTTAAACAAAAATTTGAAAAAGAGGATGAAAATTTGCCCAAACAAGGTGTTCATTTTCAAATAAAAGGTTTAACAATTGAAACATTTTCAAGAATGATGGCACCAATAAAATTAAAAGTAAAGGTGCCTGAGCAGACTTTAGAAACTGCCACTGATCCTCAGGCAACTTCTACTGAGCCCACTGCTCCAGGTGATCAGAGCAACACAACCACCGCTTTGAAACCCACACCTGACATCACCAAAAAGACCAAAAGAAAATCTTACAAAAAGCCCACTAAACCCAAGAAAAAGGCAACTCTGGAAGATGAGATCCCAGAGCAACTGCCAGTGACAACACAAAAGTCACCACAAACCACTGCTGCTACTTCCTCACAGCAGTTGGAAGAAAGATCTCAACCTATGCCTAAAATTCCTACTGCATCCTCACAAAAGGATCAGGTTGTAATCACAGGGACACCAAATTATGAAGCTCTGGATCCACTCGGATCTATCTTCCACAGTCCTGATCCCAAGGACATGTCTCTTTCAACACCCATACCCTCACCAATCATTCTACCACAATCAATAATACCCCTGTTGCATGCAGTTGTTGTCGCACAGACACAAACCAGTTCCTCTCTATCACCCATTACTGAGAGTATACCTCCACAAGTGACTGGGTCTGATGCTTATACCTCTGCTATCCCAGCAACAACTGAGGAGGTTACACCCCCTGAGTTACAAGTAACTCTCGGTGGTAGTTCAAGTGGAGCAGCAACTACAACTGATGGATCAACAGATCTTCAGTTGGACAGTTGTTTGATTAATAAGACTCCCTTGAAGGCAATTTCTTCCATGGCAACATCGGTAACCACCAGTGAGTTGATTCTAACCACCGGTACCATCAAAGGTTTATCGAGTGCTGAAGAAAGAAGTCCCCAGTACCAAGAACAAGGGGCATCAATGGGTGATTTCTGGGACTCAGTTCCTAAGTCACACATTGATACAACCACTACTGGTGGGGATTCAGATGATCCTACTAATGTAGGTGATGATTCAAAATATCAGAAATTGACGGAAAGAGTTGAAAAACTTGAAGATTCAGTTGCTGAAATTAAAGATATGGTGCAAGAGATTTTAAAAGCTCAAAAAGCACAAGCTACTGCTGTTCCTGCTCAAGCACCTGCACAACATGCATTTGCTGCAAATGAGCTTTGGAATATTTTTCAACCCATGCTTGAAAAACAGCAACATATGGCTGATCAAAAGCATGCTATTCAAGTACAAATGCTGACCAACATGGTGGAATCAAGGTTTAAAGACACTCAAGCAGATATCAAGGCTATAAAGGCCAGCATACAAAAGACTGCCCATGGTGGAAAAGTTCCCTCTTCCATCCTCTTCATGGATACACCCCTTGCAGATAATGCCAAAAAGGGGGAGAAAATCAAGTTGAGAAAGAAAGGAATAGAAGATGGGCTGTATATTGAACCAGAAGAAGAAAAACAGTCATCTAAACCACCACAAACCACAAAACCCAAAACTTCCATTCAAACAGCTGATACATCAGTAGTTACAAAAACTGCTGTCAGTAGCCAAACAGCTGCCAGTTCATCAACACACACACCTTCAACACACATCATCACAGCCACTGTTCCATCACCATCATCATCCACAATCATATCACCACCACTGCCTCCTGCCATAAAGCAGAAGACAGCAGATGTTACAACATCTGCTGTAATGACAACAGTGAATGAAACACCAGTTGTTTCAACCACTGTCAGTCAATCACAACCACAAACCACTGTCACTCAATCTTAAACCACTGATCCACCCAAAACATCATCAGCCTCTCCTACATTAAAAAGGAGAAGGGTTTTCATTCCTGATGATGAGTCACCACCACCATCACCACCATCAAAAACCCCTGCTCAAAAGCAGAAGACATCTGCTGCTACATTAGCAGTTGTAATGACAACAGCGGTTGAAACACTAGTTGTTTCAACCACTGTTAATCAAACATCCACCACTGATCTCATCATTCCTACACCACAACCTCCAAAACCTCACAAAAGAAAAAGAGAAACAACACAGGCTACTGATGAAAAGTATGATCCTGTTGCTGCTAAATATCCATTGGAATTAGAAGCTGTGAAAAATGAGATGAAACAATTTTACACTGAAGATGATCCTTCAATAAGGAAATTTCCTTCTCTCATAGGTTTCATAATTCCAGAAAACATGGATGAATATCTCGAAATAAAAGCAAGACAAGCAAGGATAAGAGCCAAAGTTGAATCCAAGGATCAAGGTGATGAAGCCATTTTGGAAAGAAGGGAATTCCTGCTGAACAAAGTCAAACAAATAGAAGAATATGCAAGTGATCTGAACAAAGAAATGTCAAGCTTATCCCCTGAAGCAGATCAACGAAATGAATTGAGAAAAGAATATCTTGCATACATAATGAAAGAAAAGTTCTATCCTGCTGAAGAAACAGAATTCAAAGACTGGCCAATAGTTGCACTAAAGCATGAGGCTAATAGAATTGAAAAGATTAAACTTGATCCATGGAAGAAAAAGACAGCTCCAAATTGGAACAAATACAAGAAATTCATAGCTGATCTTATTTCCGAGCATAAAAGAAAGAAGCAGGAGTTGGTGGATGGAAAGGTGGATACAGCGGATGCCATAGCAAAATGGTCAAAGCAGCAAACTGATGAAGCTTATGAAAGGCTTGAGAAACAGAGGATGAAAGTCTCCAACACTCCTAAAAAGTCTGACTACAAAAAGCTAAAGGAGCAGGTCAAGACTTTTGAAACACAAATCAGTACAGCAGAAGCCTTTGTTACAAATTTGAGAAAAGAAAGGAAGGAAATGCTGACTGTTGGTGAAGAAAAGGATAAAGAAGCTGATCAGATTGAAGAAGCTATCAAGAAAATAGCTTCAGATAAAGAAAGATTAGCAAAACTACAAGACCTTGCCAAAAGGGTCAAAGTAGTAAGCCAAAAATCATCAGCAGGTGTCACAAATAGTGAGCTGACTGACAAAGAAGTTGAAGCAGACATAGCTGCAGCTAATGAGATTATTGAAAAAGCATTCACACGAGTTTCTGAAGCTCATGATACTGCTCTACACTTCTTTTCCAGGCCAAACACTTTAAGTTCATCAGACAATAAAACTCTCCCAAGAAACCCATTTGGTTTAAAAATACTAAAGTGGCTCTCTGACCAAAAGACCCACGTATTGGCTCTGATACCAATTGTTAAGATCTGGGGATCTACTGATTGTGCTTGTTTATGAAATTTGAACAAATTAAATAGATATGAGCAGTTTAGAGTGCAGCGGAAATGAATAACAAACTTTGTAAACACAATCAAAGGAGAATATAGTTTGATAAACAATTGCTTTTTCATAGAGTCGAAAGATTACATCAAAAGCAAAAGGTTACAATGCAAGCTTACAGACTAAACTCCCCCTCAGCCTGATACTCCAGAGTTGGTTGCACAAGATTAAAGGATTGAATTGAGGAGAAGAACTCACTCAAAACGATGAAATATAACAGTACAGAGTACTGTCATATTTATAAGCAAACCAAACCACTGAAGTACCTCAGCTGACGTCACCATGATAGTGACATCTAACAGCCTATAGACACTGGTCTATACAAAACTACTGATGTCTAACAACTGATTGATAATAAAATACAAAACAAGTCTAACACAGTTCACGTTCCACTGTAGTAGCCTAAGCACTGATTATTTGAACATCAGTGCTTTCTTCAAAAGGTGATCAGTCTTTGAATGAGCAGTGCTTGGGTCTTCAGCAGTACTTAAGAGACAGCAGTAGATAGAGCTCAGTGTTTGCCTTTTAGCAGTCTTTAGTTGTTACATCAGTGTTTGGTTCATCAGTTGTTCTTCTGAGCAGTACTTAGAGTGTATCAGCAGATAGGTAACCACTGTCAAGGGGAGAGCTTAGAGTAAACGTCTGCTTATTGTGAATCCACTGTTGTGAACAGGTTTTGGCTTTACATTATCTGTTCCTCTGGTAGGGTTCAATCCCAACATGATCCGATTGGATGGTCGTTCGATCGAGTGACACTTGAACCTTTGAAAGTACTTAAACCACAAAGTCAATCCGATCGGATGGTGATCCGATCAAACGAGCAATGACGTCAGCAAAAGATAAGAACAGAATCTAGCCCAATCTGATCGGATAGCTATCCGATCGGGTGAATGACGCCATCTTGTGCGAAGAACTCAACATAGTTTTTGATCGATTTGATTAAGTTTTTGTCCGAATTTTTCAACGACACTTTGTAGGATTGTTCTATGTTCAATTCCGATCCGATTGATATCAAATTTATTCAATTTCGTCTGTGAAATCTTGCTTAATTTTGAGTTTTCCCGGTTTTAAAGTCTGAAAATGTAAAAACTGCAAGAAATGTAGGAGTAGAAGAAGAAATTGTCAAAATCTCCGGTGAGATTTGACTGAAATCTGCAGAAAATGGATGAAATCTCGGTGAAATGTCATTGCAATCTCCGATTCAGCTTCTCGAGGCTCTGATACCACTTGTTAGGCTACGCGAATGGATCTGTTCTAGCTGTAGAACGTAGCGGAATCGATCCGTGATGAGGTGCGGAATCCCTCGTCACCGTCTGAGAATCATGAACAACAGTTTCAACGCTTAACATGTCTGATTTCATTGATTGATGATGAAAATACAGGAGTTCCGGTAGAAAGTCAGATAGACAGAGCTTCGCTACAACGATCAGCCAAAAGTTCTAAAAAACTAGCACTAGCCTACTATTTATAGGCAATCAGGGAAGGAGAAAGTGTCACCCGGTCGGTTGGTCGTCCGATTGGATGGTCATCCGGTCGGATGGCCATCCGTTCGGTTGACACTTAGTTGTCCGACGGATTTCACTTAACAGTTATGGATCGTTCCCTGAATTGTCTAGACACAAACTACATATACATACATATACGGATGGCCATCCGTTCGGTTGACACTTAGTTGTCCGACGGATTTCACTTAACAGTTATGGATCGTTCCCTGAATTGTCTAGACACAAACTACATATACATACATATACAAAAATACATACACATCACAAAATACATAAGACTTGATGCAGACGGAAGCTACAGACATATGTACTAGCAGTTCCATAGGAGGTGTTACAAGAATATTCAACCTCTGGTGCAAGAGGTTGATTTCTTGAAAACTGTTTTCTAGCCCCACCGTGAGATAATTAATACGGTCGATTAGGACTTTTTCTACGGATGTCAATTCATCGAGAGCTTCCTATAGTGCCAAGAGTTGCTTCGATAGAAGGCCTTCGTTCCCTACGACTGTTCCTTGAATGTGCTAAAGAGGTTCCACTATTCTGGCTTGGCATTCTACGAAAAACAAGTCGAAGAGTTCAATTTAAATGAAACAGTACCTCGGACACGGCCCTGTGCTGACTGAGCACGACCCTGTGGCCACCTCTCCGTAAATTTTTGAAAGAAGGAATCTTGGTGCTTTAAATAATTTTTCTAGCTTTTGAAGCATTTTTAAGTAGAAATAACTTAAAACAGTGTGGTAAAACTTATTTTTAACAAGATTCCTTGAATAAAAACCAAACAAATATTACAATAAAGCTTGAAAACATAGAGATTTCAAACTTTAATGGAGGTTTTGAGGAGAATTGAAGAAGAAGGCAATGAACAAAAGTAGAAAAGACAAGATGGTTTTTGAGCACCTTCTTTAGAATATACCTAGTATGGTATATGTGAAGATCCCACCAGATCTTTGTCTTTGGAATGGGTCCAAGAGTGCAGGAATCTTGCTGCATTTATAGAAAACGACAGCACGCTAGACACGGCCCCATGTCGGCTGGACACGGCCCCGTGTGCAGACAAAATTCTGACATTTTTGTCCGTATTCTGACCAAAAGTCAGATGGGAATCTTTTGGTGGGCACGGGGGCGTGCTGACCTGGACACGGCCCCGTGGCTAGAAGTGTTTATGAAGTTTCGTCTATTTTCAAGGAGTTTATCCGGATCGGGTGGTTCTTTACTAGACGGAACAACACCGAAGTGTCTGAGATACCTAAGTTGCCCTAGTTTTAGACAAGAACGCAAGAGGTTATCGGAAAGGGTGATTCCTAAGCTAAATACCAGTGGGCAAAACCAACCTTTATTTCCCTTATCCGGGCTCCCGTTAAAGAAGGTGTATGTCGAATCGCTCAGGTATATGTATGCATCGGCGGACACCGATCGGGAGTCCTTCACGGCACAATCGACATAGGGACGACTATCGCTCAAGTCCTCGCAAGAGTTAGAGGTGATTTCGGGAGCAACGATGTTGTTATAATCCAAATGCGATCTCACTAATTCTCCTTGATCGTCATCTTGAGATGAATTAGTTATATCCATATCAAGTTCTTTTATCCGTTGGAGAATTAATTCTTCCATTTGAAATCATTCTTCAAGAATCATTTCATCTAGACGGGATGATTGAGAGCATTCGAGGGAGAGATATGGATTGTTTTTACTTTTGCCCATCTTAAGGCTACAGGAAAACAATGGGTCTATATAGTGGGGATTGTAATTTAAAAAATAACATTTTAAATCTTCATGAGTCCCGCCACATATTTGACACCACGTACCATAAGAGGAGCAAAAGTAAAAATTATCAGTATCACTCATGTTTGCGTCAGAAATTACCAACCGTCGGGATCTTACGGTTCTGTTTTCAGTATTTGAAGCTTGGGCACGGGGCATGTTTAGTGGGCACGGCCCCGTGTTCAGCTACGGTCTGACTTAAATCAGGATTGCCAGTACCAAAGATTCGGCACGGGGGCGTGTTTAGCGGGCACGACCCCGTGCTAAGCTTTGCAGAAGCTGAAAAATTAAGAAAAATCCTAAAAAAAACAGAAAAAATAAGAAAAAAGATTAGGCCGTTGATTCCTAACTTTCCTAAAATATTTGTGTCCCCGACAACGGCGCCAAAAACTTGATGCGTGTGGAGTGTTATATATTTTTATGTATATTTTAAGCCCTTTTTAACACTTTGGTCAAGTTTTAAATTTATAAAACACAATATTTTACTAACACTAAACACACATATGGGTAAGTGCACCCATCATGAGCTTAGTATAGCATTGGTAAGATACCGAGGTCGTCCAAGGACACAAGAGCTTTTAGTACCGGTTTATCCTCAACGTCTAATCAAATCAAAAGTTTTAGAAAAGGTTTTAAACATGAAAATTAAAACTAAAAAATGCTGAAAAATAAAAATAAAAATAAAAACAGATAGACAAGTTGAATCACTTGGATCCGACTTGCTTTTAGTGTAACCTTTGATGATTTTTGCACTTTTGCACTTTTTAAGAGATTATCTTAGTTATAGTAGTAAGCCCCTCTTTTGAAGGTGACGTTACCCTCAACCCAGTAGTTTGAGTCAGCAAGGATACAATCCTAAAGGGTCGGAATATTGAAAGATAATTAATTAAGTTATTAATGCGTAATGTGGTAGGCCCCTATTTTGAAGGTGACGTTACCCTCGGCTAAGTGGTTTGAGTTAGCAGGGATACAATCCCAAGTAGCCAGGTTAATGTATTAATAGTAGTTTACATATGAGGGGATCAAGCCATTCACACCCCCGCCATCCAATACCAGTGGGTATTGAAGGAGGTCCTAGTAAGCTTAACCCAGGTCCTTGCAGGATCTATACACTGAACAAGGAAAGAACCTTACCGAACCATTCCCTTAACCCCCGACCAGGTAGCCAACATATCTCTATATAGACCGTAGAGATATGAATGGTGTAAATCTTTTATTTTATATAGACAGTAAAATAACGCCAAGACACCACGGACAAATGATAAGGAAGTTTCACCTTCAACATAAGAAACTAGTTATTAAAGTCATTAATATAAAACTAAATAAAAAGTGCGAAAAGATTAAAAATCAAAAGTATTACACTAAATGCTTGTCTTCACCAAGTGATGTAAGAGACTTAGGCAATCATGGCCTTTAATTGTCAAGAACTCTTACTATCAATCTTGGATCCCGAGACTACTACATACACTCTATGATGGATGATGGATGATGGTGGTGGATGTGGGTTGTAGTGGTGGTGGAGTGTGGGTGAAGTGTGAGAGAGGTGGTTTGCCAAGGGATGCCTTTGAAGTGAACCAAGCACCTCTATTTATAGCCTGCACAGAAGCCCGGACACGGCCCCGTGTCCATCCACTTTCTCTTTCTTCATTAATTGCAATTTGTCTGCATTAGCTCCACACGCCCCCATGTCTGCAGGGCACGGCCCCGTGTGCAGAAGCGTATCTGTACTATCAAGATTTGCTTGGATTTTGCGAATCTTAGCGTTGATCATAGCCGTGTTGAGTTGGGCACGCCCCCGTGTCGAGAATAGAAGCTTCTATAACTTTGTCCTTTTTGCAGACACCTGGCCACGCCCTCGTGTCCGCTGGGCACGGGGCCGTGGTCAGCCTTCTGTTCACTTGTTTTTGCTTGGGGAGATGCTATCGAGGGGTCGGGCATGCCCCGTTTATTCCTTTTCTTGTAATTATGTTAGATTTTGCTGCATATTTGCTCCTTTTGTTCGTTTACGCTCATTTAATCCTGAAAATACAAAAGAAAGACAAAAGCACACTTTTACAGACGCGGCGCCTGGAACCAAGTCAATGTGGAATTCGACTTGTCGTTGAGGAGGTAATCCTGGCAAGTCTTCGGGGAAGGCTTCAGGATATTCCCTTACCACAGGGATATCTTCGAGCTTCAGTTCTCCGGCTTCTTTGTCCATGACATGAGCTAAGAAGGCAAGACATCCTTTATGCAAAATCTTCCGTGCTCTCAAGCAACTTATAATCCGTAGAAGCGTATCCTGCGTCTCCCCATGAATCACGATCGTCTCTTCATTCGTTATCGGGATGCGGATAACCTTCTCATGGCATACAATCTCAACTCGATTACTCGACAACCCATCCATCCCAACCACGACGTCGAAGCTTCCCAGCTCAACTGGCAGAAGATCTATCGAGAACTCATGCTCTCCAAGCTCTATCACACAGCCTCTAATCACTTCATTAGCTTCTACTAGCTTCCCATTAGCTAGTTCTATTGAGTACAGAATGTCTAACTTACTTGTTACTAAGCCAAGTATATTCTTAAACTCTAGAGATACGAAGCTATAGTCGGCACCGGTATCAAATAGCACAGATGCAAGATGTTGATTAATATGGAACGTACCAGTAACCATTTCTGGATCCTAGCGAGCTTCCCTAGCTCCAATGTTGAACACTCTTCCGCGGGCTTGGTTATTATTTGGGCAATATTTCCTAAAGTGCCCTACGTCTCCACATTTGAAGCAACCTGGAACTCTACCATAATAGTTTCCGTCTTGGTTGCCGTCATCATTTCCTCTTTGTTTGGGGTACTTCGCCCAATAGGCATCCTTGCTGTGTCCCCCCTTTCCGCACCTATCGCACTTAGGCAGGGTACCCATATACCTTCTTCTCTTTTTAGCATTGTTTTTGTAATTCGCCCGAGTACCCTTCTGGAAATGAGTGAGCTTCCTTTTGTTCTTCCCAGATGACTCCGCCTGAGTCTCATTCTTCTCTTCACAGGTTGAAAATTTTCCCAATCTAATCGCTTCTTTATTGAGCGCCACACTTAAGTCAATCGCGTCAATAAATGTTGGAGGCTTTGATGCTGTCATCAAGCTCAGAATCTGAGGCGCCAATCCCCAGATGGGTCGTTCTATCCTCTTAAATTCTGGTTCCACCAGATATGGGACAACTCGCGACAAGTCATGAAGTCTCTGCACATATTCCGCCACCTTTGGACCTTCCATCTTCAGGTTCCAGAATTCAATCTCCAGCTTCTGGACTTCCGCCTGAGAACTATACTTCCTACGCATCAATTCTTTCAGCTCATTCCATGTCAAAGCATACGCAGCAGCCTCGCCCAACATCTGAACCTGAAGGTTCCACCATGACGGAGCCCCATCTAGAAACAGGCCAGAAATATACGTGGCTTGTTACTCTGGAGTACAATTTCTCATTCGAAAAACAGAATCCGTATTCTCGACCCATCTCACAAACCCTACGGCACCTCCAGTGCCGTCGAAGTTCTGAGGCTTGCAGTCCAAAAACTGCTTGTAGGTAAAGCCTGCAACCCAGCAGCATCATTCACAGAAAGCATTAACAAGCACACTCGAAAATGTCCAAACGTATTGTAATGTGTCTTAGGTGACTTAAACATTACCGTTAGGTGGGTTATTCCCTGAGGTACCTCCGCTGTGTTTGGAGCGAAGGGCCTCGTGCTGTGCGATGGCCTGTGAGATGCGCTCTTGTAATTCTGCCTCGGTCGTGGGCAGTTGAATGTTCCTTCAAGGAGGCATCTTCTAAAAAGAAGATCGGATAGGTCAGGTCTTATTTGTTAAGTAAATAAGTGATTTTCTAGAGGCCGTATGTACATATATATATAAATATATATATATATATATATATATAAACAATCATCATATCAAACAATCATGCAACGACACAATCATAGCATAACAAGTAATCCAATAATGTGTTTAGTGAGAACATGACGATTGAGCTTTCATTAATTACCAACCACAGTTACATTGTTTACAAAGTGTATCGCATCAAAAGGGACACTGGGTCACACTACCCTTGTCCAATAAGTCTGTCAATGTACAAAAATCACATAGTCAAAAGGTGGTCTCCAAAAGGCTTCACAATCTCGGCTCAATAGTGGTGCTCTCACCAAAAGTAATGCAATCTGCATAAAACCAAAAACCTACTGTACTAATGGCGGGGGAGGAGGAGGGAGGAAAAGCGAACCGAGAACATGTGCGAGCTCCCCCTCGAGCTCGTGCACACGGCGAAGCAAGTAACTGATCTGTTGCTCAACAGTAAGGAGACGAGCATCAAAACCCTGAATGGGTGTAGCAGCAGATGGATGTGCAAAAGGAGACGGTGATGAACATGGGGGAACAAAAGCGGGCTGACAAGGACACGGTAGGGGATGCAGAGTCAGCTCAAGCTCCAAAACTATGCGACTCATAATCTCAAACTGAAGCTGAAGTGATAAAAACAACTCATCCTGTGTATAGCCAACAAAATGGGAGGGAAGATAGGGATCTGAAATCGGCATAGAATACGGTGGGAACCATCAGAATGGCTCATCGAGTGGTGAAGAAGTGAAAGGAGCAAATGGTGCAGCCTGTGAGGTCGGAGGGAAAGTTGCTGAAGCAAAAGGATCGTCATGCGGGTGCTGGCCTGAAGTACCTTCCCTTGGACGGGGTGCAGGGATATCCTGTAAGAAAACGATAGGTAAATCAACACGATGGACATCGGACTCTACAGGAGGGAGAGGAGCAACATCAGCGTGTGCGGGTGCGGGTGGAGGAATAAATGGCTCAGCAAAAGGAGGGTCAACAGGTGCAGGAACTTGGTCAGGTATAAGGGGTGCAATTTCTAGTAAACCAAAAGGAACATGGTCAGGCTCAGGTATCGGCTCAGGATCAGCAGGTGCAACATCAGGCTGATCAACAGGATCAAGATCTAGCTCAGGATCAAGCTCGGGGTCGGGGTCGTGTGGAGGAGATGGTGCATCAGACATGGCTGTGTCATCATCAGAATCAGTAGCGTAACACTACAATCCGACCGCCTGTAAAGCTGAAGACGTCACAGATGCAAAAGAGACTGAAACAGAGTGAAAACTAGAATAAGAGGCTAACTCAATGACAGGAATCTCAGGAGGTGGGACGACAATAACATCCTCATCTATCTCTCCATCACCCTGGGCGTCAACAGGAGGACCATCAACAAACAAATCAACGTCATCATCAAACAGATCATCGAAAGGCCAATCCTCGGGCGGAATTACAACAAGAGGAACAAGATTGAGGATCGGAGCCACGATGTGCTCACCATCAGGATGCCCAATGATGAGATGATCATGGACTGCAATAGGAATGAGAAAAGGATCCTCGTCTGGAATACCATCAGCAAGCGGTAAATCATCGCCAAAGTCAGGCAACGTGAACGGCTGGAAGTCGTCCTCGTCATCTGATACAATGTCAGGGTCACTCTCAGTGTCTGACATAAGTATCTTGGGCTCGGGTGCAATCTCATCATTTGAGACGATAGCCATAGGATCATCAACGTCTGATAATCCGCTCTCTGAAGAAGACATAATGCCTGTAACATATCAATCATAACATGTGCACATATATTAACCACTAACACTTAGTGTGTAATCAAGTCAGTTATCACTCAATCATGTATCCACACTATCCATCATGAAACTTTCTATCCTTCCTAGTCTATCCCAGACTAAACCACAACTGTGACCTTGCAATCGTTTCTTGTCTTTCCTTTGTAAAACGTTTCTTCCATGGATCTGGGCGTTTTGTGTATGCAATGAAAACATGTTGTAAAAATATCTTCGTGAGAGCCCTAATGATTGTAGTCTAGACTCGAGAAAGAATCCTAGTTCGCTACAATCGAAGCTCTGATACCAAACTGTCACACCCTGACTTTTGCGGAAGCGTGATTATGCGTGACTTGCTTAATATCATTGCATTCAACCATAACAAACAGCTATATGATAAAACCAAGATGTTCATCCATAGATAGTTTTAAAAACATTACATGCAACATTGTTTTAAATTCCAAAACACAGACTTCGCATTCAGAACACAACACCAACAAGTTTTAAGTTCCATAAGGACTTCACAAAAGACACTAATAAACTAGGTTTTGCGCTATGTATCTTATCCAAGATAAAATACATAACCCAAACCCCTTTGACTTCGGATGACATCTTTTATTATAGACATGACTTGAAAACTTCATCGCCCGCCAGATCCATACTTAGTTTCCTGAAATACATGTAGTTTGAAAACATCAACAAAAGTTGAGCGAGTTCATGTGTTTAGTGTGTGAGCTCGAATAAACTTTGTAATCATTATAAGTAAGTATGTATTTGTAAACCTTGGTATGAAAGCAAACAAGGAAAACAAATCAATTAATGGTTTGCAAGGCCATTAATATGTGTGACGTGATGCAGGAAGGCTCAATCCTAGCAGATTTTGCACCGGGCCTCCGGCTGTAAGACATAGTCACCTCATGGGCCAAATCCCGGTCCACATGGGTGGGGCTTGCTACACCCAAATAGATCTATCACTCATGTCTCTCGGTCCTACTACGAGGATTAATGGTCTTAAGCGTTGAACCCACCACTCACTTGATCAAGCAGTACATTCCTTAGCTAACCATACCATGTATAAACGTTTGTAATCAATTTATAACATGTACTTCACCCCCGAAGTTATAAAACCGAAAATAGTTAAAAGAAAAGGGGGACATGAACTCACAATCTTGCGTTCTTCGAATCCAAGTGTAACCCAAAGCTGTTACTCGTGTGCACGACTACCTACAACGTACTACGGTTTATTAGACGAACGGGTCATGCCTTGACTTTGTTTTAATTAGTGTCTTTGAGTTACGTTTCATTGTGTCTTTAATATTATTCCAAGTTATATAATTATTTGTTAAAATAATAAATATTTTAACTTAAATTATATTTATTACAATTTGGAATAATTGTTAAAATAATATATTTTAACTTGTCACCTTTATGTACTTGTACACATATAACTTCCCAAGGATGGGTGTATTCATACCTGTATTCTTATCCTGTATATTTTTGCCAAGTATCGGTGGCGTATTCTGGTGTATAGTTATACGTACGAGAGTACGTATTTTTATTGTGTTAATTAAGTATCCTTATACTTAACTTTTGTATTAACTTTTCCAGAATAATATTTCTAATAAAAATTCATCAATATAGATTCCCAAAATATATATTTTAAGAAATATTACATAGAAAAATTACTTATAATTTTTCCCTTAGCAAAAATATTTAGAAATTTCATATAAGTCTCAAAAATAATTTATTTTCTAGTTTAACTTGGAAAATATATATAAACTTATTTTTCACCCAAAAATAATGTATTTCATGTTTGTTCAAGAAAATATATATTTTCTCCCAAAAATAATATATCTTCAAATAATTTCAGGAAATATATATTTTACTTACCAAAAATAATATATTTTCTCCTTGTAAAAAATATGATATATTTTGTAATAATTATAAAAATCATATTTTTGTTCTCTTGGTGTCCAAAATACTAATTACCAAAATATACTTATGAATTAAATTTGCGGAATATTTTTGTAAGTTATATTCCTTGTTTGGTTTCACCAATATTTTGGGTATGATTTATATATTTATTCTCTTGGAATTTTGGTAATATTTTGGATTGTAATTTTCTTGGTATTTTGGTGAGTTATATTATTTCAAGTCCTAAAATAATATAACTAATACACATAATATACAAATAATCACACACATGGTGACTTCTAAATATATATTTCCTAAATACATATTTAGTCACTTTTATTTACAAAAACCAACCTCCGATATTTATAATTTTTGTAACAAAAATCATGGCAAACTTTATATGAAAATTCATGGTTTAAAATATACTTGTAAATATTTGTTTAAAAATATTTTTCTAAGTGTTTAATTTTTAGAAAAAATTTGCCATAGTTTCCCCTTAAAAATGGCGGTTTCCATGCTTTCAAAGCATATCATTTTCTTTTATAAATAACCACAATCAACAATAAACAAATTAACACTTACCAATTTGCCAAAATCAAGCATAAATTACTACTTCGTGAACTTGAAAATTTACAAAAATTTGTAGTAACTTACTAGTGTGTTTAGTAAGCTTAGTTACCCTTTAAAGTGTGGTTGTTTATTTAAAAACATCATTACTGAAGAAATTAGTTCTTTACAACTTGTAAATAAATTTTCTAAAAATATTTCTTCTTGAGTTTTTCTTGTTAAATATGTATTTCTACACTTGATTAACCACCTAAAATATGGTTAATTTCTTTAAGAACCAAGCTTAAGTAAACTTTGTATTTTTAACTTGGTTTCTTGAAAAATCATTCTTGATATCATAGGTTTACAAGACTTTTTGTTTACTTTGATCATCATTTTATAAGAAAAACAATTTTCACTTCAAGTTCATGATTTACACAAGGATGACCTTTTGATCTACAACATAATCATCCTCTCGTCTTGCTAGATTATGTCTTTAATCACCATCTAGCAAGATCACATGATGATTAACATCAATAACATGAGCAATCAACAATCAACAAGCATAACAACACTTAAACAACATGATTTCTTATTATTTTAGTCTTATGTTTAAGTTTCATGTTCAAGATTCATAGTGTTCTTCAAGATTAGCAACTTATATCATCTTTTAACCAACAAAATAAGATGTAAAAATAGATGGAGATGATCTTACTACTAGCTCAAGGCTAGGGATGATCACAAGATGAAGAAGAGGTGGATAAAAGCTTGTATGAGAGGTCCTTCAACTTCCAAGAGTTCCTAGCTTCCTTATACACCTTCTTACACCCTTGTATATGTATGGAATAGATGGATCAAGATTGGATGATGGTGGATGTGGGTGTGTGGGTTACGGCCAAAGGTAGGAAGAGGGGGAAGAAGACGAGTGTGTTGGTTTGTTTATGATGAAATGAAAGTGCTGAACTAAAGGTCTAACTTATAATCTCCCAACATTGCATAATCCATAGGTTCAGGTGTTTAGTAAAGATGAGACAAGATCAAGTAAAATAACAAAATAAAATCTACAAGTGGGGGCCACATGAATCCGTAAATAGTGGGGGGGGGGGGTCTAGACTAGGTTGTCATGTTTAGTTAAGGTTTATGGTTGAAATCTAATGTTATAGTTAGGTGTTTAGTTATTAGTATGTTATATAGTGTGTTATGATGTTTGGGGACCAAAACTAGCTTGGAAATGTCAAAACAATGCTTCTAGTGAAAATTTGGTGTTTCGGGTAGTGTCCGGTTGTTCGGTTGGTTACCGGTTCGTTATGGTGCTAAACTATGCAGTTTAGTGTGCTTTATGTTACCCTTTTGTGACAGTTTTGTTTCCCGACACTTAGGCAAGCATCCTGGACCATTTAACCATATTTCTGCATAATATTAAGTTGTTTATATGCCGAATTTTGCTGATTTTTGCTGATTTCAGCAAATTAAGTGAGTTTCCAACACTTTCCGGCACTTAAACTATCTCCAGGAAGGCAGTTTTGTGATCCTTACTTCCCTACACACTATACTAGTGTAACTCTTGGTTTCCAGCTCATTCTGTGTCTCAATACCATGTCTGTCTATGTACTAAACTCCGTCAGCATTTTCCTGATTTGTCTGATAATTGTGCTAACTCTATTTCGTGCATCATTTGAATCAATAAATGTTGCATGCAATAATGATATGACATTTGCAATATATGATGCACATGTATATATGATAACAATAATCAGATAGCATTCATGTCATAAATGTTAAATCAGCACCGTCATTAAGCACTAATTACTATTTAATAACTGTACAGATACATGCAAATTTGACAATTGTCACATACGTGATTTTGAATACCCATTACTGATGAGAGGGTTTTTATCCATGTTCTAATAGGTTTAACAATAAGATTTTATGTGTTTCCATGAGTGAAATCGAATTACTTTGAGTTTTATATGATTTGCAGGTGTTTGGAGCTTAGTTGATGTAATTCGGATGCCAATTGAAGGATTTAGGAAGGTTGGTGGACGCTAGAAGTTGCATGGTTAGAGTGGAAATTGACTTATGAAAAATATAGAGAAAACCTCATTGAGGGCGCCATTGTCACATTTGAGGGTGTCACTGTCTCACTTAAGGGTGCACAACAGGGGCCAACGATAGTGTAACAATTGCACAGGGGGCGCCAATGTCTCACTCTGAGGGCGCCAACAACCCAGTATAGGGCACCACTAGCGCCCTATGTTGATTACGGAAATTGGGAATTTTAGCCCCTATTTATAGAGAAGCTTTAGGGTTATGAAATTATTCATTTTCTAACCATTTTTGGTGATCCTAGATGCATTCCAGAGCTCTCGAATCACCCTTCAATCTCAGTTTTGATGCAAGAACAATCCAAGAACATGTCTTTCGGTTTGATCAAGAACATGCACGGCTAATCCACTCGTGATTTCCTCCGGGTGTAGGGTTTGTGATAAACACTTTGATTGATTTTTCTTAGTTTTAGGATAGATTCTTAAACCCTTTAAGTTTTTCAGAGAATCTAACTATGGTTTTACATTTAAATTGTTCGGTTGTTTTGAGTATTAAATTGATGAACGTGTTGTCTATGATTTGTTTATTGGTTTATATATTCATGTGATTGAATTGATGTGTTATGTATAAACCAATTAAGTTAATTACATAGCCATCACTTGTTTAACTCACGCACGGGCCACCATTAATGGCTTCTCACTAAGTTAATTAGATCGAGTGTTTTGTCAAACCTGAACCTGGAGGGGATTACCTTCTTCTTATAATTTCTTTCTCAAATCAATCAACTTCGTTTTTAAAACACTTCTCTAAATTAGCAAAAACAAAAGTTTTAGAATTAAACAATTACAAACAACAATGAATTTCAACACTTTCCACTAATTCCCAGTGGATTCGACACCCTACTTGCTCTTTACTAGTAAAGGTAAATAACACACTTTTTAATCATATTTTTGACCGACCTTCAACATAAACTATTACGTGATTACACTTTCAATATAAATCCTTTACTTGGTTACACATTCACTATGATTTGTTATAAATAATGTTATTACGATTATGCTTATAACTTAATCACTCAATATGTTTCTTATAAAATACTATAATGAAATCACGAAATCATGAAATGGCATTCAAAATCACGTAGTCACTTAATAATACATAGTCAACTATTGTTACGTAATTACGTAATCACTTAGTGTGGTTACACATTTGATAATGAAATCACGTAATCGGTATTTGAAATCACGTAGTCATGTGCTGGGTATTCAAAATCACGTAATCACGTAATGAGTATTCAAAACATGTATTTTTTAAGAAAATTATAGCAATAGGTTGCTCGAATTAAAGAAAGTGAAATGCTCGTTAATACAATGTAATTTAAAAAGAATATATTAACGTATGAAAAAGTTATAACCATTTGAAAACCAAGGGGGGATGAATTCAAATAAGAAAGGACCAGAATACCCTTTTTCTATTTGTTTCTTCAATTGTTTTAACATTATCTTTACGAAAATACCACTGCCTTGTTTTGAGTCATTGATCTTGGGAGATCAATGATTGAGCTTGTGTCCTACACTTCGTGCAAGAATATTCTCTTGTACATAATCTTTTATCTACATAAATAGGGAATTTGGATTCATACATTGTAAAATTAGGCATTTAACACCTTTTTACTTTTTTGTCAAATTAATTAGAGAATAAAATTGAATTAGCAATAGAGTATTTTTTTTTTTTAGTACTGTATGCTATAGCGAGTGCCAGTGACCAAACCAATGCCTCATCTGAACAAAATCGGTACCGGTATAGGTATATTGTTTATATAGTTTTCGGTTGATGCAAAACACGTGCCAATATCCTTTTGGGTGTATCTTTTTTGGTTTCTATAAAAACGGGATGATGTCGTCTGTAAGCCCACTACGGAGTGCGAGAATCTCACTAGTTATATATAAAGTTCAATTAAAATAATTAAATAATACATTTATGTTGAATATAACAAGTTATAATTACAAGTTTAACATCAGTCATGGTTGCAAAAGTCGCTAGGCTAGTCGGTCGACCGAGGAGTTGAGAGTACTCGGCCTAGGCGGAGAGTACACGGGGAGTACTCGAACATGCCAAATTATAAAGAAATTAGTTTTCGGAAATTAAATATGTGTCAAATAACATAAATTTACTAATATTTATAACAAAATACGTGAAATTGATATTCATTCTTTAATATGATAGGAATAGAAATTATGTTTTATTTTATTTTAAGTCAAACTCGGCCCAAGTTGACCTATTAGATCTGATTTTGGGTGATGTTGACCGCATTTGATCGATTACGAGTAATTAGTGGGAGTTGAAGAAAGTCGCATCGGCAGCCTACCTTGTAGCGACTACTCGGGGAGTACTCGGCCTTGGAAGCCTTGTTTTACAACCATGACATCAGTATAGATATTCGTTCACATGTCAATATTCTTTTGAGTGCTGTACCGACTATCGGTGTCTTATCGGTGCTGTAACAAAACAAACCGATGCCGACTGAAAGTCCACTAATTTTTTTTCGTGCCTTTCTTTTTGTTATTTTAGATCCCAAAAATATCCTAGCCATATAAAACACGTGTTGGGCATTTGGGTTTTATTCTATTTCGATTGCTATAGCGAGTGCCGGTGCCATAATGAACCAAACCTATAACGACCAAATTTTAGTACCATTACATGTCAAACCGATACCGACCAAATTCTTGTGCAAAAGGTGGGGAGATACCATTGGGGGGTGTGTGTGTGTGGAACAAAAATTAGACCACATACTGTCCTTTTAAAGTTGGCGAACCATCACAACGATTTGTTGAGGTGTTGCAACTTTCGTCAAAGGGAATAGCTTTTGTTGTTTATTAGTGTGGATGGTGAGATATTTATGTCAGTGGAAAATCCTTTATCTACACCAAATTCGTTGCCATTACTGCAAGTTGCCACTGATCCAAGATTTTATTTATCAATAGTAACTTACCACCGACGAACAAGTTGTCACTAGTCGATTGTAACTTACTACCGTACCTACCTACTTTCCACTAATCGCAAAATTGTAGTTGATCTCAGTTATCATTATTAATCAATAGTACCTGTTGGATCGTCGTGTGACCCTAACGAGTCAATATGAAGAGTTCAACATCAAAAACAAAGGCGGAATCAATGAATTTGACGTAACACAGCTTGTTTTCCTCTAATTATCTTCTTATTAACTGATTCTGCGCTTTTACAGATTCAAATGACAAACAGACAGCACCCCGACTCAGAAACTATGTTCTAATTCCATTTCAAATGACACAATATGATCAGGTATTTATAGGCAGCTAATTTCGCTTGAAACAGCCTCAAACGAAATTACCAGTTCAAACGGAATTACCTAATTCCGTGTGGAATTACTAATTTCGCTTGAAACCTCTAATTCCGTTTGAAATAACATTAAGCACATTTCAAGCGGAATTACCCTAAAATACTGTTTTCTTGGTTTCCGTGCCCTGATCTATCTAATACAATACAAGACTCGATAAAGACGAAGTTAACAGACATCTATGCACCAACAGACTCCCCCTTGGATGTTGACGAAGTCTTTAGCATCTAGTCTTCAGTCTTTAGTCTTGATCTATCGTTCTCCGCCCTAAATTGTCTTGACATTGTAAAGAATCCTTCAATCTTCTATCTTCTATCAACAGCTAGCTTGAATCACAGAATCTGAATCTTTAACAACCTTCAATCTCCCCCTTGAATGTAGATTCAGGAACTGCATCTGACTTTTAAGTCTTCAGACTCCCCCTCTCAGTTAGCTGGGATTTTGCTATGATGTTTTCTCAATAACACACTTGTTACCTGCACAATCTCTACCTTAACATAAGATTTATAATTATGACAATTTCAATCCAAACTTACCATTTGATCTCATTGTTGTTTTTGTCAGAATTTAGTAATCCACTTAAGTATCCAGGTCCAAATTAATGACCCTGAGTACTCAATTTGTCTACCAAGTCCAACTTAATGACCTTGGTTGACCTGAGACAAATTCACACTGACTTTTGTTCAATATTTTCAAACAATTTCTGTAAAATTTACAAGTTTTAACTTAATGAACTTGTTTCGACTTTTCAATTTTTTCAAGTTTAACAAGATTAGCTCACAACTCATCTTCCAGCTCAGAAACTTCCTGCATCTGCTTCAATTTACGAATCTGAAGATCAGCTTTCCACTTTGGTTTGTCGGAAAATAAAGCAGAAATATAAAATCTTTTTGTATTTTGAATAAAGTTTCTAGACTAGAAATGAATTACAGAAATAAAATGCAGTAAAAGTAAACTATTTACAAACATATTTTTGGTGAGCGTGTTTAGGGAATCATATCATACTCAGAATTAAACAATTCACTTAGATTGTCGATATACTGATCCACTTAAATTTTCACACAATTTTCAATCTGTCCAGGATACGGATTAGGTGAATTAAGAACTTAAACTCATTCATGTGTCCCACCTCTTGAATATACTCCCGTATCCAAATCCCAATATTCAGTCTTATAGGTGAGTATACCACAGATGATATCTATAAGGGGTTAAAATGCGAGGACCGTGAGAGCTCAGGTCAGAACTTTCGTTTAGCAGAGAGATGACGGCTTCGACTTTTAGGTGTGTCCCCTTTAGAGGATCTTTTCTTCAACAGAACATGATTAGCATTTTGCAACGTTTCATCATTTTTTATGCTGAGGGAGATGCTATGTTTCATGCAAGCGTAAAGTATTATACGGGGACTAGGCCATTGCTTCCGCAAAATCAGAAGTCCCGGGATAATACCCCAGATATCAGTGAGTATAAAGACCTAGTATCTCCGAAAAAGGGATCTTTCAAACGAAATTTCAGGGGTTACCTATATATCCAAGTAGTGTTCCCCACGAAATAAGCAAGTAAAGATTTAGGTTTATATCCCGAACAAACCTACTAAATTTGTAAAAACCTATCAGCATATCATCAGCGAGATTGTTTAAGACTTTTTAAACTTTACATATCTTTAGCATACCGTAACTGTCAAGCCAATGTACTATCGTTTTCCCTTTTTTACACAAGCTCTTTCCGGTTTTCTATTGTTTTTAGATTTTGAAAATATCTCATGTTTTTGGATTTTTGAAATTTTTTTTTACTGTTTTTGTATTTTCTGAAAATATTTACCCTATACTCCCCCTAAATACCAAAACAAGTAAAAAATCGACAAACCATTGCAGATTGCTTCTCAACATCATCTACAATGTCTCCTTCATCAACGCCAAGAATCTCTTCCAACACCGATAAAAGCTTCATACCGTTTAATTTTAACAAGTATTGAAAACGAGTTTTATCAAACACTTTGGTATGTAAATCAGCTTTTTGTTCGTCAGTGTGGATTTTCTCAATTCGTATCAACTTCTTCTCGAAATAGTCTCGGATGAAGTGATGACGAATCTCAATGTGTTTGGTTTTAGCGTGATGAACAGGATTTTTCATAATGTTAATCGCTGCCTCATTATCAACAAAGATAGGGGTGTTAAGAAATTGCAAACCGTAGTCACGCATCTGTTGCTGGATCCACAAGATCTGAGAACAACAACTGCTAGCAGATACATACTCCGCTTCACATGTGGATAAAGCCACAGAGGTCTGCTTTTTGCATTGCCAGGTGACCAATCGTGATCCAAAGAACTGGCACCCCGCTGTTGTTGATTTAGCGTTAACTTTGCAGCATACGAAATCGGAATCGGAATACCCTTCGAGCATAAAGTCGCCTTCTCTTGGATACCACAACCCCAGTGATGGAGTTCCTTTCAGGTAGCGTAATATCCTTTTCACAATTACCATATGCGAAGCTCTCGGGTTAGATTGAAATCTTGCTGCGAGGCAGGTTGGATACATAATATCGGGTCTTGAAGCTGTCAAATACATCAGCGATCCGATCATGGAACGATATAACGTTTCATCTACCTTCTCTCCGGTGAGATCCGGGTTTATCCCATGGTTCGTCGCTAACGGGGTGGAAGCTGGAGTAGAACCTGACATCCCGAATTTCTCCAAGATATCATGAACGTACTTCGTTTGATGTATGAATATTCCCTTAGGCAATTGATCAACTTTTAATCCCAAGAAAAATTTCATCTCACCCATCGATGACATTTCAAATTTTTGCTTCATAACTTGCTCAAAATCTTTGCACAGATTTTCATTTGTTGACCCAAATATGATGTCGTCCACGTATATTTGAACTATCAGAAGATGTCCGTCGACTTCTTTGGTGAAGAGAGTGGCATCCAGTTTTCCTCGGATGAAACTGTTGGCAAGTAGGTGTTGAGACAATGTCTCGTACCAAGCTCTCGGGGCCTGGTGTAAACCATACAGCGCTTTATCCAGTAAATAAACCTTGTCTTTGTGGATTGGATCGGTGAAGCCCGGTGGCTGTCCGACATATACCTCCTCTTTTACCTTCCCATAGAGAAACGCCGATTTAACATCTAGCTGATAAACTTTAAATTTTTTCCAAGACGCAAATGCTAGGAAGATTCTGATCGCTTCTAGTCTAGCAACTGGAGCATATACTTCAGTGAAATCTATACCCTCTTGCTGACTGAAACTCTGGACTATGAGTCGAGCTTTGTTACGAATAATAACTCCTCTATCGTCTCTCTTGCACTTGAACACCCACTTGGTGTTTATCTTCCTCTGACCATCAGGCAAGTCTACCAATTTCCACACTCCTAACTTCTCAAATTGACTCAACTCTTCTTGCATTGCGTTGCCCCAAGAATCTTCAGTTAACGCCACCTTATATGTTCGCGGTTCGATCTGCGAAATAAAACAGCTAAGTGAAAACTCAGTTTGTAAAGAAGCAACTGTAGAATAAAAACAAGTAAGGCCTTGGTCAATTTGACGTCTACTGCGAACTCCTGATTGTAATTCTCCAATAATCAGTTCTTCTGGATGCTATGAAAGAGTTCTCGGCATCATCTCGCCTGGAACATCTACCTCGCCTTCCAAAGTTGTAACATTCTGATTTGCACCTTGTTCACTGACTGGAATTGTTTGACTTGATATCTGGATTTGCTCCCCCTCAGAATCTGAATCACCATGATCGAATATAGGTCTATCATCAGATTCTTGATTATCATTGATTGCCGTCTAATTATCAAGAGATTGTTGAATATCATCATGTTCTCCAGCATTACTTGGACCTACTTCATCATCGTTCGAAGCTTGTCGTTGACGAATGAAATTTTCTGCTGGGAATCTTTCCTGCGATTCTTCATACTCTCTCAAAATATCCAACTCGTCAAAGAAATCTGGTTCTTCTTCAATCATGTCAAACAAATCCCACAATTTATTATAATTAAAACGCCATGAGTCGCCTGGATTCTGTGGTGGCATGGTATAACCTTGACACTCAAAATTATGTGCTTCGATGATCTGCTTCAAGCTTGGAACAAAGACTCTTTTCAATGGACTTGCATAACCCACGAAAATTCCTTCAATGCTTTTTCACCAAATTTCCCAAAAGGCTCTTGAACTGTACAGGGAGACCCAAACGGTTCTAAATACTTCAGGTTCGGTTTGCGGTTATTGATCAGCTCGAAACATGTTTTGTTGAATTTCTTCAATGTGAGAACCCGGTTGAGTGTATAGCAAGCGGCTGACACAGCTTCTGCCCAAAAGTTGACTGGTAGCTTTGAATCAGCAAGCATCGTCCTAGCCGTTTCAATTAGCGTCCTGTTCTTTCTTTCAGCTACTCCATTTTGCTGCGGAGTATACGGAGCACTAAATTCTTGCAATATACCTCTCTCATCACAATATTCTTCCATCTTGTTGTTCTTGAACTCGGTACCGTTATCACTCTTGATTCTTCTGATTCTGGTTTGGTACAAGTTTTCAATTTTTCTGAACAACGGCATCAAACTATCAAACGTCTCATCTTTTGACTTCAGAAATGATACCCATGAAAATCTTGAGTAGTCATCTATTACCACTAGACAGTAGAGATCTCCAGTTATACTTTTGACATTTACTGGACCAAACAGATCCATATGGAGTCTCTCTAACGGTCTTGAGACTGAATTGACTTTCTTTTGAGGATGTGATTTCTTCTTTTGCTTGCCTTTGATGCAGCTAATGCACTCCCCTTCAAGATGAAATCCTTTCACATGAATACCAAGAACTAAATCGTTATGCACCAGGTGATTCATTTTCCTCAGGTGAATATGGCCCATCTTTCGATGCCATAACTGTGATTCTTTTTCCGTTTCTCTTGATATAAAACAGTGAGCCTGACCCATGGTTGTAGTTGCTACACTCATGTCCAACACGTATAGATCATTCACTCTGGGTGCTCTCATAATAACCCACTCTTCGGGAACAACAAATCCTGGTTTCAATATCAAACATTCTTTGTCTGTAAAGTGTGTTGTATACATACGATAAAAAATCTGAGATATGCTCAGAAGATTGTTTTCAAGCTCGGCGATGTAGTTAACTCTCTCAAACGTGACAATTCCATTTGATAAAGTTCCTTCACCAACTATTCGACCACCTTGATTTCCTGCAAATCCTACATAACCTCCATTAAACCCTCTAACATCGTACAATAGGGTCTTCTTCCCCGTCATGTGCCGAGAAGCTCCACTATCCACAATCCAACGTGAAACGGATCTTGGAAGCTCCTGCACATATCACAAACAATTAGTTGGATTTTGAAGCCACCCAAGCCTCTTTTGACTCAGGTAGGTTGACTTTGAGGTTAGATTTTATAGTGTAAAGTGGCGGAAAGTTCTTGTCATTCATCTTTAAGTTTTCCTCAGATCCAATCTCAAACTCTTTGTATAAAAAGAAATCATTTTGAAGAGATTGAACAAATGATTGATCTTTCTTTGATACATCCTTCTTTTCAGAAGTTGTATCTTCTTGTGGAACAAGTTTCTCATAGTAATCCACAGGTACATACATCTTCTCAGTTGAAGATGATGTTTTTGCAGTCTCAGAAACCTTTGGTTTTGAAGAAATTGGTTTCTTTTCAACCGATTTCGGTTTCCATGTTTGTTGAGGCGAAGCAACCCTTTTGTAAAACTTATCAGTTTTAGTTACCACATTCTTTACAGTCTCAGTTTTGATTTTTGTGTTTTCATTTTTCAAAACTTTCTTCTCCACAACCATTGGTGCTTTGCCTTTTGCATTAGCATTCTTTTTCTGACTCTCAACAACTTCAGACTTAGGCTTTAAGTTGGTGCACTTTCATGCAATGTCTCCAACTTTATTGCACTTAAAGCATGTATGAGTATCAACTACTCGACTTGTGCCTTCGGTCTGAGGCTGTGATGCCTTTTCCTCAAAGAACTCTTCATTTGATTTTGAAAAAATCTCAGACTCTTGCTCGGAATGAGAACTCGAGCTTTTTACAAACACCTTTTTCTCAGCAAACTTCTTGTTTTGAAAATTCTTTCTTTGATTTTTCTTACCACCCTGATAACCACCCGACCATCTGTTTTGGTTGTTATAAAAACGCAGTGGAACAGCAGGTTTTTTGTAGTAAGCTTTATCTTTTTCAAAATTCAGTTGCCTTTTCGCATTTCTCAAACCTTCAATTTCAGACACATCAATTTCAATCAACTTGAACACATTTCTTAGTTTTCCAACATTCACATTCTCCAAAGGAAAATCACGATCCGAATACAACTTATCTGATCCTGCCATCTTGTACATCACCAGATGTGTTTCTTCACTTAAGTTGTTTTTGGATTTTGATTTTGGAATATATTTGTCTGAAAAGCATTCATCATCCTCAATAGTGTCACTTTCAGATTTCAAAACACTTTCAACCACACTTTTAACAACTTCTAATTGGACACTTCCTTCATCGGATGACGAAGTGAATGTAACATCAATTGTGTCTGGAAGTTTAACTTCATTTTCTTCCTCATCATTAACCAACCCTGATTTTTTCTTTGAAAAATTGTTTAGAACTGGTGGTGGAACCTGATGATACCCCACCCCAGTTCCATCAGCGTATACATATTCGCCTGCTTTGTTCTTCCCAATCGGTTTAGGAACAATATGTTGGAGAACAAAACTTGCGGAGCTGTAACTGTTCAGTTTCAACTGGATGCGTTCATTTTCAATTTTAGCTTCTTGAAACTGAAGCTTCAACTTAGCAATCTCATCCAGTTGTTGGTTAATTAGCTCTTCTTTAACTCTCAAAACACCTGACAATTGCACATTTTCTGTGTATGTCTTACCATTTCTTTCATCAGAATCTTTAACCGTTCGTTTTAGCTTCTCAAAATTTTCTGACAGTTGACGATTTTCATGAATTAACTTTTCGTTTTCTTTCCTAAATCTTTCTACTTCAATTTTATCATTTTCAATTTTCTAAGTTAATTCTTTTAATCGATCATTTGAAGCTTTTAGCATTTTGTCACGGTTTAAGATCTGATTCTCAACATCTCTGACTCTACCTGTCAGATCTTCGATCTTTTTACCGCTGTGGTAAGCAATTGTACTACAAACCTTGCAGTCTTTCATGCAATTTTTGCAGTCGCTCTCAGTTTTAGCTTTCTTACCTGACTCATTGACTGAATCATTCTGACTGACCTTGTTTTTGGACTCAGTGCCAGAACCAGAAACTACCTCTAGTTCTTTCACAGCAAATACTTTGTCAGCCATCTTCTTCAAATTTTCAGCAGTAAACTCTTGTGACGTGTCAATAATCCCGTCATCAATTTTCTTTGTCTGCAGTTCTTTCTCCTTTTCTTTTTCTTTTTCTTCAGCTTCTCCTCCTCCCCACCATTCTCTCTGTAAAGCTTCTTCTTCTTCAGCAATTTGTTTGGTGAGAGTTTCAACATCAATGGTCTTTGAATCAATATCTATGTTACCCTGAGGATCTAGGTAACATTCTCTATCAGCATCCCATCTCTTTGCCTTCTTTGCTTCATTGTATATACGAGACATTCTAACCATCCTGTCTACAGCTTTCGCCTTCCTGTTGATGTATTTCTCTTGTTCATTTCTGCTATCTTTGAAAGGAACAGGTTTTGCTACAAACGCATAGCCTACTGCATCCTCCTCCGGTAACACATCACTCCAATCATATCCCACGTCATCATGAATAACAGCAAGAGCTCTTGATTTTTCTTTGGGGGTATCTTCAAGCTGCTTCTTTTTAGGAGGTTCAGATTTGTTTTGATGGTAAATAGCTCTTTTGTAGTAATCTTCTCTGAATGGATTTGCAGTATCATCAGTAGGTGCGTTTCGACATTCTCGTTTAAAATGTCCTTTTTGTTTACATCTGAAGCACGTGACCTTTGATTTATCAAAACCCAGTTTGGTGGAAGGTCCTCCAATTGAATGTCTGCCTGTAATCTCCATGAATCTTTAAGCTCGTCTAACTGCACTAGCCATACACCATCTGATATCGATCAACTCCATCTCTTCTGGGTCGATCTGGTCATAATCTTCCTTGGTGAGATTAGTGTTTCCAATCTTGCCTGCAACAAGGCTCTCGTATGATTCAAGCACAGACGCTAAGAACACCATTTGCTGCTTTGCGGACTCCTCACTGAAGTTTTGTGCATTCTTCAAATCCACAGCAATATTACATTGGAACAGATTCTTTGGAACAGATTGGCTTGAAGTAGTTGATGATGAAGCACTATGAAAACCACTGCTTGAGCTTTCTTGATTTGACGTGTTAGAACTTTCAGCTGAGAAAGTTGTCTTAGGAGACACATTCTTCGGTATCATATCTCCCCTGTAATACAACTCAACATTCTGTTGGTATGAGGAATGATTGACTTTGAATGATTTCTTGAGCTCCAGCTCATGACTCTCCAGTCTTTCAATTAACAGATCAACCGTCAGTTTCTCCGACTCGATTGTATTCTTCAGCATCAAAGCAAAATATTGCCAGTCTTGGTTATCCGGCAATGAGTCAAACAGTTTGTCAACCAATTCTTCTCGAGAATAAATGATTCCATGTCTTGCTATCTCCATCTTCAAATGCCCAAATCTTTCAATCATCTTAGATACAGATTCGTTTTTCAAACAACCAAACAAATCAAATTCTTTTCTTAACAACTTCTTTTTGTTTTTAACTATTTCAGCACTACCCACACATTTCACTCTCAATTTCTCCCATAGATCTGTTCAATTTGTGTACTCAATCAATGCTATTATGTCGTCTCTCACAGACTGATGAATCAATGCAATGCACTTTTGTTCAGCAACATATCTTTCTATCTCTTCAGTTTCTGTCAAGTTTTCATAATCCGATCTTCCCATGATGAAACCATTTTTCAACATCTTCCAACTTGGATACGCAAACGCTTTTAGCCATTCTTCAAACTTTCTAGCCCATTTATTGTAATCTTCAATCGCCATTAGCTTGGGAGGTTTGTTGTACGTCCCATAAGCACTCTCCACACTTAATGCATCAGAAAGAGTTTTTCTCGCACTCGGAGTTGAAACATTTTCATTTGTGTTGTTTGTTGTATCATCTCCTGAGCTTCCCGTGAAAGAAAAGACGTCACAGAACGGATTCATGAACTCATCCATCTTAACGTACCTGAAACAATCAACAAACACTTAGAAAAATTTTTGGATAAAAAAACAACAGTTTCAAGCGAAATCAGCTTTTCAAACGGAATAATGCTTCAAATGAAATTACAACTCAAACGGAATAAGGTTTTAAGTGGAATAGCTAATTTCGTTTGAACTTTCAAACGGGATCTGATTTCGTTTGAAGTCAGTGGCGGTTTCAAACAGAATCAGTCACTTTGAAGCGAAATCACTAATTTCATTTGAACTTTCAAACGGAATCTGATTTCAAGCAGAATCAGACAACACTTTCAAACGGAATAAGTAATTCCGTATGAAATCAATAGCAGTTCCAAACGGAATTAACGCTGATGTCATTTTGTCCGAACAGTTTTTCAAGCGGAATTACAAGTTTTTATCAAATTTTTTTCGAATTAAGGTCCAAATCTTTCACGGATTAGTTAAAACTATGTTTCGCTTGATATATGTGAGTTTTAAGCCATTTCAACCGTTAAATCTCGTTCAAATCAGAAAAGAAAGAGTAGAAGTGATAGAATCCGATGAAATCAAGCTGAATTGGTATGAACTCCTCGTCCTGAGCTCTGATACTATTTGTTGGATCGTCGTGTGACCCTAACGAGTCAATATGAAGAGTTCAAAATCAAAAACAAGGGCGGAATCAATGAATTTGACGTAACACAGCTTGTTTTCCTCTAATTATCTTCTTATTAACTGATTCTGAGCTTTTACTGATTCAAATGACAAACAGACAGCACCTCGACTCAGAAACTATGTTCTAATTCCGTTTCAAATGACACAATATGATCAGGTATTTATAGGCAGCTAATTTCGTTTGAAACAGCCTCAAACGGAATTACCAGTTCAAACAGAATTACCTAATTCCGTGTGGAATTACTAATTTCGCTTGAAACCTCTAATTCCATTTGAAATAACATTAAGCACATTTCAATCGGAATTACCCTAAAATACTGTTTTCTCGGTTTCCGTGCCCTGATCTATCTAATACAATACAAGACTCGATAAGGACGAAGTTAACAGACATCTATGCACCAACAGTACCTTACTACTCACAATTAGTTCACATTGACAATCATTTCAATGCAATTTTTCTTCAGCCAAACCAGGAGAGCAGTCATGAGGGAGCAAGAATGGACGAACGTCGTATACCCGCGTAGAGGTGGCAAACTGGTGACAACTTTCTATGTGACCAACCTACCCGAAGGAGTAACGCGATCACTCTTATGTATAGCGTTTCAACCACACGTAAGAGTAAAGGATGCATATGTGGCGAAAAAGAGAGATTCATGTGGAAATTTCTTTGGATTTATATGATACAAGGGGGTGACCAATATGGGTGAGGTACTGAAGAACATGAACACGGTTAAGATATATAAGGCAAATCTGAGCGTGGCAGTGGCTAAGTTCGATGAGAACCATCAGAAGTTCTTGAATCAACCACCATATGAAGAGACCCACCGGAATGTGCAGAAGGTATATAGAAGGGTGAAGCCTAATCAACCTGAACAAGCCCCAAGGGGAACAAATGGAGTTGGAACTTGGTTTGTCTTAAATGGAAAATCCTTCTCGGATATGTTAGCTAGAACTTCTGGGACAAAGAAGGTGGTGGCAGAAGATAAGGATAACCTTTATCAAATACCATTGTACGATGCGATCGGTAGTGGTGGAGGCTAGGGACATTAGTGAAATTAAATGCATTAAATCTATGCTGGAAGAAGCGGGGTACGTGGAGAGACCTGTCTGCTATATTGGAGGTTATAAAGCTTCTGATTGTGTTTAAAGAAAAACGAGTAGCGTTGAATTTATTAGATGAAAGGAGGAAGTGTGGGACAAAGTATGCTCTTAAGCGATGTTATGGGAAGGCCAGATTGTCAGTTTTGATCGACTTGATTGGATCCAAATCCTAGGATTTCCACTGCAAATTAGAGATAATTTTCTATTTGATAGGATAGTTGGAACGGTTGGTAAGGTAGTAAAGAAGGCAAACTTTTCCCGACTACAGTTTGACAACTCGACCGGATTATGTTGTATCCTTGTTTCTTCCGATAGAGATGTGGAGGAGGAGGTGGAAGTGGTCTGGAAGGGAAAGTCCTACAAAGCATGGGTGATGGAATTTCAAAACCCAGTCTTTGGATCACATCTGGATTGTTTATCGTTATCTATCCCAAATTTACCAGTAAATTCCAGGGGATCAATAATGGAGGGGTATCGAAGTGCAGGAGGGGGAGATTAGGGAGGAAGAGGAAGAGTCTCCTGTTGGCCGGAACATGCCAGAAATGATTCGAGTGCTGACGGAAACCGAAAGGTCAGGGAGTGAACGTTGTGTGCATGGGGAAGGTTCCTTGTAGTGTGGGGAAGTGGAGAACACAAAAACAGCGGCACAGAGTTCTAAGGAGGCAGACCACGCGCCTAGAGGTGGGGATAAGTTGGTGGGCCCTGATAAAACAAGTTTAATATTTCAAGTGGCTTCTATGGTGGGCCTTAGCCCAACTGTTATTAATAGGTCAAGAAAAAGGCCCAGGGTGTCCTCCAGCCCAACACCTGAGCGGCCTACTGATGTGTGCAAAATGCAACATATAAATTACATCAAATGTGGCATAAAACTAATCCTTTTTTAGTACTAATATTGGAAAAAGTGTGTTTTTGTCTTCCTTTTGTATTTTCAGGATTAAATGAGCTCAAATGAACAAAAGAAGCAAAAAGGCAGCTAAATCTAACATAAATACAAGAAAAGGGACAAACATGGCGTGCCTGACCCCCAGACAGCATCTTTCCAAGCAAAAAACAAGAGAATAGAAGGCTGAACACGCCCATGCTCAATGAGCACGGGGGCGTGCCCAAGTGTCTGCAGAAAAGACAAAGCTGTAGAAGCTTCTATCACCCACCACGGGGGCGTGCCCAGCGGACACGGGGCCGTGGTCAACTCTAAGATTCGCAGAATCTGGGGAAATCTCGATAGTATAGATACGCTTCTGCACACGGGTTCGTGCCCAGCGGACACGGGGGCGTGGTCAACTAATGCAGACAAACTGCAATTAATGAAGAAAGAGAAGGAGGATGGACACGGGGTCGTGCCCAATGGACACGGGGCCGTGCCCGAGCTCATTGAGCATGGGCGTGTTCAGGCTATAACTAGGGGTGCTTGGCTCATTTGCAAACCATCCCTTGGCAAACCACCTCTCTCACACTTCACCCACCCACCACCACCATCACAACACCATTATCCACCACCATCATCCATCATCCATCATAGAGTGTGTGAGTAGTCTCGGGATCCAAGATTGATCGTAAGAGTTCTTGACAATCAAAGGCCATGTTTGCCTAAGTCTCTTACATCACTTGGTGAAGACAAGTGTCTAGTGTAATACTTTTTATTTTTAATCTTTTCGCACTTTTTATTTGGTTATGTATTAATGACTTTAATAACTAGTTTCTTATGTTGAAGGTGATTCTTCCTTATCATTTGTCCATGGTGTCTTGGCATTATTTTACTGTCAATATAAAATAAAAGATTTTCACCATTCATATCTCCACGGTCTATATGGAGATATGTTGGCTACCTGGTCGGGGGTTAAGGGAATGGTTTGGTAAGAGTCTTGCCTTGTTCAGTGTATAGATCCTGCAAGGACCTGGGTCAAATTTAGTAGGACCTCCTTCAATACCCACCGGTATTGGATGGCGGGGGTCCCAACTCTTTGATCCCCTCATATGTAAGCTACTATTAAAACTTTAACCCGGCTACTTAGGACTATATCCCTGCTGACTCAGACTACTTAGCCGAGGGTAACGTCACCTTAAAAAGAGGGGCCTACCACATTACGCATTAATAACTTAATTAATTATCTTTCAATAATCCAACCCTTTAGGATTGTATCCTTGCTGACTCAAACTACTAGGTTGAGGGTAACGTCACCTTCAAAAGAGGGGCCTACTACAATAACTAAGATATTCTCTTAAAAAGTGCAAAAGTGCGGAAATAATCAAAGGTTACACTAAACACGAGTCGGATCCAAGTGATTCATCTTGTCTTTCTGTTTTTTTTTTTTTATTTTATTTTTCAGCATTTTAGTTAGTTTTATTTTTCTAGTTTAAAAACATTTTTCTAAACTTTTGATTTGATTAGACGTTGAGGATAAACCGGTATTAAAAGCTCTTGTGTCCTTGGACGACCTCGGTATCTTACCAACACTATACTACGCTCACGATGGGTGCACTTGCCCATATGTGTGTTTAGTGTTAGTAAATATCGTGTTTTATAAATTTAAAACTTGGCTAAAAAGTGTTAAAGGGCTAAAAATATACATAAAAAATCTACGACACTTCACGCACATCACCTACTCCTGGGAATATCACGTCAATCAGGGGTGAAGGTTTTCTGAACAGGGATGCTTCTTTAGACCTAAATACTCCAGTAGCTGTAGGGAGTCAGGCTTCTCGTGAAGAACGGATGCTTGATTCTGTTCAAGATAAACATGAGGAAGACGAGGACATCCAGGTCAGTCAGAACCGCCATCGTCGGGTGGTAATGAACCTGTTGTGCAGGCAAATGAGGTGGTCAGTGGGGATACCCCATCGTCAGCGGAACCATTTAATGCAGATGAGAAAGAGTTTGACATTACAATTGAGGTCGGGGCTTCAGTTGGATTCCAAAGGGAGGTCAGTGTGTTAATTTCTGGTGAAGGTGTCAATCAGGTTATCCAATGAATTTTTTGACGATACACTTACAGGGGGTCAGGGGCTCTAGGAATTTTTTAGTGGTACAGGAAACAAAAATGGGGGAAAATACAAATTTCAGGTGGAGTACGTTTTGGGGGAGATCCAGTCTCGAGTTCGAGACTGTTGAGGCCGTGGGAAATTATGGCGGTTTATTATCGATGTGGAACCCTATTGTCTTTAATAGAACGGGGGTGTAGAAGCACAGGAATTTGCTGATGGTTTATGGGTGTTTAAAAGCAACAGGAGGCCAAATCAACATCGTTAGCGTGTATGCACAGAACGATCCGTTAGCTCGAAGTAGGTTGTGGGAAGAATTGTTGCAGACTAAGAATTCCTTCTTGGGTCTTTGGGTCTTCCTTGATGACTTTAACGCTGTACGAGAACTGGCGGAAAGGGTAAACTCTGAGTTCGTTCAACTGAATGCATACTTGTTTAATCAATTTATTGATGTTTCAGGGCTAGTCTAGTACAATATGGCTGGTCGTATGTACACGTATCATTCGGATAACGGGATGTAAATGAGCAAGCTAGACAGATTCTTGGTGTGTCATGACGTTAAAATAAGTGGCCCCCTGCTACACTTTTGGCTTTGTTAAATGTCGTATCGGACCATTGTCCGCTTATCCTGTCGACCATCCCAGTAGACTACGGTCCAATACCTTCGAGAACCTTTAATTCGTGGATGAAGTTACCGGGATTTTGTGCTTTTGTTGAACATTTGTGTGGTACTGTTTGGTTCACAATCCCGGCGAACTTAAGCCTTGTCGCCAAGCTCAAATGGTTAAAAAAGAAGGCGAAGGCATGGGTTGTAAATTATAAGGCAACTGCGGAAAAGGAATATAAAGACAATCTGGCGAAATTGGAAGATTTAGAGATTAAGGCCGAGTCTATTGGCCTATTTCCATATGATCTTGAAACAAGGGGTCGGGTGTAGGAATTTTATTCAGGAGGCGGATAGACTGAAATCAATGGATTTATAACAAAAATCAAGGGTTCGCTAGGCTAGTGAAGGTGATGAGAACATGGCATATTTTCACGGGGTTAAGAATGAGAACACGAGCCACAATAGGATAAATGGGTTGTGGATTGATGGCGCATGGGAAACATCGCTAGGACTCGTAAAAGATTACACTTGTGTTTTTTTCAATAAAAATTTCAGGAACCGATGAGACTTAAGCCTACATTGTCACACCCTCAAAATCCACAAGCGGAGTATCACTGCAGGGAGCGTGACTGACCAGGATCCAGCCACCAATCATATTGAACAATATAAATAAATAATTGAAATCCAAACAATATAATTGGTTTCAAAACAATTTAACAAAGTTCAAGTTATCAGCGGAAGCATTAAGTTCAAAACCAAAACATAAGTTTAAAGTTCATAAGTTTATCATGAACACACAACTGTCCATGTTCCACAACGACTCCTCCCATGCAAGATCTTGCTAAGTACCTAACGACCTGAAAGGCATGTAACAACGAATCAACAACAAAGTTGAGCGAGTTCACAGTTGGTTGTCCATTTTAATGTTTGTTCCAAAAACCATAAGTTAGTTTGAAAACCATGTATTAACCAGTTCCTTGTTTCCCAAACCATAAACCATGGGGGCTACCCCATGTTGTAAACCACTAGACTCGTTACCATATCGACTACTGACTTTAGTCATGTTTATGTGCACTGCGTCAATGTCTATCATCATTGACTAAGTGCCCAAGTACATTAGTACACTCCCGTCCTCTACGGCACGGTGTGAGGCTTGTCAGACCTAATAGCGCTATTTAACTAATGACCCGTTCGCCAATGGCCCGACGATTAAGTCGATATAAAATGAGGGACTTCATGATAGAGTTTTGTTTAGTAAGTTATATGTTGTCATCCTTCCTACTGAGGATGGAGGTACGCATTCTACCCAAGGAGAACATGCAGGTTTAAATGTTGTCATCCTTCCCAAGGAGGATGGAGGTACGTATCCTACCCAAGGATGATACGCAGGTTTCATTATAGTACCTTAACCCATTCCCAAACCACCGGGAATCCCATGCCTTGTAGAAAGTGTGAACTCACCTTAGACTAGCTCGGCAGATAACTAGAAGGTCACTTGAGCTAAATGTGGGCAACCACGTCCTAACATGGTTACCATACAAGTCAGGTCTATGTTCAAGTAATTCACACAGGTTTCACACATATACTAGCAAGTTACATACACAGAACGATCATAGCATACACATAGTATCATGGCAACTGACTAAACAACACTTAGCATGTTAAACAGTAACATTCATGTTCACATACAAGGCCCAATTGTGCGATTCAAGTGATTGGGCTGATGAGGGTGTGCGAGCCCAACAGTGTTGTGCGAGTCATCATGTGCAGCCCAATAGGTGCCCGGCCCACAATCAAGGATGTGCAATCCGTCCTTGATTTTGCGATTCGGGTTGTGCGATCCAATCATTACCCAGCCCAAACAAAATGTGCGGCCCAATAACATAAAATAGTCCAAACATTTGTGCGGCCCACCATGTTGTGCGATCAGCACTGATTTGTGCGATCCATACCATGTTGTGCGGTCATGCATAAAAGGGTTGTACCGCGTGCTTCAACAGTGGTACTATATGCAATCCTAGTTGTGCGATTGAACTTGTGCGATCAGAAGCTTGTGCGATTACTGTTTGTGCGATTGGAACTTGTGCGATCAGTTATGTGGTGCCATGAATTTAGGAAACCAGTTACTCCATTCAAACAGTTTCCATCTTTGCAATTAATCGATCAAATCAAGAATTTACCAATTAATTCTCATGAACCCTAATTAACATCTAATCATAAATAACAACTCATCATTATCAAAATCGGATCAAATAGTATGATTAACTCTTAAATCCTAAATCATCATGCAACTAATAATACAAACAGTATACGATTTAGATCAAAACACACTTGCATATCATCAAACACTCATTCATAACAAATATCTGATCAATCTTGAGATCATCAATCCATCACATAATCCCACACCCCTAAACTCGATTCTAACAGTTTGCTATCATCATAACCGACACATATTCCTGATTTGCAATCATAATTTTAGTAACATTTCTACTATCATGAACCCTAGTTATCACACAAGATCATAGTCATCACAACATCATTTAACATACAACCAAGCAATAACAAAACACTAACCGGAAGTGTGCGATGTGATGCTAGACAAGGAAGATCACATTGCAAAGAGAAGAGAGCTTCGAGTATGGGGAAGGGGCTGCCATCGAACAAGAGGGAGAAGAGGAGAGAGCTTAGGGTTTTGTGTGTGTTCTTTTTTTGTAAAATATGAAGGTAATACACCCATCCCCATAGTGTTATGCACAAAAATGAGTGGGCCGAACCCATACTTGGGCTGCCCTTTGGTCCCGAGTACAAGACAAGCAACATTGGGCCGAGAAGGGTGTGTGTGACGCGGGACAAGGTGTGCGGCCCAAAGGGCTTGTGCGACCGGACTCATTTGTGCGACCAAACTTTGATATACACACATACTTATAACACAATCACATAACACGTAACATTCAAACTCATAACATTTCATTAAAATCAAACATATCAATTAGTCACGTAATGTTCATACATGTTACATCGAAGTATAAAGAAAGGTTCTAAAATACGAGTTGTCACATACATTCGTATGGCCAAAATTGAAGTCAATAACCGACTCAGAAGTGAATGGTTTGGTTATACCATTTATAGCGGTTGAAGTTAGGAATGTGGTATGGGAATGTGATGGAGACAAAGCACCGAGGCCGGATGGTATTAATTTCTCTTTCATAAAACGCTTTTGGTACCTTTTGCAATCAGATTTTATTAGAATGTTTGATGAGTTTTTTTTTTTTTTTTTTGTGAAAAGGTCCATAATGTGGGTTGCACATCGTCTTTTATCGCGTTGATTCCCAAATGCAGGGATCCCGGGGGCTTAACGGACTATCGTCCTATAAGCCTTATTTGGAAGGTTCAAATGAGAAGAAAGTTTTTGTAAAACGAAGAAAGAAGAAGTTTTAACGAATAAAAATGCTTCATTTTACTACATTTAATATTTTCATTTAATTTTAATATAAGGGTATATTTGGAAACTTACATAGATCACTAACTTCTAGTCTTCCTTTTATTTTCAAAATATATATATTTTCAAAAAAAAAATAGAGTGTAGGACAAATTACTAGGTGTGTAGAATAAATTTAAATATGTGTAGGATAAATTTTGAAATGTGTAGGATAACTCTTTTTGTGTGTAGGCAAAAAAAATTAGTGCAGAGAATGATAGTCTTTATGACCGATTAATTAATTAAAGATAATATTAATGTGATGAAAGAAAAACTACTTGATATTTTACAACTGTACCCTTTGTTGTTTTTCTTCTCAATTAATTTTTTTTTCTCAAATGAACATCCCCCTAAGCCTTATTGTGTTGGTGAATAAAGCAGTATCATAAGTGCTAGTAAATCGTCTTAAAACTGTGATTGATAAGCTCATCTCGAAAGAACAAATGGCCTTCTTAGCAAATAGAAGTATCATGGACAGACCGCTAATACTCAATGAATTTATTTCATGGTTAAAGCGGGCGAAGAAGAAAGGTATGTTGTTCAAGGTTGATATAGAGAAGGCATATGATACACTTAATTGGGGGCTTCTTGAGTCGATTATGGTACAAATGAATTTTCCAACTCGGTGGCAAAAATGGGTAATGACAACAATTATAAACGCCCAGGCATCGGTCTTGGTGAATGGGTCCCCGAACCAAGAATTCCCGTGTTTTAGGGAGTTGAGGCAAGGGGATCCGCTTTCGCATTTCCCCTTTATTATGGCCATGGAAGCTTTGTCTTGTGTGGTTAAGCGGGTAAAGAAAATTGGAGTGTTTGATGGGATACCGTGTACGTCGAATGGGCCGTTGTTATCACACTTTATGTATGCAGATGACGTGATTTTCATCGGGGAATGGTCTACTCGAAATGACCAAAATCTAAATAGACTATTTTGGTGCTTCTATTTAGCGTCGGAGCTTTGGGTTAACTTAGGGAAAAGCTCCCTTTTTGGGGTAGGAGTGGATCGGATTGAAGTAGAAAACATGGCAAGTATCTTGCAGTGCAAGAGTAGGCCATTTCCTTTCAAGCACTTGGGTTTTCAAGTAGGGGCAAATATGAACCTCATTAAACATTGGAAACCGGTAGTGGATACTTTTAAAAAAAGGTTGTTGGTTTGGAAAGCGAATACTCTTTCATTTGGCAGACGCATCACTCTAATTAGGTCGGTTCTTAGTGCACTTCCGACTTATTATTTATCTTTATTTAGAGCTCCGGAACATATTATAAAGAAATTAGAACGTCTACGGAGGGAATTTCTTTGGGGATCGGAGCCGGAAAATGGAAAGATTTTATGGGTGGCTTGGAAAAATGTTACGATGCCAAAAGACTTAGGTGGAGTTGGGATTAGTTCGCTTCGCAATGATAATCTTGCTTTACTCACCAAGTAGTGGTGGCGGTTTAAGGTGGACACTACAACCCGTTGGAGAAAGATAATTTGGGCGATACATAGCGGGTTGAGATAGTGGCCTTTTATCCCTGCTAAGCTGACCATTGCTGGTCCGTGGAAGCAGGTGGCTGGGATTGCTAAGGATCTAAAGGAGTTCGATTGTGTTATTCCAAAATTATGTTGCGGTCTCGCTGGAAATGGCGCATCAATACAGTTCTGGAGTGATAGATGGGTCTTGGACGAACCTCTACAGGTATTATTGCCAAATATTTATTTGCTGGAGAAAAATAAAAATGTTACTGTTGCTGAAAGAGTCAGATGTTAAAATAGAATTACGGTTCTCACGTTGGAGTGGATTAGAAGACCCGGTTCGAATATTGAAAAGATGGAGCTAGATAGTCTCATGGCTGTGATGGCAGATGTACGCGTGTCATATGAAAGGGATAAATGGGAGTGGGACTGGAACAAATTGGGATTTTCACTGTGCGCAATCTCCGTTCTCATATTCCAACTGTATTGTATGCAAATTCTGGTGTGGAGTTCAGATGGAACAATTGGTGCCCCATAAAAGTTATTTTTTTGTGTTGGAGGGTATATCTGAACCGCATTCCTTCGCTTGTGGAGCTCGAAAAACAGAATGTCCAAATCGAATCTTGAAGGTGTCGCTTGTGCGATTTAGAGGACGAGACGGGAGATCACTTATTTGTTGCATGTGTCGTCACTCTAGCAGTTTGGGACCAGGTTTCTAGGTGGTGCAGGCTGCCTTCTATTTTAGCTTTCACGGCGAAGGACTTGTTGAATTTACATCGACATTTAAGAGGCTCTCGTAAATGGAAGAAACTGATTCAAATGATCATATATACGACAATTTGGTGCTTATGGAAGTGTAGGAATGATTTAATTTTTAACTAAAGCAAATTAATCTTACACGGCTGCTGGAAGAGATGAAACTGCTCAGCTTCTGTCGGTTTCAGAGTCGGGCAAAGGCGAATGAAGTAATATGGACCATGGGCGAGATTTTGAATTACATTGTATTGGTGTGTAATGTTGTGGTGTAGCAGCTTTTTGGTGTATGTATTGTAACATTTATGTTAACACCTTGCTGGCATAAATGTGGTGAAATAAATGTTTTTATTGGTCGTTCAAAAAAAATTCTTCAGCTATGCGAATCAGTTTGGATCATCTTAGGCACTACCTAGATCCTGCAAGGGGGCAATGTCTTTTGAAACCCCCAATGGTCTAGGGCTTCTCCCCTAAAATCCTTGATAAGGTTCATAGGTTTTGAAATTAGAATAATGTTATACCATCTAATTCATAGGGACAAGATTTAGGAAAAACGCCTAAAAGTGTGAAAACAGTGAGAACGGTTCTGGTCTGTCTGATCAAAACAATCTATGGATTAGATTGGTACGGTGGCGTTTTCGTAAATAACATCAACTTTCTAAAGTGGGCGCGCTTCATTAAGGGCAAAAAGGTAAATGTGAATCTACAAAACCCATCAAACGGGACCGAAACATATATAACTTCCTAGAGAAATCTTCCCAACTCCTACAAAAAAACGCGAAAACCCTAGAAAACGCGAAACCCCAATTTTATGGCGTCTAAAGATCAAACAAGATCCAGAGGCAAAAAACAGAGTGAGTTAACTTCGATTTACATTATGATAGTTTTATGATGTTTTTGGCGTTCTAATTTTATCAATAAATGTGCAGTTTCTATTGGTGTTGAAGAGGAAGGGTCACCTGCTCCAAAACGCCAAAGAACCACCGAGCAAAGAAAGAAGACAACAACAAAACATGGTACAGATGGTTACTTTTTATGATGTGTGTTGTAAAACTCCATATATCATGTAATATACTTTGATAGTCTGTTAGACTAGTGGGTATGGGGGCCATCCCCATGCCCGTCCGCTGCTCGCCGCCCCGTCTTCCCCACCCCCTGCTCCGGCGCCGGGCAAGGCCCGGCTTCTCCGTCCGCTGCTCGCCGGTTTCGACATCCCCCACTCCCACACACACACCTATACATACATACATACATATATATATATATAAAGGGTTTATCCCCCACCCCTAGGTCCATCCCCTTTAGGCCCCCGCTTACGTGGCGGACCATCCCCTTGGGGATGAGGCTCACCATACCGGTTAGTCTTACTAAACGCCAATACATGTATCGTTTCTATAATATTGTTTGACATATGAGAACGCCATTTTACATATATCATTTGTGTTATTAAACGCCATGTATCATCTGTATAAAACAGGTGATAAATGAATTGTATAAAACATGGCACAAGAGAATAGAACAAAGGATGGAGGAATATATAGATTAGCTTAAACGCCATGAATTGCCTATATTTTATAATTTTAATGTTGACTAATGTATTTTGGTTTAGACTATTCGATCTACTTGTTTCTTAATAAAAACATATTTCGTTATCGGGTATTCATCGTGGCGTTTTCAATAATATTTGTGCCTTGATGTAAGAAATCCATGAAAACGCAATGATGAATAATGCATAATGAAAACGTCATTAGTTGAATAATAAACAATAAGAACTGATGTTACCGTCTTCCTAAAACATGTTAGTGAAAATGCCATGATTTGAATAATTAGCAAATAGTAACCATGACAAAAACGACATTGATCATAAACAATAAGCATATATTAGAACCCAAACGACAATTAACATTAATATTTAACACGCCAAATATTGAATATAGGAAGAACGCCATTGAAACATAAACGTCATTTCAAAAAAAATACTTTGAAAAAAACGCCATTGAAACAAGCAAAAAGAACAAAATGTCATATCTGTTGAATATATGAAGAAAGCCATTGAAACATATAATTTCAAAAAAAAAATTACTTTGAAAAAAAACGTCATTGAAACAAGCAGAAAGAACAAAACGTCATTTCTGTTGGAATTTTGTTTGAGACGGAATTATCGCACCATATATTGAGAGGAACGTGGACAATGACAATCTGGCCTCTACATATCATTTAGCGCCCCCTGCCACGTGTTTGTTCAGGATTCGTTCTCACCGTTTTCACACTTTCAGCCGTTTTCTCTTAATCCCGTTTCCTAATTCATATCCATTTTTGTTATTAATATTTTTATTCTTAAATCTGAATAACATTAAAATCGCAACAATATTAGCGATTATTGTAAAATCACCAATTTACCTATATCTTAAAAATCCAATTGAATGAACAGTAACCTTTATATATTAAAAACTTACCCATATATATATATATATATATATATATTAGAAATCCAATTGAATGAATAGTAACATTTATATATTAAACATTGAATATATATTAGAAATCCAATTGAATGAATAGTAACATTTATATATTAAACATTGAACCTATAAATTTATCAAATCGGGTGTATTTTCGGTACCGATTCGATACCGGTATTCATCGGTTTTTACCCGCAAATACCCGTGCCGTACCAGTACCGACCGGTACCGAACCGTACCATACCATGTATATTCGGTAACGGTACCCACTTTTGGGGATTTCGGTAACGGTATTTTCGGTACCGGTTGGTACCGTGCTCATCAAATCCTGTAGCAATGCAAGTAATTGCACCGTTTAGATGGTACCGGTACCCACTTTTGGGGATTTCGGTAACGGTATTTTCGGTACCGGTTGGTACCGAGCTCATCAAATCCTGTAGCAATGCAAGTAATTGCACCGTTTAGATTACTTTTCATACATAGTAAGTAAACTGTATTTCGTTTGAATGGAATTTTATATACACAACAACCTATTTTGCTTTCTTTTTTGTCTTTTTCTATAATGAATGAATTGTAGCATGTACAATTAACTTGGATATTTAGATTATTGATGAGCAAATCGTATCAAATCCTGTAATCAAACTGGTATTGTATCGGTACCAAATTTGCTATACCAAATCATTCTCGGTACCAATTTGGTACCCACCTTTTGGTGTTTTCAGAATCGTTATTTTCGGTTCGACACCGGTCTAGCACTATAACTATATTTATTGATTTTTACCTTCAAATGCCATACCGTATTGTACCGGTCATTTTCGGTGCCGGTACCTAATTTTGATGATTTTCCGGATCGATACTTTCTGTGCCGTTACCGGTACCGAGCTCATTCATATTTTAACGTGATAACACCGTAATAACTGAATTGTAAACAACCGAATTTCCAACATGTAGGATGTGTGGGTCCTATTATTATATATTAGGTTATTTAAATCGTTTTTTTAGGACAGAGTGACTATCCTTACCACGTTATTTTTATTTATGTTTTGATATTAGGTATCTGTTTGCCGTTGCTGACACGCGTTTTGCAATCATTATATCCCGCCGTAACGCGCTGGCGGAAAATCAACTAGTTATATTGAAAAGTCAACATATGATGTGACACTATATGTCATTATCAATGGTGTTATATGCATGGAGTTATAAATTATTGTACAACAATGTAACTCTAGAAAAACAAATTACCCGCATAGTTCTCATCTAATTTTATTAGATTTAAAAAATTAATGTAATGTATACTTTAAGATAATGCCGCCATAAGATCCACTGTACTCAAACCAATACAAAAAGTTAATTAAAAAAACAACAAAATAATTACATTTTACATCTTTACAAAATAATAATTTATGGACAAACCACACATTGTAACACTTGCTTTGGTGTTCACGAGCAGTTAGTTATTTATAGACACATACACATACACACATAAAATCACCAAGAATAAACTAGGTAGCAAAACATAGATGGCATCCCAAAGGTCATCAACTCTATCTCTTTAACCATAACATTTTTTTTGTTTCCATCATGTTTTTATTTCTACTTATTTATGATAGCAAAACTCATCATCTTGAATTTACTAACAATGTAAAATCTTTTGTGTACTATTTTTTATCGGTTTAGAATAGCCGTCGTTACAGGAGGAAAAAGAGGTATTGGTTTTGAGATATGCAAACAACTGGTTTCTTCGGCTCGTGATCTTCTAGTTGTCATAACAGCAAAAGACGAACAAAAGGGTCTCCAATCTCTTGACAAACTTAAAACTTTAGGTTTGTCTGAAAATGTAGCGGTCCGGCAACTTGATGTCAAAAATCCCGACAGTATCGCATCATTTGCAGATTTTATCAGGACTAAGTTTGGAAAACTCGACATATTGGTATTGATAAGATGTTAAGACAGCAAAACCTTTTGTTTTCAAAATAGATACATGTTTTTTACTAAATTTTCATGTATGGTGCTTAATTAAAAGGTTAACTGATTGTCATAAATCAAAGAAAGAGAACTTAACCAAAAAAAAATTGAGTTCTGGTTTTTCATTTATAATGTATAGCTAAGTTTGGTCCTCGTCCTTGAGGTTTGACCATTTTAACTAGTTGAGTACCAAGCTCAAATTGTTAACGTATCTGGCCTGTTGTTAAAATGAGTTTGGTACTCAAGTTGTTACATTGGACAAACCTAAGGGACAAAAACCGAACCTAAGTATATAATTTATATTTTTTGTACATCCTCTTACAAAAAATATATGAGTATTCGTTTGTTTGTTTGATCTTTGAAAGTCAAGTTGACCTTGGGGACAGGTGAACAATGCAGGGGTGAATGGGATCATTGTCGATGAGAAGAACTTGAACGTCAAGCCTGATGAGGTTGGTATTCACTTATTGAGTTATAGCTAGTAACATACTATAAAAAAAAAATCATTTTTGATAAATGATGAAAGTTGTATAGGCTACGGGAGTAAAGGCATATATGACAAAGCAGATTATGTTGCAAACATACGAAACAGCCAAAGATTGTATTGAAACTAATTATTATGGGACCAAACATGTCACCCAAGCTCTTTTACCATTTCTTCACTTGTCCACTTCGCCAAGGATCGTCAATATTTCTACCGGGATATCAAAACTTGAGGTATTATCGGTCTCTTTTTGCTGTGCTACTAAACAGACGAGTATCATTATAAAAAATAAAAAAAATAAAAAAAAAAACATTGGTAATTACCTATGAATCCCACAAAACAAAAAGAGAGATATATATATATATATATATATATATATATATATATTTTAATTGTAGTTGGATAATTTACCAACAAATTTCTAACAGAACCCGCAAAATCCAACAAATAATAATTTTAAGATATGTACAGTTTTTTAGCGACAAATTTGTAACTAAAAAGCTATTGGTAAAAGAATTTTTTATTTTTTTATTTTATAAAAAATACCGAGGAATATAGGGTAAGGTTAATGCGAGAATCACCTTTATTGCGAGAACCGCGAGAACCAAGAACCAATGTGAACACAACCTAAAATAGCTAAAAAAAACCTAACCCCCACCCCCCCCCCCCCCCAAAAAAAAAAACCTAACCCCCCCCCCCCCCCCCCCCAAAGCTAAAATGCTAAAAACTAAACCCCCAAAAAACCTAAAAAAAACCTAACCTCCACCCCCACCCCCCCCCCCCCCCCCCAAACCTAAAATGCTAAAAACTAAACCCCCAAAAAACCTAAAAAAATCAAAAAAAAAAAATTGTGTGTTTTTTAGCTATTTTTAAGCATTTTTTGTTGTGTTCACATTGGTTCTCGCGGTTCTCGTAATAAGGGATGGTTCCTAACGGATCTTTGTCCTATATATATAGGGAGAAGATCATGCGAGAACCACCTCTTATTGTGAGAACCGCGAGAACCAATGTGAACACACCAAAAATGCCTAAAAATAGCTAAAAATCACACAAAAAAAATTTTTTTGATTTTTTTAATATTTTTTAGGTTAAAATCGCTACTTTTCGAAGCAAAAAAAAAAAAAATTTTTTTTTTTTTTAAATTTTTTTTTTTTTTTTTTTGCTTCGAAAAGTAGCGATTTTAACCTAAAAAATATTAAAAAAATCAAAAAAAAATTTTTAGATTTTTTTAGGTTTTTTGGGGGTTTAGTTTTTAGCATTTTAGCTTTTGGGGGGGGGGGGGGGGTGTTTAGGTTTTTTTTTTTGGGGGGGGGGGGGGGGGGTTAGGTTTTTTTAGCTATTTTAGATTGTGTTCACATTGGTTCTCAAGGTTCTCACAATAAGGGTGGTTCTCGCATGAGCCCCTCCCTATATATATAAAATCCAACGGTAACTCGGTCACTAAACGTCGATCAATAGTTTGGTGGAAATTGGATTACCCATGCCCATTTTTCAGACGTAGTATGCCCAGTGGCTTACCCATGTGGTGGCTTGGACGGATGGGCGGGCGCCCTACTTAATTTTTTTTTTGTATATTTTATAGGCAAAAATCTCGATCCGACCCTTTGAAAATTTGATTGAACTCCTCATTCACACTTTTAGAAAATAATTCTTGGGTCCGCCACTGCATGACACACCGTACCATTGGTGATACTCATTCGTTTTGTAGTGTCTCGTTACCGCCACCGTTACCCCACCAGCACCGAACGATTAAGCTTAACAATGGTCAGATTAGTGACACATTTAAGATTAGAATAGTAAAAAGACAATGTGATGTGTTTGTGATTGTAGAATATTAAAGATGAAAATATGAAAAAAGTGCTTAGCAACTTTGATGGACTTACGGAGGAGGTCTTGGACGAAGTTGTGAACGGATTTTTACGCGATGCTAAAGATAATTTGCTGGAGGAGAAGGGGTGGGACGAACCATTTTCGGCTTATATCGTTTCTAAAACTGTTATTAATGCATACACTAGGGTTCTTGCTAAAAAGTACCCATCTTTTCGTATAAATTCAGTTAATCCTGGTTTTACGAAGACGGTCATGACCCATTATCAGGGGATCTACACACCCGATGAATCTGCTAAAGGTCCGGTCCGGCTAGCTTTGATACCCGATGAGGGTCCTTCTGGTCGTTTCTTTTTTCAAATAGAAGAAACGAACTTTTGAAATCGCAATGTATCGGTATATTTATGTCTTAGTGGTTCGGTGTATTGTCATGTAGTCATGTTGGTTGGACTATTATTACAAGTACATTGTCTTTTTTTCAAGGAAGAGAACGTATAATTAAATTGAACTTCCATTAGCCCATGATTCCCATGATTATGTTCCCCTGATGTAATTGTATGCTTATATAAAAGATTATTGTTTTGAGTTGGGATATGAATGAAAAATATGAAAATTAGTCTGATCTCTCTCTAATTCCTTTCGGCTTCTCATCTTATTTCTTTGATTCAAGTTTGGTATTTAAGATTTTTTTTGTCTATATATTTTAAAACCATTTGAGAATCGAAATGTAAAATGATAGCATAGCAACCTTATATGTTAGCCATAAGATATTGTTATTTAAAACCATTACATCAAATAAAGTCTTATCTTATGTGTTAGTGCATGAACTTCTTGTTAAGGCCATAAGACGATTCACACGAACACTAGAACAAGCACAGCAAGCTCACACATCTCACGCTCTAAATTACAAGAACAAGAACACAAGATTTATAGTGGTTCGGTCTAATCTGACCTACATCCACTCTCCACAACTAGTTCGTTCTTTGTATTAGGTGCTCAAAGTGTTACAGTACATGAATGAGAAGTATTTATAGGGGTTACAATTAGGTTACTGAATATAATAATGAGATATACTTCAGGAGTAGTAATATCCCAGGTATTAGTCTAGAGGATAACTAATTCCTCTTCCTGAGTCAAAACCTCCATAACCCAACACTTCTTACACCCAAGAAAGATGTGTGTGGTCAGTGCATAGGGTAATTAACAAGATAACTATGAGCTATAAGTTTCCAGTTCCTCACCTTGATAACTTACTAGATCAACTATTAAGGGCAATTTTTTCCTCTAAGATAGACATGCTAAATGACTTTAACCGTATTGGAATCAAGACAAGTGATGAGTGGAAGAGAACTCTCAGAACAAAGGGTGAGTTGTTAATTTGAGTGGCTCATTATAACATTCAATCTATCAAACACACCTAGTACATTTATGTATTTGATGCCTCAAGTACTCTCATCGTTGACAAGTTAATGTGGTTTGTTTTGATAACATCTGAATTTATAGTCGTACAAAGAAACAACATCTTAGTCACTTGAAGAAATGTATTTTTTTAGAGAAACATGGTCCTCTTTATTTGCTATATAGTGAGTATTGAAGCAATACAAATAGCTAATGACAAAGTTAAAGCAATCAAAGACTAGTCCTTTAAAATGAGAATGACTGAGGTTTGTCCTCTAAAATGAGAATGACTGAGGTTTGACTCAAAACCTCCATAACCCAACAATCTCTCACTTGGAGGCTTTGACGACTTCAAACTGCTCTCCTTAAAACTTCATATTCATAAGTTCCTCTGTAAACACTTCATCTTCACTAGTTGTGGGCGGCCTTCTCATCAATTACCCTGAAGGCTCATTGAAGCTCCCACTTAGCTTCAACTCATTAGTCACTACCCGTGACTTGTTCTCTGTCCCTTCTGGCTCCCACTTAAACAAACTGCCGGACTCTGAGAAAACCTGAGAGCTAACACTCTCCATCATAAGCATGTAATTAACTGGAGAGACTTTCACCGCTGGAATACAAGTTCTCTTAACCCCTTGTCGTCTGGGAGCTCTGACTGAAGCACTACCTGTGCTCCCACTGCCACGAAAACCCTTGACTGGTTTCTCTGAACCTTTCCTAGCACGTTCAACCTGAATCTGACTTGTGACTCGGGGTTTATCTTCTGCAAAACAAACCTTCTTCTACCCCCGAGATTTTGTGAACCGGATCTTGGTCTTCTTCTGAACTGGGAGAACCTCTCCCTCAGGCGGTATACTGACCATGTACAATGATCCTCTTTTCTTGCCACGTGCAACTACTAAATTTCCCTTAATTACCTTCCACTGTCCACTACCGAACTTAACCTCGTGACCTTGATCATCCAGCTGCCCGACTGAAATAAGCATTTTCTTCAAGCCTGGAATGACTCTTACGTCTCTCAAAGTCCAAGAAGATCCGATTGAAGTAACTAAGTCAATATCACCCATGCCTGTGACATCTAAGACTTCATCATTTGCAAGTCGTACCTTACCAAAATTCCCAATTTTAAGATTCCGTAGTGCTTCACTGTTGTGGGTAGCGTGAAATGAAGCACCCGAATCCATAACCCAGGAATCCACACTGCTCTCCACATTACAGATCAAAACTTCATCATCTGAGTAGTCTACTGTGGCGTTAACTTCTTTCTTGTCGTTTGGACATTGATTCCTGAAATGTCCAACCTCTTTACAGTTCCAACAGGTTACATCATTTCAAGCCCTGGACTAACTCCTCTTTCTGTTCTTACTGCCACTACATCTGTTATTCTTCCTTCCTCTGCCAACATGCATGAAATCACCCGACGATCCACCTGAATTTCTTCTTCTGACATCTTCGCCTAGAATAAGATCCTGCATCTTCACAAACGTAAACTTGCTCGTGTCTGAAGAGCTCGTAACAACAGTTACTGTTCCAAACCAACTATCGGGTAATGAGGACAATAACAATAGGGCTTGGACCTCATCATCAAACTTAATGTTCACAGACACCAAACGAGACAATATCGAGTTTAAGTTATTGATGTGCGCTGTAACTGAATCACCTTCCCTCATCCTGGTACTCACAAGCTCTCGAATAAGATAAACCTTGTTCGCTGCAGAAGGCTTCTCATACATATTCGATAATGCTGCCATCATTCCTCTAGCTGAGGTCTCCTTCTGGATGTTGAGTGCAACATTCTCCGATAGAGAAAGCGTTTTATCCATCCTATCCCAATTTGCTTGTGGCATTTTTTCTGGCCTTTCATCCTCGAGCACTACATCTAAGTCTTTCTGACAAAGTAATGCCTCAATCTGCATCTTCCACCAACCAAACTTCTTCCCGTTAAACTTTTCGATTTGCACCTTCCCATCTTCTGCCATGATGAAAAATAACACAACTAAACGAAACTAAAATCGAAAAAAAAAATAAACTGAAAAAATCAGCACTGAAACAAATGACACTTGATCACTAGCATACGATTCCGTTTCTCTGAGTTGTTAGGTTGATAAGATCCTTGCCAAAGGTTGAGGAGCCTTTTTGCAAATAAGGGAAAAACTGATTTTCCCCTTAAAAGAAAGAAAAAAGAGACGTATGTTCTCTTCTTCTTCCCCTGGACGCACCCTGCTCCACACCTTCACAAAATTCAGTCACCAAAGTGCAAAATCAAAGTCCTAATCTTCAATTTTGGAACCCTAGATACGATATCTAGCAACAATGGTCTTCAATTTTGTAACCCTAGGTGGTGGCGGCTACTGGGTTATTGAAACCCTAGTCGCAATCTGCACCAGAAGTCCTCAAACGATGCCCTACTCGGAGTTGGAAAGTGACGGCGGTGGCGGCGGCTGTGCTAGCGGCGGCTGATTCAGAAACCCTAATCGCGATGTATGCGACTGTGACTGAAACCCAAGACCACGACTTCTTCTTCAACGGGTAAGTATTCTTCTTATTCACCTCTTACCTAGTTCGTGTGAATCGATCAAGAGCCTGAGCTCTGATACCAGTTTTTAGGGTCAGAACACGATTCACACGAACACTAGAACAAGCACAACAAGCTCACACACTCTCACACTCTAAATCACAAGAACAAATACACAAGATTATAATGGTTCGGTCTAATCTGACCTACATCCACTCTCCACAACTAGTTCTTTCTTTGTATTAGGTGCTCAAAGTGTTACAGTACATGAATGAGAAGTATTTATAGGGGTTACAATTAGGTTACTGAATATAATAATGAGATATACTTCAAGAGTAGTAATATCCCAGGTATTAGTCTAGAGGATGACTAATTCCTCTTCCTGGGTCAAAACCTCGATAACCCAACACTCCTTACACCCAAGAAAGATGTGTGTGGTCAGTGCATAGGGTAATTAACAAGATAACTATGAGCTATAAGTTTCCAGTTCCTCACCTTGATAACTTACTAGATCAACTATTAAGGGCAACTTTTTCCTCTAAGATAGACATGCTAAATGACTTTAACCGTATTGGAATCAAGACAAGTGATGAGTGGAAGAGAACTCTCAGAACAAAGGGTGAGTTGTTAATTTGAGTGGCTCATTATAACATTCAATCGATCAAACACACCTAGTACATTTATGTATTTGATGCCTCAAGTACTCTCATCGTCACTGACAAGTTAATGTGGTTTGTTTTGATAACATCTGAATTTATAGTCGTACAAAGAAACATCATCTTAGTCACTTGAAGAAATGTATTTTTTTTCTTATTTGCTATATAGTGAGTATGGAAGCAATACAAATAGCTGATGACAAAGTTAAAGCAATCAAAGACTAGTCCTCTAAAATAAGAATGACTGAGGTTTGTACCTTTCATGCTTGCTAAACGATACTGACCATACGTCATAACTTTAGCATTATTGTGTCCTTAATCTTAACTATTTGTAGATATGGATAATATAAAGGGACCATCGAAGCAAGAAGCCAAACGATGTTTATTTATGTCAAGGAGAAGTTGGCTACAACACATGTCTTATCAGTTATCATTACCTGAAACTAACAAAATCTCTAAACTAGAATGTGATGTTGCCAGAATGATCTTTGATTTCTAGAACGTGAATGATAAAACTCAACTTTATATAACTTGAATTCGAATAAAATGGAATTGAACGATGTATAAATGAGAAATATACCCCTATTCATAGTTTCTAATGGATGCAAGTGAATAGACGTGTCCTTTGATGAAGAGTCGTGTCTCTAGATCTTGTGGTTGAGATTGTGTGTGAAGAGGTGTATCTCTTGGATCAAAAGTCACGTCCCTTCCTTCTTCCTTTTGTTGGTGCATGTTATATGACAACAGCTTTGGATTGGTCTTTGGATATTAAACAGAAGATTGGATCATGAAGACTTAAAGAAAAACGAGTTCTATGAAGCCCATTCAGTCCAAGTTTGTACTAAGTCTATTAGGCCCAAGTTTATGTGACAAATGTAATATGGGCAAAGCCCAATTCGAGATCTTGGCTGTGTGTATATAAACAGCCTTAGTCTTGAGTTCTAGGAGACACTTTAGACAACTTGAGAGCCTCTTGGAGATTGTGAGAGAGCATTCAAGTGTGAGAGGTTAAGAACAAAACAGAAATCGGCTGTTAGGTTCTTGTAGATCTTAGTGATTGTAAAACACTTCTAAAGGTTTGATAATCACAAAAGATCAGTTTGAAAGTTTGCGTGTTTGAGTGTTCGAGTTCTTGTTCTTCTACATAATCTTGTTTCTGTGTTCGAAGATCAGTCAAGGGGATTCTGCACCCTTGATAGATTAACAGTCTTGTACGATCCATACGTGATTCAGGGACCTACAATTGGTATCAGAGCTTTTGCTCTTGTGCATGGTTCAAGACTGAAGACTGGATTCAAGCTGTGTTTCGGTTGAAGAAGTTTTGGTGTCTCATTCATAATTTTCGTGAAGAACAGCAAGAACAAGGAAGAACAGTTCAAAATTCTGAGTTTTGAACTGTTTTGGTAGTTGGTTGTTTGAAATTTCGAGTTTAAGTTCTGGGTTTTTGCGAAGAACACGAAGAACACTTGAAGAACAGTTTAAATTCGTGTACTTTAATCTGTTTTGATTATTGTTTTGACTGTTTTCGTGTTTGTAGGAAAGAAGTGCTGATTAAGACCTTGCTTGTGCGATCTGGATTGTCAGCTGCTGCTGTTGTTAGCTGCTGCATGTTTCAGGATTGGGTGGCTGGGTGGCCCAATCAGCTCTTGAGCGATTTTAACAGATATCTCGGTGACCGGCGAAGTTAAATCCAAAGGCGACTTTGGTAACCGTAAAATTTTCCTCAGCGAAATTATTACGGTTTTCGGCGACTTTACAGGTCGTTGTAATCGAGAAGTTGACCGGCGAAATTGAGCAGCGATTTTAAGTAAAACTGTTGAGCAGCGAGCTTGACCTACTTGTCCAGCGAAATTAACCCAGAACTCAGCGAAATTAGGAGAGAAATTAAGGGGTGGAATTTCAGTTGGCAAGCGTCGAAAATATTTCAGAGTTTTGCAAATAGAAATTGATCCGTAGCTCGTTTGAAGAAACTGTTTGCACCGTTGAACTCGTGGGATTTTTAGGAAAAAAAAGTCTGGAAAATCCCGAATTCAGTTTTCGACATTATATATCATTGGATTCGTCTTTTCGAGACGATTCTAACGGTGTAATTTGGTAACCACTGTTTTCGGAGAAATTTTGTACGGTTTTATCAGTTCGCTTACGGTAAAAGCTTGAAAAGGACCAGTATAGGAGTTAGATTTGGATTTTGATTCAGGTTACCAAAATCCATTTAAACTTTTACGCTGCGTGATGGTTAAGATGGATAATGGAAGTGAGGTTGTTAAGAACTGGCCAAAGCTTATAAATGTCAATGAATATGCTGAATGGAAAAAGAAGGTTGAGGCATATGTTGAAAGTAAGGATGCGAGAATGTGGAGTTGTATGATAGATGGATACTTTGCTCCCACACGTCGTGTTGATGGTAGAGTAAAAGTAATTTCTTATGAGAAGATGGATGAATCTGAGAAACAGTTGGTTGAAGCTGAGAAGAAAGCTTTCGCAGCAATAAAGATGTCCTTGCCTGAGGGTGTTAAACATACTTTCAAGACGTATGGGACTTCTAGAGAGCTGTGGGAAGCTTTGGAAAAACGTTATCAGATCTCTTCACAAGTAAATTCTTGTGATCAAGCATTGGTAGCTGAGCTTGCAGCTGTGAAGTTTGGACAGGGAGCTGCTGAGGTAGAAGAGAAGAAGGAAGCAGATGAGGAGAATGCTGAAAAGAAGGGTGCAGAAGTTTCAAAGGGCTTGGCTAATGTGAATGGACTTACAGCAGAGGTAAAGGTATCATCAGAATCTGTAAGTCATACATGTCTTAATTGCACTGAACTACAGGTTAAAGTTGACAGACTATCGGAGCAAAACAAAATTCAGTCAGCTGAATTAGAAAAGTTAACAGAGTCAAATGTTCTTTTGATTAAACGAGAGTCAGATTGTTTAACAAAACTCAAATCAAATGAACAAGAAATTTGCAATTTAACAAGCAAAGTCAATGAACTGTTACAGGTCATTGATTTGGCTCGTGAAACTGTGAAAGAAAAGACTAACGAGCTTTCAGAAAAGTGCACAGAATTGGCTGATGCACAAGCCAAAATTGTTGAACTTCAGGGGAAGCTAAACAATTTTGGGAATTCTTCGTTAGTCAGGACTCAAATTCAAAAAGGTTTAAAAAGGAGTAATGATAAAACAGGGGTGGGGTTTACTAAAGCTTCATCTTCTGGAAATCAAGACTACTCTTTTCTACCAAATGAAGAAGAGCTAATTGATCCGATAGCTGTGGACTTACCCAATAGTCCAGTTTCTTTGAAAGAATCTGTTGGGTCTAACAGTACACCTCGTAAAGTGGATGAGGATACTGAAGACAAAAAGACCAACACATTTAAAAATGGATCAAACAAAAAGAAAACTTGTAAGAAAAGATCCTGTTTTAAATGTCACAACAAAGGGCACGTGGCGAGTTGTTGTCCTTTGAAGAAAGGTAAACAAAAAGTTGATGAGGTTAAGGATGGGAATCAGGTTGGGTCAAGCAATAGCGTAAAACCAAGTTGTCAGACAAAGAAACCTGAATCTCAATCAAATCCCTCAACTTCGAAAATATTTGATAGACCAAGAAGTATTTCTCCACAATTTAGTCAATATAGTGGTAAATCAAATCGTTTTCAAAGTCAAAATAAAAATTTTGGATATCAAAATCGATACCAGACTGCTGGTAATCGAAATTTTCAACAAAGAAATGGACATAGGGGTTTTAGTAACTCGAATGTTCAACAACATCCAAATTTTTTTCAAAATTCATGGAATGATTATAGGAGAAGAAGGTATCAAGATAAAAAGTTACCCAAGGATCCATTGAAGTGTAATGGATATTGGATGGATGTTCCCGTAGTTGGTGAATTTGGACGACCCAAGACCATTAAGGCTTGGGTCCCCCAATCTAACTAATTTCTTAGTTGGTGTGTGCAGGAGCTGCTAAGGAGGATTATCAACTTATGTTGATAGTGGCTGCTCTAGGCACATGAAGGGGGATGTGAGATTGTTGATATATTCATATTGATTGATTTAAATTGAAGTTCAAAGTGCTGAGTCGACACACTAGATAACCTGGCAGATCTTTATACTAAAGCTTTTGACAGGGCTCGCTTTGAACACTTAGTCGAACTCAATGGGATGAGGAATCCTGAATAACTGGTTTTTCATAAGAATTTTTGTAAATAATTTACTGTTTTTCTTAAAACTCAAAAATACAAAAACATCGAAAAATTTCAAAAACACAAAAACAATAGAAAAGCAAAAATGAGTTTCCTGGCGAGCAAAAGAGAAAATGATAGTACATCAGTGGTCTGTCTAAACCTCTTTAAACCTTAAATGAAATATGCTAAGCAGCTCTATACAAGATGTATCGGTAGGCTCACAATCATTTTAAAGTGTGCAGGGTGATATAAACTAAAATCGACTGAAGACCAGGTGGGAATCATTCATTGGCATATGGTCTTAGTACCGAAATTTCGTTTGAGAGATTGCCGAGGTTCTGAGATATTCGGTCTTTATGCTGCTTATCATCTGGGTATCATGGTTGTATCTTTTACCGAAAAATAACGGGGACGCAAGTCTAGATCTTCCATGATATCATACATACGTGTACATATTGCATTCGACCTCAATAAGTGATCAACAATCACATGTCCCCAAAATAAGTGATAATATATCACATTTATCCGGGAGTCAAGTTCGTCTCTCTGCTGTACGAAAGTACTGACCTGTTCACGGACTTGCTCCTGTGCCCTCATGCATCTGAAAATCAAGTTCCTCATCAATAAGTGATTCTATCACATAGGGCTTGTTTTCAATCAAAATAAGTGAGTTTCTCACATCATATACGGTCAAACAGATGATAATCGGTATACTCACCGGTAAGATGAACCCTCGTGCATACCTTGATACGGGAATGTGTCGTGATGTGGATGAACACCGGTCGGTAAGTATAAATCATACCTTAACGTATCCCCTCGCCATGATTACATATGATAAGTTGAGCTTATGTGGACAACAATACTGATAATCGTTATAGGATGCTTATCTAAATGTTAACTAAAAGAACAACAAGAGCGTTTTGACATGACCGTACACTGATATGATTCTCTTACCCTCGAAACTCGCAAAAAGAATGTCTGTAAATATTTCTTTACTGCTTTCAGTCTTTACATTTGAAAATATAAAAAATCCAAAAATAGTGTATTTTTCTGTTAAAAATTCTTAATGTACGGAAAACTGTTATTCTTGGAGGAGTTGTTACCGAAAGGGGGAGACTGTGTTAGAAAGTGGGTTCAAAACTTTTTAAATCATGCAGGCTATAAGGTGGTTGTTAAAAATTTGTGCGTGTTGGTGCTTAATCTGATACAGTTTAACTATCTCTAGTATAATAAAAATTCTTTAACTATGTTGAAAAATTCTTATGGTTTCTCGAGATGTTTGTTTTATAGTATACAGATTGAAGCAGTTTGTTGATGAGAAGTTGCTGTGAAGAGAGGAGGAGTTTGTTGCTGCTTGGTAGAATCCTCCTTCTACAATGCAGAGTGGATGCTGTGAAGACTTACATTGAATGCTGAATCAAAACTTGGAAGATTTGGTGATTGGATGCATCAGCTTAGGGGGAGTCTGTTGCTGACAAAGATGTTGCTGACAAAGACAGAATTCATGTTGAAGCTGACGCTATCCAAAGACCAAAGACTGTGAGATTCTGAAGACTAAAGTTTCCTTTGCAAGCTATTGTCAAGGGGGAGTTTGTTGGTGCATGTTATATGACAACAGCTTTGGATTGGTCTTTGGATATTAAACAGAAGATTGGATCATGAAGACTTAAAGAAAAACGAGTTCTATGAAGCCCATTCAGTCCAAGTTTGTACTAAGTCTATTAGGCCCAAGTTTATGTGACAAATGTAATATGGGCAAAGCCCAATTCGAGATCTTGGCTGTGTGTATATAAACAGCCTTAGTCTTGAGTTCTAGGAGACACTTTAGACAACTTGAGAGCCTCTTGGAGATTGTGAGAGAGCATTCAAGTGTGAGAGGTTAAGAACAAAACAGAAATCGGCTGTTAGGTTCTTGTAGATCTTAGTGATTGTAAAACACTTCTAAAGGTTTGATAATCACAGAAGATCAGTTTGAAAGTTTGCGTGTTTGAGTGTTCGAGTTCTTGTTCTTCTACATAATCTTGTTTCTGTGTTCGAAGATCAATCAAGGGGATTCCGCACCCTTGATAGATTAACAGTCTTGTACGATCCATACGTGATTCAGTGACCTACACCTTTGTTGTTGTCGACCAAAAGAGTGTGACCCGAGGGACACATCGATTCCCTTGGGGTCTCGGTTACAAACTTCTGACTTGACACCTTTGGTCCCCGAACTTCATAACTACCTCTAAACTTACTTTACACTAATTACTATTTAACCCTTGTACTTGGATGTGAATGATTAGCGATTTCATTCACCCCCTAATCATGAACATCCTTAAGTTGTTGTAGATCTTGAACTCCGAGCAGTTCTCGCATTGTAGCAAACTTGACCCTTGCTAGTGCCTTTGATAATGTCTGCCCATTGTAGTTCTCCACTGATGTGTTCCAAATTGATGTGTTCATTCTCCACGTATTCCCTTATGAAATGATAGCGTATATCAATGTGCTTGCTTCTTCCATGAAATACTGGATTCTTCATGAGTGTTATTGCAGAAACATTATCCATCCTTAGTGTTATCTTCTCTCCCTTCCAGCCTGTAACTTCACTTAACAATCTTTTAAGCCACAGTGCTTAGCATGCTACTGCGGTGGTTGCCATGAATTCTGATTCACATGATGATAATGCCACTATCTGTTGCTTTTGTGTGCACCAAGTTATAGGCGATTCTCCAAAGTAGAATACCAGACCAATTGTACCTTTTCCTTTGTCTGTGTTAACTCCATAACTGCTATCATTATAACCTATGATCTTACATCCTCCTTGCTTCTTATATATAATTCCGTGCTCTTTAGTTCCTTTGATATAACGTAGTACTTTCTTTACTGCTTTTAAGTGATGCTCCTTTGGTTCTAGCATGAATCTACTAAGCAGACTGACTAGGTAACATAGATCTGGCCTTCTATGCAGTAAGTACCTGAGAGAACCTATTAGGCTTCTGATATGTGTTGCATCTACTAGATCTCCTTCTTCAGTCTTGGTTAACTGTGTTCCTGGATTCATAAGAATCTTTGTGCCATTGCAGGTTAACATATCAGACTTTACGTCTAAGTGATGTACCTCCCAACCTTCATATGCTGCTAAAGCTAACATTAGTCGAATTATCTCTATGCGTGCTACTGGTGCAAATACTTCATCAAAGTCTATTCCATGTTGCTGAACATAACCTTTTGCTACCAGCCTTGCTTTTTATCTGAAAACTTCTCCATTTGCATCTTTCTTAGTCTTGAATACCCACTTTAAACCTATTGCCTTATGATCTCTTGGCAACTCTGTCAATTTCCAAGTGTTATTCTCGTTTATTGAGTCTAGCTCAGCCTTCATTGCTTCAATCCATTTTCTGTCATTAGTTGCTTCCTTGTAATTCCTTCCTTCTTCTTCTTCAGCAAGTAGTAATTCATATGGGAGTGTCACTGATACTCCTCGTTGTACTTTTAGATGCTACTTGAATTTCCTCCGTCTCTTCGTATAGTTCTTCGAGACTTCTCAGTTTTAAGGGAGTGTCACTGATACTCCTCGTTATACTTTCAAATGTAGGTGGACCTCTACTTGAGAATCTGCGTGAACTTCCTGATGAATTCTGATTGTACGAATGTGCTGGCAGGGTTACATAGGAGTCTGGTTCTTCTGTCTAATCTACTCATGAGTATTCATGATGTGACCCACTACTATCAGGACTACTTGGTGCATTTTCTTCTAACTCTGGTGGGTTGTCATCTTCTTGAATGACAAAGTTTGTCCATTCAGGATTTCCTGAATCTATCATCTCCTTATAGCTATTCTAGTTCCATGGTTGACCTTCCATGAACTTTACATCTCTACCGACACATATCTTGTTCCTTGCCAGATCATATAATCTGAACGCCTTTGATCCTTCTTCTATTCCAAGATATATCATAGGTGCACTTCTATCATCTAACTTCTTTTGTTGAAGTGATAGTACCTTAGCGTATGCTGTGTAGCCAAAAACCTTTAGGTGTTCCAGATTCAGCTTTCTTCCTTTCAATGCTTTATATGGGGTCTTGTTCACCAAAGATTTTGTTGGAATCCTGCTTAATACGTATAACGTATGTCTTATTGCTTCACCCCAAAAATTATGTGGCATGTTCATTGCCTTGAGCATACTACGAGTAGTTGACAACGTCGTCCTTTTCCTTCTTTCCACTACTCCATTTTGCTGTGGGGAATACATGATGTAAGCTGTCTCGCTATGCCGTTGTCTTTGCAGTACTTGTTGAATTCAGTCGACATGAATTCTCCTTCTCTGTCTGTCCTTGGCATCTTTAACTTGGTTCATGTTTCTGTCTCCATCTTTTCCTTGAACTGCTTGAAAGTTTCGGATGCTTAATCCTTGGAAGTTAGTAGATATGCCCACATGTAGCGAGTGCAATCGTCTACAAGTAGGAATATGTACTTCTTCCCAGCATGTGTTGGTGGGGATATAGGACCACACAAATCTCCATAGACTAAATCCAGAGGTTTTAAAGATCTGAATTTACTAATTTGGAAATGGTGTCCTAATATGTCTCCTTAATAAGCATGCGTCACACACTTGACTAGCATGACTTATTTGAGGAACTCCATGTACCAAGTTCTTTCGAGTCATTTCTCTGATAGCATTAAAGTGTAAATGGCCTAACATCACGTGCCATAACCATGCTAAATCTTATTTGTTTGAGAGCAGGTAGATTAGCCTTCCAATCTTCAATTTTACTTTATATAGCTTGATCATCATTCTCCTGACTCGCATTGGTAACTTTCTATTTCTGTCACGGAGTGTTAGTAAGTCTCCGTCCATAACTATTTTGCAACCAATTTCTATGAGTTGTCTGATGTGTGTAAAATGCAACATATAAATTACATCAAATGTGGCATAAAACTAACCCTTTTTTAGTACTAATGTTGGAAAGAGTGTGCTTTTGTCTTTCTTTTGTATTTTCAGGGTTAAAAGAGCTTAAATGAACAAAAGAAGCAAAAATGCAGCTAAATCTAACAATAATACAAGAAAAGGAATAAACGTGGCATGCCCGACCCCTCGACAGCATCTTCCCAAGCAAAAACAAAAAGTCAGAAGGCTGAACATGCCCCGTGCTCATTGAACACGGGGGCGTGCCCAAGAGTCTGCAGAAAAGACAAAGTTGTAGAAGCTTCTATCTCCCAACACGGGGGCGTGCCCAGCGGACACAGGGCCGTGGTCAACGCTAAGATTCACAGAATCCAGGCAAATCTTGAAAGTACAGATATGCTTCTGCACACGGGGCCGTGCCCAGCAGACACGGGGGCGTGGTCAACTAATGCAGACAAACTGCATTTAATGAAGAAAGAGAAGATAGATGGACACGGGGCCGTGTCCGGGCTTCTGTGCAGGCTATAAATAGAGGTGTTTGGTTCACTTCAAAGGCATCCTTTGGCAAACCACCTCTCTCACACTTCACCCACCTAGGGGCGGAGCTACCTTATGCCGGGGGACAACGCCCGCTACGGCTTGGCGCGGAAAAATTTGGAAAAATTAGTGTAAATTTTGGAAAAAATTAAGGTTTTTTCGATTTCGTTACGGCTTATTTATAAAACGATACGGCTTGGCGGATTTTCTAGATCCGCCACTGCACCCACCCACCACCACCATCACAACCCACATCCACCACCATCATCCATCATCCATCATAGAGTGTGTGTAGTAGTCTCGAGATCCAAGATTGATAGTAAGAGTTCTTGACAATCAAAGGCCATGTTTGCCTAAGTCTCTTACATCACTTGGTGAAGACAAGCATTTAGTGTAATACTTTTTTATTTTTAATCTTTTCGCACTTTTTATTTGGTTATGTATTAATGACTTTAATAACTAGTTTCTTATGTTGAAGGTGAAACTTCCTTATCATTTGTCCGTGGTGTCTTGGCGTTATTTTACTGTCTATATAAAATAAAGGATTTACACCATTCATATCTCCATGGTCTATATGGAGATATGTTGGCTACCTGGTCGGGGGTTAAGGGAATGTTTTGGTAAGAGTCTTGCCTTGTTCAGTGTATAGATCCTGTAAGGACCTGGGTCAAGCTTAGTAGGACCTCCTTCAATACCCACTGGTATTGGATGGCGGGGGTTCGAATTTCTTGATCCCCTCATATGTAAACTACTATTAAAACATTAACCCGGCTCCTTAGGATTGTATCCCTGCTGACTCAAACTACTTAACCGAGGGTAACGTCACCTTCAAAAGAGGGGCCTACCACATTACGCATTAATAACTTAATTAATTACCTTTCAATAATCCAACCCTTTAGGATTGTATCCTTGCTGACTCAAACTACTGAGTTGAGGGTAACGTCACCTTCAAAAGAGGGGCCTACTATTATAACTAAGATAATCTCTTAAAAAGTGCGGAAATAATCAAAGGTTACACTAAAGGCGAGTCGGATCCAAGTGATTCATCTTGTCTATCTGTTTTTATTTTTATTTTTCAGCATTTTTAGTTTTTATTTTCATGTTTAAATCTTTTTCTAAAATTTTGATTTGATTAGACGTCGAGGATAAACCGGTACTAAAAGCTCTTGTGTCCTTGGACGACCTCGGTATCTTACCAACGCTATACTACACTCACGATGGGTGCACTTGCCCATATGTGTGTTTAGTGTTAGTAAAATATCGTGTTTTATAAATTTAAAACTTGACTATAGTGTAAAAAGGGCAAAAAATATACATAAATATATATTACACCGCACACACATCAAGTTTTTGGCGCCGTTGCCGGGGACACAAGGATTTTAAGAAAGTTAGGAATCAACGGCCTAATCGTTTTTCTTATTTGTCTATTTTTTAGGATTTTTATTAAATTTTCAGTTTCTGCAGAGCTCAGCACGGGCCGTGCCTGGTCGGAAATAGGCCGTGCCCAGCATTGTCACTGGCAGTTTTTATTTTCCGAGTTACAGAAAGTTGAGCACGGGGACGTGTCGGTCCAGCACGGGGCCGTGTCGAGCTCCCCAGTAACAGGGATCCGGAAAACAATTACTGTATCTCTGACCACGGGTCGTGTTCATCTGAGCACGGGGCCGTGGTGAAACTTTTGACCAACGTTCTTTTTTGTTTTTATTGCAGGACTTGGAACCCGGCGCCACATCTGAACTTTCTACGCAGTGTATGAGCTCCAGTTCTAGTAGAGACATAAAAGAACCTCTAGACGAACCCGAACCTTTTCTAAGAAAAAGACTTAAAGCTAAAAACCAAGAGAAAGTTTCGGGGGACCCACTTCCAATGGTGGATCAACGTACCCTCATGGATTACCTACGACCCACCGTAGGTAATCTCGGCGTCGCTATCAATGCACCGAATGTCAAGGCCAACAACTTCGAACTTCGGCCGCATTTGATACAAATGCTCCAAAACTCCGCAATCTTCCATGGGCTTGCGGATGAAGATCCCCATTTACATATTACTAACTTCTTGGAAATATGTGATAATTTTCGGATCAATGGAGCATCAAATGACGACATCCGCCTTCGAATGTTTCCATTTTTGCTAAAAGACCGAGCTAAGGCTTGGCTTAATACCCTCCCAGTTGGCTCGGTAAACACCTGGGAAGAACTAGCCCAAAAGTTTTTATATAAGTATTTCCCTCCTGATAAAACGGCTAAACTAATGATTGAAATCAACACATATTGACAAGAGGACGGGGAATCCTTATATGAAACTTGGGAAAGGTTCAAGGAGCTACTAAGAAAGTGTCCTCATCATGGTCTTGTGGTATGGCAACAAGTATCCACTTTCTATAATGGGTTGTTGCCACACACAAGACAAACACTTGACTCTAGCTCCGGGGGACTTTTAGGTAATCGTCGCCCAAATGAACTTTATAATCAAATTGAGGAAATTTCTCAAACCAATTTTCAGTGGCACACCCCCCGAGGCACAAAAGCTATTGCCCCGGGCGCCCATAAGGTTGAGTAAAGCACCTCTTTGCAAGCCCAAATCGAGGCCCTTTCTTCAAAAATCAAAAAGTTAGAAATGGCAAAAACGGCCTCGGTCATGGCTTGTGAAGGGTGTGATGGGCCACATGAAAATTGAAGTTGTATGAAAGAAATGGATAATCAAACAGAAATGGTAAACTACATTGATAATAGACCTAGGCCGTCGGGTCCTCCAACGGGCACCTACAACCAAGGATGGCGTAACCACCCTAACCTTGGTTGGAGAGAACCCGGTAATAGTAGTAACCAACAAAATCTAAACCAATGAACAAACTTTCAACAACCAAGAAATGAGTCACAAAATTTATCTCAACAACAACAAGGGGGACGAGAGAGGCTTGAAGATACCGTATCTCGCCTCATCTCCGACACCGAAAAGAAAAACTCAGATCAATTTCAACAACTGGAATCGAACTTTAGAAATCAACAAGCTAGTATTCAAAACATTGAAAAACAAATAAATCAACTAGCTCAAAATTTCTCTGAGAGACCACAAGGCGCGTTACCAAGCAATATCGAAACCAACCCAAAGGTGCAAGTGCATCTCATCACATTGAGAAACTGTACCATGGGCCCCGAGGAGGCCCCGATACCTCTAACTGAAAAGAGCCGATCTAGCCAAACCACAACTCCACCAATACCCCAACAAGAGATGGCTCCTCCAACAAACCACAACTCCACCAATACTAGATATAGAGGAAGATACCGAAGTACCACTCATCTTAGGGAGGCCATTCCTAGCTACGGCCCACGCAGTGGTAGACATGAATGGTGGAACACTAACATTGAGGGTTGGGGACAAGGAAATGAAGTTCGGAGTTGGTAAGAGAGTAGAAGACGATGACCCGGTCAATTACATGAAAGTCATAGAGTAAAGTTTGGATGATGCTCTCCGACAGTGCAACATGGGATGCAAAACATCCCACTTGGGTAACATATGACTGGCTTTGGGTCTATCCAAGGACCCTTATAAACGTGGCGCACCACAGAGGCATTCCGCGGAACTATCCTTAGTTTAGTTTAGATTAATTTTTATGCTTTCTAGTTTAGTTTTAATTTTCAGGAATAAAACACACTCGGGATGGTGAAGGATACTAAGGGAAACTTGAACCAACACCCCATGCACAAAAATAGAGCCTCCCGACAAATTTTCTTCATTACAGCAAGTTCAGCACGGGCCGTGTACAGCCAACACGGCCCCGTGCTGAAGGATCTGCAGAAAATCGCCCAGTTCAGGTAACTGGACACGGGGCATGTTTGCTGAACACGCCCCCGTGCCCAGGCTTCTGTTACTTTCTAAAAATTTCTGTTACTGGCAACCTGAACATGGGGCCGTGCCCGGACACCACGGGCCCGTGTCCAGATGCCCAGTAACATTAAATTTTGTTTTTAACACACCTTTTACACATTCAATCAACCTAAAAACTTATTTTTGGGACACATTGAGGACAATGTGTAATTTAAGTGGGGGGGATGCTAAAACCTAGAATTTTGCAAGTCCTAATTACAAGCCTTGCAAAAAACTCTATTGGAACCGCTAAACACCCAAAAAAAATTTTCAATTTTTTTTTATTTTTTTACTTGTCTTGGTTTAATTTGGGAATTACAAGTTCTAAAAAGGTTATATTTTTACAAATTTACAACCGATAGCGTCGTGATAAAAAGAACCAACATAAGAAAATTATGAAACGGCATGACAAATCTAGTTAAAATTTGATTATATATGCTTGATCACATAAAAACCCATTCCCACAAAAAGTGAGTTTTGAGCCTTTATTGAGCATACAAATACACATCTTTAACTTTAAATTCTCATTTTTCGTTTCTTGTGTGAATAGCTGCTTGATTTCTTACGACTCTAGAACTTTCCATGGCGATACATTCCCGGTCCTTACCAACTTAAACCCAAGTAAGTAAATGATGGAGGCATTAGGACTAACCCTTTTTCTTTCAACACCATTTTTTTTACCACCTACCCAAAATCTCCCTAGTTAACCCCTTTGAGCCTAAACCTTTTCATTTCTAACCCACAAAACAAACACCCTTTACCCACCAAAACCCTTTTTTTTATTTTAAACCCTTTATTTTAGTAAAAAGCTCGGTTTTTCATATGACATTCCTTATCAATATATATATATAATGAATGATGATGAAGTCAAGAAATAAACAAACAAGTTCATCAAAAAGAACTTTGTTTGAAGAAATGCTTCATTAGAATAAAAAGTCATAAAAAAAGTCTTGCGAAAACCGACGCTTTTTACGCCTTTCGCCCTTTTTCTACTAACCACTAACTCAGAACCACCTACCTTTAACCCAAGCCTAACCTTTCCCCAAAGTCCTCTTGATATTTACAAAGGTGTATAGTTAAAAAGGAGGAGGATTGATTGCTTGGCAAGCATATGGTAGGAGTAAGTTCCATGCCGCTCTCGAGTGTTTCACAAAAATACATCTTCGGCCGAGTGTTGAGTGATCTCTCGTGAGGTATGTGAACTTGTATATAAATAGAATTTTAAAGAGGCATGTTATGCCCAAATAAGTAATTTCTCTTATGTAATGTTCTAAATAAATCATTACGAATAGGATTGTAAATAAAATAAAAATAACACCTAATAAAAATCTTGGATTCCCGACACTCAAGACAAGTCCAAAAACCTTCTCTTCTACCCGTTCCATTTGGGTGTGTAAGCCACATTATAAGGAGTTTTGCTTGAGGACAAACAAAGATTCAAGTGTGGGGGTATTTGATGTGTGTAAAATGCAACATATAAATTACATCAAATGTGGCATAAAACTAACCCTTTTTTAGTACTAATGTTGGAAAAAGTATGCTTTTGTCTTCCTTTTGTATTTTCAGGGTTAAAAGAGCTTAAATGAACAAAAGAAGCAAAAATGCAGCTAAATCTAACAATAATACAAGAAAAGGAATAAATGTGGCATGCCCGACCCCTCGACAGCATCTTCCCAAGCAAAAACAAGAAGTCAGAAGGCTGAACACGCCCCGTGCTCATTGAATACGGGGGCGTGCCCAAGAGTCTGCAGAAAAGACAAAGTTGTAGAAGCTTCTATCTCCTAACACGGGGCCGTGGTCAACGCTAAGATTCGCAGAATCCAGGCAAATCTTGATAGTACATATACGCTTCTACACATGGGGCCGTGCCCAGCAGACACGGGGGCGTGGTCAACTAATACAGACAAACTGCATTTAATGAAGAAAGAGAAGATGGATGGACACGGGGTCGTGCCCAATGGACACGGGGCCGTGTCCGGGCTTCTGTGCATGCTATAAATAGAGGTGCTTGGTTCACTTCAAAGGCATCCCTTGGCAAACCACCTCTCTCACACTTTACCCACCCACCACCACCATCACAACCCACATTCACCACCATCATCCATCATAGAGTGTGTGTAGTAGTCTCGGGATCCTAGATTGACAGTAAGAGTTCTTGATAATCAAAGGCCATGTTTGCCTAAGTCTCTTACATCACTTGGTGAAGACAAGCATTTAGTGTAATACTTTTTATTTTTAATCTTTTCGCACTTTTTATTTTGTTATGTATTAATGACTTTAATAACTAGTTTCTTATGTTGAAGGTGAAACTTCCTTATCATTTGTCCGTGGTGTCTTGGCGTTATTTTACTGTCTATATAAAATAAAAGATTTACACCATTCATATCTCCACGGTCTATATGGAGATATGTTGGCTACCTGGTCGGGGGTTAAGGGAATGGTTTGGTAAGAGTCTTGCCTTGTTCAGTGTATAGATCCTGCAAGGACCTGGTCAAGCTTAGTAGGACCTCCTTCAATACCCACTAGTATTGGATGGCGGGGGTTCAAATTTCTTGATCCCCTCATATGTTAACTACTATTAAAATATTAACCCGACTACTTAGGATTGTATCCCTGCTGACTCAAACTACTTAGCCGAGGGTAACGTCACCTTCAAAAGAGGGGCCTACCACATTACGCATTAATAGCTTAATTAATTATCTTTCAATAATCCAACCCTTTAGGATTGTATCCGTGCTGACTCAAACTACTGGGTTGATGGTAACGTCAGCTTCAAAAGGGGGGCCTACTACTATAACTAAGATAATCTTTTAAAAAGTGTAAAAGTGCGGAAATAATCAAAGGTTACACTAAAGGCGAGTCGGATCCAAGTGATTCATCTTGTATATCTGTTTTTATTTTTTAGTTTTTATTTTCATGTTTAAATCTTTTTCTAAAATTTTGATTGTTGGATTCTGTATGCCCAAGACACATATTAAATTGATGTGGCTAGTACGTTATGATCCAAGTCGAGTCATACCCAAATACAAGCTAGACAAACACTTATAATATTTATTTATGATATGATCAAACAAATAAATATTAAACACTTAGAATATTTAGAAATTGGTTTTCTAAATAATTGCACTTGATAAACTAATAAATTATGTGGATAATTTATTATGAGAGAATATTTTATTTTGTTATTTAAGGGTTAAATAACATTTTTAAAAGTTGCATAAGTCTTATAACATGTGATGTTATAATTTTATAAAATTTATAAAATTAATCAAGACTTAAATTATTTTATAAAAGTAATTTGATTTTTTTATAAAAATTAAAAGGTGGGCCGCCCCCCTTCTCTTTCCAAGACCAAGTATGGTCCAATCAAATAACATGCATTTGCATGTGTTAGAAAGCACTTGATTGGGTCTTTTGGTGGCAACTTCTCTCATGTCTTTAATAAGAATTTTATGGCAAAACAAGGAGGAACTTGATTAAAAACTCTTGCAAATGCTCTCAAAATTTCGGCTAGCATAAGATGGTCAAAGAGAGTTTTTGGTTTTGATTTTTCAAGTATTAGACTTGTAAAATTACTCTCTAGAAATCGGCTAACATGGGTGTTCCAAGAAGTTTTTCAAGTTTAACATTCAAGTGCAAGAGCTCTCAAAATTCCCTAGATGATTTCGGCCAAGAGTTGGTCTTCATAAGGGTTTTTCAAGTGAGTTCATAAGTGTAGAAATCCTAGCTAAACATAAGGTGTTTGTTGGAAGGCTTGGGGTATACAAGCTTGAGGTCTTCTACACTTGAAGGCAACCGTTCAAGAAGCATGATCCTCTTCATATCCTTTACTCCTTGGAAGGTAGTATTCTAAACACTCTATGGTTGTGTTTTAATTTTTGATAGCATGCATATTCGTATATGGATCCGGGTATTGGGTTTTACATATAAAATGGGTTTTATATCTTGTAAGTAACATGTTTTAAATAATATTTTCCGCTATGTTTTTAATTTATACGAATAAAATAGCTTTGATAAACATGTGAAAAACCCATCAATGGCATCTAGAGCCGCTTATATGAGTGCATGCTTCATAGGATATGAAATTTTCGGGTTTCGGGTTTGGGTAAAACCCTATGGCCGAAATTTTTCATCATGGATCTCATTTTGTTTTTCAAAATATTAATCTTACATGCATAAAAATATCTTGAAAAATTATGTCATTTGGATGATTTGTTTGTTTGGACAAAAACCCACTTTTTCGGTTTTTTCATTCTTGACCGAAAAGTAGGTTGTAAAAAAAGGAAACCATTTTGCTTCTTGAATTTTATATATTTGGATATATATATATATATATATATATATATATATATATTGGTGTTCATAGCCTAGCCATGACCTTGTGTGAATATGTTGAATGATTGTGTTATGATTTATATTTAATTATTTCAAAGGTTGTAATAATTAATTATTTTTGTTCTTCCATTTGTAAAGTTATGTAATTTATTTATTTTCATTTGGTATGTAAAATAAATAGATTAGGTGCATTTCTTTTTACTAGAAAAAAATGTATTAGGATATTTTTTTTTGTAAAAGAAGATGCACACAAAATGCGGTTTTGGTTTTGGTTTTGGTTTTGGTTTTGGTTAATTTCGGGCCAAAAGGACTTCATAGTTCTTAACGGGATTTTAGCCCGATAACCAAAACACATTTTTGAAGTCCAAAGGAGTTTGGAGCTGAATATAAAAGACATTTGGAAGCCCAAAGAAAGTGAAGAAATCACAACACAAGAAGAAGACTTGAAGCATTTGGATGCGGGATCAAGTGGGAGTTCAACCACACATTATTTGTGTCAATATTAACCATTTAGGAAGGACCTTTTGACACACTTGTTTCGGGTAACAAGTGTGGTCAAAATAGTTGGCTATGGTTATGCACCTATTGTTATGTGTGTTGTGCTTGTGTGGTTGTTTATTTATGTTGTTTGGATGATATGTTGATATGCATGCTTAACAAACTAATAATCAACAACAAGCTTAAAAATGGTTCTTTAAAAGATCATTAAAAATGATTAATAAAAGGTTATTAAAAATTAAAGATTTTTATAATAAAATTGGTTTTATTAAAAAGAACCTTGAAAAATTTGTTTTCACAAAAGTACCAAGGATTTGAATGGATGCAAATGTATGGTACATAAAGTTTTCTAAACTAGAATTTTGAAAACTCAAAATCCCTTTTATAAAACAAGTCAAACACCATCCTTTTATACAACACTCGAATCACTTGGGAACTCTTTTGTGGGATAAAGGTCACCTAACCACATTTGAGGGAACTTGTATGTTCGAGGTGGGTTTACCATGTTTGTGGGATAAAGGTCACCTAACCACTTATGTGTATAAACTCACACGTGTGTGTAAGTTGGACGACTTGATTTGGAAACCATGAACTTAGGGTCACCGAAGCATGGCGAACAAAAGGTGTTGATGGGATTAAACATGCCAACTAAACATAAAGATGTTTAACCGATCCCATATGGCTAGAAGTTGCAAAGGGTTGCAATTGTCAAACGTTAACTACCTTGTTAATTTAAATAATGGGATAAAGGTCACCTAACCAATATTTAAATGTAACGTTGGATTCTAGATTTTAATTATTAATTGTCTATGAGACATAAAAGGGTATTAATGATTAAAATATAATAATATCGAAAATACTAAAATTGAACCTTGTTAAATTTTGTAGATGGCCGCTAACAATATTACCTAAACCGTCCGTAACCTATCACTAAAAACAATCCTTAATAAGGATCGTCTCAATCAAAACACCTTATGGATTAATATTGAAATTTAAGAATCGTTCTCAAGTAAGAAAAGATATCCTATGTGTTGAACGATCCTAATCCCGATGAACATCTTATGGAAGATAAGGATGCCTATAACGATTGAACTAAGTATACCGAGGATACTATACAAGCCTCTTGCCTCATGATTAGGAATTATAATTCCCGAGATTCAAAAGGATTTTGAACATCATAGGCATACGACATGATTAACCAATTGTAGGAAATTTTCCTAAGGGTGGAACGCTTTGAAATGGTTCGAGCGCTTCATGCATGTCGAATGGAGGAAACCCAATCGATCTCATCTTATGTCTTTAAGATGAAAAGCCACATTGATCGCTTCGAAAGGCTCAATATGGGTAAAAGGGCTTTACTCATTCTAACAATCAATGAGGATGGCGACAAGAAAGGGCATCACCCCGACACCAAAACAAATGTTGCAAATGGTAACGGGAAATTCAAAGGGAAAAAGAAAAGAAAGACTAAAGCGAAACCACCGAAACCAAAAGAAGGCAAAGGTTGCCATGAACAATCCATGCTTTGAGTATGGTGAGATAGGACATTTGAAAAGGAATTGTCCAACCTATCTCAAAGAGTTGAAAAACAAGAGGGATGCTAGGCAAACCTCAGGTACAATCTTTATGAAACATATTGACCTTAATGTTATTTCTTCAAACACGTGGGTATTAGATACCGGATGTGGAACTCATGTTTCCAATTTGTTGAAAAGGGTTCAAAATAAATAAGCATTAAAAGAAGGGAGACATTAGTCTCTTCATGGGCAATGGAGTGAAAGTTCAAGTTGTAGCCCGATGAGACTATGTTTTGAAACTTCCAAATGGTTTGGAAATTGTTTTAAATGTTTTGAATGCTCCTAGTTTGACTAGAAACATTATTCAAGTTTCCCTTATAAGGCAATATGGTTTTGATTTAAAGTTTGTAAACAATGACATTTATATTTCGATGAATGACATGTTTTACTTTAAAGCTATGCTTTCAAATGGTATTTATGAATTGGTTCATAATAATACATCATTTGATAGTTCAATGTACCAAGCAATCACCAAGAAACTCAAAATGGATTTGAGTGAGACCTATCTTTGGCATTATCGCCTTGTTCATATAAAAGAAATCGCATGCAAACACTTCAAAAGAATGGTCTTTTGGAAACAAATGAAGTTAGTTCATTTGATACATGTGAATCTTGTTTACAAGGTAAAATGACCAAGTAATCCCTTAGTGGGAAAAGGCAAAAGATTTATTAGGTATCATACATTTGGATGTATGTGATCCTTTTAAGCCAATGACTAGGAATGGTGAAAGATACTTCATTACTTTTACCGACAACTATAGTAGTTATGGTTATGTGTACATGCTGAGACACAAAGTTGAAGTTTTGAAATGTTCAAATCTTCAAAAAGTGAAGTACAAAATCAACTCTTTTAAAGTTCTTCGTTTCGATAGAGGAGGAATCGAACTCTATTTGGATATGGTTCGATCTATGACAGCTAGGAGCGCATTATCTCTATCATTTTGGGGTTACGCTTTTGCTCTCCATGGCCCGTATGGCCCCAACCAAGAAAGTGGACACGACACCTTTTGAAATATAACATGGAAGGGCTTCGTCATTATCATATTTGAAGGTATGAGGTTGTAAAGCTTATGTGAAGCAATACACCCCAAACAAATTAGAAGTACAATCCACTAAGTGTATCTTTGTAGGATATCCTAAAGATAGTATAGGGTATTACTTCTACGATCCAACAGAGCAAAAGTATTTGTTGCTCGAAAGGTTGAGTTCATGGAAGCTATGTTCTTTGTGGAAGGAATTAGTAGAACATTGGAACTTGATGAGGATAGAGAACCACAAGCCGATACACGTTTGGTTAATACTAGCATTCAACAAGAGGTTGTTGATCAACGATCAAGTGGTTGATCAATACTCACAAAACGTTCACAGATCTGGTAGAATTAGTAGTCCACCTAAAAGACATGGATTTTTCATAGATGGATGCTATGTGGTAGATTCGGGTGAACCAACCACATACCATGATGCAATGTCAAAATCTGATTGTGACAAATGGCTTGAAGCCATGAACGTAGAGATGCAATCCATGTATGACAACCAAGTATGGAAATTGGTCGTGCCACCTCTTAACTCCAAAGTAGTTGGAAGTAAGTGGGGTTTTCAGGAAGAAAACCGATATGCATGGTAACTTGGATACTTATAAAGCGAGACTTATAGCAATAGGTTTCAATCAAACTCAAAGGGTTGGTTATGATGAGACCTTTTTCGCCTGAGGCGATGCTAAAATCAATAAGGATATTATTTGCCATACCTGCATAATATGATTATGAGATTTGGTAAATGGATGTCAAAACAGCTTTCCTTAATAGATATCTTGAGGAAGACGTCTATATAGTTCAGCCTGAAGTTTTTGTCGATCCAAAACATCCTGACAAAGTATGCAAGTTAAAGAGATCAATATGTGGATTGAAACAAGCATCGAGAGGTTGGAATCACCATTTTGATGAAGAAATTAAGAATTTTGATTCATCAAGAACGCCGATAAAGCTTGTGTGTATAAGAAGGCTAGTGGGAGCATCATCACTTTCTTAGTATTGTATGTCGATGACATTCTACTATTTGGAAATGATATTCCAACCATGGATGGTGTAAAAACCTGGCTTGGAAGTTGTTTTTCATTAAGGATATTGGAGAAGCCGCCTATATTTTGGGAATAAAGATCTATAAGGATAGGTCAAGGCGCTTGATAGGTTTAAACCAAAGTGCATACATTGACAAAGTCTTGAAAAGGTTCAAGATGGAGAACTCTATGAAAGGTTTGGTACCTATTCTAGAAAGGATAATATTGAAAGCGTTTCAATGTCCAAGCTCAAAGGATGAGCAAGAAAGAATGAAAGGAATCCCATATGCGACTGCTATAGGATCCATAATGTATGCAATGATATGCACTAAACCGGACATGTGATGCGCTTTAAGCATGCCGAGAAGATACCAACGAGTAACGGTCATTGGGAGACTGTTAAAAATATATAGAAATACCTTAGGAGGACTAAGGATATATTTCTAATATATGAATCTGGTGAAGAAGAACTCATTGTAAAGGGTTACAGGGATGCGAGTTTCGGAATTCCTTGTAAAGGATTACATGGATACGAGTTTCCAAACTGATCGAGATGATTCTCGATAACAATGAAGGTAGAATTGTCCACTACAGAATCAGAATACATCTCCGCTTCATTGATCGAGATGATTCATGTGGATCTACCACTTGAATTATTGCCGATCTAGGGGTAGTCCCTACCATTCAGGACCCCTAGAGATCTTTGTGATAACGATGGTGCGATTGCTCAAATCAAGGAACCTCGTGCACATCAAAAGTTTAGGCGCATTGAGCGGAGTTTCAACTACATAAGGGATGAAGTTGAAAAGGGAAAGATATGTATTCGCAAAGTTCACACTGATCAAAATACTGCGGATCCACTCACGAAGCTCCTTGAACGGGCAAAGCATGAAGGGTCATACTTGTGCCTTGGGACTTCGTTATTCTAGTGATTGGATTTGATCTATTTTGTATTTGGATATTGGAACAATTGTTATTATAACTCTTTATGGTATTTTGAGTTATGTTCCGTTTTAGCATGTTTAAATCCATGAATAAGTTGCTTATTCTAAATGTCCGTAGTCGATCATACTTATGGGAACAAATATGAATGTAAGACTATTATGAACTTGGATTGGTGGATATTCATTAGGTATGAATATAGAGCAAAGTGTTGCTACCAAAGTTCATAGATATTTGTGGGATACAAATATTGGACTGACCCATTCTCAAATATTACTGCATGGAATCATTTGTGATTGATCATAAGTAAATTTGAGTAAAGGAGAATATCATAGTATCCTCTGACCTGAGATACATATTGGGTCTTGATATTCACCAAATATTATACCTTGACTTATTTCTTCGCTGTCAGTAATATGACAGTACACAAGGCTAAGCTCAGGTGTGGTACAAGGTGATTGTGAGAGACGTATGTAGTCAAGATGGGATTTGTTCCTCTTATTCGTTGAGAGTAAGATGTCTAAGGCCTGCTAAAGTTAAATCAACAGAGAGTGATCACTCTATGTCTCTGGATTTGACATGACATCTGTAACGAAAGGATAATTGATAAATTCACCTAAATCATGTTCAAGTAAGGGACTTGAAGGGGATGATGTTATTGAATGGGACATATAATCATAAGTATTAGGGGTAGTAAACTATAGTTAGGTGCTCTTTACTACTTGCATCAATCTTCTATGTATCTTGTGCAAGTGGGAGATTGTTGGATTCTGTATGCCCAAGACACATATTAAATTGATGTGGCTAGTACGTTATGATCCAAGTCGAGTCATACCCAAATACAAGCTAGACAAACACTTATAATATTTATTTATGATATGATCAAACAAATAAATATTAAACACTTAGAATATTTAGAAATTGGTTTTCTAAATAATTGCACTAGATAAACTAATAAATTATGTGGATAATTTATTATGAGAGAATATTTTATTTTGTTATTTAATGGGTTAAATAACATTTTTAAAAGTTGTATAAGTCTTATAACATGTGATGTTATAATTTTATAAAAGTTATAAAATTAATCAAGACTTAAATTATTTTATAAAAGAAATTTGAATTTTTTATAAAAATTATGTAAGTCCCATAAACCGGATCTTTCAATGATATCAAACAATCACCAAGTTTGTGCGGAATCCAAACTTGGTGAGATTCAAGATAAACCGAAAAACAATTGAAAAAACGAAGAACACAATACCGAATCACTTTCAAACTTGCACACGATTCTATTACTATCAACTAGCAAAACCGTCTGGTACAAGTTCCTACACCACAATCGATCGTCTCCCTCTCTAGAGAAATTCTGTAACAAAATGAAGATCCAAAACCTAAAAACAAGTTGAAAACTTGTTTATATACATGGACAAGCCCACTTCCCTACATGGGCTTCCCTTGGGCCTGCTTGGCCCACATGGCCTAAAGCTTGGCCCAAATGACCTATAAAGGTCCACAACCTAACATAAACTAACCCGGTAAGACCCAGTTCATAACCATAGCTCGTTGTATTAATTTGATGCGTCAGTCTCACACTTTAGGGCCTAACAATCTCCCCCTAGACTGATGCCATCAAATTGTCTTCATAGCATGAATTCAACAACGTCTTCAACGAAGTCGATGGTCGTCGCTATGCTGCAGATGTTGTGGAAGTTCTTGACTTCTGAACTCTCAGCACTGGGTCTCTTTCTTCAGCTCTTGTGGTTAGCTTCATATCAGGATCTTGATCAGCTTTGCTTGAAACATCTTTGTCAGAAAGAATGTGAGAGGAGGATTCTCAACAACTCTTTTCTTCTTCAGTCCTTTTTCTTTCAAGCAGGTTCATGGTACTTCTTCAAATGTACTTTCATTGTCAGACATCGTTTCGTATCCGGTTCTTCTGACTCAGGTACATCTTGTTGTTGTGCTGCTTCAGGCTTCTTCAGCAACTAACAGCATCCCAATCTTCATCAACCCCTGTTCTTGATAAAAATCAAGTTCTGCACATGCTCGTAAACTCATAAGCAAACATTTCTTATGCAACAGGGAGAGTACCATATGAACACTAGGTACATCAAATTTCACAATTTAAATTCTTTTAACTTTTGATGATCAGTCAAATCTTCAAGAACGGTTACATTTTTAATTTTAAGAAAAACAAATAAGCACTCTATTTTTGGATTTTTGGTTTTATAGAAAAGCAAAACACTATTTTTGTATTTTTGAATTTTTTCTATTTTTTTAATTTTTTTTTTAAAAACTAAAAACAAATAAAAACTCAAAATATAAACAACTACCATAATATACAATTACAATTGCAATGGGATCAAAATTCGTTCTCAGGCAGACTAAGGAACACTTTTCAGTACGAGCCTAATCAAACTGGTCTATGCGATTGCCAATATGTTTGTCCACTTAAACTTTAACGCTCAACTTTCAATTTTTTTAACTTCGTGATATGCTTTAGGTAATATTATACTATTATACCCGTGTGTCCCATTCCAAGGCATACCCCCGCGATCAAGGTAAGCACAACGATTCATCATAGCAGGTGAGTATACTGATGTCATCCTTTAAGATATCCTGACTGTGTCTAGGTCTGCATATAATCTGTTTTATCATGTTTTGATTTATTAACAATGAACACCCAAATAAATACTAATCAAATCCTGGAAATATAAACAACACACTCTATCATGCAAGTATCTTCCCTACCACATATTTCACAAGTCCAATCCAGATTTCTGAAATCTTAACTGGGAATAGGTTGAGAAGAGAACAGAATAGATCTTTTGCAGAGATGATATAATATACAAATCAAATGAGTTTTTCTCAATTTGATATAGGTTTCTTGGGGTTTCTTTTGGACACTAGAGGGCCTCTTTCGGGTGTATTAGATCTATAACGCGACAACGTACAGCTAGGTCAGCATGTATCTGGATGCAGCAGAAGCTGTCGTTGCCTAGCACCTCCAGGTCAGCATATATCTGGATGCAGCAGAGGAGGTACACGACTTTTTCAGAGAAGATTTCAGAATCAGATCAAAATTGTGTGTATCGGGACAACATACAGACATTCAAATAGAAATGAGCTAATTCCAAGTGACTTTCTTTCCTGGGGTCATGTACAATTTTAGTTCTGAACAGAAGGACAGCCAAGATATCCCCGGATGATTCAACAATATAAAGACCCGAAACCTCAGATGTTGGCTATCTATCAACGCAAGATTTAAGACCATAAAATCATACGCCGTTGGTATGTTACCCACATGGTACATAGTTCGTTATGTTTATATCACTTAGTATCTTTTATCATGCTGAGCGTCAAGCCTATCGACATATCGCAGTAGATCCTAGTCTTTTCAGCTATGGCACCTTACATGTGTTAGTCAAACCCTTTAACACGAACATTTATTTCACTTCCCATATCATGCAATTTCTCTTTTTGGCTTTTTCATTTTTCAAATGTTTTTGTATTTTTCTCATTTTCTCCCCCTAAAACAATACATATTTACAGCAAACTCTTTTTGTATTTTCTGAGTTTTCTCCCCCTAAACTCTATATCTATCTATATGTTCCTCTCCCCCCCCCTAAATTTGTGCATAAATCTTGTATTTTTGCGCAAATTTACCATTTACTAGAGAAAGGACAATTTATATACAAAGTATAAACTAAGAAAAAGAAAGAAATTTTTTTTAACCGTTCTGTCATCAGATTGAAGACTAATCAAAATTCAAATCAAAGTACTGAATTTAAACGGTACCTTTTGCTGATCTTTTCTTACTTCTCTAATCTCCTCCAAAGGAAACATATCATCTGTAAAAAAAAATTGAACTTTTTGCAACAGTGAAATGTTACCCGTTTTTATCTCTGGAACAACCGCTATCAACATTCCAGAGATTGTCAACAGCTCCTCCTTAGTTGTTCCTGAAAAGTAAGGAGATTAGTAAGACATTGGTACCCAGGCCATCGTGGTCCTGGGATTTCCTGAAGCATCAAAATAAGATACTTCCTTCAAACACAAGTCCCCTTTCGTTTCAAAAATTGGAGATGTAGCTGCTTTTTGTTTTGCTCTCCAAATTTGTTTAGGCTTTTCTAGTTTCTTAGATGCCTTTAGCAAAACAGTTGACTTATCAACCTTGTTATTTTTCGAAATTTGTGTAGGTTTCAAAGCTTGTTTTCTTTTTGCTTTAGCAGCATTCCAATCCCCATCAGAAGGTTTAACCTCGGGATTCACATTCTTCATTGCCTTAGGTGAAGATACCTTCATTGGCTTAGAATGGTAGTTGTCCTTTGGTGTAACCCTCCGATTTTGCATATAATATGGTACGTAGGGATGATGTGTGCAGTTCCGAGCTATGTGACCAGCAATGCCGCAATTGAAGCATGTTTGTCTCTTCATGTAGAAAGCATTCTGATCAGCTGGATTTGCTCTTGCAGACCCTGAAGGACAAACCGGTCCTCTTCGTGTTGGATGCGCCTGCACATGACTTTCAGACGAAGACGAATTTGGGTGCTTATATTTGCTGTTTGCAGAACTCTTGTTGCTATGAGCACCATTCTTCGTCTTTTCTCCCTGATTGAATCTTTCATTCACCTTGTCACGAGCCTTATGAGGATTATTGCTGCCTTGTCCTTGATGAGCAGACTTCTTATACCCTCGATTTTGATCTACTCGTTTTGGCTCCTTTTGCGTGTTGTGAACCGGCTCACAAACATCAGCACACAAGTGAGTGTTGGCATTTTGTTGCACTTTTGGATGATGAACACAATTTCTAGCGATGTGTCCAGGAATTCCACAGTTGAAACATGTCTGTCGTTTCAATGTATGGAGATTCTGAGAGCTAGCAGCATTAGCTGTTTTGATAGGTCTAGATGACCGAGCTTGCGTTGCTTGTGTTCCATGTGCCTTTTCTGAGTTCTTCTGTACCTGCTGATCAGAACTAGCACAAGCATGAGATGTAGACGGATGATGAGATTCATCCTTCTCACTTTTATCTTGATCATTTTGAAAAACCGGTGTTTCAGGTTTATCTTTATTTTCAGAAACATTTTTCGGTGACTGTTCATTTATTTCAACTCCTTTTTCTTCTTTAATAGATTCAGATTCAGTTTTAATTTTAGAACAAGTTGAAATTTCATCAACACATGTTTCGTCAACACATGTATCATGTGAATCCGATTTAGGTTTGCTTTCATCCACGGTTTCCAATGGGGTCCCACTAGATTCAACATTAGGGACGTCCACTGAGACCGATTTAGAAGATGAATCAGGACATTCTTGATTTTCTTGAGAAGAAGTTTCAGTGGTTTCACTGAATGTATCCTGAGGGACCTCACCTGTAACACAATCATCAACTGAAGAGTTAGAAACATCACAATCACAATCATTAACTGAAGAAGATTCATCACCAGACTTATTGTTCAAAGGTTCAACACAAACATTATCAGTTTTGCCCAAAACATCAGGCTCAAAAGACGAAACATAAGCAGAAAATGACGCAAACAAAGAACGACTAAAAGCAAGGTCAGATTCAGTTGGTTCAGAATAAGGTTCAAGATAAGGTTCAGAAATATTTGAAATAACGACTGATTCACTCCCATGAACATCTCCACACTTTACTTCAGAACTATCATCTGCACATGAAGATGAAACGTTAGGATCAATTGAGCCTTTGGAAACAAAATTTATTGGAGCAGACTTCTGTTTCTCAACTGGTTTGCCATTAAATGATGACTTATTGTTTTTGGGACCATAAGTCATTTGACTTTCATTTATCATCTCCTCCTCAGTCATAGGTAAATAAGTATAATTGTCATTATAAGGAGGAGGAGCCTTATTAAAACCCAAACCACGCCCTTTATTTTCTTTGTACGCAAGCTGTTGATCGCACAGGTTTTTAACTAGTTTGCTGGAAGAATCAAATTTCTTGATATTAAGTTCATTAATTTGATATCTGTCTCTAATATCTTCCAGTTCCTTAGTTAAAATGCATACCTTCTCCTGTGCCTCTAAGAAATGGGCTGTTTTTACACTTACATCATCCTTAAGTCTGATGATGTCTTTACGCTGAGCTTCAATTTTATCTTTATAAAGCTTTTCATTCTTTGATAAAGTAAAATTTTTATTTTTTATGTCTTGATAATCTTGTATTAGCTCAGCGTTGTGTAAATGATATGCCTCAACCCTTTCTCTACATTCAGGAGTGCAAAAGACAGAAAGTATCTCTTCACGAGTAATTTCTTGAGCCGCAGGTTTGTGAAACACAAATGCCATAATTTCAACGGGTGGTTAATACTTTTGTTCTTCTCCTCAAAACACAAACCAAATGAGAACCCGTGTAATCGCTAACTCAAACCCTTTGCACGCGAATGAACCCGCTTTCTGAACCGTACCTCAAAACCTGTCAAACTTTTCACACCCAAACAAACTTTTTCTCCTTTTTTTTTAATAATTTAAACAACCCTTTTTTTTTTTTTAATAGTTTATAAAAGTATAATTATTATTATTATTAAAAAAAATCAATGATTATATAATGATGACCTTATGATTAATAATAATTATATAATGATTGTTGATTTTATAATTATAATTATTAATAAAAACCTAAGCTTCAAAACAACACAACTGTCCGTCTTCTTCGTTAAACAAATACCGAACCTAAACCCTAATTTTCTGCCACTCGATGTGATAGCAACAGATGATGAAAGGAGAATGGCTGGGAGACGTAGTGCAGATCGGAGAAGAAGATCGGAGGTGATCAGAGAGAACAGTGGTCGGAGTTTGAACGGAGACGAGGATGATCAGAGGATGATGAACGACGATGAAGGCGGTGATGATGGTCTGCGGTGTCGAGTTAAGGTGTTGGATGAAGAAAGGTTATAGCGATGACCGGAGAATGATGAACGATGGTGAACGGCCGGTGAAGGTTTCAGTCGGAGTTGCAGGTTACGTCAGTCTCGGAACCGCGGTTGCGACTCAAGACCTTGAAACCGTGAAGAGTCGAGACCAGTGAGATGATGATTGCGACTCAATGGTGAATGAGCCGAAACGATGGTTGCTACTCGAGACCTTGAAAGTGATGAAGATTCGAAACAAAGATGATTGCGGTTGCGACTCGAAATCGAGGAACATATAGATAGATGTAGAGTTTAGGGGGAGAAAACTCAGAAAATACAAAAAGAGTTTGCTGTAAATATGTATTGTTTTAGGGGGAGATTGTTAGGCCCTAAAGTGATGTTGATGATGTCCGGTGATGAAGAAGATGAACGATAGCGACTCTAGAGCTAGAAGACGACAACTCGAAAACAGACTAAGGAACGTGGTTGCGAGTCGGACGAGTCGAAACGGTGGTTGCGACTCGTAATCGAGGTTGCGAGTCGAAACCAAACAGGATGAGCCGAGATCTCTGATGCGACTCGGAACCGAGGTTGCGACTCGAGACTATGAAGATGAAGTGAGTCGAAACCTGTGGAGTCGAGACCGAAAATGCTGTTGTGAGTCGAGACTAGTTGTTGCGACTCAGCGGATGATGATGAGTTGGTTGGACTCGGAACTAAACAGGATGAGCCGTAACTGATGATGATGGTTGCGAGTGATGGTTGCGAGTCGGAACTATGAAGTTGTTGGTTGCGACTCTTGATGAAGATGGTTGCGACTCAAACAGTGAATGAGATAACTCGTGGTTGTTGGACTTCCAAAATTTTGCACGTGTTTTTAAAAAATCAAACAATATATTCGATATTTTTGTGATTTTGGCAATTTTTGGAAATCAAGAATGTTTCAAAAATTATCAACTAGAATCTCGAAAATTTTGGGAATTTTTTAAAATAAAGAATTTTTCAAATTTATTGAAGATTGGATAAAATCCTTTAACACAATTTTGAACGGATCAAGGTGCAAAATATGATTAATTTTCAATAAAATTTCGATGAACTTTCCGAAGAACACGAAGAACGCGAAGAACACCAACTCAAAAATAACAAAAATCTTGAATCCTTGATATCACACCGAGCCTAGAAACAGGTTCTAATGGCTCTGATACCACTTGTAAGTCCCATAAACCGGATCTTTCAATGATATCAAACAATCACCAAGTTTGTGCGGAATCCAAACTTGGTGAGATTCAAGATAAACCGAAAAACAATTGAAAAAACGAAGAACACAATACCGAATCACTTTCAAACTTGCACACGATTCTATTACTATCAACTAGCAAAACCGTCTGGTACAAGTTCCTACACCACAATCGATCGTCTCCCTCTCTAGAGAAATTCTGTAACAAAATGAAGATCCAAAACCTAAAAACAAGTTGAAAACTTGTTTATATACATGGACAAGCCCACTTCCCTACATGGGCTTCCCTTGGGCCTGCTTGGCCCACATGGCCTAAAGCTTGGCCCAAATGACCTATAAAGGTCCACAACCTAACATAAACTAACCCGGTAAGACCCAGTTCATAACCATAGCTCGTTGTATTAATTTGATGCGTCAGTCTCACACTTTAGGGCCTAACAAATTAAAAGGTGGGCTGCCCCCCCCCCCTTCTCTTTCCAAGACCAAGTATGGTCCAATCAAATAACATGCTTTTGCATGTGTTAGAAAGCACTTGATTGGGTCTTTTGGTGGCAACTTCTCTCATGTCTTTAATAAGAATTTTATGACAAAAAAAAAGAGAAACTTGATTAAAAACTCTTGCAAATGCTCTCAAAATTTCGGCTAGCATAAGATGGTCAAAGAGAGTTTTTGGTTTTGATTTTTCAAGTATTAGACTTGTAAAAATGCTCTCTAGAAATCGGCTAACATGGGTGTTCCAAGAAGTTTTTCAAGTTTAACATTCAAGTGCAAGAACTCTCAAAATTCCCTAGATGATTTCGGCCAAGAGTTGGTCTTCATAAGGGTTTTTCAAGTGAGTTCATAAGTGTAGAAATCCTAGCTAAACATAAGGTGTTTGTTGGAAGGCTTGGGGTATACAAGCTTGAGGTCTTCTACACTTGAAGGCAACCGTTCAAGAAGCATCATCCTCTTCATATCCTTTACTCCTTGGAAGGTAGTATTCTAAACACTCTATGGTTGTGTTTTAATTTTTGATAGCATGCATGTTCGTATATGGATCCGGGTATTGGCTTTTACATATAAAATGGGTTTTATATCTTGTAAGTAACATGTTTTAAATAATATTTTCCGCTGCGTTTTTATTTTATACGGATAAAATAGCTTTGATAAACATGCGAAGAACCCATCATTGATTTGATTAGACGTTGAGGATAAACCGGTACTAAAAGCTCTTATGTCCTTGGACGACCTCGGTATCTTACCAACGCTATACTATGCTCACGATGGGTGCACTTGCCCATGTGTGTGTTTAGTGTTAGTAAAATATCGTGTTTTATAAATTTAAAACTTGACTAAAGTGTAAAAAGGGCTAAAAATATACATAAATATATATAACACCGCACACACATCATTTTCCGAGGCTCAATGTGTTTCTTTTCAGACTTGGAATGTAGTATACTTGAGAAACAATCTTCTGTTCTTGGTTCAGACATTCAGGTAGTATTGAACCTATGCCTTTAATCTCTACGTGCGACCTGTCACCGAAACGTACTTGCCCCGTCACCTTTTCATCTAATTCTCTGAGGTGACTTCGCACACCTGTCATGTGGTTGCTTGTTCCTTTGTCTAAGTACCATGGACTTTCATCTTCTGCGGCGTACCTTTCCGGTTCTATGCATTCTTTGTTTAACAGAACCCTTTCTTGAACAACGTTTACTTCTTGTATTGCATTAACAATACCGGTGCTTCGTCTTCTTCAACGAGATTTGAGTGTTCTTGTACAACTTCTTTCTCGGGGTAGTCTTTCTTAATGTGTACGAACATTTGACACTTAAAGCACTGGATCTTACTTGGGTCTGTTTGATTCCTTCCAAACTTCCTCCAATTCCTAGAATTTCCACCTCTAGGTCTGTATGAAGATCCTTCGTTCTTAGTTTTTTGCTTGTCTTTATTGTCTCGCCAATTTCCACGCGGTTGGTTGAACCTGCCACGCCCGTGGTTTCCAAACTGTCTTCCTCTGCCTGAGTTGTTGTCATGATGTGTAAACATCAATAAATTTTGGCTACCCCTGGGCTTCCTTTCTTTAACCTTAGCCTTTCCTCGTAAGTCTTTAACCTTCCAACTGCTTCTTCTAGAGTCATTGTGTCAAGATCGGAGTATTGTTCCATGGAGGCGACAATCTAAGTGAACTTGTCTGGCATGACATTTAGGAGTTTGCGTACCAGGGTTGGTTGACTCAGTGTTGTCCCTAATTCACTTGCTCGTGTAACAACATTATTTATCTTCGCGGAGAAAGAGTCTGTGGTGTCATCTTCTTTCATTTGCATTAACTCGAATTCTGACATTAGTGTATGCCAACGGGCCTTTTGTACCCGATCCACGCCAACGAATCTTATTTATAAATTTTCCCAAATTTCCTTTGCAGTCTTGCAACTTGCAACTTGCAATACAACATCTTCCGGTATTGCTTGAAACAGATAAGCAATTGCCGACTTATCTTTCTTAATATCTGATTGCGTATTTTCTGTCGGTTCAATCGTTTCCCAAAGTCCATTCGCTTCTAAAATCGTTTTGATGCGAATTGCCCAAACTGTATAGTTTGTCGGTTTCAAAATTGGACATTGAAATTGGGAAAGAGAACTTCGCTCCTTTTGAATTACTATCTGTGGAGTTGGTCCGGTTGTTCCTGACATAATTCTGACCGAATAATCTTCACTTTCAACAAACTTTTTTTCTTTCTTGGTTTCAATAAACCTCTAATCCTTAACCTGCGATTTCCCGAAACGCGTAATAACCAAACAATCTAATTCGCACTAAACCCCGAAATCAAAACCCTAGATTTCTAACCCGTGGTTCGATACCCTTGAACTGAAAATAAAACTGAACTTACGAATTGAAAAGAATAATAAAACCTGATCGCGAAAAATCGTGCGATTCGATGCACCTAGAGCCTGAGGCTCTGATACCAATTGTTGCCCAGAATGATCTTTGATCTCTAAAACGTGAATGATAAAACTAAACTTTATATAACTTGAGTTCAAATACAATGGAATTAAACGATTTACAAATGAGAAATCTATCCCGGTTTATAGTTTCTAATGGATGTGAGTGAATAGACGTGTCCTTTAATGAAGAGTCGTGTCTCTAGATCTTGTGATTAAGATTGTATGTGAAGAGGTGTGTCTCTTGGATCAAAAGCAATGTCCCTTCCTTCTTCCTTTGTTGCCGTCGACCGAAAGAGACCGGCCCAAGGAACACATTGATTCCCTTGGGGTGTCGGTTACAAACTTCTGACTTGACACCTTTAGTCCCCAAACTTCATAACTACCTCTAAACTTACTTTATACTAAATAATATTTAACCCTTGTACTTGGATGTGAATGATTAGCGATTTCATGTATTACATGTGACACATGGATTGGAGTATCCTTTATTTTGGAAGCCTGTTACCTATCTGATGACTGTCGTTAGGGTCAATCAAAAACCTTATTAAACTACGTATATAGCGTAAGTAGGGGGAATTTGTGGTTAGTGTAAAAGATTTTAACGAAAACTAAAATTACCTAACTTGGGGGTTTGATTGATTGACTTTGAGAATAATAAAACTAATTAGAAAAGTTGTGATTAATATGAGAAAACGCAACCCCCACCCGGAATCCTGATTGTTTGTTTAACACAAAAACCCGTTTATGAATTCAAAAACACCACATAGACATGGCCTTGGGATTAATGGATTTGATTAATCATTAGAGATAGTTTTTAATACTTACCATACAATCTAACAATCCGTTTAGTTATATCAATTACCCACCAAATTACCAACGCGCTAACAACTCAAGTATGTTGCCAAGACGCTTGATAAAACGACAAGTAATTCAAATATAATAAAACGTTGCATAATTCCAACACAAGTAGTCAAGATTACCAGTTTAACGAATTTATAAACAAAGTCTAGTGAAAAACCGCACACTCTCTCATCCGGGTGGGCATTACAAGTAAATTAGCCGCTTATGATCTTCGTTGGAACTTCAATATCGATTGAGAATGCTTGAAACATAGAAAACCGCTTTCAAAGATGTTGAATGATGAGAACATAATCTCCAAATTTGTATTAGGATTTGTGTATCAGCTGCTAACTCGATAATTGTTAAATAAGATCCTTAAATAACAAGCTCAGCCGACATTAATGATGTTTCTCGAAGTTGGTTAGGTCCGCGTCTCACGGAAGGTTCACACTCACCCTCCGCGTATCGCGGGATTGATCATCTGACCGACTTCTGAATAAAAGCAACCAACATCATCTTACACTCTCAGGCGCGTCACGGACGAATTCTGAGCCATGTGCGCATGTCATGGGGTGCATCCACATGTTTTTAGTTTGTTTCAAGTCTCATACCAACCCATCGAATCCACTTCTCAGCTTTTTTAGTTTGTTAACTTATTGTAAGACCTGTTTAAACACCAAAACATAAACACATTATAAGTATAACAACTATTATGACTTAATATGTTTAACGAACTAACAAACGATACTAATTAATATAAACGACGCTTACTTTAAGCCGACATCACTATCAAAGTGAAAAGATTAATGAAGCCCAACAGAAGTGGTCAACATTTAGTCAAGACTTATATGCATGGTGAACGCCTCAACGCGTCATGAGCACCACTTATACCCAAGGAGTTTGTGGTTTACTTTGACCATTAAGCTCTTAGTTATTTTCACATATAAGCATCTTAGTAAAGTACACATAAATCGAGCAAACTATTTGAAAAAATCTATTATGTCAAAGCATAAGTCTTGAGCCTCCTCAAAGGTGTTTGATATTCTTATCCTAAAAAACCACCCTTATTACTACTAGTAATATTGTTTGATTTGAGCTTGTGAAACACTTATATGAGACAGTTTGCGACCTTAGTAAACTTTGGGATGACGTAGAGGCAAGACCACACAGAGATCATTTCTTGATAGTGGATAGATTGTCTTCCCCAAATTTTTAAGAGAAAACTGGAATGAAAATGTTACATGAGGGAGGCTTTGAAGGCCACCTTGGTTTTGTTGAAGAGAGGCACTTCTAGCCTCTGCTAAAAGAAAGATGCGTGAAGTTTTATGTAGAAGTGTATAACATGTGGTAATCAAGGAAAGTCTCAAAATACTAGATTTTACATGAAACTTCTAGTTCCATAGGGCCCATGGGAAGACATATGCATGGAGTTCATTTTAGGCCTTCCTTGAACGCAATGTGGCATAGCTTCAGTATTTGTGGGAATGGTTCGCTTTTTAAAGATGTCACATTTCATTCCATGCAAGAAGGCATCTTGATGTCCAAGCAGCCAAACTGTTTTCAAGTGTTTGTTCGCTTACATGGCGTCCTGAAATCCACGTTGAGGCTTTAGTAAAGAAATTATCACTAGCAACATGACTCGTCCAAAAGTAAGCTGACAAACAAAGAGAGGTGGTCAACCATAGATTAGGCAACATGATTTATTGTTTATGTGAACAAAAGCCAAAGAATTTCTTGGGCTAGAACTTAGATAACACAAACACGCAAAAATGAAACAAGAATTGAATGAACAAAATAAGGATTAATCTCGGATTGAATGTGAGTAATCTTGGTAGTTTGAAACTTTTTTTTTGAACGTCAGGTAGTTTGAAACATAATACATATGTTTAATATGTAGTTGTATGGCGGGCTTGTAACTTCCAACCATTAAACGGTTGTTGGCGCTATTACTGTCACACCCTCAAATTTCCATGTGCGGAGTACCATCGTGAGGCATGTGACTGCCCAGGATCAAGCCACCAATCACATTGAACGTTCAATATAAGCAAGATAAAAACCATCACCAATGCGATTAGTGACATAACGTTTAAGTCTAAAACATAATAAGTTTTAAGTAAGTTCGAAAACATAGAAAGTTCAACAAAATAAAGTTTGAGCGTGTAGCAGAAGCGATAAGTTCATAAGTAGCTTAAAAACATAAGTTCAAAAGTAGAAATCCGATAACGGATTCTAGACGACCACCACAGCGCACCAAGTAAACTCCAGCACAGCATCTACGGACCTGCAAGCATGCAGTAGCGTATCAACAAAAACTTGGCGAGTTCACGGTTTTTCAAAAACGTTTTTCTTGTTTTTCCCAAAAACATTTTTTTTACAAGTTACCATATTATCCAGAGTATGAAGTGGGAATCCCATCCCATAATGGATTACTGTGCAGATACCGAAACCTTGACGTAATTGTTGTTTGCCCCAGATCAATGTTCTACCAACATTGACCTATGATTCCAGATAATAGTTCATTACCAGCTCCCAGCACGGTGTGAGGTTTGTCAAACCTAATAGCGCTATCAACTAATATCCTGTTCGCTCCCTGCGATTAATCGGTATATATGTAAGGGGACTTTCGTGGTAGAGTTTTCGTTTAGTATGAAGTTAACAATCTCGGGAATATAGGTTTTGATTTAGGAGCTTCATTAATTTCCCATACCGTTACCTTGGTATATTTATGAAGTTCCCAAACCACCGGGAATGCATGCTTTTAGTAAAAGTTGTGAACTCACCTTAGAGTGCTTGGTAGACAATAATGTTTATCCTAAACTTGGTCAACCGCGTCCCGAGTTGAAGGGAATAGAGAGAAGAAGACAGTGTGCGATGAAGATTAAGTTGGAGCAAGGCCTGTCGGAGCTTCAAGCAGTTGCCGACACTTTTCCGGTGATGAGAGAACGGAATGATGCTATTGAGATAATCGGGACCTCGGTTGAAGTGAGTTTGAGGTTGCAGGTTTTTAGGAAGAAGAAGGTCAGAGGGAAGTTTAAGGGAAAAGAATGTTTAGAGAGAGAAAGGGAGCATAGGGATTTGTGCAATCATTAGAATGGTTAAATGGATTCAAGTGTTACGGCTGAGAATTTATATACATGCACCAAATAGGGTATTTTTGAATGTAAGCTGGGCCTAAGCTGGGCCATGTATGTGTGTGAGAGGATAAGAGAGGTTCAAGAAGTGTAGCCCAAATATATAGATAGGAAGGAATAAAGTTGTTATGTATGGTTTTGTTTGGATCAGTTTTATATATATGTACTAAATTGAATCAGTAATAGTCAATAAGGATTCCATTCACACTTACACATTTAGTATTTCGAAAGTTTATATTTATCTAAAACTCATTCTACACTAACATCACTTATCAAGTAGGATTACATGCGGATTGTCACATTATCCCCACGTTAACAGAAATTTTGTCCTGAAATTTAGCGTATGGATATTGGTCACTGAGTGTTCTTGCGGGGTGTCACATCATCCCCCACTTAAGTGGGAATTTCGCCCTGAAATTCCGCAGTAGCTTCATCACTGAAACCCTTGTTCTTTACGCGACCGAGGGTATTGGGCTAGTTGGATGACGCGTTTAAGGTTCAAAGGGGTTTGAGTAGATTCAAGCATGCTCAAAAACTTAAGGGCACACAATGGCAGTGGTCTCAAAATCAAAAGTATGGAAAACAAAATGATCAGCGGATAAGAGCTTACCAGTCGCCTCGTCGGGGTCGTTTCTTGCTTCTCCTGCGCCAATCACAAACATGCGTCCTCGTGCGCCTTTGTCACCATTGTTGTTGTTGTTGTTCAATTGTGGGCAGTTCCTTTTGACGTGTCCCTCATCTCCACACTGGAAACATCCTCTAACATTTCCCCGCTGTTGCTGGTGTCCCTGGGTCTGCCTCACTGGGTACTGACTCCTACAATCCTTGGCTTCATGTCCCACTTTGTTGCACCGCTGACAGCGATTCTTGTCACACTACCCATAGTGATGCATGTTGCATTGGTTGCACTTGGGGCGATGTCCCTGGTAGCCACCTGCTTGCTGGTTAGGACCCTTGTTTCCATCGATCTTCCTCTGCTGGGCTTGGGGTTGTGAGGAGTTGGAACCTTTGCTGTTATCCCACTTGCGTTTGTTGTTTCCAGTAACATCGGTAGTAGCGCTGATCCTTTTGGGCAGCTTGCCCTGCTCCACAGCCTGATCTGTGAGTTGGTGTGCCAGTCGAACGACTTGCTGGATAGTAGGGAGGTTGGCTGCAGTTGCCAAACTTTGAATTTCAGGGACCAAACCCTTCAGATAAAGCTCAATCCTTTTGTAGGCAGGACGCGACATGTTGGGGCAGAGGGCGGCCAAGTCGTTGGATCTCTTGGTGTAAGCTTCAATCTCGGATCCCACCATCTTCAGCTCATAGTACTCAACCTCCAGTTTATGGATCTCATCACAATGACAGTACTCCTCCTTGATCAAGTCCTTGAAATCATTCCAAGGAGTGGCATTGGCGCCTGCCAATCCAAGCATCTGCACCTGCGCATTCCACCAGGTGAGCGCGTTCCCTTCGAGAGTACCAGTAGCAAACTTCACTCGATTGTCAGTAGGGCATTCGCACATCTCGAATACCGATTCAGTCTTTTCAATCCAATGCAGCAGGCCTACAGTTCCTTCAGTGCCATTGAAGGTAAGAGGCTTGCAGTCCATGAAAGTTTTGAATGTACAAACACATGGCTGAGCGGGTGCAGGCGGCACCACTGCATAAAACGAAGTGAATAGGTTAAAGAACGGTAAGACGATTCAGGAGTAGGATCCAAACTTCCTAGGACGACTGGTTTACCTCCAGGGTGAGCTGCGAAAGCTGCAGCCACAGTGTTGATCAAGTTCGTAAACTGCTCCTAAGTCATGTTGACATTGCCTTTTCCTCGTCCGCTCATTGTCTTCATATCCAGAAAACAAAGTATGAGAACAACGCCAGAAAGATCGAAAGAAGGGAGGTAAGAAGGTGTCTAACTATGACACGTGAACCTCTATGCATCGCTTAGAATGAAACCATATAAGTAGTATAATGTACCACTAAGTACACTATCACGTAATACATAAAGCAAGTAGCAAGTAGGCATTTCCTCATGCTGAGCGGTCTTAGATTAAGCATGTAATAAGTAGGCATACACTTATGCAAATAGTAAGCAGGCATTCACTTATGCAAGTAGTAAGTAGGCATACACGTATGCTGAGTAGTCTTAATGCACTGAGTCTTGCCTTGGAGTGTGGTGTCATCGCGGATCGTTTAGTATAAAGCAGGTTATAGTTTGGTTTTTCTTAAAAGACCTTTTTCTTTTAAAAACCAAGTTCACTATAACTGATGGCTCTGATACCAATCTGTCACACCCACAAATTTCCATGCGCGGAGTGCCACCGTGAGGCGTGTGACTGCCCAGGATCAAGCCACCAAACACATTGAACGTTCAATATAAGCAAGATAAAAACCATCACCAATGCGATTAGTGACATAACGTTTAAGTCTGAAACATAATAAGTTTTAAGTAAGTTCGAAAATATAGAAAGTTCAACAAAATAAAGTTTGAGCGTGTAGCGGAAGCGATAAGTTCATAAGTAGCTTAAAAACATAAGTTCAAAAGTAGAAATCCGATAACGGATTCTAGACGACCACCACAGCGCTCCAAGTAAACTCCAGCACAACATCTACGAACCTGCAAGCATGCAGTAGCGTATCAACAAAAAGTTGGCGAGTTCACGGTTTTTCAAAAACGTTTTTCTTGTTTTTCCCAAAAACATTTGTTTTACAAGTTACCATGTTATCCAGAGTATGAAGTGGGAATCCCATCCCATAATGGATTACTAAACTGTGCAGATACAGAAACCTTAACGTAATTGTTGTTTGCCCCAGATCAATGTTCTACCATCATTGACCTATGATTCCAGATAATAGTTCACTACCAGCTCCCAGCACGGTGTGAGGTTTGTCAAACCTAATAGTGCTATCAACTAATATCTCGTTCGCTCCCCGCGATTAATCGGTATATATGTAAGGGGACTTTCGTGGTAGAGTTTTCGTTTAGTATAAAGTTCCCAATCTCGGGAATACAGGTTTTGATTTAGAAGTTTCGTTAATTTCCCATACCGTTACCTTGGTATATTTATGAAGTTCCCAAACCACCGGGACTGCATGCTTTTAGTAAAAGTTGTGAACTCACCTTAGAGTGCTCGGTAGACAATAATGTTTATCCTAAACTTGGTCAACCGCGTCCCGAGTTGGAGGGAATAGAGAGAAGAAGACCGTGTGCGATGAAGATTAAGTTGTAGCAAGGCCTGTCAGAGCTTCAAGCAGTTGCCGACACTTTTCCGGTGACGAGAGAACGGAATGATGCTATTGAGCTAATCGGGACCTCGGTTGAAGTGAGTTTGAGGTTGCAGGTTTTTAGAAAGAAGAAGGTCAGAGGGAGGTTTAAGGGAGAAGAATGTTTAGAGAGAGAAAAGGAGCATAGGGATTTGTGCAATCATGAGAATGGTTAAATGGATTCAAGTGTTACGGCTGAGAATTTATATACATGCACCAAATAGGGTATTTTTTAATGTAAGTTGGGCCTAAGTTGGGCCATGTATGTGTGTGAGAGGATAAGAGAGGTTCAAGAAGTGTAGCCCAAATATATAGATAGGAAGGAATAAAGTTGTTATGTATGGTTTTGTTTGGATCAGTTTTATATATATGTACTAAATTGAATCAGTAATAATCAATAAGGATTCCATTCACACTTACACATTTAGTATTTCGAAAGTTTATATTTATCTAAAACTCATTCTACACTAACATTACTTATCAAGTAGGATTACATGCGTATTGTCACAATTACACAACTGTCAATAACAGTTAAATGCAACTGTTGCCATATCGTATCAAGTTTCACCCGAACCGTTACACATAGTAATTAATCGAATAATAAGCCAAAAGACATATGATTCTTACAAAATCCTTTGGAAGATAAACGTTAATATATATGTTGATCTCCCTAACACTATGTTCGTCTCCAAGACGTTTAATGTGGTTGACATTTACATGTATTGCCCGTTCGACAACATTGCATATCTTGAGAACTTGATATTGTGTTCTTCTTAAGTGAGGGGGAATGATACGAAGATAATATAGAGTTTGATAAAAGTAAGTGAGTTAGAAAAGAGTCCAACTTAAAATCATCATACTCAGTAAATTCCACCAATAGCAAAGCTAAGGTAGGGTCTGAGGAGGGTAAGATGTAGATAGCATTACCTCTACCCCTTAAGAATAGACGGCTGCTTCTAGTGAGACCCCCGACTCGATAATAGTTTTGCATCAAGCCTTAGACATAAGTCACATAACACTCAGCAATTAAGACAAATGCCGATTAGTGCATGTACTCCCTTGTCTTTCAGCTATCAACGCCACCACGTGTTGCATGATTAACCATCCCCTATTTTAACGTTATTTTCACGAAATTAGTAAAATAACGTTAAAATTAATGCATTTTCACTTTTGCCCCCCGAGCGCTCATACATATATACATTATATGCGCATATCGTAAGCGAGCCGATTAGTCCAACTTAAAACATGCGTAATTTTATTCGTATGGAGTTACAAAGAGCATAAAACATTGACGATTACAAAAGAAACATGTAGGGTTGTTATAACTTATCTATCAATAAAAGCTTTGAATGATGGTCTATAAAATATATGTATCATTTTTTTTCTTTAAAAAGTTTCGCTTTCACTCTACAAAGTTCACTTTACCAAGGATATTAAAGAATCTATACTATATTAAGTACTCTATATGAGATTTTTTAGCCTAAAATATTATATTATATTATTAATTAATTAATATATCCAATCATTCAAGATTTATATAATTCGTTTGGATAATTAATAATATAATATACTAATTTTATCATGCATAAAAATTTAATAATATGTTAATATTATCCTGCCTCTTCTTTTACATATTTTATATTAATTAAATAAATAATAAATCAATATTAAATTTTATCTTACTCTTAATTTCAAACAAATACAATACAAAATTACATTTATTTAACCCATGTATTACACGGGGTTTCTAAAGTTATAATTTCTTTATTATTTGGTATATTTATTCAACCTATATAACACACGGGTTTTTTTTAAGATATAATTTTTTGTTCATATTTAGTACACAAAATTACATTATTCAATCCCTATAATACACTGGGTTTTAAAAGATATAACTTTTTTTATTATTTGATATATAAACTTACATTTATTTAACCCATACAATACACATAGACTTTAAAGATATAACTTTTTTAGTATTTAATTATATAAAATTATATCTATTCAACCCGTGTAATAAACGAGTGTTTAAAGATATATTGTTTTATTATTTAGTATATAAAATTACATTTAGTCAACCCGTGTAATACACGGGGTTCTAACCTAGTATAGCTAATAGAACATTACAAATTTGTGTTGATTTCATCTACTAATCTGGTATCGATATTTAACTATGTAAATGATAAGAATAAACTATTATAAACTCAAATACATACAAATTACATAGACTTCACCGTAAGATATAACCTCGCCTAGTGATATCCGTCGTAGGTATTTCAATTTTGCTGTCCATCAATCCATATATGTAAAACTATACTTCAAACACAAACAAAATCACAAAAAGCATAAACACTACATAGCCAAACATATAACATATGGCCTCAAAAAGGTCATTAACTCTCTTTGATAATATTCCTATATCATTGTTTAATTTCCACTTCTTGATATGACATCATCCTTAATTTAGCAACTAACAATGTTGTTTGTGTGATGTTTGAATTGGGTTTAGGATAGCTGTTGTTACAGGAGGAAACAAAGGTATTGGTTTTGAGATATGCAAACAATTACTAGCTTCTTCTAGTCATGATGTTCTTGTTGTAGTAACAGCAAGAGATGAACAAAAGGGTCTCGAGGCTCTTCACAAGCTCAAAACCTTAGGTTTGTCTGAAAACACCTTTGTCTTCCGACAGCTCGATGTCACAGATCCTTCTAGCATCACATCGTTCGCAGATTTCATCGGTACCCAGTTTGGAAAACTCGATATATTGGTAAGAGTTTATGGTAGAAAATTTAAATTTTTGTTTCGCATGACGAAAATCATGCTGGTTATGAATCTTTCGATAGGTGAACAACGCGGGCATCACTGGAATCTTTGTTGATGAGGGGTCGGTAGCGAGCTTAAAACCTCAGCCTGGTGAGGTTGGTCTTTCTTTGTTTTATTGACTCAATAGTCATTTAACTTAATAACTGATGCAAAGCAGAAGTACAAAAAGATAAAATGTACTTTTAATAGGAAAATCGAAATATTATTGAATACTTAAGGGTGTAAGGGGCACTCCTTTAAGTGGGGAGTGACCTCTTTTACCCACAGCCAATCAGCACGCGCCACGTCAACTCCCCACTTAACTCCCCCACACCCTCAATTTGATGGCGGCACTCCTCTCTTGGGGGACTTGTTTTTTTATTTTTTTAATTAAGAATATTTTTATAAAAAGTAAAACATAATTTACATAAAATAAAAAATTACATTTCATTTAATAAAATAAAAATTACATCGCAATACTACATAAAAATTTTAGAAATTGCACGGCCACCCGTACTTGTTAGCGATCTCGCGCTTTCGGGCGAGGATGAACGGCAACATTTCCGGCGGAGCATCGTCGTGCGGCTTGAGGAATGTTTTCATATCTCGATCGTTGTGCACTTGCATCGTCGTGATAACAAATTTTGGAAATAGCCGAAAGGGGGTTGTGGTTGGGTGTTGTAAAAGGAGGGGTGTGAAGGTTGTGGGTAAAAAAACGGGGGTTGTGTAGTATATCCGAAAGGTGGTTGTGGTTGTGCACTTGCACCGCTCGAACCACCACGAGACGGTTGCGAGCCGCGTCCCTTAGTGTTAGAGCCGACGGACTTTTTCTTGGCTTCGCGGGGTTGGTTCTCCATTGCTCGGTTTGGCTTTGTGTTGTATTTGAAAGAATTTTAGAGGAATAAGATTGAAAATTTGTGTGGTAAAAAATTAGATTTAATGGGGTATTTATAGGTTAAAATTGGATTTTTTTTTTTTTTTTTTTTTTTTTAAGGAATAGCCGTTGCCAAACGTTCAAAAAATCAAAAAGTTTGAAAAGTTGTGCGGTGAATCAATGCCGCAGACCTGTCCCCGCTTAGCCTCCCTGAGGGGTCGGCGGCGGTGTTCCCGAGCGGGGAACTCACTCACCGCACGCCACCCCGAGGGCGCCCCATTCACCCTAATAACTGATGCAAAGCGGAAGTACAAAAAGATAAAATGTACTTTTTTTTTTTTTTTGAACGGCCAACAAACTCAATCCCGAGCACTCTCGGGGCACCCACTGGACAAACGGAGTACTCCGAGAGTAACCCGAGTCCACCACCAATTCCGAGGAAAACCCGGTAACCCACCCGCCCGTAGGCACGACGATGAAATTACCGGTAAAACCCGTTTGGCTCAAGGATCCAACCCAGGTTTCCCTGGGTCTCCTATCATTGCCCACCAGTGCCTCACTCTGCACCAAGTGAGAGTCGAACCTGCATCTCTCAAGAGAAATACAAGCCCTCCACCACTTGATCTAGAGATCATTGGCGATAAAATGTACTTTTAATAGGAAAATTGAAATATTATTGAACACCGAAATCATTACAGTGGGCTCCATTTTATATGGTGAGCCTATCTATGGCGGATTGAGCCCTAAAATGGAAAACATAAATTGACTTGCTAAATAAATGTTCAAATTACTCAAATCAATGATTTGTGTTTTTAAATATACAAGGGAAAAAGAAACATTGATAAAAATGAGACGGGCTAGACCGAATTTTGGTTGTACACCACTTGATCTGGTTCATCGAGACTTTTCTGTCCACTGCTTATGGGCCTGTAACACTCCAAATATAGCCCAAATTAGTGGTGGACAAATCGGGTTTTTTTAAAAACCGGGTTTCGGGTAGGATCGGGTTCGGGTAGGATCGGGTTTTACAAAATCGGGTTTTTTTTAAAACCGGGTCGGGTCCGGGTTCTCTACCAAAAATGTATACCCTATATACCCGGGTTCGGGTAGGGTTCGGGTCGGGTTTTATAAAACCCGGGTATTATAAAAACCGGTTCCGGGTTCGGGTTTTAGATCAAATATGCATACCCGGTCCCTACCCTACGGGTAGGGTCGGGTTCGGGTATAAAAAACCCGGGTTTTATAATACCCGGTTCCGGGTTTTTTTTTCAGGTCCGGGTTCGGGTTTTTTGTGCACCACTAGCCCAAATTATGTATTTTATAGTTTGGCCAATTTCTACCCCTTTTGCTTCTGGCTAGCTTATCCAAGTATGAGTCTGCTAACTCTTAAATTAGCTTTTTAACTTTTAAAGTTCAACAAATGTTAATACAGGATACAGGAGTGAAGACGTATATGGCGAAGCAGGTAATGTTACAAACATACGAAACAGCCAAAGACTGCATCCAAACAAATTATTACGGAACCAAACATGTCACCGAAGCTCTTTTACCATTTCTATGCTTGTCGTCTTCTCCAAGAATCGTTAATATCTCGTCTGGAGTAGGGAAACTTGAGGTAACACATGGTCTCTTCAGATCATTATACTGTCATCAGATAGATTAATAAAACTTAACAATGGTCATTTGTAGAAAGTTGAAGACAAGAAAGCCAGTCAAATGCTTAGTGACGTTGATAAACTCACGGAAGAGGTCGTGGAGGAGGTTGTGACCAGATTTCTGTGCGACGCGAAAGATGGTTTGTTGGAGGAGAAAGGGTGGAATGCGCCACTTTCGGCTTACATTGTTTCCAAAGCTGTTATTAATGCATACACTCGGATTCTTGCAAACAAGTATCCGTCATTTCGTATAAATGCATTTAATCCTGGTTTTACGAAGACAGACATGACGCATCATAAAGGGACGTACACAGTTGAGGAAGGAGCTAGAGGTGCTGTGTGGCTTGCTTTGATGCCCGATGAGTGTCCTTCTGGTCGTTTCTTCTTTCAAATGGAAGAAACGACATTTTAAAATCGCACATGTACTCATATTTCTGGTCGTTTCTTCTTTCAAAAAGACGTTTTAGAATCACACGAGACTATTAAATATATTCAACACAGGACTGCAAAACAAAACTTCAAACCAAGTGTTCACAAACATTTTGATCTGTGTTATATGATATAACAATTATATGGTTAATCTTGATTAAAAAAAAAAATCTTGATTGAAATCGACAAACAATCACGAACACAAAATTCCTAAACGCGTCCTAGTATAATGATGTATATATTAAGTATTTACTATATGATGCCAAGCTCTATGACTCAGGTCAAGGGGAGAGCATGAGCTCGGCCCAGGCTAATGAAGTCGCCTTCATCTCTGAAGAAGATGACGTGTCGATTCTCATTTCCAACATGGCACACAATTCTTTCATGGATATACGGTCATGGGGCCTTAAATGAATACACATAGAAACCACTTCACAAATCACTTTCAAATCTGCATCCTTGAAATACTTTAGTGCAGGATCCACAACTGAACCCATCTGTTCTTGATTTTCAATATAATCTTTGGCCTGATTCAACAACTTATATTCAACATTTTTATTTGTAAACGTACACGATATTAGATAATGCGTCAATCGGGTCAAGTTGGCGGGCTGACGGGTTTTGGGCTGGCAGGTTGAACCCATTTATTAATTAGTCTAAAAACGTCAACCGTAACCCGGACACACTTGAAATCATGTAGCCCAAACACAAACCCATTTAATCCATTTATCTAAACGTGTCAAATGGGTTGATGGGTTGGCGGGTAGTATTCAGGTTATAAATGTGTTAATCGGGTTGGTGGGTTGTAATAAATGTGTTAAACGGGATGGCGGGTCAACATGTTAATTAAATGGGTTAAGCAAGTCAACCCAAACACCACCCATTTAATTAAACAGGTCAACCCCAACACGATCATTTATTAAACGAGGGTTAGATATGACAAATTGATAACCCAAAACCTTATTGTTTTTTGTGTCTTGTTCGTGTTGTATTTTTTTTCGTGCCAGAAATTAACACCCCTAGATTATCTAATCACGAAGAATCGTCTTACCCAATCTACAAGGCAACCTTTGTCCTTACAGAAAGAAGGCCGTCCACTAACGATTTCCAAAAGAAGAACTCCAAATGAGTAAATGTTCCCCTGAACATCCAGATCGCGTTCTTCAAACGAGCTCGGAAGAACACATATATCACCTTCGTGGCTAATCGAATGTGCGCTATTTTCTGATCTCGTCACAATCGTTTTCCAACTTTCAAAGTCAACAAGCTTCAAGACAGAAAAACAAATGTTACGTTACTTTTATTAAATATTTACATAAAATATAACCATAGCATCAAAATTCAAACAATTGTGTTACTAAAGTATACCTTTGGTGAAAAATCTTCAGTAAGATACACTGCACTTGAGTTTAGCTCGGATATAGTAAATGATGGCTCGATTTCCGTGTGAAGATACCTCAGACCTTTAGCTATGCCTATAATAATATTCATTCTCTTTGACCAACTTAAGTGGCACCCCTCTTCATCTGCCAAAAAAACGAAAGCACTACGCTTCATTAAAAAAACGAACAAAACGCATTTCGGGCCAACCCACCCGGCCCGTTTTTGAACCGCGTCAAAAGGCATGTATTTATTTTTGACATAAACAGAATGAAAATAGACTTACAATGGAGATGCTCATACAATGTTCCGTTTGACGCATATTCAAAAACTAACATTCGTGTAAACGGGCTACTATCTATACAATACCCAAGCAATTTCCCTGTGTTTTCATGATTTAGCCTTGCCAAATCAGCAACCTGAAATAACAGAACAATTAAACAAAAAGAATGATACAGTAGGGTTCATAAAAAAGCAAGCTTTTTTATTGAGTAAAATGCCATTTTCGTCCTTGAGGTTTGGCCAGTTTTGCGACTTTCGTCCAAAGGTTTAGTTTTTCTCATCTGGATCCAAAAGGTTAGAAAGCTTGCCATTTTCATCCGACTCGTTAACTCCATCCATTTTTCTCCGTTAAGTCAGGGGTATATTCGTCTTTTTTGTTAACTTAAAAGGCAATTCAGTCTTTTTCACTTTATGTACACGCATTTAGCATAATGTACAAGTATTGAAAAGACCGAATTGCCCTTTAAGTTAACAAAAAAATGGATGGAGTTAACGAGCCGGATCAAAATGGCAAGACCTTTTTGGATCCAGATGCGAAAAAACAAACCTTTGAAAGAAAGTAGCAAAACTGGCCAAACCCCATGGACGAAAATGGCATTTTACTCTTTTTTATCTTATGTATTAAAACTTACCTCTTTCTGATAATAGAGCTCAAGATAGCCGGTCCAGTGCTCTTCTTTAACGCAAATAGATATGACCGCAATTTCGGGCCCGTCTTTCATAATTCCTTTGTAAACTAAACTATCTGATGAAGAACCGATAATGTTGCTAAAATCTTCACAAGCAACCTCGAGTTCTTGTCGGCTATATTTTGTCACACCTTTTAACATGTTAGAATCAACATAGACCGCCATATGATCTTTATAACGTCTGGATTTTTTCCATATGTTAAAAACAGAAGGTTTGCTTTTGCATCTCAAAACAAATGTGAAAACGGCAATGAGAAAAAGAGACCCGACCGTGACACCTGTCACAACCTTAACAGCTAAAAGCCAAGAGGGTTTTGAATCACGGGCCAGGTTCTTAGCTTTAGGTTTAGTAGGTTGGGTTCCTGCGCCTCGGGTGTTAAGGGTGTTTGCAGGTGGAACAAGAGCTGTATTTAGAAAACCGACATCAAATACATTTTGAGTAAATGTACCAGAAATATTTTATAAGTATGTAACCATACCGCATTGTTCATCAGTGCGTCGCTTGATATCGTTATAACTTAGGCAGTTTCCACGAAAGTTAATCCTGCAAAGATTCAATTTTGTGACAACGGTTAGTCACATGCCACTCACAACGTCTGGCACGAGTCAGTCTTGGTGGGTAGGGTAACGGGTCAAAACAGGGGGTCATGTTATAATAGGGGTCGTGTCATGTTGACCCGCAAACATTTTACATTTTTTTCTATATAATATAGTATTGAGTTACATATAATTATTATTATTCATTATGAATAGACTTTTAAATAGCTTTCAACACATCTCTTAGGTAAATTTATAATTTGATCGTTGGACCTTTGAGATAAAACACAACCAAAGCGACCCGTTAATAAATAAACGGGTCAAAACTAACACCTCTACACAACACGAAGGAAAGGCTAATACCTTGGAAGATATTCCAAGCACTTGGGTATGCGCCCGGTGAGAAAATTATACGAAAAGTCCGCATATTCTAAGGACGATAAACGACATAAGCCATGCTTATTCTCACCCGAGGCATTAGCATAAGCACCAGGAATTGTTCCATGCAGTCGATTTCTGTCTAACCGAAGATCTTGCATGTTTTGAAGATTACCAATCTTGAAAGGCAATTGGCCCGTTAGCCCATTCGATTCTAGGTTTCTGTACCAACATAAATCAGTTATCGAAAAACACAAACTTCATCACTTGATGAAAGTTGAACTATAGTATCACTTACATTGTAATGATGCTAATTAAATTACCAATTTCAGAAGGAATTGGCCCGGTTAGCTCGTTGTTACTCAAATCTAAGACCTTGAGGTACTTCAATGACCCAATTGACGCGGGTATTGGACCAATGAGTTTGTTTCCATGTAAGACCCTACATGAATTAATATTAACCAATCGATTTTCAATTTCTTTATAATGGATTATAGATAAAATAAGATGTGAAAAAGAAAGTTTACAGTTCTTGTAAGGCAGAGAGCAGAAAGAGTTCTTCAGCAATGAATCCTCTAATGGAAGAACCAGATATGTTACTGTAAAACCAAATATTTAGAACCCTTATCAGCTTCATCATCATCAAAAAAAAAAAAAAAAAAAAAAAAAAAAAAAAAAAAAAAAAAAACCACACACACACACATACACACAACCAACAACAACATGCTTAGATATTAAAAGGGAATGTTTAAATTTGCATAAAAGAAAACATTTTACTTACAGTTTTGTAACTTGATTTCCAGAACATGTGACACCAACCCAATTACAAGGATCAGAGTCAAAGATATTCCAGTCTGATAAAACCAAAAATGGGTCTTCATAAATACCTTCTTTGAATGAATTCAAGGCATGAACTGCAAAAAAATCAAGAATTGGGTCACATGAATTGAGTGTTTCTTGCTAAAAGTCAACATCTTCCCTAAAAAAATCTTAAATTTCAACTGTCACTATAAAAAAAAAAATAATAATAATAATAATAATAAACCTGCATACCTTCAGCTGGTTGAACATCCCCATAAGCAGGCAGAAAAAGCCCTGAAGTAACATAGAAAAGTGTAAATAAACCCAAATGCTTCATCTCCATTGAATTACAGAACAACCCATGAAGAAAAATCATGAATTTGAAGTAAAACTGTTAAAGGAAGAATCTTTTTGCACAGAAATTCAAGAAACAAATGGTTAAAAACACTAAATTCAAGATTCTTGTTTTCTGAAGCAAAGTGGATATGCAGAAAGAGGGGTTTTTGAAGCGGGAATGTTCTTGATTGATGGGAGGTTGATGAAGCTTCTTTTGTTTCTGGTGAAAACTTTCAAATAAGCTCTACTAGTACTACTATACAACATCATTGTGGGTTGTTTTGGATCTTGGCCAATGTTTTAAAAAAAAGTATTATATCGTATCGGGTTTGGGTTTAGAAAAATAGTTTAGTTAGTTGTATCGAGGTATATTGAGAATAGAGGCGTCTTGAGAATTCACATACTTTATTTGAGCTTGAAAAAAAAATATGTTCTTTCGTAATATTTTATTATTATTTAAAAAAAATCTAAATTAGTATTAGGCTCAATAGACCTAATGTCAAGTGGGTTAAATTCTAAAACATAAAAAATGATTTGTAAATAAGCCTATATTGTGTTTACTATTTAAAAAAATAACACACACACACACACACACATATATATATATAGGATAAAGATCCGTTAGTAACCACTCCTTATTGCGAGAACCAATGTGAACACATGGCAAATTTGTAATTAATGATATTTTATAAAAAAAAACACGCGCTCCATTCCTTATGTTCACTGCCATCTTTTTCAAACATTCGTTGTTGTCTTTTTCAACCTAGGGTTTCGTTGGAGATTTGGCTTAATCGACGACTCGATCAACGGCGGCGACTGGTTTCTACAGTTTCACGGCGGCGTGCTCCTCTCCTCTTGTCCACTTCCGTCTTTTTTCAAACCTAAGGTATATCTTCACTGTTGTCTTTTTTAAACTATGGTTTCGTTGGATATTTTGCTTAATCGACTACACGGTCTACGGCGACGACGGATTTCTGTAGGTTCCCGGCGGCGTGGACATTCACATTTTACCGGGGGGGGGGGGGGGGGGGGGGGGTTCAATTTTGATACTAATTTCGTTGTTGGTATACTGATTTTGGACACTCATGGCTTCGTCTGACTCATCTCGTATTGGAGTTGAACCTACGGCATCTGATGATCATCATACAACATCTTCTTCATATCATCCACATCACGATGCTGGTTTTTGCGGCCCATCTGATATCAATGTAAATCCTATTTCTGCTGTGGGTCCGTCTGATGTTGATGTCAATACCTTACCTGCTGTTAATCCAAATGAAAGTTGCAATCCTGTGTTTACAACAGTTGCAAACCCAGCTGCATCTCAACACACCCTTCATGGGTTTGAAATACAAACGCTTGATTCAATGTTTACATCAGGCAATGTAGGTTCTGAGACTGCTAATTTACCTGATCAATCGTTATCAGTTGACACCACATCTACTGGTAACACCACATCTACTGGTACAGCACCTACAAGCACAGAACATCAACACTTACAATTCATTCGGTTTGAAACTAAAGGTATTTTATGTCCATTTTATGTAAAACGTGACTTATTCAATTATATACTCATTTGTATCATGTTCACAACTGTTTTATGTTGTACATTATGATTACTCAATATTATATGCACATGTGCATTTTGTTAACTGCATGTTTACAATTGTTTTATGTTGTACATTATGATTACTCAATGTTATATGCACGCGTGCATTGTATTAAGTGCCTCATATTACAAATTATGCATCATATCAAATTATGTTACAATGCATCTCAAATTATGTTACAATGCAAATTTATGCACATGTGCATTATGATTGAAAAAAAAAACAAAATAACTCTCACACATTAACTGCCAATGCAAATGTGCATATTAATTACAATTATACTATTCGTCCCTATATCATGTTGACAAGTTTTTTTAATTTATTAATTATTTATCACTATCATTTAATTTATTAATTATCTCTTACAGGAACGATTACGGCTGCCATACATGCTACACCTAATCGCACCCCGTATTGGATACCCCAAGTTGATGTTAGATACCTTCCTGTGGTAAATAGTACATTTACCCATTGGGAAGATGTTGTCATGATGTACAATACGTATGCTACACAATCCGGGTTTTCTACTCGTATCGGCACTTCGAAAAACAAAAAATATCATGACAATCCTAATATGAAAATCTCCACTCATAGATATATATTATGTTCAAGAGAAGGACAACCACGGGTCACAGAATCTGATCCCAATGCTCCATCAAAAAATGCTCCAACCATATATGATAAATCCAAGAAACAACACAGACGAAGCCGATTCACAGTTTCCGGGTGTCGTGCGCGTATCAAAGTGAGTTTTGATCGTGTTACCGAACAATACAAAATATATGATTTCATCGCCGCGCACAACCATTGCATGATTGGTAGCGATCACGCCAACATGTTAAAACAAAACAGGAAACTTGGATTTGAGGAGCAACAATTCATCCACAAAGCTAGTCTTAACAAAATCAGCCCAACTGTTGCACATAACATTCAAGCATCACTTAAAGGCGGACCTCAAAATGTTAGTGGCACAACAGTAGATTTTAAAAATTGCTCTAGAGACATACGTGCATTCATTGGTGAACGTGATGCAGACATCCTCTTACATACCATGAGATCTCGAGTTACCAATCTTAATGATTTCTATTTTGATTGTGTCACAGTTGACAATGAGTTGCGATCTTTCTTTCGGGCTGATTTCGTATCATTGCGAAATTACGAGGCTTTTGGTGATGTGTGTGCATTTGACGCTACATATGACACCAACAAGTAAGATACTGTACTTTTTCACCATGTGGAATTATTAATATTTTTTTAATATCATATGTTTTATTTACAGATACAAAATGATTTTTGTGCCATTCACCGGAGTTGATCATCACAAGAAATGTGTTATCTTTGGCGCTGGCATGTTATACGATGAGACTATAGAGTCGTATACATGGTTACTAAATACCTTTCTGGGTGCTCATAAGAAACAACCAATCTTTGTTCTCACTGACCAAGACGCATCAATGAAACAAGCTGTATCAACCGTTTTCACAAACTCTATCCATCGTTTGTGCATGTGGCACATAATGAGAAAACTTCCATCCAAGGTAAACACTCTATTTTTAATATTAACACGGTTCCAATTACATCATATATTATGATTAAATAATTCAACTTTTTATTATCCATGTTTCTTAATTTGCAGATTTCAAATGATATCCTTGATAATACCACTCTTCGTTCGTCAATACATAAGCTGGTGTGGAATTTATTCATCACACCACAAACATTTGAAGAAAGATGGCATGTGTTAATGGATGAATATCACCTAGACAATCATTCGTGGCTTTGTGAGATGTTTGCTATACGTCATGAATGGGTCCCGTGTTATTTCAGAGAGATACCGATGTGTTGTTTGATGAAGACTACATCCAGATGCGAGAGCTCAAACGCGCGTTTTAAAGTCAACTCGTCAAAAACTAACACATTAGTTCAATTTTTAATGTGTTTTGAAACTAGTATTGATGCTCAACGGCATACACAACGAGATCTCGAGTTTAAAAGCGATATGTCGACCCCTCGCTTATCTACCGGTCTTCGCATAGAGGCACACGCGTCTGAAACATACACATGGTCCATGTTTATTGAAGTTCGAAAAGAAATATACATGGGCATGTTCCATTGCATGCCAATTGAACGTCCCGGAACGACTGACATAAAAAATTACACTGTTCGTCACTGCAAATCAAACATGTCTTATGTCAATGAATTCGAGGTATGTCCTTACTATCCAATATGTTTTAATGTTCAATATACACATGTTCAATATGCACATGTGCATGTATCAAATTTTGTCATGTTATGTCTACTGTCTGTTTGATTAATTTTTTGTTATGCACATGTGCATGTTTCACAAGTTTGGTTAATTTTTGTTATGCACATGTGCATATATCACAATTTTGTCTTCTGTATATATTTATTTTAACCTTCTGTTTGATTAATTTTTTGTTATGCACATGTGCATGTATCACAATTTTGTCTTATGTGTATACCTATTATAACCTTCTATTTGATTAATTTTTTTTTGTTATGCACATGTGCATGTATCAAAATTTGTCTTATGCTATTCACTTGTTCATATATCAAACAGTGTATTTATTTTATTCACTTATTCACTTATTCATATTACCTTTCATGTATTCATTCTATTTATAATATATGTTATGCACATGTGCAGGTGTCGCTCAATGTACCTGCACAAAAAGCAAGTTGTACATGTCTTGGGTTCACTCGTGTTGGATATCTATGCCGACATGTATTTTGTATATTCCGTTGCCACCAAATTGAACGGATACCGTCCCATTACATCACTCCACGTTGGAAACGAGATGCGCTCCCGTCAGCTGTTCATAGCATATCTAACATATACTCATCTAACAACAGCGAGTTTGCTATCATCCACAATGAAATAATGGATTTAGTCAGTCAATGCACAAACCGACTCAGACGCAATCCTGAACAGCTACGTTCCTTATCTTCTGAGATCAAACACATCAGAAACCGCGTATTCGAATCGTTTCCGTGTGAGCCTCAGCCTCGTTCCGTTCAAAAAACTGCAAACATCAGTGACATCTTAAACATACCTTCAAATCTAAACACAAGTGTCCATCCTCCGCAAGGTATTAGAAACAAAGGTTGTGGGACCAAAAAACAACGGATCGGCCCCGGTGGTCAAAACATTAAAGATAAACGAAAGAAAGCCGGTAAACAACAAAAAGCCGCCCGCTTATGCAACAAATGCAACAAGTATGTATTTGACCATGATTCTCGCAATTGCGAAAAAATCAAAGCTGCCAAACTTGCTGCACGAGCAGCTAAACGTGCTGCTGCTATAGCCGCTGGACTACCCGACCCGTCCGATTCCGATTCTGATGATACTGATGTTGATCTCGATGACACCGACGATGATACCAATGATGAAATCGATGAGTATAATTCTTCTGATTATGATGCATCTGAATACCCTGCCTCCATGAAAAAACCTCCCGTACCTGAGCGAACTAATGTTAGGCGTGAACCTGAACAGTCCTTTGAGCCTGATCAAAGCCTTAGGCGTTCAACCAGACGTCGCAAACCATCCAACATAGCTCGTGATTCTTGATTGATTTATTATGTATTACAACTTATGACTACCGAACTTATCTAATTACGACTACCAATGTTTGTTTTGTTTATTTTTTATTAGTACCCATTTAACTTACAGTATTGATATTTATATTGATGATTAACTTGTCATATGCACATGTGCATATGTATTTATAAGTTGTATTTTACGTTTTTCAAAACCACCTGTTTATCAGTATAATATTTTTTAACATTATACATGTTACTAGTATGGTTATACATGTCACTAGTATGAATTTAAAACCATTTGTTATTTATACCCAATTGTAATACATATACAAACTTAACCGTTAATCTGTGTGTTTTATCACTTCATGCACATACTATATGCACGTGTGCATACGATTCATTTAACTTACTAATCAACATTTAACTTACTAATCAACTGTGTGTTTTATCACTTCATGCACATTCTGTATGCACCTGTGCATACGGGTCATTTAACTTACTAATCAACGTAACATTCCATATTTTAACAAACATATACATTTATTACTAATAACACTGTATGCACATGTGCATACGAATCATTTAACTTATTAATCAACGTAACATGCCATACTTTAACAAACATGTAAATTTTGTAACTAATAACGTGCACTTATATCACTTTATGCACATGTGCATATGGTCATTTAACCATATTATTGCACATGTGCATAAACAACAAACAACACTAACTTGTTACTGTAACCATAATAATTCACCATATTAATTCACCTGTGCATAAACAACAAACTATATGAACTATAAATCCAAACATTGATCACCATATCACCTATCCAACATAACAATTTCTACAATACACATTACCAATTTGCTAAAATTCTAACTTCTCAATATATCAACCAACAAATATTAGTAACATGATTATCTAGTTCCACCCACAACTAACCAAAACTGTAACATTCATCATAACTGTACCAACTTGTTACCTTCCTAACACAACCATCTAACATGTCTTACCAAACAAAACAATCCAACATACCAGTTTAATGTTCAAATATCACTAATTAACTAGAAATACTACCTACGTGTCATGAACTACTACCCTCAAACTTTATCCCCATTCTTCCATTTGCTAAGAGTGTTCCAGATTTTTTCTTGTTTTGCTCCCTCTTTTTCCAACAACTTCCGCATTCTTTCATCTTCCAAATTTTGTGTTGCTTTTCTTGCGAGGTACATAACCGTTGCCTTGTACACGTTCGCCTCTGATAGTAACAGTTTTGTTGCTATCTTCATCCTCAGATTTTGCAATTGCATGTCTTGAATATTTTTTTGCGTACTAAAACCGCATTCAAACTCGACATCACTCCCTTTATACATCTCCATGTGCCTCATAGCAAACACGCCACAATCGTTGAAATTATCGCTTGTCGCCCATTCCAGTTTTTTCTTCGTCAACGGTGCAGCTGCCATGCGTGCCGCGCTTGGATGTTTAACATTCTTCAAATAGCCAACAATGTAATTTTTCTACAAAAAAATAATAATATTTAGTGTTACTACATGTCATATTCATATATCCTTATTTTCAAATATAACATTTAATATAAAAAATCTATACTTACCACTTTAGATGGCGTTCCATTTTCTTTAAAACTTCTTCCTGGTGACAGTCTATAAAACCCGCGGCTACTCACCATGTTATCAATTACTTCGACCTTTGTGTTCTCTAAATCAAAGCATATTATATAGAAATGCTTTCTTTCTATCATTGGTATTATTATGATGTTAAATTCCTTTAACTCCAACATTTTATTGTTACACTCAACAACCTCCTTCAAGTGTGAATTTAATATTTTAAACGCCTGTTGTTCCGTCTGTTTCGTTTTCAACACATAATCCGGCTGCACATTACATAAATACATGTCACACACAAGTATAAATATCCTAAATATGATTGTTAAACATGAATTATAACACACTTACGATAGTTGTCGTATAACACCATAATCTCCTTTTCCCTGATGTATTGTTTTTTTTCTCTTCGTAATTCAAAACAGCCGCCCAACAATCTATCACGTTTTGTGAGATCCATTGCCCATCCTCCAATGTGTTTATCAAAAATGCGCGTGTTGTCATTCCATGTGAGGTTTCAAAAATAGTTGAGTTGTAATCGTCACAATAAATTACATCAGTTATGTTCCATATGCACATGTGCATAGAATACATTACATATACTATACACCATATTTTTTATGCCAAAATTCATCAGCCCATATACCTACACTACATTTTTTAACTACCCTTCAAATCACAATCAGTTATGTTCTGTATGCACATGTGCATAAAATACATTACATATACTATACACCATATTTTTATGCCAACATTCATCAGCCCATATACCTACACTATATTTTTAACTACCCTTCAAATCACAATAGCCGCTAACCTAATCAATCGCAACCAACCAGAACCTTATAACATGCGAACAATATAAACAACCCACCTAATTATTCTGAATTTATTGATTAAATGCTTTATATGTCAAAAGTTTATGTCATTACTAAACAAATTGCTTCCTATACTACAATATGTAACAGATTTTTAAATAAAAATTAATGCATATTTAATCTTACTTGAATGTCAGGCTGACCTCTTTCTTCTCCTTTTCAACGTCTATTTCTTTATCGTCCACATTACATTTTTTGCTCTCCGCCCTACAATATTAATTTGTACATCAGATTGAAATTCTAAATTATTATGTGACAACAAATAATAACATAACATTATAATACACGTCCATACCTTCGTTTGTTGTCGATTGTTGTCAGCAAATATTGCCATCACGTTTTTCATCATCATTTAATGGCTCATTCATGTCAACCACATTTGTATCTCTACCACTCACATGTACGTTTACCTTTGTATCTTTAACACTCGCATGCACTTTTGTTCCAATGTCTGCTTCTGGTGAACTTTGTGAGCTTTGCGAGCTTTGTGACAACAACTCAAAACTCGGTACGGTGTTATCTACTTCTTTCCTCCTACGTGTTTGCCTCTTCATAACACTCTTTTCCGTTTCTGCCCACTTGATAGTCTCACCGACAACTTTGTCTAACTTTATATCCCCATCGTTTTGTGTCACTTCATCCACCTTCGTTGCAGCACATTCGTCATTTTTTGATACACCGTCCAACACATCACCTTCATCTTTTAAACTTCTTTTTCTTGACCTTGTAAACACCTTCATCCCACCTTTGATTTTAACATTAACCATTTTGTCTTTTTCACGCTCCATCACTTTGTTTTCTTTGCTGTCAACCATCTCCTTTGTGCTTAGCAAAACCGACATTTTGTTTTCACCTCTAAACGTTCTATCATACTCCCTCACTAACTCTTCAACCTTCTCATTCTTTGGATATTTATAGCAAATATCATCCAACTCTTTATTTAACAACTCTTTTTTGCTTAATGTCTCAGCCATTAAACTTTCAACCATACGAACATGCTCCTAATTAATAACACATCAATAAAACAAAGTTAGTAATATCAACCCAACATTATGCATATTCAGCAGATTTATCACATTATAAAACACGGTTATGCACATGTGCATGAGTTATATGTTCATATCATCCTAACATTATGCACATGTGCATCAGCTTGTAGAACATGATTATATGTTCATATAAACATAACATTATGCACATGTGCATCAGTTTGCACAAATCATCTTAAAATTCTTATTATGCACATGTGCATAAATTATATGTTCATATCGACACAACATTATGCACATGTGCATCATATTGCACATGTATCATATACATCATATATTCATAAATTATATGTATGCACATGTGCATAAATTATATGTTCGTATCAACACAACATCATGCACATATCATATATGCATAAATTATATGTATGCACATGTGCATAAATTATATGTTCATATCAACACATCATTATGCACATGTGCATCAGGTTGCACAACATGTATCATATTCATCGTATCCTAACCACTAACCCCACCACATGTCTATTAACCTAACACATATCTATGTCAACCACATACAATCTACAAAATACAAGTTATTATTTTAAACAATATAATCAACGAAAGCTGGATCACAGTTCTAATTTCATAAAAAAAAAAACAAAAATAAATAAATAAATAAATACCACTAACCCCACCACATGTCTATTAACCTAACACATATCTATGTCAGTCACATACAATCTACAAAATACAAGTTATTATTTTAAACAATATAATCAACGAAAGCTGGATCACGGTTCTAATTTCATAAAAAAACAAAAAACAAAATAAATAAATAAATAAATAAATGAATCACGTTAAAACATTATACGTACCTCAAACGTCACATTTTTCTTTTCGCCTTCATTCTTATCTACCATTTGCTCCATTTTCTTCATTCTATCCTCTTTCGTTTCATGCCCCACGTCAACTTGAGTGTCGACATATCCTTCACGTAACGCCCCTTTTCCAAAACCGCCATTCTTTATTTCCCATGTCTGCCTTCTGATCAACATTTCTTTAGTCCATAATGATAATGGACTCGATGTTCGTACTGTATTGATGTCCCCACACAATGTTCTATCCACATATAACATCTGCACATGTGCATTATTACCATATGTGAAAATTATATATATATATATATATATATATATATATATATATATATACAAACTAAAAACAAAATAATTTATACAAAAAATACAAATTAATTATATATCTTATTTCAAACATAACACTTAACTTACCACCAATATTGTAAGAGCCCCATTAAAATATTTTGACGTGCTATCCCGTTGCCATCCATCTTTGCTCATCTTCATGCTATCACAAATATATTTTCACCAGTTCACATCTTCAACCGCCACATCTTCGCCTAAGCATTCCAGAAAATCAGTTTTGCATCTACCAACTTTGTTTATTTCCACCATTGTATTCATGAACAATGTCAAAAAATCATATTTAAACATTATGCCATCCTCCGTTGGGTTATCTCTTAATCTATCGACAATTCTACTCGGTGTTATTGTACGCCCTTTGTATAAACTCTTCCACTCAGCCAATATCCCAACTTCCTCATCTTCTTCTTCTTCTTCGTCTTCGTCTTCTTTCACATCAGATTCTATATCAGACCCACTGTTTTTATCATTATTTTTCCCCTTTTGTTCATTCTTATGTTCTTTCTGCTCCTCATTCTCTTTATCCTTCTTTTTCTCCTTCTTTTTATACTCTATAACAGCCCTGCTATTTCTCAATCCCAACAACTCGCTAATAACAGTTTCGTTAATTTCAATGTTTCCAACAGTCAACTTGATTGCCATATCTTTCCCGCTAAAATTGTCTACCACAAAATGTGACATCTTCGCTGGCAAGCTGTCAGTTTTAAGCTTCATAATACTTCCAAACCCCATATTTTTTATTGCTACCAACTGTTGTTTAGAGAATGTGTTTAACCCCACCAAAAGTTGATGTGGAGATATGCGTGTTCGTATCGATTGCCAGTTAGATACCCTCATAACCTTTTTACTCACCGTCTTCTTAACTTTCGGTGACACAACTTCTTCATTTGAACCTGTTTATCAACATAATAACATGCACATGTTATATAATGTACATGTGCATTTCAAATTTTTATTAATTATTTTCAATAACACGTACCATCACTATCATTGTTATCAACTTTGGTGTCTTTCACTTGTCTTCGCGATCTTACAATCCTTTTGTTCTTTGTCTTACATGTTACATCTAAACCTTCGGTTGTTTCTTCGTGTTTCCGTTTGCTAGTCCTTCTTTTTACATCAACACATTTAGTTGCATCATTTCGTTTCTTTATGCTTTTTTCCTTTTGTGCGTTCTTTTCCACCTTTAAAATACCTGAATTCAAAAAATTAATGCGTTTGCGCGAGTTATAACATTTGAAAAAAAAAACGGTTAATGCACATGTGCATAAATGCATATTGCGTCATTAATAATACTAATATTAACAGTAAGTTCTCAACACTTTCTAACCTTTTTGCTTAACAACCGCATGCTCGTCTTCTGTCGCATCTGGCATTCTTTTCGACCCTTCATCTCTCGGCTTCAGGAGAAACGTAACTTTCTTTGTTTTTTTTCCATTTTACTGCATACAATGAGAATGTATATTAACACACGCGCATAACTATAACTGTGCAACTATAACTATGCACATGTGCATATATACAACTATGAAATAATTTATCAATATATACATATGTTAACACATTGACCCGATATAAACAAATTCGGTTACAAATTATAAACATAATTTATCATGTTATGCACAAGTGCATACCAATCAAGCATAAATATGAACCAACACCATAAGTAAAACCATATGTTATCAGTAAAACCATAAGTTATCACATTATGTACATGTGCATTCCAACACGTTATGCACATGTGCATACCAACCAAGCATAAATATGAACCAAAACCATAAGTACAACCATAAGTTATCACATTATGCACATGTGCATTCCAAATCAAATACAAACACATATGCACGCCATCCACTGTAATCTACACAAACAAACACAAACACATATGCACAACATTGGCTGTAATCTACACGAACAAACATTAAAACCTTCAGTCTTTTCGACCAAAATACCCCTATAACTTTTACCGCATGACCAAATATAACTATGCACATGTGCATACAGACAGTAAAGAGCGGATGTAATATAACTAGTAGCCACTACCTCGGACAGACAGTAAATATCGGATGTAATATAACTATGCACATGTGCATACAGACAGTAAAGAGCGGATGTAATATAACTATGTACCTCGGATAGACAGTAAATAGCGGATGTAATATAACTATGCACATGTGCATACATACAGTAAAGAGCGGATGTAATATAAATATGCACATGTGCATACATACAACAATATTATGCACATGTGCATTCCAAAACAAACACACACACATAATCACAACAATATTATGCACATGTGCATTCCAAAACAAACAGCAACAATATTATGCACATGTGCATTATAAAACAAACACAGACACAATCGTATTTACATACCAATATTATGCACATGTGCATTCCAAAACAAACACAAACTCAAACACGTAATCGTATTTACATGAACTATATTATGTACATGTGCATTCCAAATCAAACATAAACACATAATCGTATGCACATGTGCATTCCAAATCAATCACAAACACATAATCGTATTGACCTACATCGGTTGTAATATATATGAACAAGAACATAATCGGCTGTAATCTACATGAACAAGCACATACATGAACAAGCACAAAGAACTTTGTATGAACTTACATCGGCTGTATGAACTTTCAAGTTCGTAATCAATGCAACGACGTATGCTCTTCGTAATATATAAACCTCGCCGAATATGCCGAGTATGACCGTTTTTTGCCCTAAATCGATTCGGTATTTTCCCTAAATCGATTCGGTATGGCCGTTTTTTGCCATAATTTCCAGCCGGCGATTAATGTGCGGACGGCGATTGAATGGAGACGATGATCGTATGGCGAAATTGCTGATAAACTGCTGGAATTGGGAGCGTCAGTGAGTATCAGGGATTGAGTATCGAGTATCGGCGAATTGGGAGAGTTGTGTTGGTTGTGATAGTTGTTGGACTTGAAATTGTACTATAGATCATATTTTAATTAAACGCTGACGTCCGTGAGCGCGAATTTAGAATTTTTTTTTATTATTTACAAAATTGTCATCCGTTCACATTGGTTCTCGCGGTTCTCGCAATAAAGGTGGTTCCCGCATGAACCCCACCCTATATATATATATATATATATATATTATATATATATAGATTTATCATAATTTTTAAAAATTGTGTGTCCCTTAAAATCATGGGCCCTGTGCGGAGGTCCTCCCCGCACACCATCATAGCCATCACTGATTGAGAGGTTCAATCCGGTGAATCGTCAACCCTATAGTTTCATAAATATAAAACTTCAACTCAAAAAATAATCTAAACCAACATAAACCCATGATCAAAATCAACTTTCGAACAAGTTTTATTTTAAATAAAAGTCTACCATATGTTTTTGTTTATAGCATTAGAGTATTGAATGCACCAAGTTCGTAGTCGCTTAAAAGACAAATTCACTATCACTGTTATCCTCTTCAACAAGAACATAACTATTTTCGTTTCCCACAATATACAATAAGAAGTTTTAGTACACTAGGTTATAAGGGAGAGTTTAGAACTCCAAATTCGGAGTTTAAAACGGAGGATTACGAAGTCAAAATTGAACATGGGTATAAATCGATTCATTAGTATGCACTGGTAATACTAGATTTTTCGATGGTTTGAAAATTAACTAGTACCCTAGTTATACCGGACCTAATCGTACCGGTAATGTTTTCAGTAGCCGGTTCAACTAGTAAGACCAACCTGTTTGAACTAGTTTCTAAAAGATTGATAAAACCGGTTTTTAAAAGAACCTATTTTGATTTCAGTTTTTTTATTAAGGTGCACACGCGATGCGATGGGGAACACGTACACTACCAGGATGTGCATGGTTTGGTCAGTTTGGTTTTTACCCTCAACCGAAGCTGAAATCAAAGTCATTGGTTAGTCTATGTTATTAACCAAATGGTGTTCGGTTAATCAGTTTAGTTTACTCTGTCAGATTGACAGTTTTTGCTTTGGTTCGTTTAATTATGGTTAATAGACAAAACCAACTAAAACTTTTGGTTAAAAATACATGAAATTGAGACATAAAAGCATAAATTGGAGGTATAAATACATGAAATGGAGGTATAAAATATGAAATACATGAAGTGAAGGTATAAAAGCTAGAAATATATAAAAATATGAATGATTCGATTCAGTTAATTTTGGTTAAATGATGGTGTACAAAAAAAACTGATAACCGTTTTTTGGTTAGTTCGGTTTTTGGTTAATTCAGTTTTCAGTTAATTCAGTTTTTGGTTGATTTTAATTCGATTTTGTCTGATCTTGATTTGGTGTCGGTTAACAATTCAGTTATTGCTCACCTATAGACACTATTAATCATGTAACATATCATTTGTTTAATTAAAAAAACTATAGCAATATTATACTCAAATTGAAGTGAATAACATGACTGTTTGTATGGTGTATTTTTTTTTAAATATTGATGTATAAAAAAGTTACGGTTGTTTAAAAATCGTGAAGTAGTTAGTTTTTTATGAGGAAGATTAAGTTTAATTACTAATTAATTAATTAGAATTTAATTAAAGATGAAAATTAAAATGTAATTAGTGTTTGAAAGAGTTTACTCTCATTTTAAGATTGTACCTTATGCATAACATTCTGAAAAACGCTTAACTTTAGGTATTTTAAAATTTACTTTCAAATACATTATAATATATTATAAATGATTGGGTCTGATCACAATAATATTTTTTTTTAATATAAGGGTATTTTAATAAATTATTAATAAATAACCTAACTAATCCACTTCAAGGCTCAAACATTTCACATTTTGCAAACAAATGGTCTAAACATGCAATGCCGTAATTTCTGAAAGTTATAGACCCAAACATCAATATGACCAAACCATATAGAATATTTGTGTAATTAATATCTATTTTAAATACCAAACCATATAGAATATTTGTGTAATTAATATCTATTTTAAAATTTTTAAATGCTGAAGTTATATTTAAAAATTTATAACTAAATTATCATCATAATTTTCAATTACCTAATATAGAGGACCAGAAGGGTATCTTGAAAATGCTTCAAGACAAAACATACATGTACAAAAGGCTTAATATGTTTCAAAATAAATAAGATAATTTATTTATTTTTTGTCTTAAATTAAATAAAGATAAGACTGTATAATATTTTATATCGAAAACCACTTTATTATATAATCAAATCATATATTTATTGTGACAAATATCTTGTCTTTGTACGTCACTTTCGTTGTTCTTATTTCTTCTTTTCAAATAGGAACTTTGACGTTGAAATCTAAATAAGTACATTTTTAATATCGTGGGGTATGGTGGGGCTTAGGCTGTGGGCATGAGTTGACAAGTTGAGTTCGAGCCCCTCCACCGCCGACTGACGTGTCCGTGAGGTATGGCAGGGCGTGGGTGCACCGCGTGGGTTGGCAGGCTATTAAAAAAAATACAAACACCCGCTATGACATGGCTAACAAAGCGAATAGGAGGCCGCCAAATCGGATCGCTAGCCCGCCCCACGCCCGGCTTCAAACCCAAGCCCCAAGGGCCACGCACCAACCCAAGCCCACCCGGGGTGATGGCTTGGGCGTTTTCCCCCAACCCACGCCCCATATCCCACAGTCTAAGCGTGAAAAGAGAATGGAACTTTAAATCATCATAGATTCATAGTAAATTTTGGGAGTTAATATTCACATATTCATTCTCTTTATTTCTCTCCAAACATACATAAATATATATAGAGATAGAGTGAAAAAGGACATAGTAATAAGATTTAGGGGTATGAAAATAGTAGAAACCTAAATTAAAGGTAAATTGGATTTTGTATCACTTAGGAGGTGTCTGTTTTTCTAAAAAAATCTGCGCAGACTCTTTTATTTACGCCGTGCAGACTACACGCAGATATTGTCATCTGTAGACTGTTTGTTTTTCTGAAGACGCTTCATTAAAAAACATCTGCGCGAACTCTTCTTGGTGCAGACTTGGCCTAGCTACTTCTAAGATCTTTTAAGGTCTGCAGAGGGTTAAACACCACCACCCACTACCAGTGTTGTAAAAGTCGCTAGGCGGTCTCTAGTCGGCCGACTGGGGAGTTGGGAGTAATCGGAGTACTCGGAGAGTACTCGGGGAGTACGCGGACATGGTAACTATAAAGAAAATTAATTGTTATATATTATACATATGTTAAAATAAGCATAATTAATGTCATCTGAGTATAATTTAAAATGAAACATGTTTAAAGTTCAAATATTCTGAATACAAGTCCGAGTAGTCCGAGTAGGCCGATTTTGACCGATTTTGACTAATTAAAAGTCAACAAACCACGTTGACTGCCTAGACCGACTAGGCCGACTCTTTCCTACTACGCCCGACTAGGCGCCGACTAGGCCGACTAGGCGCCGAGTTTGACCGAGGCCGACTAACTGAGTCCGCCTAGGAGGAAGTCGCCTCGGAGGGGTTTCGAGGACCGAGTACTCGCCGAGTACTCGGCTTTGGAATCCGACTTTTACAACACTGCCCACTACCACCGTCCACCACCACCACCACCGACCACCACCCACTACAATCGTCTACCACCCACCACCACCATTCACCACCCACCACCACCCACCGTCCACGTCCACCATCCACCACCACCCACTGTCCACCACCACCATCCAGCACCACCGTCTGTACACTACCACCAGTTTATTTTAGAAGTCTACATACGTTAAAAAAACAAACAGCCTTCTTCTTGCAGACTGCAGAGGTTTACAAATGTGGTCCGCAGACTGCAGACATTTTACCTCTTAAAAAATAATATCACATATCAAAAGTTTAACTAAGTGAATCTTAATAATCTTATCCAGAAGTGGTTAGCTAATATTAGACCTACATTTAAATATTGTCACTAGTAGTCCTACCTTTAAAAAATCAATGTACCTCCGTTAAAAAAACTTAATTTTTTATGGCTTTTGATCAAGACGAAGATACTAGTCGATTGATGTAAAACTTACCATGAAACTGTGCTCTAAACGACAAAAACGGCGCTTTAATTCAGGTGTATAAACTTCCAATTAACAAAAATCAAGTCGTTTTGAGCACTGTTTCAAGGCAAGTTTTACATAAAACGATTTGTATCCTCGTTCTGATCAAAAACCCTAAAACGTCAGTTTGAAATTCTAAAGAAAAAAATACTTAATTCCGTTACGTTTTTTTTAACGGAGATGCAATAAGAAAAAAATATTTAAAATGTGGGACTGCAAGTGACAATATTCAAAATTAGGTCTGATATTGGCCAACCACATCTAGGTTCAATTTCCATTTAACTAGTGACACTTTAACTTTTATTTTCGTTGTCAAAAGTTATCTCACTCATAAAATTATCATAGTTTTATGCATAATTTTAATTTGATCTCGCTTACATGGATGAGTATAAGTAAGATGAGGAAACATGCATTCGTTATACATTAGCGAAATTGAGTGTAAATCCATAATGATCACACGAGTGAGAACGTCTTGGGAATGAAAATAAAAGTTAAGAATGCCACCGATTAACTGTGATTATTGATTATCATCAAGAGACATGTCATAACTTTAATGCACCCCTTGCCCATGTCTTTTTTTCTTTTGGGGTTGCTATCATGACATTAATAATTTCTTTGGACCATTCACTTTAATTGATCTGGGGTTGGAAGATACTTATATCTTCAATAAGACACAAATAAGAGTCTTCGTGAAACGAATAGACCTTACTATATTGAACCATCCGGTATTTTATGAAGACGATTATTTGGGCCGGTAAAGCGTAGGAGTTGCTAGTTTTGTTGTCTATTTTGTTTTTAAAACATTAAAAAATAATCAAAGTAGAGAATAATATAATGTAGCTTTATATTTTAACGTAGTTTTACTTGTTTTGTTTTTTCATTCGGACTACGTTGTCAAGATAATTTGTTAATTGTTTGATGGTTTGTCATTTTATTATTTAATATAACACTAACATGGTTCTTTTCGATTATCTTATTATAGGGTAAGGTTATTGTAAAAAAAGGTTAAAAGTGTGAGAAATGTGAGAAAGATTGTGAAGATGACATGTGTCCTAAATCTAAATTAATTCACAAGGGTAAACAAGTAATTTTATCATTAATTCAATTAATTAAAAACTTCCCATAACCGCCACCTTAATTATAGGAACTGGATTTTTTTAAAAGATCTCTATAAACACCATTCAGCAAGTATATAACACCGTTCAGCAAATATATAACACCATTCAATAAAGAATATAACACCATTCAATAAAGAATATAACACCATTCAGCACATATATAACACCATTCAGCAAGAAAATAACACCATTCAATAAAGAATATAATACCATTCAATAAAGAAATATATAACACCATTCAATAAAGAATATAACACAATTCAGCACATATATAACACCATTCAATAATCATTACACCTCTGTATCATCTTTTCCACTTCCGGCACCACCACTGCCGCTTCCGGCACCACCACTGCCGCTCTGGCACCACCACCGCCGCTGCCGTTCGCCGCTCGCCGCCGTTCCACTGCAATGTAGAGAGATAGATCGAACTTGTAGAGAGAGAGAGGATCTGGTCGTGCGATTGGAGAGAGAGATCGAAATTGTAGGGATTTTGATTTACAGTTTCCTATTTTGAATGGATATAAAGACTTTATTACCCCTATAATTTTCAATTCAGTCCAAAAAAATAAAACAAATTTTACAATTTGGTCCCTATTAATCTAAACCATTAGATCAAAGATCTAATGGTGTAGATTCTTTCTTATCATTCTCACACTTTTGGTCTTTTTTACAGGAACCTTTACCTCTTATTATAATAATAATAATAATAATTTATTATCAATATTATTGTTGTTATTACAAAGAAACAAAATAACCAATGAAGTGATGATCAATTGGCAAAGTAAAAGCCTTTAAAAGTCTCGGGTTCCCACAACATGGATTAAAAAAAATTAATTTAGAACTTGATCAATGGTATTTGTACAAAATATACACATAACTTGTTCAACTAAAATTCATAACTTGATCAATGGTATTTTGTTTCATTGGACAAGTTTAACAAAACAAACGCAATTAAGTTTTATATTCTTTTTTTCTAATTTATTTCCATTTTCAATAAAAACACACACGTTACACATACATAGACATCGACACATTGTAGCGGAAGGTTGTCAATCATGCCCGTTTAATGTGTTTTGTGTTGTTATGTTGCCAATTGCAACTCATGAACCTGAATGCAACTTCTATGTTTAGTTGTGTCTACTTTATAAACATGGATACATTTAAAATTGTGTAGCTCAAACATGACTCTAGTGTAACCCAATTATCTAAGGGAGCTAGTTAACTGGTCAATCCAAACACGACTGGTTTAATTGACTCAAACTAAGAAAAATAGAAGCAATCTTGTAAAAAACGTTGAATAGTAAACAAAATGCAGCATATAAGAGATTGATAAAATCTGAGGTAGTTGTAAAAACCGTTGAATAGTAAACAAAATGCAACATATAAGACCGTGGGGTATGTGGGGCGGGGGTTGGGGCATTTGCTGACACGTGTAAAGGGAGCCCCCCACTGCCTGGTTACGTGTCCGCGGGGTATGGCGGGGCGTGGGTTGGGCTTGGGTTGGGTGCACCGCGTGGCAGAATGGTTTTTAAAAAAAAATACAAAAAATTTATAAAAAATCACACAACATTTATAAAAAAGGGTAATTATATTTTATCACCCCCAACTATTGGCTATTGGCCGCTGCCACCCCCAACTATCATTTTGACGCCTGTCACCCCCAACTTAACACTTAGTGTGTTCTGTCACCACGTCGTTAACTGATAACTAACTTTTGATCCTGTTATTACACATTTTTGGTGTCATAGGGATCTTGGTAAGGTTTTAGGGATCTTGGTAAGGTTTTAGGGATCTTAGGACACCCCCCAAAAGTATAATAACATGATCAAAAGTTAGTGATCTGGTGACAAAACACACTAAGTGTTAAGTTTGGGGTGGTGGACGTCAAAGTGATAGTTGGGGGTGGCGGCGGCCAATGGCAAATAGTTAAAGGTGATAAAATCCAATAACCCTATAAAAAAAAAAACCTACAACTTCATTAAAATTTTAAAAATTACATAATCCTAAAAATTACATAATTTCTAAAAATTACAAAATAAACAAACCTAGAGCGTTAAAAAAATTTCAAAAAGGTCGATCTTGTCGAACGCCTTGTTTTCCTTGCCTCGAAACTCTATGTTCGCCACCGCCACCGCCACCCGGTCCTCGTGGCTTAACTCGCCAGCGGGAACGGCTTCGTAGTAAGCCTTGAAACGCTCGAGCTTGGGCCGTAGCTTGCGCCATTTATGTTGGCACGCGTTGAGGTTGTGGCGGTCGTTACCGACGTTATGTCGGTAGGCCGCGAATGCTTCCGCCCAATATTTTGTTTGGCCCGGTGGCCGCCCCTTCATAGCGTCGACGACGCTAGTGACGAGTGCCATTTTTTCTTCACGGGTCCAGGATGCCATAGCGGTGTTGGGTTCGTGTGATGGGGGGGACCAGTGGGGTAGCGGGTTCAAGAATGGGTAGCCGGTGGGGTTTCGGTTCGTGGGATGGGGGGACCAGTGGGTTGGGGGTTACAAATATATAGAGGATGTTGGGAGACCGGGGTGGCGGTTGGGTGGTATGGGGGGACCGTTTGAATTTTTAAATTCAAAATTTGAATTGGCCGCCTGACGTGGTGGGGTGACCCAATGAAATACCACCAGCTCGCTTGGCCATTCCGCCCCACGCCCGGCTTGAAAGCCAAGCCCCAAGGGGCCACGCCCCAACCCAAGCCCACCCGGGGTGGTGGCTTGAGCGTTTTACCCCAACCCACGCCCCAACCCAAGCCCCATACCCCACGGCCTAAGAGATTGATAAAATCTGAGGTAGATATGCTTCAATTTCATTGACCAATTGCTTAAAACGTAATAATGATTGTTTAGTAAATTTGCAAAACGAAATCATAACAAGTTTTTGTTAAGATACGAGTTTATTAGCGAAAAACATATACGAGTTTAATAACAGTTTTATAAAAATACAAGTTTATTAATTATAGACGTATAAGTTTTTAATAAAATATGAGTTTACTTAACGATTTTACTTTAATGAAAAACGTATCACAAGTTTAGTCGTATTAATTGCGTTAGAGGTTGAATTATTAAGATACGAGTTTGTAATAAGCCGCCGATTATGTTACGATACCAAGTTTAACAATCGGGATACACTAATACAATCTAATGCATAAGATAAACATTACGATAACAACCATTAACACAAAATAAGATAAACATAAGATAAATATTTACAATGACATATATAATGTCCCAAATCAAAATACAACAAAAGCAAAATACATTAAGACACTACTGCGGCGGCGACGAAGCTAGCGGTGGTGGTTGATGTGCAGCATCTGGTCGTGGAGGGACGACCACGTGGGCATGTGTCATCATCGCTATGAGCGCCTCTGTCACCCATGACCCACCGTAGGTCATTCCGTATAGTAGCTACATCAGCCTCGACCTGTATCAACCTCTCCTCAAACCCCGACGGAGGCAACACACGAGATCTCACGCGTCGTTGCTTGTACGGACACATTCACGACCTTTGTCATATCAATTATTCTATACGGATCGTATAACTTATACGACCCGTATAAAAAAGTTAAAATAAGATTTTAGAGTATATCATTTTCAACACCCCTTTACCCTAAATTAATTCAAGTCTTGAGACTTGAAGCGGATATATTTTTGCTTTTGTAGGTTGCTATCATGTCATTAAATAATTGTCGACTATGCACTCTCACCACTTAATTGCTATGGGGGAAAGATACTAATACCTTCAATTAAGTACAAATAAGGCAATGATCTCTAGATCAAGTGGTAGAGGGCTTGCATTTCTCTTGAGAGATGCAGGTTCGACTCCTACTTGGTGCAGAGTGAGGCACTGGTGGGCAATGATAGGAGACCCAGGGAAACCTGGGTTGGATCCTTGAGCCAAACGGGCTTTACCTGTAATTTCACTGTCGTGCCTACAAGCGGGTGGGTTACCGGGTTTTCCCCGGAATTGGTGGTGGACTCGGGTTACTATCGGAGTACTCCGTTTGTCTAGTGGGTGCCCCGAGAGTGCTCGGGATTGAGTTTGTTGGCCGTTAAAAAAAGTACAAATAAACAATCCGAGAGATATTTAAATGAGAATAACAAATTCATTTGGCTAAATTACATTTTTCGTTCTTTATGTTTGTACCGGATTGCAACAGATAGCCTCTAACTTCGATAATTACAATTACAATCCTTTATTTGCAAAACTCGTTACACTATACGTCCTTTAACTCTAACCTAGTTAAAATTTTCAGTTAAGTCTAACTAGTTAAGGATAATTTAGTAATTTACTTACTTAATTAAAGAAAAAAATAAAAGATAATTTAAAAAACCCACTTCATCTTCAGACAACTTTTTCTTTTTACATTCTTTCATTTTTTTCTTTGTATTGTTCTTTCACCATCACCATAAGCACTCTCTCTCCAACAACCACCACCACCCCTTCTCTCTCCAACCAACCCCCACCCTATCACCACCAAATCCACCACCACCAAATCTGTCGCCGCCACCATCACCACCAAATCCGCCACTGCCACCATCACCAAAGCTGCCGCCACCACTACCAAATCCGCTGCCGCCACCATCACCACCAAATTCGCCACCGCCACCACCACAACCTCCATCTAGCTCGTGACTAATTTTACTGTAGAACAGATCTTGTTCAAGTTCCTTCCAGTCAACATCAGCCTTAACGGCAGTACGTTGGGTATTCACAGGTTCACCACCCGCCTCAGTCTCTGTTGCTAGTTCTGCTTCTGGTGGTGGGCCTGGGGCTAACTATCACTATGGATATGAATTTGCTGGTCCCACACAAGGACAACCTATATACTATGCGGCCCAGCCGTTGCCACCTCAATCGGCAGCGCAATATCAAACAGTGACTGCTGAATCGAGTTCGTATCTTACTTAGGACAATAGTATGAAACAGCAACATGGGAGAACTCAACAACAACCTTGAGAGGTTAGATTCTGGTAAATTTTGTAGTAAAATTGGTTTTGTTTTATTCGTGTAGAACAGATCTTGAAGACTTGAATCAGCTGGATTGTTTTGATTTTTTGGAATATTGGAAGTATGATATGAGAATTTGAGATTTGGGGGTGTTTGGGATTAGAGAGGGAAAGAAATGGTGTTTAGAGAGAAAACAGGGTGTTTCTATGTTTTATTACTTTTTATATGTTTTATTTTAGTTTACTTTTTTAAATTTATTGATAAAATGACTGAATTACCCTCATGGGCAAAACACATACTATATTTAACTGAAAATTTTAACTAGGTTAGTGCTAAAGGACGTAAAGTTTAACGGGTTTTGCAAATAAAGGATTCTGACTGTAATTATTGAAGTTAAAGTCTATCCATTGCAATCTGGTACAAACATAAAGGACGAAAAGTGTAATTTACCCAATTTATTTGTAAGGCCAGGGGGTGTGGCCTCGCGCCACCCCGTCACATCAACAATTTTGGGGCGCCCTCCCCCACCTCCTGCATGTTACCAAGGGGGCGCTACCCCTTGTCCGCCAGCCCACTAACAGGCGTGAATGGGTGCATCTGGTGGGCCTCATGCCTCTTAACCAATCAGATTTTGTTTATTTTTTCTTTCTTTTTTAATATCTAATTAGGTGGGGGCGCTAGTGCGGCTTTATCCCACACCATTGTTAAAGGAGGTGCAATTTTTATCTCAAAATCTACGTGGCGCGATAAAGCCCGTAGAGGCTTTAAACCACACCCACCAGTCTGTTGAATGAATTCTTCTTTTGTCATCTAATATTGTTTCATCTTTAACGACATAAAGTGGACAGTAAATGTTGTTTTAATGTTATTTTGCTTGATATTGAGTGATATGGATTTAAGAAGGGTCGTATTATTGGCACACATTGGGAAATTAAATCGACACCTTCAATACACATCGTAAAGATCTATACGATGCGTATTAAGGTTGGTTCAAACTTCTAGGTCAGTAAAAGGCTGACAATGTCCCCTTATAAAAAAAGTAATATGTATCATATAGGCCTATACGATGCGTATTGAAGGTGTCGATTTAATTTTTTAATTTTCTAAGGTAGCTTTCTGTCACGCGGGCGAAGAAGCAGCACTTTGGACATTTGTTGGTCTTCAAACATCTAGGAAACATTATTTGAGAATACCCTTGAATTTATCGAAGCTGTAGAATGAGATCCTCCACTGTTGGGTTATCATCTTTCAACCCCATTTTCCCTAAATTTATCGATTCTGTTTTTCAACGGGGATGTAATGCAATGATTCATCTCAATTGAATAGACAGACACTTGTTTCATAGGACTCCCTTGAATCGTCTCGGATGTAATAACAGTAGGTTTAGCATCCGTGCCTGCTTGAATTGAAATAAGCAAAGGATAACGAAGATGAACATTGTATTTATCACGAAAGTACTGAAAACCCGAGATAACAGCTCTGGTTTCATCAGCTGCATTTAGAACAAGAAGTCCAACAATTAGTCCATTATCTGTTGTTGTCTCAACAATATGAATGCACGCAACGAATTTGACAACTGTGACAGCTTATTAAAAGTTCCTCGGGCTCATGGCAACCGCACTGGTAACAAACTGGTATTGCTGGTGGTTGTTCTAGAAATTGAAGAAAAAGCACTCAATAATCAGTAAGCAAATACACAACGGTTCTCCAATTCCAGATCAGCAATGTAAGGAGAAGTGTTGAGATAACGGACATCCATCAAGCTCAAAAAGAAAAGTTGTGTTTCCCATAGCCACCATTCCCATAGTAAAAAATGGTTGCGGTTTGCAATTCCCGGTTTTACCGCGAGTGGGCATAAGATCCGTGGGCCTTATTGTTGGATTTGTGACTCCATGGAAGATGTGATTAAGGTAAGCGTGCCGAAAAGTTGCATCTTTTAGAGAGAGACCTCTAAGTACAAATCCTATAGCTGCATTTGGAACAAGAAGTCCAACAATTCGTTCATTATCTGTTGTTGTCTCAACAATATGAATGCACGCAACGAATTTGAAAACTGTGACAGCTTATTAAAAGTTCCTTAGGCTCACGGCAACCACACTGGTAATAAACAATGTATTGAACGTGAACCATGCTTGTACAATATTATTAAAAAGAATGCACGCAACGAATTTGACAACTGTGAAAAAGTTCCTCAGGCTCATGGCAACCGCACTGGTAACAAACTGGTATTGCTTGTGGCTGTTCTGGAAATTGAAGGATAATGACCGTGATTCTATTTTTCAACGGGGATGTAATGCAATGATTCCTCTCAATTGAATAGACAGACACTTGCTTCATAGGACTCGCTTGAATCGTTTCCTCAGGCTCATGGCAACCGCACTGGTAACAAACTGGTATTGCTTGTGGCTGTTCTGGAAATTGAAGGATAATGACCGCGATTCTATTTTTCAACGGGGATGTAATGCAATGATTACTCTCAATTGAATAGACAGACACTTGCTTCATAGGACTCGCTTGAATCGTCTCGGATGTAATAACAGTACGTTTAGTGGATGTTAATTGCTGAGATGTGACTGTTCAGAAAGTATAAATCTCCTCCAATTCTTTCCTGGTTAAATCACACACTATAAAGTTTAAACTCATCGTTATCTAACTACCGAGTCACACCAATTCGTTGAAACCACACATTCGTGTGTTGCAGTTTGGAAATATGACCGAATAGAGATCTGAATAACAAACTGTGGAGAACTTGTTTGCGTTGTCCTTCTTGATGCAGATCCGATAATCTTCAAGAGAGAGAGGTTTAGAGTGATTTTTAAAATACGCTAAATGGTGTGTGCAAAGCGTGATATATTTTTATTGATATTTTAAGCCCATTTTACACATTAGTCAAGTTTTAAATTTATAAAACACGATATTCTACTAACACTAAACACACACTTGGGCAAGTACACCCATCATGAGTATAGTATAACGTTGGTAAGATACCGAGGTCGTCCAAGGACACAAGAGCTTTTAGTACCGGTTTATCCTCAAAGTCTAATCAATCTAAATTTTTGAGAAAAGTTTTAAATATGAAAATAAAAACTAAAAATGCAAAGATAAATAAAATAAAAACAGATAGATAAGATATAATCACTTGGATCCGACTCGTCTTTAATGTATCCTTTGATGATTTTCGCACTTTCGGACTTTTTAAGAGATCATCTTAGTTATAGTAGTAGGTCCCTCTTTTGAAAGTGACGTTACCCTCAACCCAGTGGTTTGAGTCAACAGGGATACAATCCCAAAGGGTCGGAATATTGAAAGATAATTAAGTAAGTTATTAATGCGAAAAGTGGTAGGCCCCTCTTTTGAAGGTGACGTTACCCTCGGCTAAGTGGTTTGAGTCAGCAAGGATACAATCCCAAGAAGCCAGTTTAAAGTATTAATAGTAGTTTACATATGAGGGGTTCAAGCTATTCGCACCCCCGCCATCCAATACCAGTGGGTATTGAAGGAGGTCCTAGTAAGCTTGAACCAGGTCCTTGCAGGATCTATACACTGAATAAGGCAAGAACCTTACCAAACCATTCCCCTAACCCCCGACCAGGTAGTCAACATGCCTTTATATAGACCGTAAAGACATGAATGATGTAATCTTTTACTTTATATAGACAGTAAAGTAACCTCAAGACACCACGGAAAACTGATAAGAAAAATTCACCTTCAACATAAGAAACTAGTTATTAAAGTCATTAATACAAACCCAAATAAAAAGTGCTGAAAGATTAAAAATAAAAAGTAATACATAAAATATTTGTCTTCACCAAATGATGTAAGAGGCTTGTAACACCCCGAAAACATGATTGGTAATTAAACCACATTAATAATAATGAACGGGTAAAATACCATTAGTGGTAAAATAAACCCGACGAATATTAGGATTTAGATAAATAATCCTATATTAATAAAAAAGAAGAATAAACGCCTTGAGAAAACAAAGTTTATTAGAAGCCCGAGTTAACGGGACTTAAAATAAAACGGGTTATGACTTCCCAAACCCATTAAGTTAACCAGGAATAATCAACCTAGTTAGTGATACGCGATTAAGTGATAAACAGTGAATTATAGCTTCTTTCGAACAAAATAAAACATAAGGGACCAAAAAGGGTTAACTTGAAAGTTAACTAAATAAATAACAAAAAAAAGAAACACACACAGTGTGTGTTCGTGTGAGCGACCAGGAGAAGAAGGGAAGGAGAGCCAATCCTAGTCCTTCAAAAATCTTCAAATTGAAGCTCAATTCAAGCCTTAAATCGATGCATGAATACATAAAAACGATCACCAAGCTTAGGGGGTCACAAGGTTTGTCAAATTTTTGATATTTATAAAGTTTAGATTCTTGATGAACTTATGAAAATCGAAATTCAAGCTTGAATGAGTGATGTTTGGGTGAAACTAGGATGAATCCATGTTTAGGAACGAACCCTAGTCAATAAATTTATGAATTGGTGCTCATAATTATGAACTTCCTAATCACCCACTTAGGTGTTAAATGGGTTTTGTAGGATGATGAAGAACACTAGAATTTTGATTATGAAATGGGTGTTATTGGATCTCCATGGACTAAGTCTAGGTGTTGTGATGCAAACTAGACATATGAACTTGTAAAAGATGTTTAATAATGGTTAAATAACTAATCAAGAACTTGATTTTAGGTGTATAAAAATTATGCCCACAAGGTGTTTGTTAAAATGCCTAAACGAATGTTGATATGTTAAGATTATGAAAGAAACACATAATTGGCTAATTGGACTAATTACGTGTGATACGAAATAGTAAGGATTCTAAATTTCATGTTGATTTAGAGTTAATTATGTAAACCATGTGATCGAAAGTAGTTAACTTTTGATAAGTTAAGTTAACTAATGATGAAGTCGAATAGTAGTATCGACATAGAAAATAAGTAAGGTGGAATAGTCGTGATTGTTAATGACTAATCTAACCGCCTTGTAAATGATGACGATAGTTTGACGCTTAACGAGCTAGGTGGCGGCTTGGGAAAGGAAGCGAGTCAAACGGATCGGGTACGCGGAAAAGAGCATAACCGGATGCAAGGTAAGTAAAGCTTACACCCTTTTTTGTAAGTTATGTATTTATTCATAGGTTGTAAATAAGACAAAAGCTATATCCGAAATATGGTTCCAACACGAAATGAAATGGGTCGGAACATATAAAATAATGATAAACCATGTTTAATGGTAATATGGGCGAAATGGTAATTGGTCACGAGATGACATATATATAAAATGAGTTTTTGAACGGCTACTTATTAAGGTAAGCCTAAACGAATAAAAAGTGTAAAACGGTGATTTAGTCGCGTGTAGACGGAAAAGAGTTGAAGTTTAAAACGACACCATATGGCATAAGCCATGTTGGTTTAGACGTGTAAGAAAAAGGTTAAAAGACAAAACTATATGGTGAGAAATCCGAGATTAGTTAGTTAACGAAATGGTGAATAAATACCATTTGAATATAAGTGCAAAATGTTTGGTCGTTTAAACCAAACGGGTCAAATGGTAATGTTAATACCATTTGACACATAACGACTAACAATTGTTTGTCGAGTCTAATGCTCACATGTTAAAACGGCTTATGGAAATTGCATTGCTATGAATTAGCAACTTAATTGATGTGGTAATAAAACGGGTTTTAGCTTTGACCCGAGCCAGGTACGTATAAATAAGTTAATTAAACATATGAGTTGGTCAAATAGGTAGCGAAAGTCCTTCGTAGTAAAATGAGGGACTAAAGTTGACCAAAACACCCTTGAAGGTTAAAATGGGCAAACGACCCATATGGGTGTTTAGGAATTTGCATTATGATTATGGAATCATTAGAGGTGCATAAAAAGTTATAGGTATAAACATTGTGGGTTAAATGCCTAAAAATGGGTCATATACGTAAAATGACCAACCAAAGGGTAAATTCAGGATAAAAGTTAGTTATGCTAAATCTACCACAAAAATAGTTGTGGTGGAATATAAGCAGACATTTTAGATATGGAATTACGAAGTATGAAAAGAAAAGAGCTAGTTCTAGACTAAAATTTGCTTAAATCGACTAAACGGGTCAAAACGGATCTATGTGCATAGCTTGCATACTAGTCGCATAATTCATAAAAATTAAGAACCCGAGTTATGGACTTTGTGTTAAATACATTAGAGCATGTATTTTGATTAGTTAAAAACAAGTTGGTGATTTTTTAAACCTAAACGGGTCAAAAGTCTTGTAAACCAATTTCAAGCCGAGGGCTTGAAATCCGATATTTTATAAATTCGGATGTCAGGTTTGAACTCCATATGATGGAAAATTAGATTACGAACGCGTAGGAAAAAGAATCGTGCAAAGCAGATAAGTAGAATAAAAGTTATGGCATTTTGAAGTTAGATTTTTGATAAAAACTAGAGCTGGGCAAATATGCAGGTCCAGAAAAGGACCTGCTGAAAATTAGTCTCCCCCGCGGCACGCGAGGGGACGTGCTGGCACTGGCGCGACACGTGACAGGTGTCGCGATATGCGAAGAATCGAGGGGAGCCTCTCGCGTGGCAAGAGAGGCATAAATCCGAAATATTATTTTGATTTTGTTTGTTTGATGCTATGCGTCACACCCTGACTTTTGCGGAAGCGTGATTATGTGTGACTTGCTTAATATCATTGCATTCAATTATAACCAACAACTATATGATAGAAACCATGATGTTAATCCATTACTGAGTTTTTAAAATAATACAACCAACATTGTTTAACACCAATCAAGACTTCGAGTTTAAAATACAAACCAACCAAATGTTTAAAGTTCCATAAAGGACTTGACAAAATACATAGATAAAACAAGGCTTTGAACCATGTATCTTATCAAGGATAAAATACACCATTCAAACCCTTCAAAATGGGATGACATCATTTCTGATAAACACATCTTGAAATCTTTAAACGCCCGCCAGATCCAAATCAATTTCCTGAAATACATGTAGTTTGAAAACATCAACAAAAGTTGAGCGAGTTCATGTGTTTGTTTGTGTGCACGAATAAACCTTTGTAATTGTTGAAAGTATGTATTTGTAAATCCCGGTATGAAAGCAAACAAGGAAACAGATCAATTAATGGTTTGCAAGGCCATTAACATGTGTGCAACGACGTAGGAAGGCTCAAACCTAGCAGATTTTGTACCGGGCCTCCGGCTGTAAGACATAGTCACCTCATGGACCAAACCCCGGTCAACATGGGTGTGGGCTCGCTACACCCAAATAGATCTATCACTCATGCCCCTCGGTCCACTTACGAGGATTCATGGTCTTAAGATTGCGCCTACCCATTCACATGATCTAACAGTACAATCCTTAGCTAACCATACCATTTGTAATCATTTGTAAACATTTTGTAACATGTACTTCACACCCGAAGTTATAAAACAAAAACAGTTAAAAGAAAAGGGGGACATGAACTCACTGTCTTGCATTCTTCGTAATCACAGTAGATCAAAGCTCCTTCGGATGTACACGACTACCTACAACGTACTAAGGTCTATTAGACGAGCGGGTCGTGCCTTGACTTCGTATTAATTAGTGTCTTTGAGTTACGTTTCTTTGTGTCTTCAATATTATTCCCAGTTATATATAATTTATTTGTTAAAATAATAAATATTTTAACTTAAATTATATTTATTAAATTTTGGAATAATAATATTAAAATAATATATTTCAACTTGTTACTTGTTTATGAATTTATACATGTATATCCTTTCCAAGGATGGGTGTACTTGTATTCGTATTCTTAAACTTGTATATTTTGCCATGTATTGGTGTCGTATTCCGGAGTGTATTTATACGTACGAGATTATGTATCCATATTGTGTTTATTAAGTATTCTTACACTTAACTTTTCTGGAATATTATTTTTAATAAAAATACATCAGTATATATTTCCAAAATATATATTTTAAGAAATATTACTTAGAAAAATTATTTATAATTTTTCCTTGGAAAAAATATTTATAAATTTCATGCAAGTCTCAAAAATAATATATTTTCAAGTCTAACTTAGATAATATATATGTAATTCCATTTTTCTTCCAAAAAGAATATACTTCATGTTTGTTTGAGAAAATATATATATTTCTTCCAAAAATAACATATCTTCTATTAATTCCAAGAAAATATATTTTCATTCACCCAAAAATAATATATTTTCTTTTTGTCAAAAATATGATATAAATTTGTAATAATTGTGAAAATCATATTTTCGTTCACTTGGTGTCCAAAATATTATTTACCAAAATATACTTATGAATAAATTTTTCCCGAATATTTTTGTGAGTTATATTCCTTTGTTCGATTTCATAAATATTTTGGGTATAATTTGTATATTCATATTCTTGGGATTTTGGTAATATTTTGGATTGTAATTTCTTGGTATTTTGATGAGTTATATTATTTCAAGTCTTAAAATAATATAACTAATACACATAATAAATAATCACACACATGGTGACTTCTAAATATATATTTTTCTAAATACATATTCAGTCACTTTTATTTATAAAAATCAACCTCCAATATTTCTAATTTTTGTAACAAAAATTATGGCAAACTTTAGGTGAAAATTCATAGTCCGAAATATACTTGTAAATATTTGTTTAGAAATATTTTTCTAAGTGTTTAATTTTTAGAAAAATTTTGCCATAGTTTCTCCTAAAAACGGAGGTTTCCATGCCTTCAAGGCATATCACTTTCTTTTGTAAATCAACACAATCAATCAACAAATCAATTTATACTTACCATCTTGCCAAAAACAAGCATAACTACCACTTCATGAACTTGAAAATTTATAAAAATGTGTAGTAACTTACTTGTGTGTTTAGTGGGTCTACTTACCCTTTAAAGTGTGGTTGATTACTTAAAAACATCATTTTTGAAGAAGTTAGTTCTTTACAACTTGTGATCACATTTTCTAAAAATGTTTCTTCTTGGATTCTTCTTGTTACATAAGTGTTTCTACACTCGTTTAACCTTTAAAAATGTGTTTTATTTATTTAAGAACCATGATTAAGTAACCTTTGTATTTTTAACTTGGTTTCTTGAAAAATCATTCTTGAAATATTAGATTTACAAGACTTACATCTTACTTTAATCATCATTTTACAAGAAAACTAATTATTCTTTCAAGTTCATGTCTTATGTGAGGATGATCCATTGATCTCTAATATTTTCATCCTCTCATCTTGCTAGATTACATTTTTAATCATGATCTTGCAAGATCATATGATGATCTATATCATTAACATAAATAATCAATCATCAAGTATCACAACAACACTAAACAACATGATTTCTTTAAGATTTCTTAAAATTTTAAGCTTATGTTCATGTTTCATCTTCTTGTTTCTTAGTGTTCTTCAAGATTAACATCATGTATCATCTTTTAACCACTTAAATAAGATGAAAAATGAAGAGTTTAGTGTTCTTACCACTAGCTCAAGGCTAGGGATGATCAAGAGAAGAAATGAAGTGGATAATAGGAAATGGTGAAGGTACTTCAACTTCCGAAAGCTCCTAGCTTCCTTGTGCACCTTCTAACACCTTTGTGTATGCTTGGAATTGGATGAGGATGATTGAATGATGGTGGTGGTGGTGGTGTTGGTGATCTCGGCCGAGAAGGGAAGGAGGAGAAGAAGAGAGAAGTGTGGTGTTGGGTGTGTGTGATGAATGAGAGTGATGATACTAGGAGATTATACTTATAACCACAATCATGTAATTTCCATTGTATATTATGTTTTATAAAGAGAAAACAAGATCCATTAAAATAATTAAACAAATCACAAGTGGTGTCCCTTGGTTGGGCCATCCACTAGGTGGGGGGGGGGGGGTATAGGTCTAGGTTTAAACCATAAGTTAGTTATTTAGTTAGAAATCAAGTGTATAGTTAGGGATTCAGTTATTAGATATTTATATAGTGTGTTATGATGTTCGGGGACCATAACTAGCTTGGTAATGTTAAAATAGTGCTTCTAGTGAAAATTTGGTGTTTCGGGTAGTGTTCGGTTGTTCGGTTGGTTACCGGTTCGTTAAGGTGCTAAACTATGCAGTTTAGTGTGCTTTATGTACCCTTTTACGACAGTTTCGATTCCCGACACTTAAGAAAGCATTCAGGGCCATTTAACCACATTTCTGCATGATATTAGATGGTTGAAATGTTGATTTTGCTGATTTTCTGCAGAATTCTGGAGTTTATGTGAGTTTTAGGCACTTTCTGGCACTTAAACTATCTCTAGGAAGGCAGTTTTGTGATCCTTACTTTCCTACACACTGTACTAGTGTAATACTTGGTTTCTGGCTCATTCTGTGTCTCAACACATTATTTGTCCATGTACTGAACTCCGTCAGCATTTTTCTAATTTGTCTGATAACTGTGCTAACTGTGTTTCGTGCATCATTTGAATCAATATAGTTTGCATGCAGTAATGATATGATATCATGCAATATGTGATGCACCTGTATGTATAGAGCAGTAATCAGAATGCAATTCGAATCATTAATTGTAATGCAACACATTCATTAAGCACTAATCATGGTTTAATAGTTGTACGGATACCTGAAATTTTGACAGTTGTCACATTCCCCCCCTGTTAAGAAAATTTCGACCCGAAATTTTAAGCCTTACTACTAGCTGCAGGGGAGTTGGGGAACAAATGCGGGTATTTTGCTTTCATATGATCTTCATGCTCCCAAGTGAACTCTGGGCCGTGACGCGCGTTCCATCGAACCTTGATGAGTTTAACACTACTCCTCCGAGTCTTGTTAACTTTCCAGTCAGTTACCTCAACGGGTTCTTCGGTAAAGTGGAGTGTGTCGTGAATGTGAACTTCATCAGCAGGAACAACCACTGTTTCTTGAGTTGGACTTTTCTTCAGATTAGATACATGGAATGTATCGTGAACACCATTAAGTTCTGCTGGTAGCTCCAACTTGTATGCTACCGTACCAACCCTTTCTAAAATTCTAAACGGTCCGATAAATTGTGGGTTTAACTTACCACGCTTCCCAAAGCGTGCCACACCTTTCTAAGGTGAGACTTTCAACAAAACCATATCACCCACTTCAAATTCCAAAGGTTTTCGTCTTTGGTCCGCATAGCTCTTTTGTCGATCGCGAGTCGCCTTGATGCGCTCTTGGATCTGCATAATCTTATCAGTCGTCTCTTGAACCAGTTCGGGACCAACCAGCTGTCTATCACCTACATCTGCCCAACATAACGGTGATCGACACTTGCGTCCGTAGAGAGCCTCAAACGGTGCAGCTTGAATGCTTGTTTGGTAGCTGTTGTTATAGGAGAACTCAACCAAAGGTAGGTGAGTGTCTCAACTGCCACCCAAGTCCATTACGCAAGCACGTAGCATATCTTCAAGCGTCTGTATCGTTCTTTCGCTCTGGCCGTCGGTTTACGGGTGGAAAGTTGTGCTCAGATTCAACTGAGAACCAAACGCTTCCTGGAAGGATTGCCAAATCCTTGACACAAATCTTCCATCTCTATCTGATATAATCGAGATAGGCACTCCATGACGTGCGACTATCTCTCTTAGGTACAACTCAGCTAGCTTACCTGTGTTATCCTTTTCTCTGATCGGCAAAAAGTGTATAGACATTGTCAAACGGTCCATAATTACCCAAATCGTATCATGACCTCTGGGAGTCTTGGGCAACTTCGTTATGAAATCCATTGAGATCTGCTCCCATTTCCACATGGGTATCTCTGGTTACTGCAGAAGACCTGAAGGCATCTGATACCCGGCCTTCACCTTGGCACAAGTCAAACACTTCCCAACATAAGTAGCAACATCACCTTTTATCTCGGCCACCAGTAATAATCCTTCAAATCTTGGTACATCTTGTCCGATCCTGGGTGGATCGAGTACCTCGATTTATGAGCTTCATAAAAAATAACCTCTCTAAGACCTCCAAAAAGCGGAACCCAAATCCGTCCCATAAAATACAAATTTCCTTCCTCGTTGGGTACCAACTTTTTCTCCATCCCACGGAGATATTCAGCCTTAATGTTTTCTTTCTTAAGAGCTTCTCTCTGTGCAGCACGAATACGCAACGAGAGGTCTGTCTGAATAATCATCTCCAAAGCCCTAACCCTTATGCGACTTAAGGCGTCTGCCACCACGTTCGCCTTTCCTGGATGATATTTGATTTCTCAATCGTAATCGTTTAACAACTCTACCCATCGCCGTTGTCTCATGTTAAGCTCTTTCTGATCGAATATGTGATGGAGGCTCTTGTGATCTGTAAAGATTGTACATCGGGTACCATAAAGGTAATGCCGCCAAATCTTCAAAGTGTAACACCTCGCAAAATCATGTCCAATATAATAAAGACAAGTATCATGAACTTTAAACGTGTAATGATTTGAATCCGAGGGAGTAAAGTTGTCAAACAATATAAAGATGTATGTAGAAGGACTAAATATGTCAACATGCCAAACTTGTGCCTCTGAATGACCTCACACGACGTTCGTATTCTTTCATGAATAAATTATCGAACGTAGAAAGCCGTTTGCGCTTAATGATCAAAAGTTTACAAAGCATCGGGGTTAAACGTGTCAACATGTTAATTCTTACCTCTGAGTGACCTTTTAACGTAACCGAGACTTTGTAATACTTTATTATACTTCCATGAATATTGGATAATGATTTCATGGAGTTTAGATGCACGTAAGTACATTTCGGGTGATCTCATAACTAACCGGGAGCTTAACGAAGTTAAATAATGACCCAAGGCACTTGAAGGTTAACTATGGGGGTCATTAGTGCAATAAAAGAAAGATAAATAAACTTAAATTGGACCAGGGACTGAAATTGCAAGATTTGCAAAGTTTTTACTGGAATCAAGGATCTTCGCGGGCCGCGAAGATCTTCTTGATTTCCTACGCGGGCCGCGACACAGTCGCCGGCAACCAAAAAACTTGCAGCTGCATGTTGCGGCTCTTACACCACCATTGCAAGAGTTCTGAGCGATACCAGTGGCTTGTAAATGGTTTTTACTGCCCTAGGGACACTTATGAACATCTGGTAACACCCTAGGTACAAATGGATTGATCCTAGAGCTTCCAAAATCCTATATAAAGGGCCTTGATGTTCACTTGTTCTTGCACACTTGAAGTTTTACTTCACATCTCTCTCTCTGAAGCATCCTGGTCTTCTAGGAAGCTTTCTATAGTTCTATTTTTGTGCTAAGGACTATTGTATGTGTTCTTAGCTTCCTTAGTTAAGTTTTCATTAGCTTAATGACCGAAAGTCAAAGTTATCGTAATGATGCTTTGACTTTGTGATTAATCACTAACGGTCTAGCCATTATTCGAATTGAAAGTGGCTATGAGTTGTTAATATGTAGGTAATAAACCATTAAAAGGGCACCTACTGATTATCACTTTTACTTGGTCAATTGTCGGGTCAAACTATTTAATAAAAAGTCAAACGAGTCAATTTTTACAAAATAATTCATAACTGATAATGTAGAAGTTATGGAAAATGTTTTAACACTAAAATAACTTGGTAAGTAATATAAGAACATGTTTAGGCATGTTCAACCCGACAATTCTGAGTTTAGGCTCGGTTCGCAATAGAAAGTCGCAAAAGTAGACTTTTGCTTTGACTTTCAGTTCTGACCCGATTTAGCTTAGTTTAGTTATGCCTTAGGGTTCCTTTTGGACCATATTATATGTTAGTATAACTCTCTAAAGTTATACTACATGGTTCCTTAGAAATCATAGATTACATGCATGTTCCGTTATTTGCTTAAAATTGACCATTTTACCCTTTTTATATAAGATCGAAATTTTTGGAAATGTGAGTGGACAAAAGTCTTCATTACTGATTTATAAGCATGTCCTAAAAATTTGACATCCGTTTCTGGTCTAGAATGAAAGTTATGCACGAAATCGTAAAACTAAAGCTTTTTATTAATTAAATAGCATTTTTGGCATAAATCATATTTAAACCCAATTTTTGGCACCAAACTTGCTACCCACTGATTAAATATAATATTTTGGGATTTTTGGAAAGTTTTGTCAAATTTTATACTAATATTAACATAGAGTTCTAGTGTAATTTCGGTATTGACGATAATGCCCTTTTCGCTAGTAAAATGAGTTTTACATATCATTTTGATACCAAACCTTTTCCTACTAATTTCATATGTTAAATAAAATATTTTAAGCTTTAGAAACTGATCAAAACTTCAAAATTTTATAAACATCTTAAATATCGTCAAATACCGACTTTTACGCTAATTAGGCGCATAGTATGGTTTAAAACCATATTCGACGCCTAAGACTTGTTACCTACTGATTTTATAAATAAATTTTTATACTTTAACAGTAAGTATAAGTCTTGAACTCAGATTTCCAAATTTGACCTTAAAGCTTATGTGAAATGACCAAAATGCCCATACGGTGCATAGTTTGGCCATAAAAGATAAATTTCACATATGTGTGATATCTTACTGATGTAACTTGATAAAATAAATATTTTTGCTGATTATATTAGACCAAAACCTCAGTTTACTATTTAAACCTTTCTATAAACTATAAAATGACCAAAATACCCTTACGGGGCTTAATTTGGTTTTAAATTCGTTTTGGGCATAATGGAAGATATCCTACTGATATCATAACATATTTTAAGCATAATAACTTATGGAACATGTTCATGACTCATTCAGCTATCCGTTATGCATATACGCGTTCGGTACGGTTTATGTAACTAGTTTGCATGAATTGGCCGAAACGGGTCAAACCTTATCATTTTACTTCAAAATCCAGAATGTATTTAGTTTACCCAATTTATACAAGTCTTCATACTTGTTGGGTCTAAATCACGTTCCAATCCGGTCATCGCTTAATCTCGCGTTTTGAACCATAAACCTTTCTTTAAATCTAACCGGTCTAAGATTTAACTTAAATAAGACCCGTTAGGAATCTAATAGGTTAATAAAACATTCGTTCTAGATTGAGAGCCCCGGTAGAGTACTTGCACTTGCTGATTAGAATATACGACTGAGAATCAATTACATTTAGCTCAGGTAAATACTTTTAACTTATTTTCCCTCATACGGGCTTGGGATACGGTAAATTATTACCGCTTGGTCGGGTGTAGAAACCTTTTAATCAAATATGTTTAAATTGTATAATCCCGTTTTAATCAGTGTTGCTTGATAACAAATAACATTGGGGGTTAACGACCGTGTCCTGGATATCCTTGGCTCATTCAAAAAGCGTGAATGGCCACGACTTAAGCACGGGGTGTAGGCATACACCTGTCTGTTGCGTATGTAAAAGATATACTCACTCGTGAGGAAACTTCTTGTGAGTTTATATTTGTGGTGTGTCGATTAATCTTGTTCGGCTTTTATACCGGCCCTAAACGTTGGACAAGCATGTAAATCTGATACAAGATTGTTATTAATATAATTGTCCCAAGTTATAAAATGTTTGTGCCTTGTGCATTTAAACCAATTTTCATAAATGTTTTCAAAAAGAGTCGGTTAATTGTATTTACCAGGGTAAACTGATGTATTTTTCCAAAAAGACTAAGTGACAGGTACCGTACGTAATTGGCTACTCACCACCACACCAACAGGTCCCCTCTGAGGACCCACATTTTGAGGCGGTCACGCCACCGCCACCGCTAGAACAACAACTGCCTCTAGAACCACCGAGGTGAAGAAGAGGAGCAAGGATGTCCGTGCGTGGGGGATTTCACTTCAGCACCCCCCCAACACTCCAGCAACAGCAACTACCCGCCGCTGTATGAAGACCCACAAATGGGTGGGCCTTTAAACCCAGTTTCCGAAGTCGACTCTGCACCAGTCGCACCAGCACCACACATGGGTTATGAGAACCCAATCCCATCATACCAAGGTGTAGCCGGGTACAACCCCGTTTGAGCCACAAGCTTACTCGGGTTACAATTACAACAATGCCCCTGCCGTTGACCCGTACCTTGAAGCGGCAAACTACAATGCTCTTTACCCTGGACCCTATCCAGCTACGTACCCAACTGGGTACCCTACCTATGGGTATCAATACCCACCACCTCCTCAACCACAGCAGCAGCAGCCGCCACAAATCCAACCACCACAGCAGCAGGAGATCCTTCAGCGGTTGCACGAGGTGGAGCAACAGGTAAACGAGGAGAGTAGGAGCCGCCGGGGTTTACTAAAGGGTTTGGCAAACCTTATAAAGGGGAAGAAGAAGAAGGATTATTAAAAATCCTATTTGTTGTTTTGTAATTCTTAAAATTTTCAATTAAGTCCCTGCGTGGACATTTTTATGTATTTGGTCCCTGCGTGGACTTGTATTTCTTATTTTAGTCCCTGTGTGGACAATGTTATTTCACTAAAGTCCCGTTTAGGGCAACTATGTACTTCTCACAATTTATGGAATGTTTCATTTTGAAAAAAATTTGTCATTAAATATATGCATATACTAAATATAAAAATAAATCAAAATGTCATTCCAGTTTAATTGATCTGCCATTAATATTAAAGAAAAATCTTAAAGGTAACCTAGCCAATATGTCAATTTTAGACAAGGCCTTTATGGTAAAACCTTTTTAAGATTCAAATCCTTGTTAACATTTGAAAACATGTTAACATTCCTGACAGATGTGATTCGGTAAAGTCACACATGTCATCTTTATATTGAATTCTTCCAAATTCCGTATCTAGCCTAGTGATCTACAAATCATGGGTGCTAATCATCAATTCAGATGATCATATATTAAACATCCATTAGTGATGAAGTGCCTACGGGCCCCACTTATTGTCCTATAAGACAAATGGCAGTTGTAGTCTATGACTCCCTGTCAAGAAAGGTGATGAACTATGCTCAAACCTTAATGCCCTGATCTTACGAGATCATGGCTTATGAATTAAAACTGTCCTTGTGACTAGGCCTTTTGTGCCACTCTAATATCCTTAATGATTATAACTGGGATTAATTATAACGAAAAGTTTAAAGTAAAGACTTGATTAACAAATTAACCAAATATGGTTTATATTACCATGGTTAATGAATCATCAAAAAATGATGATTCCATAATAAGCCTCTGAATAAATTATTGTCAATTGTTTTATAGAAATCAAGCTTCAGCATGTCCGAATCAGACGAGGTTAACAATCATCCCAACATAAGGAATGACAATGCAAGAATGAATGTAATGGGTGCAGACTTACAAGCAATGATAGATAATGCTGTCACTCGAGCCATTGACCGGCAATTTAAAGATCCAAGTAATACTTGCTCAAAGACTCTATCTGTGTCTCATAGTAAGCCCCCTTCTAAAACACACGAATCAAGGAAGGCCGATTCTCATCATTCGTCGAATCAGAGAAGTATCCCATCCAAGCAAATTGTGCTTAATCAGGAACCACATGTTAAGACTTGTTCCTACAAATACTTTGTCTCTTGCAAGCCAAGGGACTTCACGGGAGATAAAGGAGCCATTGACTGTATGACATGGCTAGATGAGATGGATACCGTGATTGATATCAGTGGTTGTGCATAATAGGATATTGTGAAGTTTGTTTCGCAATCGTTTAAAGGAGAAGCATTGGCTTGGTGGAGGTCATTGGTTCAAGCCACAGGGGAAATCCCACTTTACAACATGACTTGGGATCAATTTGTTGCGTTGATTAAGGATAACTTCTGTCCTCAGCATGAGGTGGAAAGGATTGAAACCGACTTCTTGACTCTGGTAATGAAGAACTTGGATTGTCAGGCATACCTTACAAGCTTCAACACCATGTCCCGATTGGTTCCTTATTTGGTCACACCGGAACCGAAGCGCATAGCACGTTTTTTTAGAGGTCTAGCTCCAGAAATCAAGGGAAATGTGAAAGCATCCAGACCCACCACCTTCAGGTCAGTAGTTGATCTGTCCTTATCCCTCACACTTGATGCAATAAGGAATAAGTCTGTAAAGACTTCTGATGAGGGAAAGAGGAAGCGGGAGGATGAGAATTCACGCTGCTTTGACAAGAAAAAGAAAGGGAATCCTGAACACGAAAAGGGATCCGAGTTTAAGAAAAACTCGAATAAGACTGATGACAGACCCAGGTGCAAGAACTGCAGAAAGCGCCATTCAGGAAAGTGCACGATTGACCCACATGCTAAACTTTGTGGAATTTGCAAGACCAAGGGTCACAAGACTTTAGAATGCAAGGAACTAAAGAATGCAACTTGTTACAATTGTAACGAGAAAGGGCATATCAAGACCAATTGCCCCAAATTTGCAAAGAAGCCTAAAGAGGCTAAGAAGACCAATGCTCGGGTCTTCCAAATGAATGCCCAGGAGGCAGTACAGAACGATAATATGATAACAGGTACCTTTCTCATCAATGATGTTTATGCTAGAGTGTTGTTTAATTCGGGTGCAGATAAGTCCTTTGTAGACAATAAATTTTGTAAATTATTAAATTTTCCTGTTAAGACTCTAAGCATAAAGTATGAAGTAGAATTGGCTGACGGTACCATAGAGACTGCTTCAACAGTATTAGATGGATGTTTCATATCCATTAAGAATCACTCTTTTCCACTATCCCTGCTTCCTTTGAAATTGGCCGGATTTGATATAGTGATAGGTATGGATTGGTTATCTCATAACCAAGCCCAAATTGTATGTGACAAGAAGCAAGTGGTTATCAAGACCCCTTATGGTGAGCCACTTACTATTCAAGGAAATACGCAGTACGGATTGCCTAAGCAAGTGTCTATGCTTAAGGCATCAAAGTGTTTGAAGAAAGGTTGTGTCATTTACATGGCACAAGTGACCATTTATGAGCAAAAACCCAAGATCGAAGACATCCCTGTTATTTCTGAATATCCAGACGTATTCCCTGAAGAACTACCTGGTTTGCCTCTAGACAGGCAAGTGGAATTCAGGATCGATATTATTCCAGGAGCGGCCCCTGTAGCTCGAGCTCCTTATCGTCTAGCACCGACCGAGATGAAAAAAATTAAGAACACAATTGGATAATTTGCTAGAAAAAGGTTTTATTCAACCTAGCTCATCTCCTTGGGGAGCGCCCATTCTGTTTGTGAAGAAGAAAGATTGCTCGATGCGTTTATGCATCGATTACCGCGAGCTGAACAAAGTTACAATCAAGAACAAATATCCATTGCCCAGGATTGAAGATTTGTTCGATCAACTGCAAGGAGCGAGTTACTTTTCAAAGATCGATTTTAGATCAGGTTACCATCAGCTGAAGGTCAGAAAAGAAGATGTGCACAAAACTGCATTCAGAACTCGATATGGCCACTACGAGTTCTTAGTAATGCCTTTCGGGCTAACTAATTGTTGGACCAGTTCCGTGACCCTAAATAGTCAGTAAAGGTAGTTCATCTTCGTTTACAAAGGCGGAATCAGAGTAAACAAAGTCACAACAGCTTGTTCCTTTCAATTTCTTTCTATTACTGATTTCCTGAGTCTTTTACAATGATTCTGATGAAATTTTGGCAGCACCTCGACTCACACATACATACATGTCTGTTTCAAATGAGCATGCACAACTCCTATTTATAGACTAAGCCCATTCCATTTGAGGATGACATGTTCATGTTCAAATGGTACCCTGCTTCAAACGGACTGAACATCTTCAAACGGACTGCCATGTTCAAACGAACAACCACGTTGAAACGGATGGACCTGTTCAAACGGACTGGCTTGTTTCAAACGGACTGGCTACCTAAATCATGACCAAACCCTAATTTAAACACTGTTGTGCACTCGTTTAACCTATCTAGACATAAGACTCGATAAGACGTAGTTAACAGACACTAGATGCACCAACAGACTCCCCCTTGGATGTTGATGAAGTCTTCGGCGTCGAGTCTTCAGTCTTTGTCTCTTTCTAAATTGTCTTCTCATTGTAAAAACTCTCTCTTCACAGGTTCAGAAACTCATCCTAGCTCCATCTTTAGTCTCCCCGTTAACTGTTGATCCAGAATGTGAACTCCCCCTTTCATAGACTCCCCCTCTCGATAAACTAGGGTTTTAAATTCTGGTTCAAACTTTGACATTTTGTTGCCATAGAGATTCCTGTTACCTGCATATACTCTACCCAAATATAAGATATATGACAATAATAGATTCAATTCAAAACTTACCATTTACCTCATTTAACAGTCTTATCAGTGCTAGAAATCCACTTAAGTATTCAGGTCCAAATTAATGATCCTGATTACTCAATTAATCTACCAAGTCCTATTTAATGACCTTGGTTGATCAAAGACAATTCACACTGACATTTTGTTCAACTTTTTCTGAAAATTTACAAGTTTCAAGTTAATGAACTTGCTTCAACTTTTCAACTTTCACATACTTATCATATTTAGCTCACGACTCATCATCCAGTCCAGAAACCTCCTGCATCTGCTTTCAACTTTCGAATCCGAAGATCAACTCACCACTTTGGTTTGTCAAAAATAAAGCAAAAGTATACAATCTTTTTGAATTTTTAATAAAGTTTCTAAACAAGAAATGAAATACAGAGCTAAAATTCAATGAAAGTAAACTATTTACAAACATATTTTTGGTGAGCGTGTTAGGGAATCATATCAGCTATTCGACAAGTCACAAGTACCATTAAGCTTCAATTTCATACTCAGAATTAAACAATTCGCTTAGATTGTCGATATACTGATCCACTTAAATTCTCACACACATTTCAATCTGTTCAGGATACGGATTTAGTGTTTTAGAGACTTAAACTTATTCATGTGTCCCACCTCTTGAATATACTCCCGTATCCAGATCCCAATATTCAGTCTTACAGGTGAGTATACCACAAATGATATCTGTAAGGGGTTAATAAATTATGAAGAATCATGAGAGCTCAGGTCAGAACTACCGTTCAGCAGAGATATCATGACTCAACTTTTGGGAGTGTCCCCTTTAGAGGATCCTTTTTACAACAGCATTGCTAAGCAATTTTATTGTCTTATCATATATGCTGAGGGTGATGCTATGTTTCAAGCATTGCAGAAAGTATTATTCGAGGACTAGGTCAGAACTTCCATTCAGTAGAAGTCCCGGAATAATACCCCAGATATCACTGAGTATAAAGACCTAGTATATCAGAAAAAGGAATCTTTCAAACAAGATTCAGGGGTTACCTATATATCCAAGTAGTGTTCCCCACTAAATAAGCAAGTAAAGATTTAGGTTTATATCCCGAACAAATCTACTAAATGTGCAAAAACCTATCGGCACATCATCAGCGAGACTGTTTAACGCATTTAAACATTCCATTTCTTTAGCATACCGTAACTGTCAAGCCGATGTACTATCATTTTCCCTTTTTACACAAGCTCTTTTATGGTTTTCTATTGTTTTTGGATTTTGAAAATATCTCATGTTTTTGTATTTTTGTCATTTTTTATTGTTTTTGTATTTTCTGAAAATATTACCTTATACCTCCCCCTAAATACCAAAACAAGTAAAAAATCGACAAACCATTGCAGATTGCTTCTCAACATCATCTACAATGTCTCCTTCATCAACGCCAATAATCTCCTCCAACACCGATAAAAGCTTCATACCATTCAGTTTTAGCAAATACTGAAAACGTGTTTTATCAAATGCTTTGGTATGTAAATCAGCTTTTTGATCGTCAGTGTGTATTTTCTCAATTCGTATCAACTTCTTCTCGAAACAATCTTGGATGAAGTGATGACGAATTTCAATGTGTTTGGTTTTAGCGTGATGTACTGGATTTTTAGTAATGTTAATTGCTGCCTCGTTATCAACAAAGATAGGGGTGTTTAGAAATTGCAAACCGTAGTCGCGCATCTGTTGCTGGATCCATAAGATCTGAGAGCAGCAGCTGCTAGCAGATACATACTCCGCTTCACATGTGGATAAAGCCATAGAGGTTTGCTTTTTGCATTGCCAGGTGACCAATCGTGATCCAAAGAACTGGCACCCTGCTGTTGTTGATTTAGCATTAACTTTGCAGCATCCGAAATCAGAATCGGAATACCCTTCGAGCGTAAAGTCGCCTTCTCTTGGATACCAAAACCCCAATGATGGAGTTCCTTTCAGGTAGCGTAATATCCTTTTCACAATCACCATATGCGAAGCTCTCGGGTTAGATTGATATCTTGCTGCGAGGCAGGTTGGGTACATGATATCATGTCTTGAAGCTGTCAAATACATCAGCAATCCGATCATGGAACGATACATCGTTTCATCTACCTTCTCTCCGGTGAGATCAGGGTTTATCCCATGATTCGTTGCTAATGGGGTGGAAGCTGGAGTAGAACCTGACATCCCAAATTTCTCCAAGATATCATGAACATACTTCGTTTGATGTATGAAAATTCCTTTGGGTAGTTGGTCAACCTGTAGTCCCAAAAAGAATTTCATCTCACCCATCGATGACATTTCGAATTTCTGCTTCATAACTCGTTCAAAATCTTTGCACAAATTTTCATTTATTGACCCAAATATGATGTCGTCCACGTAAATTTGAACTATCAGAAGATGACCGTCGACCTCTTTGGTGAAGAGAGTGGCATCCACTTTTCCTCGAATGAAGCTGTTGGCTAGCAGGTGTTGAGACAATGTCTCATACCAAGCTCTCGGGGCATACAACGCTGTCACACCCCTATTTTCCACGTGTCACCGGTGGGCCCGGTGGGGAGTATCGTGACGTAGATGGTATCATCATAGACAAACAACACAATATATAAATGCACAGCGGAAGCAAAGATAGATTCATTTCAACTTTAATAAAGTGTAATATTAAATATCACAAATAGTTGAAACGGATCCACAGGCGGATCAAAATAAAATAAGATATTGTTCAACAGTTTTATTGTCATCCAAGCTTGCGAGACTTATTGTGGACGCTCTAGAAGACAGCCAGCCTAGTACGCGTAGTACCTGCACTTAATCTTTTTGGGAAAAATACGTCAGTTTACACTGGTAAATACAATTTAACTGACTCATTTTGAAAAGTGTTGAAAATTGATTTGAATGCTCATGGCACAAAACATTTTTATAACTTGGGATAATTATTTAATATAATCTTGTGAACGAATTACATGTTACTTGTGCGTTCAGTAGCCCGGATCTTGTCCAGGTTAAAGATCAATAGACACACCACAATATAGAGTTATACACTGACGGGTGTACGCCTACACCCCGTGCTCAGGTCGTGGCCATCTCGTAAGATGATGCCAAGGATATCCGGGACATGGTCATTAACCCCCCAAAGGCTTTAAGTGAACAAGACTGTTTAAACGAGCCGATCAAATTATTCAATTAACCACCCAAGGATGTAAGATTTGATGCTCGATCAAGCGGTATTCTATATACCGTAACCCAAGCCCGTATAGGGAAAATAAGTTAAAAGTATTTACCTGAGTAAAGTATAAATCACAACTAGCAAGTGAAGGTAGCTTTTACTGGTTCTTCTTATTCTGGAACAAAGGTTTATAATAACCTATTAGATTTCTAACGGGTCTTTATTTAAGCTTAAGCTTAGACCGGTTAGCTTTAAGGACGATACGGTTCAAACGCACGATTAAGCGAAAACCGGATAGAATGTGACTTAGACCCGACAAGTTTGAATACTTGTATAATATGGGTATACTAAATACATTCTGGATTTTGAGACAAAGATGATAAGGTTTGACCCGTTTCGGTCAATTTATGCAAACTAGTTGCATAACCGAACCGAGCGCTAAAAGGGCGTTACGGGTAACCATAAGAGTCATATGCAAGTTCCCTGAGTTAATATGCTCTAAATATGTTATAATATCAGTAAGATATCTTCTATTATGCCCCAAATGAATTTAAACACAATTTATGCCTCATAAGGGCATTTTGGTCATTTAAAAGATTATAAAAGAGTTAAATTTGTAATCTGAGTGACAGGTCTGGTTTATACAGTAAATATAATTAATTAACATATTATAACAGTAGGGTATGACCTATATATGAAACTTATCATTTAAAACCAAACTATGCACCTTAGGGGTATTTTGGTAATTTCACAAGGGCTTAAAAGGTCAAAACTGGAAACCTGAGTTCAAAAACTTGTACTTACTGTTATTATATAAAAATATACTAAGAACATCAGTAGGTATCAACCTTATATGTTTAATATGGTTATAGTACATACTATGCGTTAAAATGCTTAAAAAGGCGATTTGGAGCCATTCCCGGGTTTTTAAAGGAAAGCTGATATTTTTATAATTCCAGAATACTCAAAATATTTTATTTATCAAATAAAATCAGTAGAAAAAGGTTTGGGGTCAAAAGGATTTATAAAACTCATTTTATGGCTTAAAAGGGCAAAATCGGTATTTACCGAATTAAACTTAGAGACCTATGTTAGGCTCAGCCAAAAGTTAAATAAAAATCTTTAAAAATCCCAAAATATTATATTGTAACAGTGGGTAAAAATTTTGATATTAAAAAGTGGGTTTAAATAGGTTATACGCTAATTACGCCAATTAATTAACATAAAGCTTTCAAATTACGATAATGAGCATAACTCTTATTCTGGACCTCAAACTGATATCAAATTTTCGTTGCAAGTTTATAAATCAGTAACAAATGTTTCTACTCTTTCACTTTTTCAAAAATCACGTTTTATAGTCAAAAGGGCATAATAGTCAACATTTAAGCATAAATCGGAAACATGCATATGAATCGGATAAGTATTGAACCAAGTTGTAAAATCTCAGAGAGTTATACTTATATGAAACTTGGTCCAAAATAAGCTCTAAGGCAGATCTCAAGCATGCATGAACGGATCAGAACTGAAAGTCAAAGAGAAAGTCAATTTATACGACTTTCGGTTCCGATTCGGGTTTAAACTGAAAATTGTCGAGATGAACATGTTGAGACATGTTCTTACATTAATTACCAAGTTATTTTAATGATCAAACAGGTTGCATGTACCCTACATTGCTAATCATGCTTAAATTTGCAAATACACATTCTGTTGACTTTTGAAACAAGCTTTGACTCGACAATTATCATACTTAGAGTGGGAATCTGAAAATACCCTTTTAAGGGTTTGTTACCCACATAAATACCAACTTGTAGGTACTTTCAATTCGAGAAATGACTGAGCAAATTTCGTTTAATCTCAAAGTCAAACTTAAATTACGATGGATTGACTTTCGGTTAATATACTAAGCTAGAACGAATTAGAGAAGGTTATGAACACTTACAAGAGTCCTAATAATGCTTAGAGATCACTAGAAAGTTGGCTTGATGTCCAGAGAGCTCCAGAGATGATCTTGTGAATTTTTGTAAATGCAAGTGTTCAAAGTTTCAAGCTTCAAGACCCTTTTATGCCAATTTTGATCTCCTTTGAGGCAGCCACATGAGTCTACTGATGATATAAGATGAGTCCAAGTGCCCCTAGCTGCATGTAAACCCATTGGAGAGCCCCATGTATCGATTACAGCTGGAAACAACCAAAACAGACCTGATAACTGGCATCTGCCAGTCTGCTGTGAAAACACCCCCGTCGCGTCGCGCGACGGGTCCTCGCGCTACGCGAGGGTGCTGAATCTCAATTTTTGTTGTTTTGTTGCATGTTCAGTCCCTGCACTTTTGTTATTCGATCTTTCCGACATTTTTATCATGCAAAGTCAGTGAAAACAGGTCTGGGGTGTCCTAGGGAGTGTGGCCATGCATTGGGAGGTCTTGAATGCTTGGAGAAAGGTTTCCGAACAAGGGATTATGAGATTTACACTTTTAACCCCTCGTACACGGTTTTGGTCATAACTTTCTCATACGATAACGAAACTTTATGAAATTTTTACCACATATTATAGTGAGTATATTTTACCATTACAAAACTTCGGGTTTGCCAAAAGGTCACTCAGAGGTATACTTTCAACATGTTGACACGTTTAGCCCCTGTAGTTTGTAATTCCTCACTTTCTTTCATTTTCCGCTTTGTATGATCCATGATCTAATCGTTTAAGATTATAAACACCATGTAGGGTTATTGTAGGGCCTATTTATCCATCGTTGACACTTTGGACCCTTATATTCACATAGTTTCACTGTTTGTCAACTTTAGTCCCTCTAAAGTATGTTTTCACATATTCCAAGCCCATGACACGTGTCAATACATTATTGGACGTAAATTTTTGAGGTGTTACATCCTCACCCCCTTAAAAGAAATCTCGACCTCGAGATTTACTGAAACAAATGAGGGTATTTTTCTTTCATCGTGGATTCTACCTCCCATGTGTATTCGGGACCTCTACGGGCATCCCATTTGACCTTAACAATAGGTACATGCTTCCTACGAAGCTTCTTTACCTGTCGATCTTCAATCGACAATGGCTTTTCCACAAATTTCAAGCTTTCATCTATATGTACATCCGTATGCGGTATAACCAGTGATTCATCAGCGAAACACTTCTTCAGATTACATATGTGAAAAACATTATGTATAGCACTAAGATCTTCAGGCAAGTTTAACTTATAAGCAACTGACCCGACACGTTCGATAACCTCGAAAGGTCCTATGTACCTCGGGCTTAGCTTGCCTTTCTTACCAAATCGCATCACTCCCTTCCAGGGTGATACTTTTAGCAATACCTTGTCACCTACTTCGAAGTGAAAAGATTTACGCTTTGGATCCGCATAACTTTTCTGCCTATCCCTGGCAGCTTTCAAACGATCGCGAATCTGGAAAATCTTGTCCGTCGTCTCAAAAACTATCTCTGGTCCTGATAGTTGGACATCTCCAACTTCCGCCCAACAAATGGGCGATCTACACTTTCTACCGTATAAGGCCTCAAAAGGCGCGGCTTTTATGCTGGTGTGGTAGCTATTGTTGTAGGAGAACTCAATTAGTGGTAGGTTTTTATCCCAATTACCACCCAAATCGATCGCACATGCACGTAGCATGTCTTCCAACGTTTGAATAGTATGCTCACTCTGACCGTCAGTCTGAGGATGATAAGCCGTACTAAAATTTAAAAGAGTGCCCAAAGCTTGTTGGAAACTCTTCCAAAAATGTGACGTGTATCTAGTATCTCTGTCAGAGATAATAGACACATGTATTCCATGCAAAGCTACAATCTTATCAACGTATAACTGGGCTAACATATCGGAGCTATAGGTCTCCTTGATGGGTAGAAAATGTGCTGACTTCGTCAGTCTATCCACTATGACCCATATAGTATCATTTCCCTTTCTCGTCTTTGGCAACTTGGTGATGTAATCCATCGTCACCATCTCCCACTTCCATGTGGGGATTTCAGGTTGTTGTAACAAACCTGACGGCTTCTGGTGTTCCGCTTTGACTTGCGCACAAGTCAAACACTTAGCTACATAAGCAGCTACAGACTTTTTCAAACCAATCCACCAGTAGTTTGCCTTTAGATCCTGGTACATCTTATCAGCTCCAGGATGAACAGAATATTTGGAACTGTGGGCTTCCTGGAGGATAACATCTCGAAGTCCTCCATAAACTGGAACCCATATTCGTCCATTCAATCTTAGCATTCCGTCTTTGTCATAGGATAACTGCTCCTCAGTTACTCCTAACTTTTCTTCAGGATAGTTAGCTTCCAACACAGCTTCCTTCTGTGCAGCTAACACCCTTTCATTCAAACTATTCCTGATTTCGATGCGTTTGGCATTGATTCTTATCGGCTTCACTCTTTCTTTTCTGCTTAAGGCGTCAGCAACTACATTTGCCTTGCCTGGATGGTATTTTATCTCACAATCATAATCATTTAGAGTTTCCATCCATCGTCTCTGTCGCATGTTCAAGTCCTTCTGATTGAACAAATGTTGAAGGCTCTTGTGATCTGAATAGATCACACACTTGGTTCCATATAAGTAATGCCTCTATAGCTTTAATGCAAATACAACGGCACCCAACTCCAAATCATGGGTGGTGTAGTTCTTCTCGTGCACCTTTAGCTGTCGTGAAGCGTAGGCAATAACCTTGCCTTTCTGCATGAGTACACAGCCCATACCAGTGTGGGATGCATCACAATATACCACGAATTCTTCTATACCATTGGGCAAGGTTAACACTGGTGCATTGCTCAACTTTTTCTTAAGAATGTCAAAGGATTCCTGCTGCTTAGGGCCCCAATCAAACTTAACCTTCTTACGTGTCAATGAAGTCAGGGGCGCAGCAATCCTTGAGAAATTTTCGATAAAACGCCTATAATATCCTGCTAAACCCAGAAAACTGCGAATCTCAGTAGGCGTCTTTGGCTCCTGCCAATTCATAACTGCTTCTACCTTAGCGGGATCCACTTGGATACCACTCTCACTTACCACATGTCCAAGGAATTGGACTTCTCGAAGCCAAAATTCGCACTTCGAAAATTTGGCGTAGAGTTTCTCTTGGTGTAGAAGTTTGAGAATACAACGAAGGTGTTTCTCGTGGTCAGCTTGGCTCTTCGAATAGATGAGAATGTCATCAATGAAGACGATGGCAAATTTATCCAGATAAGGCTTGCAGACGCGATTCATGAGATCCATGGATGCGGCCGGTCCATTAGTGAGCCCGAAAGGCATCACTAGGAACTCGTAATGACCGTAACGAGTCCTAAACGCTGTCTTGTGCACATCTTCATCCTTGACCTTTAGCTGGTGATAGCCTGACCTCAAGTCGATCTTAGAAAAGTAGCTTGCCCCTTGCAATTGATCGAACAGATCATCGATCCTGGGCAAAGGATACCTATTCTTGATAGTGACTTTATTAAGCTCACGGTAATCGATGCACAGACGCATCGATCCATCCTTCTTCTTGACAAACAAGATCGGCGCTCCCCAAGGAGACGAACTAGGTCTAATAAAACCTTTAGCTAACAGATCATCTAACTGCGTCCTTAATTCCTTCATTTCCGTTGGTGCTAACCTATAAGGCGCTCTTGCTACTGGTGCTGCACCCGGGATGATGTCAATTCGGAATTCCACTTGCCTATCTGGTGGTAAGCCAGGTAGTTCTTCGGGAAAAACTTCAGGATATTCCGAAATGATAGGGATGTCTTCAATCTTAGGCTTTGGCTCGTCTATAGTAACTTGTGCCATATAAATGACACAACCCTTCTGCAGACATCTGGATGCCTTGAGCATGGACACTTGCTCAGGCAATCCATGCTGGGTATTTCCTTGGATGGTGAGTGACTCACCAGATGGAGTTTTGACTACTACTTGCTTTCTATTGCACACAATCTGGGCTTGGTTATGCGATAACCAATCCATACCTATCACTATATCAAAGCCGGCTAGCTTAAAGGGAAGTAAGGACAAAGGAAAAGAGTGATTCCTAATGGATATAACACATCCATCTAAAACGGTTGAGGCGGTCTCTATGGTTCCATCAGCTAATTCCACCTCATATTTCACGCTTAAGGGTTTTACAGGTAACTTCAACAACTCACAAAACTTATTATCTACAAAAGACTTATCTGCTCCAGAATCAAACAATACTCTAGCAAAAACATCATTTACGAGAAAAGTACCTGTAATCACGTTGTCATCCTGAACAGCTTCCTTAGCGTCCATCTTGAAGACCCTCGCATTGGTCTTCTTCCCATCTTCGGTTTTCCTGGTGTTCTTTGGGCAATTAGACTTAATGTGCCCTTTTTCGTTGCAACCGTAACATGTTGCATCCTTCAGCTTCTTACACTCCAAAGTCTTATGATCCGTGGATTTGCAAATTCCACAGGATCTCGTGTGAGATTGGGATCTTGACTCAAATCGACATTTCCCAAAATGGTTCTTCTTGCAAGTTTTACATTTGGGCTTATCCCCCGATTGTTGCCCATCTCTCTTAGATCCCGACCCTTTCTTGTGGTCGTCATTTCCTCGGTGTTTCTTTCCTGATCTTCGTGAGGTATCGTCCTCACGCTTCCTTTTGTTCTCTTCTGAATTCCTGAGTGCTCTCAACCTGACTACGTCCAAGGTAAGAGAGAGAGATAGATCAGCTGCTGATCTGAAGGTTGCAGGCCTTGATGCCTTAACACTTGCTTTTATCTCTGGGGCTAAACCCTCGATGAAGCGAGCAATCCTCTTAGGTTCTGGGGTTACCAAGTATGGAACCAACCTAGATAGGGTATTGAAAGTGGTGAGGTATGCCTGGCAGTCTAAATTCTTCATCACTAAAGATAGGAAGTCTGACTCAATTCTCTCAACTTCGTGCTGCGGGCAATAATTATCCTTAATAAGAGCAACAAATTGATCCCATGATAGATTGTAGAGTGGGATCTTTCCAGCAGCTTGTATGAGAGACTTCCACCACGCCAGTGCTTCTCCTTTGAACGATTGGGATACGTATTTTACTACGTCCCTTTCAGCACAACCGCTGATGTCTACAACCGTATCCATTTCGTCCAACCAAGTTATGCAATCGATCGCTCCCTTTTCCCCAGTAAAGTCCCGGGGTTTACATGAGACGAAGTATTTGTATGTACAGAACTTACCACGCGGTTCCTGTTTATGCTCGACCTTCCTTGACGGGACGTTATTTTGGTTAGATGAATGTCGATCGTCATCCTTCTTGAGCTCATCTTTCTTAGGTACCTCTTTCTTAGAGGGCGGTTTGCTATGAGCTTCCGAGCGTGTCTTTGGCTTGGAATGTGGTGCAGATCGGGTCCCGCTCGATTCACTATACTGTCTATTTAGTGCTTCGATAACAGCATCATTCACTAATGCTTTCAACTCCGCACCTGTTACTAATATCTTAGCATTTTCAGGGTTTTCTGCTGGACGACTGTTTAATTCTTCAGACTTAGCTATGTAGTCTTAATTGCTACATAAAAATAAGGACAAGGTCTATTTAGAAGCCTAAATAGTATTATCGTTCTTGACGATTTATTAACCATGGTCTTAATAGACATTTTAGTTAATTTATTCAATAATTTCATTCGGGATTTTTACTAGTAATCTTTTTAGAATGAAATATAACATTGGCATAATAGGCCTAGTCACGTAGGCAAATTTCTAAATTACAAATTTAGATCTTATAGGATTAAAGTTTGAATAAATAAGACAAATCAATCCTTTCCTTGGCAGGGAGTCTATAAACTACGGCTGCCTTTTGTTTTATATGATATTCATTATAACCCATAGGCATTTTGTCACAATCGAATATATATAAAAATATAAACTTGGATAATTTATTAAAAGGGTGGCATGTGTGATTTTACGGATCACACTAGCCAAGAATGTTAACATGTTTACAGATGTTAACAGAGATTTGAATCTTTTTAAACAGGTTATACCATATTGGCTAAATTTATGACAACATAACAGCTAGGTTTTACCTTTTAAGATCCTTATTATTAAAATGGTGAGTTTAAAATAATAAATGTTATTTTTCATTTATTCATATATTATATTCATACATATAATTTAAAAAAAATGAAAACTTAAATCAACCATTCCAATTAAAAATTAAATCAGTACGAGTTTGCCCTAAACGGGACTTTTACATAAACAACATGCCCACGCAGGGGCCAATTAACAAAACAAACCCACGCAGGGGTCAAAATAGAAAAACATGCCCACGCAGGGGCAGAACAGAAAGGAAATACCCACGCAGGGGTAGAGTACAGAAATAAATGTCCTCGCAGGGACATGATTACAACTAACATAAATAAACAAACAAAGGATTCAGTGACCCTTCTTGCTTTTACCCTTGATCAAATCCACCATCTTTTTAAACATCCCCCGGTTGTGCCTCCGATCTTCCCACAACTCATGCCGCATCTCTTGTCGCACCTCATGTATCTCATGAAGGATTTCTTGAAATTGTGGCGGTGACATCGCCGGCGCCTGAGGTGGTTGCTGATAATGCGGAGGTTGAGGAGGCTGTGACTGCTGATACCCATATGATGGGTATCCATAGGTCGAGTGTCCCGTAGCCCAGGGACCTCCATAGGAACCTCCTGGCTGGAGAGAGTTTGCCGCTATCCAGTAGGGATCTTCTGTAAAGTTGTAACTTGTGTGGATCTGCTGCTCGAAAGGATTGAATGCTGCAGCACCAGTGTAAGTGGGAATTGGGTCTCCAAAACCCAATGGTGGCTATGGCGCGACTGGCGCAGAGACTACTTCAGAGACGGGGTGTGAGGATTCCCCCATCTCTGTTTCTTCGTGGACCGGCGAGTACCGGCTGCCACCTGAATGTGGAGGGGTGCTAATGCGTATTCCCCCTCGTGCGGATATTCGCACTGTCGTTCTCCTTCGCCTTGGAGGCGAGGGAGGTTGAAGCTGAGGCGGTGGTGGCGGCGGAGTAACCGCGACAAGTCGAGAATCCTCGGAAGGATTCTGCTGCTGCTGCTGTTGCTGCTGTAGCTGATGCAGGGGAGAGTGGTGTGGCTGGTGCAGGGGAGAGTGATGTTGCTGGTGCAGGGGAGAGTTATGATAACTGGGGGTAAACACCAGTCGTACTGTTTGAAGTTTTCCTCAAATCTACCGGGACCATTGTAAGGTGATCCCATAAACGGTGACCCATCGGAAATCTCAATGGAATGATTGGGGGTCCCGGACGGTGGCATTGCAGGATCAGTATCCTCATCGATGTCCATCGGGTTGCCACCAGAAAAGTGGTCTTCTGGTCCAAGTGGGTTAAAACCCACTGCCGCTCCTAAGTAGTCGTCAGGGTTGAACTGACCCTGGAAGACGGGTGATGGATGGTTAAAGGGTGAATTGTGTCCTAGTAGGGGAATGTAGGACTGTTGAGAGTTGTGGGGCTCATTCTCCGAATGAGGCCCAAAGGAGTGTGGGATAGACGGGGAGGTACTCAGTGAGACTGAGCGTCTCGCTGGTTCAGTAAGAGACCTCCAAAGATCTTGAGCATCTGTGTTATGAGGATCCGAAGGTGTTCGCCGGTGTGACGGTCCGGCCTCGTGATCGTTTGGGGCTACATGTGCTCCTTGTCCCCTTCCTCTTCCTCTCATACGTGGCGGCATTTTTGTGATCCTGTCAAAAACAACAAGTGATACAACGCAAAAATATATATAAGACAAAGTTAGAAATAAAACAAATATTTGGAAATTTCCTAAGTTCTTTGTCTAGACTCGAGAATCGAGGATTGTGCAATTGTGTAACTGAGATTAAACACAAAAAGGCTAGTGTTTAATTCACTCAGAGTTGGCTCTGATACCAACCTGTCACACCCCTATTTTCCACGTATCACCGGTGGGCCCGGTGGGCAGTATCGTGACGTAAATGGTATCATCATAGACAAACAACACAATATATAAATGCACAGCGGAAGCAAAGATAGATTCATTTCAACTTTAATAAAGTGTAATGTTAAATATCACAAATAATTGAAACGGATCCACAGGCGGATCAAAATAAAATAAGATATTGTTCAACAGTTTTATTGTCATCCAAGCTTGCGAGACTTATTGTGGACGCTCTAGAAGACAGCCAGCCTAGTACGCGTAGTACCAGCACTTAATCTTTTTGGGAAAAATACGTCAGTTTACACTGGTAAATACAATTTAACCGACTCATTTTGAAAAGGGTTGAAAATTGATTTGAATGCTCATGGCACAAAACATTTTTATAACTTGGGATAATTATTTAATATAATCTTGTGAACGAATTACATGTTACTTGTGCGTTCAGTAGCCCGGATCTTGTCCGGGTTAAAGATCAATAGACACACCACAATATAGAGTTATACACTGACGGGTGTACGCCTACACCCCGTGCTCAGGTCGTGGCCATCTCGTAAGATAATGCCAAGGATATCCGGGACATGGTCATTAACCCCCCAAAGGCTTTAAGTGAACAAGACTGTTTAAACGAGCCGATCAAATTATTCAATTAACCACCCAAGGATGTAAGATTTGATGCTCGATCAAGCGGTATTCTATATACCGTAACCCAAGCCCGTATAGGGAAAATAAGTTAAAAGTATTTACCTGAGTAAAGTATAAATCACAACTAGCAAGTGAAGGTAGCTTTTACTGGTTCTTCTTATTCTGGAACAAAGGTTTATAATAACCTATTAGATTTCTAACAGGTCTTTATTTAAGCTTAAGCTTAGACCGGTTAGCTTTAAGGACGATACGGTTCAAACGCACGATTAAGCGAAAACCGGATAGAATGTGACTTAGACCCGAAAAGTTTGAATACTTGTATAATATGGGTATACTAAATACATTCTGGATTTTGAGACAAAGATGATAAGGTTTGACCCGTTTCGGTCAATTTATGCAAACTAGTTGCATAACCGAACCGGGCGCGGAAAGGGCGTTACGGGTAACCATAAGAGTCATATGCAAGTTCCCTGAGTTAATATGCTCTAAATATGTTATAATATCAGTAAGATATCTTCTATTATGCCCCAAATGAATTTAAACACAATTTATGCCTCATAAGGGCATTTTGGTCATTTAAAAGATTATAAAAGAGTTAAATTTGTAATCTGAGTGACAGGTCTGGTTTATACAGTAAATATAATTAATTTAACATATTATAACAGTAGGGTATGACCTATATATGAAACTTATCATTTAAAACCAAACTATGCACCTTAGGGGTATTTTGGTAATTTCACAAGGGCTTAAAAGGTCAAAACTGGAAACCTGAGTTCAAAAACTTGTACTTACTGTTATTATATAAAAATATACTAAGAACATCAGTAGGTATCAACCTTATATGTTTAATATGGTTATAGTACATACTATGCGTTAAAATGCTTGAAAAGGCGATTTGGAGCCATTCCCGGGTTTTTAAAGGAAAGCTGATATTTTTATAATTCCAGAATACTCAAAATATTTTATTTATCAAATAAAATCAGTAGAAAAAGGTTTGGGGTCAAAAGGATTTATAAAACTCATTTTATGGCTTAAAAGGGCAAAATCGGTATTTACCGAATTAAACTTAGAGACCTATGTTAGGCTCAGCCAAAAATTAAATAAAAATCTTTAAAAATCCCAAAATATTAGATTGTAACAGTGGGTAAAAAGTTTGATATTAAAAATTGGGTTTAAATAGGTTATACGCTAATTACGCCAATTAATTAACATAAAGCTTTCAAATTACGATAATGAGCATAACTCTTATTTTGGACCTCAAACTGATATCAAATTTTCGTTGCAAGTTTATAAATCAGTAACAAATGTTTCTACTCTTTCACTTTTTCAAAAATCACGTTTTATAGTCAAAAGGGCATAATAGTCAACATTTAAGCATAAATCGGAAACATGCATATGAATCGGATAAGTATTGAACCAAGTTGTAAAATCTCAGAGAGTTATACTTATATGAAACTTGGTCCAAAATAAGCTCTAAGGCAGATCTCAAACATGCATGAACGGATCAGAACTGAAAGTCAAAGAGAAAGTCAATTTATGCGACTTTCGGTTCCAATTCGGGTTTAAACTGAAAATTGTCGAGATGAACATGTTGAGACATGTTCTTACATTAATTACCAAGTTATTTTAATGATCAAACAGGTTGCATGTACCCTACATTGCTAATCATGCTTAAATTTGCAAATACACATTCTGTTGACTTTTGAAACAAGCTTTGACTCGACAATTATCATACTTAGAGTGGGAATCTGAAAATACCCTTTTAAGGGTTTGTTACCCACATAAATACCAACTTGTAGGTACTTTCAATTCGAGAAATGACTAAGCAAATTTCGTTTAATCTCAAAGTCAAACTTAAATTACGATGGATTGACTTTCGGTTAATATACTAAGCTAGAACGAATTAGAGAAGGTTATGAACACTTACAAGAGTCCTAATAATGCTTAGAGATCACTAGAAAGTTGGCTTGATGTCCAGAGAGCTCCAGAGATGATCTTGTGAATTTTTGTAAATGCAAGTGTTCAAAGTTTCAAGCTTCAAGACCCTTTTATGCCAATTTTGATCTCCTTTGAGGCTGCCACATGAGTCTACTGATGATATAAGATGAGTCCAAGTGCCCCTAGCTGCATGTAAACCCATTGGAGAGCCCCTTGTATCGATTACAGCTGGAAACAACCAAAACAGACCTGATAACTGGCATCTGCCAGTCTGCTGCGAAAACACCCCCGTCGCGTCGCGCGACGGGTCCTCGCGCTACGCGAGGGTGCTGAATCTCAATTTTTGTTGTTTTGTTGCATGTTCAGTCCCTGCACTTTTGTTATTCGATCTTTCTGACATTTTTATCATGCAAAGTCAGTGAAAACAGGTCTGGGGTGTCCTAGGGAGTGTGGCCATGCATTGGGAGGTCTTGAATGCTTGGAGAAAGGTTTCCGAACAAGGGATTATGAGATTTACACTTTTAACCCCTCGTACACGGTTTTGGTCATAACTTTCTCATACGATAACGAAACTTTATGAAATTTTTACCACATATTCTAGTGAGTATATTTTACCATTACAAAGCTTCGGGTTTGAAAAAAGGTCACTCAGAGGTATACTTTCAACATGTTGACACGTTTAGCCCCTGTAGTTTGTAATTCCTCACTTTCTTTCATTTTCCGCTTTGTATGATCCATGATCTAATCGTTTAAGATTATAAACACCATGTAGGGTTATTGTAGGGCCTATTTATCCATCGTTGACACTTTGGACCCTTATATTCACATAGTTTCACTGTTTGTCAACTTTAGTCCCTCTAAAGTATGTTTTCACATATTCCAAGCCCATGACACGTGTCAATACATTATTGGACGTAAATTTTTGAGGTGTTACAAGCGCTTTGTCTAGCAAGTAGACCTTGTCTTTGTGTTTTGGATCGGTAAAGCCCGGTGGCTGACCGACATATACCTCCTCTTTTACCTTCCCATAGAGAAACGCCGATTTAACATCTAACTGATATACTTTGAAATTTTTCCAAGACGCAAATGCCAGGAAAATTCTGATCATTTCAAGTCGAGCTACAGGAGCATACACTTCGGTAAATCTATACCCTCCTGCTGACTGAAACCCTGGACTACGAGTCGAGCTTTGTTATGAACCACAACTCCTCTATCGTCTCTCTTACACTTGAACACCCACTTGGTGTTTATCTTCCTCTGACCATCAGGCAAATCCACTAACTTCCACACTCCTAACTTCTCAAATTGGCTCAGTTCCTCCTACATCGCATTGACCCAAGAATCTTCAGTAAGCGCCTCTTTGTAAGTCCTTGGTTCAACCTGCGAGATAAAGCAACTCAATGAGAATTCAGTTTGTAAAGAAGCAACTTTTGTATAAAAACATGTAAGCCCTTTATCAAGCTGTCTTCGAGTGCGGACGCCTGTCTGCAATTCTCCAATGATCAACTCCTCTGGATGGTATGAAAGAGTTCGTGGCATCACTTCGCCTGAAATATCTACATCGCCTTCCAGATTAGTAACATTCTGATTTGCACCTTGTTCACTGACTGGGTTTGTTTGACTTGAAATCTGAATTTGCTCCCCCTCAGAATCTGAATCACCACGATCAAACACTGGCATATTCTCAAATTCTTGATTATCATTTTGTGCCGTCTGATTATCTTGAGCAATTTCATTTTGTTGGACATCATCACGTTCTCCAGCATTGCTTGGACCTGCTTCATCGTCATTCAAAGCTTGTCGTGGTCGTCTAGAATACTCAGCTGGAAACATTTCCTGCGATTCTTCATACTCTCTTAGAATATCCAACTCGTCAAAGAAATCTTCTTCTTCTTCTTCTTGTTCTTCCATCATGTAAAACGAATCCCACATTTTATCATAATTAAAACGCCATGAGTCACCGGGGTTCTGAGGCGGCATAGTATACCCCTGACACTCAACATTTGGAGCTTCAATAATCCGCTTCAAACTTGGAACGAAGACTCGTCGTAACGGTCGTGCATAACCTATAAATATCCCTTCAATACTCTTCGGACCAAACTTTCCAAAAGGCTCTAGAACAGTACAGGGTGAACCGATCGGTTCAAGATACTTCAGATTCGGTTTACGGTTATTGATCAACTCAAAGCATGTTTTGTTGAATTTCTTGACAGTGAGAACTCTGTTGAGCGTATAGCATGCGGCAGAAACTGCTTCTGCCCAAAAATTTATCGGTAGCTTTGAATCAGCAAGCATTGTTCTGGCCGTTTCGATTAGCGTCCTGTTTTTGCGTTCTGCAACTCCATTCTGCTGCGGAGTGTATGGAGCACTAAACTCGCATTGTTCTGGCCGTTTCGATTAGCGTCCTGTTTTTGCGTTCTGCAACTCCATTCTGCTGCGGAGTGTATGGAGCACTAAACTCATGCAATATACCTCTTTCATCACAATATTCTTCCATCTTGTTGTTCTTAAATTCAGTACCATTATCACTTCTAATTCTTTTTATACGCCTTCGGTACAGATTTTCAATCTTTCTGAACAACGCCATCAAACTGTCAAACGTTTCATCTTTCGACTTCAAGAATGATACCCACGAAAATCTGGAATAATCATCAGTAACCATAAGACAGTAGAGATTCCCTGTAATACTTTTGACGTTTACTGGACCAAACAGATCCATATGTAGTCTCTCTAACGGTCTGGAAACTGAATTAACTTGCTTTTTAGGGTGTGATTTCTTCTTTTGCTTGCCTTTGATGCAACTAATGCACTCCCCTTCCAGATGAAAACCTTTAACATGAACACCTATAACCAAATCATTGTGCACCAGGTGATTCATATTCCTAAGATGTATATGACCCATTTTCCGGTGCCACAATCTCGATTCTTTCTCCGTTGCTCTAGACACAAAACAATGAGCCTGACCCGTGATTGTAGTAGCTACGCTCATGTCCAACACGTAGAGATCATTGACTCTTGGTGCCCTCATGATAATCCATTCTTCAGGGATAACAAATCCTGGCTTCAAGATCAAACATTCTTTGTCTGTGAAGTGAGTGGTATACATCCTGTCACATATCTGCGAAATACTCAACAGATTATTCTCCAGCTCAGCAATGTAGTTAACTCTTTCAAACGTAACAATCCCATTGGATAACGTTCCTTCACCAACGATCCTACCACCTTGATTTCATGCGAACCCTACATAACCTCCATTGAAATTTCTAACATCGTACAACAATGCAGTCTTCCCTGTCATATGTCGAGACGCTCCGCTATCCATAATCCATCGTGAAATAGCTCTCGGAAGTTCCTGCACATATCACAAATTGATTTAAAAACACATTTCAATAAAGATGCCGATTCATGCTTCACAATTACCAACTAGGAAGCTCCGGCAAGTCCAAATTTTAGTGAGATTTTGATGCTACCCAAGCCTCTTTTGACTCAGGTAACTGGACTTTAATTTGAGATTTTGTAGTGTAAAGTAGCGGAAAGTTTTTATCATTCATTTTTAAGCTTTCTTCTGATCCAACCTCAACCTTTTTGTATAAGAAAAACTCATCTATCTTAAGTTGACCGGTTGGTTGATTTTTCTTTTGAACATTCTTCTTCTCTGGTGGAGTAGAAGATTGTTTCTCCAATTGTTCATAATAATCCAAAGAAACATCCATCTTTACCGGAATGGTAGAAGACGATTGTTTTTCTGACTCAGAAACCTTTGGTTTAGATGAACTTTTTAGCTTTTCAACCACTTTTGGCTTCCATGTTTGTTGAGATGAAGCAACCCGTTTATAGAATTTGTCATTTTTAGTTACCACATTCTTAACAGATTCAATTTTGACTTTTGTTTTCTCATTTTTCAAAATTTTCTCAACAACCATTGGAGCTTTTCCTTTTATATCAACCTTCTTTTTATGACTCTCAACAACTTCAGTCTTAGGCTTGAAGTTGGTGCAATTTCTTGCAATGTGACCAACTTTGTTGCATCTAAAACATGTACGAGTATCAACTACTCGACTTGTGCCTTCAGACTGAGGTTGTGAGGCCATCTTCTCAAAAAATTCTTCATTTGATTTCGAAAATATCTTTTTCTCTTCATCAGAAAGTGAAGTTGAACTGTTCACAAACACTTTCTTCTCAACAAATTTCTTGTTCTGAAAATTCTTTCTATGAAAGTTCTTACCACCCTGATATCCACCCGACCATTTGTTTCGATTGTTGTTATAAAAACGTGGGGGAACAACAGGTTTCTTGTAATAAGCTTTATCTTTCTCAAAATTCATTTGCCTTTTTGTTTGTTTTAAACTCTTTACTTCAGACAAATCGATTTCAACCATTTTAAACACATTTGTCAATTTTGAAACATTTACATTCTCCAGAGGAAACTCAGAATCCGAATACAACTTATCAGATCCCGACATCTTGTACATGACAAGATTAGGTTCATCATTTAAGTTGTTTTTGGACTTTTGTTTCGGAATGTATTTGTCCAGAAAACACTCTTCATCCTCAGCTGAATCACTATCCAAAACACTTTCAGCCATGCCTTTAACAATCTCAGTTTGAACACTATCATCAGATGACGACGAAGAAAATGTAACATCAATTGAATCAGGAAGTTTCACTTCATTTTCATCTTCAAGATTAACCAACCCAGATTGCTTTTTTGAATAATTGTCTAAAACTGGTGGTGGAACTTGATGAAACCCGACCCCAGTTCCATCACAGTATACATCTTCGCCTGCTTTGTTTTTCCCGATGGGTTTGGGAACAATGTGTTGCAAAACAAAGCTTGCAGAGCTGTAACTGTTCAATTTCAAATTTATTCGCTCATTCTCAATCTTAGCTTCTTCAAACTAAAGCTTCAACTTAGCAATCTCATCCAATTGTTTGTTGATTAATTCTTCTTTAATCCTCAAAACACATTGCAATTGGCAATTTTCTTTGTATGTTTTACCGTTTCTATCATCATTATCTTTAACCGTGCTTTTAAGCTTCTCAAATTTTTCAGTGATCTGACGATTTTCAAGAACTAACCTTTCATTTTCTTTCCTAACCTTTTCTTGATCAATTTTATCAGTTTCGATTTTGTTAGTTAATTCTTTCAATCGTTCAGTTGAAGCTTTCATCATTTTATCACGATCAAGGATCTGATCCTCAACACTTCTGACTTTTGCAGTCAGATCATCAATCTTCTTACCTTTTAGATAAGTGTTTGTACTACAAACTTTGCATTCCTTGATGCAATTTTTGCAGTCAACATCACCATTGACTTTCTTACTTGACTCAGTCGTTGACGCGTTTGAACTGACCTGGCTTTTAGACTCAGAAACGGATTTAGAATCTACCTCAAGTGCCTTAGCAGCCAGCACTTTGTCAGCCATCTTTCCCATGTTTTCAGCATTCAACTCCTGTGTCGTGTCAATGATCCCATTGTCAATCTTCTTTGTTTTTTCTTTCTCTTCTTTTTTCCTTCTCTTCTTTCTCTTTCTCTTCTCCACTTCCCCACCATTTCTTCTGCCAATAATCATCTTCTTCTTTAAACTCTTTGATTATGGTTTCCAAATCAAGAGTATTATGATCAATAGCAATGTTTCCCTGGGGGTCAAGATAACATTCCCTGTCTGGATCCCATCTATTTGCTCGTTTTGCCTCAGAAAAGATACCAGCTATTCTGATCAATTTGTTTGTGGCCAACAACTTTCTGTGACCATACTTCTGTTCTTCAGTTCTGTTGTCTTTCCAAGGAACAGGTTCAGATTTTGCCATGAATGCATATCCAATCGCATCCTCCTCAGGTAACAACTCACTCCAGTCGTAACCTTCATCGTCGTGAATTACAGCAAGAGCTCTTGACTTCTCTTTGTTCTCTTCAAGCTGCTTCATCCTTGGCGGTTCTGATTTATTCTGATGATAAATCGCTTTCTTGTAGTAATCTTCTCTGAACGGGTTCTTAGATTCATCAGCATACGCATTTCGGCATTCACGCTTAAAGTGACCTTTCTGTTTGCACTTAAGGCACGTCACTTTAGACTTGTCTAAGCCCAATTTGGTAGATGGTCCACCAATAGACTTTCTCCCAGTTATCTCCATAAAACGTTGTGCCCGACGAACTGCACTGGCCATACACCACCTTATGTCGATCAGTTCCATCTCCTCAGGATCTATCTGATCATAATCTTTCTTTGTCAGGTTGGTGTTGCCTATCTTCCCTGCTACAAGATTTTCATAAGATTCTAGCACAGATGCTAAGAAAACCATATGTTGCTTTGCTGACTCCTCACTGAAGTTTTGAGCGTTCTTTAAGTCTACAGCGATGTTGCATTGAAATAGATTCTTTGCATCAGAATGATTTGCAGATGATGAAGATCCACTGTGAAATCCACTGCTTTGACTTTCTTTGTTTGATGTGTTAATCTTTTCGGCAGAAAAAGCTGTCTTGGGAGATGTACTCTTTGGCATCATGCTCTTTGGATAATACAAATCCAAGTTCTGCTGATAAGATGAATGATTGACTTTGTGTGTCTTCTTTAATTCCAACTCATGACTCTCTAGTCTCTCAATCAGCAAGTCTACTGTCAACACTTCTGGCGGCTTGATAGTATTCTTTAGCATCAACGCATAATATTGCCAATCCATCTCATCTGGCAATGAATCAAACAATTTGTCGACTAGCTCATCTTGAGTATAGGAAATTCCATGTCTCACCAGTTCCAGCTTAAGGTGCCCAAACCTCTCAATCATTTTACAAACTGATTCATTCTTTAAACACCCAAACAAATCAAACTCTTTTCTAAGTAGTTTCTTTTTGTTCTTCACTATTTCTGTACTTCCTAAACATTTGGTTTCTAACTTTTTCCAGAGATCTTTAGAACTGCTGTACTCGATCAAAGATATTATATCTTCTCGAACAGAGTGAAATAGCAGTGCAACGCATTTTTGCTCAGCGACAAATGCCTCTATTTCTTCAGGTGATGATAAGCTTTCGCCACTTTTGCCTCCATCATTGTAACCATTTTTTAGACTCTTCCAGCCGGGAAAAGCAAAGGCTCTCAACCAATCTTCAAACTTCTTGGCCCATCGACTGTATTCTTCGATAGCCATCAACTTCGGGGGTTTGTTATAGGTTCCAAAAGCACTTTCAACCTCCAAGGCATCCGATAACTTTTTCTTTGTATTTGGCGTGTTCTCATTGGTATTGCTAGAAGAAGTATCATCTCCAGAATTTCCAGCAAATGCAAAGGCATCATAAAACGGATTGAAATCATCCATCTTGTACGTACCTGAAAAATCAGCAAACACTTAGAAATATTTTGGTTTTGAAAAATGACAGATTCAAACGGAATGGTTCAAACGGTATAGCCTTTCAAACGAAATGGTTCTTTTCAAACGGAAACCACTTTCAAACGTGAACTCTCAAACGAACAGTTTCAAACGTAACACTTTCAAACGAACAGTTTCAAACGTAACACTTTCAAACGAACAGTTTCAAACGTGACACTTTCAAACGTGAACCCTCAAACGAATCACTTTTCAAACGATACAACCAAGTATTTTCAAACGAGATGGTCTTTTTCAAACGGAAGTATCACCAATTTCAAACGATATGTCAGTTTCAAACGGAAACGGCTTCGTTCAAACGGATGATGTCATCATTTTACGAACAATTTCAAACGGAAATCAGTTTTGAATCAGTTTTAGGCCGTATTTTAGTCTTAAATTTTCAAGGATTAGTTATTTCTGTGTTTCGCTTGTTATGTGAGAGTTGTAGGCCATTTTCACCGTAAACACTTGTTCAAATCAGAAAAGATAGGTAGAAGTGAGAAAATCCGGTATAATCAAGCTGCAATGGTATGAACTCCTCGTCCTGAGCTCTGATACCACTTGTTGGACTGGTTCCGTGACCCTAAATAGTCAGTAAAGGTAGTTCATCTTCGTTTACAAAGGCGGAATCAGAGTAAACAAAGTCACAACAGCTTGTTCCTATCAATTTCTTTCTATTACTGATTTCCTGAGTCTTTTACAATGATTCTGATGAAATTTTGGCAGCACCTCGACTCACACATACATACATGTCCGTTTCAAATGAGCATGCACAACTCCTATTTATAGACTAAGCCCATTCCGTTTGAGGATGACATGTTCATGTTCAAATGGTACCCTGCTTCAAACGGACTGAACATCTTCAAACGGTCTGCCATGTTCAAACGAACAACCACGTTGAAACGGATGGACCTGTTCAAACGGACTGGCTACCTAAATCATCACCAAAACCTAATTTAAACACTGTTGTGCACTCGTTTAACCTATCTAGACATAAGACTCGATAAGACGTAGTTAACAGACACTAGATGCACCAACGCTAATACACCTGCAACATTCATGGATCTCATGAATCGCGTTTGCAAGCCATATCTTGACAAGTTTTTCATTGTCTTTATCGATGACATACTTATTTATTCAAAGAGGCAAGCTGTGTTGATCAGTTCTGTTTAAACTTAATGGAAAACATGAATAACATACCTGTTATAGCATTCAAAGCAGTGGAGAATCCAGTCAGAGATCCAGCCATCGAGTTCGACATCTTTGTCAGGATGATCCGGTTCTTCCTTAGGGTGTAAAGTGATGATGGTGATGAAACCGAAAGTAGGGTTGATTTCGGTTATGGAGAGAGAGACGAATTGATGTTATGAGGGTTGTGTGATTCACTAAATTGTGTAACCCTTTAACTCTCTAATAAGGTCCTTATTTATACACCCAAGAGGAAACCTAATTAGTTAATAAGGGTAATATGGTCCATCAACAATTACCAACTATTTATAATAGGTTATTAATATATTTTTGATCTAATATAATATAAATGATTATAAAGGCTACAAGATTAAATATTACATAAATAATATATTTAATCTCACATTCTCCCACTTAGCCGAGTAATCATTTATCATGAGTATTAGGTAAGCCTGGCCAGGAGTTAACACTCATTTTAGCCTTAAACCAAGAACTATAGCAGAGAAATACAGCCGTTGAATCATCATTCGACTCAGGACCCCCATTAGTCATACTATTGCCTCAATTTAAAACCTAACAGTTACGATCAAAATATGTATAAGCCCTTTAGCGTCTGATTTGTATTTATATTTGTCTATATGTCATTACACCGGCAGAACATATGTTAGAGACATACAAAATCAAACTGAGGAAATTTTATTAATTAAAACATAAGCTAGTACAATATGCCATTAAATAAGGTCTTTAGTAAGTCCCATATTCGATACATGTTCTTCGAAAACTTTAGGTGGGAGACCTTTAGTCATCGGATCCGCAAGCATATCTTTAGTACTAATATACTCGATACAAAGATTATTTTCCTCAACTCGTTCACGTACGAACAAATATTTTGTATCGAGATATAAACCAGCTCCAGTCGAACTGTTACTGTTCGAGAAACTAACGGCAGCTGAATTATCACAGTAAAGCTTCAATGGTCTAGAAATGGAATTAACGATTTTGAGTCCAGTGATCAGATTTCTAAGCAACATTCCATGACAGGTTGCGTTGTAAACAGCAATGTACTCTGCCATCATTGTGGAAGTTGTAGTTAACTGTTGTTTATGACTCTTCCATGAGATAGGTCCGCCTGCTAACATAAAGATGTAGCCCGAAGTGGATTTCTTGTCATCTTTGCATTTGGCAAAGTCAGAATCAGAATAACCTACCACTTCTAAATGATCACTTCTTCTATAAGTCAGTTTATAGTCTTTCGTCCCTTGCAGATATCTGAGGACCTTCTTAGCTGCTTTCCAGTGATCTAGGCCAGGATTAGTCTGATAACGACCTAGCATTCCAGCAATGTAAGCGATATCTGGGCGAGTACAGACTTGAGCATACATCAGGCTCCCGACTACTGACGCGTAAGGTATCTGGCTCATTTGCTCCTTTTCAACCTCTGTTGTCGGACACTGGAATGAACCGAAAACATCTCCCTTAACTACTGGAGCGACGGAGGGTTTGCACTGTTGCATGTTGTAACGTGTAAGGACACGATCTATGTAAGTCTTTTGAGACAATCCTAAGATCCCTTTGTGTCTATCTCGGTGAATTTCGATGCCAATGACGTAAGAAGCATCTCCGAGATCCTTCATGTCGAAGTTATGCGAGAGTAACCACTTCGACTCATGCAACATGTCTAAACTATTACTTCCCAATAGAATATCATCTACGTAAAGGACAAGTATAGTAAAGTTACTCCCACTCATCTTGAGGTAGGTGCATTGATCCACTTGATTCTTCATAAAACCTTGCCTCTTCATGACTTCATCAAACTTGAGGTACCATTGACGTGATGCTTGTTTTAACCCATAAATGGATTTCTTCAACTTACAGACTAGATGCTCCTGACCTTCAGGTTTAAAGCCTTCAGGTTGTTTCATGTAAACATCTTCGTCTAAGTCTCCGTTAAGGAAAGCAGTTTTGACGTCCATCTGATGCAGCTCTAAATCAAAATGAGCTACTAGGGCCATAACGATCCTTAATGAATCTTTACGAGAGACAGGTGAAAACGTCTCTTGATAATCAATTCCCTCTTTCTGAGTGTAGCCCTTTGCAACCAATCTCACTTTGTAGCGTTCAACGTTCCCATTCGGATCCAGTTTTGTTTTGAACACCCATTTACAACCTATAGGTTTGGCACCATTGGGTAATTCGACTAAATCCCAAACGTCATTTTTCTTCATGGATTCAAGCTCATCAATCATTGCTTTGTTCCATTCAGAAGACTGATCACTGCTAATGGCTTCATTATAAGAGATAGGATCATTGAGCTTTCCAGCATCCATTTCAGTCAGGTAGGTAACATAATCATCCCAATTAGTAGGCCTTCTTTGCCTAGATGACCTCCTGAGTTGATTATCGGGTTCAGCGTTGTCTTGGTTTTGAGCGTTTGATGTGCCTTCGTTATGAGGTATAATGGGTTCTGATTGTGGAGATGGAGTTTGTGCAGTGGCTTCAGGTACAGTTGTTGCATGGGGTACAAGAGGAGTAAACGGAGTAATGATAAGCGACGAGTCTCTCCCCCCCGCGTCTTGTACTTCTTGCAATTCTTCGTAAGGGTTGGTACTGCTCCCACTGACCTTGAAATCCTCCAAGAACGCAGCACGCTTGGTTTCAACAATACGGGTGACATGGGAAGGACAATAGAAACGATAACCCTTCGAATGATCAGGATACCCGATAAAAAAGCAGGTAACTGTTTTAGGGTCAAGTTTCCTTAGGAAAGGATTGTAAAGTTTTGCTTCAGCAATGCAGCCCCATACTTTCATATATTTAAGACTCGGTTTCCTTCCTGTCCATAGTTCATAAGGAGTTTTAGGGACAGACTTAGAAGGAACTCTATTGAGTATATGAACAGCTGCTTTTAACGCTTCAGTCCAGAGGAATAATGGTAAATTAGTGTTGGCTAACATACTGCACACCATGTTCATAAGGGTACGATTTCTTCGTTCAGCGACACCATTTTGCTGAGGTGTACCAGGCATGGTGTATTGGTTCACAATCCCCTGGCCCTTACAAAACTCATAAAATGGACCAGGAGCTTGACCCACATCAGTATGTCTTCCATAATATTCACCGCCTCTATATGATCTCACAACTTTAATCTGATGATCTAATTGCTTTTCAACTTCAGCTTTATAATCTTTAAAAGTTGTTAGAGATTCAGATTTTTCCTTTATAGGATACAAGTACATGTAACGAGAATAATCATCAATGAAAGTGATAAATGAAGTATGTCCTGTTATACCAGCAATTTGATAAGGACCACTAATGTCAGTGTGAATGAGTTCTAATAAATTAGAGCTCCTAGTGGCACCTTTCTTATTTGCTAATGTCATTTTGCCTTTAAGACATTTGACACATGTTCCAAAATCAGTAAAATCGAGAGGAGGTAAGACTTCATCCTTTACGAGATGATTTAATCGTTCTCTTGAGATGTGGCCTAAACGTTGATGCCATAACATTGATGAAGTCTCTAAGTATCGAACCTGTTTCATCTTTGTGAGTGATTCATTAATATTATATGACAACAAAGATTTGGAAAAATTATCATCAAGTTCTAATCTATAGAGACCACCATCCAGAATGCCAGTACCATAAACAACGGAATCATAGAGAATAGAGAGTTTGCGATGACCATGAGAAACGACAAAACCGTCCATGTCTAACTTTGGTCCTGATACAAGGTTTCGAGTTACCTCAGGAACATATAAGGTATCATAAAGTTTAATACATAAACCAGTTTTCAAAAATAATTGTAATGTTCCTATGGCCTTCACTTCTAATTCCCGATTGTCTCCAACTTTAAGTGTTCTTTGGTTTCTTCCCAGCTTCCGGATTGTAAGGAATCCCTGAAGTGAATTGGTAACATGAACCATAGAACCAGAATCAAACCACCAAGAATTAGCAGGAACATTTAAATTAAAGGACTCAAGTATCATGAAAAAACCGTTACCTTTCTTAGCCAGCCACTCTTTGAAGTCAGGGCATTCCTTTTGCTTATGTCATGTTTTCTTACAGAACTTGCAGTAGGGTTTGCCTAAGGAGTTCTTAGAGCTGGAAGGTGCACTTGTATTAGTAGTTGGATTTGGCTTTTGAACCTTAGAAGCATCCTTTCTTTGATAATTGTGCTTCCTCTTCTTTGAGCTGGAGGTGGTGAAGTTAGCAACATCAGTAGTGCGATCCATCTTCATGCGCTCTTCCTCCTGCACGCACACAACGATCAGCTCACTCATCGTCCATTTGTCCTTCTGAGTGTTATAATTGTTCTTGAATGCTTCATAGGAAGAAGGAAGCGAAGTGATGATGAAGTGAACAAGAAAACCATCACTGATGTCCATCTCTAGGCCCTTCAACTTATTGGCCATGTCATGCATCATCATGATGTGTTCGCGAATGCCGCTCCTCCCATCATACTTAGTCGTCACCAGCTTGAGGATAAGAGTGCTAGCGTGTGCTTTTGATGTTCCCTTGAATTGATCCTCCACAGAAGCCAAATAGGTTTTAGCATCTTCAGAATCAGGAATAGCTCCTCTGATTGAGTTATGAATGGACTGCTTCATGAACATCAGAGACATGCGGTTACACCTAGTCCACTTATCATGAAGTAACTGCTCAGCAGCAGTACTTGTAGCAGTAAGGTCCGCTGGTTTATTCTCTCTTAGAGCATAATCAAAGTCCAGCAGTCCAAGTGTAAGCATGAGGGCATCCTTCCATGCAGCAAAGTTATCACCAGTCAAAGGTGGAATCCCCTGATTGGGTGCTGATAGTGGAAATAAGGTGAGCAAGTTACGATACTAAGAAAGAAGTCTTAATGTGATCTAAGGGCATGTTATACTAAGGCAGGCATAAGTAATGACCATTTTAATTATGAAGCTGTGATAATGTCTATTACTAACATCAAAATAATAGACTTAGTAAAATTCTATTTAAACGAAGACAAATCAGCTTTGGCCAGAAGTGTAATCATTTAAATATGTGTGCAAAGTAATTGTGACAAATCAGCTTTGGCCAGAAATGAGACAATCACTTTAGTTATGCACTTGTCAAGCATGCTAAACATAAATGAATTAAATCAGCTTTGGCCAGAATTAAGACATTTCACGTTTGTAATGCATACTTAACATAGCTTTTATAATACTTGAACAATAAATAGATGTATTAAATCAGCTTTGGCCAGAATTAATACATCAGAAGCTCATTCAAGTTAAGCTATTTTGGTTTTGTAAAAATTATCTGATTCTGATTAATTAATTAAGTATAAACAAAACCAAGTGTTTAATAGCAAACCACCTGTTGGTGGTTTGATTCTGGTTTTAGGTCACATTAAACAGCTTAAAAAATAATGAGGTTTCGAGTCTTGTGCGATCAGTAATGCCTTGTGCGATCGGTAATGCCTTGTGCGATCGATAAGGCCCAAAACTTGTGCGATGTAAATAAAGCCCAAGTCTTGTGCGATCAGTGAGGCCCAAAATTTGTGCGATCAGTAAGGCCCAATAACTTGTGTGATCAGTAATGCCTTGTGCGATCCACAAGTCTTGTGCGATCCACAAATCTTGTGCGATTTCCCTTGTGCGATCAGATCTTTCTTTTTTTTTCGTGATCTGACTTGTGCGGATGTCTTGTGCGATCAGATGATGTCTGATCTGATCTTGTGCGACTGTTAAGGGACTTGTGCGATTATGATTTCGAAACCACTGTTAATGCTGTTTATTGTATTAATTAACTGAAAATTGAAATTTGAGGGATTGTGGGATAGTGTTTCCTATTTTATTTCCGATCTAATCTTATCAAAAGATTTCGAAAATAATAACTGAAAATCCATTAACAGTTTTCGAAAATTTAATAGATAAAATTAAGATCAAAATCATTAAAACACCCACTAATCCAAATTATATTCCAAAATTTATGGAATTTTCGAATTTTCTTAGAACATTATGATGAACCCTAAAAATAAAAACATAATTCTGGAAATCCAAAACCTGAATTTTTAATGGTTTTGTATTGGATTTCGTGACAACAAGTTTAACCCTTTATGATTTCGAGTCAATTTATCAAATAACCTTTTCCGAAAACAGGGATTTCGGCAACAAGGAACTCGAAAACAGTTTTGATTTTAAGGCTTTAAAAACTTCCGTTTTCCAGATTTTTGATCCCAGAATAATGGATACGAAAAACAGAACTGATTTATCAACATATGCTCTGATACCACATGTTGATCAGTTCTGTTTAAACTTAATGGAAAACATGAATAACATACATGTTATAGCATTCAAAGCAGTGGAGAATCCAGTCAGAGATCTAGCCATCGAGTTCGACATCTTTGTCAGGATGATCCGGTTCCTCCTTAGGGTGTAAAGTGATGATGGTGATGAAACCGAAAGTAGGGTTGATTTCGGTTATGGAGAGAGAGACGAATTGATGTTATGAGGGTTGTGTGATTCACTAAATTGTGTAACCCTTTAACTCTCTAATAAGCTCCTTATTTATACACCCAAGAGGAAACCTAATTAGTTAATAAGGGTAATATGGTCCATCAACAATTACCAACTAATTATAATAGGTTATTAATATATTTTTGATCTAATATAATATAAATGATTATAAAGGCTACAAGATTAAATATTACATAAATAATATATTTAATCTCACAAGCTGATCATGAAAAACATCGCAGGTGTATCCTTAAACTTCTGCAACAAGAGAAGCTCTACGCCAAGTTTTCCAAATGTGAGTTTTGGCTTCGGGAAGTCCAGTTTCTTGGACATGTAGTGAGTGAGCGTGGTGTCCAGGTGGATCCCGCTAAGATTGAGGCAATTATGAATTGGCAAGCGCCTAAGACACCAACAGAAATTCACAGCTTTTTGGCCCTAGCAGGTTACTACAAATGTTTCATGGAAAACTTCTCAAGAATTGCTGCACCTTTGACTTCGTTGACTCGCAAGAATGTCAAGTTTGACTGGGGACCCAAGCAACAAGAATCCTTTGAGATTCTTAAACAAAAATAAAGCAATGCTCCTGTGTTGACATTGTCAGATGGAATCGAATAGTTTGTGATTTATTGTGACGCATCACACACAGGTATGGGTTATGTGCTTATGCAGAGAGGCAAGGTTATTGCCTATGCTTCACGTCAACTAAAAATCCACGAAATGAACTACACCACCCATGATTTGGAATTGGATGTCGTTGTATTTGCACTAAAGCTTTGGAGGCATTATTTATATTGAACCAAATGTATAATTTATTCAGACCATAAAAGCCTTCAACACTTGTTTAACCAGAAGGATCTTAACATGAGACAGCGTCGTTGGATGGAAACACTAAATGATTATGATTGTGAAATCCGTTATCATCCAGGAAAAACGAATGTTGTTGCCGACGCTTTAAGCAGGAAGGAAAGGGTAAAACCTATACGAATCAATGCTAAGAGCATTGAACTTAGGAACAACTTGAATGAAAGGCTGTTAGCTGCTCAGAAGAAAGCTATATTGGAAACTAACTATCCGAATGAGAAGTTAGGCGTAACTGCTGATAAGTTATCATATGGTAAGGATGAAATCCTTAGATTAAATGGTCGAATCTGGGTTCCGATTCATGGAGGGCTTAGAGATGTGATCCTCCAAGAAGCTCACAATTCTAAATATTCGGTACATCCGGGAAGTGATAAGATGTACCAGGATCTAAAGGCAAATTATTGGTAGATAGGTTTGAAGAAATCTATAGCCACTTATATGGCTAAATGTCTGACGTGTGCACAGGTCAAAGCCGAGCATCAAAAGCCGTCAGGTTTACTATAACAGCCTGAACTTCCTACTTGGAAGTGGGAAATAGTAACTATGGATTTTATCACTAAGTTACCAAAGACGAAACGAGGGAATGATTCAATATGGGTTATAGTCGACAGACTGACCAAGTCAGCTCACTTCTCGCCTATTAAAGAAACGCACAGCTCCGATAAGCTAGCTCAGCTATACGTGGATGAGATAACATCTCTCCACGGTGTGCCAGTATCTATTATCTCTGATAGAGATACTAGATACACATCTCATTTTTGGAAAAGCTTTCAGCAATCCCTAGGCACTCGTTTAAATTTCAGCACTGCTTATTATCCTCAGACGGATGGGCAAAGCAAGCGTACAATTCAAACGCTTGAGGATATGTTACGAGCTTGTGTTATAGACTTGGGCGGAAGTTGGGATGACCACCTTCCTTTCATTGAATTTTCGTACAATAATAGTTATCATTCGAGCATCCAAGCCGCGCCTTTTGAGGCCTTGTATGGAAGGAAGTGTAGAACGCCAGTTTGTTGGGCGGAAGTTGGGGAAACCCAACTATCAGGACCTGATATAGTCCTTGAGACGACGGATAAGATTTTTCAGATCCGTGATCGTCTCAAAGCTTCCAGGGATAGGCAGAAGAGTTATGTTGATAAGAGGCGTAAACCTCTAAAGTTTGAAGTTGGTGACAAAGTGCTACTCAAGGTATCACCCTGGAAAGGGGTGATGCGTTTTGGCAAAAAGGGCAAGTTGAGCCCAAGATACATAGGACCATTCTAGATCATCGAATGTGTCGGAACGGTAGCTTACAAGCTGAATCTACCCGAAGAGCTCAGTGGGATACATAATGTGTTCCACATCTGCAATTTAAAGAAATGTCTAGCCGATGAATCGCTAGCAATGTCGCGTAAGGACGTGTAGATTGACAAGAGCTTAAAATTCATTGAAAAGCCTTTGTCGATCGAGGATTGACAAGTTAAGAAGCTTCGAAGGAAGCACGTGTCGATCGTAAAGGTAAAATGGGATGCCCGTAGAGGCCCAGAATACACGTGGGAGGTTGAGTCCACAACGAAGTAGAAATACCTTCATTTATTTCAGTAAATCTCTAGGTTGAGATTTCTTTTAAGGGGGTGAGGATGTAACACCTCGCAAAATCATGTCCAATATAATAAAGACATGTGTCATGAACTTTAAACGTGTAATGATTTGAATCTGAGGGACTAAAGTTGTCAAACAATATAAAGATGTATGTAGAAGGACTAAAAATGTCAACATGCCAAACTTGTGCCTCTGAATGACCTCACACGACGTTCGTATTCTTTCATGAATAAATTATCGAATGTAGAAAGCCGTTTGCGCTTAAAGATCAAAAGTTTCCAAAGCATAGGGGTTAAACGTGTCAACATGTTAATTCTTACCTCTGAGTGACCTTTTAACGTAACCGAGACTTTGTAATACTTTATTATACTTCCATGAATATTGGATAATGATTTCGTGGAGTTTCGATGCACGTCGCCAGCAACCAAAAAACTGGCAGCTGCATGTTGCAGCTCTTACACCACCATTGCATGAGTTCTGAGCGATACCAGGGGCTTGTAAATGGTTTTTACTGCCCTAGGGACACTTGTGAACATCTGGTAACACCCTAGGTACAAATGGATTGATCATAGAGCTTCCAAAATCCTATATAAAGGGCCTTGATGTTCACTTGTTCTTGCACACTTGAAGTTTTACTTCACATCTCTCTCTCTGAAGCATCCTGGTCTACTAGGAAGCTTTCTATAGTTCTATTTTCATGCTAAGGATTATTGTAAGTGTTCTTAGCTTCCTTAGTTAAGTTTTCATTAGCTTAATGACCGAAAGTCAAAGTTATCGTAATGATGCTTTGACTTTGTGATTAATCACTAACGGTCCAGCCATTATTCGAATTGAAAGTGGCTATGAGTTGGTAATTATGTAGGTAATAAACCCTTAAAAGGGCACCTACTGATTATCAATTTTACTTGGTCAATTGTCTGGTCAAACTATTTAATAAAAAGTCAAACGAGTCATTTTTTACAAAATAATTCATAACTGATAATGTAGAAGTTATAGAACATGTTTAACACTAAAATAACTTGGTAAACAATATAAGAACATGTTTAGGCATGTTTAACCCGACAATTATGAGTTTAGGCTCGGTTCGCAACCAAAAGTCGCAAAAGTAGACTTTTGCTTTGACTTTCAGTTCTAACCTGATTTATCTTAGTTTAGTTATGCCTTAGGGTTCCTTTGGGACCATATTATATGTTAGTATAACACTCAGAAGTTATACAACATGGTTCCTTAGAAATCATAGATTACATGCATGTTCCGTTATTTGCTTAAAATTGACCATTTTACCGTTTTTATATAAAAACGAAATTTTTGGAAATGTGAGTGGACAAAAGTCTTCATTACTGATTTATAAGCATGTCCTAAAAATTTGACATTCGTTTCTGGTCTAGAATGAAAGTTATGCACAATATCGTAAAACTAAAGCTTTTTATTAATTAAATAGCATTTTTGGCATAAATCATATTTAAACCCAATTTTTGGCACCAAACTTGCTACCCACTGATTAAATATAATATTTAGGGATTTTTGTCAAATTTTATACTAATCTTAACATAGAGTTCTAGTGTAATTTCGGTATTGACGATAAAGCCCTTTTCGCTAGTAAAATGAGTTTTACATATCATTTTGATACCAAAACTTTTCCTACTGATTTCATATGTTAAATAAAATATTTTAAGCTTTAGAAACTGATCAAAACTTCAAAATTTTATAAACATCTTAAATATCGTCAAATACCGACTTTTACGCTAATTAGGCGCATAGTATGGTTTAAAACCATATTCGACGCCTAAGACTTTTTACCTACTAATTTTATAAATAAATTTTTATACTTTAACAGTAAGTATAAGTCTTGAACTTAGATTTCCAAATTTGACCTTAAAGCTTATGTGAAATGACCAAAATGCCCCTACGGTGCATAGTTGGCCATAAAAGATAAATTTCACATATGTGTGACATCTTACTGATGTAACTTGATAAAATAAATATTTTTACTGAATATTTTAGACCAAAACCTCAGTTTACTATTTAAACCTTTCTATAAACTATAAAATGACCAAAATACCCTTACGGGGCTTAATTTAGTTTTAAATTCATTTTGGGCATAATGGAAGATATCCTACTGATATCATAACATATTTTAAGCATAATAACTTATGGAACATGTTCATGACTCATTCGGCTACCCGTTATGCATATACGCGTTCGGTACGGTTTATGTAACTAGTTTGCATGAATTGGCCGAAACGGGTCAAACCATATAATTTTTACTTCAAAATCCAGAATGTATTTAGTTTACCCAATTTATACAAGTCTTCATACTTGTTGGGTCTAAATCACGTTCCAATCCGGTCATCGCTTAATCTCGCGTTTTGAACCGCAAACCTTTCTTTAAAACTAACAGGTCTAAGATTTAACTTAAATAAGACCCGTTAGGAATCTAGTAGGTTAATAAAACCTTCGTTCCAGATTGAGAGCCCCGGTAGAGTACTTGCACTTGCTGATTAGAGTGTACGACTGAGAATAAATTACATTTAGCTCAGGTAAATACTTTTAACTTATTTTCCCTCATACGGGCTTGGGATACGGTAAATTATTACCGCTTGGTCGGGTGTAGAAACCTTTTAATCAAATATGTTTAAATTGTATAATCCCATTTTAATCAGTGTTGCTCGATAACAAATAACATTGGGGGTTAACGACCGTGTCCTGGATATCCTTGGCTCATTCAAAAAGCGTGAATGGCCACGACTTAAGCACGAGGTGTAGACATACACCTATCTGTTGCGTATGTAAAAGATATACTCACTCGTGAGGAAACTTCTTGTGAGTTTATATTTGTGGTGTGTCGATTAATCTTGTTCGGCTTTTATACCGGCCCTAAATGTTGGACAAACATGTAAATCTGATACAAGATTGTTATTAATATAATTGTCCCAAGTTATAAAATGTTTGTGCCTTGTTCATTTAAACCAATTTTCATAAATGTTTTCAAAAAGAGTCGGTTAATTGTATTTACCAATGTAAACTGACGTGTTTTTCCAAAAAGACTACGTGACAGGTACCGTACGTAATTGGCTGGGAGCTTGGGGCGTTAATAAGGAATCTTGTAAGTTCTAACGTCTAAAGTCTGTTGAACAATACTTATATTTCTATTTTAAGATCCGCCTATGGATCCATATACAACCGTTTGTATAATATTTAATTATACTTTAAATTTCGGTTTTGTGATATTATTTTCATCCAAGACTTTCGCTGTGCATTAAACTGTACACATTTGACTATGACGATATCAACTACGTCACGATACTCCGCACCGGGCCCACCAGTAATACATGGAAATAACGGGGTGTGACACAAAGTAAACACCACTACGCCTAATTCCAAATCATGCGTGGTGTAGTTCTTCTCAAGAACCTTTAACTGGCGTGAAGCATAAGCGATAACCTTTTGTCACTGCATCAGCACGCAGCCCAATCCATGACGCGAGGCGTCACAGTATACCACGAAGTCATCGGTGCCTTCGGGTAGGGATAAAATAGGTGCATCGCAAAGATTATTCTTGAGCAGCTGAAAAGCTTCCTCTTGTTTATCTCCCCATTCATACTTCTTGTCCTTTTGAGTAAGGGAGGTCAGCGGTTGAGCGATTTTGAAAAATCCTCAATGAATCTGCGATAATACCCAGCTAAGCCCAAAAACTGTCGGATCTTGGTTGGCGTCTTCGGAGTTTCCCAATTCTTAGTCGCCTCGATCTTGGTGGGATCCACATGAATTCCATCCTCGTTTACCACGTGACCGAGGAAATATACCTCACGCAACCAGAACTCGCACTTTGAGAACTTAGCGTAAAGTTTCTCCTTCTTTAGCAGCTCTAAAATGGCTCTAAGGTGTTGCTCATGCTCATCCTTTGTCCGCGAATAGATCAAAATATCGTCGATAAATACAGTCACGAATTTATCGAGATACGACTTGCAAACTCGATTCATCAAGTCCATAAATACTGCCGACGCGTTTGTCAAACCAAACAGCATCACTAGAAACTCGTAATGTCCATAACGAGTTCTGAAGGCAGTCTTTGGTATACTCTCTTCTTGAATCCACAACTGGTGATAACCTGATCAAAGATCGATCTTGGAGTAGTAACTCAAACCTTGAAGTTGATCGAATAAATCATCAATCCTCGGCAAAGGATACCGATTCTTGATGGTTAACTTGTTTAGCTCTTGGTAGTCAATGCACATACGGAAACTACCATCCTTCTTCTTGACAAACAGAACTGGAGCTCCCCAAGGAGAGAAGCTTGGTCTAATGAATCCCTTGTCCAATAGCTCCTGAAGCTGCGTCGACAACTCTTGCATCTCTGAAGGCGTAAGTCGATAAGGTGCGTTGGCGACAGGCGCGACGCCTAGCACCAAGTCAATACGGAACTCGACTTGTCGTTGTGGAGGTAATCCTGGCAAATCTTCGGGGAAGACTTCAGGATATTCCCTTACCACAGGGATATATCCCAACTTCGGCTCTTCGGCTTCCTTATCAACAACGTGAGTCAATAAGGCAACACATCCTTTACGCATAAACTTCCGTGCCTTCAAACAACTGATAATCTGTGGAGGCGAATCATGCTTTTCTCCGTGTACCACAATTGTATCTTCATTCGCTATTGGGATGCGGACAATCTTCTCATGGCATACGATCTCAACTCGATTACTTGACAACCAATCCATTCCAACTACCACGTCAAAGCTTCCCAACTCAACTGGTAGGAGGTCTATCGCGAACTCACGTTCTCCAAGCTCTATCACACAGCCTCTAATCACTTCGTTTGCCTCTACTAGCTTCCCATTAGCTAGTTCTATTGAATACGGGATATCTAGCTTACTTGCAACTAACCCATGTATATTCTTAAATTCTAGGGATACGAAGCTATAGTCAGCACCGGTATCAAATAGCACAGATGCAAAATGTTTATTAATAGGGAACGTACCAGTGACTACGTTCGGATCCTAGCGTGCTTCCCTAGCTCCAATGTTGAAGACTCTTCCCTGGGCTTGGTTATTCTTTGGCCAATCCCGCTTGAAATGCCCTACATCACCACAGCCAAAACAACCTTGGCCGCGACCATTCCCATTTCCATTTCTGCCCTGGTTGTTGTTTCCGCCACGGTTTCTGCTACCAACTTGATTCCGAAAACCACCACGATTTCCATTTCCACCAATATTTCCATTTCCCCCTTGATTGCGATTTCCAGTTTGATTCCCATTACCGTTGCGGTTTCCATTACCATTTCCATTCCCTCTTTGACCACCATTTCCACGACCAGCTCCGTACCAGCATGTTTCCTTGGCATGGCCAACTTTCTTGCAAGTTTCACATTTTCCAGCTCTGCATCGTCCAGTGTGTTGAAACTGACACACATCGCATTTGGGCAAGGTGCCCATATTCCCTTTTCCTCTGATCTCAGCACCAGTAGCACCAGCTTATGCCTCAACTGGTGGGTTAGCGTCCCTGCGCTTATTGGCATTGTTGTTTGCACGAGTACCCTTCTTGAAGTTCGAAAACTTCCTTTTGTTTTCTCCTGATGACTCGACATGAGTCTCCTTCTTCTTTTGCTCAACGATCGAAAGCTTTCCCAATCTAACGGCTTCCTCTATTAGTGCCACGCTTAAGTCAATGGCCTCAGTAATGGTTGGAGGTTTAGAAGCAGTCACCATGCTCAGTATTTTGGGTGCCAATCCCCAAATGAAACGTTCGACTCGCTTGAATTTTGGCTCTACCATGTAATGGACAACATGAGACAAATCATGGAATTTCTGCACGTACTCAGCTATCTTAGAACCTTCCATTTTCAGATTCCAAAACTCGGTTTCCAACTTCTGAATTTCAGCCCTTGAACAGTACTTCTTACACATCAGTTCTTTCAACTCATCCCAAGTCAACGCATACGCTGCAGCTTCACCCAAAGTTTGAACCTGAAGGTTCCACCATGATAGGGCTCCATCGAGAAACAATCCAGAGATGTAAGTGTCTTGATGCTCTGGCACACAATTGCTCATCCGCGACACAGAATCTGTCTTCTCAGCCCATCTCACAAACGCTACGGCACCTCAAGTACCGTCAAAGTTTAGAGGCTTGCAGTCCAAAAACTGCTTTTAAGTACTGCCTGTACCGGCAACATCATTCACAGATTGCATTAGCAAACGCACATGGAATGTCCAAATATATTGTAATGTGTCTTAGGTGACTTAAACATTACCGTGAGGTGGGTTATTTCCTGAGGTGCCTACAGTATGTTCAGAGCGTAGGGCCTCATGTTGTGCGATTGCCTGTGAAATCCGTTCGTGCAGTTCTACCTCTGTTGTGGGCAACTGAGTGTTCCTTCGAGGAGGAATCTTCTAAAAAGAAGATTGTATAGGTCAGGTCTCATTCGTATAATAACTATATAGTTCGTACGTGTAATAGCATTTATCATAGCAAGCAAGCATATAACGTCACGATCACAACATAAACATGTAATTTAACAACGTATTTAATGAGAACATGATGATTGAGCTTTCATTAAACATCGACCACAAAATATTGTTACATGTTTTACAAAGTGTATCATATCAAAAGGGAGCACAGGGTCTCACTACCGTTGTCCAATAAGTCTACCAATCTACAAACGTCATACAATCAAAAGGTGGTCTTCAAAAGGCTTCACGAGCTCAGCTCAATAGTGGTGCTCTCATCAAAAGCAATGCAACCTACATAAAATGAAAAACCAGCTATGCTGATGGTGGTGGCGGAGGAGGAGGTAGAGGAAAGAAAAGCAAGTTGCACACATGCACAAGCTCCTCCTCAAGCTCATATACATGACGCAACAGATAACTGATCTGCTGCTCGACGGTGAGAAATCGAGCATCAAACTCGGGAAAAGGAGTAAGAGGTGCAGGTGGGTGTGAAAATGGAGACGGTGATGAATGAGGGGGAACGAAAGCAGGCTGACAAGGACATGGCAAAGGACGCGGCGTCATCTCAAGCTCCAAAATCCTGCGACTCATAATCTCATACTGGAGCTGTAGTGATAGTAGTAACTCATCTCGTGTATAGCCAACAAACTGAGAGGGATGATAGGGATCCGAAATCGATATGGTGTACGGTGGGAACCATCTGAGTGGCTCATCAAGTGGTGAAGAAGTAAAAGGAGCAAAAGGTGCAGACTGGGGAATGTGTGGAAACATGAGGGTCATGACTAGGCTGCTGGCCTGAAGTACCTTCCCCTGGACGGGGTGCGGGTATGTCCTACAAGAAAACGATAGGTAGATCAACATGATGAACATCAGACTCCACAGGGTGAAAAGGAGCAACATCAGCGGGTGCGGGTTCATGTGGGGGAATGAATGGCTCAATAACAGAAGGTTCAATGGGTGCAGGAACTGGATCGGGTATGAGGGGTGCAATGTCAGGTAAGCCGAATGGAATAGGGTCATGATCAGGTAAGGGCTCAGGATCAGTAGGTGCAACATCAGGTTGATCAACACAAGATGGTGCAGCTGACATGGCTATATCATCATCAGAATCAGTGGCATAGCGCCGTAATCCAACTGCCTGCAAGGCAGAAGACGTCACAGGCTCAAAGGAATCTGAGACAGAGTGCAAACTAGAGTCAGAGGAAATCTCAATAAAAGAGATCTCAGGAAGTGGACTAGCAACAACGTCCTCATCTTGCTCTCCATCGCCATGGGCGTCATCGGGAGGACCATCAACAAACAAATCAATATCATCGTCAAACAGATCGTCAAAAGGCCAATCCTCAGGAGGGATGACTATAAGAGGAACAGGAGCGAGGATCGGTGCCACAATATGCTCACCATCAGGATGACCGATGATAAGATGATCGTGGACTGGAATGGGAATAACAAAAGGATCCTCGTCTGGGAGACCATTAGCAAGCGGTAAGTCGTTTCCAAAATCAGCCAGTGCAAATGGCTGAAAATCGTCCTCCTCATCGGACATCATCTCCGGGTCACTCTCTGTATCGGATGTGAAGATCTCTGGCTCTGGGGTGATCTCGTCGCCAGAAACAATAGCCATGGGGTCATGGTCTTCGGACAATCCACTCTCGGATGAAGACATAGTGTCTGTAACAGAACAATCACAACATATGCACATATATTAACCACTAATATTTAGTATGCAAGCAAAGTCAATGTATCATGAAATCATGTATCCTCGTGATTCCTCATGAACCCTTTCTATCCTTCCTAGCCTCCCAGACTAAACCACCTAGTCTCCCAGACTAAACCACCTAGTCTCCCAGACTAAACCATCGAAGTAACCACGCATTGTGTTTCTTGTCTTTTCGTTTGTAAAAATGTTTGTTCCGTGGATCTGGGCGTTTTTGTGTATGAAATGAAAACATGTTGTAAAAATATTTTCGTGAGAGCCCTAATGATTGTAGTCTAGACTCGAGAAAGAATCCTAGTTCGCTACAATCGAAGCTCTGATACCAAACTGTCACAGCCTGACTTTTGCGGAAGCGTGATTATGTGTGACTTTATTAATATCATTGCATTCAATTATAACCAACAACTATATGATAGAAACCATGATGTTCATCCATTACTGAGTTTTTAAAATAATACAACAAAC